>OY743173.1:20165281-21574448 GCA_963555705.1 Ligustrum vulgare | reverse complement strand
TGACTACGTATTCAGCCTCACTACCAGAAAAAATCACAATAGGTTGCAATTGAGACTTCCAAGTAATACAGTTAACACCTAAAGTGAAAAAGTATGCAACAGTAGATTTCCTTGGTCTTTGTTACCAACAAAGTCTGAATCTACATAACCTTTCAAGGTTAACACATCAAATCTTTTCTCATACACTAATCCTACTCTCAAAGTGCCACTAATGTATCTTAAGAGCCATTTCAACCTATCCCAGCGTGGCTTCCCTGGATAAGACATAAACCTACAGAGAAAATTAATAGCATAAGCAAAGTCAGGTCTGACAGTAATCATAGAAAATATAACCGAACCTATTGCATTAGCATAAGGAATATGCTTCATTTCATTTAGTTCTTCCTTAGTTTTAGGAGAATGAGTTGATGATAAGTTCATATGTGCTGCCAAATGTACAGTAAAGGTTTAGCGTCTTTCATGCCAAATTTGGATATCACCTTTTCCAGGTATGTCTCTTGAGAAATAATCAACACATTTTCAGTTCTATTTCTACTAATGACCACACCTAAGATATTTCTAGCATAGCCTAGATCTATCATATCAAACGATTTTAAAAGATTTTTCATTGTAATGATTTCTCCTTTACTAGGACTAGTCAATAACATATCATCAACATATAAATAGATAAACCTCACTTTCATATTTACTGTTATTATAGTAAAGGTAGGAATCATACTCATTTCTTTTAAAACCAATTTTAATGGCATATGAATCAAAGCGTTTATACCATTTCCTGGGACTTTTTTTCAAACCATATAAGGATTTAATAAGTTTGCAAACAAAGTTAGACTTTCCCTTCACCTCAAAGCCTTGAGGCTGACTCATATGGATATTTTCCTCTAGCTCTTCATGTAGGAAAACTATCTTGACATCTAATTGTTCCAATTCCAATTGAATTGAACAACTAGAGCTAGCACCAATGTTATGGTATTGTATTTTATCACAAGAGAAAATATCTCATTATAGTCAATGCCTTCCCTTTAGGTGAATTCCTTGGCCACTAACCTGGCCTTATACCTTAAAGAATTTCTAGGACTTAATCACTCCTTTAATTTGTAAATCCACTTACATTGGATTATTTTTTGTTTTTCAAGCACTGAACAAGATTCTAAGTTTTATTTTCACTTAGATATTTCATTTCTTCTTTCATTGCCTTTTTCTAGTTTTAGATTTAGGTCCATTCATAGCTTTCCCATAGGAAGTAGGTTCAACATTCTCAATGGCTTCACCTGAAACTAGGTAAAATCAGTTAGGTTTTGTATATCATACCTAGGTTTAGGTCACATCTGTCTTCTCTCCCTATCTCTAACCAATTGGTAATCTTGAATGGAGCTATCATTCTCTGTGGGATTGGGTATTCAGATTCTACTTCAACATGGGATTCAGAATCCCCATCACCTGTAGGTTCAGCAGGTCCAACTTCATCCTCTCCAACTGGAAGAATAACAGGTTCAGAAGTATCATTATGGGTATCAGTTAAACGGGGTTAACTCTACAAGATTTTTAGTTCTATTAATAGCTTTAGGTTCATTAGCCTTATCATATTGTTTCTTCAGACAAGGCATTTCAGATTCATTGAGCACAACATCCCTGCTATTAATAATTTTAATAACCTGAACTCCAAGAATTCACAATCTATACCCTTTTACCCCATGAGGATACCCCAACATAACACATTTGGTAGCCATTGACTCCAATTTACCCTCAGTCTGGTGTGAGTATGCAGCATACCCAAATACCATAATGTGACTTTGACCAGGGGGTTTATTAGTCCACAGCTGTTGTGGAGTCTTGAAATTTACAGAACTAGATGGGGATCTAATAATAAGATAAGTTGCAGTACTGATAGCTTCAGCCCAAAATTTTTTAGCAAGGACTGAGCTAATATACATACACCTAACCTTATTTATTAAGGTCTTGTCTATCCTTTCCGCTACCCCATTCTATTGAGGTATATATTTCACAGTTCTGTGTCTTTCTATGCCCTTTTCTTTACAAAAATTATCAAACTCAAAGTTACGAACTCAAATCCATTATCAGTTCTTAGCTTTCTTTCAATTCTATTTTCAAAAAAATTTACCCAGGCTGTAAATTTGAGAAATTTCTCAGATTTGGACTTCAATGGGAAAACTCATACCTTTCTAGAGTAATCATCAACAAGGGATAGAGAGTATTTATTTCCACCAAAAGTAGGATTTTTTTAGGCCCCCATAAATCAGCGTGGACATAGTCTAGGGTTCTCATTGAACAGTGGGAACCTACTTTGAATGACACCTATTTGATTTTCCTAGAACACGTGTTTCACAGAAATTTATGGGTTCAATTAATTCTTTGCCAAGTAACTTTTGTTCACTTAAGAATTTTAACCACTTATTTCCACTATGTCCCATTCTATTGTGCCATAATATAGATTTACTTTCAATAAAAGTGAAGGAATTGCAGTTCTGTGAAGACACAACTTTACTTGCAAGGTAATACAACCCATTTCTCTTAGGTCCTTTCATCACAACTAATGAACCCTTCATTATTTTCAAAGTATTATTGTTAGACTTAAATGCATGTCCCTCATCTTCAAGAACTTCCAATGTATTTTTATATGAGGAACATATCTGACATTGTTCATTGCCCTGACAATGCCATCATGCATTCTGATAGCATTGTCACCAATGCCAACAATAATGTCACCAATGCCAACAATAGTCTTGGTATTATTATCCCCCATGTATACTTTTCTAGGTTCAGTATCCTTGTAATTGTAAAATCAAGACCTAACAGGATTCATATGAAATGTGCATCCTGAATCAAGTATCCATTCCTCACTCATGTCATCACTAAAAATTGTCATGAGATGCAGGCTATATAAGTCTAGACCAACAGTATCATTGCCTATTTTTTTATTACTTTGATCTCTATTTTGTTTTCTCTTTAATTCAAAGCAATCTTTCCTAAAATATCCCTCTTTCCCACAGTGGTAATATTTTCTATTGAGTTTCTCTCTAGACTTAGATCTTCCTTTAGACTTACTTCTGCCTTTCTTAAAGTGGAAGTTATTTTCTATTTTATCCAGTCTACCTCTCACGTACATACTCATTTCTCTATGGTTTGTTTTTTGTTCTTTCTTAACTTCAAGTTCCTTCTATTTCACAACATCAATCACAATGGCTTGAGTCAATTTATCCCTAGATTATTTTAGGGCATTTATGATATCTTAATAAGATTCAGGTAAAGAGTTCAATAAACTAATAGCTAGGTCCTCATCATCAAAATTCTTGTATTGTGAGAAAAACTTTTAACTATGATGCTAAAGTCAGTTAGGTTAGTTTCTAATTCCTTTTCGGAACCATTCTGAAGCCAAAAAAATTCTCAAGAAGGTAAATCTTGTTAGGCAAGGTCTTAGTTAAAAACATTGTATCAAGAGCTTCCCACAAGTTTTTAGCAGTCTTATATTCTTGAACTTGTCTCACAATATTATCAGATAAGTCCAAAATGATAGAACTATAAGCAATCTCATTCATATCACTAATAAGACCAGGTTTAGCTTTTATTTCAATAGAAAATGTTTCTAGATCTTCAATAGCTTTAGCTACTCTTTATTGGACCAGTATAGCCTTCATTTTATGTTTCCAAATCGAGTAATCCCAGGGAGAATTAATGATTTCGAAATAATATTCAAGCTTCATTTTGCATCTCAAGTTGTTTTCTAAAATTTTATTCAATCGAATTCACGCATTTATCTAATTTACCTCTCTCGAGTTCAAATAAGGCCTATTTAACCAGGGAGAATTACATGGACACATGTATTTCAAGAACAAAATTTAAAAGTCTGGTGGATGAAGTTTATTTTTTTACTTTTTAGGTGATAATAAAAATTAATTTATACACAATTAAAATTTTAACTCCAAATCTTACTCAAACCAACTGAATGGAATAATGGTACCCTCTCTCCCTCTCAAGTCTCAAACTCTATCTACCGTCTCTATCTCAACTCTCTCTACCTCCTTTCAACTCTTGAGATCGCATCGGAGAGCCTCACCAAAGGCCGTCAATGATGACTTCCAATAACACCGGAAAATCGGAGGCGCCGCACATCGTCGATGCAAGTGTCGGTTGACTGATGCTACAACAACATCCATCGATAGAGTGATAAGTGTATTTTATACACATATTTATATGCCAAAAATAGGATTTTATATGTTTGTTCGAGAATATCCGCTATTCATTTGTTTAATATTTCTGTATATTTCAGAAAATAACCCAAAATTTGAGTGTTGGATGCAAATGAAGCAAATAGTGAAGAATTGGATAATTTTTGGAGCTAAATTAACAATATTACAAAAAGAGTCATTTGCATCGGTTGTTAAAAACAAAACGCGTCAGTTGTACAAGCGACGTGTTAATTATTTAATTTTAACACCTTTAGTTTACAATATGCATGTGTAATTAAGGAAATGTTAAAAATGCACGTTATCATGTCATTGCATCATCAAGCATGTATTGGCATCGGAATTGAGAAGCCAAATGATTTTAAATAAAAGGAATGTGCCATGGTACAATTTTATCAAAAGTCATGTATCTCAGGTTTTTTAAGAAAGAATGGGTGTACTTCTAGGTCATGAAAGAAGTGAGTGGGAAATGGGGCACGGGAGACTGGCGTACCTGAATTAAGTCACTTTGCGACGGAATGTTCAACCGCTTTTCGATGAACTGTTAAATTGCTATGCGGTGGGAAAGTGAATGTTAAACCGCTTTGCGGTGGAAATGTGGATTTAACCTGGTTCCAAATAAGAATTGTCCACTGCTCTCCGATTGACTAGAAGATACATCAAGTGAGCTCATGATGGAAATGAAGTAAAAGTTTTGAAATGTTAAGTGAAAGTTTGAAAAGCTTGAAAGTTCTGAAAAATAATGTAAATGGGGATACATATTTCGAGTTTTTAAGTCATTTCATGTCATAAGCATGCATCACTTGCACGAAGTTTGCTTACTGAGCTTTAACTCACTCCAATCCCTCCCCAACATTTTAGGTTATGAAAGCTAGGTGATTTGAGGAGAGCACATGGTGGTAGACTCAGACAGTACTCATAATTTAATTTCTTTTAAGACCGAATCAAAGGCTTTTACAAGTTTTTTTTTCATTGGTTATTCTTTTATTGCTAAATTCTTTTAATTAGTTTGTTGGATTTAGTTAACATAAGCTATGGTATTTCCCTGTGATTTGTTTATATCATATTTCATAAGTTTAAAAACTATTTACTTTAAGATGTTATTGTTGAGGAGTTTGGAAATTGATGTTGAAGTTTGATTTTGAATTGTGGTTGGATGTTGAATGTTGGTTTTGAATGAGTTGAGAATTGTATATGTGATATGGGTATGATGTCCCTCTACAGGTTGGCTATGTCCAATTTATAGAAGAGACTCTGCCGAAATTTTTATAAATTTTTATAATAGAAAATGAAAATGTTGAGGTTTTAAATGATTTGTTTCCGCATTTAAGTAAAGGGAAGTTAACACGCCTAGGTTTAAGGTTTTAAACTTGGGGTGTTTCGCGCAGAAGTCACCTCGCTAACAATTACCAAAAGGGGGATCAGACGAATGTTTAAGGAACAAACCTCTCGAGACAGTCCCAACGAGGGGTGCTATATTGATGAAGATTACGGTGAAGACAAAACACCTCGAAAGGGCGCAAGCACACAAATTACACTAAGAGTTTGACAATAAAAGTAAAGATAAAGGAAATTACATATTCTCTTGTTGAGATTTGATTGATTCTCCCTTCTAAATGACTTATTTTTACAATATATACAAATGCACGAACTTCTTTCAACCGCTGCCAATATTTGAATCTTCAGTTTGCTGCCTTAATTTGTAATACTTGCATGGATTAACTTGCTTCCTCCACGTTGCATAACCGTCGCCCATGTCTTTGTAACATCCGCTTGCCACGCCGCTCTAAGTAACCTCCAAAATTCGTCATTTCAACTGCCACCTTCATCAACAACTGGCTGCGTGATCAAGAGATAAGTGTCAAAACTGCTTCTACTTACTTTAGTTGCCCAACTGCTTCATCGCTCGCCCTGTCGCCCAAATATCCTAGTTTCCACACAATCGCCCAATCGTCCAACTTCTTGCCTATAATGAGTCTTTAACATTGGGCCTCTTTTGGTTTGGGCCAAGGTTTAGGCCTCTTGTATTTTTGGGTACTTTTTGGGCGTCAACAATTACCCCCCAATATAGTGGAATTAATGTTCATTCATTAATTTTATGCCATATTAATCATTTTGGTGTGTCCCTTTTTCTAGAAACTCTCAGCATTCCAATCTTCTTCTGTCTTTTCCAACATAGACCGTTCAGATTCTGCCTTTCTGCCTTCTTTTTTTCACATAAAGAGGTGGATCCTTTCCCTATAAAAAGAGGATTTGGTTGCAGATACGTCTTCTTATCCCTTTCTTCCAGTCTTGTAGGCCACTGCTATCATGTATATTCCCCATATTTGATAGGTCTTTTGTTCCTATTTCTCCCGGATATGAACCATCTAACTCTCCTTTCCCATGATCTTCTCTAAACATACCTTTGGTATGGGAGATATAGGAAATTGTTTCTTGGTCGCGGAGGCTCCTTTTGGCATCTCTCTCCCTTGTGATCCCTATACAGGCTCATCAGATGTAAAGGAACTGCCCATAGGGAGGGCTCGCGGGCCATCTCTCACTCCATGATTGGCCAATAGCTTGCTGAGAGTGCTTCTCAGGCCGTTCACCTGTTGTGATTGCTTCTAGCGGATGCATCCGAGAAGATGAGGATGGAAGCTTCACAAAGGTTGAGATGGAGGAAGGGGGAAGACCTACCAGGAGGGTAATCCTTGTTCACAAGCATGTCTCCATTATTGGGGTGACGAAGATCGATCTGTAATAGGGACGTCCTCTATAATAGTCGGTAGGCAGTCTTCATTCTGTAGTAGTTGGTAGGCAATATTCGTTTCCCTATTGTTGCTGAGTGAGGTCTTGCTGGCTCCTCTTGTATTGCAAAATGTATATAACTATTTTGAATAAAAGAAACATTTTTTTTTGTTATAGGCGCATCTCACTTTCATTTCTCCCATTTCTTGCTTGTGTGATAATTTCCTGGCGAAATACAATGTGCTTATATTTGTTCATCCTCCCATATGGAAGGGACATATTTTTTCAAGTATTTTCCGTTGATGGATCTTATTTGTTTCGTGTTATCTAGATCTTCCAAATGATAAGCTCCGTTGGACAACACACTACTTACCCTCAACGGTCCTTCCCAATTAGGCGACCATTTCCCATATTTGGGATTTTTACTTTCTAACGGGAGTATGGTTTTCCAGACCAAATCGCCCGCACTAAATAATTTGGCTATCACTCTGTTGTTGTAATAGTTAGCCACTTTTTGCTTCTAAACTTGCAATCTATCAAGGACGTCCAACTTCAATTCGTCCAGTTCTAAAAGATTCTGAACCATCAATTCTGCATAATCGCTTTCACATAGATGGTTCTGTAAACTTGTTCGAATTGATTGTACTTTGATCTCCATAAGTAGTACTTCTTCTTGTCCGTAAGTTAGCTGAAACGGAGTTACACCTGTACTCGTTCGTGGAGACGTCCTGTAAACCCACAAGGCATTGTTCAAACAGTCGTGCCACTTCCTGGCATTTTCGCTCAACATTTTTCGTACAATGCTCTTTAGGGTTTTGTTGGACGACTCTACTTGCCCGTTAGACTGAGCGTAATAAGGCGTAGAGTTAACTAGCTTGATGCCAAATTCGTCCAAGAACTCCTTTACTAGATTTCCATTCAAAGAGGTTCCATGATCTACCATTATGGTTTGTGGCACCCTGAACCTATAAATAATATGGTTACGAATGAATTCTATGACGTTCTTTGGGGAAATCTCTTTCAAAGGGACAACCTCTACCCATTTAGTAAAGAAGTCCATTGCTACAATAATGAACATGTGTTGTTTGGACGATGGGGGATAAAACTTCCCTATTAAATCAATAGCCCAACCTTTAAATGGCCAAGGTTTAATAATAGGCGCCATTTCCCTGGCTGACTCTCTTTGGATTGGTCCGTGCCTCTAACATGCTAAGCAACTTTTTGCATATTGTATGCACGATTCTCCTATTTTGGGCCAAAAGTATCCACTCCTAATAATCAGCCATCTCATTTTTTGGCCGGCTTGATGGGCCCCACATATCCCTTCATGGACTTCTGCCATAATGGTCTTAGCTTCGCTCAAACTTATGCATTTTAATAACACCCCATCTGAGTGCTTCTTGTATACTTGTTCGTCTATGAGGACGTAATTCAATGCACACAGTTTCATTTTTCTATCGTTTCTTCCACCAGGTTCTTCCAAAAATCTCTTTAGTTCTTCTCTCCAATCCATCACATCCCCGGTTTGTATACAATGAATACTGCTTCCCTTTATCCTCATTTGTACGGCGGGCAGGATTATTCCGTACTCCCAAGTTGTTGTTACATTTACCACCTTTGAATAACCCGAGGCGACTTGGGATAATTCATTCACTACATCGTTGTAAATCCTTCTTATGTACTGAAGCTCCACTTGATCAAATTCCTCCAAAAACTCTTGGGCGAGCTTGTGTTGATTTACCATAGAATCGCTCTGGCACTTGAAATCGCCCGTTAATTGGTATATTACCAACTGAGAATCTCCCCGGATAATCACATTCTTCACTTTCAGCTCTACTAACAGTTCTAGCCCCGTGATCAATGCTTCATACTCGGCTTGATTGTTAGTACATGCTCTTTTCAAGATGAGAGCATACTTGTAACAGACTCGCAGAGGATTTATTAAAACTATACCAACCCCCACGCCCTGGTAAGTTTTTGATCCATCAAAATATAAAACCCAAGGCTTTGTTTCGAGCGAATCCATTTCTAAATTAACCTCCTTAGGCATCTCCAAACATGGATGATCAGCCATGAAGTTAGCTAAAGCTTGATTTTTAATTGCCTTTTGAGGTATGTGTTGTATTTCAAATTCAGAAAGGGCCAATGTCCAAAGGCCAATTCTCTGATGTAAAACAGGGCGAGAAAACAAGTTCCTGACTATATTTACTTTGGATATCAAATACACGGTTACAAGCCGTAAATAGGCCCTTAGTTTAATACATGTGAAATATAGACCGAGACAAAGTTTTTCTATAGCTGAATAATTACATTCACACTTCGTCAACTATCTGCTTAAGTAGTAAATCGTTCTCTTCTCACCCAGTTGGTCTTCTTGCTCGACCATTTCGGCTATAGATTCTTGCTCTGCCGATATATAGACTTTCATTGGCTTCCCATGAATTGGTGACACCAACACAGGCGGATTTGATAAGTATATCTTTAGGCTATCGAAAGTCTTTTGGTGTTCCTCCCGCCAGACAAATTCGTCTTGATTTTTCAACTTCAAAAGAGGCGAAAAAACTTTCGTTCGCCCTGCACAATTAGAAATAAAACGCCTTAAGAAATTTACTTGACCTAGGAACCTTTGCAATTCCTTTTTATTGGCAGGCGATTTTGCTTCTCGAATGGTCCTCGCTTTATTTTTGTCAAGTTTGATCCCCATTTGGTGTACCAGAAAACCAAGGAGGTTTCCTGAATTAACACCAAACGCACATTTCAAAGGGTCTAGCTTCATTTTGTACTACCTCATTCGTTCAAATGAACGTCTTAGTTGTCGAAAATGGTCTTTTTCTTTCATTGACTTTACTACGATATCGTCTACATATACTTCAATAAATTCTTCAATCATGTCATGAAAGATTAAATTCATTGCCCTTTGATAAGTGGCCCCAACTTTTTTTAGGCCGAAGGGCATGACTACCCACTCAAAACATCCCAAGGCCCCTGGGCATCTAAAGGGTTTTTTATGCACGTCTTCGTTAGCTATGTAAATTTGGTTGTATCCAAAATAGCCATCCATGAAAGAATACATGACATGCCCCGCAGTTGAGTCTACCAAGGAATCCATCGTTGGCATAGGATACTCATCTTTAGGCATGGCTAAATTTAGATTCCTGAAATCTATGCACACCCTAATGCTACCGTTCTTTTTAGACACGGGTACAATATTAGATAACCATTCTACAAACCTGGCCGTCCTAATAAAACCGGCCTTTAAAAGACGTTCTATTTCCTTTTTTACTTCAGGTAATACATTAGGGGCAAAACGCCTAGGTGGCTACTCATGTGACTTAAAATTATGCTTAGTTGGAAATCTGTGTTCCACCAAATTCCTATCTAAACCAGGCATGTGTTCATATTCCCAAGCAAAACAATCTCTGTATTCTTTTAATAAAGCGATCAATTCATCACTTACCTCTCTACTGAGCGTTCGGCTGATGAATGTTGGCCGTTCTTCTCTTTGTCGCCAATGTTCACTTTTAAAAGAGGGTCTTGCGCTTGAGCATGCCCCTGTTTAGATATCCCTATTGCTCCATCGTCCAGAATTTTTGTGAGCAACTCTTCCTCCAAACAATCCACCTTGTAGATCTTTCCATCAACATTCTGCTCCAACTCAAAAACGGCCAACTTGCACCTGAACGTTACCAATACTGCTGCCTCTTTCGTCTTTTTTTGCATTTTCTTCAGACTTATTATTAAAAGCCATTGGTCTGGATTTTGAGGCCCGAATATCAGCCACATTCCTTTTTTGCTGGTCGCTTGTCATGATTCCTCGATCACTTTTATGCTAATGATTGGCTTCTCAAGGGCCACTCTATTTGGCCTCATTTGATTGAACATCTCTGTTAGGGCATCAACCGAGAACGGTTCTTTGCTTAGCGCGACGACTTGAGTTTTTTCCCCCTCTTGCACTACTCTGACAGGCCCATAATTCCCCTCGTACATGAATCTTTCTATAGAATTCGCTTCCGCCATGAACGGTTTATGATCTTCTTGTATCACTTCTGCTTCTCCTTTATCATTCCAGAATACTAAACATTGGTAGAGCGATGAAGGTATGCACCGGCTCCCATGGATCCATTCTCTTCCTAAAAGTACTTTATAGCTGGTAGGACCATCTATCACGAAGAAAACTGTGGTCCTAGTGGTAGTCCCCACAGTGACGTCCAACGGCATCACTCCTTTGGCCGACGTCCCCCCCCCCCCCCGTTGAAGCTTGTGAGGATAACTTCTGTAGGGATCATATCATCCTCCTTTTTCACAAGTCTTCTCATCATTCTGGATGGGATGATATTTATAGCGGCCCCGTTGTCTATAAGAATCTTTGACACTGGAATTCCATTAATCTGGGCTTTCACATTCAGTGGCCTAAGATGCCGAGTTAATTTGGTGGAGGGTTTCCTAAAGATAAATTTTTCCGATGCATCAATCTCTACCTCCTGGCCGTCTTCCTTTATTTCGACCATTTTCGTTGCTTCGGATTGCAATACTTCTTGCCTCTCACTCTGATCTCTCAACTCTCCATGTGTGAACCATCCAGTAGAAGGAGGAAGGATCCTAAGAGGGGACCCATACTTCTCAACCCGTGGCACTCTCGTTTTCCTTTTGGGCGTTCCGTACAGTACGTAAAAATCAAACGCTTGTCTAGAGGGCTCGTCTAATAGATCCACTTTGCACACACCTTCTTGATACAACTGCTTTAGCGATACATTACGCGACACCCCTCTTTTCCTACCTTCCAACTACAAATTGATTTCTTCCTCGATGTCTGTCATGCCATCGTCTTCTTCTTCATAATCTACCTCTTGGGACGTTTGGCCCTCTTCACATATCAACTCCCAGGCTGCTCCTTCATTTTCTCCACCTTCCTCTCCTATATCCTCTTTGTTCCTATAATCAATTGCCAATATATAGTTGTTGGCCATAACTGGGGGTAATGTCCAAAACTGAATGGTGGTGGCTCGCTTTGGCTCTTCTTCGTCTCTTTCTTCTTTGCTGTTCTCGAACTTCGATTTCCCGGTGGGACTTCCAGACGCTTTCTTCACAGATCCCTCTATCTTGTTTCCTTTGTCACTATCAAATTGACTTTGGTCAGCTTCCCGAGTTAGGCTTGGCGCGTCTAGAGGCAACATTCCCTGTATTCGCCTCATCATCTTGCCGTAGTTCCTCTGAAAACGCCTTTGCTGTGTCCTTGTCATCTCATTGAAGGGCACAACTCGTCTCACGTTGTGCTGGAATGAATGCCAAACATTTGATTATCGTGGCTACAGCCTAAATGTTTTCCTGTGATTTGTTGGCCATAGTTGCCTCTCTTGATACGGTTTTCCTTGTGTATCTGGGCCTCGCCCCCTATCGGGTTGGAAACTTGGCGTAACTCTTGGATAAGTGTGAAAACTTTTCACTTTGTTTCCTTCTACAGACTTACTCACTTCTTCCTTGTACCTATCACATAAGACACCCCTGTCTCCTTGGTGTTCTTTTCCCTTGAGTCGTTCAAACACTTTAGGACGTCGTTGTTCATCTTCTATTCCATCATCAATCACCAGTTTAAACTTTAGTAATTTCTGGGCAAAATCAGTTTTCATCATGTTCACTCCAATCGGTTGTGGGAAGGGGTTCTCATCCACCTCCATCTTTTTCTTAGGCTCAAGTGTGATCCTTCCTGACTCAATGGCTTCCTGCAACACGTACCGGAAAACCAAACAGTTGTTAGTCGTATGTGACCATGCATTATGCCATTTACAATATTTTTTGTCCTTAGTTTGTTCAGCGTTTGGAAACTTATGTTTATCGCTTAAATTGATTTGCTTGTCCTTATATAACTTGTCGAATATAAGGTCCGCCTTAATAACGTCGAACGAAAATATTTTAGCCTTCTTATTTTTCTCTTCTACAAGCTCGTCTTTTATTATCGTGCCAGATCTTGCTGCCAGGGGAAAGGCATACCGTGTGTATGTCAAAACTTGGGTCCCTATAAAAAGTCCCTTTACTAGAATTTTTCATTTGCTCTTCTTCTCTCAGCAGACGCTCATATCTTATTACATTAGCGCTCAATTGAAATAGGTCAGGGAACTCCCTATCCTGGAACTTTTTCTTGAGGTCAAAACTCAACCAACTCTGAGCGATTCTAACGAATTCTTTTTCCGGTAGGGGTACAAAGCATTTAATCCAGAGTCACCTCGAATTTCGTTTTATAGAACTGTGTGTGGAACAGTTGCTCTAATTTTTGCCACGTTTGCAGATAATTCACTGGCAGATTAATGAACCAAGAGAAAGCCATCCCTGTTAAAGAACTTGGGAAAAGACTCATTTTATGATAATCGGTCACCTCACCACATTGTAACGTGAATTTCCCTATGTGTTCTAACGTGGAGACCTCCCCCAAACCAGTTAAATAAAGAGAATTCTGGAACTTTGTAACCCCTAGGCCACGGATAAGCTTGATCTACCCAATCTGGGTATGGCTTAGTGTAAGTCGGCCTAACATAAGGACGCATCCCCACTGCCATTTGATCTCGCACCATCTCAGTGACTTGATCCCTTAACAAGGCGTTGGGATCGTAAGGGAATCCTATAGGTTGATTTCCCCCTGGTGGTGCTTGTGGCCTGATGTTTGGCACAGGATTTGGTATAGGAGTTGGAGCGCAATTACCATTGGTGAAGTTGTTGTTATTGTTCCCTCCATCGTTAAAATGTGGAACATTTTGTCCATTATTTTGGACTTTATTCCGAGGTACTGGGCTATTCCCCAAGTTCGGAATTGGGTCACCCCCCAAGTTCGAAGTTGGGTTCCCCCCCAAGCTCGGCACTGGGTTACCCCCCAAATTCAAAGTCGGGTTAACCCCCAAGCTTTGCACTGGATTATTCCCCAAATTTGATGTTGGGTTGCTCCCCAAGTTTGGCACTAGATTGTTCCCCAAGTTTGAAGTTGGGTTACCCCCAGCTTTGGCACTGGATTCCCCCCCAAGTTTGAAGTGGACGGCCCAAAATGCCATTCTATCCCCTGATTTGGACTTGAGGTTGGGGAACTATGTCCTAAAATCATCCTGGATTGAAAATGATATCCTATATTTGGGAAGGTTGATTGAACAACTTGGCCTGTCAACTTATTCATATTATCATGCAATATTTTTAGTTGTTTGGCCATATTATCAAATTGTTCCTTCTCTCTTTGAATAAACTTTTCCATATTATGGACATATTGTAGATTTACCTGTTCAATCACGTCTTGAGCCAGTTCACCGAACAACGCGCGCATGGTTTGAGGATTTAAATCCGTCATGGGTTCATAACGGCTATGACTCTCTCCCTCTGTTCTTGGAGGACTTTGTTCCTCCTCATATCTTTCAATTATAGACGGGAGATGATGGCTTGCTATTTCCTTGTTGGAATTCTTGTGAGGCATGATGGTTCACTTCGTATCTTCAAAAACACACCAAATTGTCCCACTGGGAGTGCCAAACTATTTCGCGCGGAAGTCACTTCTCTAACAATTACCAAAAGGGGGATCATACGAATGTGTAAGGAACAAACCTCTCGAGACAAAGTCCCAACGAGGGGTGCTATATTGATGAAGATTACGGTGAAGACAAAACACCTCCAAGGGGCGTAAGCACACAAATTACACTAAGAGTTTGACAATAAAAGTAAAGATAAAGGAAACTACATATTCTCTTGTTGAGATTTGATTGATTCTCCCGTCTAGAGAGACTAATTTTTACAATATATACAAATGCACGAACTTCTTTCAACCACTGCCAATATTTGAATCTTCAATTTACCGCCTTAATTTGTAATACTTGCATGGATTAACTTGCTTCCTCCACATTGCATAATCGTCGCTCATGTCCTTGTAACATCCGCTTGCCACGCCGCTCTAAGTAACCTCCACATTTCGTCATTTCGTCATTTCAACTACCACCTTCATCAACAACTGGTTGCGTGATCAAGAGACAAGTGTCAAAACTACTTCTACTTGCTTTAGTCGCCCAACTGCTTTATCGCTCAACCTGTCGTCCAAATATCCTAGTTACCGCACAATTGCCCAGTCATCCAACTTCTTGCCTATAATGAGTCTTAAACGTTGGGCCTCTTTTGGTTTGGGCCAAGGTTTAGGCCTCTTGTATTTTTGGGTACTTTTTTGGCATCAACACGGGGTGTTCCATTTTGTGGTATCAGAGATAAGAGTTTTAAAAGTGATTCTGTAGACTTTAAAATAATTACTTCAAAATGTTTGGGTACTGAGTCACACCTCAAGTGCATCCTCCTCGATCATCTGGTAAGTTAATGTTTGCTTAAATTATCGAATGTGATTGATATTCCTAGTATCGAAATATTTTACATATTGATATATAATATTACTTTTGAACAAGATGTTTCACTTTCTCCTATTTAGAAATGGTTCGTACTAGACGTGACAACACTCAAGGGGGAACTTCTCAAACTTATAACAGAGACACGAACAATAACAACCCTTAAGGGGAGACTTCTCAAACTCAGAACGGAGGGGTGGATAATAAAAACACTCAAGGGGGAACCACTCAGACTCAGAATGGAGGGAAGGATAATAGCACTACCCCTTCAGGCACCCCTATAATCGTAGAGGCCTTCATGCAAGCATTATCTACGTTGGGACAAGCTAATCAACCTAGGGGTAATGAGACATGAGGCCATGGGAGAATCTTAGAGTTTAAGAAGTTGTCTCCACCATTGTTTGCTAGAACTGTTGGCCCTCTGGAGGCAGAAAAATGGTTAACTGAAATGGAAAAAGCTTTCAGGGTTATGGGTGCACTGACGAAGAAAAGGTAAATTTTGCCGCGTACATGCTTCAAGGAGGTGCTTATGATTGGTGGCTGATGGTTCAGCTCCAACATGAAAATAATATCGACCCTTTCATTTGGGAGATGTTTACTACGGGATTCAATGAGAAATACTTTCTCAAAAGTCTCCGCCAGCAGAAAGAATAGGAATTTCTAAAATTAGAGCAAGGGAATAGATCAGTTACAGTATATGAGGAAGAATTTGCTAGTTTGGCTAAGTTTTCTCCAGTCTTAGTGACTACGGAAGAGAGGAGGATTAGACATTTTGAGGGAGGACTTAAACCTCTAATCAAACAAATTGTAGTCCCTTTTGAACTCACAAGATACCGAGATGTAGTCAACAAAGCTCTTTTGGTGGAAAGGGCTTTAGTCATAAATAGAGAAGAGGATAGAACCCAATCTTCTAACTAGAAATTCACGGTTGGGAATTTTAAGAGATGGAATAACAATAAACAACAAAGGAAGAATGACCAGGGAAGTAATAAGAGCAATCAGTCTAACAAACAACATAAAGGACCTATTCGAAGTGTGGCAAGGAACACTTGGGAGAGTGTCTCTTGGCCAAGGGAGTGTGCTTCAAGTGTGGGAAGTCTGGACTTTTTGTAAATGATTGTCAAGGTTGTTTTAACTGTGGGAAGTCAGGGCATCTAACAAAGGATTGTAGAGAGAAAGCGAAGACTACCCAGGCATGAGTCTATACTGTGACGCCCCGAGTTCCAAGAAATGCGAGAACGCCGTTTTTCTAAAATTTCAAATAAGCTTTATTGCGGAAAATGAATTAAATATTAAATATAACATTTATTTGATATAAGTTTAGCGACAATTCAGATTAAATAAAGTAATTCTTACAAACTTATTAAAAATGAAAATTCTTGATAAAATGAAATGTTTATTTCGAAATCCACGACTTTCAAAAAAATAATATCCAAATTATATTCTTCGCCATTGCCCATCACTCGCCTCCATCACCGAAATCTGCAAATTTGTTAAAATAACGGGGTGAGCATTTCAAAACAAAATACTCAGTAGACTTAAATCCAATAATCAATCTTTAAGATAATTGGACAAGAAAACATGCAAATAATGTAGTGACGTTCTTTTCTTATCCATAAGCATCATAAAATGAATGCAAATGAACACATTCTTTTCTTGTCATCATGCTAGCAGATAAGTTATGACGTGCATAACATAAATTCTCAAATTTATCTCATACGAGATATTCTTTTCTTTTCTCATGCAATTAAGCATACAAAATCACACAAATCCACATAATCACGTGCAATTATAATCTAAATCAATTAGTGGGGGCGAGTCTACCTTTAACGTTACGAGTTCTCAAAAATTGGAGCGTGAATAGTACGTCAACTTCTCAATTCACCAACTGTTTTGTTTAGCCAAAAAAAAAAAGTAAATTAATTAAATTAGTATTTTAGAGATTTAAAGATTTAAACGTGACAAATAAATAAAGTTGAGGGCTAGATAGACATTTTGAGAAACTGAATTTCAAAAGTTTTGGCACTGAAATAGTATTTTACGAAAATAAGGGCTGACTTGTAAATTATAAAAACATTTAAAACTAAATTGAAATCATTTTAGACAAGAGGACTGAATTAATATATTTTGAATTACAAAGGGCTGAAATGAATATACTTCAAAACTTGGGGGCTGAAAAGGACAATCTGAAAACTTAATTTTATAAAAACATTTTATTTTCCTCTCTTTCCCAAATCAGACACGAGAGAGAGAGATGGGAGGTCGCTGCGATGGAGAGGGCTGTGTCCCTCTCCTCGCCGTCGACGACGGAGAAGGAACCGCCTGCACGTGGCGGTGGTAGGTATGGTGCTAGGTGAGGGATTGGAAATGTTTTTGGGTGATTTGTTGTGTGAAACCGAGACTGGGCCGAGGCTAAGAAGTTCGGTGTTTGTGGCTTTTCCGGCGAAGGAACTCCGGTGAGGGTCGAGGTACGTTATGGGTACTGTTTAAAATTCGGTTTTGGGTTTGATTTTGGGGGTTTGGCTTGGGTTTGAGGTTGGGCACGGTGATACCGTCGTGCGAGTGGGGGATAGAGGAGGTTTGTGTGTAGTGAAAAGTGGTTTGGGGTGGTGATTTCATGGTGGTTGGCCGCAGAAATGATTGTTGGGACTGTAGGTTGATTGGGGGTTGATGATGTGAATGTAGGAGGGCAGTGGTGGTACAGCTGTTCGATGGTGTTTGAGGTTCTGCAGATTCTGGTTCGACTGATTGCGGATTTGCAATGGTGTTTTTGGGAAATTGGTGGCAGCTTGAAATTGAATTGGTGGTGTTGTGCAGGTTTCCAGCCATTGTTGATTTTGTGCAGTAGTGGTAGGGGTGTTGGTTTGAACGACGGCGGTTTGGTGGTTGGTTTGGAACTGCGGGAATTCGTGTGCAGCTATTGTGAGGCTCGAGAGCTTACCCAGAAGTTGATGCTTTGCGTGATTCCTCGGCTGTGTGAGGGATTGTGTTAAGAAACATAGGCTGCTGACTTAATTTTGGTAGATTAGGGCAACATTTGTGGTTTATGGAATGTGTGGCAAATTATGTTAGATTTATGATTTGAGGGGATCTGCTGATTGAGGAGAATTTTAGGAATGATGATCGGTTGATTCAGCTGAATATAGGTAAGTTGCTGATTGAGGATGGATTGCAGGCATTGAAAGATTGAAATTGTTATTTTAGGGAAAAGGGGGAGAGGATTAGGGAGTGCAAGATGGAAATCTTGCAGATTGGTGTGAATATAAACGTGTGTGAATTCCCTTTAAGAGGGAAAATGTCTGATTGTGGTTTTAAAATGGAAAAACAGAGGGTGAACTTTAATTGATTGATAATAAGAATAAAATTTTGATCTTGGGCTTTAAAAATCATTAAGATTTTGAATTAAGATTTAAAATGGTGACATTGGGATATTTTGAATAAAATTCTGAAATTTAAATATGATGAAAATTAATTTAATTTCATTTATAATTTGGCCAGAAGAATACTCTTTTAAATTAAATTGGAAGAAGTCGTAGCGATGCGCATTTAAAGTCTTAAAATTATTTTATTAGAAAGAAATGAAAATTCCCGGTCGCTACATAGACGATGTCTAAGCAGGAAGCTAAGGAGGCATCAACCGTAGTATCAGGTATTTTTATTTCCTTATAGTATTTTTATTTATTTCTTTCGTTCTTTCTTTGTGTCATTCAATGCAAACTATGATCATGCACAAACATCTAGATGTATAACCTATTGTGGTAGTTACTGTGTACGTGTGTGACAAACTGGAAACTATTCTTTTCGATTCCGGGGCTACTCGTTCTTTTGTCAGTCCTATTTTTTCCGAGAAATTAAATCATCCATCCCCGCTACCGGGTACTCCGTTTTTCGTGTCTACACCATTCGGAGCATTATTAAATTCAAGTTATGCATTGAGAGAATGTCCAATAGTAGCTGATAAGTATATTTTATACACTTATTTGTACGTTTAAATTAGAATAAATTATTTTCATTTTGGAATATATGCTATTTAATTAGTGTTTATTTGATACTTCGTAGAAAATATCCCCAAAAGGAGAAGAATGAAGCAAACAATGGGAAAAATGCATATTTGGACGCTAATTGGAGCTAAAATGAGCAATTGATAAGTTGATGACATCAACTGGGAAGTGTACATGGTGCCAAAGTTAGCAAATCAAAAGTGGGAGGACCTAATTTAAGGAATTGAAAGTTGAAATGAGCAAATTGAGAAGATTCCAAAGTTTGAGGACTAAATCCCAACGATTAGAAGTTGAGGACTGAAGGTGCAATTAAAAGTCGGGGACTAACCTAAACAGGCAGGAAAGATGGAAATTGCACATCATGCGATCGCAGGATTCCAAATTCGCGATTGCACAATGCCTCAAATTCTTCACCCGAGAGTTATATTGCCAGCCACGTGATCGCTAGGTTTTAAACCATGCGATCGCACAACTTTCCACTGGGCCGCGACTTGAGCTTTTTCTGCAAATTTTATCTGGTTTTCTTCTCTTTAGACCTAGGTCTCTCCAATACCTATATATAGAACTTATGAGGCACTAAATCAGGACCGAGGCCTCACCTAAGAACATTATACAATCGAGCTTTTCATGTCAAATTCTTGGGGAGATCGAAGCATTGCAAAAGGGGCGAGACTTGGAGATACTTGAAGAATTGATACTTGGTCCAAATTTTTCATTCTTCTTTGTTATTTTCAATGAACGTCATTATATATTGTTTTTGTAATTTAAATATGATGTGTAGTTAAATTCAACGTTAGGATGAACGATGTAGCCTAATTGATTATTTTAATTCCATATTCTGATTTAAACTCAAGAGAGGAATTTCAATTTAAATTAGTGAATTCGACCGAATGCATATTTAGAAAATAAAAATGGAATTGGAGTTAATATAATTGGCTAGGTGAAATCGGGATTCTCAACTATTTTACAATCAATTTTAAAACAAAAGCATTCTAGCAATTTGTTTTTTTTAAATTAATTCTCTAGTGCTAGTTTAAATTCTCAACCAAATGTGCACACTCAAAAAAGGATAGGAACTAACATATTTTGATACTTAATAGTAGTCCTTATGGGAACGATAATCCGGACTCTTAGGTCCACTTATTACTTTTCATGACCCGTACACTTGCTGGGATTGCAAGATAATAGTGAACAAATTTTTGGCGCCGTTTCCGGGGACTGTTTTTATATTAATATCGATACTCATTAGTTCTTACTTTACTTTGTACTTTACTTTTCTTTATTTTTACTTTTTGCTTTTATTTTTAATTTTTGTTCAATTTAATTTATGTTAAGAAGAATTAAGTCATTTGGTTTGCTTCCTTTTGATACAGAAATTGAACGCACCTTTCGACAGAGGCGTAGACAACAGTTAGAAGCAAATCATCAAACAGACTTAGCCATGGCAGATGATAGAAATCAGAATAATCAGAATGATTTTCCAGCAGCTGTTATTGGACAGCAACAAAATCATGGGAGGCGCATTTTGAGAGACTACATGGTTCCTCCTATGGGAAAAATTGGAACGTATATAGTGCCGCTTGCAATCTGATCAAATAATTTTGAGATCAAGACTTCTTTGATATCCTTGATCCAAAACTCATGCGTTTTTCATGGATTGCCATATGAAGATCCATACGGGCATCTTTGGACCTTTTTGGAATTATGTGATATGCAACGCATGAATGGAGTTTCAGATGATGTCGTAAAATTAAAGTTATTCTCATTTTCTCTGGCAAACAAAGCAAAAGCTTGGTTTTACTCTTTTCCTATGCATACAATAACTACATTTGAAGCTATGAGCCAAGAATTTGTAGATAAATTTTTTCCCACTGACCGCATGTCAAAGCTTAGGCGTGAAATCTTGTCATTCAGTCAACAATTAGGGGAGTCCATTTTTGAAGCTTGGGAAAGATTTAACGAACTCAATAGACAGTGTCCTCCTCATGGAATCGCTAATTGGATCTTAATTCAGACATTCTACAATGAGCTGAAAAATGAAAATAAGAAACACGCCGACTTAGCAGCTGGAGGATTAGTAATGGATATGACATATGAAGAAGCATCTGAGATCTTTGAGAAAATGGCTGCCAACAGTTACCAATGGTATTCAGATAGATCTACACCAAAGTCTGGGGGCATTATTGCAGTTAGTGAGGTTACAACTTTGAGTGCTAAGTTCGATGCTTTGACAAAGAAAATCGATAGTATGGGTGTGCAGATTGTGAATTCAGTTCAAACAGCTTTGTGTGATTTTTGTTTTGAAAATCACGCGGTAAATTTCTGCCCATTATAGCAAAATCAATCAAATCTAGAACAAGTCAACTTTGTGGGAAACAGGCAGCAGAGTGGTCCTTATTCACAAACTTACAACTCAGAATGGAAGAATCACCCCAATTTTTCATGGTCTTACAATCAGACTGTTCAACGCCCAACTGGATTTCAGCAACAGCAACAACAACAATCTCAGAAAAACATGGCCGAGAACATGGAAATGTTAATCCAGTTGGTCAAGAGTCAGAATGGAGAAATAATGAATCAAGCTGCTGAAATAAAAAAAAATTGAAGAAACAGGTGGGGGAGTTGGCAGCGTGCAGTGCAACAAGGCAGCCAGGACAGTTACCTAGTAACACTGAAACGAACCCTCGTGAACATGTGAATGCAATAACAACAAGGTGTGGGGTTCAATTACCTGAAGTGACTATTGAAGAATATGAAAAGAAGAAGAATCAGAGGAAGAATGTGGAGGAAGAACAAAAAAGTGAAAAAGAATAGGGATCGACTTCAAAAGCTCAAGAAAAGTTGAAGAAGAAGTTAGAGTTCTACCCCCAGTCAAGGCTTATGTGCCTCCCATTCCATATCCACAAAGACTGAGGAAACATCAGTTGGAACAACAGTTCGGTAAATTCCTGGAAATTTTTAAGAAACTACACATAAATATTCCGTTTGCTGAAGCTTTAGCCCAAATGCCACTTTACTTGAAGTTCATGAAGGAAATGCTATCAAACAAAAGAAGGCTGGTAGATTATGAAACAGTAGCCCTCAGTGAAGAATGCAGTGCTATCTTGCAGAAGAAGTTGCCACAAACTAAAATATCCAGGGAGTTTCTCTATCCCTTGTACTATTGGTAACTTTAGTTTTGATAATGTCTTGTGTGATCTTGGAGCCAATGTTAATTTAATGTCTTTATCTTTGTACAGGAAACTTGGCTTGGGAGAGCTTAAACCAACCAATATCACACTAAAGCTGGCCAACAATTCCATTCAGTACCCGTACGGTATTGTTGAGAATGTGATTGTGAAAGTAAACAAATTCTTCTTCCCAGTCGAGTTTGTGATTTTGGACATGGAAGAGGACACTCAAATGCCCCTCATTTTTGGAAGGCCGTTCCGAGCTACTGAAAGAGCCCTAATTGACATTGAAAAAGGAGAAATCATTTTTAGGTTCGAGAAGTAACAAGTCACTTTTAGTATCAAGCCAAGGCAAGATCTTGACGTTCTAAAAGAAAGTTGTTTGATGATGGAGAGAGTGGTCCAGAAACCAGAAGATAAGATGAATAATGGGATTAAGTTGGAGGAGGCTTCAATCACAAATCATGAGTTTGTGAAGGCAAAAATATGAATGGAGGGACAAAAGGAAGAAAAGCCGAACATCTCTCAATAAACAATTAAAAAAGAGGCTTTGCAATTTAAGAAAGTGAGAAAATGGTACGAGAACTGCAAGGCTGGGAATTGTAAAGTGTGCAAGGCATCAAAGTCATATTTCAAGCCTCCATGATTTGGAAGTACAAAAGCCGGGCTTTTGTAACACCCCAAGTTCAAAAATCTAAAACCTAGGCGTGTTAACTTCCATTCACATTATATGCGGAAATAAATCGTTGAAACATTAAAATGCGGAAACCAAATCATTTAAAAACTTCAACCTTTTCATTTTCTATTTTAAAATTTTATAGAAATTTCGGCAGAGTCTCCTCTATAACTTGGACATAACCAACCTGTAGAGGGACATCACACCTACAATAATTATAAAATTTTCAACCCATTCAAATCCAACATTCAACATTCAACCATAATTCCAAAATTCAACTTCAACATCAATTCCCCAAACTCCTCAACCAAAACAACTTGAAGTACAAATTTATAAACTCATGAAACATGATAAAAACTAATCACAGGGGAATACCATAACTTATTTTGACTAAGAACCGAAAACTAATTCAAAATGATTTATCAATTTAAAAGAATAACAACTAAAAACTTAAATTAAATCATTAACTTTAATTTTAAATAATTCAAGTCGGTACTGTCTGAGCCTGCCGCCACGTGCTCTCCTCTAATCATCTAACTTTCATCACCTGAAATGTTGGGGAGGGATTGGTATAGCGACCCAGAATTTTTATGCAATTAATAATTATTTTAATATTTAGAAAATTGTGTCGCTATTGTTTTGAAATTAATGCCGCGACGGATTCGTCTAGCCAAGTCAAGAGATATCGAATTTGTTCGATTTTAAATTAAAATCCGAATTTCTAAAAGTATATTATTTTATTCATAGTATTATTTTCAAAATCATTTTAGATTCCAATTTTCCGTATTGAATTATTTTAGTCCAAAATCTCAACATTTATTTATTCTCAAACTTATTATTTTCAGTCCAAAATATATCAGTTTTAATACAATTCCTTATACAAAAACATCATCATTATATATATAAATTTTACATCTATTTCATATTCCATCTCATTATACAAACACCAAAGCAAAGCATCTTCATCATTATCATCATCTACCCCATCTTCATTTCAATACTCATGGCACAACTCACACTTCCATGTACTTAGATTCCACAATACAATATATATAAGCATACATCTTCATCACCTGCACCAAGCTCCATCTCCATCCCAGACGAGTGCAACCACAGTCCATCACTCTGCCATCACCTCCTCGATCAGAAACCATCAGCAGCCACCATTTACCACACATAGACCAACCATATTCATCATCATCAATCAACACCGCCATCACGCAGACCATACTGCCACCATGCCACAATTCCAACACCACAAGTCTAAACATCAGCACCTCCACCATAGCCAAAATCCCTTATCAACACCATGATCAATTTTACTGCAACCTCGACAGCTTGCAGCAACCCAAACCACCGGTTGCAGCCCTTCACAGAACCATTACCAATCGCCTGCAAGCACAGTTCTACCATCACTGCCGAATCTTAATCTCATCACGCCACCAACCTCCATCAGCACCGGCATCATCTCCACACCCAAACCACAACCTCCACCACCATCGCACACGGACACAACCGTCATCAATACAAACCACTACTACCCAATCCCAAAGTAAAACCCAAAAACTGAGAGGAATCAAAGCCCAGAACCTTACCTTGATTCGACCTAGCTCTGGCCTGATTTTCACCGGTTGTACCGCCGATTCTCCGCAGCCCAAAACTGCCACTTTTTGCCTCGGCTCAACCATCAATCTTGCACCCAAATCAAAACCCAAGAAATAGAATACCCAAAATACCTACCTACCTCGATCGTCGGTTACATCGCCGGAAACCGCGATCTCCAGCTTCGACTTTTGCTTCGTTTTCGCCCTTGTTTCTCAAACCCAAGCCCTAAAATCTGAACCCTGCTTTGTCTGCCACTCACCGCAGCCTGCGCCGTTGAGTTCGCCGGCGAATCACCGGCTAAAGGTCGGATTTTGGCGAGGCAGTCGCTGCGTCCCTCCTTCGATCTGTTTTGTTCGAAGAGAGAGAGAGAGCTTGGATCGAGTTGTGAGAGAGAGAAGATAAAGATTTGATATTATATTTAACTTTCAGAATTTGCATCATTAGTCCCCATCTTTTAAAGTTATTTCAAATCAGTCCCTATGTTTTAAAAAGGTTTTATTTCAGTCCTTTCAGCTTTTAAAATCATCAATTTCAGCCCTTAAGTTTTAAATGAGTTTTAATCAGCCCTTTCATTTTCAAAATCTGATCACTTCAGTCCCTGCTGATTTACTTTTAAGCTCAAGTTTCAAAAGTATTCATTTGAGTCCCTCAACTATCAAAAGTATCTATTTTAGTCCCTCAACTTTCAAAATATCTATTTTAGTCCCTGAACTTTCAAAAGTATTCATTTTAGTCACTCAACTTTCAAAACATCAATTTTAGTCCTCAAATTATAATTTATCATTTTGAACTATATATTCGATATACTAAAGTGACTTATTGGCTTAAGACGAAGCGTACGGAGAATTTAAAGAAATTGAAGTCATTCCCGCTCAACTTTGCACTCGTCGGATTTGAGGTAGACTCGCACTTATTAATTAATTTAAATTATGATTTCATATGAATGTCATGTGACTTGTGAAAGTCAATTTTTAAGAAAAACAAGTATGTTTTTATGAAAGGTAAATATACCTTATGTTGTTATGAAAAGTAAGTATGTTTTTATGAAAAGAAAATATACTTTATGTTTTTACGAAAAGTAAGTATACCCTATGCTTCACGAAAATGTTTTTTTGGATCATTGCTATGAAATCAATCTACCAAGATTGTTTTGGGTCCCATATGATAAGTTATGATATGTTAAGGGGACCGGAGTTTTAGTAGCGCTACACATAAGAATTCTTGCCACCTAAGTTCGGTAACATTCTTGTGTCTCCTATGTTTATGAGGATTTGCCACGAAGTTCGGTAAAATTCCTATCTTTCCATATGTTTATGAGGATTTACCACCTAAGTTCGGTAAAATTCCTGTCGCATATGTTTATGAGGATTTCGATCCTATCTTATGTTATGATGCAATTGATCCCTATGAATTTCAGAAAATTATGCTTGGTATACTTACTACATAAGAATTCTTGCCACCTAAGTTCGGTAAAATTCTTATATTTATGAGGATTTCGATCTTATCCTATGTTATGATGAAAACTTACTGTTATTATGATTTTACTGCATAAGAATTCTTGCCACCTAAGTTCGGTAAAGTTCTTGTGTCTATTTATGTTTATGAGGATTTCAATCATATCTTATGTTATGCTTTCAAAAGAAATTATGCTTGGCATAATTAAAATATTTTTATAAGTATATGGTTTTCAAAGAGCTGTTTTCAAAGAGCCTATGATTTGCAAAATATGTCCCGTGCTGTAATGCACAATATGAGTTTTATCAAGAACAGTTTTATAAAGAAGCTCTATCAATGCCCGTTTTATAAAGAGCCGGGATTTATGTGTTTAATCATCTTATAAATTAAATTAATATGCGATGAGTCTACTGAGTATTTCCCCCATGAAATACTCACCCTACTTTTTAACAGTTTTGCAGATTTCGGAGACGGTGGCGAGCGATGAATGATGGTGGCAATAATCGTTAAACGGTTGAAAGTTTGACGTTAATGATTTCCGTATTTTCCAAACAATCGAATAATTTAGAGAAGTTCATTTATTTGAGAAATTATGATATTGGCAATTTCTTTACAATATTAATGGTTCTATTTACTATTTCAAATGGTTTCATAAATGTTTTCAATTTTAGCGGCCATTACAGTTTATTTAATGTTGCCAAAAAATGAATTTCAACTATTTCTTCCGCAAAAATATTATTCGAAAAATTTAGACAGAAAATGACGTAGTGAATCGGGTATACGGAACTCGGGGCGCTACAAGTTGGTATCAGAGCTAGTCTGCGTTTCTGTAGACTGGTAAAATTTTCAAAAAGAATTTTAAGAAATATTTTCCATTATAAGATTTTTATTGATGAAGATTGCCACTGCCATCATTCGTTCCACCAACTCCGAGGTAATGAAGTTTATGATGTTTAAAGTTATTTCAGTATTTCGAATACTCATTTTATTGATTTATGAGAAAGAATGAAGAGTATTTCGGATACTTATGATTTATGAGAAATAAGAATGTATTTCTTCGAAAATAATGATGTTGTTATGCTTTGTCATAACTTATATGCTTTAATGTATGATTATGAGAAATTTTTTTTAAAGAAAACGAGTGTTGAGCATAATGGGAATAATATGATTTTATTGAGAATTAAGTAATGGATATTATGTTGAGTTAATTTATTATGCCTCTATGTTGAAGAGAAATTTATTATGAAGTTTGGCTTTGTGAATAAATTATGGGATATTTTGATGATATTGAAGTGTTGGAATCGTTTTCAATATTTTTAGATCGTTGTGATCAAATGTGGAGTTATTTATTATTGTGAGTTATGAAGTATGCTTATGGTTTGGATAAGTCCAAATTACAAGGGAGACTTTATCCAGAATTTTATCATTTGGAATTAAGAGCATAATATGATAAGCATCCACTAAAGGAATTAAGGTTAGACATGCAAGTTCATTTACATCAAACGAGATTTAGTAGATGATAACAGAGATTTTATTATTTTCTCATAAGGAGAACACACAAGAGTCACACTGGAAAGGAAATACATGAAACACATGAAAGCATAAGAGAAAAACATGAAAAGATCCTCAGAATGAGAGATGTGTTTCCGGAGTAGCCGTATCCTACCACCTCTGATCTTTTGAGGATATAAAGAGAAAACCTTCAAAGAGGTGTGTTTCGAGAGTAAGAATACTCCGTAATCTACCACCTGGAATCTTTGAAGTACACACAAGATTTAAACATTAAGGAAATCCTAGTAAATGGAGGGGTGTCTCGAGAGTGAGAATACTCCGTACTCTACCCCCACCTATTCTAAGATTCAAAGAGTTAAATTT
This sequence comes from Ligustrum vulgare, assembly GCA_963555705.1. NCBI lineage: Eukaryota > Viridiplantae > Streptophyta > Magnoliopsida > Lamiales > Oleaceae > Ligustrum > Ligustrum vulgare. Next base: position 21,546,377 of record OY743173.1, on the reverse strand, counting down.
ACATTAACCGGACTCCATTTTCGCTTGATTCCCCTTCCTTGCGACCAATCTATCTTAACTCCTGCTGGATCTTGTATTGAGATATATGACTGCAGCTTATCCAGTAGTTCATCAATAGTAGGAGCAGAAATAAGAAGCCTTCTGGAAAATGGAGAGATGAATCCCTGTTCCACAGCATAATCAAGAAAGGTTAACAAACCATCAAAGAAATTGTTAACATTCAGAAGCCCAATAGGCTTAGTATGGAGATCTAGTTGTGCCCACGAGGTAATGTTAAAAATTTCTTCTAAGGTACCAAAACCTCCGGGCAGGGCTATAAAGGCATCAGAACCATATAGCATACAAGTTATGCGTTCATGGATGGATAAGGTTTGAACTTCATGCCCTCGTGTTTTGCCTGCAACATCTACCAAAGGGACAGGTATGACACCGATTACTTTTGATTTCTCTGCAAGAGCAGATTGGGAAACACAACCCATTAGACCACTGCTACCACCCCCATACACAAGAGTGATACCTTTTTCCCCCAGTTTCTTTCCAAGATCTACAGCCGCTTCTAGATAACCGAAGCCTTTCCCTACTTTTGATCCACAAAATACACAAATAGTTTTGATCAGTCGAAGTTTTGGTGCTTCCATCTTTGATATTAAAGAAGGGAAAACTTACGAAGAAGATGTGATTTTGGGATGCCTGAACTATGAAATATGTTTGGCTATTTAAAGCCGGAAAAATTTACTGTTTTGATTGATTCTGAAAAAGTAAAGATTCACTTTTTGACAAAATCGACCAACTTTTGACTATTTTATCAAAGATATCACCTTTCGGTGATTTATTTCCAGCTTTATCAAACCTCGAGAAAAGAAAAATATATTTATTTCCAGCTTTATCAAACCTCGAGAAAGGAAAATATATTTTATTTCCAAAACGCGTGAAAGAAAGCAGCAAAATATTTTAAAAAAAAAAAAAAAAAAAAAAGATTTACCTTATATCATTGCTGAACTGCCAGAAGCCTCATTTTGTAAAACAGACTGGCAAACAGGATCTTTCGATATTATATTTTGGAGACTATAACGATTTTTGTCCTCGTTAAACTGAGTGTATAAGGAGAGAAGTTCACATTGTACATAACCACTTGGGTGCGTCTCAAGAGTCAGTCGAATATCATCCAAAGACTCCTTACTCAGTCCACCCTTTATGAATTCGATTTTATCATCCCGATTAGTAGAAGAATATCCTACTGATTTGCAACGTGTATTACAGTTCCAACAAGCACATTTGTAGCAACCACCCAGTCTTTTTGCTCTTCGTTTCTTTGCAAACGTGCTTTTGCCTAAACCAGGCATGTGCTTTGGAAATGTTGATGGTAATTCACCAGATAGTCGAACCTTTGCTTCTATCAACCAGCGAACATCTTCTGGAATATCATGAGCCATTAGCAACCTCAATCTTTCGAGCCTTATTTTATAGATCTTTCTCAGATCATTCATAGGAAGACTGGAATAATACTTGCGAATGTTAGAAAGGATGATATCCATTGTTTGATGATTCAACCTCTTCCCAGCATGAACTATTTAAAAGCGCAAGGATATGAATGAATCCGCGTGATTTGTGTTACAGTAAGAAAGGATGGAATAAAATAATGGATAAGAGGAGACAAGAAGTAATGCGCTGTTAAATTTTATCGATAAAGGAGATTTGATTGGAGATTTGGAATATTTTCTTGGATTATGGGTACTGATATTTTGTTTTAATAATGATAATCTTGGTATAGTGTGATGATACGTGGAAAGTAAAAATGAGTACCGTATTGAATCAGAATTCATACGTATATACAAGTGAAAGAAATACTTTGCAGGAAATGTGGTGACATTTAAGTATAGAATCTTAGTTTTGGGAGATATTTGTTTACTGAATTTTGGGTTATAAATGTTGGAAAGATAAGTTGATGATATTATGTTGATATGTTACGTAGAGAGAATATTCAGGTAATTCTTTGATTATTTTGGGAATATTCGATGATAAGAAGAAGAGATTCTGATTAAGTATTCAGAAATTATAAGATTAAGTAAGTTTAATTTCGAGGACGAAATTATTTTAAGGAGGTAAGATTATAGCGACCCAGAATTTTTATGCAATTAATAATTATTTTAATATTTAGAAAATTGTGTCGCTATTGTTTTGAAATTAATGCCGCGACGGATTCGTCTAGCCAAGTCAAGAGATATCGAATTTGTTCGATTTTAAATTAAAATCCGAATTTCTAAAAGTATATTATTTTATTCATAGTATTATTTTCAAAATCATTTTAGATTCCAATTTTCCGTATTGAATTATTTTAGTCCAAAATCTCAACATTTATTTATTCTCAAACTTATTATTTTCAGTCCAAAATATATCAGTTTTAATACAATTCCTTATACAAAAACATCATCATTATATATATAAATTTTACATCTATTTCATATTCCATCTCATTATACAAACACCAAAGCAAAGCATCTTCATCATTATCATCATCTACCCCATCTTCATTTCAATACTCATGGCACAACTCACACTTCCATGTACTTAGATTCCACAATACAATATATATAAGCATACATCTTCATCACCTGCACCAAGCTCCATCTCCATCCCAGACGAGTGCAACCACAGTCCATCACTCTGCCATCACCTCCTCGATCAGAAACCATCAGCAGCCACCATTTACCACACATAGACCAACCATATTCATCATCATCAATCAACACCGCCATCACGCAGACCATACTGCCACCATGCCACAATTCCAACACCACAAGTCTAAACATCAGCACCTCCACCATAGCCAAAATCCCTTATCAACACCATGATCAATTTTACTGCAACCTCGACAGCTTGCAGCAACCCAAACCACCGGTTGCAGCCCTTCACAGAACCATTACCAATCGCCTGCAAGCACAGTTCTACCATCACTGCCGAATCTTAATCTCATCACGCCACCAACCTCCATCAGCACCGGCATCATCTCCACACCCAAACCACAACCTCCACCACCATCGCACACGGACACAACCGTCATCAATACAAACCACTACTACCCAATCCCAAAGTAAAACCCAAAAACTGAGAGGAATCAAAGCCCAGAACCTTACCTTGATTCGACCTAGCTCTGGCCTGATTTTCACCGGTTGTACCGCCGATTCTCCGCAGCCCAAAACTGCCACTTTTTGCCTCGGCTCAACCATCAATCTTGCACCCAAATCAAAACCCAAGAAATAGAATACCCAAAATACCTACCTACCTCGATCGTCGGTTACATCGCCGGAAACCGCGATCTCCAGCTTCGACTTTTGCTTCGTTTTCGCCCTTGTTTCTCAAACCCAAGCCCTAAAATCTGAACCCTGCTTTGTCTGCCACTCACCGCAGCCTGCGCCGTTGAGTTCGCCGGCGAATCACCGGCTAAAGGTCGGATTTTGGCGAGGCAGTCGCTGCGTCCCTCCTTCGATCTGTTTTGTTCGAAGAGAGAGAGAGAGCTTGGATCGAGTTGTGAGAGAGAGAAGATAAAGATTTGATATTATATTTAACTTTCAGAATTTGCATCATTAGTCCCCATCTTTTAAAGTTATTTCAAATCAGTCCCTATGTTTTAAAAAGGTTTTATTTCAGTCCTTTCAGCTTTTAAAATCATCAATTTCAGCCCTTAAGTTTTAAATGAGTTTTAATCAGCCCTTTCATTTTCAAAATCTGATCACTTCAGTCCCTGCTGATTTACTTTTAAGCTCAAGTTTCAAAAGTATTCATTTGAGTCCCTCAACTATCAAAAGTATCTATTTTAGTCCCTCAACTTTCAAAATATCTATTTTAGTCCCTGAACTTTCAAAAGTATTCATTTTAGTCACTCAACTTTCAAAACATCAATTTTAGTCCTCAAATTATAATTTATCATTTTGAACTATATATTCGATATACTAAAGTGACTTATTGGCTTAAGACGAAGCGTACGGAGAATTTAAAGAAATTGAAGTCATTCCCGCTCAACTTTGCACTCGTCGGATTTGAGGTAGACTCGCACTTATTAATTAATTTAAATTATGATTTCATATGAATGTCATGTGACTTGTGAAAGTCAATTTTTAAGAAAAACAAGTATGTTTTTATGAAAGGTAAATATACCTTATGTTGTTATGAAAAGTAAGTATGTTTTTATGAAAAGAAAATATACTTTATGTTTTTACGAAAAGTAAGTATACCCTATGCTTCACGAAAATGTTTTTTTGGATCATTGCTATGAAATCAATCTACCAAGATTGTTTTGGGTCCCATATGATAAGTTATGATATGTTAAGGGGACCGGAGTTTTAGTAGCGCTACACATAAGAATTCTTGCCACCTAAGTTCGGTAACATTCTTGTGTCTCCTATGTTTATGAGGATTTGCCACGAAGTTCGGTAAAATTCCTATCTTTCCATATGTTTATGAGGATTTACCACCTAAGTTCGGTAAAATTCCTGTCGCATATGTTTATGAGGATTTCGATCCTATCTTATGTTATGATGCAATTGATCCCTATGAATTTCAGAAAATTATGCTTGGTATACTTACTACATAAGAATTCTTGCCACCTAAGTTCGGTAAAATTCTTATATTTATGAGGATTTCGATCTTATCCTATGTTATGATGAAAACTTACTGTTATTATGATTTTACTGCATAAGAATTCTTGCCACCTAAGTTCGGTAAAGTTCTTGTGTCTATTTATGTTTATGAGGATTTCAATCATATCTTATGTTATGCTTTCAAAAGAAATTATGCTTGGCATAATTAAAATATTTTTATAAGTATATGGTTTTCAAAGAGCTGTTTTCAAAGAGCCTATGATTTGCAAAATATGTCCCGTGCTGTAATGCACAATATGAGTTTTATCAAGAACAGTTTTATAAAGAAGCTCTATCAATGCCCGTTTTATAAAGAGCCGGGATTTATGTGTTTAATCATCTTATAAATTAAATTAATATGCGATGAGTCTACTGAGTATTTCCCCCATGAAATACTCACCCTACTTTTTAACAGTTTTGCAGATTTCGGAGACGGTGGCGAGCGATGAATGATGGTGGCAATAATCGTTAAACGGTTGAAAGTTTGACGTTAATGATTTCCGTATTTTCCAAACAATCGAATAATTTAGAGAAGTTCATTTATTTGAGAAATTATGATATTGGCAATTTCTTTACAATATTAATGGTTCTATTTACTATTTCAAATGGTTTCATAAATGTTTTCAATTTTAGCGGCCATTACAGTTTATTTAATGTTGCCAAAAAATGAATTTCAACTATTTCTTCCGCAAAAATATTATTCGAAAAATTTAGACAGAAAATGACGTAGTGAATCGGGTATACGGAACTCGGGGCGCTACAAGTTGGTATCAGAGCTAGTCTGCGTTTCTGTAGACTGGTAAAATTTTCAAAAAGAATTTTAAGAAATATTTTCCATTATAAGATTTTTATTGATGAAGATTGCCACTGCCATCATTCGTTCCACCAACTCCGAGGTAATGAAGTTTATGATGTTTAAAGTTATTTCAGTATTTCGAATACTCATTTTATTGATTTATGAGAAAGAATGAAGAGTATTTCGGATACTTATGATTTATGAGAAATAAGAATGTATTTCTTCGAAAATAATGATGTTGTTATGCTTTGTCATAACTTATATGCTTTAATGTATGATTATGAGAAATTTTTTTTAAAGAAAACGAGTGTTGAGCATAATGGGAATAATATGATTTTATTGAGAATTAAGTAATGGATATTATGTTGAGTTAATTTATTATGCCTCTATGTTGAAGAGAAATTTATTATGAAGTTTGGCTTTGTGAATAAATTATGGGATATTTTGATGATATTGAAGTGTTGGAATCGTTTTCAATATTTTTAGATCGTTGTGATCAAATGTGGAGTTATTTATTATTGTGAGTTATGAAGTATGCTTATGGTTTGGATAAGTCCAAATTACAAGGGAGACTTTATCCAGAATTTTATCATTTGGAATTAAGAGCATAATATGATAAGCATCCACTAAAGGAATTAAGGTTAGACATGCAAGTTCATTTACATCAAACGAGATTTAGTAGATGATAACAGAGATTTTATTATTTTCTCATAAGGAGAACACACAAGAGTCACACTGGAAAGGAAATACATGAAACACATGAAAGCATAAGAGAAAAACATGAAAAGATCCTCAGAATGAGAGATGTGTTTCCGGAGTAGCCGTATCCTACCACCTCTGATCTTTTGAGGATATAAAGAGAAAACCTTCAAAGAGGTGTGTTTCGAGAGTAAGAATACTCCGTAATCTACCACCTGGAATCTTTGAAGTACACACAAGATTTAAACATTAAGGAAATCCTAGTAAATGGAGGGGTGTCTCGAGAGTGAGAATACTCCGTACTCTACCCCCACCTATTCTAAGATTCAAAGAGTTAAATTTACATTAACCGGACTCCATTTTCGCTTGATTCCCCTTCCTTGCGACCAATCTATCTTAACTCCTGCTGGATCTTGTATTGAGATATATGACTGCAGCTTATCCAGTAGTTCATCAATAGTAGGAGCAGAAATAAGAAGCCTTCTGGAAAATGGAGAGATGAATCCCTGTTCCACAGCATAATCAAGAAAGGTTAACAAACCATCAAAGAAATTGTTAACATTCAGAAGCCCAATAGGCTTAGTATGGAGATCTAGTTGTGCCCACGAGGTAATGTTAAAAATTTCTTCTAAGGTACCAAAACCTCCGGGCAGGGCTATAAAGGCATCAGAACCATATAGCATACAAGTTATGCGTTCATGGATGGATAAGGTTTGAACTTCATGCCCTCGTGTTTTGCCTGCAACATCTACCAAAGGGACAGGTATGACACCGATTACTTTTGATTTCTCTGCAAGAGCAGATTGGGAAACACAACCCATTAGACCACTGCTACCACCCCCATACACAAGAGTGATACCTTTTTCCCCCAGTTTTCTTGATTTGCAAGTGGAAGAGTCTCAGATGCCCGTCACGTCAATGTGCCCAATAAACCTAATTTATATTCCTTCATTAAATAAAATATACTTTTAAATCAAAATGTGGCCTTACGCTATGACCAATACATTAACATCATATTCGAAATGAATAATCCCTTTCAACGCACATTATAAGGTCTTCTATCTTTTAATTCGAACTAACACCCAATTTCACATAGTTTAACCTAACATTATAAAATCATTCCCTTAAAGTTTCAACAAATTCACAAATCTTAAAATCATCATGTATCCAAACTTTAACCAAACATTCAACTAAACAACAAATTTCATAAATTTCGAAGTCTGAAAATAGCAACTATAAGTCAAGAATATACATTAAAACTCAATTGGAACCACCTCATTACTTGAAATCCTAAATTTCAAAGTTTCAATTTAAAACAACATTAACCCAACAAAGAATCCATTAAACAACTTCATCATTTAAAAATCTGAAATTTCTCAAAATGGATGTCAATTAAACCAACCGAATCCATAATTTCATAAGTCTAAAAAATCAACTACAGGATCTGAAGATCAATATAACCATTTATATAAATTTTGAAATCTGAAAAAAATTAACCCATATAGACCTAAAAATTTGAAAATTAATGATTTAGCTTCGAAATTTAAACCAAGTCTAAATTTGAATTTAGACATGTATATATATGCATTATCCAAATTTTCAATTAATAAATTTGAAATTAGTCTATAACACAAATTTGGAAATACACAAAATATACATACATATAATTAGCCCTAAATTTGAATTTACAATTATAAGTCTATAATCATAGTTTAATCTGAAATCAGAAACTTTAAACAAACATTTGAAAAAATCTGAGATTAATACTTAAGGATGATATTTACATCAATACATACATATATAAACAAAACCAAATTCTCCAATTTAACAATTAAATTCGAAAATGCAACTAACTTAAATCTGAAAATATGAAAAACCTTCACATATTTGCACACCCTCAACATATATACACATATATATACACACATTGACATCAACATAGGCTTGTGTGCGATTTCGTGAGTGTAACCCGTGTGTGCTCGCGTGTACCGAGGGGAGATAAAGCGGGGAGGTGTGCGTGTTTCGCGTGCAGGGAAGAGGCAGGAGTTACCGTGGTGGTGGTCGTCGGTGGGTGGGTGTCGAAGTCGCCGGGGCTGGGTAGTGTGTGAGGCGAGAGAGAGACTGCGACGCGGAGAGGTGAGAGACGGGTTCCAGGGAGAGAGAGACCGAGTGCGAGATTTTGCGTGAGGGAGGTGTGAGAGACGAGAGTATGAGGGTTTAGGTTAGATTAGGTTTAGATATAATCTTTTGGAATTTGCAACTTGGCCCCTCAATTCTCTCTAATTTAGAAATTTAAGTCCACAACTCCCAAATGAAATTTCAATTCGCCCTAAACCTTTTCCCCAACTTTAATTTAACACAATTTAGGTCACTTACAACTTAATCAATTAAAAATTATAGCATGCTTAGGTAATAAAACAATTAATCACATAAAATTTCACGTAACCAATTTATAAGTTTTCTAATTGGCACATTGATCGAGACGGCGTCCAAGTCCTTCCACTGCAAAATAATTCAAATCATAGACATTAAAAATTATCATTTTAAAATTTATAACAACATTAACATAAATATCACGTAGGATTTTAGAATTGCCCGTAAAATGAAAAGCGGTCTTACAGCTTTAGACTTAAAACGTAGCGCTCGTTGGGAGGCAATCCAACCTTTCTTCCTTTTTATTTATTACACTTTCATTATTTATTTTATTGTTGAAATTTTAGATAAATGCATGATAGGTAACTTTCTTTGAGTGTTTTGCATGTTACATGTTAAGGCACTTTGCACGTTGGTCTATTGTTGCATATTAAGGTATGTTTTAGATTTTCCATGTTTTGTTAATTAGGATTTACATCGTCATCCCATGCTCACACGCACACATTAGTTTAGTTCTTGAAGTTTAGTATTGGAAGACCATAACATAGATCATGAAGTGATTAGGGGGATAAAAACGATGTTGAAACTAAAAAAGAGAAAAGATTTCACTTCTGCCGGGACTACTGAGCGATCACTCAGTAGTACTTTGTAGCGATCGCGAGAATTTAGTTTATTAAAAATTTTTTTTACCGATTTAGACCATGCGATCGCTGGAGTTTTACCCACGCGATCGCGTGGCTATACTGGGACCAAAATCGTCAGTTTAAGTGCTTTTCCTCATTCTTTCAACTTCAAGCATTATAAACTCGTTTTCTATCCCAAAATCACTCCAAATATGATCTCTTATCATATGTGCATATCATCATCCTGTGTTGCATTAAATTCATTGCTCACTTAACTTCAAAATCAAACCAAAGGTATGAATTCCTTCTCTTTCTAAAAGTGCCAAATTTGTGAACCTCTCTATAATCTTGTGATTTTTGAATTGAAGAGAATGGGAGAATGGGCTTAGGGTAGTCATTGGAGTTGTGAATTGTGCTTAATAAGATGAAAATATTGGGTAAATCAAAGTTTCCAATTTCATGCATATTCTTGAATTTTCCCATTGCAGATCAAGTGTTTGATGAAATGCCACAAGGACATTCTTGTGCTAATTTGAGAAATTCATTTGAGAATTTATCTTCATAACAAGTTTATCATTGATTATGTGTGTTTAGTTCATAAATTAGTTCACTTCATTACACGAAATTCATGAAAATAAATTTAGCACGAAGGCAGCCCCATTGCAAGGCCAATGCAGGGCATTGCACCTGAAAACTGCTTCACGTCACTTACTTCTCCATAGCTTTTCATGACCCTATTAATCTTCAAATGGGCTTAATTTTTAATATGTTGTCAACATGCTGTGAACTTTAACATATCAAAAGATGGCTCGGGAAAACTTGTGTTTTTCTAGGTGATGTCAGGGCATGAACATGTGTGGCCGATCATCTTTTAAAAATTCAAGACTTTGCTTTCACTTTAGTTTGGGGTGTTAGTTTGAGCTTACAAAGTTTCTTGTTGGTGTTTATGACTTCTAATGCTAATTATCTCTTATTTGCTAGGAATACACTACTCAAAACACATCCAATCAAGTTGGGAAAAGCAAAAATAGGGTCAAATTCATCCAAAAGCATCTCAAATGAAAGCATCAAGGCAACAAAACATCTCCATTGCACCTGAGAAGTTCTCGTTCTCTCTCCTTTGTCTTGTTTTACATTTTTAAATCTTTTTGACAAACATTGAGGACAATGTGTCTTTCTAGTTTGGGATGGGAAATATCATTCATGCAAATTGCTTCCATATTCATTGTATGTTCTCATTCTATTTCTATTGGGATTATAAAAATAAAAAATAAAACTGAAAACTTTGTTGACATATTTATTGCCTAGGATGTAGTATGAATCAAATCTTGTTTTAGCTTGGATTGTGGACAACATGAAAACTTGAAATTCTTTTGAACTAGTTATCAGTTGCTAGGTCTCATTTCATTCGAGTACATAGCCATTATTGGATAAAGACTTGTGTAGAGATTTGTTTAACACATGTGGGGCAAGTTGTATGCACCTTGAACATAGGAATGACTATTAATCCCTAAACTTAGATCTAGAGACATCCCAACCTTTAGAATCTAAACTTTCTCAAGAGCAGTTTGGGGGTGGGAAGAAGTAGTGAAGGTAGGCTTAAACTTTTAATGGTCTGTAGTTCTTGAAATGTGTCATTTGTTGAAGAGGTCTTGGTCAACGAGTATAAACCATTGCCAAAATAAAAACAGAAAAATGCTGAAGGTCTTCTTCTACTCTTCAAATACATTTTTGACTCGTGTAATTAAGTCTGAGGTGTCTTTCAAACCTGGTGCCCCAAAGTCGTCTGGCTTGGAAGTCATCGACCTAAAGCTCATTACAGGGGTCAATTAGAAAGAAAGTATGGAGAGTGGACTTACACAAAAGACAATAAAACATCTTTAACTTTTCTTTTTAAGCCTTTATGACTCGAGTAATTAAGTTCGAGGGGTCTTTCCAACCTGGTGCCCTAAAGTCGTTTGGCTTGGGAGTCATCGACCTAAAGCTCGCTACAGGGGTCATATAGAAAGCAAGTATGAAAAGTTCTACACAAAGATGGTAAAAGACATGGATATAAAAGAAAAAAGTCATCCATATAAAAAAATAATAATAAATAAATAAACAAAAATAATTACATGGTATAAGCTTGTTGATTGAGACTTTGATACAAAAGGCATGGATTAGGGAATCACTTACCATTGATCGTTTGGGCAGATTTAACTAATTCTGACCACCTGGTGTGGAAAAATGCAAATTTTTGATGTTTAGAAACCACATGAATAAAAGGAACCATGGGATTCGAGAGAAAAGTAGTAAGTTGTGATCATCCATGAGTGATGCAAGGAAAATCATTAGATTCATTAGGGTGACCACATGGGATTCGGGCTTGATTGTGCATCACAAGCGACACAGTGTTAGGTATATCCTTTGCATAAGTAAGAGTTTGATATTGGCTATTCACACACACACTTGAAAATTTGGCGTGAGATAACTAGAAATCATTTTACTATGTTGTTCATAACTCTTGCTCAAAACGTGAACTGGTTTGGACTATTGAGGCATACGATATACATGTTGACAAAACAAAAATACTTGCATTTTGATATTTTTGATTTATTAGCTTTACATTTTCGAGGACGAACAATTAGTCTAGTACGGGGGTATTTGATAAGTGTATTTTATACACTTATCTGTACGTCTAAATTAGAATAAATTGTTGTCATTTTGGAATATAAGCTATTTAATTTGTGTTTATTTGATACTTTGTAGAAAATATCCCAAAAAGGAGAAGAATGAAGGAAACAATGGGAAAAATACATAGTTGGATGCTAATTTGTCAGAAATGAGCAATTGATAAGTTTGTGACGTCAAATGGGAAGTGTACATGGTGCTAAAGTTAGCAAATCAGAAGTAGGAGGACCTAATTTAAGGAATTGAAAGCTGAAACGAGCAAATTGAGAAGATTCTGAAGTTTGAGGACTAAATTGCAAAAAATTGAAGTTGAGTATTGAAGGTGCAATTAAAAGTCAGGGACTACTTAAACAGCCAGGAAAGATGGAAATTGCACATCACGCGATCGCAGGATTCCAACTGCGTGATCGCGCAATGCCTCAAATTCTTCACCCGAGAGTTATATTGTCAGCCACGCGATCGTTAGGTTTTAAACCACGCGATCGCGCAGCTTTCCGCTGGGCCGTGACTTGGGCTTTTTCTGCGAATTTTATCTGGTTTTCTTCTCTTTTGACCTAGATCTCTCCAATTCCTATATATAGAACTTATGAGGCACGAAATCAAGATCGGGGCCTCACCTAAAAACATTATACAACCGAGCTTTTCACGTCAAATTCTTGGGGAGATCGAAGCATTGAAAAAGGGGTGAGACTTGGAGATACTTGAAGAATTGATACTTTGTGCAAACTTTCCATTCTTCTTTATTATTTTCAATGAACGTCATTATGTATTGTTTTTGTAATTTAAATATGATGTGTAGCTAAATTCAACGTTGGGATGAACGATGTAGCCTAGTTGATTATTTTAATTCCATATTCCTTATATTAATTATAGCAACCCAGAATTTTTATGCAATAAATAATTATTTTAATATTTAGAAAATTGAGTCGCTATTGTTTTGAAATTAATGCCGCGACGAATTCGTCTAGCCAAGTCAAGAAATATCGAATTTGTTCGATTTTAAATTAAAATCCGAATTTCTAAAATTATGTTATTTTAATTATTTATTCAAAATATTATTTTCAAAATCATTTTGAATTCCAAAATTATTAAAATATCTAAATTTTCCTTATTTAAATTATTTCAAGTCCAAAATAAGTAATTCAATTTTATACCAAAATTTATTTATTCTCAGATTTATTTTCAGTCCAAAATATATCAGTTTTAAATACAATTCTTAATCAAAGATTCCTCCAATTATGATGTATTCCACTATACTTTATTATAATTCCTAAATCAATACAATAATCCCAGCATCTAACCTATTGAAGCACCATCATTACCATTCAACCACTTGAGACCACAAACCAGCTGCCAAGATTCCCTCACTTCACCTTTACAGCTCCATTCTCGTTTCAGCCATTCTTTCCAGCAAATGTTTTCTTTCTCCATTATCAACCATAATCACCACACCTCCATCACTATATCATCACCTGCAGAACCTTCATCACACAACTTGAATGATAGCCTGCAACCAATATTTCCAACACACAACCAGCAGCAACCACAAGCCAACCATCTCAGCCATTATCATTAATTTTGATATCCTGCAATCACATTTCCAATTCAATCCTCTGAAATTCACAGCCATTCAATACACAAATTTCACCAAAATAGTCTGCAGCAATTGCCTACAATCACATTTTCTATATATATATACTCCACTACATTCAGATTTCCATGGTCAGCTTCAAATTCCATTTTGCAGCCGAATCCAGCCACCACCATCTGTACTCATCAACTGCAGCTTCACCACCCAAAGCCAACTGCTAATCCCAAATTCACACACTGATTCACAGAAAAACATTTTTTCCAAGCCACAAAACTTTGATCTTCAATTTGCAGCCAACCACTACCATTTTCGAATCAACCTAATCATCAACAATCTCAACTATTTTCATGAAGCCACACAATCACAGTCCAACCACAATACCAAAGCAGTCACCATAACTACCAACCTTCAATCCGTTTTCCCAACTCAATGCCAATCAAAACATCAATCTGAAACCAATCTACACCTCTGCTACCTAATCACCTCCATTCACAATCGGCCAAACCACCAAATAAATTCAAGCAACTCAAATTCAAACCCCTGCACCCAAATCCGAAAACTCGCACACCATAATCCCCGATCCCAACTCGATATAAACCCAAAACCAAGAAATAAACCAAGCCCCAAGACTTACCTTCGAACGCCGTTTCTTCGATTTATGTTTCATTTGCGAACCCAGACTTGTTTCACCTTCGTTTTCTCACCAAATCAACCCAAAGAGTTTCTGTTCTCGCAATCCTATACTCACCTCCGTCGCTGCCATATGATGGCCGTACTATCACTGGCAGCGCACCGTCAGTCTGGACCGGCGATAGGCCGTTCACCGTCGCCAGCCTTCGTCTCATTCTCTCGCCCTCTCTCGCTTTGCTCTCCCAGTCTCCTCTGCCTTTCTCTAGTCTCTCTCTCTAACGCTGAATAATGAAATACAGAAAGTAAAGGTTGATTTTAATATTTAACTTTTCAGGAAGTTGCACTTTGGTCCCTACGTTTTCAAAATGATTTAAATCAGTCCTCAAGTTTTGAAATGTTTCAAATCAGCCCCTATGATTTTAAAACAATCCAATTCAGTCCCTTTTAGTTTCAAAGGTTTTATTTCAGTCCTTTCAGCTTTTAAAATCATCAATTTCAGCCCTTAATTTTTAAATGATTTTAATCAGCCCTTTCATTTTAAAAATCTGATCAATTCAGTCCCTCAACTATCAAAAGTATTCATTTTAATCCCTCCACTTTCAAAACATCAATTTTAGTCCTCAAATTATAATTTATCATTTTGAACTATATATTCGATATACTAAAGTGACTTATTGGCTAAGACGAAGCGTACGGAGAATTTAAAAGAAATTGAAGTCATTCCCGCTCAACTTTGCACTCGTCGGATTTGAGGTAGACTCGCACTTATTAATTGATTTAAATTATGATTTCATATGAATGTCATGTGACTTGTGAAAGTCAATTTTTAAGAAAAACAAGTATGTTTTTATGAAAGGTAAATATACCTTATGTTGTTATGAAAAGTAAGTATACCCTATGTTTTTACGATAATGTTTTATATGTTTTGGATCATTGCTATGCACATAAGAATTCTTACCACCTAAGTTCGGTAGAATTCTGTGTCTCCATAAGTTTATGAGGATTTACCACCTAAGTTCGGTAAAATTCCTGCCTTTCCATATGTTTATGAGGATTTACCACCTAAGTTCGGTAAAATTCCTGTCGCGTATGTTTATGAGGATTTCGATCCTATCTTATGTTATGATGGAAATGATCCCTATGAATTTCATGAATTATGTTTTGGTATACTTACTGTTATTATGATCTTACTGTTATTATGACTTACTACATAAGAATTCTTACCACCTAAGTTCGGTAAAATTCTTATGTTTATGAGGATTTCGATTTTATCCTATGTTATGATGAAAACTTACTGTTATTATGATTTTACTGCATAAGAATTCTTGCCACCTAAGTTCGGTAAAGTTCTTGTGTCTATTTATGTTTATGAGGATTTCAATCCTATCTTATGTTATGCTTTCAAAAGAAATTATGCTTGGCATAATTAAAATGTTTTTATAAGTATATGGTTTTCAAAGAGCTGTTTTCAAAGAGCCTATGATTTGCAAAATATGTCCCGTGCTGTAATGCACAATATGAGTTTTATCAAGAGCAGTTTTATAAAGAAGCTCTATCAATGCCCGTTTTATAAAGAGCCGGGATTTATGTGTTTAATCATCTTATAAATTAAATTAATATGCGATGAGTCTACTGAGTATTTCCCCCATGAAATACTCACCCTACTTTTAACAGTTTTGCAGATTTCGGAGACGGTGGCGAGCGATGAATGATGGTGGCAATAATCGTTGAACGGTTGAAAGTTTGACGTTAATGATTTCCGTATTTTCCAAACAATCGAATAATTTAGAGAAGTTCATTTATTTGAGAAATTATGATATTGGCAATTTCTTTACAATATTAATGGTTCGATTTACTATTTCAAATGGTTTCATAAATGTTTTCAATTTTAGCGGCCATTACAGTTTATTTAATGTTGCCAAAAATGAATTTCAATTATTTCTTCCGCAAAAATATTATTCGAAAAAAAAAATTTAGACAGAAAATGACGTAGTGAATCGGGTATACGGAACTCGGGGCGCTACAAGTTGGTATCAGAGCTAGTCTGCGTTTCTGTAGACTGGAAAAATTTTCAAAAAGAATTTTCAAGAAATATTTTCCATTATAAAATTTTATTGATGAAGATTGCCACTGCCATCATTCGTTCCACCAACTCCGAGGTAAAGAAGTTTATGATGTTTAAAGTTATTTCAGTATTTCGAAAACTCATTTTATTGATTTATGAGAAAGAATGAAGAGTATTTCGGATACTTATGATTTATGAGAAATAAGAATGTATTTCTTCGAAAATAATGATGTTGTTATGCTTTGTCATAACTTATATGCTTTAATGTATGATTATGAGAAATTTTTTTTAAAGAAAACGAGTGTTGAGCATAATGGGAATAATATGATTTTATTGAGAATTAAGTAATGGATATTATGTTGAGTTAATTTATTATGCCTCTATGTTGAAGAGAAATTTATTATGAAGTTTGGCTTTGTGAATAAATTTTGGGAATATGATTTATGGCATATATTTATAAGTATGAGTAACTTTTGAGCCAATTAAGGTATGGAAGGAAGTAATATTGTGATATTGAAAAATATGATTTGAAATTTCTATGTTGAGGAATTATGAATTGAATTATGAGATATTTTGATGATATTGAAGTGTTGGAATCATTTTCAATATTTTTAGATCGTTGTGATCAAATGTGGAGTTATTTATTATTGTGAGTTATGAAGTATGCTTATGGTTTGGATAAGTCCAAATTACAAGGGAGACTCTGTTCAGAATTTTATCAATTGGAATTAAGAGCATAATATGATAAGCATCCACTAAAGGAATTAAGGTTAGACATGCAAGATCATTTACATCACAAACGAGATTTAGTAGATGATAGCAGAGATTTTATTATTTTCTCATAAGGAGAACACACAAGAGTCACACTGGAAAGGAAATACATGAAACACACGAAAGCATAAGAGAAAAGCATGGAAAGATCCTCAGAATGAGAGATGTGTTTCCGGAGTAGCCGTATCCTACCACCTCTGATCTTTTGAGGATATAAAGAGAAAACCTTCAAAGAGGTGTGTTTCGAGAGTAAGAATACTCCGTAATCTACCACCTGGAATCTTTGAAGTACACACAAGATTTAAACATTAAGGAAATCCTAGTAAATGGAGGGGTGTCTCGAGAGTGAGAATACTCCGTACTCTACCCCCACCTATTCTAAGATTCAAAGAGTTAAATTTACATTAACCGGACTCCATTTTCGCTTGATCCCCCTTCCTTGCGACCAATCTATTTTAACTCCTGCTGGATCTTGTATTGAGATATATGACTGCAGCTTATCCAGTAGTTCATCAATAGTAGGAGCAGAAATAAGAAGCCTTCTGGAAAATGGAGAGATGAATCCCTGTTCCACAGCATAATCAAGAAAGGTTAACAAACCATCAAAGAAATTGTTAACATTCAGAAGCCCAATAGGCTTAGTATGGAGATCTAGTTGAGCCCACGAGGTAATGTTAAAGATTTCTTCTAAGGTACCAAAACCTCCGGGCAGGGCTATAAAGGCATCAGAACCATATAGCATACAAGTTATGCGTTCATGGATGGATAAGGTTTGAACTTCATGCCCTCGTGTTTTGCCTGCAACATCTACCAAAGGGACAGGTATAACACCGATTACTTTTGATTTCTCTGCAAGAGCAGATTGGGAAACACAACCCATTAGACCACTGCTACCACCCCCATACACAAGAGTGATACCTTTTTCCCCCAGTTTCTTTCCAAGATCTACAGCCGCTTCTAGATAACCGAAGCCTTTCCCTACTTTTGATCCACAAAATACACAAATAGTTTTGATCTGTCGAAGTTTTGGTGCTTCCATCTTTGATAGTAAAGAAGGGAAAACTTACGAAGAAGATGTGATTTTGGGATGCCTGAACTATGAAATATGTTTGGCTATTTAAAGCCGGAAAAAAAAAAAAAAAAAAAAAAAAAATTTACTGTTTTTGATTGATTCTGAAAAAGTAAAGATTTACTTTTGACAAAATCAGCCCACTTTTGAATATTTTTATCGTATCGAGGCTGTCACCTTTCGGCGATTTAATATTTATTTCCAGCTTTATCAAACCTCGAGAAAGGAAAATATATTTATTTCCAGCTTTATCAAACCTCGAGAAAAGAAATATATATTTTATTTCCAAAACGCGTGAAAGAAAGCAGCAAAATATTTTAAAAAGATTTACCTTATATCATTGCTGAACTGCCAGAAGCCTCATTTTGTAAAACAGACTGGCAAACAGGATCTTTCGATATTATATTTTGGAGACTATAACGATTTTTGTCCTCGTTAAACTGAGCGTATAAGGAGAGAAGTTCACGTTGTACATAACCACTTGGGTGCGTCTCAAGAGTCAGTCGAATATCATCCAAAGACTCCTTACTCAGTCCACCCTTTATGAATTCGATTTTATCATCCCGATTAGTAGAAGAATATCCTACTGATTTGCAACGTGTATTACAGTTCCAACGAGCACATTTGTAGCAACCACCCAGTCTTTTTGCTCTTCGTTTCTTTGCGAACGTGCTTTTGCCTAAACCAGGCATATGTTTTGGAAATGTTGATGGTAATTCACCAGATAGTCGAACCTTTGCTTCTATCAACCAGCGAACATCTTCTGGAATATCATGAGCCATTAGCAACCTCAATCTTTCGAGCCTTATTTTATAGATCTTTCTCAGATCATTCATAGGAAGACTGGAATAATACTTGCGAATGTTAGAAAGAATGATATCCATTGTTTGATGATTCAACCTCTTCCCAGCATGAACTATTTAAAAGCGCAAAGGATCTGAGTGAATCCGCGTAATGTTGTGACCAGCAAGAAAGCGCAGGATTATTTTAATGAAAAGAGGAGACAAGAAGTAATGCGCTGTTAAATTTTATCGATAAAGGAGATTTGATTGGAGATTTGGAATATTTTCTTGGATTATGGGTACTGATATTTTGTTTTAATAATGATAATCTTGGTATAGTGTGATGATACGTGGAAAGTAAAATGAGTACCGTATTGAATCAGAATTCATACGTATATACAAGTGAAAGAAATACTTTGCAGGAAATGTGGTGACATTTAAGTATAGAATCTTAGTTTTGGGAGATATTTGTTTACTGAATTTTGGGTTACAAATATTGGAAAGATAAGTTGATGATATTATGTTGATATGTTTGGGTATATTACGTAGAGAAGATATTCAGGTAATTCTTTGATTATTTTTGGGAATTTTCGATGATAAGAAGAAGAGATTCTGATTAAGTATTCAGAAATTATAAGATTAAGTAAGTTTAATTTCGAGGACGAAATTATTTTAAGGAGGTAAGATTATAGCAACCCAGAATTTTTATGCAATAAATAATTATTTTAATATTTAGAAAATTGAGTCGCTATTGTTTTGAAATTAATGCCGCGACGAATTCGTCTAGCCAAGTCAAGAAATATCGAATTTGTTCGATTTTAAATTAAAATCCGAATTTCTAAAATTATGTTATTTTAATTATTTATTCAAAATATTATTTTCAAAATCATTTTGAATTCCAAAATTATTAAAATATCTAAATTTTCCTTATTTAAATTATTTCAAGTCCAAAATAAGTAATTCAATTTTATACCAAAATTTATTTATTCTCAGATTTATTTTCAGTCCAAAATATATCAGTTTTAAATACAATTCTTAATCAAAGATTCCTCCAATTATGATGTATTCCACTATACTTTATTATAATTCCTAAATCAATACAATAATCCCAGCATCTAACCTATTGAAGCACCATCATTACCATTCAACCACTTGAGACCACAAACCAGCTGCCAAGATTCCCTCACTTCACCTTTACAGCTCCATTCTCGTTTCAGCCATTCTTTCCAGCAAATGTTTTCTTTCTCCATTATCAACCATAATCACCACACCTCCATCACTATATCATCACCTGCAGAACCTTCATCACACAACTTGAATGATAGCCTGCAACCAATATTTCCAACACACAACCAGCAGCAACCACAAGCCAACCATCTCAGCCATTATCATTAATTTTGATATCCTGCAATCACATTTCCAATTCAATCCTCTGAAATTCACAGCCATTCAATACACAAATTTCACCAAAATAGTCTGCAGCAATTGCCTACAATCACATTTTCTATATATATATACTCCACTACATTCAGATTTCCATGGTCAGCTTCAAATTCCATTTTGCAGCCGAATCCAGCCACCACCATCTGTACTCATCAACTGCAGCTTCACCACCCAAAGCCAACTGCTAATCCCAAATTCACACACTGATTCACAGAAAAACATTTTTTCCAAGCCACAAAACTTTGATCTTCAATTTGCAGCCAACCACTACCATTTTCGAATCAACCTAATCATCAACAATCTCAACTATTTTCATGAAGCCACACAATCACAGTCCAACCACAATACCAAAGCAGTCACCATAACTACCAACCTTCAATCCGTTTTCCCAACTCAATGCCAATCAAAACATCAATCTGAAACCAATCTACACCTCTGCTACCTAATCACCTCCGTTCACAATCGGCCAAACCACCAAATAAATTCAAGCAACTCAAATTCAAACCCCTGCACCCAAATCCGAAAACTCGCACACCATAATCCCCGATCCCAACTCGATATAAACCCAAAACCAAGAAATAAACCAAGCCCCAAGACTTACCTTCGAACGCCGTTTCTTCGATTTATGTTTCATTTGCGAACCCAGACTTGTTTCACCTTCGTTTTCTCACCAAATCAACCCAAAGAGTTTCTGTTCTCGCAATCCTATACTCACCTCCGTCGCTGCCATATGATGGCCGTACTATCACTGGCAGCGCACCGTCAGTCTGGACCGGCGATAGGCCGTTCACCGTCGCCAGCCTTCGTCTCATTCTCTCGCCCTCTCTCGCTTTGCTCTCCCAGTCTCCTCTGCCTTTCTCTAGTCTCTCTCTCTAACGCTGAATAATGAAATACAGAAAGTAAAGGTTGATTTTAATATTTAACTTTTCAGGAAGTTGCACTTTGGTCCCTACGTTTTCAAAATGATTTAAATCAGTCCTCAAGTTTTGAAATGTTTCAAATCAGCCCCTATGATTTTAAAACAATCCAATTCAGTCCCTTTTAGTTTCAAAGGTTTTATTTCAGTCCTTTCAGCTTTTAAAATCATCAATTTCAGCCCTTAATTTTTAAATGATTTTAATCAGCCCTTTCATTTTAAAAATCTGATCAATTCAGTCCCTCAACTATCAAAAGTATTCATTTTAATCCCTCCACTTTCAAAACATCAATTTTAGTCCTCAAATTATAATTTATCATTTTGAACTATATATTCGATATACTAAAGTGACTTATTGGCTAAGACGAAGCGTACGGAGAATTTAAAAGAAATTGAAGTCATTCCCGCTCAACTTTGCACTCGTCGGATTTGAGGTAGACTCGCACTTATTAATTGATTTAAATTATGATTTCATATGAATGTCATGTGACTTGTGAAAGTCAATTTTTAAGAAAAACAAGTATGTTTTTATGAAAGGTAAATATACCTTATGTTGTTATGAAAAGTAAGTATACCCTATGTTTTTACGATAATGTTTTATATGTTTTGGATCATTGCTATGCACATAAGAATTCTTACCACCTAAGTTCGGTAGAATTCTGTGTCTCCATAAGTTTATGAGGATTTACCACCTAAGTTCGGTAAAATTCCTGCCTTTCCATATGTTTATGAGGATTTACCACCTAAGTTCGGTAAAATTCCTGTCGCGTATGTTTATGAGGATTTCGATCCTATCTTATGTTATGATGGAAATGATCCCTATGAATTTCATGAATTATGTTTTGGTATACTTACTGTTATTATGATCTTACTGTTATTATGACTTACTA
Source organism: Ligustrum vulgare (assembly GCA_963555705.1). Classification (NCBI taxonomy): domain Eukaryota; kingdom Viridiplantae; phylum Streptophyta; class Magnoliopsida; order Lamiales; family Oleaceae; genus Ligustrum; species Ligustrum vulgare. Next base: position 21,524,422 of record OY743173.1, on the reverse strand, counting down.
CATAAGAATTCTTACCACCTAAGTTCGGTAAAATTCTTATGTTTATGAGGATTTCGATTTTATCCTATGTTATGATGAAAACTTACTGTTATTATGATTTTACTGCATAAGAATTCTTGCCACCTAAGTTCGGTAAAGTTCTTGTGTCTATTTATGTTTATGAGGATTTCAATCCTATCTTATGTTATGCTTTCAAAAGAAATTATGCTTGGCATAATTAAAATGTTTTTATAAGTATATGGTTTTCAAAGAGCTGTTTTCAAAGAGCCTATGATTTGCAAAATATGTCCCGTGCTGTAATGCACAATATGAGTTTTATCAAGAGCAGTTTTATAAAGAAGCTCTATCAATGCCCGTTTTATAAAGAGCCGGGATTTATGTGTTTAATCATCTTATAAATTAAATTAATATGCGATGAGTCTACTGAGTATTTCCCCCATGAAATACTCACCCTACTTTTAACAGTTTTGCAGATTTCGGAGACGGTGGCGAGCGATGAATGATGGTGGCAATAATCGTTGAACGGTTGAAAGTTTGACGTTAATGATTTCCGTATTTTCCAAACAATCGAATAATTTAGAGAAGTTCATTTATTTGAGAAATTATGATATTGGCAATTTCTTTACAATATTAATGGTTCGATTTACTATTTCAAATGGTTTCATAAATGTTTTCAATTTTAGCGGCCATTACAGTTTATTTAATGTTGCCAAAAATGAATTTCAATTATTTCTTCCGCAAAAATATTATTCGAAAAAAAAAATTTAGACAGAAAATGACGTAGTGAATCGGGTATACGGAACTCGGGGCGCTACAAGTTGGTATCAGAGCTAGTCTGCGTTTCTGTAGACTGGAAAAATTTTCAAAAAGAATTTTCAAGAAATATTTTCCATTATAAAATTTTATTGATGAAGATTGCCACTGCCATCATTCGTTCCACCAACTCCGAGGTAAAGAAGTTTATGATGTTTAAAGTTATTTCAGTATTTCGAAAACTCATTTTATTGATTTATGAGAAAGAATGAAGAGTATTTCGGATACTTATGATTTATGAGAAATAAGAATGTATTTCTTCGAAAATAATGATGTTGTTATGCTTTGTCATAACTTATATGCTTTAATGTATGATTATGAGAAATTTTTTTTAAAGAAAACGAGTGTTGAGCATAATGGGAATAATATGATTTTATTGAGAATTAAGTAATGGATATTATGTTGAGTTAATTTATTATGCCTCTATGTTGAAGAGAAATTTATTATGAAGTTTGGCTTTGTGAATAAATTTTGGGAATATGATTTATGGCATATATTTATAAGTATGAGTAACTTTTGAGCCAATTAAGGTATGGAAGGAAGTAATATTGTGATATTGAAAAATATGATTTGAAATTTCTATGTTGAGGAATTATGAATTGAATTATGAGATATTTTGATGATATTGAAGTGTTGGAATCATTTTCAATATTTTTAGATCGTTGTGATCAAATGTGGAGTTATTTATTATTGTGAGTTATGAAGTATGCTTATGGTTTGGATAAGTCCAAATTACAAGGGAGACTCTGTTCAGAATTTTATCAATTGGAATTAAGAGCATAATATGATAAGCATCCACTAAAGGAATTAAGGTTAGACATGCAAGATCATTTACATCACAAACGAGATTTAGTAGATGATAGCAGAGATTTTATTATTTTCTCATAAGGAGAACACACAAGAGTCACACTGGAAAGGAAATACATGAAACACACGAAAGCATAAGAGAAAAGCATGGAAAGATCCTCAGAATGAGAGATGTGTTTCCGGAGTAGCCGTATCCTACCACCTCTGATCTTTTGAGGATATAAAGAGAAAACCTTCAAAGAGGTGTGTTTCGAGAGTAAGAATACTCCGTAATCTACCACCTGGAATCTTTGAAGTACACACAAGATTTAAACATTAAGGAAATCCTAGTAAATGGAGGGGTGTCTCGAGAGTGAGAATACTCCGTACTCTACCCCCACCTATTCTAAGATTCAAAGAGTTAAATTTACATTAACCGGACTCCATTTTCGCTTGATCCCCCTTCCTTGCGACCAATCTATTTTAACTCCTGCTGGATCTTGTATTGAGATATATGACTGCAGCTTATCCAGTAGTTCATCAATAGTAGGAGCAGAAATAAGAAGCCTTCTGGAAAATGGAGAGATGAATCCCTGTTCCACAGCATAATCAAGAAAGGTTAACAAACCATCAAAGAAATTGTTAACATTCAGAAGCCCAATAGGCTTAGTATGGAGATCTAGTTGAGCCCACGAGGTAATGTTAAAGATTTCTTCTAAGGTACCAAAACCTCCGGGCAGGGCTATAAAGGCATCAGAACCATATAGCATACAAGTTATGCGTTCATGGATGGATAAGGTTTGAACTTCATGCCCTCGTGTTTTGCCTGCAACATCTACCAAAGGGACAGGTATAACACCGATTACTTTTGATTTCTCTGCAAGAGCAGATTGGGAAACACAACCCATTAGACCACTGCTACCACCCCCATACACAAGAGTGATACCTTTTTCCCCCAGTTTCTTTCCAAGATCTACAGCCGCTTCTAGATAACCGAAGCCTTTCCCTACTTTTGATCCACAAAATACACAAATAGTTTTGATCTGTCGAAGTTTTGGTGCTTCCATCTTTGATAGTAAAGAAGGGAAAACTTACGAAGAAGATGTGATTTTGGGATGCCTGAACTATGAAATATGTTTGGCTATTTAAAGCCGGAAAAAAAAAAAAAAAAAAAAAAAAAAAAAAATTTACTGTTTTTGATTGATTCTGAAAAAGTAAAGATTTACTTTTGACAAAATCAGCCCACTTTTGAATATTTTTATTGTATCGAGGCTGTCACCTTTCGGCGATTTAATATTTATTTCCAGCTTTATCAAACCTCGAGAAAGGAAAATATATTTATTTCCAGCTTTATCAAACCTCGAGAAAAGAAATATATATTTTATTTCCAAAACGCGTGAAAGAAAGCAGCAAAATATTTTAAAAAGATTTACCTTATATCATTGCTGAACTGCCAGAAGCCTCATTTTGTAAAACAGACTGGCAAACAGGATCTTTCGATATTATATTTTGGAGACTATAACGATTTTTGTCCTCGTTAAACTGAGCGTATAAGGAGAGAAGTTCACGTTGTACATAACCACTTGGGTGCGTCTCAAGAGTCAGTCGAATATCATCCAAAGACTCCTTACTCAGTCCACCCTTTATGAATTCGATTTTATCATCCCGATTAGTAGAAGAATATCCTACTGATTTGCAACGTGTATTACAGTTCCAACGAGCACATTTGTAGCAACCACCCAGTCTTTTTGCTCTTCGTTTCTTTGCGAACGTGCTTTTGCCTAAACCAGGCATATGTTTTGGAAATGTTGATGGTAATTCACCAGATAGTCGAACCTTTGCTTCTATCAACCAGCGAACATCTTCTGGAATATCATGAGCCATTAGCAACCTCAATCTTTCGAGCCTTATTTTATAGATCTTTCTCAGATCATTCATAGGAAGACTGGAATAATACTTGCGAATGTTAGAAAGAATGATATCCATTGTTTGATGATTCAACCTCTTCCCAGCATGAACTATTTAAAAGCGCAAAGGATCTGAGTGAATCCGCGTAATGTTGTGACCAGCAAGAAAGCGCAGGATTATTTTAATGAAAAGAGGAGACAAGAAGTAATGCGCTGTTAAATTTTATCGATAAAGGAGATTTGATTGGAGATTTGGAATATTTTCTTGGATTATGGGTACTGATATTTTGTTTTAATAATGATAATCTTGGTATAGTGTGATGATACGTGGAAAGTAAAATGAGTACCGTATTGAATCAGAATTCATACGTATATACAAGTGAAAGAAATACTTTGCAGGAAATGTGGTGACATTTAAGTATAGAATCTTAGTTTTGGGAGATATTTGTTTACTGAATTTTGGGTTACAAATATTGGAAAGATAAGTTGATGATATTATGTTGATATGTTTGGGTATATTACGTAGAGAAGATATTCAGGTAATTCTTTGATTATTTTTGGGAATTTTCGATGATAAGAAGAAGAGATTCTGATTAAGTATTCAGAAATTATAAGATTAAGTAAGTTTAATTTCGAGGACGAAATTATTTTAAGGAGGTAAGATTATAGCAACCCAGAATTTTTATGCAATAAATAATTATTTTAATATTTAGAAAATTGAGTCGCTATTGTTTTGAAATTAATGCCGCGACGAATTCGTCTAGCCAAGTCAAGAAATATCGAATTTGTTCGATTTTAAATTAAAATCCGAATTTCTAAAATTATGTTATTTTAATTATTTATTCAAAATATTATTTTCAAAATCATTTTGAATTCCAAAATTATTAAAATATCTAAATTTTCCTTATTTAAATTATTTCAAGTCCAAAATAAGTAATTCAATTTTATACCAAAATTTATTTATTCTCAGATTTATTTTCAGTCCAAAATATATCAGTTTTAAATACAATTCTTAATCAAAGATTCCTCCAATTATGATGTATTCCACTATACTTTATTATAATTCCTAAATCAATACAATAATCCCAGCATCTAACCTATTGAAGCACCATCATTACCATTCAACCACTTGAGACCACAAACCAGCTGCCAAGATTCCCTCACTTCACCTTTACAGCTCCATTCTCGTTTCAGCCATTCTTTCCAGCAAATGTTTTCTTTCTCCATTATCAACCATAATCACCACACCTCCATCACTATATCATCACCTGCAGAACCTTCATCACACAACTTGAATGATAGCCTGCAACCAATATTTCCAACACACAACCAGCAGCAACCACAAGCCAACCATCTCAGCCATTATCATTAATTTTGATATCCTGCAATCACATTTCCAATTCAATCCTCTGAAATTCACAGCCATTCAATACACAAATTTCACCAAAATAGTCTGCAGCAATTGCCTACAATCACATTTTCTATATATATATACTCCACTACATTCAGATTTCCATGGTCAGCTTCAAATTCCATTTTGCAGCCGAATCCAGCCACCACCATCTGTACTCATCAACTGCAGCTTCACCACCCAAAGCCAACTGCTAATCCCAAATTCACACACTGATTCACAGAAAAACATTTTTTCCAAGCCACAAAACTTTGATCTTCAATTTGCAGCCAACCACTACCATTTTCGAATCAACCTAATCATCAACAATCTCAACTATTTTCATGAAGCCACACAATCACAGTCCAACCACAATACCAAAGCAGTCACCATAACTACCAACCTTCAATCCGTTTTCCCAACTCAATGCCAATCAAAACATCAATCTGAAACCAATCTACACCTCTGCTACCTAATCACCTCCATTCACAATCGGCCAAACCACCAAATAAATTCAAGCAACTCAAATTCAAACCCCTGCACCCAAATCCGAAAACTCGCACACCATAATCCCCGATCCCAACTCGATATAAACCCAAAACCAAGAAATAAACCAAGCCCCAAGACTTACCTTCGAACGCCGTTTCTTCGATTTATGTTTCATTTGCGAACCCAGACTTGTTTCACCTTCGTTTTCTCACCAAATCAACCCAAAGAGTTTCTGTTCTCGCAATCCTATACTCACCTCCGTCGCTGCCATATGATGGCCGTACTATCACTGGCAGCGCACCGTCAGTCTGGACCGGCGATAGGCCGTTCACCGTCGCCAGCCTTCGTCTCATTCTCTCGCCCTCTCTCGCTTTGCTCTCCCAGTCTCCTCTGCCTTTCTCTAGTCTCTCTCTCTAACGCTGAATAATGAAATACAGAAAGTAAAGGTTGATTTTAATATTTAACTTTTCAGGAAGTTGCACTTTGGTCCCTACGTTTTCAAAATGATTTAAATCAGTCCTCAAGTTTTGAAATGTTTCAAATCAGCCCCTATGATTTTAAAACAATCCAATTCAGTCCCTTTTAGTTTCAAAGGTTTTATTTCAGTCCTTTCAGCTTTTAAAATCATCAATTTCAGCCCTTAATTTTTAAATGATTTTAATCAGCCCTTTCATTTTAAAAATCTGATCAATTCAGTCCCTCAACTATCAAAAGTATTCATTTTAATCCCTCCACTTTCAAAACATCAATTTTAGTCCTCAAATTATAATTTATCATTTTGAACTATATATTCGATATACTAAAGTGACTTATTGGCTAAGACGAAGCGTACGGAGAATTTAAAAGAAATTGAAGTCATTCCCGCTCAACTTTGCACTCGTCGGATTTGAGGTAGACTCGCACTTATTAATTGATTTAAATTATGATTTCATATGAATGTCATGTGACTTGTGAAAGTCAATTTTTAAGAAAAACAAGTATGTTTTTATGAAAGGTAAATATACCTTATGTTGTTATGAAAAGTAAGTATACCCTATGTTTTTACGATAATGTTTTATATGTTTTGGATCATTGCTATGCACATAAGAATTCTTACCACCTAAGTTCGGTAGAATTCTGTGTCTCCATAAGTTTATGAGGATTTACCACCTAAGTTCGGTAAAATTCCTGCCTTTCCATATGTTTATGAGGATTTACCACCTAAGTTCGGTAAAATTCCTGTCGCGTATGTTTATGAGGATTTCGATCCTATCTTATGTTATGATGGAAATGATCCCTATGAATTTCATGAATTATGTTTTGGTATACTTACTGTTATTATGATCTTACTGTTATTATGACTTACTACATAAGAATTCTTACCACCTAAGTTCGGTAAAATTCTTATGTTTATGAGGATTTCGATTTTATCCTATGTTATGATGAAAACTTACTGTTATTATGATTTTACTGCATAAGAATTCTTGCCACCTAAGTTCGGTAAAGTTCTTGTGTCTATTTATGTTTATGAGGATTTCAATCCTATCTTATGTTATGCTTTCAAAAGAAATTATGCTTGGCATAATTAAAATGTTTTTATAAGTATATGGTTTTCAAAGAGCTGTTTTCAAAGAGCCTATGATTTGCAAAATATGTCCCGTGCTGTAATGCACAATATGAGTTTTATCAAGAGCAGTTTTATAAAGAAGCTCTATCAATGCCCGTTTTATAAAGAGCCGGGATTTATGTGTTTAATCATCTTATAAATTAAATTAATATGCGATGAGTCTACTGAGTATTTCCCCCATGAAATACTCACCCTACTTTTAACAGTTTTGCAGATTTCGGAGACGGTGGCGAGCGATGAATGATGGTGGCAATAATCGTTGAACGGTTGAAAGTTTGACGTTAATGATTTCCGTATTTTCCAAACAATCGAATAATTTAGAGAAGTTCATTTATTTGAGAAATTATGATATTGGCAATTTCTTTACAATATTAATGGTTCGATTTACTATTTCAAATGGTTTCATAAATGTTTTCAATTTTAGCGGCCATTACAGTTTATTTAATGTTGCCAAAAATGAATTTCAATTATTTCTTCCGCAAAAATATTATTCGAAAAAAAAAATTTAGACAGAAAATGACGTAGTGAATCGGGTATACGGAACTCGGGGCGCTACATTAATGATTCATTGCATGTGTTGATTTATTATTGTGTTTAATGCTTGAATTGCTTGATCACCAATTCGTGATTCAATGTGTTATTTCCATAATCCGAGAGGTGAGTTAATAACATAGATCTAGGTAATAAATCCGGTAATTGAAGGAGAGATAGAGATATACTCTTGTTATTATTTCGTTCGTGTGTGAATTCTTGTGTGTTATGCATCTAGATAAGAAATATTCGGACCCTCTATAGAGATACATGGTTTATTTATTTAGGTAGAATTGATATAAACTCGAGAGAGGAATTCCAATTTAAATTAGTGAATTCGATCGAATGCATATTTAGAAAATAAAACTGGAATTTGAGTTCATATAATTTGTTAGGTGAAATTGGGATTCCCAACTATTTTACAATCAATTTTAAAATAAAAGCATTCTAGCAATTTATTTCTTTAAATTAATTCTCTAGTGTTAGTTTAAATTCTCAACCAAATGTGCACGTTCAAATAAGGATAGGAACTAACATATTTCGATACTTAATAGCAGTCATTGTGGGAACGATAATTCGGACTCTTAGGTCCACTTATTACTTTTCACGACCCGTACACTTGCGGGGATATCTTGCGAGGGGCAGGACTGGTTGGCAGATCTCATAGTACTTGATATTCACGATTTTGACGTCATACCGGGAATGGATTGGTTATCACGGTATTATGCTTGAATCGACTGTCATGATAAGAAGGTAGTGTTTGAACCTCCAAACAAAAATCCTTTCTGTTTTGTTGGGGTTGAGGTGAAGCCTTCTATTCCAATAGTGTCAGCAATGAAAGCTCGCCAATTGATGAATAAGGGTTGTAGTGCTTACCTGGCAGTCGAGGTACCCTAGACTGACCCTTCTCTTGAACAAATTGCAATAGTTCGATAATATCCAGATGTATTTCCAAACGATCTTTATGATTTACCACCTGATAGGGAGATTGACTTTGTTATCGATTTAATGCCTGGAACAGCTCCAATATCCAAGGCACCATATCGGATGGCTCCTGAGGAACTTAAAGAACTCAAAGAGCACCTACAAGATCTCATAGATAAAGGCTTTGTTAGACCTAGTTTCTCTCCATGGGGTGCTCCGGTGTTATTCGTGAAGAAGAAAGATGGTTCTATGAGGCTTTGCATAGACTATAGGGAATTGAACAAGGTGACAATAAAGAATAAATATCCGTTGCCAAGGATTGAAGATCTCTTTAATCAGCTTCAAGGTGTAGGGTATTTTCTAAGATCGATCTGCGATCTGGTTATCATCAGTTGAGGATCAAGGAAGAGGACATTCCAAAGATAGCTTTTCGTACCAAACATGGGCATTATGAGTTCTTGGTGATGCCTTTTATTTTAACAAATGCTCCTGCAGCATTTATGAACTTAATGCATTGGGTCTTTAAAGAATATCTAGATCAATTTATTATAGTTTTCATTGATGACATATTGATCTATTCAAAGTCTGAGGAAGAACATGAAAGACATTTGAAAATCGTGCTTCAGAAGCTTAGAGAGGAGAAATTATTTGCTAAGTTCAAGAAGTGTGAATTCTGGCTAGACAGAGTACCATTCTTGGGGCATATTGTATCAAGGGAAGGTATTGAGGTTGACCCGAGTAAAATTGAGGCATTCTGAAATTAGCCTACGCCTTCTAACGTTAAGGAAGTTCGTAGTTTCCTTGGATTAGCTGGTTACTATAGAAGATTCGTAGAGGGATTTTCCAAGATTGCCTCACCTATGACTAAGTTGACCAGAAAGGATACAAAATTTCAATAGGGTTCGGATTGTGAACAGAGTTTTGAGGAGTTAAAAATGCGGTTGACAACTGTGCCCATTTTAACTATTCTGCAGGGAAATGAAGGGTTAGTCATCTATAGTGATGCTTCATTAAAATGGTTCGGGTGTGATCTCATGTAACATGATAAGGTGATTGCCTACGCTTCAAGGCAACTGAAGGAGTATGAAAATAATTACCCAACCCATGATCTCGAGTTGGCAGTTGTTGCGTTTGCATTAAAGATATGGAGGCACTATCTCTATGGGTTTAGATGTGAGATCTATACCGATCATAAAAGACTCAAAATACTTCTTCACACAGAAAGAATTGAACATAAGACAGCGCAGATGGTTAGAACTTGTCAAGGATTATGATTGTGTTATTAATTATCATCCTGGCAAGGCTAATGCGATAGCGGATGCACTTAGCAGAAAAGGTCACAGAGCAATAAATGCCATGCAAGTTGTTCAAAAACAACTACTGATTGACATCCAAGGGTTAGAGTTGGAAATAGTCCCAAAAGGCAAGTCAGGTTATCTTGCCAATATGACCTTAGAACCGACATTTTTGGAGAAAATCAAGACTCTACAGTTAGAGGACCCCAAAAATTCCAAAGTTCGCACTGAGATAATTGAGGGAAAGCTCACTGATTTTCTTGTCACTACAAAATGTGCCCTTTGGCACTGTAATAAATTGGTAGTCCCTAATAATAAGGAACTAAAGCAAGAAATTATGAGGGAAGCTCATAACACTCCTTATTTGATTCACCCTGGGAGTACTAAGATGGCTCGGGATTTGAGGAAACATTTCTGGTGGATTGGTATGAGTCGGGACGTGGCAAATTATGTTCAACATTGTCTCACTTGTCAGCAAGTTAAGGCCGAACATCAGTGACCTTCTAGCCTATTACAGCCTCTTATGATTCCGGAGTGGAAGTGGGAACGAATAGGTATGGATTTTTTTGTTAGCTTACCTAAGATGAAGAAGGGTTATAATTCTATATGGGTGATCGTTGATCGTCTTACTAAGTCAGCACACTTTCTACCAGTAAAGACTACTTATAATATGGAGAATTATGTGAAGTTATATGTAGCAGAGATAGTCAGACTTCATGGAATTCCCTTATCCATTGTATCCGATCGCGACCCAAAATTTACTTCATCATTTTGGAAGAGTCTACATAAAGTCATGGGTACTCAATTGAAATTCAGCATGACCTTCCACTCACAAACAGATGGGCAGTCAGAGAGAACAATTCATATCCTGGAAGACATGCTAAGAGCTTGTGTTACTGATTTTCCAGGTACTTGGGACGAATTCCTTCCATTGGTCGAGTTCTCCTGTAACGCCCCGAATTCCGAGGAGCGCGGGAACGTCACTTTTCAAAATTCTTGAATAAACTTTGTCGCGAAAAAATGACTAAATATTAAATATCGCATTTATGGAATAAAAGTTTAGCGAGAATTAAATAATTCAGATGGAATAAGTAAATTCGTACAAATTTATAAGAATTAAAAATTCTTGATAAAATGAAATAATTATTTCAAAGTTCACGACTTTTAAAAAATATCAATTTGTAATTTGCCGTCATTGCCCATCACTCGCCAACGTCTCCAAAATCTGCAAAATTGTTTAAAATAACGGGTTGAGCATTTCAAAATGAAATACTCAGTAGACTCATCGTCAATAATTAATCTACAAGATAATTGAACAAGTAATTATACAAATAATGTAGTGACATTCTTTTCTTATTCATAGGCATCACATAGTGAACGCAAATGAACACATTCTTTTCTTTTCTTGGCTAGCAGATAAGTTATGCCCAGCATAACATAATTCTTTATCTCAAAAGAGATATTCCTTTCTCATGCAATTAAGTATAAAATCACACAAATCCACATAATACATGCAATTATAATATAAATCAATTAGTGGGGGCGAGTCTACCTTAAATCCGACGAGTGCAAAGCTGAGCGGGAAACGACTTAAATCCTTTAAATCTCCGTACGCCTCGTCTAGCCCATAAGTTACATTAGTCTTTTGAAATTTATATTTTAAAAATGATAATTTACAATTTGGGGACTGAAATTGATGATTTGAAAGTTGAGGGACTGAAATTGTTGATTTGAAAGTTGAGGGACTAAAATGAATACCTTTGAAATTTAGGGACTGAAATGATCGTTTTTAAAACTTTGGGGCTTAAGACCAAATGAATTAAATCGGCATGAACTGAATTAAACGGTTCATAAATCTTGGGACTAAAATAATAACTTTTGAAACTTAAAGTAAGATTTAAAATATTTAAACTATAGGGACTGATATTTAAAATAATTTTGGAACCCAGGGACTAAAGTGCAAATTCCGAAAAATCAAATTATATCAATTCAGATCCTATTCTCTCTTTCATTTCACGACCGAAGGCGAGAGAGAGAGAGATAACGCAGCGATCCGGGAAGAACGCCCTCCGCGACATCCGGCGATTTCTCCGGCGAAACGCAACTCAGTGCAGCGGCGAGCAGTGGGCAGGGAAAAGGGTATATTTGAGGGATTGGGTGCGAGTTTGGGATGTGGGTCAGAGGTAAAATGAGGCTGATTTTGCGATGTTTTTCCGGCCGTGGTTGAGGTAAGTAACTGGGCTTCGATTCTTCTCAGTTTTTGGGTTTGATTTTGGGTTTGGGTGAGGATTTGAGCTGGGTTGACCGTGTATGGTTGTGGTGCTTGGGTGCAGGCGGTGGGTGTGGTGATGATGAAGATGATTCAATTGGTGTTTGAGTTTGATTTGAATAGGGCAGTGGCGGTGAGAGGTGGTCTGAACTGGTTGTGCGGTGATGGTGTAATGGTTGGCTGCGGTCAAGGTGATAATAAATTTGGGGCTGATTGTTGAAGATTTGGAGTTGGCAATGGAGGCGGTGAAGGGGGCTGGTTGGGGTGATGACTGCGTGGCTGTAGTTGATGGTGGCTGCTGTTTGGTGGTGATGGTGATGATGATGATGCTGGGTGTTTGATTTGGAGATCAACAACGGGTAGAAACGAAATGGGCAGTGAGGTTGATGAGCAATCTTGGCTATGGTGAGGTGTAGATTGGTTTCAGATTTATGTAGATGATTGGCATTGAGTTGGGAAAACGAATTGAAGGCTGGTCGTTGTGTGAAAATGGGGAAATCAATACCTTGCGCTGAAGGTTTGTGTGTGTCGTGGGCAATGAAGTTGGGGAAGGTGACTTAAATTGAAGAAGTGATGGGAAAAGAAAAGGGAAAGTGATAAATGGGAGACATCATAATTTGGGGAAGTCATTGAGTGGATTAATTGAGTGGATAGAAAATTGATGATGATTAGTGGAGAATCTTATGAAATATAGGAGAGAATTAGGTTGGAATGGAGTTGATAGTGGTGTAAAGTATGGTGATTGATTTGGGACAAAATGATGATAAATTGGGTGGAAAAGAAAAAGAAAGAAGGAGCTAACATGGGGGAAATTAGGTAGAATTAGTTAGGTATAATTTAACTAAAATTTAGCCTAACCTTGATTAGGCAAATGTTTTAAAACTGATATATTTTGGATTGAAAAATATATTTGAGAAGAATAAATTTTGAGATAAAATTTGAATTTCGTATTTGGACTTAAAATAATTTAATAAGGAAAAATGGAGATATTTTTTATAAACTTGGAAATTTAAAAATGATTTTGAAAAGAATACTTTGAATAAATAATTAGAATAATATAATTTTAGAAATTCGGAAATTTAATTAAAAATCGAATATACTTGATATTTCTCAACTTGGCTAGACGATCGCGTCACGACTTTAACGTAAAAATGAAAATAAATGGGTGAGATGGCAGCGACACGATTTTCCAAATTTTAAAATAATTATTAAATGCGTAAAAATTCTTGGTCGCTACAACTTACCCCCTTAAAATAATTTCGTCCTCGAAATTTAAATTTACATGCTCTATGATGTCTGGATATTTAACCAGAATTTCTTCTTCTTTCTCTCAGGTAGCCTCATCGCTACCATGTCTACCCCACTGGACTTTGACTAAAGGAATCTCTTTGTTTCTTAAGACATGGACTTTTCTCTCTACTATGCACATAGGTGCCTCTTCATAAGTCAAATACTTCTGGACTAAAATAAACTAATAATTCACCATGTGATTTGAATTATGAACATACTTTCTCAGTAGGTAAACATGAAAGACTTTGTGAACAACTGCAAGTTCTGGTGGCAAAGTCAAACAATAAGCCACATTACATACTTTCTCCAATATTTCAAATGATCCGATAAAATGAGATCTTAAATTCCCTCTCTTGTCAAAACGAAATGTACCTTTTATAGGATCTATACTAATATCGAAACCACAAAATATTCATTGATCCAAATGCTTAACCTAAAAATCAAGAAGATTGATCAAGAATAAATCCTTATGATCCAAAATATATAAGTGTGATATCAACTCCAAAATATTGAGTACAAAACCCAAACTTGGCAGAATCTTTCTGAAAAGATATACCAACGTAATCATTTATAAGCTCGACTGAAACTTCCTTTTCAAAATTGGAGAATTCAAACTTAAATCCTTTAATCCATACTTTTAAATCATGAATCAAAGTACTCGGTATCACATGCTCATTCTAACTGAGGACTTAAAACATCATACGGATCAGATATGTTATTCTTAAACTTAAGAAACCTCACTAATTTCCCAATCCGAAGTTCAAGATTCAATTTTTCCTGTTCTCCCAAAACTTCAATTCATGTCACACTATGAACAATACTCTGATTAAGCCTATCACCATTGAATAAGACTTCTATGAATCATATAGTATTCCTCATCATGTTTGCTTAACCTAAAGATACAATCCCATTATAAGTAAAAGTCACACAAATGATCTTCTTAGGTTTTCCATTATTATAGCCACAATACTTTATTCACATCAAAAGTGCAACCGACAATAAATAATCAAAACTGCATCATCAAAACTTTAAATAAACCCATATATTATGACTCAAAACAAAAATTCCCTATCTATGTAATATTCTTCACCATAATGCAAAAAACCATCAAAATGAGATCAATTGACTCAATATATTCACACAATTCTTCACGGGATAACCATAACATCCCTTAACCGTCTAGTCATCATATCTTGTAGTAATCATGTAACCTGTCACTTATCATCGTATCATATGACCTTAAATATTCATATTAATCTCTCTAAGATTTCAATATAAATACCATCATACCTATCACATGAAACTTATACGTCAATCTGCTCACTAAGATTATATATCAATCTCTCAGACTAATAAATCTTGGATTCCGCCATATATCACTCTTTCTGCACACTACTCCGTAATAAGTCATCACTGTGAAGTCTTATCCTTATTTTCCATAAATTCTTCCCACGAGAACAATTACATAAAATTTCATTTCTTATTTTCTAAACAAGATACCATTATTAACAATCTCCAAAATTTCAAGATATGATAAATCATAAGCCTTTCTCTGATCAAATGCATTACTTCATCAATACTTGTACAAATCTAGGACCTGATAAAGTTTCTTTCATCAATATTGAAAACTTAATGTACATCAGTGAATCATTCACACTACGAGGAAATCCTGATTCATTTCCATGACTGAGACTCATCTTTCTTCGAATTCTACTTAGAACCAAATATAGCATAACTTTTTCATGATAAATCAACTTATTTCATAATCTCAACACATCATCACCTTCAGTTCTCGCAATAAGAAAAATCACATTATTCCTTATAATTATCTCTTGTACCTTTTATATACAAATGTCCTTATGAAAATCATCATTATCTCACATAATCTCAAACATTAAATCACATGTTCCCAATTTCTCACTTTGAATAAATGGTTACTCTTTTAAGGCATCTCACTATAAAATATTTTCAATATCTCTCATTCATGATAACTGACTATTCCCAATAATCATATTACATGTAAATTCAACAAACGATAAATGGTTTTCCTAACCATCACAAAGGTCTAAAATGCAAGCTCTCAACATAGTCTCTAAACTCTGTATAAAGAAATATTTGCTGACTACTTAAGTCATTATTCAATAACCCAAATGACATCACGTCTCTTCACTAATCTCTGTAAACCCGTTACAAAAATCCGTGAAAAATTCTCTCCAAATCTTTACTATTTCTTTAAAAACATATCAAACCTTAATAATTTGTCATCTCTAAAACTTCTTATCATCAAATATCACCAAAATAATTAAAAACAATTACTTGAATATTCTCTCTATATATTATACCCAATAACATATTATTCACAAATCAACATAATATCATCAGCTTATCTTTTAACATATCTACCCGATCAAATTCCAAAATAAATCAACAGTATAATCTCCTATCCTCATAATTTATAATATTCTCCAATACAAGTGCTCATTCCTTACTAGTGATCAATTCGTTCCTGAGAATGATTAAGATTCTTCCCAATAACGCCATAATACTTGTCTTCACTCATCTTTCAAAGTATAACTTATCATTTACTAAATTTCGCTTATGGTGTAAATGAACTTGCAAGTCTAACCTCAATTCCTTTAGTGGATGCTTACCATACTATGCTCTTAATTCCAAATGATAAAATTCTAGGCAGAGTCTCCCTTGTAATTTGGACTTATCCAACCCGTAAGTATACTTCATAACCAACAATAACAAATAACTCTACATTTGACCACAACGATTTATATATTGACAACATTTCCAACAAACTTCAATATCACAAAAATATCCTAGAAAATCAATTCATCATTCCTCAACATAACAATTTCAAATCATAGTTTCCAATATCAATATCTCACTTCCTTCAATACATTAATTGGCTCAAATGACCACCCATTTGTAGCGCCCCGAGTTCCGTATACCCGATTCACTACGTCATTTTCTGTCTAAATTTTTCGAATAATATTTTTGCGGAAGAAATAATTGAAATTCATTTTTGGCAACATTAAATAAACTGTAATGGCCGATAAAATTGAAACATTTATGAAACCATTTGAAATAGTAAATCGAACCATTAATTTTGTAAAGAAATTGACAATGTCATAATTTCTCAAATAAATGAACTTCTCTAAATTATTCGATTGTTTGGAAAAATACGGAAATCATTAACGTCAAACTTTCAACCGTTTAACGATTATTGCCACCATCATTCATCGCTCGCCACCGTCTCCGAAATCTGCAAAACTGTTAAAAAGTAGGGTGAGTATTTCATGGGGGAAATACTCAGTAGACTCATCATAAATTAATTAATTTATAAGATGATTAAACACATAAATCCCGGCTCTTTATAAAACGGGCATTGATAGGGCTTCTTTATAAAACTGCTCTTGATAAAACTCATATTGTGCATTACAGCACGGGACATATTTTGAAAATCATAAGCTCTTTGAAAACAGTTATTTGAAAATAGCTCTTTGAAAAAAGCTCTTTGAAAACATCTCTTTGAAAACAGCTCTTTGAAAATAGCTCTTTGAAAACAGCTCTTTGAAAATAGTTCTTTGAAAACAGCTCTTTGAAAACAGCTCTTTGAAAACCATATACTTATAAAACACATTTTAATTATGCCAAGCATAATTTTCTTTTGAAAGCATAATGATCATTTTCATCATAACATAAGATAAGATCGAAATCCTCATAAACATAAGAATTTTACCGAACTTCGGTGGCAAGAATTCTTATGCAGTAAGTATACCAAGCATAATTTTTTGAAATTCATAGGGATCATTTGCATCATAACATAAGATAGGATCGAAATCCTCATAAACATATGAGACAGGAATTTTACCGAACTTAGGTGGCAAATCCTCATAAACATATGGAAACATAGGAATTTTACCGAACTTCGTGGCAAGAATTCATATGTGTAGCGCTACTAAAACTCCGGTCCCCTTAACATATCATAACTTATCATATGGGACCCATAGCAATCTTGGTAGATTGATTTCATAGCAATGATCCAAAAAAACATTTTCGTGAAGCATAGGGTATACTTACTTTTTGTAAAAACATAAAGTATATTTTATTTTCATAAAAACATACTTACTTTTCATAAAAACATAAGGTATATTTACCTTTCATAAAAACATACTTGCTTTTCTTAAAAATTGACTTTCACAAGTCACATGACATTTATATGAAATCATAATTTAAATCAATTAATAAGTGCGAGTCTACCTCAAATCCGACGAGTGCAAAGTTGAGCGGGAATGACTTCAATTTCTTTAAATTCTCCGTACGCTTCGTCTTAGCCAATAAGTCACTTTAGTCTATCGAATATATAGTTCAAAATGATAAATTATAATTTTGAGGACTAAAATTGATGTTTTGAAAGTTGAGGGACTAAAATGAATACTTTTGAAAGTTCAGGGACTAAAATAGATATTTTGAAAGTTGAGGGATTAAAATGAATACTTTGAAACTTGGGCTTAAAATCAAATAAAGTAAATCAGCAGGGACTGAATTGATCAGATTTTTAAAATGAAAGGGCTGATTAAAATCATTTAAAACTTTGGGACTGAAATGGATAACTTTAAAAGTTGGGAACTGATTTGAAAACCTTTAAAAAGAATTGAAAGGGCTGAATTTAAGACATTTTAAAACATAGGGACTGAATTGAAAGGCTTTAAAACTTCAGGGACTGACGCGCAAATTTTGAAAGTTATTAAAATATATTATATCAAAACCTTTACTCTCTCTCTCATTCGTATCCATCAGAGGTAAAGAGAGAGAGACGAGAGAAACAGAGAAGGGCGACGACGATGGAGAAATAGTCGGTGTTTTCGCCGGTGAACTCGCCGGCTCAAGGTGCGGTGAGTGGCGGTCAAGGCAGGGGTTCCAATTTTGGGGTTCAGTTGCGAGGTTGGATGCGAGAAACAGAAATGAAACCGCGGCTTAGGTCGCGATTTGAGTTGGGTCTTAACTGCGAAATCCGGTGGCAAAGTGATCTGCAGCTGAGGTAAGGTTCTGGGTTTCGATTCTTCTCAGTTTTGGGTTTCAATTTGGGTTTGAGCTGAACTTGGAGTTGGCTGCGTTGGTGGTGGTCTGATGTTCGAAGATGGGTGGTGACTGTGGTTGGGTTAAATTCTGGTGATGGTGGTAATGGTTCAAGAGATTGAAGTATTACATGGTATGTTGATTGAGGTTCTTGGCAATTCTGTAGGCTCGATGGTTGGATTGGCAGAATGATGGTGTAAATGATTTAGAGTTCAATCTGAGCAGTAGAAAATGTCTTTCGGCTATGCAGGTGCTGAGATGATGATGTTTATATATATTGTATTGTGGAATCTAGGTACATGGAAGTGTGAGTTGTGCCATGAGTATTGAAATGAAGATGGGGTAGATGATGATAATGATGAAGATGCTTTGCTTGTACAATTATGGTTTAATATAATGAAGGTTCGTGGCTATGGATTGATGATGATGATAATGGAGCTGAAAAGGAATTTGTGGGTGGTGGCTATGGCTTTAGCTTTCGGCGTAAAAGAGAAGGGGAGACTGGGATAGGATTAGTTTAGGATTAGTTTAGAAAATTGACTAACTTCGATTAGGAAGCGTATTTAAAACAGATATATTTTTGGACTGAAAATATGATTTTGAAATAATACTTTGAATAAATAATTAAAGTAATATAATTTTAGAAATTCGGAAATTTAATTTGAAATCAAACAAATTCGATATTTCTTGACTTGGCTAGACGAACACGTCGCGGTGTTAACTTCAAAATAATAGGTGAAATAGTAGCGACACAATTTTCTAAATATTAAAATAATTATTTATTGCATAAAAATTCTGGGTCGCTACAATCTTACCTCCTTAAAATAATTTCGTCCTCGAAATTAAACTTACTTGATCTTATGATTTCTGAATACTTAATCAGAATCTCTTCTTATGTAGCATCATCGCTACCATATTTAACCCAACTATATTTAACCCACTGGACTTTGACTAAATGCATCACTTTGTTTTCTTAAGAACATGGACTTTTCTATAGACATATGTGTCTACTCAAAATTCTTCTGAATCATAAGTGACTGAGATTCATCATTCTTGTAGTATTCATGTAACATGTCAATTATCATCATATCATGTGACCTCAAATATTCATATATATCTCTAAAATTTCAACAAATCTTTACTGACAAATCATATCATAATAATTTTTCCTTTCTTCTTATCATCGAATATTCCCAAAATAATCAAAGAATTACCTGAATATTCTCTCTTCGTAATATACCCAAACATATCAACATAATATCATCAACTTATCTTTCCAATATTTGTAACCCAAAAATTCAGTAAACAAATATCTTCCAAATAACTAAGATTCTTTACTTAAATGTCACCACATTTCCTGCAAAGTATTTCTTTCACTTATACATACTTATGAATTCTGATTCAATACGGTCCTTATTTCTCTTTCACGTATTCCCGTATCATCTCTATACCTTGATTATTATATCAAAATA
The DNA here is from genome assembly GCA_963555705.1 of Ligustrum vulgare. NCBI lineage: Eukaryota > Viridiplantae > Streptophyta > Magnoliopsida > Lamiales > Oleaceae > Ligustrum > Ligustrum vulgare. The sequence goes on along the minus strand of OY743173.1, from coordinate 21,504,559 downwards.
TCAGTACCCAAAATCCAAGAAAAATAATTCATATCTCAGATCTTATCATCAAATCTTCCTTTATCAATAAAGTAAACGGCGCATAAACTCTTGTTCCCTCTTTTCCATTATTCTATTCCGTGCTTTCTTGCTGGACACAACATCATGCGGATTCACTCAGATCTTTTATGCTTTTAAATAGTTCATGCTGGGAAGAGGTTGAATCATCAAACAATTGATATCATCCTTTCTAACATTCGCAAGTATTATTCCAATCTTCCTATGAATGATCTGAGAAAGATCTATAGAATAAGGCTCGAAAGATTGAGGTTGCTGATGGCTAATGGTATTCCAGAAGATGTTCGCTGGTTGATAGAAGCAAAGGTTCGACTATCTAGTGAATTACCATCAACATTTCCAAAGCACATGCCTGGTTTAGGCAAAAGCACGTTTGCAAAGAAACGAAGAGCAAAAAGACTGGGTGGTTGCTACAAATGTGCTCGTTGGAACTGTAATACTCGTTGCAAATCAGTAGGATATTCTTCTACTAATCGGGATGATAAAATCGAATTCATAAAGGGTGGACTGAGTAAGGAGTCTTTGGATGATATTCGACTGACTCTTGAGACGCACCCAAGTGGTTATGTGCAACGTGAACTTCTCTCCTTATACGCTCAGTTTAACGAGGACAAAAATCGTTATAGTCTCCAAAATATAATAGCAAAAGATCCTGTTTGCCAGTCTGTTTTACAAAATGAGGCTTCTGGCAGTTCAGCAATGATATAAGGTAAATCTTTTGATACGCATTTAAAATATTTTGCTGCTTTCTTTCACGCGTTTTGGAAATAAAATATATTTTTCCTTTCTCGAGTTTTGATAAAGCTGGAAATAAATATATTTTCCTTTTCTCGAGGTTTGATAAAGCTGGAAATAAATCACCGAAAGGTGATATCTTTGGTAAAATAGTCAAAAGTTGTCCGATTTTGTCAAAAGTAGTCCAATTTTGTCAAAAGTAAATCTTTACTTTTTCAGAATCAATCAAAAACAGTAAATTTTTCCCGGCTTTAAATAGCCAAACATATTTCATAGTTCAGGCATCCCAAAATCACATCTTCTTCGTAAGTTTTCCCTTCTTTACTATCAAAGATGGAAGCACCAAAACTTCGACAGATCAAAACTATGTGTGTATTTTGTGGATCAAAAGTGGGGAAAGGCTTCGGTTATCTAGAAGCGGTCGTAGATCTTGGAAAGAAACTGGGGGAAAAAGGTATCACTCTTGTGTATGGGGGTGGTAGCAGTGGTCTAATGGGTTGTGTTTCCCAATCTGCTCTTGCAGAGAAATCAAAAGTAATTGCTGTCATACCTGTCCCTTTGGTAGATGTTGCAGGCAAAACACGAGGGCATGAAGTTCAAACCTTATCCATCCATGAACGCATAACTTGTATGCTATATGGTTCTGATGCCTTTATAGCCCTGCCCGGAGGTTTTGGTACCTTAGAAGAAATCTTTAACATTACCTCGTGGGCTCAACTAGATCTCCATACTAAGCCTATTGGGCTTCTGAATGTTAACAATTTCTTTGATGGTTTGTTAACCTTTCTTGATTATGCTGTGGAACAGGGATTCATCTCTCCATTTTCCAGAAGGCTTCTTATTTCTGCTCCTACTATTGATGAACTACTGGATAAGCTGCAGTCATATATCTCAATACAAGATCCAGTAGGAGTTAAGATAGATTGGTCGCAAGGAAGGGGAATCAAGCGAAAATGGAGTCCGGTTAATGTAAATTTAACTCTGTGAATCTTAGAATAGGTGGGGGTAGAGTATGGAATATTCTCACTCTCGAGACACCCCTCCATTTACTAGGATTTCCTTAATGTTTAAATTTTGTGTGTACCTCAAAGGTTCCAGGTGGTAGATTACGGAGTATTCTTACTCTCGAAACACACCTCTTTGAAGGTTTCTTCTTTATATCCTCAAAAGATCGGAGGTGGTAGGATACGGCTACTCCGGAAACACATCTCTCATTCTGAGGATCTTTCCATGTTTTTCTCTTATGTTTTCATGTGCTTCATGTATTTCCTTTCCAGTGTGACTCTTGTGTGTTCTCCTTATGAGAAAATAATAAAATCTCTGCTATCATCAACTAAATCTCGTTTGTGATGTAAATGAACTTGCATGTCTAACCTTAATTCCTTTAGTGGATGCTTATCATATCATGCTCTTAATTCCAAATGATAAAATTCTAGGCAGAGTTTCCTTTGTAATTTGGACTTATCCAAACCATAAGCATACTTCATAACTCACAATAATAAATAACTCCACATTTATTCACAACGATTTAAAATATTGAAAACGATTCCAACACTTCAATATCATAATATCACTTCCTTCCATACCTTAATTGGCTCAAAATATTACTCATACTTATAAATATATGCCATAAATCATATTCCCAAAATTTATTCACAAGGCCAAACTTCATAATAAATTTCTCTTCAACATAGAGGCATAATTCATTTACTTAACATAATATCCATCACTTAAATACCAAAAACTAAGAATCAAATCTTTAAATCTCTAACTTCAAAATTCTTCTCATAAAAATCTCAAAAAATCATATCACTTATAATCTTAACATCTTATCACAACTTCATAACTGGCTTGCTATTTCTCGTTTAATCTAAACGATAGATAATCTGAACATATAATCAAATCCTTTCTGTTGACTTCTCATACTTAGTGCCATGTCTAAAATCAATTATGCAAAGTCCATCTAGGGTTCATTATTTCTAACTCGAGGACAAAAATTATTAAAAATCATTCTTAAATCATATTATTCCCATTATGCTCAACACTCATTTTCTTTCTGAAAAATTTCTCATAGTCATGCATTAAAGTATATAAGTTATGACAAAGCATAACAACATCATTATTTTCGAAAAAATACATTCTCATTTCTCATAAATCATAAGTATCCGAAATACTCTTCATTCTTTCTCATAAATTAATAAAATGAGTATTCGAAATACTGAAATAACTTTAAACATCATAAACTTCTTTACCTCGGAGTTGGTGGGACGAATGATGGCAGTGGCAATCTTCATCAATAAAATTTTATAATGGAAAATATTTCTTGAAAATTCTTTTTGAAAATTTTACCAGTCTATAGAACCGCAGACTAGCTCTGATACCAACTTGTAGCGCCCCGAGTTCCGTATACCCGATTCACTACGTCATTTTCTGTCTAAATTTTTCGAATAATATTTTTGCGGAAGAAATAATTGAAATTCATTTTTGGCAACATTAAATAAACTGTAATGGCCGATAAAATTGAAACATTTATGAAACCATTTGAAATAGTAAATCGAACCATTAATTTTGTAAAGAAATTGACAATGTCATAATTTCTCAAATAAATGAACTTCTCTAAATTATTCGATTTTTTGGAAAAATACGGAAATCATTAACGTCAAACTTTCAACCGTTTAACGATTATTGCCACCATCATTCATCGCTCGCCACCGTCTCCGAAATCTGCAAAACTGTTAAAAAGTAGGGTGAGTATTTAATGGGGGAAATACTCAGTAGACTCATCGTAAATTAATTAATTTATAAGATGATTAAACACATAAATCCCGACTCTTTATAAAACGGGCATTGATAGGGCTTCTTTATAAAACTGCTCTTGATAAAACTCATATTGTGCATTACAGCACGGGACATATTTTGAAAATCATAAGCTCTTTGAAAACAGTTCTTTGAAAATAACTCTTTGAAAACAGCTCTTTGAAAACATCTCTTTGAAAATAGCTCTTTGAAAACATCTCTTTGAAAATAGCTCTTTGAAAATAGCTCTTTGAAAACAGCTCTTTGAAAACAGCTCTTTGAAAACCATATACTTATAAAACACATTTTAATTATGCCAAGCATAATTTTCTTTTGAAAGCATAATGATCATTTTCATCATAACATAAGATAAGATCGAAATCCTCATAAACATAAGAATTTTACCGAACTTCGGTGGCAAGAATTCTTATGCAGTAAGTATACCAAGCATAATTTTTGGAAATTCATAGGGATCATTTGCATCATAACATAAGATAGGATCGAAATCCTCATAAACATATGAGACAGGAATTTTACCGAACTTAGGTGGCAAATCCTCATAAACATATGGAAACATAGGAATTTTACCGAACTTCGTGGCAAATCCTCATAAACATAGGAGACACAAGAATTTTACCGAACTTCGTGGCAAGAATTCTTATGTGTAGCGCTACTAAAACTCCGGTCCCCTTAACATATCATAACTTATCATATGGGACCCATAGCAATCTTGGTAGATTGATTTCATAGCAATGATCCAAAAAAACATTTTCGTGAAGCATAGGGTATACTTACTTTTTGTAAAAACATAAAGTATATTTTATTTTCATAAAAACATACTTACTTTTCATAAAAATATAAGGTATATTTACCTTTCATAAAAACATACTTGCTTTTCTTAAAAATTGACTTTCACAAGTCACATGACATTTATATGAAATCATAATTTAAATCAATTAATAAGTGCGAGTCTACCTCAAATCCGACGAGTGCAAAGTTGAGCGGGAATGACTTCAATTTCTTTAAATTCTCCGTACGCTTCGTCTTAGCCAATAAGTCACTTTAGTCTATCGAATATATAGTTCAAAATGATAAATTATAATTTTGAGGACTAAAATTGATGTTTTGAAAGTTGAGGGACTAAAATGAATACTTTTGAAAGTTCAGGGACTAAAATAGATATTTTGAAAGTTGAGGGATTAAAATGAATACTTTGAAACTTGGGCTTAAAATCAAATAAAGTAAATCAGCAGGGACTGAATTGATCAGATTTTTAAAATGAAAGGGCTGATTAAAATCATTTAAAACTTTGGGACTGAAATGGATAACTTTAAAAGTTGGGAACTGATTTGAAAACCTTTAAAAAGAATTGAAAGGGCTGAATTTAAGACATTTTAAAACATAGGGACTGAATTGAAAGGCTTTAAAACTTCAGGGACTGACGCGCAAATTTTGAAAGTTATTAAAATATATTATATCAAAACCTTTACTCTCTCTCTCATTCGTATCCATCAGAGGTAAAGAGAGAGAGACGAGAGAAACAGAGAAGGGCGACGACGATGGAGAAATAGTCGGTGTTTTCGCCGGCGAACTCGCCGGCTCAAGGTGCGGTGAGTGGCGGTCAAGGCAGGGGTTCCAATTTTGGGGTTCAGTTGCGAGGTTGGATGCGAGAAACAGAAATGAAACCGCGGCTTAGGTCGCGATTTGAGTTGGGTCTTAACTGCGAAATCCGGTGGCAAAGTGATCTGCAGCTGAGGTAAGGTTCTGGGTTTCGATTCTTCTCAGTTTTGGGTTTCAATTTGGGTTTGAGCTGAACTTGGAGTTGGCTGCGTTGGTGGTGGTCTGATGTTCGACGATGGGTGGTGACTGTGGTTGGGTTAAATTCTGGTGATGGTGGTAATGGTTCAAGAGATTGAAGTATTACATGGTATGTTGATTGAGGTTCTTGGCAATTCTGTAGGCTCGATGGTTGGATTGGCAGAATGATGGTGTAAATGATTTAGAGTTCAATCTGAGCAGTAGAAAATGGCTTTCGGCTATGCAGGTGCTGAGATGATGATGTTTATATATATTGTATTGTGGAATCTAGGTACATGGAAGTGTGAGTTGTGCCATGAGTATTGAAATGAAGATGGGGTAGATGATGATAATGATGAAGATGCTTTGCTTGTACAATTATGGTTTAATATAATGAAGGTTCGTGGCTATGGATTGATGATGATGATAATGGAGCTGAAAAGGAATTTGTGGGTGGTGGCTATGGCTTTAGCTTTCGGCGTAAAAGAGAAGGGGAGACTGGGATAGGATTAGTTTAGGATTAGTTTAGAAAATTGACTAACTTCGATTAGGAAGCGTATTTAAAACAGATATATTTTTGGACTGAAAATATGATTTTGAAATAATACTTTGAATAAATAATTAAAGTAATATAATTTTAGAAATTCGGAAATTTAATTTGAAATCAAACAAATTCGATATTTCTTGACTTGGCTAGACAAACACGTCGCGGTGTTAACTTCAAAATAATAGGTGAAATAGTAGCGACACAATTTTCTAAATATTAAAATAATTATTTATTGCATAAAAATTCTGGGTCGCTACACCATTAGTCATACTTATAAATATATGCCACAATTCATATTCCCAAAATTTAATCACAAAACTAAACTACATAATCAATTTCTCTCAAAATAGAGGAATAATTCACTTACTCAAATCATTATCCATTACTTAATTCCCAATAACTAAGAACCAAATCTTTAAACCTCTAATTTCATAATTCTTCTCAAAAAAATCTCAATAAAATCACATCACTTATAATCTCATCACAACTTCATAAAACTGGCTTGCTATTTCTCGTTTAATCTAAACGATAGATATTTCGAAAATAGTCTAATCCTTTCTGTTGACTTCTCGTAAATGGTGCTATGTCTAAAATCAATTATACAAAGTCCAGGTAGGGTTCATCATTTCTAAAATCGAGAACAAAATTATTTTGAAATCAATTCTAAAATCATATTATTCCCATTATGCTCAACACTCGTTTTCTTTCTGAAAATTTTTTTCCGTTATGCTCCAAAACTCATTTCTTTCTTTCTTTCTTTCTTATTCGGATACAATTTTCTTTCTCATTATTTCGGATACTAGTTTTCTAATTCTTTCTCGTCTTTTCTTTTCTTTTCTCGTCAAATTCTCAAAACATTTATTCTCAAGTATCCGAAATAAATCAATAAAGTAAACACACTAAACTTCGTTACCTTCGGAGTCGGCGGAAAATGATGGCAATGGCAAAAAGTCGTCAAAACATTATTTCTATCATTTTTAGAAAAAAATATTTTCTTATTTTGTAAAAAAAAAATTTGTAAGTCTACAGAAACGTAGACCCGCTCTGATACCATGCTGTAACACCCCGAATTCCGAGGAGCGCGGGAACGTCACTTTTCTAAATTCTTGAATAAACTTTGTCGCGAAAAAATGACTAAATATTAAATATCGCATTTATGGAATAAAAGTTTAGCGATAATTAAATAATTCAGATGGAATAAGTAAATTCGTACAAATTTATAAGAATTAAAAATTCTTGATAAAATGAAATAATTATTTCAAAGTTCACGACTTTTAAAAAATATCAATTTGTAATTTGCCGTCATTGCCCATCACTCGCCAACGTCTCCAAAATCTGCAAAATTGTTTAAAATAATGGGTTGAACATTTCAAAATGAAATACTCAGTAGACTCATCGCCAATAATTAATCTACAAGATAATTGAACAAGTAATTATGCAAATAATGTAGTGACATTCTTTTCTTATTCATAGACATCACATAGTGAACGCAAATGAACACATTCTTTTCTTTTCTTGGCTAGCAGATAAGTTATGCCCAGCATAACATAATTATTTATCTCAAAAGAGATATTCATTTCGCATGCAATTAAGCATAAAATCACACAAATCCACATAACACATGCAATTATAATATAAATCAATTAGTGGGGGCGAGTCTACCTTAAATCCGACGAGTGCAAAGCTGAGCGGGAAACGACTTAAATCCTTTAAATCTCCGTAAGCCTCGTCTAGCCCATAAGTTACATTAGTCTTTTGAAATTTATAGTTTAAAAATGATAATTTACAATTTGGGGACTGAAATTGATGATTTGAAAGTTGAGGGACTGAAATTGTTGATTTGAAAGTTGAGGGACTAAAATGATCGTTTTTAAAACTTTGGGGCTTAAAACCAAATGAATTAAATCGGCATGAACTGAATTAAACGGTTCATAAATCTTGGGACTAAAATAATAACTTTTGAAACTTAAAGTAAGATTTAAGATATTTAAACTATAGGGACTGATATTTAAAATAATTTTGGAACCCAGGGACTAAAGTGCAAATTCCGAAAAATCAAATTATATCAATTCAGATCCTATTCTCTCTTTCATTTCACGACCGAAGGCAAGAGAGAGAGATAACGCAGCGATCCGGGAAGAACGCCCTCCGCGACATCCGGCGATTTCTCCGGCGAAACGCAACTCAGTGCAGCGGCGAGCAGTGGGCAGGGAAAAGGGTATATTTGAGGGATTGGGTGCGAGTTTGGGATGTGGGTCAGAGGTAAAACGAGGCTGATTTTGCGATGTTTTTCCGGCAGTGGTTGAGGTAAGTAACTGGGCTTCGATTCTTCTCAGTTTTTGGGTTTGATTTTGGGTTTGGGTGAGGATTTGAGCTGGGTTGACCGTGTATGGTTGTGGTGCTTGGGTGCAGGCGGTGGGTGTGGTGATGATGAAGATGATTCAATTGGTGTTTGAGTTTGATTTGAATAGGGCAGTGGCGGTGAGAGGTGGTCTGAACTGGTTGTGCGGTGATGGTGTAATGGTTGGCTGCGGTCGAGGTGATGATGAATTTGGGGCTGATTGTTGAAGATTTGGAGTTGGCAATGGAGGCGGTGAAGGGGGCTGGTTTGGGTGATGACTGCGTGGCTGTAGTTGATGGTGGCTGCTGTTTGGTGGTGATGGTGATGATGATGATGCTGGGTGTTTGATTTGGAGATCAACAACGGGTAGAAACGAAATGGGCAGTGAGGTTGATGAGCAATCTTGGCTATGGTGAGGTGTAGATTTATTTCAGATTTATGTAGATTATTGGCATTGAGTTGGGAAAATGGATTGAAGGCTGGTCGTTGTGTGAAAATGGGGAATCAATACCTTGCGCTGAAGGTCTCTGTGTGTCATGGGCAATGAAGTTGGGGAAGGTGACTTAAATTGAAGAAGTGATGGGAAAAGAAAAGGGAAAGTGATAAATGGGAGACATCATAATTTGGGGAAATCATTGAGTGGATTAATTGAGTGGATAGAAAATTGATGATGTTCAGTGGAGAATCTAATGAAATATAGGAGAGAATTAGGTTGGAATGGAGTTGATAGTGGTGTAAAGTATGGTGCTTGATTTGGGACAAAATGATGATAAATTGGGTGGAAAAGAAAAAGAAAGAAGGAGCTAACATGGGGGAAATTATGTAGAATTAGTTAGGTATAATTTAACTAAAATTTAGCCTAACTTTGATTAGGCAAATGTTTTTAAAACTGATATATTTTGGATTGAAAAATATATTTGAGAAGAATAAATTTTGAGATAAAATTTGAATTTCGTATTTGGACTTAAAATAATTTAATAAGGAAAAATGGAGATATTTTTTATAAACTTGGAAATTTAAAAATGATTTTGAAAACAATACTTTGAATAAATAATTAGAATAATATAATTTTAGAAATTCGGAAATTTAATTAAAAATCGAATATACTTGATATTTCTCAACTTGGCTAGACGATCGCGTCACGACTTTAATGTAAAAATGAAAATAAATGGGTGAGATGACAGCGACACAATTTTCTAAATTTTAAAATAATTATTAAGTGCGTAAAAATTCTTTGTCGCTACTTCTCCTATAATAATAGCTATCAAGCTTCTATTCGCATGACTCCATATGAGGCACTATATGGGAGGAAATACAGATCGCCAGTTCATTGGGATGAAGTCGGAGAAAGAAAATTATTAGGTCTAGAAATAATACAACAACAAAAGTTGTTGAAACGATTCGCCAATGGATGAAAACTGCACAGAGTAGACAGAAAACCTATGCTAACAGAAGAAGAAAACCTTTGGAATTCGCTGCAGGTGATATGATCTTTTTGAAGATAGCTTCTATGAGATTTATGAGATTCGGGAAGAATGGAGAGTTAAGTCCGCGTTTTGTTGGCCCCTTTTGAAATACTTGAAAGGGTGGGTGACTTAACTTATCGGGTTGCATTGCCACCAGCACTATCTGGTGTTCATAACGTGTTTCATGTGTCAATGTGGAGGAAGTACATTTCGGATCCCTCTCATATTCTCAGCTATGAGTCATTAGATCTTCGTAATGATCTAACTTATGAGGAATCACCTGTGAAAATCCTAATGAAAGCAGGCAAAGAACTTAGAAGAAGAAGATAATGCTAGTTAAAGTTCTTTGGAATAATCATGCAGTAGAAGAGGCTACTTGGGAACGTGAAGACGAAATGCGTGCCAAGTATCCACACCTTTTTGGTAAGTTTTAATTTCGAGGACGAAATTTCTTTTTAGGGGGTAAGGAACTTTAATACCACTTTTCATTTTCGTGCACCTTTAGAATTTCGCATAATATTTATGTTAATGTTATTCTAAATTTTAAAATCTAATTAATTTTATGTCAATTATTTGAATTATTTTGCAGTGGAATGACTTTGACGTTGTCTCGATTAATGTACCAATTAGAAAGTTTATAAATTCTTACTTGCAATTTTATGTGATTAATTGTCTTATTGCCTAAGCATGCTATTTTCTATTTTATTGTGTTACATCGAAGTGGGGGAAAGTTTGGTGGCAATTGGAGAGTAAATAGAACTTATGGACTAAGTTATGTACATAGAGAGAAATGAGGGACCAATTTGCAAATTTCAAAAGATTAAATTATAATCCTAACCTAAACCCTCATACCGCCTCTCCTCTCTCTCTCTCTCTCTCTCTCGTCACTCTCGTAATCTCTCCTCATCCCTCAGCCACCCTCTCTCGGTCTCTCATCCCTCAACAGCTTCCACCACCTCACCGGCTCCTCACCACCAGAGGTAAGCCCCTCCGCCTCCCTCTTCCCCTTTCTCTTCATCGATGCACCACACACACACCCACACAATCACGCACACTGCACATGACGCGCACGGACAAATGCACACACACGAACACGCACTAGAACAATGATATGTTATCGCTTTTATGTATGTATGTATTCATATTATATATGTGAAATTCCAGATTTCCGTGGTTAGGTTAAACTGCAATTTTTATATATTAAATTTTGAATTTGAGAATTTTATGATGATGTTAGTATCTGTATCTAGATATTGTATGCATGTAGTTTTCAGATTCTTAAATGATGATGTTATTTAATTGAATTTCTATTGGATTACTGTTGTTTTAAACGGAAATTTTCAAATTTGAGATTTCAAATAATGAGGTTGTTTAAATTGAATTTTAGTATACATTTTTAATTATAGTTGTTATTTTCAGATTTATGAATGATTAGAACGCTAATTGGAATTGTCCATGTGACAATTAAGTTGTGATAATTTTGAGTAGTTATGACTTTGGAATAATTTGATTAGTAAAACTTCAATTTTTCTTGCCCTTGAAGTTAAACACTTATTTCGAATGTGATATTATATGTGTTAGACATGACTTAAGGACACATTTCAGTTAAATTGTAAGTTACATAGAAGTCTCAACCTCAGTTGGGAGTTTTAAATGTGAATTGGAACTAAAATTTATATTTTTTTAATGAATGGAAATAATTAGGACATTTGGTACATTGACGTCGCGGGCAACCAAGGCTTCCACCTGCTATATAAGTAAAGTATCTGCTAAGGACGTCAGGTAAGTAAACTTCCCCCACTTTCATCAAAGTTGAATGTTTAATGTGTTTAATTATCTAATTTAAACGCCTTAAGTTTACGATATGCATGTGTAATTAAGGAAATGTTCAAAATGCAAGTTATCATGTCATTGCATCATCAAGCATGTATTGACATCGGAATTGAGAAGCCAAATGATTTTAAATAAAAGAAATGTGCCAAAGTACAATTTTATCAAAAGTCATGCATCCCAGGTTTTTTAAGAAAGAATGGGTGTACTTCTACGTCATGAAAGAAGTGAGTGGGAAATGGGGCACGGGGGAGTGGCGTACCCGAATTAAGTCGCTTTGCGACAGAATGTTCAACCGCTTTCCGGTGAACTATTAAATCACTTTGTGGTGGGAAAGTGAATGTTAAACCGCTTTGCGGTGGAAATGTGGGTTTTAATCTGGTTCCAAATAAGAATTGCCCACTGCTCTCCGATTGACTAGAAGATACATCAAGTGAGCTCACGATGGAAATGAAGTAAAAGTTTTGAAATGTTAAGTGAAAGTTTGAAAAGTTTGAAAGTTCTGAAAAATAAAGTAAATGGGGATACATATTTCTAGTTTTTAAAGCATTTCATATCATAAGCATGCATCACTTGCACGAAGTTTGCTTACTGAGCTTTAACTCTCTCCAATCCCTCCCCAACATTTCAGGTGATGAAAGCTAGATGATTTGAGGAGAGCACTTGGCAGCAAACTCAGACGGTACTCATCATTTAATTTCTTTTAAGACCGAATCAAAGACTTTTACAAGTTTTTTTTTTCATTGGTTATTCTTTTATTGCTAAATTCTTTTAATTAGTTTGTTGGATTTAATTAAAATAAGCTATGGTATTTCCCTGTGATTTGTTTATATCATATTTCATAAGTTTAAAAACTATTTACTTTAAGATGTTATTGTTGAGGACTTTGGGAATTGATGTTGAAGTTTGATTTTGAATTGTGATTGGATGTTGAACGTTGGATTTGAATGAGTTAAGAATTGTATATGTAATATGGGTATGATGTCCCTCTACTGGTTGGCTATGTCCAATTTATAGAGGAGACTCTGCCAAATTTTTTTAAAACTTTTATAATAGAAAATGAAACTGTTGAGGTTTTAAATGATTTGTGATGAGATCCCAATCGGGGAATCTCGTCGAAAACGCGGAATAACGAAATTTAAAACCCTAGGATAGATCTAGATCAGATCTGACATGAAAATAACAAGAACACGAATAAATAAACGGAAATTAAAAGATAGATTTGACGGTAAAACCTTGACCCGACAATCACGACGCAATTAATGACGATACGGATTGAAGAACCAGGATTGGTGAATGCCACAAGGGATGTCAATTCCTTGATAAGTTTGTTGGGTGAATGCCACAAAGAACAGATCTTTGATAAGTTCGAAATAAAAGGGAATAACTCAACCTCTCAATTTTGGAGAATCCTCTCTCAATTTAATTCATAAACTCAAACTTGTGTTTTTACAATAAATGGAAAGGACTATAAATAAGCAAAATAACCTAGCATCTAATTTACTCAAAATAGAATTCTAATTAGACTAAAATTCTAAAATAGGAAAATAACCTAAAAACCAAAAAGGAAATAAAATAATTATAAAATCAAGAAAATCTGGCCGCTACTCATTTACGGCCGTGAGGAACTCTCTTACGGCTGTAATGGCCTCTCTGATCAAAAATATGATTTACTAGTTACGGCCGTAACTTTTAGACTTACGGCCGTAAGCCTGGTTCTACTGAAATTCTGCCTTTTCCCTCGATAGTTGATTATGGCCATGACAATAGCTTTTACGACCGTGATTATATAAGTTACGACCGTGAAGGATTTCTATTACGGCCGTAATGCCATTTCTGCATAAACAATTTCGTGTACTCGACTCGGTTTGATTCTTTCGTCTTCTCGGCTCGATTCCAACATGTAACTTACTCCGTTTTGCACGTAGATCACTGTCGTATTTCCGATGTCTCGACTTCGCCCTTTGATGCCTGGTTCGGATCACATCATACTCCCTCTCTTGAAAAGGATTCGACCTCGAATCCATTTTTGGTTGGATTTTTGGACTCCTCCTATTTTTCTGAGCTCGATGATCATGTTTAAGCTTTGTAAGAACCTTTAGACTTTTGGCCTGCTCATTTTGGCCAATGAATTTCTTTCCCGCTTTAAGTTCATGGCTGGATTTATGTCCCTGCAAAATAGATTTAATAGAACTGGGGAGGGATGTGTTAACAAATGCAAATCAACTCATTTTTGTGGTGGACTCTCTTTTCTTTTTCTTTAATTTCACTCTCAAGCTTACCTTTTTCTGAGGTCGTGGCCTCAACTCTTTTGTTTTCAATTTTCACACCCTCTCCTTTTTTTGAGGTCGTGGCCTCAATGCTCTTATTTTTCCCCTCAAACTCGCTCTTTATTTTCAATTGGTCCTCTTGGACCTCTTTAGGTGATAGCGGAGCAAGAGTGATCATTTTTCCACCCTTCACGAAAGAATATCGATTTTTAAACCCGTCGTGCACTACCCTCCTATCATGTTGCCAAGGTCTCCCCAACAAAATATGGCCAACATGCATAGGTACCACGTCACAAACCACCTCATCCTTATAACCCCCGATTGTAAAATTGACCCTAGCCTGTTTATTTACCTTAATTTCTCCCGACTCGGTCAGCCATTGCAATTTATAAGGGTTCGGATGTTTTATCAAGCTCAAACCCAATTTCTCAACCAACATGGTACTAACCACATTAGTACAACTTCCCCCGTCAATCACCATACCACAAACCTTTTTACCCACTAAGCACCTAGTATGGAAGAGATTGTCCCTTTACTCACCAATTTCATCCACCCTTACCCTGGCACTAAGGACACGCCGATTAACAAGTGAATCTTTAACAGCATAGGTCAGTCCTTCCTCATCACTACTACTACTATCCCCAACATCCACTAACTTAGGCATTCCCTTAAATTCATCCTCGAAACTAATTTCACCATTATCACGTAAGATCATTAGCTTCCTATTTGGACACTGGGATGCTATATGACCCGTACCCACGCAATTAAAACATTTAATATTTCTATACCGAGTAGTTTGAGAATCAGAAATATTTTTACCTTTCGTTGTAGGCTCCTCCTTCCCTTTCGGGTTATGTTCAACGTCGGATTCCTGCTTCGGTTGTGATGTAGGATAAGATGGTGAGTGTCTTGCTGCCCCCTTTCGCCTTAGCTGTCTTTCCACCTTCATGGCCATATGCACCATATCTTCTGGCTCCACATAATGTTGCAGCTCAATGACATTGGCAATGTCTCTATTCAGCCCACTCAGAAACCTAGCCATCGTAGCTTCCCGATCCTCCACCACATTAGCCCGAATCATTGCCACCTCCATATCCTTATGATAATCTTCTACACTCCTCGACCCCTGAGTCATACCCTGCAGCCTTTGATAAATATCCCTAAAATAATGAGTCGGCACAAACCGCTTCCTCATTATGATTTTTAATTCACCCCAAGTCTCCACCGGCTCCTCTAGGTTCCTCCTCCTACCCGTCACTAATTGATCCCACCAAATATTTGCGTAATAGGTGAATTCAATCACGGCTAATTCCACCTTCTTTTTTTTCGAATAATTGTGACAATCAAATAGCCGTTCGACCTTTGTCTCCCAATCCAAGTATGCCTCCGGATCACTCCTACCCTATAACGATGGTAATTTCACTTTATTTTTCCAAGGTCGTCATCAACAATATCTCTACCCCCACGATGCCTCCTAGCATCACGACGCTCATTATCATGCCTCCTCTCATACCTATCTCCTCTATCCCTTCTTCGAATACTACCTAAAGATATACTGCCACTTTCACTGCCCATGTCTTCATTATCCACACCAACCTCACGTCTATTACCTCTCCTAACCCGAGAACCATCATGAGATTGATCACGAGGTCTTTGTTCACGTTCTGCACCCCGATTCTCCATCTGTACCATAAACCTCTCAAATTGTGCCCTCATTGCTGCAATATCATTGTTACCCTGTTCATTCCTTCTATTCACACTCCCGAGCTGTTTTCTATCTCCAATAGAAGATGAAGATGTGGAAACCTCTCTATCAGACATTTTTAAGACACAAACAAGGAAATTCGGAATATTTGGGGAATATTTTGGGAATTTTTGGATTTTTTTTAATAATCTGCCAGAGAATTGGACTATGAGTATGGCAGAAAAAACGGAACTGGATTTGGACGAAAAATGAAGAAGAAAAATACTTCTGAATTTTTGGGACTGACTCTTATGGATAAAACTGAAGAAATTTATGACTGAAACGAGGAACGCGAAGAACACGAAAAAAACAAGAAACACAAGAATCTGAAATAGATCCAAGCTCTGATACCAGATGATGAGATCCCAATCGGGGAATCTCGTCGAAAATGCGGAATAACGAAATTTAAAATCCTAGGATAGATCTAGATCAGATCTGACACGAAAATAACAAGAACACGAATAAATAAACGGAAATTAAAAGATAGATTTAACGGTAAAACCTTGACCCGACAATCACGACGCAATTAATGACGATGCGGATTGAAGAACCAGGATTGGTGATCGCCACAAGGGATGTCAATTCCTTGATAAGTTCGTTGGGTGAACGCCACAAAGAACAGATCTTTGATAAGTTCGAAATAAAAGGGAATAACTCAACCTCTCAATTTTGGAGAATCCTCTCTCAATTTAATTCATAAACTCAAACTTGTGTTTTTACAATGAATGGAAAGGACTATAAATAAGCAAAATAACCTAGCATCTAATTTACTCAAAATAGAATTCTAATTAGACTAAAATTCAAAAATAGGAAAATAACCTAAAAACCAAAAAGGAAATAAAATAATTATAAAATCCGAAAAATCTGGCCACTACTCATTTACGGACGTAATGGCCTCTCTGATCAAAAATCTGATTTACTAGTTACGGCCCTGTAACTTTCAGACTTACGACCGTAAGCCTGGTTCTGCTGAAATTCTGCCTTTTCCCTCGATAGTTGATTACGATCGTGACAATAGCTTTTACGGTCGTGATTATATGAGTTACCGTCGTGAAGGATTTCTATTACGGCCGTAATGCCTTTTCTGCATAAACAATTTCGTGTACTCGGCTCGGTTTGATTCTTTCGTCTTCTCGGCTCGATTCCAACATGTAACTTACTCCGTTTTGCACGTAGATCACTGTCGTATTGCCGATGTCTCGACTTCTCCCTTCGATGCCTGGTCCGGATCACATCAATTTGTTTCCGCATTTAAGTAAAGGGAAGTTAACACGCCTAGATTTAAGATTTTAAACTTGGAGTGTTACAATTAGTGTTGGGAACTGTTATGAAACTTTAATTTATTGATTCTATGTTTCGACTCTTGTTTAATATATATAATTCATGGGTTGGAGTAATTAAAGTATGCTTTTTATCTTATGCAAATTTTTGACCAGTTTTTGTATAACCTAGTGGTGTTTTCTTATATCGAGAGAGTAGGAGAACATTAGACATGTTTCATTACAACTAGGTCTGATAGGGGATAAAGATATACCACCTATATTTAATGTTATAAAGTGTTCATAACGCCAAAATGCTTTTCTAATGTTCAATTCACATAGAGATATAGTCGGGGTATATTTTAGAAAAAGGATTTTAATGCATCCTCGAGAGAGGACTGGAATTACTTTAGGAGCACGAATTTTCAAAATCCTGTGAATTGTAGTTAAACAATTAAGTTAAAATATAGATGATGTAGTCAATGTGGATTCTCAATTTCCAAAACGCTTGCTTTTATTAATTTTAAATCAACTTTTCATTGCTTTCTTAGTTTAATTCGTAGTTTAGATTTCAATCAATATATCACTATTGAATTTCTCGTTTCAGTTAAGGAATTCGACCTAAAATATAATTTACTCAATCCCTTGGGTATGATATCTGGACTTTTAGTCCACTTTATTAGTTATGTGATCCATACACTTGCAATTTCATAGCAAGTTTTTGTCACCATTGCCTGGGATTGTAGTTTATATTTATTTTTAGGTTACATTCACTAATTCGGACTTTTTACTGCTTTATTAGTGTATTTTAGTCTTTTTAGTCTTTTACTTTTATTATAGTTTAGTCACTAGTTCATTTATTCTCATAGTTGTGTATGCAATGTTCGAAACACGGGAATCTTTTCGAAGTTGACCTTGAAATAGAACGTTCTTTACACTCTAGGTTAAGAGAATTAGATAATTCAAAAATCCAAAAAACAGAGAGTAATGCAAATGACTAAAATTTGTTGCCAGTTGCTGATCCAATTAATGAGGATGACATGCTGGTTGGTGACTTCATGACCCCTCAGGTGGTTCAAAGTTAGTCCAGCATAGTCTATCCACCATTTGGGCATGCGGACTTTCACCTGAAGACCAACGTCATCAATATGTTCTAGAATGGACAACAATTCAATTGAAGACTTGATGAGAATCCACATATGCATGTCTCAAAATATTTGGACATGTGTGAACATTTCAAATATCAGGGTGTGTTTGACGATGTGATCAGACTCAGGTTATTTCCATATACTTTACGGGACAAGGCAGTTAACTGGCTAGACTTCCTTCCCACTGCAAGTATAACTACTTGGAATGACTTGGTTTAGAAGTTCTGCACTAAATTCATGCCCCCTGTGAAGGTTTCCAAGCTCAGACATGAAATAAAAGTATTCCCACAACATGATGATGAATCTTTTGATGATTCTTGGAACATATTCAAAAGCATGCTCAGGAAGTGCCCAACCATGGTATCAACAGAGGTGACCAGGTAAAACTTTTCTATGAAGGTCTACTTCCACATTTTAAGCGTGTTGTAGATTCATCATCGAATGGGGATTTGACTACAAAAAATATTTGTCAAGCATTGGAACTATTTGAGAGGATCTCCAATACCAATGCGATGTAGGATTGTGACAGGGCGATCCAAAAGAAAGCAGCAGGAGTGAAGTTGATGCCTACACTATAATTTTGGCAAAAATTGACTCGTTGGCTGCCAAGTTGGAGAGTACAACGCTAATGAACCATTCAACTAAATCTACAAAAGTGAGTTGTGATGAATGTGGTACAAACCACACAACCTCAGATTGCCCCATTTTGGCATGTCCAGTAGAGCAGGTAGACTTCGTGCAGGGGATAATCGTCAAAACAATCCATATTCCAATACATACAACCCAGGTTGGTGAAATCATCCTAATTTTGCATGGATGCATCATAGTGTTGGACCAATAAAGCCTCAATATCAAACAAAGGAGAAAAAGTCCAATCTAGAGGAGATGGTTTGAAATTCATGGATAAAACATACCATATCATGGGAAAGAGAATCGGTTCATAACAAAAACAGAAAACTTCAAGCAAAAAATTAAGATGGTCTTGCAAAGTCATCAAGCTATAGTAAAGAATTTGGAGACTCGAGTTGGGAAAATAGCACAAGTCTTGACAAATAGGCCACCTAGAAAACTACCTGGTAACACAAAGACTAACCTAAAAGAGCAAGTTATGGAAATTGGAGTTGTGGAAGAAGAAATGGACTATGTACCTGGAAGGATCAATTTTGCTCCTTGTGACAAGGTCTATGTACCTACAATTCCTTACCCTTAGAGGCTTCAACATTACATTAGGAAGAAGGAATTAAATGAGATTACTACTTGAAGTGGTCTTCAGTTACCTGAGGTGCAAACGAAAAGACCCACTAAATTTCAAGATGAAAGAGGTAAGAAGCATGTTGCAGTGCCGGAGAGCTCATCTGAAAATAAGGACAAGGGATATGAGGTGAAATCAGGAATTAAGCCTCAAAATCCACAATTCCCGTTCCCACAAAGGCTACAAAAGAGTAAAGAGGATAAGTAGTTCAACAAATTTCTCAACATGCTCAGAAAACTGTTCATCAATATCCAATTCTTGGAGGAAATCACATAAATCCCAAGCTATGCCAAATAGTTGAAAAAGATGATGCCAAGTAAGAAAAAGTTTGAGGATATCGAAGAGATATCTTTAAATGAAGAGTGCGGTACAATCTTGTAAAAGAAGCTGCCTCCTAAGGTGAAAGATTCAGAAGCTTTTCTATACCTTGCATAATTGGAGATCAACAATTTAATAAGGTTTTGTGTGATCTTGGGGCTAGCATTAATTTGATGCCTCTTTCTAAGTATAGAAAGTTGAGATTGGGAGAGCCAAAGCAAAGTAATATCAGGCTAAACTTAGCTAATTGTTCTACTTGCTCTCCATATGGAGTCGTGGAGGATGTTTTAGTTAAAACTGATAAGTTCATCTTTTCTGCTGACTTCATCATTGTGAACATAGAGGAGGATGAAAATATTCCATTAATACTAGGTTGACCATTTTTAGCCACTGCTCGAGCACTGATAGACGTGGAGAAAGGATAAGTAGTGCTTCAGAATGAAAATAAGGATTTGACATTCACCATGATGCAAGTGAATGCCCATGATTCACAACTTGAAAATTGCTCTAGAATTGATGTGGGTCAGACAGTTAGATATTGGGAGCATTTTAAGTACAGGGCCATAGAAGATTGTAGGGGCTCAACATCAGATTTCAGACCTCCCTAATGATTTTTTCCATGAAGTCTAGTTCTAAATTATAAATCAAGTGCTTAATATTGCATTTTTTGTCCATTAGCATGCTTAGGTTGCATATAATTGGTGCCTTCTACCATATTTTGTGTTTAAGTTTTGTTTACGGTCCTAATTTTCATATTAAAGCATTAGTAGTATTTAGTTTGATTTAGTGCATTTTATTTAGTCATTGCTTGACATTGTATTTATTTGTGTGCAAGTAGGCTTAGGGTGCATGCATAAATGTGTTTTTGCCTAAAGTTACACCTGTGCTTATATTTTTGCATTGGTAGTTTATTTTAGTTTTCATTGCATTTTTACTTGTTTTCATTGCTCATCATCACAATCACAACATGACAGGTTAGCTTAGGCTATGAACATGGTGTGTTAAAGTTTGTTTCATGCATAAAAAGGCATTTTGGAGTAGAAAATGAAGTAGGAAATAGCATAGGCTAATATGAGCATTCTTCTCAGATTTTTCCTGCGTGGCCGCGCAGGCATGTTAGCACATGATCGCGCTCTTATTTTCTAGGCAGAATACCCAGATTGTAAGGAACATGGTTTTCACTTGTTTTAAGAACTTAACCTTGCTTTCTCTCCCAAAAATCACCTTTAATTGCATCACCAATCATTCCCCATCATGTACACATCACATTTGATCAAATTCACCCTAGTTAACAATTGCTAATCACATCAAAGGTATGAATTTTCCTATAACTCTTGATTTTTTTTTTTTCATAATTTTGTTGTTCTTCATGTTCTATATAAAAGTTGAGCTTGTGTATGATTTGTGCCATGGTTAGGATAAGAAAATTTTCATCGAATTGTGGTTATATAGTTGTAAAGTTTTGCCTTGATCTATGTATCCAAATCTATGTTTTACATTGATTTTCTTTCACGCACACCACATGTTTGATGAATTGCCAAAGTAGCATTTTCATTGACTTTTTGCACATCTTTTTGGATGATCACCTTAAACACATGTTTTACATCATTTGTGCATCATTCATTCATAGCATACAGTGATTTAAGCCATAGAACTCAACATGAACATCATTGCACACCATTGCATCCATTGCAAAGTCACTGCAGGCACAATGCACTCACTACACCTGTTTTTCAGCTTCGGGTCTCAACTCCACCACATGTTTTCATGACCTAAATGTACTCCAAATGTACGGAATTTTTGATTTTGTAGAACAAGTTATGTACTTTCATATTCCGTGGCATGTCTCGAGAAATTTTCAGTTTTTCGAGACGATGTCAAGAGCTGAACATCAGTGGTCAACCAATATTTTTCAAAATTTCAGAAATTTTTTCAAAATTTCAGAATTTTTCTAAGTTCTGGTTTGGGGATGTTGATTAAGTTATGTGATTCCTGATGCAATTTTGATGTATTCTAATGTTTTTTTATCTCTCTTTTTGCATAGAAAACTATGAATACACCTTGGCCAAACATGGAGGAGCTAGAAGCAAGTAAAATCATAGAAGTTGAAACTGAAAGATAAGCTTCAAAATGGGACACTACCTCTGCAAACCCGGGAAGTTTCTAACCCTCTTCATCATTATGAGCTTATTTAATTTATTTGCTACAAATTTAGGGCAATGTTTAATTTTAGTTTGGGGGTGGGAATCTCATTCGTGCAATATCTTCATTCGATTTTTGGGGTTAAGAAAAAAAATCTCGAAAATTTTATAACTTTTATTTATTTATTTATTATCTAGGTCATAGTTTGGATTATTTTTGTGCTTTAGCTAGAATAATGAACAACAATGAAAAATGTTTTATCTTCGCTATTTATCCATGTTAGTTTTTAATCACTTGAGCACATAGCCATTGTCAAATAATTACTTGTGAGGGAATTTGTTTGATATTTGTTGGGTACATTTTTGTAAATTTGAACATAGGATGGACTAAAAATCCCAAACCATAAGTTGTTAGATCCTCACCTTAAATTTAGAACCAAACGCAGTTTGGGGGTGGAAAGGATAGTGCATGTATGAATTAATGGATTGATGGTCTGAAGTTCTTGATCTTTGCATTTTTCGTTAAAGAAGTTTTGCTCAACAAGTATAAACCAACACCAACAGAAAAATAGAAAAATGTTGAATGTCTTATTCCACTCTTCAAAGTCTTTTTGACTCGAGGAATTAAGCTTTACAGGTCTTTCAAACATGGTACCCTAAACTCAACTAAGTTAGGAGATATAAGCCTAAAGCTCTTACAGTAGTCAACTAGAAAGAAAGTAGGGAGAGTGGACTTACAATAAGACAATTAAACATCTTTAACTTTTCTTGGTCAACTTTGTTATTCGGGTAATTAAGTCTGAGAGGTTCTTTGAACTTGGAGCCTAAATTCATCTGGCTTGGGAGTCATCGACCTAAAGCTCGCTATAGGGGTCACATAGAAAGCAAATGAGGAAGCAAGAAGAAAAATGCTTGGTATAAGATTTGTTGATTGGAATTTTGGAAATTGGAGGTGTGAGAGTTGGTAACTACTTACTATTGATTTGTTGTTCATGCATGTATCTAACTCTAACTACCTTGTGTGGAAAATGAATTATATGAATCTTTAGAAATGACAAATTAAGGAAACCTTGGGACTATGAGAGAAAAGCAGAAAGTGTGATCATCCATGAGTGATGCAAGGAAATAGCAGAAGAAGATCATGTTTGATCACATGGGGTTTTGGCTTACTTTTGCATAAAAAAAAAGTCACACGTTGTTGAGTTTGTTTTTGCATGAGTTTGCATTTCATTTTTGGCTATTCACACACATACACACACTAAGGTCGAGCAATGGATAGATAGAAATATTTTTATTGTGTTGTTCAAAGTTTTATGCAAAAGTGTGATGATGATTTGAGTTGTTGAGGCATATGATAAACAAAGTTACAAAATCAAAAAAAAAAAAAAAAAAATTGTTATTTTGCATCTTTTTGATTTGTAGTTTAGTTTTATTTTGTTCGAGGACAAACAAAAGCTCTACTTTGAGGGTATTGATAAGTTTATTTTAAACACTTATTTATATGTCAAAAATAGGATTTTATATGTTTGTTTGAGAATATCCGCTATTCATTTGTTTCATATTTGTGTATATTTCATAAAACAACCCAAAAATTGAGTGATGTATGTAAATGAAGCAAATAGTGAAGAATTGTATAGGTTTTGGAGCTAAATTGTAAACTTGAAGAAGCGCAAGGAGTCAATTGAGAAAAACAAGGAATAAAAGAGAAGAAATTAGAAGTATAGGAACCAAATTGCCACAATTGGAAGTTGGAGGATTTGGATGCAAATAAAGGAGGAGGACCAACTTAAACAAGAATGAAAATAGGAAATGCCTTTGAACCAGGAAACCAGGCGGCCACGAGCCCCTATACTGCACATCCGGGCAAGGAAACTAAAATTAATGGAATTGCAATTTGATCTACTATGCGGCCACGACACATTGAACTGCACAACCGCACTTCTTTCTGACTGGGCCGATTGAATGGGCTTTTTGCATGGAATTCCACATATTTTGCCCTTTTTCGTGTGTGTTTGACCTAAACCTATAAATACCAATTGTTATGCATGAATTAGGGGTCCCCATTTGGTGTCCAACTTCTACAATTCATGCTAAAGTGCTGCTCAAATCTCAAGGGATCCACGTGAGGCGAAAGGTAGGATTTAAGATACAAGAACAAGGAGATGAACGGGGGTGATCTCTTTACATAATTCTTGTAATTTATTTTCAATTATGTACTTAGGCTAGACGTTTAGTGTTGGGAATTGTGATTAAACTTAATTTATTGATTTTAAGTTTTGATTCTTGTTTAATATATATAATTCGTGGGTTTGAGTAATTAAAGTATGCTTTTTTATCTTATGCAAATTTATGACCGATTTTTGTATAACCGAGTTGCATTTTATTATATTGAGAGAGTAAGAGAATGTTAGACATGTTTTATTACCACTAGGTCTGATAGAGGATAGAGATATACCACCTATGCTTAGTGCTATCCTTAAAAAGTGTTCATAATGCCAAAATGCTTTTCTTGTGTTCAATTCATCATAGAGATATAGCCGGGATACATTTTAAAAAATGTTCTTAATGCATCTTCAAGAGAGGACTTACATGACATTAGGAACATGGATTTTCAAAATCCCATAAATTTTAGTTAAACAATAAAGTACAAATATAGATGATGTGGTTAAAGTGGATTCTCAATTTCCAACATGTTTGATTTTATTAATTTTAAACCAACTTTTCATTGCTTTCTTAGTTTAATTCGTAGTTAGATTTCAATCAAATAAATCACTATTGAATTTTTCATTCCGTTTAAGGAATTCGACCTAAAATAGAATTTACTCAATCCCTTGGGTACGATATTCAGACTTTTGGTCCACTTTATTAATTTTGAAATCTGTACACTTGTGGTTTCACAACATAGAGGTGGCACGACATCAGTTCCTTTTGAGTCAGTTAGACATCCAGTCTAGCGGCGGTGCTTTGATCATGCAGGAGGTCGCTCCTTCTTCCGACTGGTGGTGCAGTGAGATCTAGCAACACATAGTGGTGCAACGGTACCTTTCTTCTACAGTGGTACCTTTCTTCTGTTATTTTTTAGTCAGTCAGACGAGAGACAAAGAACTCAAGCCCTAAACATGTTTTCACGGCAATGATGAGAGACAAAGAACTTAATCCCTAAACATGTTTCCGCGACATTCAATTTGAACAATGATTATGAGAATGAAATAATTTTTTTTATTCGCCAGCTAATTACCTCCTGCAGATTACTCAGGATTCTTTCAAATCTAATGAAATTGTTGGAAATAACCTGGAGCTTTTGTTCATGGGAATGCTGTGATTTTGATAGTGGCTGACATTTTTATTTCATTTGTTTGTCCTTGTCTTATTGCTATTTATTAACAATTGAAACTGTGTGATTTTTTATTGTGACAATGGTGTAGATGTGGCAGTGGAGGTGGTGGTTAGGTGAGACGGCGGTGATGGTAGAAATTTTGAGATAGTGGTTATGTTGTTGTGGCTGTGATTGTGGTGGTGGTAGCAACAAGCAGTGGTGGCGAGATGGTGGTATTGGGGTTAGGGTTTTTGGTTGGATGGGGATGTTGGGTGTGGAAGAAGGCAAGGTGGGGTTTGGGGTGGAGGTTGGGATTGGGGGATTTGGATAGTAATTGTGAGAAATTGTTAGGTAATCATGACCAAAATATTGATTAATTGTGACTTTGTGCAACTTGTGACGAGTACGGGACATGACAAATTATGAGGTAAATGCGACCAAAGTATTGACTAATTGTGAATTTGCGCGAATTGTGATAAATGTGGGATGTGACCAAGAAAACATGTAAGTTGGGACAAATAAATAAATAATGTGATTAATTATGAATGATTGTGATCAATTATTGAGTAATTGTGTAACGCCCCAAGTTCTAAGCACCCGGAACGCCACGGCATCCTTTCACGATTGGATGCAAATAAATCATCCTCAATGTTGAATTACAAGATAAAGCACATCTCCTTGTACTAAAACACCTTACTGAAGTTCATCTATATTTGGAAGAAAATATGTCCATCTTAAGGCAGGTTGTAACGACCCAGATCACATTTAACGGGCTGTCAATGCCATTAGATCAACGACGTACTGTCCCACTGTACCAATATAGGCCTTTACAACATGCTTTGTCCTCACTCGCATGCTCCCCGAGAAAACTTCCAAGGGGGTCACCTATCATAGAATTGCTCCAAGTCAAGCTTACTTAACTGCGGAGTTTCTAGCGATGGACTTCCGAAAAAGAAGGTACACCATGTTGTTATGAGTAGTACCTACCAAATATTTTAAGCTTTCCTGGTCTAGGTGTTAAACAGGTGCCCGTAGATTTCCTGTTGGTACTAACTTCTTTCGGGTACCTGTAGATGCCTCTGTGTTCAATTGTACGTATGACGATGGTATTTTTGTTACGGTCGGAGACATCACCGATTTACTTACGATGCAATAGTTGGAAATATCTATCCTACAAGTACTTTCAATTTAAGACTTTTGAACACAAATTATAAGTTCAATTTATATCATGATTTTATTTCTATTTATTGGTTTAATTAGTTTTAGGTACCTCCATGAGTTATGTCAGCAATATGGTATTCAATCGATTGGATTCATACATATGACACATATTGCGTCGGTTATGGTAAGAAAAAATACAGATTGTGTTGTAACTTATATGACCGAAACCATGAAGGCAATGTAAACGAAGAAATTTATTTTAGCACCGTAATTTCAGGAGTAATATAACTAATATCCTCTCTCTCTCTCTCTCTCTCTCTCTCTCTCTCTCTCTCTCTCTCTCTCTCTCCTTTTACCTAATTTGAATCACATGATATTTAAAATTGTATTTACACGTTCATAATACGTAGGAATCACTGGATATTGCTAGTGATTTATCCTGAAACCAATACAATGTACTTCTTGGATTCGCCTGCTGCACGTAAGCGTGACATAGATATCAAGGTGTTATTGAACATGTAGGTAATTATTTCCTTGGTCATGGTGAAATACCTGAGGATAATTTTTATGGAATAATTTTGGAGACTTGTGGAGAAATTAATGCGTTTATGTTGTGATTGTTGAGAAGTTATGATAATTTTCAATAGCAGGTCTCTCTACAGGTTGGGTTGTAGCGACCGAGAATTTTTTTTACGCAATTTAATATTTATTTCAAAGTTTCGAAAACCGTGTCGCTGCGATCTCGCCTTTTTAAGTTAACGTCACGACGCGTTCGTCTAGCCAAGTCGAGAAATGTAAAGTCAATTCGATTTTAATTAAAATCCGAATTTTCAAAAATTTTATTATTTATTTAAATTATTATTTTCAAAATCATCTTAAATCTCAATTTACGTCAGTCTCATTTTATCAGTTTCATTCTACAGACCAGTTGAATTTGCGTGCGAATTTCCCTCAACAATGCTTGTCTTGATTTTCACACATACCAACCTCCATCAATCATATCAATCACATACCATACCATACCCTAGCCCTATATCACCCACTCCTCCAAACCCAACTCTACACCTCACCACTCAAACCATCCCAGCCTCTCTATTCAACAAACCAACCCACCATTTCCAGCACCTCCATTTCAGCCATTTCAGACCCCATTGCAGAATCATGGCACATTCTCTGTTTGAGGTCCATTCACAACCGGCCGCCACCATCCACCATCAACACCACCACAACACCTCCACAGTCTCGGCCAACCACCAGCCACCCAAACCACCTGCAACTCCACAACCCAAACCACCTGTAGAAGCCATCACCACCGACACTTTCTTCTTCTTCACCGTCACCACCACCACGCCCAAACCAATACACAAACCGCCATCAAACGGCTAAAACCATCACGGCCAGCCACCACCCATTTACACCATCACCATCATGATCCTCACCATCCACTGCATAACCACAATACACAAACGAACCCACCAAAAAACCGAATCACCATCACCATCATCATCATCATCACCTCGACCGCCCATCACCGACACCAAACTCAGCCAACCACCTCCACTGCCCATCCTTGAACCCCCATCTACCAGCCCCAAAATCAAACCAAAAACCCACTAATAAATGAACCCCAGTTACCTACCTCTACCGCCGACCATTTATGGCCGGATTTTCCACCGGAAGTCCCGACCTGCAGCCCCGGTTTCACCTCGAATCGCATCCAATCAGTCCCAAAACCTAGCCTAGCGGAACCCTCGCCGTCGGCCTCATCCTGCACCAGCGTTACGCCGGCGAACCGCCGGCTGTAAGACCGGAT
Organism: Ligustrum vulgare; assembly: GCA_963555705.1. NCBI lineage: Eukaryota > Viridiplantae > Streptophyta > Magnoliopsida > Lamiales > Oleaceae > Ligustrum > Ligustrum vulgare. The sequence goes on along the minus strand of OY743173.1, from coordinate 21,476,568 downwards.
TTCTTCCTCCTCCCTCGCGCCTCTACGTTCTGACGGTAATGAGAGAGAGAGAGAGAGAGAGTATAGGTTTTGGTTTATATTATTGATTTCAGAATTTGCACTTTGGTCCCCAAGTTCCAAAGTTATTTAAATCAATCCCTATAGATTTTAAAACCTATCATTTCAGCCCATTAAGTTCCAAATGATTTTAATAAGCCTTTCATTCTCAAAATCACTTATTTCAAGCCATACAATTTAATATTCATCTCGAGCTTCGACCCAACTTTTGAAAATTATTCATTTTAGTCCCTCAACTTTCAAAGTATTCGTTTTAGTCCCCGAACTTTCAATATCAGCAATTTCAATCCCTCAATTTTAAGTAATCATTTTTAAAATATAAATTTCAAAAGACTAATTCGACTTAATCTTCTAATTGGCTAGACAAAGCGTACGGAGAATTAAAGAATTGAAGTCGTTTCCCGCTCAACTTTGCACTCGTCAATTTTAAGGTAGACTCGCCCCTATTAATTGATTTAAATTATGATTGCATGTGAATGTGTATGTTATGTGACTTGTGAAAAGTCATTTTTATGAAAACGAGCCTGTATTCCCTCGTTAGGAATAATGATGATATGAGTATGATATGAGTATGCGGGCAAGATTGGGAAAAGGCCCCTTGAGGGAGCCCAATCCGCTATAAGAAATGATGATGTTATGCATAATATACGTGCCTTATGTGCACGAGATGAGTAGAGCAACCCACACCCTATGATTTCTAAAGAGCCTATGATTTTCAAAAAGAAGCCAAGTGCTTTAATGCACAAGAAGAGCAACCCACACCCTATGATTTCTAAAGAGCCTGCATTTATGTGATCAATTATAATGTGAATTAATTAATTGGCAATGAGTCTACTGAGTATTTCTATGAAATGCTCATGTCTATTGTTAACAACATTTGCAGATTTCGGAGAAGGTGGCCAATGATGGATGATAGTGGCAATAGTCGTTAAATAATTGAGAATCTTATTTTGATGTTCCATATTTCTAAACTTTGGCTATTTTTGAGATTTTCAATTATTTGAGAAATTATGGCATTGCCGAATGTTTTGTATTATTAATGGCTCGATTCGTTAATTTGAATTATTTCATAAATGTTCTCGAATTTTATCGACCATTACAGTTGATTTAATGTTGCCAAAAACAAATTTCAGTGATTTCTTTTGCTAGAATATTATTTAAAAAAAATTTAGACCAGAAAATGACGTGGTAAACTGGTATTTAGAACTCGGGGCGCTACAGCTTGGTATCAGAGCCAGTCTGCGTTTCTGTAGACTGGCAAATTTTCAAAAAGAATTTTCAAGAAACATGTTCCATTATTAAATTATTATTAATGAAGATTACCACTGCCATCATTCGTTCCACGAACTCCGAGGTAAAGAAGTTTATGATGTTTAAAGTTATTTCAGTATTTCGGATACTTATTTTACTGATTTATGAGAAAGAATGAAGAGTATTTCGGATACTAATTTTAATGATTTATGAGAAAGAAGATTAATGATGTTGTTATGCTTGTCAAAACTTACTTGCTTAAATGCATGAGACTTGAACTTTTATGTTCATGAGAATTACTTGCTTAAATGCATGAGAAAGAAAGACAGAAAGAAATGAGTTTCGGAACATAACGAGAAATTTTTATCCGAATCAGAAAGAAAAGAAAAGAAAGAGAACGAGTGTTGAGCATAATGGGAATAATATGACTTAAGAATGGTTTTATAATAATTTTTGTCCTCGAACTTAGAAATGACAAACTCTAGCTGGACTTTGCATAATTGATTTTAGACATGACACCATTTACGAAGAGTCAACAGAAATGATTAGACAATATTTTCGGAATATCTATTGTTTAGACTGACACCTCATGTAAAGAAATATGACCACACTATCGACTATTGTGCCGCGCATTATGAGGCCATGACTAGTGGTTTTAGAGCAACTGTTGCGAAGATTCATTAATCACTTGTTGTCAACATTTTCAGTAAATCACCGAGAATTAGCAAGCCAGTTTTATGACGTTGTGATGAGATGTTGAGATTATGATTGATGTGATTTTATTGAGACTTTTATGAGAAGAATTATGAAACTTGAGGTTTAAAGATTTGGTTTTTAATTATTGGGAATGAAGGACTTGATATTATGTTTGAGTAAGTGGATTATTCCTCTATTTTGAGAGAAATTTATAATGTTGTTTGGGTCTTGTAATTAAGAAATTTTGGAATTATGATTTGTGGAATATATGTTATAAGTATGACAGCGAGTTGGCATTTGAGCCAATTAATGTATTGAAGGAAATGATATTGTAGCGACCGAGAATTTCTCATGACTTATTTAAATAAACATTATTTTTATGTGTCGCTACGACTTTTTTCGATTTATTTTTTTAAAACGTGATCGTCTAAATCAGTGAAGTGAAATTTAATTTATTTTAAATTTTATCACATTCCAATTTCCAAATTTTATTTAATGATGTCCCAAGTCCATTATTATATTCCGATTTTCAAATATTGGATTCAAAATATTTAAACCCAAAATATTTTATCTCCAATTTAAATTTACTCTCGAATTTTAATTATTTTAAAATCCCAATTATCCATAAATTTTGATCTCAACCAAATTCAAGCCAAACCATTTTCTTCTTGGCCATTTTAGAATCCCAATCACAAATCATTCCCTCCTCAATCATCAACACAAGCTCTAACCTACCATTTCTTACCATTTTTCCCTATATGGACAAACCATGATCACTCCTCTATCCCTTTCAATCAGCCGATCAACTCAAATTAATCCCAAATCCCTCCCAAGACTCAGTCCCTTGCTGACTTACCAAAGTTTAGTCCAGACACCTGCCTTTAACTCCTCTCCTCTCACCACCCTCATCACTCACACACCATTACTGCACCACTAATCTCTCCCTCAATCCCCCCATTCAGCCAATATTTCTCTACATTTCCCTCAACATTCCTAAACCAAAGGCTGCCACACATTAATCAAAGTGATATAATCCCCTCTCCCCAGCCTCATTCACGTAACCAAAGAAACAACTGCAAGGTATCTCCTTTCTTTTTCCAATTGTCATTATCCCATAGCCAAAATACCACCGTAACACTGCCTACTTCACGAACCACATCACCACCACCCTTCACCATCGAAAACACCACGCACTGCAACCACGGTCAACACCACTGCACAATCTGCAATCAGCTCCATCACTGTCAAACCAACCCAATTGATCATCCACCGCCTGCACCTGCAGTACCACCATTCACGGCCAACACACACCACCGTTACCACCACAGTAGTCATCATCACCACCAACAAGCTGCCTCAATCGAAAACCATACTGCACATTCATACATGGAAACTTATGAGAACACTCAATCTGCAACTTCGAATCGCAGCCTCCAACTCGCAATCAACAACGCAACCACTACCGGCCACCACCTACTACCCAGACCTAACCGCCGGAGCACCACCAAGTCATCACCACCTGAACCCAAATGTCCAATCAACACCCAAACGCCACCCTCAACCGCCTCAGCCCTCCTCCAAAATTTCCCCAAAATCAAACCCAAAATCCAAGAATAGACATAACCCAATAACTTACCTCGATTTTCCGTTTGATTTGGTCGGAAAACCGCAGCCCAAGTTCGAACTACCCGCCTCGGTTCGTACAAAAACCAAGCCCTAATACTTCCTCTTTCCGCCTCCCCTTACCACCCGCATCTCCGCCACTCCACGGCGGCATTATCGTCGGTAGACTGCCGGCGAGGGGCGTCGGCAACCCTGAACGGAGACGACCTCCCTCCGTCGCGCCCCTCTCTCTCTCGTCTCTTCTCTGGTTCGATTAACAGAGAGAGAGAAGTAAAATGTTTATATAAATGTTGATTATAGCCTCTTAGTCCCTCATCTTTTAAATTGTTTAGTTCAGCCCTTATTTTTAAAAAAAAGCTTTCTTAATCGGGCCTCAAGTTTTCAAAGCCTTTTAAATTAAGTCCCTAATGATTTAAAATGTCTTATTTCAGCCCCTACTCTTAAATTAAGTTATTTCAATCCTTTAGTTTTAAAATATTTATCTTTAGTCCCAAGTTTTAAAATATTTTAATTCCGGCCTTTAGTTTTTAAAAGTATTATTTCGATCTTTTGATTTTAAAGTGTTTTTATTCGAACATTGCACTTTTGGAAATATATGAGTTAGCCCAATAGTTTTTCAAAATAATTTATTTTGATCTCAACTTTTTTTTTCAAATCTCAACTATGTTTGATTTCTAAATTAATCTCTAAAGCTTTTATTTTCTTCTTTTAAAACTCTTTCATTTCAAAACATTTGAATTTCAAATTCAACTTTAAGATTTATTTTATATATTGGCTAGACGAGGCGCTTGGACATTTAGAAGAACAATGTGAACTTTCTTGCTCAACTTTCAAACTCGTGATTTGAGGTAGACTCTAAATTTCAAATCTTTCTATTTTCAAAAGTGCGCATTAATAATTGTTTGGATTATAAGTTTAGCATGTATGATTGTGTTCATGAGAATTACTTGCTTTCCAAGCATGAGACTATGTTATGAGAATTTACTTGCTTAAATGCATGAGACTTGAACTTGTATGTTCATGAGAATACTGGTGATCGTTAGACACCTGAGAACTTGAATATCATGATTATGTGTTTTAATTTATAATGTTAAATGATTATTATGCGCGAGTCTACTGAGTATTTCTTTGAAATACTCACGTTTTCCAAAACAAATTTTGCAGATGATGGAGTCGACGGCGAGGCGTGCGATGGTGGCAATTATTGAGATTTTAGAAATGTTTTATTTGAAATTGAAACTTATCTATTTCATGTTTGTTCCAAGTTTATTTTCAAATTATTTCAATATCCGAATTGTTGACATTTTGGGTCAAACTTTATAAAATTTAGTTTCCGCTTTAGCTTTTAAATAATGATTGTGATGTTTACGAAAATTCAATTATTTTTCGCAAAAATGTTGTTTCAAAGGTTTCTAATAATAAATATGATGTTTGAAATTTTAATTATTTCCGCAATAAAATCAGATTTAAAGGACGAAGTGGCGTCCCGGGCTCCGCGGAATTCGGGGCATTACAGATATTGTGATATTGGAAATTATGATTTGAAATTGTTATGTTGAGGAATGATGGATTAAGTTTTCTGGGATATTTTGTAGTATTGAAGTTTGGAATTGTTGTCAATATTTAAATCATTGTGGTTAGATGAGGAGTGTAACTATAGGTTGTTATTGTTGATTATGAAGTATACCTACGGGTTGGATAAGTCCAGAATTACAAGGGAGACTCTGCCCAGAATTTTATCATTTTTAGTTAAGAGCATGGTATGGTATGGTAAGACAACCCACTAAGGGAATTGAGGATTGACTTGCAAGTTCATTTACACCACTAGCAAGACTTAGTAAATGATAAATGATAAAAAGGGATAATGACTCTTGAGACATTTTTGGCTTTCGAAGTATAATCATTTTTGTAATGGATATAGTTTTATTGAAACGCTCTCCTTGTTTCACAATTTCAAGAACAAGATGACATATACAACTACTGGGATATCAATGTATACGTGAAGTGATGTGAAGACTTGAAGCATACATTGTGAAATGTCAAGGTATATTTTGAAGGATGAGTGAAGATGAATATTATGGTGTTATTGGGAAGAATCTTAATTATTCTTGGGAACGAATTGATTATTAGTATGAAATGAGCACTTGCACTGGAGAATATCATAAACTATGATGGTATATGATAGTACTGTTGATTTGTTTTGGAAGTCGATTGGTAGATGATGTTAAAGATTTGGTTATTTACATGTAATATGATTATTTGGAAAAGTCAGTTATCATGAATGAGAGATATTGGAAGTATTTTATAGTGAGATGCCTTAAAGGAGTAACCATTTGTTCGAAGTGAGAATTTGGAGACATATGATCGAATGATTGGGACTATGTGAGATTATGATGATGGTCATAAGGTCATTTGAATATAAAAGGTACAATAGATGATTTTAAGGAATAATGCGATGATGAGAACTGAATGTGACGATGAATTGAGATTATGAAATAAGTTGACTTTTCATGAATCAGTTATGTTGTATTTGGTTCTAAGTGAGAATCGAAGAAAGATGAGTCCCAGTCATGGAAAATGAATCAAGGCTTCCTCGTAATGGGAATGATTTGCCAATGTACATTAAGTTTCCATTTATGATATTAGAAGATCATGAGAGAAATTGTTGGATGAAATTGATGACAGAAATTTTACCAGGACCTAAATTTGTTTAAGTATTGCAGAATTAATGCATGTGATCGGAGGAAAGTTTATGATAAGATCATACATTGAAATTTTGGAAATTGTTACTAATAGTATCTTGGTTCGAAAATAAGAAATGAAATTTTATGTATTTGTCCTTGTGGATAAAATTTGTAGGAATGGGGATCAGACTTCACCGTGATTACTTATTATGGAGTAGTGTGCAGAAAGAGTGACATATGGCAGAATCCAAGATTTATTTAGTTTGAGAGATTGATATATAATCTTAACGAGCATATTGAGGTATAAGGTTCAGGTGATAGATATGATGGTTATTATATTGTAATCTTAGAGAGATTGGTATGTTTTAATTGAGGTCATATGATACGATGATAAGTGACATGTTACATGATTACTCCAAGAAATGGTAACTAGACGGTTAATGGATGTTATGGCTATCCCGTGAATGAATTATGTGAATATGTTGAGTCAATTGATCTTAATTTGATGGTTATTGAATTATGGTTAAATATTACTTAAGATTGAGAACTTTCATTTTGAGACATAATATATTGGTTTATTTGAAGTTTTGGTGATGCAGTTTCGATTACTTATTATCGGTTGTGCTTTTGATGTGAGTAAATTATTTTGCTACAATAATGGGAAATCTGAGATGATCAGTTGTGTGACTTTTACTTATAATGAGATTGTATCTTTGGGTTAAGTAAACTTGATGAGGAATCTTATGTGATTCACAGAAGTCTTATTTAATGGTGATGGACTTAATTAGAGTATTGTTCATAGTGTGACATGAATTGAAGCTTTGGGAGATCAGGGAAAATTGTATCTTGAACTTCAGATTGGGAAGTTAATGAGGTTTTCTAGATTTGAGAATATCATATCTGATCCTTATGATGATACTTTAAGTTAGTACATTAGTCCTCGACTGGAATGAGTATGTGATACCAGGTACTTGATGCATGATTTGAAAGTATGGACTGAAGGATTTAAGTTTGAATTTCTTCGATTTTGAAAAGGGGATTTCAGCCGAGTTTAGAAATGATTGCGTTTGTATATCTTTCAGAAAGATTCTGCCAAGTTTGGGTTGTACTCAATATTTTGGAATTGATACTTCGTTTCTATATTCTGGATCATGAGGTTTTATTCTTGATCAATCTTCTTGATATTTAGTTTAATCATTGGAATGATTGGTATTTATGTTGTGGATTCGATATTAGTATAGATCCTTGAAAGGTTGGAAATAGAAGGTCAACGAATGAGTTAATAAGTTGGATAATGTCGGATGATCGATTGAGTTCTATTCAATAGCTATCAAGCGTATTTTCGATAGCTTTGTATGAGGTACAGATATATGTTAGAGAGGTTGTTCAATTTCATGGATTTCTAGTGTCCATTTTTCAGATAGAGATTCGAGAATTTTTTCCCTTGAGATTTGGAAGAGTTTACATGAGGCAATGGGTACTAAATTAAATTTTACTATTGCCTACCATCTCCAGATTCAGACATTGAAAGATATGCTTAGGGCATGTGTTCTAGACCCAAATGGTAATTGAGAGATACATTTCTATCGGTAGAGTTTGCCTACAACAAATAATTTCGAGTTACCATTGGTATGGCACCCTATGAAGTTTTGTATGGACGGCGATGACGATCGCCAAACTATTGGGATGAAGTTGGCGAGAGGAAATTATTGGGTTCAGAATTGATTGAGAAAACAGTTGATGTAATCGAGAAGATTCAGATTACGGATTAAAGTTATGCCGATCAAAGAAGAGACTTAATGTTTGAGATTAGAGAGATTGTTCTTGAAAGTAGCTCCTATGAAGGGTACTTTTCGTTTCGGCAAGAAAGAGAAATTAAGGCCTCATTTCATCGGACCATTTGAAATACTAGAGAAGTGGATAATGTGGCTTATTGTTGGCTTTGCCATCAGAACTTCCAGCTGTTCACAATGTTTTTCATGTTTCTCTATTGAGAAAGCATGTTCATGATCCTAGTCATGTGGTGAATTATCAGTCTCTTGCAGTTCAGAAAGATTTATCCTATGAAGAGGCACCCATGTGCATAGTGGATAGAAAAGTCCATGTCTTAAGAAACAAAGAGATTCCGTTAGTCAAAGTCCAGTGGGGTAGACACAATAGTGATGAGGCTACTTGGGAAAAGGAAGATGAGATCCTAGCCAAGTATCCAAAAAAGAATAGATCAAGTAAGTTTAATTTCGAGGACGAAATTATTTTAAGGGGATAAGGTTGTAGCGACCGAGAATTTTTTTTACGCAATTTAATATTTATTTCAAAGTTTCGAAAACCGTGTCGCTGCGATCTCGCCATTTTTAAGTTAACGTCACGACGCGTTCGTCTGGCCAAGTCGAGAAATGTAAAGTCAATTCGATTTTAATTAAAATCCGAATTTTCCAAAATTTTATTATTTATTTAAATTATTATTTTCAAAATCATCTTAAATCTCAAATTACGTCAATCTCATTTTATCAGTTTCATTCTCCCGACCAGTTGAATTCGCGTGCGAATTTCCCTCGAACTACGTGCAATGCTTGTCTTGATTTTCACACCTACCAACCTCCACCAATCATATCAATCACATACCATACCATACCATACCCTAGCCCTATATCACCCACTCCTCCAAACCCAACTCTCAACCTCACCACTCAAACCATCCCAGCCTCTCCATTCAGCAAACAAACCCACCATTTCCAGCACCTCCATTTCAGCCATTTCAGACCCCATTGTAGAATCCTGGCACATTCTCTGTTTGAGCTCTATTCACAACCGGCCGCCACCATCCACCATCAACACCACCATCCACACCACCACAGTCTCGGCCAACCACCAGCCACCCAAACCACCTGTAACTCCACCACCCAAACCACTTGTAGTAGCCATCACCACCGACACTTTCTTCTTCTTCACCACCACCATCACCATGCCCAAACCGATACACAAACTGCCATCAAACGGCTACAACCACCACGGCCAGCCACCACCCATTTACACCATCACCATCATGATCCTCACCACCCACTGCACAACCACAATACACAAACGAACTCACCAACAAACCGAATCACCATCACCATCATCATCACCTCGACCGCCCATCGCCGACACCAAACTCTGCCAACCACCTCCACTGCCCAACCTTGAACCCCCATCTACCAGCCCCAAAATCAAACCAAAAACCCAGTAATAAATGAACCCCAGTTACCTACCTCTACCGTCGACCATTTATGGCCGGATTTTCCACCGGAAGTCCTGACCTGCAGCCCCGGTTTCACCTCGAATCGCACCCAATCAGTCCCAAAACCTAGCCTAGCGGAACCCTCTCCGTCGGCCGCATCCTGCGCCTGCATTGCGCCGGCGAACCGCCGGCTGGAAGACCGGATTTCTTCCTCCTCCCTCGCGCCTCTGCGTTCTGACGATAATGAGAGAGAGAGAGAGAGAGAGAGAGAGAGAGAGAGAGAGAGAGAGAGAGAGAGAGAGAGAGAGAGAGAGAGAGAGAGAGAGTATAGGTTTTGGTTTATATTATTGATTTCAGAATTTGCACTTTGGTCCCCAAGTTCCAAAGTTATTTAAATCAATCCCTATAGATTTTAAAACCTATCATTTCAGCCCATTAAGTTCCAAATGATTTTAATAAGCCTTTCATTCTCAAAATCACTTATTTCAAGCCCTAAAATTTAATATTCATCTCGATCTTCGACCCAACTTTTGAAAATTATTCATTTTAGTCCCTCAACTTTCAAAATATTCATTTTAGTCCCTCAACTTTCAAAGTATTCGTTTTAATCCCAGAACTTTCAATATCAGCAATTTCAATCCCTCAATTTTAAGTAATCATTTTTAAACTATAAATTTCAAAAGACTATTTCGACTTAATCTTCTAATTGGCTAGACGAAGCGTACGGAGAATTAAAGAATTGAAGTCGTTTCCCGCTCAACTTTGCACTCGTCAATTTTAAGGTAGAGTCGCCCCTATTAATTGATTTAAATTATGATTGCATGTGAATGTGTATGTTATGTGACTTGTGAAAAATCATTTTTATGAAAACTAGCCTGTATTCCCTCGTTAGGAATAATGATGATATGAGTATGATATGAGTATGCGGGCAAGATTGGGAAAAGGCCCCTTGAGGGAGCCCAATCCGTTACAAGAAATGATGATGTTATGCATAACATACGTGCCTTATGTGCACGAGACGAGTAGAGCAACCCACACCCTATGATTTCTAAAGAGCCTATGATTTTCAAAAAGAAGCCAACTGCTTTAATGCATAAGAAGAGCAACCCACACCCTATGATTTCTAAAGAGCCTGCATTTATGTGTTCAATTATAATGTGAATTAATTAATTGGCGATGAGTCTACTGAGTATTTCTATGAAATGCTCATGTCTATTTTTAACAACATTTGCAGATTTCAGAGAAGGTGGCCAATGATGGATGATAGTGGCAATAGTCGTTAAATAATTGAGAATCTTATTTTGATGTTCCATATTTCTAAACTTTGGCTATTTTTGAGATTTTCAATTATTTGAGAAATTATGGCATTGCCGAATGTTTTGTATTATTAATGGCTCCATTCGTTAATTTGAATTATTTCATAAATGTTCTCGAATTTTATCGACCATTACAGTTGATTTAATGTTGCCAAAAACGAATTTCAGTGATTTCTTCCGCTAGAATATTATTTTAAAAAAATTTAGACCAGAAAATGACGTGGTAAACAGGGTATTTAGAACTCGGGGCGCTACATTGATAACTTCAATTTATAAGGGAGACTCTGCCAAAATTTCTGTAGGAAATTTGAGTTTTATTATTATTTTGTAACTTGTTCATATAATTTATTGAAATTTTAAGGCTTTAAAAACGTATTGGGCACGTAGAGGTAAGAGGACGAACAGCAATATAACGTGGCAAAATGTAAAAGTATAAAAACACAAAGTTAAAATTTATAACAAATCTTTGAATTATTTCCATATTCTATTTAGTTTGATTATTAATGTTAGTTTTCAATGTGAAAATTTCAATGTCCTCAGCAACCTGGATGTTCTGAATGTGGCTATTACGTATGTATGCGATAGTAACAGAACATTTTCATCTTGCTTCTTTAGAAAAAGGTATAAGTTATTTAAGAATGAGAATTTTGAATTTATATTTTATTAACAAATACCTAATAAATTGTTTGTAGGCATTTAAATAATACTACTCAACGGAGGAAATCGTCGAGATTCAAAACTTATGGGCAAAATAATTCTTTCACGAGTATATATACATTTTTTTCATTCAAACTTGCATGTATATATTTGTATAAAAATTAACAATCTTGTAAGTATAATTGTTGTTTTATTTAATTTTATTACATATATGTCGATTATATATATATTGGATGGCGACAGATTTGATGATGAGCATGTAGAGAATGTTAATGTCACTGCAAGCCACGTTTAGTTGATTGCATGTCATGACCTGCAGTGACTTGGGTCATTGCAGGCCACATTCAGGTGATTGCAGGTCATGACCTGGGTCACTACAGGCTACGTCTTTGCCAAATATATCTCCTTTACAACCGACGCATATTATCTTGTACAACCAAAGGGAATAAGTCTGTCTGTACTAGTGTTAATCTTCAATTCTTCACATTCCGGAATTTATTTTCATTGTTTATTGTTGTTTTTAATTTAAAATACATGAGTAATTAAATTTAGTATTGAGATTGATGATGTAAATTTTATTTTCCTAGTTTAATTTTAATTTTCAAGATTGGTTTATATTGTTAATATATTCATTTTATTATTGCTTTTCATGCATGAATTAATTGGCCACTTGTTCATGTAATTTGTGGTTATTACATAATCTGATATGAGTTAACAACTAAACCAAAGAGTAAAATTCAACAATTTCAACAAAATATAGAATTATGAATTTGTGGTTGCATGTGATCAATTTTGAATTCCTAAGTGATTTAATGCATTTAGCTAAGAAAGAATTCTGACCCTCTGTAGAAGTACACAGTTGACTTAGTTAAATGGGAAAAGTACATAACAACTACATTTAAACTTACCTCACTAAAACTAACAAACTTAAAAATTTTGTTTAAATTAAAAATCAGGTGTTAATGAATAATAAATAGATATAATATTATATATAATATAAAAATCATTATCATTTATATATTAAATTAAAACTAATATAATATTTAATAATAAAATCCAAAAATTATCTAATCCATAACCTACCCCACCCCACCCACCCCACCCCCACCAACCACCAGCCCCCCACCCAGTCACAATTGATCGCACAATGTCACAATTCAATCACATATAGAGTGTGTTTGGTATTGTTTAAAATGAGTTTTTTTGAAATGAATAGTGATTTTTATGAGTAATGATGGTTTAGATTTGGTTGAAAAGTAAAAAATTGTGGGCTTGACTTTTGATGGATGGTTGAGATTGAATACTATAGAAAAATGAGAAAAATTTAATGGAAACCAAACGGGGGCATACAAATTTAATAGAAAATTCAACCCTCCACCCCACCCCCACCCACGCCATCCACCCCCACCACGCATAGTCACCATTGGTCACACAAAGTTACAGTTGGTCACAATTATAAATTTATCGCAAATTCCACCCTGCTCCCAACAAAGTCACAGTTGGTCACACAAAGTCACATTTCAGTCACAATTACAAATATATAATATTAAATAATAAAAACCAAGCAATACCTAATAACAAACCGCCACCTCATTCTAACCTCCACCATACACCAACCCCACCCAATCATAGTTGGTCACACAAAGTCACAATTCGATAACATATAAAAATTTAATTGAAAATTTGACCATCCACCCCACCACCTCACCACGCAAAGTCACATGAGTTGGTCACACAAAGTCACAGTTCATCACAGTTACAAATTTATCGCAAATTCAACCCCGATCCCACCCCACCGCTTACCCGCAAACTTACAATTGGTCACACAAAGTCAAATTTCATTCACAATTACAAATTTGGTAGCAAATTTCAACGAAACCTAACCACACCACACCTAGCCCACCTTATCGGCAAAGTCAGAGTCAGTCACAATTCAGTCGTAATTACAAATTTATTTGCAAAACTCACCCCACATCCGCCCACTCCGCAAATTCATAGTTTGTCGCACAAAGTCACAGTTGGATCACTTAAGGTCAAAGTCTGGTCACTTAAGGTCATAGTTAAATCACATTGTCACAGTTCTATCATACGATATAATAGACCACTCACACAAAGTCACAACTTGGTCACATATAGTCATATTTGACGCAACTATAGGTTACCTCACGTCCTCGTCCAATAGTCACACAGTCACAGGTTGTCACAATATCTAATATAATTGACTAAAATCATCCATAATTTCTCACATATTTTATTGGTCACAACTTACAGCTTATTTGGTCACGATTAGTCAATATTTCAGTAACAATTTGCAGCGACCAAGAACACAATTGATTATAAAATAAATATTTAATTTCATTAAAACACGTCGCTATAATTTCACATATTTTAAAATTAAAGCGTGTTCGTCTAGCCACGTTGATTATTTCGAGCCAATAAAATATTATTTGAGTCCAATTCAATTCCTAGTCCAATTTCTTATTTTTAAATATTGTCCAAGTCCAAATTAATTTGAGTCCAAAATTATTATTTATTTTAAATCCAAATTATTTTAAGTCTAAAATTTCAAAGTACAATTTTATTAGTATCCAAATTTATTTTTCATCCAAGTTTTAGTTTTTAAATCATTATTAAGGTGTTCTATTTTATTAGAACTTGTATTCTTGTATCCCAAGTTTTTACAATCATATTCTAAATCAAATGTTTCCATATCCAACATTTCACAATTCTATTTCAACTACAACACATCTCAACCAATCAATACCTATATATACCCCATTCTCATTAACAACTCATACTCAAATTTTCAGCAACTCTCGGCATGTTTTCTGCCTTCTTCCACAAAAACCAAGTCGAGCCCCAAACTACCATAACCAAATTCTCGACCAGACTCCTCAGCAGCCACAACCGGATGCAATTCCACCACCATAACCTACGATACCCAAACTGAGCAACCCCATTGTTGAACAAATAATTCTGCCCAAATCATGAATTCTCACAACCGACCGCCAACCTTCAACCAACACCAATTCCACCACACGCGAACCACAACCTGCACCCAATTTCAGTCTATTACCGCCATTACTCCATTTTCACCGGGGAACCACCACTGCCATTAACAACTAAAATATTGCCCATGTTTATGACCACAGCCATCGGAACCATCATCACCACCACGACCAACCCTCCACCGAACAACCGCCAACACCACCATATGACAACCCATGACCCAAGACAAATAATGTCACAACCCACTTTAATTTTTCTAGTCAAATAATTATTTTATCAAGTCAACATTTATTTTTGACCAATTTAGTCCAAGTGGGGACCAATTTTAATGAGTAGAATTTTTGGGGATCATTTAAATTTTATGATAAGTTGAAGGTTTACTTATCATTATGTATAGTTAAGGATTAATGGATATATATACTTATATAAATGGAGGACCACCTATGCAATTTTCATCAAACTTTAAAATGTCATGATATTAGGGGACAAAACAACTCAACCACCAAACACTCCACTCACACATACACATTAACAGGAAGGAGCTCGGCGGAAGAAAAAAAAACGGTGGAAAAGAGAAAAAAAAAAAAAGAAAAAAGAAAGAGAAGGAAAAAGGGGGAATTTCATTCAACATTCAAGACTTCAATTTCAATTTCAAGAGGTAAGGCAATACCCATTTATTTGAGATATGGTGTTGATTTTTGAGTTAAATGTTAGATTTTTGGATGGATTTATGGTTCACTTGAAGATATTGAGCTAAATATTTAAGTTTGGTTGAATACATTGTGGTTACATGCTAGGGTTTATAATAATAGTGGATTAAATTCTTGATTTGGGAAAGATTGAGTTATTGGAGCTTATGTTAAATTATTTCAAGCTTAATTTGGTGATGTTTATTTGGAGATTAAATTACCCATGTAATTAAGTTGAAGAATTAGTCAATTACTAGTTTCTTGGAAAGGGGTTTTGATGTCTATGAGCATTCCATTGAGGTATTGGTTAAATAAAGGATATATGAGTTATAATGAAGCTATATTTCACATAAGAGAAGGTTGGTTGGATGTAATGTTGGAGACATATGAAATTTGTGGTTTTTGTATAGGATGTTATTTCATTTTGGGCATTTGTTAAATATTGGTAATTATTGGAGTTGATCCAAGGTTTTAATTTAATTTTCAGGAGGCGACACAGAGATTGGCCAGGCCTATCAGCCAAACTAGGTTTCAGTCGCAATCTCTGTGAGTGGAAAAACTTATTTTTCCTTAAAGTTAAATTTTAATATCTAATGGCATAAATTTTCCATACGATTCATGTTTTCAATTAAGTAGACAAGTTACAGAAATTACTACTTTTCGCAAATACAAGTTTAGAAGCATGATTATATACTTCTTTTAAAATTTCAAGCTAATCAAATTATAAATTTAGTACATTATTCTATAAAAGAATTTGTTACATGTAAATTATTATTGTGAAAAATCATCAGAAAGTACCCAGGTGATATTACCCGTTCTGCACTGATGTGAATTCGTTTCCACAGTGTATGACCATATTATCAGATTATCAGAGGTCTTTGGGACCTACTCTTGTGCACATATAGGCTTTGGGTCGTGTACTAGGGTGCTTTAGCCTTTGGGGCAGTCTATGCGCATATGACACAGTTTATCAGATTATCAGCTTATCAGATTTGAATGGCTTTGCCTTGTACATCGAGAGTACTCTGTACTTGAGTAAAGTTGTTCATTGGGTACACCTTGATGTGATTCTTTCAGTACATTATGATATATTTATTCATAGAACAATATTTCAGCTTTTCAGTACAGTTCAACAAAATTTTGAGCATGATCAAACAGTTATTATTATTTATGCCATGATTTCAGAATTTAAAAGATCTCATTTCAACTAGACGTTCTTTTCAGAATAAGTTAAACATTTTCTTATGTCAATCAAAAATTATAGTTTCAAAACAAATAGTGATTTTATAAAGAATTATAAATGAGAAAAGTATGACTAGTTTTCAACCCTCCACTCACTGAGTTAAAATCTCATATTTTTGTAACATTTTCCTTACCAGGATACTTTTGAGTTTTGAGAGGACGTTGGAAAGCCTGCCAAAGAGCTACAAGATCATTTAGTTGTATGTTTCTAGTTTTCATCATTCTTTTGGGATCCATGTGTATATATTTAACTCGGTCAACTCTCGAGTTATTGTTTTGTCAAGTAATTAGTTGATTAGCATTATCTGTTGATGTATCAAATCTAAGTGGAATGGATGATATGTAGTAAGAATTAGATGGGCAGGAATGAGCTCTTTTGACTTGTGATATGATGATGAGAAGGGATATGAATCCCCATTTTACATGTGGTTGTTTGAGGATTTGTTGATTTTGTTATAGGGAGGTTATATCCAATATTTAAAGGGAACTCTGTCGATTTTTTTTTAAAATCATGGGGTATTACGAGAAGTTTTATAGAATTTGAAAAGTTTCAGTAGCCTTGGTGGTGAGTCCAGTATCTAGCTGGCATTCATCATCGGCGCATGCCACGTCTCGGGTCCACATAGGGTGATTCGAGACGGGGTCGTGTCAAATAAAAACCCAAAGGATCCCAGAAGTAAACCCAGAAGACCAAGAAACCCCATTCCTTACCTCGACCTCCGCCTTTTCGTCGAACCACGGCCAGAAAAAACCACGAACTCCTTCTCGGCTTCCCTTGGTTTCGCGCCCAAACATAGCCCCAAAAATCCATTTTTTTCGCATACGTACTCCCCTTCCGTCGCCTCGTGCCAACGCTGTCACCGCTGGCTATTGATATTGGACGAGGGGCTCCACCATCCCCGTTACCTCTCGCTCTCTCTCTGTTGTTTTACAAAGAGAGAAATAAGAGGTGGGTCGTTTAAGAAAAAACAAAAGATTTATTTTTACAAAATTGCCTTTTAGCCCCTTGGTTTCAAAGCATTTATTTTAGTCCCTGTTGTGTTTTTAAAAATGTTAAGTTCAGCCCTGTTATTTTAAAATTTGTAATTTCAGTCCCCAAGATATTTAAAACATACGAGTCAGCCCAATAGCTTTTAAAATAATTTATTTTGGTCCCAACTCCTTTAAAATCCCAACTATGTTTGATTTTCAATTTAAATCATAAACTTTTATTCTTCTTTTAAGAGCTCTTCCGTTTTAAAATCTTTGAATTCCAAAATATTAGTTTAAGATTTATATATTGGCTAGACGAGACATTTGGATGATTGACGTTTTTCCCGCTCAACAAACTCGAGAATACTTTCAAGATAGGTTCATACTTCAAAAACTTTTTCTTTAAATTGCCCAGTATTAAGTAAATTACTATTGTAAATTCCTACATGTTATTATGTGATTTATGAGAATTACTTGTTCGGACATGATGTTACTTGCTTTCGAGCACGAGATTACATGTCTTCGAACATGATGTTTACTTGCCTCCAGGCATGACAATTACTTGTATTCGGACATGAGACTTCTTGCCTCCGGGCATGACAATTACTTGCTTGTTTAAGCATGATGTTATGAGAATTTATGACTTAAATTGCATAATTATGTGTGTTATTTATGATATAGTTTATTTAATTTTGCGCTGAGACTACTAAGTATTTCTATGGAATGCTCACCCTTTCTTTAAACTTACAAATTTTCGGATTTCGGAGTTGGCGACAGAGCGCGCGATAGTGGCTATTGAAGAATTAGAAAAATGTGTTTTTGAGATAATTTATTTAAACACATTAATTTATGAGTTTTTGAATTTCCTTATTATTACTTTTTTAGAAATTTTGAACATTGAATTATTGTCCATTGAGTAAATGAAATTGAATTTTAAATTCATCCTCTCAATTTTTTTGTGACAAGATTTAGGAACACCAATAATCTCAATGTCATCTAGGTAATCAACACAAAATTCAATTGCCTCCTCAGTAGCATAACCTTCAATGATACTGCCTTCAGGTCGAAATCAATTTCTCACATATCCTTTTAATATACCATGTATCTCTCAAATGGATACATATACCTCAATAATACCGGACCATAGATCTTAATTTATCTGACCAAGTAAACAAGTGCACCATAATGTCAAAAAATGATGGCGGAAAATACATTTCAAATTGACATAGAGTGATGACAATATCGCCCTACAAATCATCCAATGCCTCTGGATCAACAACTTTACTGTAAATTGCGTTGAAGAAAAAATAAAGTTTTATAATTACTTTTCTAACATGTTTTGGGAGTATGCCTTGAATTGCAACTGGTAACAAGTGTTGCATTAAGACATGACAATCATGAGACTTCATACCAACCAATTTCAAATCCTTCATCGACACAAGACTTTTGATGTTTGATGAGTATCCATATGGAACCTTAACTGCATGTAGAGTCTCATAAAACATGTTTTCTCTTTTCTGGACAAAGTATAGCAAGCTGGGAGTAAATAAGTACGTTTTTCCGACTCTTACGACGCTAACTTTTCCCGTATTCCCATTTCTACCATGTCCTTTCTGACTTTGATACCATCTTTTGTCTTTCCTTGAATATTAAATAATGTTCCAATGATACTCACATACGTTTTTCTCCACGTGCCTTATATCAAGACAATGTCTTACCGATAAATGTTGCCAATAGGGAGAAATCTTCAATGACTTTTAATGATATTTTTCCTACAGTTTTTCAACAAAGATCAATCGTGTCTTCTTCACAAACAGGACATGCTTTAGGTCCTTTTTTAGTATAACCTGATAAGTTTCCATACGCTGGAAAATCATTTATGATGCAAAATATTATAGTACGTTAGGAGAAATTTATCTGGCTATGTGCATCAAACACCGACACGCCTTCATCCCACAACAATCTTAAATCTTCAATTAGTGGCGCTAGATAAACATCTATGTCATTCACATATTGTTTAGGCCCTAATATTAGCAAAGAAAACATGATGTACTTACGCTTCATACATAATCAAGGAGGAAGATTGTAAATTTTCAAAAGAATCGGCCAACTGCTATGTCGACTACTCATGTTACCATGCGGGTTCATCCCATCTGTATATAGTCCAAGCCTAAGATTCCTATCTTCACCCCCAAATTCAAGAAATAGCCTATTAATGTCCCTCCATTAGAGAGAATCTGCCAGGTGTCTTCATTTTTCATCTTCTTTCCTCTCTTCAGCATACCACTGCACGTTCTTTGCATCCTTTGCAGTGGCAAACAAACATTTAAATCTTGATTTTAAGGATAAGTACCATAACACCTTTGCTGGAGGGCTTTTCTTATCCTCCCAATTATCGTTGACGTTCTTTTGCTTATACCGTGATGCCTCCACACTTTGGACATAGACGCAAGTCCTTATACTCATTTCGATACAATATACAATCATTTGGACATGCAGGTGTCCTCTCAATCTCCATACCCATCGGGCACAACAATTTCTTTGCCTCGTGGATTGAACTAGGAAGCTCGTTATCCTCCAAAAGTATCTCTCGTAAAAGTTCCAATAATATCGTGAAATTCTTGTCACTCCAACTATTCTTTGCTTTCAGGTTATACAATTTCAATACAACAGACAATTTTGTGAATTTATTACAACCAGAAAACAAAGGCTTTTCAAAATGATTGAACAAGCTATTGAATATATGAGGGTTTTCAATGAAATCCCCTTCTATATCATGCATCATTTCTTCTATCATATCATTCTCGTCATTTTCCAGATCATTTTTACCAATATTGCTCAAATTATTCTCCTATTGATCACCATCATCGTCATCAATGTTCGTCCTGGGAAGCATACTCTCACCAAGCCATATCCATCGTGTATAACATTCCTTAAACCCACGACGAATCAAATGGCTCTTCACTTGCTCAAAAATATGAAACTTTCTTAGATTCTTACAATCACAACAAGGACACAAAATCATTACTTCACCTTTCTTTCTTTTGTGTTTCTCTAAACATTTCATAAACTCTTCAACCCATTTTACATATTCATGTGTATTACGTCTGCCATACATCCAACCTCGATCCATATCTAACAACATATATGTGAAGATATAATTAAAAAAAATTATTAATTTTGAGTTAAAAAATTCCATGATAGAATTTTAAATCAACTATATATTAATTATTGAAATCAAATATGAGAATTTTAAATTATAATTTTCATTTTTATTTATAAAATCCTACAAAAATTTAGGAAGAATCTCCCTTACAAATTGGACTTAGCCAACCTGTAAGGGGAATCAAAATACCATAATAAAACCAAAACATTCAACCTCAACATATTCAAAACTTAAACATGACTCCAGTCAAACTTCAACATCATCTACTACTCCTAAATAAATCAAAAATCAATTCCCAACTCCCCAACATAAAAAGTCTATAATCAATTGTTCTTTATATAAAAAATAACATTCTAAAAATTCAATAAAACTCCAAAATTAAAAAATTGCAATGTATCCATCTACTAACTCAAAATCAACAATCTAAGATTAATATTCAAACTAAACTAATAAAAAATTTATGTAAAACAATTACCACATAAAGTCATAAATTGAATCAAATACTTGTACATACAAACATACATACATATATATAATAACATCATAACTTTCCAAATTCGAAATTAACATTAATTAATAATTTAAAATATAAACTAAATATTCAAAATGTGGGAAAGGAAATTTACAAAGTGATGGTAAGGAGGAGGAGGCGGCGGCGATAGTGACAAGAAGATGCAGCGGGTTGAGAGAGGAGGGACGGATGGGTTAAGAGAGGAGGGGCGCCGGTCGGGGTTGAGAGAGGAGGCGGAGCGATTATGGTTCGGTTGAGAGAGGAAATTAGAGGAGGAAATGAGAGAGAGGGGTTGTGTTATGCGTTATTTGGTAATCTTATGAGAGAAGTATAGAACCGAAGCGTAAAGTGGGCACCAACAAAAGGCGTCGGTTGTATTACAACAGATGCGTATAGTCTAGTTGTACACGTTACAACTGACACCTTTTGGTGGCGTCCATTTTTAGGCATCGATTTTTTAAGTAACCAACGCATATATGATGCCTAATATTTACAAAATTGCCACCGCTCCTTCATAGGAAGCGATTTTTTTGGGAAATTTTGTACTAGTGTAAGCATCATCCTTGCACCAAGAATTCACCAAAGCTTTGTGTGTTCTTACAAATCCTTGCCTTTTCCCTTTTGAATTTGATGTTTTTAGGGAGTATTTTGGGTGGGAAGATGCTGATTTTAGGTCTAGGATTCGTGCCTCTAAGTTGTGTCCAGAATTATTGAAGAAAGCAAAGAGAATTTGGGTTGAAAAAATGGATTTTTGGACCCGGACCGACCAAGTTGGAAAGTTGAGCGGCCAAGCAGCTTACATGTCTTGCGGCTGCGTGGTTAAATCACATGATGCAATTTTCAACTTTCAGTGTGTTATAAGTTGGTCAGCCTCTTTTATTTGCAGCACAAGACCATCATCTTTTGATTGGAGAGATTTAGTACCCATATTTCCTTTTCTCTTCAATTAACTCTTTTCTTCTCTTGATTTCTGCAATTTGATCCTCGAACTTCTTTTTTCTTCCACTTCTGCACCTCAATTGACTTCATCAACTCCTTTTGCATGATTTTAGCTTCAATATTTGACATCCAATTGCTCATAATTTCCAGCAAATGCTCATATCTCTTAATTCTAGAATGTTTTCTAAAATACAAAGAAATAAACACAAATTAAGTAGAAATTATTCATGAACGACATTATAATATCCTAATTTGGAAAGATAAATAAGTGCAAAAAATACACTTATCAACCCCCAAATATAGAATATTTGTTCGTCCTCGAACAAAACAAAACAAAAATAAAAATATATCAAAATAACCGAATAACAAACCTTTTTTTAACTGATAATTATTTTACCATATTGCTACTGAAATTTTCTTTAGAAAAGACAACTGAACAACATAGAAGTTGTTTCCACTTATCCTAAGCTAGACTTTTCAAGTGTGTGTGTGTGTGTGTGTGTGTGTGTTTGTGTGTGTGAATAGCCAAAATCAAATGCATACTTGCATAGAAACATACTCAACATAGTGTAACTCATCATGCACAAGCAAACCCAAATTTCATGTGGTCAATCAATGATTTCTTTTGATTTCGTTATTATACTCAATGATGATTGCAATCTTATGTTTTTCTCTCATATCCCGAGATTCCTTCTATTCACGTGGTGTCTAAATATTCATTCGTAGCATATTTCCACAAAAACGCAGTTAGAACTAGATACAAACATGCATATCAGATTTATGATAATCAGTTCCCAATCTCACACCTCCAATTTTCAAGATTATGATCTCATAGTTTATACCAAGCACTTCTATTATAAATGGACGACTTTTTCCTTTTTATGTCCATTTTTTACCCATCTTTGTGCAATACTTTTCTTATTTGCTTTCTATGTGACCCATGTAGCGAGTTTTTGGGTCAATGACTCCTAAGTCAGACGACTTTAGGGCACCAGGTTCAAATAACCTTTAAAGACTTAATTACCTGAGTTATAAAGGTGACGAAAAAAGTTAAAGGTGTTTTAGCATCTTATGTGTAAGTCTTCTCTCCTTTAAGCTTTCTATGTGACCCACGTAATGAGCTCTGGGCTGGTAACTCCCAACTCAACTGAATTTGGGGTACCATGTTTGAAAGACCTTTAAAAACTT
The DNA here is from genome assembly GCA_963555705.1 of Ligustrum vulgare. Classification (NCBI taxonomy): domain Eukaryota; kingdom Viridiplantae; phylum Streptophyta; class Magnoliopsida; order Lamiales; family Oleaceae; genus Ligustrum; species Ligustrum vulgare. The sequence continues at coordinate 21,453,351 of OY743173.1, read as the reverse complement.
ACTTGCTCGAGTCACAAAGGTTACGAAGAGAAGAATAAGTCATTTTTTTTGTGCTGGCTTATATTTATTGTAAAACCCTTCAACAAAAGATACAAAACCAAAAACTTCAAACCTTCAACTCATCCATGCATACCTATACTAGCTTTTCCAACCTACCCCCCACCCCCAAACTATTTCTTGAGCAGTTTGTTCTAATTTTAGGATCAGAATCTAATCACTTAAAGTTAAATTAATATGCCCCTTTTTGGTATAACTTAAAAGTTAGATTTTAATTTGAGTTAAAGTCAACATTTATGGGACCATACGTCGTGCAAAAGGTTATTTGCTTTGAATTATAAACTGCTTGAAAACATTTCGAGACTTGTAAGTGATAAAAATAATATTTGAATAGATAAGTCTGAAATTCAAGTAGCATTCCAACTACTCATCTCGTAAAATCTTAATTATATAATGGAAAAAAATCTTAAACTTTATAAAAATGTAAAATAAACAAAACATTTTCACTGGTAGTTGTGTGAATCAACACAATTAAAAAATAGGTAAGAAAGGGGGTGGGAAATTTGATAAAATCTAAAAAATAATTATTTTATTTTATTTTCTTCGCAAAGAATAGTAAATTATAACTTCATGTTTACTATAATATAATTATTCAAATAATACAATACAAATCAATATAACTAAAATTTTGGTTTGTTACGTTATGCAATTATAAAGTGTCATTCTTAGAATAGTTATGTAGTTCCTCAAAAAATCATGATTTTTTTACTAAGATTTCTATAAAATTTCCAAAGTAATTAAAAAAAAATGAGAAAACACATTTCTTAAATATAGTAAACTGTTTCAAGATTCTAAATTAAGATCCAAAAAAGAATGAATAGATCCTTAACTCGACCACATAGAAATAACCGTCGATAGAATATTAACCAATCAACCTCCTTATAAATAAGAATGTTGAGCTGATACAAATCACAAACAATTTTTCTTTTGCTCAGTCTAAAAATCAATAGCAAAGAATTAATATGGCTAGACTTATACAAGTTTCAATTCTCTTCACTGTAGCTTTATGCTTTTCATTCCTTTCTAACGTCGTCTACTCAGAAGATGTTCCCCAACCTCCAGTTTCACAATTCTACATTCAGGGACAAGTTTATTGCGACACGTGTCGAGCTCGATTCATTACTGAACTTAGCGAGTTCATCCCAGGTGCATAATTATAATATGTACAAAAGACTGCTCATATAATTATAGCTGGCCTTTTAATCAAAAAAGGGAATTCGTTGTCCCCGTATTTGTAAAATTTCGAGAAAATTGAATATGATGCTTCAGTTGTTGAACTTCTTTATCTAATAGTTTACGAGTTAGTTCATCATGCTACTAGAGAACTAGCATGTAAAATTAATGACGTTTTTTTAAATAAATTGTACACACACGAACAATTGCACACACGAGAATAAAGGTTAAGAACTTAGCTTAAAGATGTTTTACACTTTATTTCACACATCATTTCTTTCATTACAACATAGGCATGCAATATAACAACATAAACCCATCTCAATATTAGAATATAATGAATGCTTGGTTATAAGAATTTCATTGTTGTTCATTCAGACATATTTTTACAATTCATAAATTATAATTTAAATCTTGACTTGTAGGTGCCGGTGTACGCCTCCAATGCAAAGACGGTGAGAATGGGAAAGTAACATTTACTGAGGTCGGTTACACGAAAGCAGAAGGACTCTACAACATGCTCATTGAACGGGATCACAAGAATGAGTTTTGTGAAATCACACTTATTTCAAGTAGCAGAAAAGATTGTGATGAAATCCCTACTGAAGGATGGGTAAAACCATCATTGAAATTTATACTCAATACAGTAAATGGCACCACACGTACGATAAATCCTCTTGGATTCTTTAAGAAAGAAGTTCTTCCAAAATGTCCACAAGTCTTTAATAAGTTAGGTATGTATCCCCCAAATATGTGAAGAACAAAATAAGAAATTATTGAATAATTTTAAGACGTTATCGAATAATTTAGTGTGCCTTTTTGTCAAGGATTTTGATGGCCTATAAGTGCCTTGTAGTATAGAATATTTTGCTTTGTACTTTTTGTAAGATTCCAAGAATTTCCTTGTGGAAAGACAATAAAATTTGTAGATTATGATCAGATAAATAAATAAATAAATAAATAAATAACTGCAATATATATTGTAATATTCTTCTATTATCTTGTGTCAATTTGAAGATTCAGTAGAGTTGATTATAAATTTCTTGGAAATTTTATTGAGTTTGTATTGGAAAGGAAATGATCCAAGTAACTCTTTTTTTCTTTTCTTTTCTTTTTCTTTTTTCTTTTTTAGTGATTGGAATTAATGAGTGATAAGTTGTAAAAATATGGAATATTGTTTGCTTTTATAAAATGAGTGTAAATTATGAAGATGGACCATTGACTAAGTGTATTTTCAACCAAAAATTACTATATCCAAAAGAAATGACTGATGCAATATATATTTAATATATATTTGATTAGCATAGAAATGTGAATCATGGTTAATTAGTATTTTAAAATGTTTGGAAACATACATAATTAGTAATTTATGTTTCTAATTCAAATATTTTATGTTATTGATATACAAAGTATAGATGTTTTAGTCTATCTTCTGCGCACTAGTTTAAGGTTTCGGGTGTAATAAGATAATTTTGATTGAATGTAATTTCCAGCAGGAAAATATTTGAGGTATAAAACTTAAATACTTTTTATTATATTATTATATACATCTTGGAAGGTACAATTATAAAATAATTATAAGATCAATAGTGACAACTAAACGTTTCTACTTTGTATATTGTATAGGTATATTGTAATGGTAGATATGACTTTTAATATATATCTTAATGCAAGAAATTTAATTTTTTTTTTCTTTTCTATGAATTAATATTATCTTATTCAATATTTTTTTAGCCTTAAAAAATTAAAATGTATCTTATCAACTGTGTAGACATATACCCTATATCGAATCAAATTAATTAATATGATAATAATAACATAAAATATATAAATTATTTCATATTCTTTAAGATAACAAACCCTCATATTTTTGTTATGTCCAATCTAATCTAAGATTTCAAAATTAGACCCCTAGCTCGAACATAAACTACATTCGAAATTAAAAATTAAAAATATATATATATATATATATATATATATATATATATATATATATATATATCAAAGGAATCTTGTACTATTACTTGTTTGCAGCATATTCCACTAGTACAGATAGACTCATTCGTGTGGTTGTTCAGGACAATACGCATCGATTGTAAAAGCGATGCGTTTGGCAATGACGTGTAAAGAGTGGACAATACACGTCGTTGTAAAATGAGGACTAAAGTTGATTTTAGATGTCAGTTGTAGCTTAAAAATCGACGCCCAAAGTTAGACTTTAGGCTTTGGTTTTTAAGCCTAATTTAGGCGTCGGTTTTAAGCTACAACCGACGCTTAAAGTCTTTTTTTTTCTCTTCCTAAGGAGTTTCATTAATGTAAAGAAATTACGATGGGAAGGGCTTGTTTTTCACAATCCAATAAAAAAATAATAAAAGTAAAAAGTTCAAAAATAAAACAAAATGATAAAATGATTGTTTACTTAAATAAATCACACAATATTTAAATCAAATATGCAAATTTCTCAATCTATTTTGCCATATTATCAAATCCATTTTCATTATCATGCAAGAGAGAAAGAGAATGCTATTAAAACCATGTCATGCTTGCAGCTGCTGAGTAATGACTCAAAAAGGAATGCCCGTGGAAAACTTGAAACTGGTTCCAACTCTTTGTGGTTAGGAAAGATGGTATTGAACTTCGATTTTTGAGCAGGATGAAAAATTGTAAAACGAAAGATAAAAGCCACGATCAAGCAGGATGAAAATTTATAACTTCAATTTTTGAGCTAATGTATCTACACTATATATCATTCAAGAAATGTAAGAGTGGAGTGGAGCTAATTGATTGTTAAATAACATAGCAAGCAATATGGTGCCAGAATCTGTTAACTTGGGTAGTGCAATGCATGTGAGTTAGCATAGAATCACATCTTAGAGAAAAATTTAAAATGAAAACAAGGTTATGTATAAAGGTTTTCCTCTTCTCTTCCTACTTGGGACCCTGTAAGCTATTGGAGATGCCAAGTAATTACACACAATGGGTGATACTCTATATCCAACTTGGTTCTTGCCCCACAATAATTTGTGCTTATGGTAGACTATAATAAGTTAAGAACGGTAACACAGGACACGGGCATCTTCTTTTCTTAAAATCCAGTCAAAACCAAATATCTCCCCAACCAAAATATTATACCAGATCCTAGGGTAGTCAGATGCTAGATTCTCTTTGGTGGACATGAAATCAACAAAATATTAATCTACATCTAATAAAATAAGATAATAACCTTATTCCTCACGTCCTAGTACAAATCATACTGTGTAATAAGATTCCACGTTTAAGTACTCCCAAAATCACACAAAATCGTTCATGATTCTCATTGAAGAAACACGAAGACTAAACTAGATGTTTGTAATGTATTAGACACTATGCAAAACAAACGATATTAAAAATCAAAAAATACATCGTAAGTTTAGATTTAAAAAATAAATTAAAAAATACATCTGCATTTCCCAGAATAGCTGATTTGTACAAATTTAATAGATTCCCTGAATCGAAAAGCAAAACCTGATTTCGCCAATCAGATATAAAAGGTTTTGACAAAATACCTTTCTGGGTCGCTGCCTTTATCGAGATTGTTCTTGATGGCAGATTTACGGTAAGTCTTCTTGAGATCGTCCTGCGAAGCATTCTTGGAAACTCCCAAGAGCTCTTCTATCAAGTATTACAAAACAGATCTCAAAAGATCGTTCAAAAATCAAACCTAGAAAACCCTCGATCTCACAATAGATCACACAAATAGATCAATACACCAAGACCTCACTACAACTGTTCAATATAACATATTTACTAAGGTTTCACTCAAAAAATAAGAAGAAAAGAGAAGATTTAATAGAGTCAGTTGAAGAGGCAAGAGGAAGAGAGAGATATGATTAGGGTTCGAGAGAGTTCTACCTTAAGTCACATAGATAAGTCATGTATGTATATCACCACCCAACGATACAGATCTACCTTGTAGATCAACAGATCGAATCAATCCTCAAATAAAGAAAATGCTTTTGCAATTGGTAACACATTTTTGCTCAAATGACAAAGGACTAGTATCACATTTCTACAATCTCCACCTTAATACAACTATTACAACATCTCCTTCTAAATACACGTAAACAAACAAAAGAAGGTTAAAAAACTATACAAAATAAAAAAAGTAAAAAATAATTAGAATTTCAACTTACCCTTTGTCAATGTTAAAAGACTTAAACATTTCTCAAACTTACTCACGGGTAAAATTTTTGTACCCATATCTGCAGAATTAAACTGAGAAGGGATCTTCTCAATAGTATCTAGATTCCTAGAGATAACTCTTTAACCGTTTCAATCATAGCAATTTATTCCGATTCAATAGTTGAAAGAGCAACAACATGCTATAATTGAGATTTTCAGCAAACACATGCATCAAAAATAGTAAACACATAAGAAGTAACAAATTTTCTATTATCCCTATCATTAGCATAGCTAGCATCCACATAAACTTTCAATTTCATTCCTTCAGAACTTCCTCTATAAGTCTGTGACGACCCGAATTCTCGACCATTCGAGTGCCACAAAAAGTGACTCATATCATATTATCGAGACTTAAATAGTAATGTAAAATTATTCAAAAGAATAATTAGAATCCCATAATTTTATTTGTGAATAAAAATAGAACATAATTTTCTTACATAAAGTTCAACATAATTATCTCATCAATCTTAACCACTTTTGCCACTTCCATGTTGACCGCCTCGAACCTTCAATTATCTGAAAATGGTAAATATCGTGGAGTGAGATTTATAAAATCCCAGTAAGTATACCAAGCATAAATTTTCTTTTGAAAGCATATGGATCATTTTCATCATAACATAGGATAGGATTGAAATATTCATAAACATAGGGAGACACAAGAATTTTACCGAACTTAAATGGCAAGAATTCTTATGTGTAGCGCTACTAAACTCCGGTCCCCTTAGCATAATCATAAACATATCATATGGAACCCATAACAATCTTGTGAGATTGATTTCATAGCAATGATCCAAACATTTTCATAAAAATATAAGATATACTTACTTGTCATAAAAACATACTTACTTTTCATAAAAACATAAGGTGTATTTATCTTTCATAAAAACATACTTAATTTTCATAAAAAAATAAGATATACTTACTTGTCATAAAAACATACTTACTTTTCATAAAAACATAAGGTGTATTTACCTTTCATAAAAACATACTTACTTTTCATAAAAACATAAGATATACTTACTTGTCATAAAAACATACTTACTTTTCATAAAAACATAAGGTGTATTTACCTTTCATAAAAACATACTTACTTTTCATAAAAACATAAGATATACTTACTTGTCATAAAAACATACTTACTTTTCATAAAAACATAAGGTGTATTTACCTTTCATAAAAATATACTTACTTTTCATAAAAACATAAGATATACTTACCTTTTAAAAGATTAAAATGAAGTGTAGTAGTAAATGGACCAAAACTTTCTTGACCACCTTGAATTTCTCTTACTTGTGGATTTTGTCAAGAGATTGGAAATAAGTGTATATGTGTAGAGTTGTGTGTAAAAGAGATGGGTTTAAATAGATGTATAAAGTTGGCATATTGTAAACATAATCATTCAATTCTATTAATTTTAACACATCCTTTTCTTAAAGTAAAGCACCATTCATATACTTTTCCATATTTATACAAATAATATGCTCTTCATGATTATATATAATGGAGTATATAAATCATTCATATACTTTTCCATATTTATACAAATATTATGCTCTTCATGATTACATATAATGGAGTCTTATCAATCATTCATATACTTTTCCATATTTATACAAATATTATGCTCTTCATGATTATATATAATGGAATATATAATTCATTCATATACTTTTCCATATTTATACAAATATTATGCTCTTCATGATTACATATAATGGAATCTATCAACCATTTATATACTTTTTCATATTTATTAAATTAAGATTCTCATAATTATTATATATAATGGAACCTCTCATGCTTGCATATATTTTCTTAATTTTAAATAATAAAAGTAATTTTTGTACAAATAAATATTGGGATAACATTGAATTAAGTACTTAGACTTAATATACTTTAAATCAAGAGAATGGAGATATTTTTTAGAAATTCGGAATTTAATTTAAAATCGAACGATCTCGATTATTTCTTGACTTGGCTATACGAATACGTCGTGGCGTTAACTTAATAAAAATGGGTGAAATAGTAGCGACACGATTTTCTATTAAAATAATTATTAATCGCGTAAAAATTCTTGGTCGCTACAAACTTACCCCCTTAAAATAATTTCGTCCTCGAAATTAATCTTACTTGATCTTATGATTTCTGAACACTTAATCAGAATCTCTTCTTCTTCTTCTTATGTAGCATCATCGCTACCATATTTAACCCAACCATATTTAACCCACTGGACTTTGACTAAATGCATCAATTTGTTTTCTTAAGACATGGACTTTTCTATCAATAATAGACATATGTCTACTCATAAATTCTTCTGAATCAAAATGAAAATTCTCAATCGTATGTGATATTTCATCATATCTTGTAGTATTCATGTAACTTGTCATTTATCATCGTATCATGTGACCTCAAATATTCGTATTAATATCTCTAAAATTTCAATAAATCTTTACTAACATATCATACCATAATAATTTGTCATTTCTTCTTATCACCAAATATCCCAAAATAATTAAAACGATTACCTGAATATTCTCTATGTAATATACCCAAACATGTTATTCACATATCAACATAATCATCAGTTTATCTTTCCAATATTTGTAACCCAAAATTTCTGCAAAATTCAATAAACAAATATCTCCCAAATAATTAAAATTCTTAACTCAAATATCAGAACATTTCCCGTAAGGTATTCCTTTCACTTGCACAAACTTATTAATCCTGATTCAATACAGTCCTTATTTCACTTTCACGTATCCCCGTATTATTTCTATACCTTGATTATTATATCAAAATATCAGTACCCAAAATCCAAGAAAATATTCCATATCTCAAATCCCGTCATCATCAAATCTTCCTTTTATCAAGAAAGTAAACGTCGCATAAACTCTTGTTCCCTCTTTTCCATTATTCTATTCCGCGCTTTCTTGCTGGAATCAATATCACGCGGATTCCCTCCGATCCTTAATGCTTTTAAATAGTTCATGCTGGGAAGAGGTTAGATCCATCAAAAACATGGATATCATTCTTACAAACATTCGCAAGTATTATTCCAGTCTTCCAATGAATGATCTGAGGAAAATTTATCGAATAAGACTCGAAAGATTGAGGTTGCTGATGGCTCATGGTGTTTCAGAAGATGTTCGCTGGTTGATCGAAGCAAAGGTTCGACTATCTGGTGAATTACCTATGACATTTCCAAAGCACATGCCTGGTTTAGGCAAAAGCACCTTCGCAAAGAAACGAAGAGCAAAAAGGCTGAATGGTTGCTACAAATGTGCTCGTTGGAACTGTGATACTCGTTGCAAAACAGTAGGATATTCTTCTACTAATCGGGATGATAAAATCAAATTCATAAATGGTGGACTGAGTAAGGAGTCTTTGGATGATATTCGACTGACTCTTGAGACGCACCCAAGTGGTTATGTGCAACGTGAACTTCTCTCCTTATACGCTCAGTTTAACGAGGACAAAAATCGTTATAGTCTCCAAAATATAATAGCAAAAGATCCTGTTTGCCAGTCTGTTTTACAAAATGAGGCTTCTGGCAGTTCAACAATGATATAAGGTAAATCTCTTGATACACATTTAAAATATTTTGCTGTTTTCTTTCACGCGTTTTGGAAATAAAATATATTTTCCTTTCTCGAGTTTTGATAAAGCTGGAAATAAATCACCGAAAGGTGATATCTTTGGTAAAACAGTCAAAAGTTGGCCGATTTTGTCAAAAGTAAATCTTTACTTTTTCATAATCAATCAAAAACAGTAAATTTTTCCGGCTTTAAATAGCCAAACATATTTCATAGTTCAGGCATCCCAAAATCACATCTTCTTCGTAAGTTTTCTCTTCTATACTATCAAAGATGGAAGCACCAAAACTTCGACAGATCAAAACTATTTGTGTATTTTGTAGATCAAAAGTGGGGAAAGGCTTCAGTTATCTAGAAGCGGCCGTAGATCTTGGAAAGAAACTGGGGGAAAAAGGTATCACTCTTGTGTATGGGGGTGGTAGCAGTGGTCTAATGGGTTGTGTTTCCCAATCTGCTCTTGCAGAGAAATCAAAAGTAATCGGTGTCATACCTGTCCCTTTGGTAGATGTTGCAGGCAAAACACGAGGGCATGAAGTTCAAACCTTATCCATCCATGAACGCATAACTTGTATGCTATATGGTTCTGATGCCTTTATAGCCCTGCCCGGAGGTTTTGGTACCTTAGAAGAAATCTTTAACATTACCTCGTGGGCTCAACTAGATCTCCATACTAAGCCTATTGGGCTTCTGAATGTTAACAATTTCTTTGATGGTTTGTTAACCTTTCTTGATTATGCTGTGGAACAGGGATTCATCTCTCCATTTTCCAGAAGGCTTCTTATTTCTGCTCCTACTATTGATGAACTACTGGATAAGCTGCAGTCATATATCTCAATACAAGATCCAGCAGGGGTTAAGATAGATTGGTCGCAAGGAAGGGGAATCAAGCGAAAATGGAGTCCGGTTAATGTAAACTTAACTTTATGAATCTTAGAATAGGTGGGGGTAGAGTACGGAGTATTCTTACTCTCGAGACACCCCTCTAATTTCCTAGGATTTCCTTAATGTTTAAATCTTGTGTGTACCTCAAAGGTTCCAGGTGGTAGATTATGGAGTATTCTTACTCTCGAAACACACCTCTTTGAAGGTTTCTTTATTTCCTCAAAAGGTCAGAGGTGGTAGGATACGGCTACTCCGGAAACACATCTCTCAATTTGAGGAATTTCCCATGTTGCTTTCTTTTGATTTTGCGTGTTTCATGTATTTCTTTCCAATGTGACTCTTGTGTGTTCTCCTTACGAGAAAATAATAAATATCTCTGTTATCATCTACTAAATCTCGTTTGTGATGTAAATGAATTTGCATGTCTAACCTCAATTCTCTTAGTGATTGCATACCATACTATGCTCTTAATTCCAAACGATAAAATTCTAAGCAGAGTTTCCTTTGAAATTTGGACTTATTCAAACCGTAAGCATACTTCATAACTCACAATAATAAATAATTCCACATTTGATCACAACGATCTAAAAATTGACCACAATTTCATCAAACTTCAATATCATAAAAAAATATTCCAGAAAATCAATTCATAATTCCTCAACATAGAAATTTCAAATCATAGTCGTCAATATCACAATATCACTTCCTTCAATACCTTAATTGGCTCAAAAGATTACTCATACTTATATTTATAAGTCATAAATCATATTCCCAAAATTTAATCACAAGGCCAAAGTTCATAATAAATTTCTCTTCAATATAGAGGCATAATTCACTTACTCAACATAATATCCATTACTTAATTCCCAATAACCAAATCTTTAAATCTCTAACTTCATAATGCTTCTCATAAAAGTCTCATTAAAATCATATCACTTATAATCTTAACATCTCATAAAAATTCATAAAATTGGCTCGCTATTTCTCATTAAATCTAAATGATAGATAATCTGAACATATTTCTAATCATTTCTGTTGACTTCTCATACTTAATGCCATGTCTAAAATCAATTATGCAAAGTCCATTTAAGGTTTATCATTTCTAAACTCGAGGACAACAATTATTTTGAAAATCATTCTTAAGTCATATTATTCCCATTATGCTCAACACCCGTTCTCTTTCTTTCTTTTCTTTCTGATTTTTTTTTTTTTTTTTTTTTTCAGAATTGAAACTTGAAGAGTGGTACCAATAATCATCCACAGTTTTTCCTTGCTTTTAAGCAAAGGTAGTGATAAAGGGATAAATTATTGAACCGAAAATTGAAACTTGAAGAGGAAGTACTAATAACCATCCACAGTTTTTCCCTTGTTTTTACACAAAGGTAGTGATAAAGGGATAAATTATTGTACGAATTCATTATCAATTTTGTTTGTTTAATATATTATTCCATATATTTTGGGCAAAAGTTACAACCCAACTTAGTTTCTAATTGAGTCAATCTTACTAAGCTTAATATGCACCAAAATTCATATAAATATCCTCTCTGTCTCATGATTCTACATTGAAAAGAATAAAAAAAATTGAGTCTTCTATCAATTTATATCATACTTGACATGTATATTATGTGTAACACATAAAGATTCATAACATATGAAGATTTCATACTTAACATGTCTTAATAAAATCGTAAATGACTTGCAAAGCATATAACATACCTGGTTCGAGGAGTCAATACGTGGAGAGTGACATAGTAGAGTGATGAGTTAAAATATTTCATATAATCTTATTTTCCTTTAATCAACAATAATTTAATGTGGTTGTATCCAAATCAACATTTTCTTGAATCATAATTCCTAATTAATCACAGTCTTCAAAACAAATTCAATATCGATATAGTAATTATCTCCCCATCAATAATTAATAACTTAACCCAAATAAAATTTATCGTCAAATCTTATTTTTCCTTTAGTCCCCGAACTTCTAGAAATTTATCAAAGACATCAATATAAACATCAACTAACTAATTATATTCCATAAAATTTTCAGGACATTACAAACTCCCTTGCTTAAAATGAATTTTGTCCTTGAAATTCGCACATCAAATTTCATCATGCTTTTCAAAATCATAACCATACTTGACATGTCAAAATTCAAAATTTTTTTTTTTTATAATGAATAGTGATTTCGTTCACTGTTCATCATGAATAGCACGTCGTTTTACTGTTCACGTGAATAGTGATTTTTTTTTTTTTTTTTTTTTTTTTTAAAGAAATAAAATTTCAAAAATCTACAGAATCGTTTTTAAAACTCTTTGCTCTGATACCAACTGTGACGACCCGAATTCTCGACCATTCGAGTGCCACAAAAAGTGACTCATATCATATTATCGAGACTTAAATAGTAATGTAAAATTATTCAAAAGAATAATTAGAATCCCATAATTTTATTTGTGAATAAAAATAGAACATAATTTTCTTACATAAAGTTCAACATAATTATCTCATCAATCTTAACCACTTTTGCCACTTCCATGTTGACCGCCTCGAACCTTCAATTATCTGAAAATGGTAAATATCGTGGAGTGAGATTTATAAAATCCCAGTAAGTATACCAAGCATAAATTTTATTTTGAAAGCATATGGATCATTTTCATCATAACATAGGATAGGATTGAAATATTCATAAACATAGGGAGACACAAGAATTTTACCGAACTTAAATGGCAAGAATTCTTATGTGTAGCGCTACTAAACTCCGGTCCCCTTAGCATAATCATAAACATATCATATGGAACCCATAACAATCTTGTGAGATTGATTTCATAGCAATGATCCAAACATTTTCATAAAAACATAAGATATACTTACTTGTCATAAAAACATACTTACTTTTCATAAAAACATAAGGTGTATTTACCTTTCATAAAAACATAAGATATACTTACTTGTCATAAAAACATACTTACTTTTCATAAAAACATAAGGTGTATTTACCTTTCATAAAAACATACTTACTTTTCATAAAAACATAAGATATACTTACTTGTCATAAAAACATACTTACTTTTCATAAAAACATAAGGTGTATTTACCTTTCATAAAAACATACTTACTTTTCATAAAAACATAAGATATACTTACTTGTCATAAAAACATACTTACTTTTCATAAAAACATAAGGTGTATTTACCTTTCATAAAAACATACTTACTTTTCATAAAAACATAAGATATACTTACCTTTTAAAAGATTAAAATGAAGTGTAGTAGTAAATGGACCAAAACTTTCTTGACCACCTTGAATTTCTCTTACTTGTGGATTTTGTCAAGAGATTGGAAATAAGTGTATATGTGTAGAGTTGTGTGTAAAAGAGATGGGTTTAAATAGATGTATAAAGTTGGCATATTGTAAACATAATCATTCAATTCTATTAATTTTAACACATCCTTTTCTTAAAGTAAAGCACCATTCATATACTTTTCCATATTTATACAAATAATATGCTCTTCATGATTATATATAATGGAGTATATAAATCATTCATATACTTTTCCATATTTATACAAATATTATGCTCTTCATGATTACATATAATGGAGTCTTATCAATCATTCATATACTTTTCCATATTTATACAAATATTATGCTCTTCATGATTATATATAATGGAGTATATAATTCATTCATATACTTTTCCATATTTATACAAATATTATGCTCTTCATGATTACATATAATGGAATCTATCAACCATTTATATACTTTTCCATATTTATTAAATTAAGATTCTCATAATTATTATATATAATGGAACCTCTCATGCTTGCATATATTTTCTTAATTTTAAATAATAAAAGTAATTTTTGTACAAATAAATATTGGGATAACATTGAATTAAGTACTTAGACTTAATATACTTTAAATCAAGAGAATGGAGATATTTTTTAGAAATTCGGAATTTAATTTAAAATCGAACGATCTCGATTATTTCTTGACTTGGCTATACGAATACGTCGTGGCGTTAACTTAATAAAAATGGGTGAAATAGTAGCGACACGATTTTCTATTAAAATAATTATTAATCGCGTAAAAATTCTTGGTCGCTACAAAGTCAGACCTACTTGTGCAGACCCTTCCAAACACCTAATCAGCCATTTTCAAGTGTCAAAATGATTAGGACTAGGATTGGCCATATATCTACTCAACAAACTAATAGAATGAGCAGTGTCAAGTCTAGTGCAGACCATAGTATACATAATTAAATCGACATCATTTAAATAGAGTACATTTTCCATTCATTTAAATTTATATTTAGATTCACGGCAATCATTTTTATTCAAGATAAAATGATTAGCTAATGGAACACTACAAGTCTTGGCTAAAAACATACCAAATTTATTCACAATCTTTTGGACATAAGAAGTTTGGATTAATCTAAGCATGTGTTTAGGCCTATTCCTAAAAGTTTCCATGCCTAAAACTCTTTTATCATTTCCAGATCTTTCATATCAAATTTAGAAAATATAGCACTTTTAAAAAGTTTAATCTGATTAAGGCAATGACTGATAAGAAACATAGCATCCATATACAGTTACAGAAACATACTTACATTATTTTTTCAGATTGCAACTTATAGTACAAAAATGATCATATTCGCTTCTTTTACATTTCAAAGATAACATAAAAGTATCAAATCTTTTGTATCATTGTCTAGGGAATTGTTTAGGACCATACAAGGATTTCTTTAGAAATCATACACAGTTAGCTTTACAGTTTTCAATAAATCCTATAGACTGGTTCATTAAAATTTTCTCATCTAACTCACCATGTAAAAAAGCAATTTTAATGTCTAAATTGTCTTAAATCTTATAAGTTTAGATTCAGTTCCTTCTTCTTTTACTTTATAAATCCATTTAAAGTCCACCATAGATTTCCCCTTAGATTTAGGAACTAATTCCCGGCATTATTAACCCCCAAAGACTTCATTATTCACTCATGTCTTGAATTCATTCCTTAGAGTATTTACTCGAAACAACTTCTTCATAAGTTTTGGGTTCAGATTCACCCAAGTCCTGAAACTTAAGTAAAGCAAAGGTAACACTATCAACACAACGAAACCTTCTTGGTTCCCTAATATTTCTTCTAACTCTATCCCTAGTCAACTTATAACCCCTCAGATTATTAGCTCCCCATTTCTTGTTTAGTTTCAAAACCAGTATCTTAAGATTCATCTAGAGGATCATGCTATTCAGGTTCTACAGTCTCATGATCTGTAATACTAGGCTCCACCTAGTCAGTTTACTAGTAGTAGGTAAGTTTAAGTTATAGATGAGTAGGACACTTTTAGTTTCAGCTCTAGACATCTCTGCATGTTCTTTATTTCTAGACAAGCCATCTAAAAGTCATATATCTATTTATAATGACCTTGACTCCACTTAAATCTCTAGCCCATAGTCTGTACCCTTTAACACCTAGGGGATATCCCAAAAAAAATAAAAAAAATTGAGCCTTAGGTTGTAACTTACCTTCATTTTGATGTGAATAAGTAGCATATCCAAAAAACAATTAAATGAGAATAATCAACAGGATGATAACTCAAAATTTCAAGGGATTCAATTTTACAGTATAACATGTAGTCATCACAACTTCACCCCAGAAACATTTAGGAAGTGTATAATCAACTGTCATGCATGCATCTCACTTTATCTAAAATAGTTCTATTTATTCTTTCTGCAATTCCATTTTTTTGTGGTGTGTATGGTACAGTATTGTATCTAATAATGCCATTATTATCACAAAATTGATCAAATTCAGAATTACATAATTCCAGCCTATTGTTAGCTCTTAAGTCCTTAACTCTTTTTCTAGTTTAATTTTCAACTTTCAATTTCCTCAATTTAAATTTTTCAAAAGTTTTCAAATTTATGCTTTAACAAATAAATGCAAACCTTTCTGGAGCAATCATCAATTATGACAAAAAAATATGTGCCTTCCCCCCATTGTAGGAACATATGCAAGTACCCACATGTCATAATGTATGTAGTCCAATATATTCTTAGATCTTTGTGTACCAATGTTAAAATGTAG
The DNA here is from genome assembly GCA_963555705.1 of Ligustrum vulgare. Taxonomy (NCBI): domain Eukaryota; kingdom Viridiplantae; phylum Streptophyta; class Magnoliopsida; order Lamiales; family Oleaceae; genus Ligustrum; species Ligustrum vulgare. The sequence goes on along the minus strand of OY743173.1, from coordinate 21,437,338 downwards.
TCTATGATATTTTCCCAAATTACAAGTTTCATAGAAAAGAATGTCAGACATAGAATCTTTACGGAAGACACTTTTTTTTACTTCAAATTTTAAGGCTTTAGTCATGACATGGGTTAACCTTTTATGCCATTTTAAAGTGTCATCATTATTTGAAACAAAGTTACATACAACAGTCTGATCATTCAAAACAGTAGCATTCAAAACATAGATACCATTAACTTTAACACCTTTGAACAACAAGCAAACCTTTAATAATTTTTATAAAACTATTTGGAAGAGAATGAGAGAATCCTTCTGTTGGAATTATATATATCCATTAATATGACGTTACGTTTGTCCACGGGTCGATTTGATATTACAGATTAAGTGTTTAAGTTGTTAAACATAGAAAGATTCAATTTATAATTCGATCTAAAATTAACGTTCACGATCAGTAAATAAATATGGACAATTTATTTTGATAAGATCGTCTAGGTTTTATTAAAGTCCATCTTTGACTTTGGTAATAAAATTAAGAGTACGTTTGGAACGTATTGGATGGGACCACGTGAAATTAATTTGTGACATTGACTATACAAATTTAATTTCACTTGACTATCGTACATGACATCTTAATCCTAATCGGATAATGGACTTCGATTACTAACTTGAAATTCTTTGAGGTATCAATGGGTGAGATCAAATTGCTGATCAATATCTCGATACTTTGGAAATTAAAGTAAAGTAACGAGGAACATATATTCGTATTATGGAATCCGTCACCTTTAAGGTATGATCATAATCTCACTAGTTCTTCTAGTGGATAGTTGAATCTGAGCTCAATAATTTGACAGTGACTGTTGAATTCTATGATGTGAAGTTATCACATCGAACTGTAAGATAGAAGATGAGAGTTGGGAATTTATGAATATTCAGAGAACGGTATTTTGGACATTTTAACTTGCTCCGAATATTCGAGTTGATCGATGGGTGTAACATGTAAGAACAATAAGTTAGAGGATATAATTATTGATTAATTGTTTCAGTAATTTCAATTTTACTAAGAGTGCAATCTTGTTCTTTTAGTGGAATATAACGTGATTAATAAATCAATTTTGACTGATCAAGAGTTGACCGGGTCATACTTAATTTATTGGAGCTTAGTTTAATTGGGTCCGATCGGGTTCCCTCAGTGGCTTCACTATAATAGGTTTATACAGACTTATTACCTGTATTGGGCTGTGCAGAAATGGGCCAGGGTTATGGTACTAGGGTTGGTAGGGTTTTGAAGTGTAAAGAGGTTACAAATAGTCCCCTAAGACTATTTTTCATAACCTACTTGGCAAAGTAGCGAGACACACACTAAAGTGTGTAATGTGTATTTTCTCTTTATAAAGAAAACTCTAACCCTAGTTTAACCTAGGTCTTCATAAAGGTGACCACACACCTACACAATTGCCATTGGAGAACACCGGGGAAAGCTTGAGGGTTTGAAGCTTTGGTGGAATTAAGAAGCAGTTGATGAAGATTATTGTAAAGCACGCTACAAGGGTAATATTCTCGAAACCATTTTTGTGAGAAAAATTGTTTATTCCAAGTTGAATACATAGAACAGAAAATCCTCTAACGGGATGATCTAGTCACAAGAAATCAATTTTTGTGAGTAGAGCAACCCGGGTTCCCAACAATTGGTATCAGACCATCATGTTTCTTATACTGTTTTGTGCATTTAGGAATAAATATTTTTTATTTATGCATGTGTTAATTGAGCGATGTTAGGATTATGTGATTTATTTGTTATTGGATGAATGATATTCTTGTTTGAACAAATTTATGGCCTTAGAATTTTGTGGTAAATTCTTGTATTTGTATTATCAAGTGTTGTAACAAAGGGGGAGGATTACGACTCCACGTATTCCCATTTGATTTTGATTATTGTAATAGAATTTAGGGTTTGTGTAAGTTCTATTGTAATTGTAAAATCAGAGGACCATATCTACGATTTTCAGAATGAATGACTTATGTTACAATTTCGAAATTGGACTTGGCTTCACCATCATCAACAAATAGAGGACCTTGCTTGCAATTTCTGGAAAGTGAATGATTTTGGCATGCAGATCGGTGGATGGAAGCCGCAGCACACGTGGTTGCTGCTGCTGTGATCGGCGGTTGAAGGCTGCACCTTTGGGTGCTGCCATCTGGCCCCGATTGTGGCGGAAAGTGCCGCTGCGTGCGGACGATAGCACCTGTGGGTGCTGCTGCTGTGATTGGCGGTTGATGGGGGGCCTATGGTGTCACGATCTTGCCTAGATCGCAGCGGCAGCGGCGGTGCTGTGTGTGGAAGAAAAACGGTGACACGGTGGTGTCTCCGCCTTCGTTCAAAGCGATGCAGTGGTGTTTTCGACACCATTGCTGCGTAGTGATGATGGTGGGTACCCTGTCGTTCCTACCGAGTTTATCGCGCAAGTGGTTATGGCGGTTCCATTTTTGGTGATAGCAGTTGAAGCGGCTCGGTTAATGTGCATATCTTCATGCAGAGAGAAGAAGGGATTGACTTGGGCCAATTTCAGTTTTGGCCGGTTTTTGGTACTTCTGTTTGGACCGGATTTCAAATTGAAGTTGGGCCATTTTTGGGTAAATTGAATAAGGGTCTTGAATTGTAAAATGTTTCCACTTTTATTAATTGTAATGTGGGCTAAATTATTTAGCTGGGCCATTGCAATGTAAACTAAATCTTACATTTGACCAGAATATTTAATTGGATCGCTGCATTTGGAATTTGGCATTTGGGCCGAAGATTGTTGCTTTGCAGATTGGACCAGTTTGATGATGGGCTGAGAAATATTATTTGAAGAGTTCAAGTATTGGACTGGACACTTACAAATGGGAATTGAAGAATTGGGCCAGCTTGTGGCTCAATAGACTCTTTAATTAATTTTGTAATTTTGTGTCTAGGTTTGGGCCATAAATTATGTTCTTGTTTATTTTATTATCGCATTTATTTATTGCTTTAATTAAATGCTGAATGAATGTCATTAAATAACATGTCATGTAGATCGTATAAACACCGCTTTAGGTATTATACTGTCATGCATTGTTTTATATTTTCTTTTCTTTTCTAAATGTTAGATTACAAAATAAATATATTTATTAATAATTAAATCGATTATAAGAGTTAAAATTGATTGGTAATTATTAAATTAAAACCCAATAGTTCAAAACATTAAGTGAGTGAGGGTACAAAATATTTTGAACCCATGGCCTCCCATATTAGCCCATTAGTAAAAATTTGTGTATGCCTCATGCTAATCTAATTAGTGTCCCTATAGGAGGGCTGCACTGTTTTGGTTACTGGATTGGGCCCAATTAGGTGATGATTTTTTAAGTGTGAATTAATCATGATTACCCTATAGGTGACATAATTAATGTTGTACTTGAAATATTATCAATATAGGGGTTATACACTTAAATCAAAGACATCTCGAGGACTTCCTACAGAATATCCAAACGATGTCAACGATGGCCAAAATTTTAACAAATATAGATTAAATATTGCATGAGATGTTGGATATATTTAATTTAGTGGGAGGGTCCCAACCTTGCCATAAATCACATTTATTTCTTCTATAGAGAAATGTGTTCAAGATTTTAGGTTTTGGGTTGTCGTCATATCATAGTAGTTTTGGGTCTACTTGTCCATAATTTTCTTTATTCATGCATAATATATGAAAGTATTCATCATATATATAACTCGTGTTTAATACATTTATTTTATTTAAGTGTCATATTTTCCACAACTAGTTATATGTTTAGACATCACCAACTTATTGGTGAAAACTGAAAAATTTCTCACTTTCTTTCCACTTATAACATTTGTTCGTGCTAGGAGATTCTTGTTCAATAGTAATCATAAATCTTCCAATGAAAATGGTGTTATTTTGATGAGATGTTTTATTGCATAGTTTTTATTCTCGCATCAAGTACTTTGCAATAAAACATCAAAATAGGATAACCAATTCTATTTTCACGATGGAAGGGTATTTATGATAATTTGAACATCTTAATTATGGAGTTGTACAAAAAAATGCTATCAAGCTATAATATATCTCTACTTATGAACCGGTTGCATTTTTTTTTTAAGAGACCATTTGGTAAAACATGATTGGTCACTTTAACGCGATGGAGGTTCCACTTGCAAACATTGATTCAGGTGACATAATGCTTGAAAAATATTTTAAGATAATCTCTTGCAGTTCAGTGTGGACCAAATTCACCAGGATGAACATGTTTCTGAAAGGTTGAATCTAAGCTATTCATAGAGTAGAGATTATTTTAAAGCAACGGGTAGTGTGGTAAGAAGTCTTACTTTGCACTAGATAGGCCATATCTTATGCTGGGGATATTGTTGGTGATTATTAGTTTGATCCAGGATGAAATCATTGAATAGAGGTAAAGCATATTCTAAAGCGTTTTTGGAAAACAAGTAAATATTTGCTTATCTATTCAGGTTGTGATATGATGGATTAAAACTAATTAAGATATGATTTGACAAAGACTCTCAAGATTCATCAAAATTGGAATATAATTGGGAGATAATGTGGTTAATTGGTTAGGTGTAATACAATCTTGGATTGTTTGTTATACAATCGAGACTTACACCGAAAGGAGTTACCATCTTGGTTGAGAATATAATCATTAATGTAATGATAATGTTGACAAGATGGATGATTCGATGTTTCATGTATGCTCTAAGGGCAACTGGGAGATTGTTGGAATTATATATGCCCATAGAGTATAATTCACGACATTTGAAATAAAACATTAATTGATTGTATTAATATGATTATGTATTTGTCCAGGGGTCGATTTGATATTACATATTGAGTGTTTAAGTTGTTAAATACAAAAAGATTCAATTTATAATTCGATCTAAAATTAACGTTCACGATCAGTAAATAAATATGGACAATTTATTTTGATAAGATCCTCTCGATTTTATTAAAGTCTATATTTGACTTTGATAATAAAATTGAGAGTACGTTGGGAACGTATTGGACGGGACCACGTGAAATTAATTTTCGGATTTCTGTTGAAGCCTGCCGCGCGTCGTGCTAGCAAAGTCGGATTCATATGCAGCAGCAACATCTTCATCAAAAATTTCATCCAAATTAATATGTGTTCTAATATCTTTGATCTCATTTTCCAAGTCCACAAAATTGTCGGGACTTAGAATAACGTTGAGACCGAAAAATCCATCAACAAATTGGTTAGAAGAATAACCATGAGATTGTGAGTGTGCCATTAGAAATAATAGAATTGGAAATTTGAAAATGAAAATTAAATAGAAATATGAAATTTGATACAATATTTAATATTATATGAAATATTTATAGCACTTGGAACAAGAAGTTGAAGATTGCACTTGAGAATTGAGAATAAACTAGAGAGTAGTGTAATTTCTTCTAGATAGAATTGAAAGATTTGTGTAAAATTTGAATCAAATGGTCACGTTTGTTATTAAAAAAAAAAGTTGAATTGAGATGAGCTCTCACGAGCCAGAATGGGAGCCGGCCCATTCCGGCTTGTGAGATCATTTTCATGAGACGTAATGGGCCGGCTCCTGAGCCGACCAATTTATGGTCTGTTGGGCCTATCCACGAGTTGGTCCATGATTTTCACGAGCCGAACCCGAACGTCCAACACTCACATTTTCTATCTGATCCAAGCCCAAATCCGTTTGTCCACGAGCCGAGCCGAGCTTTTAACAAGTCGAACCGAACCGAACTCACAAATTGTCAAGCACGTTTGACACCCCTGACCAGGTCCCTTGCTCCCAAAAAAACGTTGTTTTCCTTGGATTAAGGAATATAAAACGATGATGCGAGTAAGTACTCATGAGGTCTTGCAATTTACCAATGTAAAAGAAAATTCTAGCTACAACTCTAACACTTCTAAGTCAGGGAATGGGTCCTTCGAAATGTTTTTCCTTGTCAAAAAAGTTATTATCTCTAGCATCCAAAACCTAATTAAGAACCTTACTTGGTCGAGGAAGTGGTCTGGCCATGTATCTATCAGTTGCAAGACATAAATGGGAAGTCCATTAAACACCCATGGGAGGAAGTACATATTCACCATTGTTATCTGTGAGAAGTGAAAAGACAACACTCACAGGCACAATATCATCAGTTGCCCTTACTTTTTAGGACTCTTTATTATTTTAACTTTCTTTTGTCATTTTAGAACTCGTCTTCGTGTTTTAGCATTTGCAATGCAATAAGTCTAAATACGAGTAATCTCCAAAAATGTCTAAATGCACTCATTATAAAATAAATCTAGCGATGGAGCTCGAGACTTTGATCAATCTTCATCCAGTTAATGATACCATGTCACTCGATAAATGAATAATAATATGTTTTTATTAAATTACTATTATTATACGATCCATTACTCAATGAGTAATAATATTTTTCATTAAGCATATTGTAAGATAAACTTATTATGTAATTCTATTTGCAGCTTCATCATTTCATTATGACTAAGTACTGCAATTAATACATGTCTATATGTAGGTTGTTTGAGAGTTGTATTTTCTTCGTTATTGGATCTACAATGAATAGATTTTCAATACAACTCTTAGAACGCTTCAAGTTTAAGTAAATCATCTATAATCAATCGAATTTTCATACTATAAAGAAAATTCAATACATATATGTATCAACAAGAATTATGTAATCCTGAGAAATAACAATACAAATCCCGTAATGAAGAAAAATTACAATACATCTCTTGCATGCAATTAAATTACAACAGAAATTACATATCTAGTAATTAAAAAATAATTATATTCTTTTCATCTTATAAAACTAGTCTCGACCCCTCATAAGTCTACGCTTGTACAAAATACACTCACTTAACTCCTTTGACACAAAGATCTTGAATAGTTGGGCAGCCAATTGCGTGTGTGCCTTGGATCGTGCATGAGGTCTCTCCTTCTTCCAACTGGTAGTGCAGTAAGATCTAGAACCACACAGTGGTGCAATGGTACCTTTCTTCTGTTATTTTTGAGTCAGTCAGACGAGAGACAAAGAACTCAAGCCCTCAAAATGTTTTTGCGGCATTCAATTTGAACAACGATTTTGAGAATGAAATAATTTTCTTAATTCGCCAGCTAATTACCTCCTGCGGATTACTCAAGCTTCTTTAAAATCTAATGAAATTGTTGGATTTTTTATTGTGACAATGGTGTGGATGTGGCAGTGGAGGTGGTGGTTAGGTGAGACGGTGGTGATGGTAGAAATTTTGAGATTGTGGTTATGTTGTTGTGGCTATGATTGTGGTGGTGGTGGTGGCAGTAGCAGCAGGCAGTGGTGGCGAGATGGTGGTATTGGGGTTAGGGTTTTGGGTTGGATGGGGATGTTGGGTGTGGAAGAAGGCAAGGTGGGGTTGGGGTGGAGGTGTAGATTTGGGGATTTGGATAGTAATTGTGACAAATTATTTGGTAATCATGACCAAATTATTGATTAATTGTGACTTTGTGCAACTCTTGATGAGTACAGGATATGACAAATTATGAGGTAAATGCGACCAAAATATTGACTAATTGTGACTTTGTGTGCATTGTGATAAATGTGGGATGTGACCAAGAAAACATGCATATCTATATATATATATATAATGTGACTAATTATGAATGATTGTGATCAATTATTGAGTAATTGTGACCGAAAATTGACTAATCGTGACCAAATAAACTATAACTTGTGACCAATAAATGAATAATATGTGACAAATTATGGATGATTTTAGCCAATTATATTAGATATTGTGACCAATTGTGACTGCGTGACTATTGACGAGGATGTAAGATAACCTATAGTTGATTCAAATATGACTATGTGTGTCCAAGTTGTGACTTTGTGTGAGTGGTCTGTTATCTCGTGTGGTCGAACTGTTACTTTATGTGACCGAACTGTGACAATGTGATTGAACTATGACCTTAAGTGACCAGACTTTGACCTTGAGTGATCCAACTGTGACTTTGTGTGACAAACTCTGACTTTGCGGAGTGGGTGGATGTGGGGTGAATTTTGCAAATAAATTTGTAATTGCCACTCAACTGTGACTTTGTGTGATCGATTGTGACTTTTCCAATAGGGTGGGCTAGGTGTGGTTAGGTTGTGTTGAAATTTACGACCAAATTTGTAATTGTGAATGGAATGTGACTTTGTGTGACCAACTGTGAGTTTGCGGGTAAGCGGGTGGGTGGGATCGGGGTTGAATTTGCTATAAATTTGTAACTGTGATGAACTGTGACTTTGTGTGACCAACTCATGTGACTTTGTGTGGTGGGGTGGGGTGGGGAGGAGGGTCAAATTTAAGATTAAATTTTTGTATGTTATCGAATTGTGACTTTGTGTGACCAACTATGATTGGGTGGGGTTGGTGTGTGGTGGAGGTTGGGATGAGGTGGCGGGTTGTGGATAAGGTATTGCTTGGTTTTTATTACTTAATATTATATTTTTGTAATTGTGACTGAAATGTGACTTTGTGTGACCAACTGTGACTTTGTTGGGGCAGGGTGGAATTTGCGATAAATTTGTAATTGTGAGAAACTGTGACTTTGTGTAACCAATTGTGACTTTGCGTGGTGGGGGTGGATGGCGTGGGTAGGGTGGAGGGTTGAATTTGCGATTAAATTTGTTTATGTGATCGAATTGTTGTGTGACCAATTGTGACTGGGTGGGGGGTTGGGTGGTGGTGGTGGGGTGGTGGTGGGGGTGGTGGGACATATGGGTTATATATGGATTAGATATTGTTTAGGTTTTATTATTTAATATTATATTCATTTTAATTTAATATATAAATGATAATGATTTTTATATTATATATGATATTATAACTATTTATTACTAATTAACACCTAATTTTTAATTTAAACAAAATTTTTGAGCTTGTTAGTTTTAGAAAGGCAAGTTTAAATGTAGTTGTTATATACTTTTCCCATTTAACTAAGTTAACCGTGTATTTCTACAGAGGTCAGAATTCTGTCTTAGCTAAATGCATTAAATCACCTAGGAATTCAAAATTGATCACATACAACCACAAATTCATATTTATATTTTTTTGTAGAAATTGCCGAGTTTACTATTTGATCTAGTGGTTAACTCACATATTGGATTATGAAAATAACCACAAATTACATGAACTGGTAAAATTTACATCACCAATCCCAATACTAAAGGTGATATATTTGGCAAAGACGTGGTTTGCCAAATAAATTCAAGAATGTGAAGAATTGAAGGTTAACACTACTACAGACAGACTCATTCGCTTCGATTGTACAAGACAATATGCGTCAGTTGTAAAGGCGATATATTTGGTAAAGACGTGGTCTGCAGTGACCCTGGTCGTGACATGACATGCAATAAACTAAACGTGGCTTGCAGTGACATGAACATTCTCTACATGCACATCACCAAATCTATCGCCATCCAATATATATATAATCAACATATACGTAATAAAATTAAATAAAAAATCAATTATATTTACAAGATTTTTAATTTATTATACAAATATATACATGCAAGTTTGAATGAAAAAAATTTACATACACTCGTCAACGAAGTATTTTGCCCATAAGTTTTCAATCTCGACGATTTCCTCCATTGAGTAGTATTCTTTAAATACCTACAATCAATTCATAATTCAAAATTCTCATTCTTAAATAACTTATACCTTTTCTAGGGAAGCAAGATGAAAATGTTCTGTTACTATCTCATATATACGTAATAGCCACATTCAGAACCTCCAGGTTGCTGAGGACATTGAAATTTTTACATTGAAAACTAACATTAGTAATCAAACTAAATAGAATATAGAAATAATTCAAAGATTTGTTCTAAATTTTAACATTGTGTTTTTATACTTTTACATTCTGCCACGTTGTATTGCTTTTTGTCCTCTTACCTCCACGTGACCAATACGTTTTTAAAGCCCTAAAGTTTCAATAAATTATATGAAGAAGTTATAAAATAATAATAATACTCAAATTTCACACAGAATTTTGGCAGAGTCTCCCTTATAAATTGAAGTTATCCAACCTCTAGAGAGACCTACTATTGAAAACTATCATAACTTCTCAACAATCACAACATAAACGCATCAATTTCACCACAAGTCTCCAAAATTATTCCATGAAATTATCCTTAGGTATTTCACCATGCACTTATAAACAAAAAAGCATGACCAAGGAAATAATTACCTGCATGTTCAATTACACCTTGATATCTACGTCACGCTTATGTGTAGCAGCCGAATCCAAGAAGTACACTGTATTGGTTTGAGGATAAATCACGAGCAATATCCAGTAATTCCTACATATTAAGAATGTGTAAATACAACTTTAAATATCATATGATTCAAATTAGGTAAAAGGAGAGAGAGAGAGAGAGAATATCAGTGGTATTACTCCTGAAATTACGGTGCTAAAATAAATTTCTTCTTTTACATTGCCTTCATGTTTTCAGCTATATAAGTTACAACACCATCTACATTTGTTCTTACCATAACCGACGCAATATGTGTCAGAGGCATGAATCCAATCGATTGAATACCATATTGCTGACACAACCCATGGAGGTACCTAAAACTAATTAAACCAATAAATAGAAATAAAATCATGATATAAATTGAAGTTATAATTCGTGTTCTAAAGTCTTACATTGAAAATACTTTTAGGACAGATATATTCAACTATTGCATCGTAAGCAAATCGGTGACGTCTTCGACCATAACAAAAATACCATCATCGTACGTACAATTGAACACAAAGGCATCTACGGGCACCTGAAAGAAGTTAGTACCGACAGGAAATCTATGGGCACCTGTTTAACACCTAGGCCAGGAAAGCTTAAAATATTTGATAGGTACTACTCATGCCAACAAGGTCTACCTTCTTTTCCGGAAGTCCATCGCTAGAAACTCAACAGTTAAGCAAGCTTGACTTGGAACAATTCTATGATGGGTGACCCCCTTTGAAGTTTTCTCTAGGAGCATGCAAGTGAGGACAAAGTATGTTTTAAAGGCCCATATTGGTACAGTAGGTAATCAACACAAAATTCAACTGCCTCCTCGACAGCATAACCTTCAATGATACTACTGCCTTCAGGTCGAAATTGATTTCTCACATATCCTTTTAATATACCATGTATCTCTCAAATGGATACATATACCTCAATAATACTGGACCATAGATCTTAATTTCTTTGACCAAGTGAACAAGTGCACCATAACGTCAAAAAATGATGATGGAAAATACATTTTAAATTGACATAGAATGATAACAATATCACCGTGCAAATCATCCAATGCCTCTGATCAACAACTTTACTGTAAATGGTGTTGAAGAAAAAACAAAGTTTTATAATGACTTTTCTAACATGGTTTGGGAATATGCCTCGAATTGCAACTGGTAACAAGTGTTGCATTAAGACAAAAGAATTTTGATGTTTGATGAGTATCCATATGGAACCTTAACTGCATGTAGAGTCTCATAAAAACTTGTTTTCTCTTTTCTGGACAAAGTATAGTAAGCTATCTCGTATTCCCATTTCTATCATGTCCTTTCTGACTTTGATACCATCTTTTTTCTTTCCTTGAATGTTCAATAATGTTCCAATGATACTCACATACATTTTTCTCTACGTGCAATATATCAAGACAATACCTTATCGATAAATGTTTCCAATAGGAAGAAATCATCTATGACTCATAAAGATATTTTTCCTACAGTTTTTCAACCAAAGATCAATCGTTTCTTCTTCACAAATAGGACATGCTTTAGATCCTTTGTTAGTATAACCCGACAAGTTACCATAAGTTGGAAAATCATTTATGGCGCAAAATATTATAGCTCGTTAGGCGAAATTTATCTGGCTATGTGCATCAAACACCGACACGACTTCATCCCACAACAATCTTAAATCTTCAATTAGTGGCGCTAGATAAACATCTATGTCATTCCCATGTTGTTTGGCAGTAACATTAGCAAAGACAACATGATGTACTTGAGCTTTATACATAACCAAGGAGGAAGATTGTAAATTGTCAAAAGAATCGGCCAAGTGCAATGTCGACTACTCATGTTACCATGCGGGTTCATCCCATTTGTACATAGTCCAAGCCTAAGATTCCTATCTTCACCCCCAAATTTAGGAAACAACCTATTAATGTTCCTCCATTAAAGAGAATCGGTCAGGTGTCTTAGGTTTTCATCTTCTTTCCTCCCTTCAGCGTGCCACTGCATGGTCTTCGCATCATATTCCTTGCATCCTTATACTCATTTCGATACAATATACAATCATTTGGACCTGCATGTGTCCTCTCGATCTCCATACCCATCGGGCACAACAATTTCTTTACCTCGTAGATTGAACTAGGAAGCTCGTTATCCTCTAGAAGCATCTCTCGTAAAAGTTCCAATAATATCGTGAAACTCTTATCACTCCAATTATTCTTTGCTTTCAAGTTATACAGTTTCAACACAACAGACAATTTTGTGAATTTATTACAACCATAAAACAAAGGATTTTCAGAATCATTGAACAAGCTATTGAATATATGAGGCTTTCCAATGAAATCCCCTTGTATATCATGCATCTTTTCTTCTATCATATCATTCTCGTCATTTTTCACATCATTCTCACTAGTATTGCTCAAATTATTCTGTTGTTGATCACCATCATCGTCACCAGTGTTCGTCTTAGGAAGCATACTCTCACCAAGCCATATCCATCGTGTATAACCTTCCTTAAACCACGATGAATCAAATGGCTCCTCACTTGCTCAAAACTATGAAACTTTCCTGGATTCTTACAATCACAACAAGGACACAAAATCATTGCTTCACATTTCTTTCTTTTGTGTTTCTCTACACATTTCATAAACTCTTCAACCCCTTTTACATATTCATGTGTATTACGTCTGTCATGCATCCAACCCCGATCCATATCTAACAACCTATATGTGAAGATATAATTAAAAAAAAAATTATTAATTTTGAGTTAAAAATTTTTATGATAGAATTTTAAATCAACTATGTATTAATTATTGAAATCAGATATGAGAATTTTAAATTATAATTTTCATTTTTATTTATAAAATCCTACAGAAATTTTGGAAGAATCTCCCCTACAAATTGGACTTAGCCAACCTTTACGGGGAATCAAAATACCATAATAAAACCAAAACATTCAACCTCAATATATCCAAAACATAAACACAGCTCCAGTCAAACTTCAACATCATCCACTACTCCCAAATATATATATATATATATATATAAACATAATAACATCATAACTTTCCTAAATTTGAAATTAACCGTAATACCGCTTTTCATTTTTGGGCAGTTTTGAAATTTCAACGTGATATTTTCGTTAATGCTATTATAAATTTACAATTTTTGATAATTATCGTCTATAATTTCAATTATTTTGCAGTGGAAGGACTTGGACGGCACCCTAACTGATGTACCAATTAGAAATTTATTTATTTTGTTACATGCAATGTTATGCTTAATTGTTTATTCGATTTGTTACTTACCAAATTTCTATTTTTATCAAATTGTATTTTTGCCTAGATTGCATTAATTCGTAAATAGGGCACTTTGTTAAACTTGTGAAGGATTTTGCACTTAAATTACCCATTTTGAGAGTAGAGGGACCAAATTGCAAAGTGTCAAAATTTAAACCTATACCTAATTCTAAAACACACAACCCTCGGTCTCTCTCTCTTCGTACACACATCACCCTTGGCCTCTCTCCCTCTCTACCGCTCGCTCTCCCTCTCTCGGCCGCTCTCCCTCTCTCCGTTCGCGCACCGCCGGCCGCCGGTCATCACCACCACCGTGCACCTCCCTCTCACCTTAATCCCTTTTTCCCCTTCCCCTTTCCCCTCGCACACACACACACGGGTTCACACAATTCCACGCACACACACATACATAATTCGATATACACATGTATATATATATATATAGATTCTATGTAAATAACGTATGTATGCACCTTATATATATAATTTCAGATTTTTATAGTTAATTTCAGATTTTTAATTTTTGCTTAATTTTCGAATTTTACCATGAATTAAGGATTTAATGATCTTATGTGTGTGAGTATTGATGGATGGGAATGAGTATATTATTATGTATGTATAGGTGTATGTAAATATGTAAGTGTTGGATTTTTGTGTGGGCATATGTATATATTCAAATTTTGGCGATAAAAAAAAATTCAGACTTGGGACTCATGAAATTCTGATTTAATTGATGTGCTATAATATTAAATTTGAGGTTGAATATATGTATATATGATCATGTATATGTATATGAATATTTAAACGACATGTGTAATTTCGAAACTTTGAGATAATAGTATAAAAGAGTAAACCTTAACATTTAAGGAACAAGTTAGTTTAAATTGAAGTTATGTTCAAAGTTATAAATTTTTAGTTCAAGATCATTTTTTTTGAATAAGTAATGCCTAGCTTTGATTTTTGAAAATTGATAAGTAAGATTTCAAATTTGTCCTTGAACTTAATGTATTACTTCGAATATGATATTATATGTGGTGTTAAATGTGTTTGTTATATTATGAGTCACATGAAAGTCTCAACCTCATTTAAGAGTGTTAAATGTGGTTTTTCACTAAAAGCCATAATTTGTTAATGAATGGAAATTAATTAGGAGAAACTGTACATTGACGTCGTGGGCAACCAAGACTTCCACCTGCATATTAAGCAAAGTAACTACTGAGGACTACAAGTAAGTAAACTTCCCCTATTTTCATGAAAGTAGAAAGTTAATGTGAAATTAATGTGTGTAAGTGATCTCGTGTTAATTACTCAATATTGATGTATTTGATTTATGATATGCAAGTATATGTTATTAAGAAAAATGTTCAAGCATGCACGTTACATGTCATTGCATCATCAAGCATGCATTGGCATCGAAATGGGAAAGTCAAATATTTTAATGAAAGGAATGTGTCAAAGTGCAATTTTTGTCAATAATTATGTATCCCAAGTCTTTTAAGAAAGAATGGGTGTACTTCTATGTCATGAAAGATGCGAGTGGGAAATGGGGCGCGGGGGACCGGCGTACCCGAATGTAATGGGCCGCTTTGCGGTGGAATGAAGTGAATGAGCCGCTTTGCGGTGGAAATGTGAAAGTTAATCTGGTTCCAAATAAGAATTGCCCACTGTTATCTGATTGACTAGAAGTTACCTCAAGTGAGCTCAGGATGGAAATGAAGTGAAAGTTTTGAAATGTTAAGTGAAAGTTTGAATTTTCTGGAAAGTAAAGTAAATGGGGATACATATATGAAATTTTTAAAGCATTCATGTCATAAGCATGCATTCATGCATAAAGTCTACTTACTGGGCTTTAGCTCACCCCAATCCCTCCCCATATTTCAGGTGATGAAAGTTAGATGGTCAGAGGAGAGCACTTGGCGGCAGACTCAGACAGTACTCGCTGTCGTCATTATTTAATAAAGTTAAATTTATTTAAGTTATCATTTAAATTATTCCTTAATTTTTTTATCATTGATAATTGTTTGGATGAAGTTAGTTTTGATTAAGTATGGGTAACGTATTAGAGGTTAAATTTCCTCTTAATTCATTTTCCAATGTCTATTGATATTTTGGAAATTTTATGCTAAGGAGTTTGGGGATTGAATGAATTGGTTTTGGTGATAATGAATGTAGTTGAGATGTGATTGATCTTGTTTAAATTTTATGTCGGTTATGTTGTCTCTCTACAGATTGGTTAAGTCCAATTTATAGAGGAGACTCTGCCGAAATTTCTATAAAATTTCAGAATAGATAAATGAAAATTTTAAATGTGTAAACAATTTAATTCCGCATATAATGTGAAGGGAAGTTAACACCTAGGTTTAATATTCTTGAACTTGGGGTGTTACATTTTTGGTATCAGAGCTAAGAGTTTTAAAAGCGATTCTGTAGACTTTTAAAATTTATTTGAAAATGGTTCGGGTACTGAGTCACGCTTCAAGTGCTTCTCCTTCGATCATCTGGTAAGTTAATTTTGCTTAAATTATTGAATGTCATGTAATGCTACTAAGATTGAAATTCGTACACATTGATATGTAGTACTATATATTGAACTAGATGTTTTATTCTCTTCTATCTAGAAATGGCTCGCACTAGACGTAGCAACACTCAAGGAAGAACTTCTCAAACTCAAAATGAAGGGACGGATCGTAATACTATCCCTTCAGATACTCCGGTGATTGTGAACGGAGCGATGGACCCTAATACTGCCCCTTCAGGAACCCCCGATAATTGTGAATGAAGGGACAGGCAATAACACTGCCCCTTCCGGCACTCCGACGGTCGTGGAGGCCTTATAACTAATGAGACACGTGGGCACGGGAGGATATCAGAATTTAAGAGGCTGTCTCCACCATCCTTTGCTGGAACCACTGACCCCCTCGAGGCTGAAAAGTGGTTAACTGAAATGCAGAAAGCCTTTAGGGTTATGGGATGCACCAACGAGGAGAAGGTTAACTTTTCCGCATACATGCTTCAGGGCAGTGCATATGATTGGTGGCTGATGGTTCAGCGCCAACATGAAAATAACACTGATCCTTTTACTTGGGAGATGTTTACCACGGCCTTCAATGAAAAGTACTTTCCCAAGAGTCTCCTCCAGCAGAAGGAGGGAGAATTTCTGAAACTAGTGCAAGGGAACAGATCAGTCACAGAATATGAGGCAGAATTTGCTAGACTGGCTAAGTTCGCTCCAAACTTAGTGGATACTGAAGAGAGAAGGTCTAGGCGCTTTGAAGAAGGACTTAAGCCACAAATCAAACAGGCCGTGATTCCTTTCGAACTCACTACTTATAGAGAAGTAATCAACAAATCCCTGTTGGTGGAAAGAGCTCTAACCATAGATAGAGAAGAAAATAAAACTCCATCATTTAGCCAGAAATTTAAGAGTGGAAATTCAAGGGGGTGGAATAACAGGGGACAAAAAAGGAGGAATGACCAGGGGAGTAATAAAAATCACCAACCTAATAAGCAGCAGAGGATGACCTGCCCGAAGTGTGGAAAGGAACACTTGGGTGAATGTTTGTTGGGTAAAGGAGTATGCTTTAAATGTGGGATGCCTGGACATTTTGCAAATGATTGTAAGGGCCTCTGCTATAACTGCGGGAAATCGGGACATCTAGCTAAGGATTGTAGAGAGAAAAAGAAGACTACCCAAGCAAGGGTTTATACAATGTCTAAGAAGGAAGTTAATGACTCATCCACTGTGGTATCAGGTATTTTAAATTTTATTTATTACATTTCTCTTCTCTCTTTACATCTCGTACCATTCTAGACAAATTATGAACATGCATATATCTATAGAAGTATACTCTATTGTGGTAGGTACTTTGTACGTATGTGGCAAACTTGCAAATTTCAATCGTTCAGGAATATTTGAACGTATTTCCAGATGATCTTTTTGACCTACCACCTGAAAGAGAGATTGATTTCATTATTGATTTGGTTCCTGGAACAGCCCCAATATCTAAAGCACCGTATTGGATGGCTCCTGCGGAACTTAAAGAGCTCAAGGAGCAACTACAGGATCTCATGGATAAGGGCTATCAAGCCTTCGTTCAAATTATATGCGGAATTAAGTTGGGGTGTTACATCTTCACGCCTCTAAGTTGTGTCTAGAATTATTGAAGAAAGCAGGGCTAAATAAAGAGAATTTGGGTTGAAAAATCGAATTTTTGGACCCAGACCTACCTAGTCGGAAAGTCACGCGGTCAAGCAGCTTACATATCTTACGGCTGCGCGGTTAAGTCACATGATGCAATTTTCAACTTTCTGTGTGTTATAAGTTGGTCCGCCTCTTTTATTTGCAGCACAGGACCATCATCTTTTGATTGGAGAGATTTAGTACCCATATTTCTGTTTCTCTTCAATTAACTCTTTTCTTCTCTTGATTCTCGAACTTATTTCTTCTTCCACTTTTGTACCTCAATTGACTTCATCAACTCATTTTGCATGATTTTAGCTTCAATATTTGACATCCAATTGCTCGTAATTTCCAGCAAATGCTCATATCTCTTGATTCTAGAATGTTTTCTAAAATACAAACAAATAAATACAAATTAAGTAGAAATTATTCATGAACGACATTATAATATCCTAAGTTTGACAGATAAATAAGTGCACAAAATTCACTTATCAACCTCCAAAAATAGAATATTTGTTCGTCCTCGAACAAAACAAAACAAAAATAAAAATATATCAAAATAACTGAATAACAAACCTCTTTTTAACTGTTAATTCTTTTACCATATTGCTATTGAAATGTTCTTCAAAAAAGAGAACTGAACAACATAGAACTTGTTTCCACTTATCCTAAACTAGACTTTTCAAGTGTGTGTGTGCGTGTGCATATGTGTGTGTGTGTGTGAGAATAGCCAAAATCAAATGCATACTTGCATAGAAACATACTCAACATAGTGTAACTCATCATGCATAAGTAAGCCCAAATCTCACGTGGTCAATCAATGATTTCTTTTGATTTCCTTATTATACTCAATGATGATCGCAACCTTATGTTTTCCTCTTATATCCCGAGATTCCTTCTATTCACGTGGTGTCTAAATATTCATTCATAGCATTTTCCACAAAAATGAAGTTAGAACTAGATACAAGCATGCATATCAGATTTATGGTAATCAGTTCCCAATCTCACACCTCAAATTTCCAAGATTATGGTCTCATAGTTTATACCAAGCACTTCTATTATAAATGGATGACTTTTTCCTTTTTATGTCCACATTTTTACCCATCTTTGTGCAATACTTTTCTTATTTGCTTTCTATGTGACCCCTGTATCGAGTTTTGGGTCGATGACTCCTAAGTCAGACGACTTTAGGGTACCAGGTTCAGATAACCCTTAACGACTTAATTACCCGAGTCATAAAGGTGAAAAAAAATGTTAAAGGTGTTTTAGCGTTTTATGTGTAAGTCTTCTCTCCTTTAAGCTTTCTATGTGACCCACGTAATGAGCTCTTGGCTGATAAATCCCAACTCAACTGAATTTGGGGTACCATGTTTGAAAGACCCTTAAAAACTTACTTGCTCGAGTCACAAAGGCTACGAAGAGAAGAAGAAGTCATTTTTTTCTTTCTTTTTGTGCTGGCTTATATTTATTGCAAAACCCTTCAACAAAAGATACAAAACCAAAAACTTCAAACCCTCAACTCATCCATGCATACCTATACTAGCTTTTCCACCCTCCACCCCCCAAACTATTTCTTGAGCAGTTTTTTCTAATTTTAGGATCAGAATCTAATCACTTAAAGTTAAATTAAAATGCCCCTTTTTGGTATAACTTAACAGTTAGATTTTAATTTGAGTCAAAGTCAATATTTGTTCTTAATCACTCCTTTTATGGGATCATACGTCATGCAAATGGTTATTTGCTTTGAATTATAGACTGCTTGAAAACA
The DNA here is from genome assembly GCA_963555705.1 of Ligustrum vulgare. Taxonomy (NCBI): domain Eukaryota; kingdom Viridiplantae; phylum Streptophyta; class Magnoliopsida; order Lamiales; family Oleaceae; genus Ligustrum; species Ligustrum vulgare. Next base: position 21,417,815 of record OY743173.1, on the reverse strand, counting down.
TGTCGAGACTTGTAAGTGATAAAAATAATATTTGAATAGATAAGTCAGAAATTTAAGTGGCATTCCAACTACTCATCTCGTAAAATCTTAATTATATAATGGAAACAAATCTTAAACTTTATAAAAATGTAAAATAAACAAAGTATTTTCACTGGTTGTTGTGTGACTCAACACAATTAAAAAATAGGTAAGAAAGGGGGTGGGAAATTTGATAAAATCTAAAAAAAAAAAAAAAAAAAAAAATTATGTTATTTTCTTCGCAAAGAATAGTAAATTATAACTTCATGTTTACTATATTATATTTAATCAAATAATACAAATCAATATAACTAAAATTTTGTTTTGTTACGTCATGCAATTATAAAGTGTCATTCTTAGAATAGTTATGTAGTTCCTCAAAAAATCATGATTTTTTTACTAAGATTTCTATAAAATTTCCAAAGTAATTAAAAAATTTTCTTGTTAAATATAGTAAACTGTTTCAAGATTCTTAATTAAGATCCAAAAAAGAATGAATAGATCCTTAACTCGACCACATAGAAATAACCGTCGATAGAATATTAACCAATCAACCTCCTTATAAATAAGAATGTTGAGTTGATAAAAATCACAAAAAAAAATTCTTTAGCTCAGTCTAAACATCAATAGAAAAGAATTAATATGGCTAAACTTATACAAGTTTCAATTCTCTTCACTGTAGCTTTATGCTTTTCATTCCTTTCTAGTGTCGTCTACTCAGAAGATGTTCCCCAACCTCCAGTTTCACAATTCTACATTCAGGGACATGTTTATTGTGACACGTGTCGAGCTTGATTCATTACTGAACTTAGCGAGTTCATCCCAGGTGCATAATTATAATATGTACAAAATACTACTCATATAATTATAGCTGGCCTTTGAATCAAAAAAATGGAATTCTTTGTCCCCGTATTTGTAAAATTTTGAGAAAATTGAATATGATGCTTCAGTTGTTGAGCTTCTTTATCTAATAGTTTACGAGTTAGTTCATCATGCTACTAGAGAACTAGCATGTAAAATCAATGACGTTTTTTTTAAATAAATTGTACACACACGAACAATTGCACACACGAGAATAAAGGTTAAGAACTTAGCTTAAAGATGTTTTACACTTTATTTCGCACATCATTTCTTTCATTACAACATAGGCATGCAATATAACAACATAAACCCATCTCAATATTAGAATATAATGAATGCTTGGTTATAAGAATTTCATTGTTGTTCATTCAGACATATTTTTACAATTCATAAATTATAATTTAAATCTTGACATGTAGATTCCGGTGTACGCCTCCAATGCAAAGACGGTGAGAATGGGAAAGTAACTGATGAGATTCGAAGCGCAGAATTGAACGCCGGAAAGTTCCGAACCCAGGTTGTGGATGGACGGTGGAATCATGACCCGATATTCACGACGCGATGGCTCGAAGATGCGGAATAAAGAACCATGACTTTCGAAACGCCACAAGGAATCGCCCAATCTCCTTGATAAGTCTCTGATTTGAACGCCACAAATATTCTAGAAAATATTTGATAAGTTCGATATTTGAACGCCACAAGAAATATTCTTGATAAGTTCGAAAAACATAGGAATCTACCTATAACTTTTATTGAATCCTCAATAAAAACTGTTTATATCAAAATCAAGTCTGAATTACAATAAATGGAAAAAGCGTATAAATAAGCAAAATAAAACCCTAGTCGCTAATCTACTCAAAATATAATTCTAATTAGACTAAAATTCTAGAATAGGCAAACAAATAATTAAAAAGGGAAAAATAATCAAAATCCTCGAAACTCCAGAAAATTAGATTTACGGCCGTGATGAACTCATTTACGGCCGTAAATGACTTTCTGTTTAAGACTTACGGCCGTGACCATATTCTTTACGGCCGTAATGAAGGTTCTGCTCAAATTTGTGATAACTGTGTTACAGCCGTAATTCCAAAGGTTACTGCCGTAAAAGGCCTGCTGCTTAATTTTCTGGTTCTTTTCGACACGGTTTGTTCTTCAAAGCTCATCGAACTTGTTGAATTCTTGTTTTGGCTTGAATATTTAAATTTGCCCGTCAAGCTTGCTATGACTTCGATTGTCGAGGGTCCAGAACACATCATACTCTCCTTCTTTAAGATGATTCGTCCCGAATCATAGCTTTGTTCCTGTTGTTTCACTTCACCTCCTGGATCAAACGGAAAATTTCTCCTGCCATTGCACATGATCAACCAAAAATATTCTGCAACGGGGGTCACGTGAATGACTTGAAGTTGAAACACCTTTGGACATTGGTGGTGTTGCCCAAATTTCCACGTACCATTAACCTGCAAGAAATAATTAAATAGAACGGGGAGGGAAATGTTAGGTTCATGAGGTACAAGGTATAGATCCTTGTATTCATGAATTATCACCGTCAATTCCACTTTTTGAACTACGAGGCCCTTCTCTTCACCTCGTTCTCCTTTTGCAACTTCTTGCTCACCCCCCTCTATCTCTTTTCTCTCAAGCTCGGTTACTTCCTCTAACTCAATATTTTCTAGCTCATCCACCTCTTCAGTTTTTTTCTTTCAAATTCAACCACATCTTCTACCTCCACATTCGTATCACCATGTTCGCACACTACCTCATCACTATCCAAATGTGGATCTACCAATTCAAAACCCAAATTTTGAACTTCTACCCCAACTTCCAATTCATTCCTCTCATCATCAACAATTTCATTCTTAATCACTTCCTTGCTACCCAACTCCACATTTTCCTCATGAAATTTTGGAGTTTGATTATCAGTTTTTAATTTAAACTCCCCCTCCTTCTTTTCAATATCCTTATCCCAACATTACCTCCTATTACACCACTTTTCACTCTCCTTCCTTACTCTCTGTGAATCTTCTAGTGCTTCCTCTAATGTCAACCAATATAGTATGCATGTTTTCCCTTTCTTAAGGAATTGGTATATGTGCATACTCTTATCATAAACAGCCTCCCTCCTACGCCTTCAAGGTTTTCCCAATAAAATATGATAAGACTTCAATGGCACTACATCACACCATACATTCTCACTGTACATTCCCTGGGTGATAGGCACTAGAACTTGTTTGGTTACTTTGAAATTCCCAAACTCCCTCATCCACGACATCCTATAAGGTTTATGGTGTGGTTCTAGAGGTAATCCTAATTTTTCAACCACGGTGCTACTAACGAAATTATTAAAACACTTTCCATCAATCGCCAAACTGCACCCCTTATGATCCACATAACATCTAGTTTGGAATAAAAAGCCCGGATCATAATCCATTCCTTATGTGGCGTTAAAAAAAATTCAAGAATGAAGAGGATTTAGACATCAAATAGCAAGAACAACTTTTATTGACTTGGAAGGAAATATTCCCAAGAATTTTAAAGAAACTCAAGAAAGTGGTTCTTGAATTTGGAATAACTCTTTTTTTTTTTTTTTTTTTTTTTTTTAATTTTTGATAAATTTTCGGATTAAATAAATAAAAATAAAAAAATAAATTTTTTTTTTATAAATCCGAAAAATTCGATACGAACGCAACAAAACAAACGGCACATGATTTGGATAAGAATTAAATAAAATAAACACTTTTGAGTTTTGTTGGAACGATTTTCTGGATTAAAGACTCAACAAACTCAAGAAGAACGCAAGAAAAACTGAAAATAAAACACTCAACAAGATATGGATGATTTTTATGGGACTCGATGATAAACATAAAAATCAAACTGGATCGAAAAACCTAAATTCAGAGTCAGCTCTGATACCAGATGATGAGATTCAAAGCACGGAATTGAACGCCGAAAAGTTCTGAACCCAGGTTGTGGATGGACGGTGGAATCATGACCCGATATTCACGACGCGATTGCTCAACGATGCGGAATAAAGAACCACGAGTTTCGAAATGCCACAAGGAATCGCCCAGTGTCCTTGATAAGTCTCTGATTTGAACGCCACAAATATTCTAGCAAATATTTGACAAGTTCGATATTTGAAGGCCACAAGAAATATTCTTGATAAGTTCGAAAAACATAGGAATCTACCTATACCTTTTATTGAATCCTCAATAAAAACTGTTTATATAAAAATCAAGTCTGAATTACAATGAATGGAAAAAGTGTATAAATAAGCAAAATAAAACCCTAGTCGCTAATCTACTCAAAATAGAATTCTAATTAGACTAAAATTCTAAAATAGGCAAACAAATAATTTAAAACGGAAAAATAATCAAAATTCCGAAAATTCGAAAAACTAGATTTACGGCCGTGATGAACTCATTTACGGCCGTAAATAACTCTATGTTTAAGACTTACGGCCGTGACCATATTCTTTACGGCCATAATGAAGGTTCTGCTCAAATTTGCGATAACTGTGTTATGGCCGTAATTCCAAAGGTTACGGCCGTAAAAGGCCTGCTGCTTAATTTTCTGGTTCTTTTCGACACGGTTTGATCTTCAAAGCTCGTCGAACCTGTTGAATTCTTGTTTTGACTTGAATATTCAAATTTTCCCATCAAGCCTGCTATGACTCCGATTGTTGAGGGTCCGGAACACATCAGTAACATTTACCGAGGTCGGTTACATGAAAGCAGAAGGACTCTACAGCATGCTCATTGAACGAGATCACAAGAATGAGTTTTGTGAAATCACACTTATTTCAAGTAGCAGAAAAGATTGTGATGAAATCCCTACTGAAGGATGTGTAAAGCCATCATTGAAATTTATACTCAATACAGTAAATGGCACCACACGCACGATAAATCCTCTTGGATTTTTCAAGAAAGAAGTTCTTCCAAAATGTTCACAAGTCTTTAATAAGTTAGGTATGTATCCCCCAAATATGTGAAGAACAAAAATAAGACGTTATTGAATAATTTAGTGTGCCTTTTTGTCAAGGCTTTTGATGGCCAATAAGTGCCTTGTAGTATAGAATATTTTTCTTTGTAATTTTTGTAAGATTCCAAGAATTTCCTTGTGGAAAGACAATAAAATTTGTAGATTATGATGAGATAAAAAAATAATAATAATAACTGCAATATATATTGTAATATTCTTCTATTATCTTGTGTCAATTTTACGATTCAGTAGTGTTGATTATAAATTTCTTGGAAATTTTATTGAGTTTGTATTGGAAAGGAAATGATCCAAGTAACTTTTTTTTCTATTCTTTTTCTTTTTAGTGATTGGAATTAATGAGTGATGAGTGATAAGTTGTAAAAATATGGAATACTGTTTGCTTTATACAAAATGAGTGTAAATTATGAAGATGGACCATTGACTAAATGTATTTTCAACCAAAAATTACTATATCCAAAAGAAATGACTGATGCAATATATATTTAATATACTTTAGCATTTTAAAATGTTTGGATAATTGATAATTTATGTTTCTAATTCAAATGTTTTATGTTATTGATATACAAAGTATAGACGTTTTAGTCTATCTTCTGCGCACTAGTTTAAGGTTTTGGGTGAAATAAGATAATTTTGATTGAACGTATTTTCCAGCAGGAAAATATAAGAGGTATAAAACGTAAATAATCTTTATTATATTATTATATACATCTTGGAAGGTACAATTATAAAATCATTATAAGATCAATAGTGACAACTAAACATTTGTACTTTGTATATTGTATCGGTATATTGTAAAGGTAGATATGACTTTTAATATATATCTTAATGCAAGAAATTTAATTTTTTTTTTCTTTTCTATGAATTAATATTATCTTATTCAATATTTTTTTAACCTTAAAAAATAAAAATGTATCTTATCAACGTGTAAACATATACCCTATATCGAATCAAATTAATTAATATGATAATAATAACATAAAATATATTAAAAAATTTCATATTCTTTAAGATAACAAACCCTCATATTTGTGCCCAATCTAATCTAAGATTTCAAAATTAGACCCCTAGCTCGAACATAAACTACATTCGAAATTAAAAAATATGTATATATATATATATATATATCTCAAAGGAATCTTGTACAATTACTTGTTTGCAGCATATTCCACTAGGACAGAAATACTCATTCGCGTTGTTGTTCAGGACAATACGCATCGATTGTAAAAGCGATGTGTTTGGCGACGATGTGTAAAGAGTGGACAATACACGTCGATTGTAAAACAACGCTTAAAGTTGATTGTAGATGTCAGTTGTAGCTTAAAAATCGACGCCTAAAGTTAGACTTTAAGCTTTGGTTTTTAAGCTAACTTTAGGCGTCGGGTTTTAAGCTACAGCAGATGCCTAAAGACTTTTTTTTTTTTTTTTCTTTCTAAAGAATTTCATTAATGTAAAGCAATTACGATGGGAAGGGCTTGTTTTTCACAACCAAATAAAAAAATAATAAAAGTAAAAAGTTCAAAAAGAAAACAAAATGACAAAATGATTGTTTACTTAAATGAATCACACAGTATTTAAATCAAATATGCACATTTTTCAATCTATTTTTCCATAATATAAAATCCATTTTCATTATCATGCAAGAGAGGAAGAGAATGCTATTAAAACCATGTCATCCTTGCAGCTGCTGAGTGATGACTCAAAAAGGAATGCCCCTGTGGTTAGGAAAGATGGTATTGAACTTCGATTTTTGAGCAAGATGAAAATTGTAAAATGAAAGATAAAAGCCAGGATCAAGCAGGATGAAAATTTATAACTTCAATTTTTGAGCTAATGTTTCTACACTATATATCATTCAAGAAATTTAGGAGTGGAGTGGAGCTAATTGACTGTTAAATAACATAACTAGCAATATGGTGCCAGAATCTATTAACTTGGGTAGTGCAGTGCATGTGAGTTAGCATAGAATAACATCTTAGAGAAAAATTTAACAAGAACATCTTTCAGTTTTTAAAATGAAAACAAGGTTACGTATAATGGTTTTCCTCTTCTCTTCGTACTTGGGACCCTGTAAGCTATTGGAGATGCCAAGTAATGACACACAATGGATGATACTCTATATCCAACTTGGTTCTTGCCCCCACAATAATTTGTGCTCAATGTAGACTATAGTAAGTTAAGAACGGTAAAATAGGACACGGGCATCTTCTTTTCTTAAATCCAGTAAAAACCAAATATTATACCATTTCCTAGGGTAGTCAGCTGCTAGATTCTCTTTGTTGGACATGAAATCAGCAAAATATTAATCTACAGCTAATAAAATAAGATAATAACCTTATTCCACACATCCCAGTACACATCACACTGTGTAATAAGATTCCACGTTTAAGTACTCCCAAAATCACACAAAATCGTTCATGATTCTCATTCAAGAATCACGAAGACTAAAGTAGATGTTTGTAATGTATTAGACACTACACAAAAAAAATGATATTAAAAATCAAAAAAAATACATCGTAAATTTAGATTTAAAAAAGAAATTAAAAAACACATCAGTATTTCCTAGAATAGCTGATTTGTACAAATTTAATAGATTCCCTGAATCGAAAAGTAAAACCTGATTTCGCCAATTAGCTACAAAAGGTTCTGAAATAATACCTTTCTGGGTCGCTGCCTTTATTGAGATGGTTCTTGATGGCAGATTTACGGTAAGTCTTCTTGAGATAGTCCTGCGAAGCATTCTTGGAAACTCCCAAGAGCTCTTCTATCAAGTATTACAAAACAGATCTCAAAAGATCGTTCAAGAATCAAACCTAGAAAACCCTCGATCTCACAATAGATCACACAAATAGATCAATACACCAAGACCTCACAACAACTGTTCAATATAATATATTTACTAAAGTTTCACTCAGAAAATAGGAAGAATAGAGAAGATTTAACAGAGTCAGTTGAAGAGGCAAGAGGAAGAGAGAGATATGATTAGGGTTCGAGAGAGTTCTACCTTAAGTCACATAGATAAGTCATGTATGTATATCACCATCCAACGATACAGATCTACCTTGTAGATCAACAGATCGAATCAATCCTCAAATAAAAAAATGCTTTTGCAATTGGTAACACATTTTTGCTCAAATGGCAAAGGACTTGTATCACATTTCTACAATCTCCACCTTAATACAACTATTACAACATCTCCTTCTAAATACATGTAAACAAACAAAAGAAGGTTAAAAAAATATACAAAATAAAAAAGTAAAAAATAATTAGAATTTCAAATTACCCTTTGTCAATGTTAAAAGACTTAAACATTTCTCAAACTTACTCACGGGTAAAAATTTTGTACCCATATCTGCAGAATTAAACTGAGAAGGGATCTTCTCAATAGTATCTAGATTCCTAGAGTTAACCCTTTAACCGTTTCAATCATAGAAATTTATTCCGATTCAATAGTTGAAAGAGCAACAACATTCTATAATTGAGATTTTCAGCAAACAAATGCATCAAAAATAGTAAACACATAAGAAGTAACAAATTTTCTATTATCCCTATCACTAGCATAGCCAGCATCAACATAAACTTTCAATTTCATTCCTTCAGAACTTCCTCTATAAGTCAGACCTACTTGTGCAGACCCTTCCAAATACCTAATCAGCCATTTTAAAGTGTCACAGTGATTAGGACTAGAATTGGCCGTATATCTACTCAACAAACTAATAGAATGAGCAGTGTCAAGTCTAGTGCAGACCATAGTATACATAATTGAATCGACATCATTTAAACATAGTACATTTTTCATTCATTTAAATTCATGTTTAGATTCACGGAAATCATTTTTATTCAAGATAAAATGATTAGCTAATGGAACACTACAAGTCTTGGCCAAACACATACCAAATTTATTCACAATCTTTTGGACATAAGAAGTGTGGTTTAATCTAAGCATGTGTTTAGGCCTATTCCTAAAAATTTCCATGCCTAAAATTCTTTTAGCATTTCCAGATCTTTCATATCAGATTTAGAAAATATAGCACTTTTAAAAAGTTTAATCTGATTAAGGCAATGACTGATAAGAAACACAACATCCATATATAGTAACAGAAACATACTTACATTATTTTTTCAGATTGCAACTTATAGTACAAAAAATGATCATATTCGCTTCTTTTACATTTCAAAGATAACATAAAAGTATCAAATCTTTTGTATCATTGTCTAGGGAATTGTTTAAGACCATACAAGGATTTCTTTAGAAATCATACACAGTTAGCTTTACAGTTTTCAATAAATCCTATAGGCTGGTTCATTAAAATTTTCTCATCTAACTCACCATGTAAAAAAGCAATTTTAATGTCTAAATTGTCTTAAATCTTATAAGTTTAGATTCAGTTCCTTCTTCTTTTACTTTATAAATCCATTTAAAGTCCACCGTAGATTTCCCCTTAGATTTAATTCCCGGCATTATTAACCCCCAAAGACTTCATTATTCACTCATGTCTTTAATTCATTCCTTAGAGTATTTACTAGAAACAACTTCTTCATAAGTTTTGGGTTCAAATTCACCCAAGTCCTGAAAATTAAGTAAAGCAAAGGTAACACTATCAACACAACGAAACCTTCTTGGTTCCCTAATATTTCTTCTAACTCTATCCCTAGTCAACTTATAACCCCTCAGATTATTACCACCCCATTTCATGTTCAGTTTCAAAACCAGTATCTTAAGTTTCATCTAGAGGATCATGCTATTCAGGTTCTACAGTCTCATGATCTGTGATATTAGGCTCCACCTAGTCAGTTTCACTAGTGGTAGGTAAGTTTAAGTTAGAGATGAGTAGGACACTTTCAGTTTCAGCTCTAGACATCTCTGCATGTTCTTTATTTCTAGACAAGACATCTAAAAGTCACATATCTAGTTATAATGACCTTGATTCCACTTAAATCTCTAGCCCATAGTCTGTACCCTTTAACACTTAGGGGATATCCCAAAAAAAAAAAAAAAAACTTTTTGAGCCTTAGGTTGTAACTTACCTTCATTTTGATGTGAATAAGTAGCACATCCAAAAAATAATAAAATGAGAATAATCAACAGGATGATAACTCAAAATTTCAAAGGGATTCAATTTTACAGTATAACATGTAGTCATCACAACTTCACCCCAGAAACATTTAGGAAGAGTATAATCAACCATCATGCATGCATCTCACTTTATCTAAAATAGTTCTATTTATTCTTTCTGCAATTCCATTTTTTTGTGGTGTGTATGGTACAGTATTGTATCTAATAATGCCATTATTATCACAAAATTGATCAAATTCAGAATTACATAATTCCAACATATTGTTAGTTCTTAAGGCCTTAACTCTTTTTCTAGTTTAATTTTCAACTTTCAATTTCCTGAATTTAAATTTTTCAAAAGTTTTCAAATTTATACTTTAACAAATAAATGTAAACCTTTCTGGAGTAATCATCAATTATGACAAAAAAATATGTGCCTTCCCCCCATTGTAGGAACATATGCAAGTCCCCACATGTCATAATGTATGTAGTCCAGTGTATTCTTAGATCTTTGTGTACCAATGTTAAAATGTAGTCTATGATGGTTTCCCAAATTACAAGTTTCAAAGAAAAGAATGTCAGACATATAATCTTTACGAAAGACACTTTTTTTTACTTCAAATTTTAAGGCTTTAGCCATGACATGGGTTAACCTTTTATGCCATTTTAAAGTGTCATCATTATTTGAAACAAAGTTATATACAGCAGTCTGATTATTCAAAATAGTAGCATTCAAAACATAGATACCATTATGATATGATCCGGACCAGGCATCGAAGGGCGAAGTCGAGCCATCGGCAATATGACAATGATCTACGTGTAAAATGGAGCAAGTTTCATTTTGGGGTCGAGCCGAGAAGAGGGACGGATCAAGTCGAGCCGAGAAAATGAAGTTATTTGGGCAGAAAATCCATCACGGCCGTAATGGAGGACCTTCACGGCCGTAACCCATATATTCACGGTTGTAAATCATGTTATCACGGCCCCGTAATCATTTATCCAAGAAAAAGAAAGAATTTCAGCAGAACGAGGCTTACGGCTGTACATAGTCGGGGGAAGTTAAGGTGAAGAGACAGGCCTTGGTGACATTTTCTTTTGGTGGGTATTCGGATGACGTAATTTGTGACGTGGTGCCAATGCAAATTAGTCACATACTATTGGGGAGGCCTTGGCAACATGAAAGGGCTGTGCTACAGGATGGGTATACGAATAGATACAGCCTGGTAAAAGGGGGAAAAAGTTTACTCTAATGCCACTATCTCCAACTGAAGCCCTGAAAGATCAACTGAAGGTGAAAAGTGAGTTTGAGGGGGAAAATAAGAGAGTTGAGGCCACGACCTCAGAAAAAGGAGAGGGTGTGGAAATTAGAATTCTATTTTGAGTAAATTAGCGACTAGGGTTTTATTTTGCTTATTTATATGTTTTTTCCATTCATTGTAATTAAGACTTCGATTTTGATATAAACAGTTTTTATTGAGGATTCAATAAAAGTTATAGGTAGATTCCTATGTTTTTCAAACTTATCAAGAATATTTTTGTGGCGTTCAAATATCGAAATTATCAAATATTTGCTAGAATATTTGTGGCGTTCAAATCAGAGACTTATCAAGGAGATTGGGCAAATCCTTGTGGCGTTTCGAAAGTCGTGGTTCTTCATTCCGCATCGTCGAGCCATCGCGTCGTGAATATCGGGTCATGATTCATCCGTCCAACCACAACCTGAGTTCGAAACTTTCCGACGTTTCTTTTGCGCTTCGAATCTTATCACATTAACTTTAATACCTTTGAACAAAAAGCGAACCTTTAATAATTTTATAAAACTATTTTGAAGAGAATGAGAGAATCCTTATGCTGGAATTATATATGTCCATAGAGTATAATTCACGACATTTGAAATAAAACGTTAATTGATTGTATTAATATGATGTCGCGTTTGTCCACGGGTCGATTAGATATTACAGATTGAGTGTTTAAGTTGTTAATCACAGAAAGATTCAATTTGAAATTCGATCTAAAATTAACGTTCACGATCAGTAAATAAATATGGACAATTTATTTTGATAAGATCGTCTCGGTTTTATTAAAGTCCATCTTTGACTTTGGTAATAAAATTGAGAGTACGTTTGGAACGTATTGGACGGGACCACGTGAAATTAATTTGTGACATTGACCATACAAATTTAATTTCACTTGACTATCGTACGTGGAATCTTAATCCTAATCGGATAACGGACTTCAATTACTAACTTGAAGTTCTTTGAGGTATCAATGGGTGAAATCAAATTGCTGATAAATATCGCGGTACTTTGGGAATTAAAGTAAAGTAACGAGGAATATATATTCGTATTATGGAATCCGTCACCTTTAAGGTATGATCATAATCTCACTGGTTCTTCTAGTGGACAGTTGAATTTGAGCTCAATAATTTGACAGTGACTGTTGAATTCTATGATGTGATGCGATCACATCGAACTGTCAGATAGAAGATGAGAGTTGGGAGTTTATGAATATTCAGAGAAGGGTATTTTGGTCATTTTAACTTGCTCCGAATACTCGAGTTGATCGATGGATGTAACATGTAAGAACAATAAGTTAGAGGATATAATTATTGATTAATTGTTTCAGTAATTTCAATTTTACTAAGTGCAATCTCGTTCTTTTAGTGTAATAGAACGTGATTAATAAATCAATTTTGATTGATCAAGAGTTGACTGAGTCATACTTAATTTATTGGAGCTTAGTTTAATTGGGTCCGATCAGGTTCCTTCGGTGGCTTCACTATAATAGGTTTATACAGGCTTATTACCTGTATTGGGCTGTGCAAAAATGGGCCAGGGTTATGGTACTAGGGTTGGTAGGGTTTTGGAGTGTAAACAGGTTACAAATAGTCTCCTAAGACTATTTTTCTTAACCTACTTGGCAAAGCGGCGAGACACACACTAAAGTGTGTAGTGTGTATTTTCTCTTTACAAAGAAAACTCTAACCCTATTTTAACCTAGGTCTTGATAAAGGTGACCACACACCTACATAGTTGCCATTGGAGAACACCGGGGAAAGTTTGAGGGTTTGAAGCTTTGGTGGAATCAAGAAGCAGTTGATGAAGATTATTGTAAAGCACGCTACAAGGGTAATATTCTCGAAACCATTTTTGTGAGAAATTTTTTTTATTCCAAGTTCAATACATAGAACAGAAAATCTAACGGGATGATCTAGTCACAAGGAATCAATTTTTGTGAGTAGAGCAACCCGGGTTTCCAACAATTGGAATCAGAGCATCATGTTTTTTTATACTCTTTTGTGCATTTAGGAATAAATATTTTTTGTTTATGCATGTGTTGGTTGAGCGGTGTTAGGATTATGTGATTCATTTGTTATTGGATGAATGTTATTCTTGTTTGAACAAATTTATGGCCTTACAATTTTGTGGTAAATTCTTGTATTTGTATTATCAAGTGTTGTAACAAAGAGGGTGGATTAGGACTTCATGTTTTCCCCTTTGATTTTGATTATTGTAATAGAATTTAGGGTTTGTGTAAGTTCTATTGTAATTATAAAATCAGAGGACCATATCTACGGTTTTCAGAATGAAGGACTTATCTTACGATTTCGAAATTGGACTCGGCTTCACCATCTTCAACAAACATAGGACCTTGCTTGCAATATCTAGAAAGTGAACGATTTTGACATGCAGATCGGTGGATGGAAGCCGCAGCACGCGTGGTTGCTGCTGCTGTGATCGGCGGTTGAATCTCGACCCGATCGTGGCGAAAAGTGCCGCTGCGCGCGGAAGGTAGCACCTGTGGGTTCTGCTGCCGTGATTGGCGGTTGATGGTGGAGCCTATGGTGTCGCGATCTTGCCTAGATCGCAGCGGCGGTGCTGTGTGTGGAAGAAAAATGGTGACACAGTGGTGTCGCCGCCTTCGTTCAACGCGATGCAGTGGTGTTTTCGACACCATTTCTGCGTAGTGATGATATGGTGGCGATGGTACCTAGTCATTCCTACCGAGTTCATCGTGCAAGTGGTTATGGCTGTTCCATTTTATGTGATAGCACTGGAAGCGACTCGGTTACTGTGCATATTTTTATGCATAGAGAAGAAGGGATTGACTTGGGCTTATTTCAGTTTGGGCTGGTTTTTGGTACTTTTAATTTGGACCGAATTTCAAATTGAAGTTGGGCCATTTTTCGGTATATTGAATATGGGTCTTGAATTGTAAAATGTTTCCACTTTTATTAATTGTAATGTGGCCTAAATTGTTTAGCTGGGCCATTGCAATGTAGACTGAATCTTACATTTGACCAGAATATTTAATTGGATCACTGCATTTGGAATTTGGCATTTGTGCCGAAGATTGTTGCTTTGCAGATTGGACCAGTTTGATGATGGGCTGAGAAATATTATTTGAAGAGTTCAAGTATTGGACTGGACACTTACAAATGGGAATTGAAGAATTGGGCCGGCTTGTGGCTCAATAGACTCTTTAATTAATTTTGTAAATTTGTGTCTAGGTTTGGGCCATAAATAATGTTCTTGTTTATTTTATTATATCGCATTTATTTATTGCTTTAATTAAATGGTGAATGAATGTCATTAAATAACATGTCATGTAGATCGCATAAATACCGCTCTAGGTACTATACTGTCATGCATTGTTTTATATTTTATTTTCTTTTCTAAATGTTAGATTAGAAAATAAATATATTTATTAATAATTAAATCGATTTTAAGAGTAAAAATTGATTGGTAATTATTAAATTAAAACCCAATAGTTCAAAACATTAAGTGAGTGAGGGTGCAAAATATTTTGAACCCATGGCCTCCCATATTAGCCCATTAGTAAAAATTTGTGTATGCATCGTGCTAATCTAATTAGTCTCCCTATAGGAGGGCTGCACTATTCTGGTTACTGGATTGGGCCCAATTAGGTGATGATTTTTAAGTGTGAATTAATCATGATTACCCTATAGGTGACATAATTAATTTGGTACTTGAAATATTATCAATATAGGGGTTATACACTTAAATCAAAGACATCTCGAGGACTTTCTATAGAATATCCAAACGATATCAATGATGGCCAAAATTTTAAAGAATATAGATTAAATATTGCATGAGATGCTGGATATATTTAATTTAGTGGGAGGGTCTCAGCCTTGCCATAAATCACATTTATTTCTCCTCTAGAGAAATGTGTTCAAGATTTTTGGGGTTTTAGGTTGTCGTCATATCATAGTAGTTTTGGGTCTACTTGTGCATAATTTTTTTTATTCATGCATCATATATGAAAGTATTCATCACATATATAACTCGTGTTTAATACATTTATTTTATTTAAATGTCATATTTTTCACAACTAGTTATATGTTTAGACATGACCAACTGATTGGCGAAAACTGAAAAATGTCTCATTATAATTCTTTTCACTTATAACATTTGTTCGTGCTAGGAGATTCTTGTTCAATAGTAATCAAAAATCTTCTAATGAAAATGGTGTTATTTTGATGAGATGGTTTATTGCGTAGTTTTTATTCTCATATCAAGTACTTTGCAATAAAAACATCAAAATAGGATAACCAGTTCTATTTTCATGATGGAAGGGTATTTATGGTAATTTGAACATCTTAATTATGGAGTTGTACAAAAAAATGCTATCAAGCTATAATATATCTCTACTTATGAAACGGTTGCATTTTTTTTTGTAAGAGACCATTTGGTAAACCATGATTGGTCACTTTAACGCGATGGAGGTTCCACTTGCAAACATTGATTCATGTGACATAATGCTTGAAAAATATTTTAAGATAATCTCTTGCAGTTCAGTGTGGACTAAATTCACCAGGATGAACATGTCTCTGAAAGGTTCAATCTAAGCTATTCATAGATTAGAGATTATTTTAAAGCAACGGGTAGTATGGTAGGCCCTCTAACCTTTTTGCTTTCAGTAAATATAGGATTAATGAGGAGTAGCCTTTCCTTGAAACTCTATAATGGAGTAAGACTCTATTCATTGTGTTATGGTTAGTAATTGAGTCTATCTTGATTATAGATTCTAGAGTAACTAATCACTGTTGCAAGTTGTTGCAATATGGTCCTTGGTGACCAAATGGCTCAATGAGAAGTAGAATATACTATAAGGATAAGCACGGGTATAGTAATATGGAGAGAGCCGTTGGGCTTTTGTGTTTTTGAAACAACTTTGATTGTTATTTTGTCTCTATGCTATTTGAGTGGAATTATTTGGCACTTAATCTCCCTTTTTTCAATTGGAATTAAGTTAAATAATGCTCGTATTATTGTGAGACAAATGGTTAACAATCTCAAAGCCTTGTAAACGGTTCTAAGTATAATATTACTACAAGTGATAAGGGATAGATAATTCCTTGTATTAATGAACTCTTTGATAAGATCTTAAGATAATGAATGATGAGTTATCCTCATTACTAGTTTCATTTGGGAATGTACACCGGAGATAGTCAGGTTCCTTCATAGCCTATTACCATTGATTCATTTCCTGAAATACCCGTAGAGTTGTGGCATGGGTAAGCCCAGTCTATACAACATTCAGATTTGGGGACTTTTGGCACACAAGCTGAAAGGAAGGATTGACGAGATGGAGGCAACAATGAAGGTTTGATTATAAGGTATACAACGAAACTAGAATTATTTCTTTTATAGTCCTCTGGTCAAGAAAGTATTTGTTCAATACAAATGTAACATTCTTAGAGGATAAGTCATATAGAAGAATACAAATCCACAAGTAAAATTCTATTGGACAAGATTTTAGAACGTTGTTCAAACAACCTGATTCTAGATTTCCGCATAGAATTAATCTTGATGATTTAGGACTTCTTACGGAATCGATGGTCGTTGATCCTAGTGGGAGAAATGGGCAAGTGGTTCAACCACTATTTTTTCCTGGTGATCCCAATGGACAGGGGAAAACCAAATGTTGTAGTCGAAGAAGTTCTCACTATTCCACCTCCTCGTTATGTTTATAGGGAGGTAGTGGAGCGGTTGATCCCAGTAAACTAAGTGAGCCTTCATTTTTTGTTTCCATATTGAGTAATTACCCTCCCATCAAAAGTCTCAAGATCAAATTTACTAAAACCTATGTTACCAAAACTAATCACACAAAGTGATAAGGTAATCAGAGGATAACAAGTAAAATATAACAAAATAACTTTCATAAAGAGTTCATAACTTAAGAGAGTAAAGAGAGTGTGAGTGTATGTCAAATGCAAACTCACACATACACATATGCAGATTCTAAGTCACGGTTATACTATATCCAAAAGGTCCTAGGTTTCCGTGAGACTCTTGTTCTCAGGTCAAAGGAATCAATTGAATAGGAAAGTCACATGGTGATTTAGTAAGAAATACTACAAATGACAAACTAAAAACAATAAAGGAAGTTCAAAATTTAAAGAAAGTTCAAGAGTATATATGTACATTTTCACAATATTCACCATAAATACAGCAAGTATACATGATCAACACAAAGTAGAAACATATATTAATAAATCGCAAAGGGTCAAGAAGTTAGGGCTTCAGATTTCACCAAGCGAACACCCAGTGTTCGTTAGATGCAACTCTTTAGCGATTGTAGTTAGCCGAACAATCAAGAACCCCATATCTCCAAATAGGGAAACCAGATCAAAACTGAATATAGACAGATCAAGTCAAGAGAACCCAAAAATAACTTTGATACAATAACGAGGGGTTTGCAATAAAACATATGCAACCAATAGAAACCAACTAGTGCAAAATATAAAGAACTCAACACTATAACTTTATGCCCGAAGGATCGAGTTCGCCCAACCTTTGGCTAATTCTCAATGAAGATCAACAAATGTGGGTTATGGCTTCATTTTTGTCGCAATAATCACAAAGAAACAATATATCAAGTGTTAAAAAATAGATCTCAAAAGATCATTCAAGAATCAAACAATAAAACCCTAGATCTCTCAATAGATCACGCAAATAGATCAATACACCAAGACCTCACTACAACAACTCAATCTAACCTATATAAACTAAGTAAATCATTCATGCAAAAAAATAAGAAGAATAGAGAAGATTCAACAGTGTCAGTTGAAGAGGCGAGAGGAAGAGAGAGATAGGATTAGTGTTGAAGAGAGTTCTTCCTCAAGTCATTGAGACCAGGTGTGTATTTATATCATCATTCAATGGTCAAGGTCTTCCCTTTAGATTAACGGCTAAGATCAAGCCTTAAATTACAAAACATGTTGTTGTAATTGGTAACTCATTTTTGCTCAAATGACAAAGGACTTGTATCACATTTCTACAACATTTAATTGCAATATTCTCAATTTTAGGTTGTTTTCTTCCAATTAACGAAATAATATGCGTAAATGTATAATTAAGAATTTTGACTAAGGGCCTTTTTAACTAATGTTGTAAGTTGTAGAAAGGAAAGTAATTTTTGATTAAAATAGAAAGATGTATAATATGATACATATTGTATTTAGGTATACAATCACATAAAATAGGCACCTTGAGTGGTTGCGGGTTGGTTGCGACTTGAGTGGTGGAATCAAATCATTTAGAAGTGGTAGACATAATATGTTGAAACTAGTGGGGATTATATGGGGACGAGGCGAATAGTTGGTGGCTGCTGTAAATAGTTGGAGGCGAGACAAAAATATGAGGAGAGGATGGTCGACTGCTGGCAAGATAATGAGGCTATTGGAAGTTGTGTAGACAAAGAATATAAGGAAAAAATTATAGTGGAGGAGAAGAAGTAATAATAATAGAGTAGTGAAGAAGATTAAAAATTTGAGATGAATGATATGCTAGAATATCAAATTCCTTGAAAGTCGGGTAAGGTGGATGGGGACTAAAAAAGGAGAAGAAGCCGAGATGAGGTTCATCGGAGATGAGACTGCTTGAAGAGAAAAGGAATGCAATAGGGTGCTGGAGATAATATATGACGAAGGAAAAGTGGAGATTATGTGGAGATGAAAGGCCGAAAAATTAATGACACGGTGAAAGGAAGGGAAAAAGAAAAGAAAAAAACTGGAGAGGGGCCGCAGTTGAAGTTGTCGGAGGTTTGTTTTGGAGAATGCTGGAGCAAAGAAAGAAATTGGAGGAGCCAAATGGTGCATGAAACGGCCAAGGCGGGAGGAAGTAAGAAAATTTAGAGTTATTCATGAGAGTCTTAATTTGGCTCTGATACCATGGAAGAATATAATGAACGTACAATTTTATTCATTTGTTTTGATCTATGTATAGTACAAGAATTCTAATACAAAAAAGGAACTAAATCAATCTCTATCATCTATATACATCTTTCTATGATATAAATAAGAATACAATATAAATAAACACAATCATTCTACGATAAGGATAAGAATATAATATAACAATATATTTCCATATGTAGAATATTCCTTATTGGAGCAGGCTCCTAGGGCAACTCGGAAGCCCTAAAATCGAATGGAAATACCACTTCCATATTTTCCTTAACAACCATCGTGGACATCCCTTGGCCATTTGCTAAATGAAGGATATACTTCATTGTCAAGCATATAATGGAACCCAATTATCAAGGAAGATAGACTAAGGAGACCCAAGGGAATCAAACGGGCTGAGCCGGGTCGGCTCGGCCCATGAAGACAGGGTTTGGTCTGGCCTACGAGTCAGAGTTGGGCCGGCTTGTGTGGGAGACGAGACGAGCCGAGCTTGGCCGACTCATCACCCATGGAGTCGGCCCAAGTCCGGCTCGTGGGCTCCTGACCACACGAGCCTTACGGGCTAGCTCGTGGGCTCGTGTTTTCTTTTTCTTTTCTGTCCTCTAACGAATGGCTAGTTCGCGTCTGTGAATACTAAAATAATTGACAATATAAAAAATTAAAAACCCCTCCTTCAATCCGTGCTTGGGACCGGCTACATTTAATTTCTTGTAGGAAGAGTCAAAATTATACACGAACAAAATGTTACATGTACAATTTTTTTATTTGAAAGAAAGAATTAAAAACACAAATATAAAAATGCAAATATTATAGCGTAATTGTAAGGAATAATAGGAAATAATTACTTACCAATACGATTGTTCTCCTTCATAGTCATAATGTGGGAAAGTAAATCACTGTCCTGATTTTGTATCACATTAGGGGTGGGAGCAGTTCTTCTAACATTTTTACCTGACCTTTCAGGATTGATCTCGTACAATTCGCATAAACATTTTTCTAAATTTGTGCATGTGAAGGGGGTCCCAAAAGTTAATTTCTTTGATATTGCATTTATGGTATGTTTATTTCCCTCTAAATTTATGTTAGGGTCCATAATCGTTGCTAATGGAAACAAAGTGGGTAAATCTTCCCAATATTTTTTAAACTTAGTCTCCATTGCTACAATGATTTCAGAAAAAAAATAGGAAATATTTTGTACTTGTTAAAATTATTAGCAATGCAATAAAAATGGTTCAACACTAAAGGACTAGTAGGATAATAAACATCGGATAATTCATTTGTAGCATCTTAAAAGGGTTTCAAAATCATTTTAACATGAAATATAAGTTCTCAAATAGTAGCCCCCAAATCAAAACTTGGGCTGTATAAGTGTCGATCATTGTATTATTCACATATTAAATTCTCGTAACCTTGACAATGTTCAATTATTAAATAAATTGAGTTCGATCTACGTCCTAAATCTGTAACAAATGATCGTGTTGGCATACCACTTGCTTCACAATGTGCATCAAAAGCTTGTTTTCTAGAAGGTGCTATTATAATGAAATTGCAAGCATACCTAATTTTTTTTTCAATTGATTTTCTATAAGCTTAAGACCATCTTTAACTATTAAATTAAAAAAGTGACACACAATGAACATGAAACAAGACTCCATCAAATTCAGGATTCATGTGGTTAGCTAATCAATCTATCACCGCTTTATTAACAAAAGCATTATCTAGTGTAAAACTACGAACTTTATTATCACAATTAAATTCTCTAAGAGTTGAAAATAGTACATTGAAAATATTTGTTGCATCATGTGGGTAATCAATAACTTTACATGCCACAATTCTTTTGTTCATTAACCAAGTATCGTCTATGTAATGATAAGTAGCAGCTACATAACCTCTGCGATTATTGCCAGTCGACAAGTTTGAAGTAAATGATAAGTTACAATTATATTTATTTAAAGCATCTATAAAAAAAATTTTTCTCTCGAAATATTTAGCAATGCAATCAGCTCGTAAAGTATTTCTAAAACGGGTATGTACCTGGGTTGGAGATACTTCTGAATGAAATTCGTGAAATGTGGACTTTCTACAATTGAAAGCGGGAACTCACCAATCGATACTAACATGAAAATCCCTTCCCGACATGCTAAATCTTGGTTGAAGACCCAATTAGTTAGACCCGATTGACCGAACTGTAGAGTTGATTGGTTTGCTTCAACCGAGCCTGATTTTTGACACTGTTTTTAGTGTCTATTAAGGTGTGTTGTGCCCCACCCTTCTTCCAAGAGAAAAGTCCACTGTAACTTTTACATTGTGCTTTATGTACTACCGTGTCCATGTTCCCATCAGCGCCTTTGGCTGTTGTTTCGATCAAATCGAAAAAATTCAAGCAGTTCAGTTTTTTCGACCTTTTCGGATTTCTGTTGGAGCCTGCCGCGCGTCGTGCTAGCAAATCCGGATTCTTATGTAGCAGCAACATCTTCATCAAAAATTTCATCCATATTAATATGAGTTCTAATATCTTCGATCTCATTTTCCAAGTCCACAAAATTTTCGGGACTTAGAATAACGTTGAGACCGAAAAATCCATCAACGAATTGGTTAGAAGAATAACCATGAGATTGTGAGTGTGCCATTAGAAATAATAGAATTGGAAATTTGAAAATGAAAATGAAATATGAAATTTGATACAATATTTAATAATATATGAAATATTTATAGCACTTGGAACTAGAAGTTGAAGATTACACTTGAGAATTGATAATAAACTAGAGAGTAGTGTAATTTCTTTTAGATAGAATTGAAAGAATTGTGTAAAATTTGAATCAAATGGTCACGTTTGTCATTAAAAAAAAAAGCAAAAATTTGAATTGAGATGAGCTCTCACGAGCCAGAATGGGAGTCGGCCCATTTCGGCTCGTGAGATCATTTTCACGAGACGTAACGGGCCGGCTCTCGAGCCGACCCATTTTATGGTCTATTAGGCCTGTCCACGAGTTTGTCCAACACTCACATTTTCTATCCGATCCAAGCCTAAGTCCATTTTTCCATGAGCCGAGCTGAGCTTTTAACGAGTTGAACCTAACCGAACTCACAAACTGTCTAGCACGTATGACACACCCGGCCAGGTCCCTTGCTCCTAAAAAAGCGTTGTTTTCCTTTGATTAAGGAATATAAAACGATGATGCGAGTAAGTACTCATGAGGTCTTGCAATTTACCTGTGTAAAAGAAAATTCTAGCTACATCTCTAACGCTTCTAAGTCAGGGAATGGATCCTTCAGAATGTTTTTCCTTGTCAACAAAGTTATTATCTCTAGCATCCAAAACCTAATTAAGAACCTTACTTGGTCGAGGAAGTGGTCTGGCCATGTATCTATTAGTTGCAAGACATAAATGGGAAGTCCATTAAACACCCATGGGAGGAAGTACATATTCACCATTGTTATCTGTGAGAAGTGAAAGGACAACACTCACAGGCACAATATCATCAGTTGCCCTTACTTTTTAAGACTCTTTATTAATTTAACTTTCTTTTGTCATTTTAGAACTCATCTTCGTGTTTTAGCATTTGCAATGCAATAAGTCTAAATATGAGTAATCTCCAAAAATGTCTAAATGCACTCATTATAAAATAAATCTAGCGATGGAGCTCGGGACTTTGATCAATATTCATCGAGTGACACCAGTTAATGATACCATGTCACTCGATAAATGAATAATAATAATATGTTTTTATTAAATTACTATTATTATACGATCCGTTACTCAATGAGTAATAAAATTTTTCATTAAGCATATTGTAAGATAAACTTATTATGTAATTCTATTAGCAGCTTTATCATTTCATTATGACTAAGTACTGCAATTAATATATGTCTATATGTAGGTTGTTTGAGAGTTGTATTTTCTTCGTTATTGGATCTACAATGAATAGATTTTCAATACAACTCTTAGAAAGCTTCAAGTTTAAATAAATCATTTATAATCAACCGAATTTTCATACTATAAAAAAATTCAATGCATATATGTATCAACAAGAATTATGTAATCCTGAGAAATAACAATACAAATCCCGTAATGAAAAAAAAATTACAATACATCTCTTGCATGCAATTAAATTACAACAAAAATTACATATCTAGTAATTAAAAAATAATTATATTCTTTTCATCTTATAAAACTAGTCTCGACCCCTCATAAGTCTACGCTTGTACAAAATACACTCACTTAACTCCTTTGACACAAAGATCTTGAATAGTTGGGTTGGCAATTGGGTGTGTGCCTTGGATCGTGCAGGAGGTCGCTCCTTCTGACTGGTAGTGCAGTGAGATCTAGCAACACACAGTGGTGCAATGGTACCTTTCTTCTGTTATTTTTGATTCAGTCAGACGAGAGACAAAGAACTCAAGCCTAAACATGTTTCTGCGGCATTCAATTTGAACAATGATTTTGAGAATGAAATAATTTACTTAATTCGCCAGCTAATTACCTCCTGCGGATTACTCAAGCTTCTTTCAAATCTAATGAAATTGTTGGATTTTTTATTGTGACAATGGTGTGGATATGGCAGTGGAGGTGGTGGTTAGGTGAGATGGTGGTGATGGTAGAAATTCTGAGATAATGGTTATGTTGTTGTGGCTATGATTGTGGTGGTGGTGGCAGTAGCAGCAGGCAGTGGTAGCGAGATGGTGGTATTGGGGTTAGGGTTTTGGGTTGGATGGGGATGTTGGGTGTGGAAGAAGCAAGGTGGGGTTGGGTTGGAGGTTGAGATTGGGGGATTTTGATAGTAATTCTGACAAATTTTTTGTTAATCATGTCCAAATTATTGATTAATTGTGAATTTACGTGAATTGTGATAAATGTGGGATGTGACCAAGAAAACATGCATCTATATATATATATATATATATAATTTGACTAATTATGAATGATTGTGATCAATTATTGAGTAATTGTGACCGAAAATTGACTAATCGTGACCAAATAAACTTTAAGTTGTGACCAATAAATGAATAATATGTGACGAATTATGAATGATTTTAGCCAATTATATTAGATATTGTGACCAACTGTGACTGCATGACTATTGACGAGGACGTAAGATAACCTATAGTTGATTAAAATATGACTATGTGTGACCAAGTTGTGACTTTGTGTGAGTGGTCTGTTATCTCGTGTGATCGAACTGTTACTTTATGTGACCGAACTGTAACCTCGTTTGACTGAACTGTGACAATGTGATTGAACTATGACCTTAAGTGACCAGACTTTGACCTTGAGTGATCCAACTGTGACTTTATGTGACAAACTATGACTTTGCGGAGTGGGTGGATGTGGGGTGAATTTTGTAAATAAATTTGTAATTTCCACTCAACTGTGACTTTGTGTGACCGATTGTGACTTTTCCAATAGGGTGGGCTAGGTGTGGTTAGGTTGTGTTGAAATTTACAACCAAATTTGTAATTGTGAATGAAATATGACTTTGTGTGACCAACTGTGAGTTTGCGGGTAAGTGGGTGGGGTGGGATCGGCGTTGAATTTGCTATAAATTTGTAACCGTGATGAACTGTGACTTTGTGTGACCAACTCATGTGACTTTGCATGATGGGGTGGGCAGGAGTGTCAAATTTGCGATTAAATTTTTATATGTTATCGAATTGTGACTTTGTGTGACCAACTATGATTGGGTGGGGTTGGTGTGTGGTGGAGGTTGGGATGAGGTGGCGGGTTGTGGATTAGGTATTGCTTGGTTTTTGTTACTTAATATTATATTTTTGTAATTGTGACTGAAATGTGACTTTGTGTGACCAACTGTGACTTTGTTAGGGGCAGGGTGGAATTTGCGATAAATTTGTAATTGTGACCAACTATGACTTTGTGTGACCAATTGTGACTTTGCGTGGTGGGGGTGGATGGCGTGACCAATTATTTAATATTATATTAGTTTTAATTTAATATATAAATGATAATAATTTTTATATTATATCTATTTATTACTAATTAACACCTAATTTTTAATTTAAACAAAAATTTTGAGTTTGTTAGTTTTAGAAAGGTAAGTTTAAATGTAGTTGTTATGTACTTTTCCCATTTAACTAAGTTAACCGTATATTTCTACAGAGGTCAGAATTCTTTCTTAGCTAAATGCATTAAATCACCTAATAATTCAAAATTGATCACGTACAACCACAAATTCATATTTATATTTTTTTGTAGAAATTGCCTAGTTTTACTATTTGATCTAGTCGTTAACTCACATATTGGATTATGAAAATAACAACAAATTACATGAACTAGTAAAATTTACATCACCAATCCCAATACTAAAGGCGATATATTTGGCAAAGACGTGGTTTGCCAAATAAATTCAGGAATGTGAAGAATAGAAGGTTAACACTAGTACAGATAGACTCGTTCGCTTCGATTGTACAAGACAATATGCGTCAGTTGTAAAGGCGATATATTTGGCAAAGACGTGGTCTGCAGTGACCCTGGTCGTGACATGACATGCAATCAACTAAACGTGGCTTGCAGTGACATGAACATTCTCTACATGCACATCACCAAATCTATCGCCATCCAATATATATATAATCAACATATACGTAATAAAATTAAATAAAACAACAATTATATTTACAAGATTGTTAATTTATTATACAAATATATACATGCAAGTTTGAATGAAAAAAATTTACATACACTCATCAAAGAAGTATTTTGCCCATAAGTTTTTAATCTCGACGATTTCCTCCATTGGGTAGTATTCTTTAAATGCCTGCAAACAATTCATAATTCAAAATTCTCATTCTTAAATAACTTATACCTTTTCTAAGGAAGCAAGATGAAAATGTTCTGTTACTAGCTCATACATACGTAATAGCCACATTCAGAACCTCCAAGTTGCTGAGGACATTGAAATTTTTACATTGAAAACTAACATTAGTAATCAAACTAAATAGAATATAGAAATAATTCAAAGATTTGTTGTAAATTTTAACTTTGTGTTTTTATACTTTTACATTTTCCCACGTTGTATTGCTTTTTGTCCTCTTACCTCCACGTGACCAATACGTTTTTAAAGCCCTAAAGTTTCAATAAATTTTATGAACAAGTTATAAAATAATAATAACACTCAAATTTCCTACAGAATTTTGGCAGAGTCTCCCTTATAAATTGAAGTTATCCAACCTCTAGAGAGACCTACTATTGAAAACTATCATAACTTCTCAACAATCACAACATAAACGCATCAATTTCACCACAAGTCTCCAAAATTATTCCATGAAAATTATCCTTAGGTATTTCACCATGCACTTATAAACAAAAAAACATGACCAAGGAAATAATTACCTGCACGTTCAATAACACCTTGATATCTATGTCACGCTTATGTGCAGCATCCGAATCCAAGAAGTACACTGTATTGGTTTGAGGATAAATCACGAGCACTATCCAGTAATTCCTACATATTAAGAATGTGTAAATACAACTTTAAATATCATATGATTCAAATTAGGTAAAAGGGGAGAGAGAGAGAGAGAGAGAGAGTAGCGATCGAGAATTTTTACGCATTTAATAATTATTTTAAAATCATGAAAACGGTGTTGCTGCGATGTTGCCCATTTCTAAGTTAAATTCACGACGCGTTCGTCTAGCCAAGTCGAGAAATAGTGAGTTAATTCAATTTTAAATTAAATTCCGAATTTCCAAAATTTTACTATTTTATTTATTTATTTAAATTATTATTTTCGAAATCGTTTTTAAATTCCAAATTACATCAAGCTCGTTTTTATCAGATTCTTTTCCGACCCAGTTAATTCACGCGTATCATTTTTCTTGAACTACGTGCATCGCTTGTCAAGATTTCATACCAACTCCCACCTATCACATCAATCCCATACTATACTCTCACATTTCCCAACCCCTCTTTATACATCACCACACCCCACAACCATGATCCACCAAACCCATTTCAGCATCACCACCTTCACCAACCTCTCCTTTCCTCTCAACACCATTTCCACCGTTTTTGTCCACTACACAACCTAAACCACCAATGCAGCCAGCACCACTGTCTTCACCATGGAGCAACCACCTCCTTCATCACCAAGCATCGCCCAAACCTACCTCTTCACAACCCTACCACCACCACTACAGAACCACAACCGTTTCCTTCAGCATCATCATCGTCATCATCACGCACATCACCACCCAAAATCGACCAAAACCTACTGTAGTGCTACCACAACCGGCCAAGACCAACCTCTGCAGCACCTTCCACCAAACACCACCACCTCAACCTGCACAACCTGTCACCACCACCACCACCACCACTTTCGTCCACTGCCCAGCCACAGCCCACTCACCTCCTTTACCTCCATCATCAACAACACCAACGCATTCCACCTCAACCACCGCCGCGACACCGCCACAACCCCACCGCTGACACCACCACACAAACACCCATCATCATCACTGCCCAATCCCAACCAAAATCAAACCCAAAAACCAAGAAGTCTAAGTACTTACCTTGGCCAGACGGAACGTCGCCGGGAAATCACCTCAATCGCGATCTAAGCCGCGACTTCGCCTCGGTTTCGCACCCATTTTCTCGCACCAAAACTGCGCCTTTCACCACCAATCCTCCCTCTTGGTCACCGCCACCCGACGGCGGTGATAGCGCCGTAGTATCGCCAGAGCACCCACCGCCGGCAGTGCCTCAGCCACTCCTCCCCCTCTCGCCCTTCTCTCCCTCTGTGTCCGCACGGTAATGAGAAAGGTAGAGAATGAAAAGTTTGTTTTAATATTTTTATTTTTTGGAAATTTGCAGCTTAGTCCCCATGTTCCAAAATGTTTCAAATCAGTCATGTTAGTTTTGAAACAATCAATTCAGTCCCCTAAGTTTTTTTTTTCAATCAGCCACTTCATTTTTAGAATCAATTATTTCAGCCCTACAATTTAATATTCATTTTGAGCTTCGACCCGACTTTTGAAAAATTTACATTTTAGTCCCTCAAGTTTGAAAAGTATTCATTTTAGCCCCTCATCTTTCAAATTATCCATTTTAGTCCCTCAACTTTCAAAGTATCCATTTTAGTCCCTCAACTTTCAAATTATCCATTTTAGTTCCTCGACTTTCAAATTATCCATTTTAGTCCCTCAAATTTCAAAGTATTCATTTTAGTCCCTCAACTTTCAAAGCATTCATTTTAGCCCCTCAACCTTCAAATCATCAATTTCAGCCCCCAAATTGTAAATTATCATTTTTAAACTATAAATTTCAAAAGACTAATTTAACTTATTTTCTAATTGGCTAGACGAAGCGTACGGAGAATTAAAGAATTGAAGTCGTTTCCCGCTCAACTTTGCAATCGTTAAGTTTAAGGTAGACTCGCCCCTATTAATTGATTTAAATTATGATTGCATGTGAATGGTATGTTATGTGACTTATGTGAAAGTCATTTTTATGAAAAGAGACGAGAATGTATTTCTTCGGAAATAATTATGTTGTTATGCTTGTCATAACTTACTTGCTTAAATGCATGAGAAAGAAAGAAGAGAATATCTTGCAAGATAAATGATGATGTTATGCATAACATACGTGCCTTAAGTGCACGAGACGAGACAACCCACACCCTGTGATTTTAAAGAGCATATGCATTTCAAAAGGAAGCCCCGTGCTTTAATGTACAAGAAGAGACTACTCACACCCTATATTTCTAAAGAGCCTGTATTTATGTGTTCAATTATATTATAGATTAATTAATGGGCGATGAGTCTACTGAGTATTTCTATGAAATGCTCATGTCTATTTTAACAACATTTGCAGATTTCGGAGAGGGTAGCAAGTGATGGATGATTGTGGCAATAGACGTTAAATGGTTGAAAACCTTATTTTAATGATTTCCGTATTTTCAAATATTGGATAATTTAGAGAATTTCAGTTATTTGAGAAATTATGACATTATCAATTGCTTTACAATATTAATGACTCGATTTATTATTTCAAATTGTTTCATAAATGTCTTCAATTTTATCGACCATTACAGTTTATTTAATGTTGCCAAAAATGAATCTCAGTCATTTCTTCCGCTAAAATATTATTTTAAAAGTTATATCAGACGATGACGTGGTGAACCGGGTATTTAGAACTCGGGGCGCTACAGAGAGAGAGAGAGAGAGAGAGAGAGAGAGAGAGAGAGAGAGAGAATATCAATGGTATTACTCCTGAAATTACGGTGCTAAAATAAATTTCTTCTTTTACATTGCCTTCATGTTTTCAGCCATATAAGTTACAGCACCATCTACATTTGTTCTTACCATAACCGACGCAATATGTGTCAGAGGCATGAATCCAATCGATTGAATACCATATTGCTGACACAACCCATGGAGGTACCTAAAACTAATTAAACCAATAAATAGAAATAAAATCATGATATAAAATACTTGTAGGCCAGATATATTCAACTATTGCATCGTAAGAAAATCGGTGACGTCTCCGACCATAACAAAAATACCATCGTCGTACGTACAATTGAACACAAAGGCATCTACGGGCACCTAAAAGAAGTTAGTACCGACAGGGAATCTATGGGCACCTGTTTAACACCTAGGCCAGGAAAGCTTAAAATATTTTATAGGTACTACTCATACCAACGAGGTCTACCTACTTTTCCAGAAGTCCATCGCTAGAAACTCCACAATTAAGCAAGCTTGACTTGGAACAATTCTATGATGGGTGACCCCCTTGGAAGTTTTCTCTAGGAGCATGCAAGTGAGGACAAAGTATGTTTTAAAGGCCCATATTGGTACAGTGGGGACAGTATGTCGTTGATATAACGACATTGACAGCCCGTTAAGTTGGACCCGGGTCGTTACAACCTGCCTTAAGATGTACATGTGCCCTTCCAAATATGGATGAACTTCAGTAAGGTGTTTGAGTAAAAGGAGGTGTGCTTTATCTTGCAATTCAACATTGAGGACTATTGATTTTCATCCAATCGTACATTTACCTTCGGTTCTTCCCTCGTGACGAGATTTAGAAACAGCAATAATCCCAATGTCATCAAGGTAATCAACACAAAATTCAATTGCCTCCTCGACAGCATAACCTTCAATGATACTACTGCCTTCAGGTCGAAATTGATTTCTCACATATCATTTTAATATACAATGTATCTCTCAAATGGATACATATACCTCAATAATACTGGACCATAGATCTTAATTTCTTTGACCAAGTGAACAAGTGCACCATAACGTCAAAAAATGATGATGGAAAATACATTTCAAATTGATATAGAGTGATAACAATTTCGCCCTACAAATCATCCAATGCCTCTAATCAACAACTTTACTGTAAATGGCGTTGAAGAAAAAACAAAGTTTTATAATGACTTTTCTAACATGGTTTGGGAATATGCCTCGAATTGCAACTGGTAACAAGTGTTGAAATAAGACACGAGAATTTTGATGTTTGATGAGTATCCATATGGAACCTTAACTGCATGTAGAGTCTCATAAAAACTTGTTTTCTCTTTTCTGGACAAAGTATAGTAAGTTATCCTGTGTTCCCATTTCTATCATGTCCTTTCTGACTTTGATACCATCTTTTGTCTTTCCTTGAATGTTCAATAATGTTCCAACGATACTCACATACATTTTTCTCTACGTGCAATATATCGAGAGAATACCTTACCGATAAATGTTGCCAATAGGAAGAAATCTTCTATGACTCATAAAGATATTTTTCCTACAGTTTTCAACCAAAGATCAATCGTTTCTTCTTCACAAATAGGACATGCTTTAGGTCCTTTGTTAGTATAACCCGACAAGTTACCATAAGCTGGAATCATTTATGGCGCAAAATATTATAGCTCGTTAGGCGAAATTTATCTGACTATGTGCATCAAACACCGACACGACTTCATCCCACAACAATCTTAAATCTTCAATTAGTGGTGCTAGATAAACATCTATGTCATTCCCATGTTGTTTGGCCGTAACATTAGGAAAGACAACATGATGTACTTGAGCTTTATACATAACAAAGGAGGAAGATTTTAAATTGTCAAAAGAATCGGCCAAGTGCTATGTCGACCACTTATGTTACCATGCGGGTTCATCCCATCTGTACATAGTCCAAGCCTAAGATTCCTATCTTCGCCCCCAAATTTTGGGAAAAACCGATTAATGTTCCTCCATTAAAGAGAATCGGTCAGGTATCTTAGGTTTTCATCTTCTTTCCTCCTTTCAGCGTGCCACTGTATGTTCTTCGCATCATATTCTTTGCATCCTTATACTCATTTCCATACAATATACAATCATTTGGACATGCATGTGTCCTCTCGATCTCCATACCCATCGGGCACAACAATTTATTTACCTCGTAGATTGAACTAGGAAGCTCGTTATCCTCTAGAAGCATCTCTCGTAAAAGTTCCAATAATATCGTGAAACTCTTATCACTCCAATTACTCTTTGCTTTTAAGTTATACAATTTCAACACAACAGACAATTTTGTGAATTTATTACAACCAGAAAACAAAGGATTTTCAGAATCATTGAACAAGCTATTGAATATATGAGGCTTTCCAATGAAATTCCCTTGTATATCATGCATCATTTCTTCTATCATATCATTCTCGTCATTTTTCACATCATTCTCACCAGTATTGCTCAAATTATCCTGTTGTTGATCACCATCGTCGTCACCAGTGTTCGTCTTAGGAAGCATACTCTCACCAAGCCATATCCATCGTGTATAACCTTCCTTAAACCCACGATGAATCAAATGGCTCCTCACTTGCTCAAAACTATGAAACTTTCTTAGATTCTTACAATCACAACAAGGACACAAAATCATTGCTTCACATTTCTTTCTTTTGTGTTTCTCTACACATTTCATAAACTCTTCAACCCCTTTTACATATTCATGTGTATTACGTCTGTCATACATCCAACCCCGATCCATATTTAACAACATATATGTGAAGATATAATTAAAAAAAAAATTATTAATTTTGAGTTAAAAAATTTTATGATAGAATTTTAAATCAACTATGTATTAATTATTGAAATCAGATATGAGAATTTTAAATTATAATTTTCATTTTTATTTATAAAATCCTACAGAAATTTTGGAAGAATCTCCCCTACAAATTGGACTTAGCCAACCTGTACGGGGAATCAAAATACCATAATAAAACCAAAACATTCAACCTCAATATATCCAAAACATAAACACAGCTCCAGTCAAACTTCAACATCATCTACTACTCCCAAATAAATCCAAAATCAATTCCCAACTCCTCAACATCAAAAGTCTATAATCAATTGTTCTTTATATAAAAAATAACATTCTAAAAATTCAAAAAAAATTCAAAAATTCAAAAATTGCAATATATCCATCTATTAACTCAAAATCAACAATCTAAGACTAATATTAAAGCTAAACTAATAAAAATTTATGTACACCAATTACCACATAAAATTTATGTATATATATATATATATAAACATAATAACATCATAACTTTCCTAAATTTGAAATTGACATTAATTAATAATTCAAAATATAAACTAAATTTTCAAAATGTTGGAAAGGGAATTTACAAAGTAACGGTAAGGAGGGGGAGGGGGAGGCAGCGGCGACAGTGATGAGAAGAGGCAGCGGGTTGAGACAGGAGAGGAGGGGAGGCCGGGCCTGGATAGAGAAGGAGAAGGAGGCAGCGAGGTTGAGAGAGGAGGGGCACCGGTCGGGGTTGAGATAGGAGGCAGAGCGACCGTGGTTCGGTTGAGAGAGGAAATTAGAGGAGGAAATGAGAGAGAGAGAGGGGCTGTGTTACGCGTTATTTGGTAATCTTATGACAAAAGTATACAATCGACGCGTAAAGTGGGGGCCAACAAAAGGTGTCGGTTGTTAGTCTAACAACCGACACCTTTTACTATGTGTACCTGCGTCGGTTGTAATAAACAATCGAGGCGTATAGTCTAATTGTACACGTTACAACCGATACCTTTTGGTGGTGCCCATTTTTAGCTATCAATTTTTTAAGTAACCGATGCATATACGAGGCCTAATATTTACAAAATTGCCACTGCTCCTTCATAGGAAGCGATTTTTTTGGGAAATTTTTTACTAGTGTAAGGATCATCCTTGCACCAAGAATTCACCAAAGCCTCGTGTCTTCTTCCAAATCCTTGTCTTCTCCTTCTTGAATTTGATGTTTTTAGGGAGTACTTTGGGTTTTTAGGTCTAGGATTCGCGCCTCTAAGTTGTGTCTAGAATTATTGAAGAAAGCAGGGCTAAATAAAGAGAATTTGGGTTGAAAAATCGAATTTTTGGACCCAGACCGACCTAGTCGGAAAGTCACGCGGTCGAGCAGCTTACATGTCTTACGGCTGCGCGATTAAATCACATGATGCAATTTTCAACTTTCTGTGTGTTATAAGTTGGTCCGCCTCTTTTATTTGCAGCACAGGACCATCATCTTTTGATTGGAGAGATTTAGTACCCATATTTCCGTTTCTCTTCAATTAACTCTTTTCTTCTCTTGATTTCTTTAATTTGATCCTCGAACTTTTTCTTCTTCCACTTGTGTACCTCAATTGACTTCATC
Source organism: Ligustrum vulgare (assembly GCA_963555705.1). Classification (NCBI taxonomy): domain Eukaryota; kingdom Viridiplantae; phylum Streptophyta; class Magnoliopsida; order Lamiales; family Oleaceae; genus Ligustrum; species Ligustrum vulgare. The sequence goes on along the minus strand of OY743173.1, from coordinate 21,384,045 downwards.
AACTCATTTTGCATGATTTTAGCTTCAATATTTGACATCAATTGCTCGTAATTTCCAGCAAATGCTCATATCTCTTGATTCTAGAATGTTTTCTAAAATACAAACAAATAAACACAAATTAAGTAGAAATTATTCATGAACGACATTATAATATCCTATGTTTGACAGATAAATAAGTGCACAAAATTCACTTATCAACCTCCAAAAATAGAATATTTGTTCGTCCTCGAACAAAACAAAACAAAAATAAAAATATATCAAAATAACTAAATAACAAACCTCTTTTTAACTGTTAATTCTTTTACCATATTGCTATTGAAATGTTCTTCAGAAAAGAGAACTGAACAACATAGAACTTGTTTCCACTTATCCTATTCTGGACTTTTCAAGTGTGTGTGTGTGTGTGTGTGCGTGCGTGCGTGCGTGTGTGTGTGTGTGTGTGTGTGTGTGTGTGTGTGAATAGCCAAAATCAAATGCATACTTGCAGAGAAACATACTCAACATAGTGTAACTCATCATGCACAAGTAAGCCCAAATCTCATGTGGTCAATCAATGATTTCTTTTGATTTCCTTATTATACTTAATGATGATCGCAACCTTATGTTTTCCTCCTATATCCCGAGTTTCCTTCTATTCACGTGGTGTCTAAATATTCATTCATAGCATTTTCCACACAAACACACTTAGAACTAGATACAAGCATGCATATAAGATTTATGGTAATCAGTTCCCAATCTCACACCTCCGATTTCCAAGTTTATGGTCTCATAGTTTATACCAAGCACTTCTATTATAAATGGACGACTTTTTCCTTTTTATTTCCACGTTTTTACTCATCTTTGTGCAATACTTTTCTTATTTGCTTTTTATGTGACCCCTGTATCGAGTTTTGGGTCGATGACTCCTAAGTCAGACGACTTTAGGGCACCAGGTTCAGATAACCGTTAACAACTTAATTACCGGAGTCATAAAGGTGACAAAAAAAAAGTTAAAGGTGTTTTAGCATTTTATGTGTAAGTCTTCTCTCCTTTAAGCTTTCTATGTGACCCACGTAATGAGCTCTTGGCTGATAACTCCCAACTCAACTGAATTTGGGGTACCATATTTGAAAGACCCTTAAAAACTTACTTGCTCGAGTCACGAAGGCTACGAAGAGAAGAAGAAGTCATTTTTTTTTTGTGCTGGCTTATATTTATTGCAAAACCCTTCAACAAAAGATACAAAACCAAAAACTTCAAACCCTCAACTCATCCATGCATACCTATACTAGCTTTTCCACCCTCCACCCCCTAAACTACTTCTTGTGCTGTTTGTTCTAATTTTAGGATCAGAATCTAATCACTTAAAGTTAAATTAAAATACCCTTTTTGGTATAACTTAAAAGTTAGATTTTAATTTGAGTCAAAGTCAACATTTGTTCTTAATCACTCCTTTTATGGGATCATACGTCATGCAAATGGTTATTTGCTTTGAATTATAGACTGCTTGAAAACATGTCGAGACTTGTAAGTGATAAAAATAATATGTGAATAGATAAGTCAGAAATTTAAGTGGCATTCCAACTACTAATCTCGTAAAATCTTAATTATATAATGGAAACAAATCTTAAACTTTATAAAAATGTAAAATAAAAAAAGTATTTTCACTGGCCGTTGTGTGACTCAACACAATTAAAAAATAGGTAAGAAAGGGGGTGGGAAATTTGATAAAATCTAAAAAAAATAAAAAAAATTATTTTATTTTCATCGCAAAGAATAGTAAATTATAACTTCATGTTTACTATAATATAATTAATCAAATAATACAAATCAATATACTAAAATTTTGGTTTTTTACGTCATGCAATTATAAAGTGTCATTCTTAGAATAGTTATGTAGTTCCTCAAAAAATCATGATTTTTTTACTAAGATTTCTATAAAATTTCCAAAGTAATTAAAAAAATGAGAAAACACATTTGTTAAATATAGTAAACTGTTTCAAGATTCTAAATTAAGATCCAAAAAAGAATGAATAGATCCTTAACTCGACCACATAGAAATAACCATTGATAGAATATTAACCAATCAACCTCCTTATAATAAGAATGTTGAGTTGATACAAATCACAAACAATTTTTCTTTTGCTCAGTCTAAACATCAATATCAAAGAATTAATATGGCTAGACTTATACAAGTTTCAATTCTCTTCACTGTATCTTTATGCTTTTTTTTCCTTTCTAGAGCCGTCTACTCAGAAGATGTTCCCCAACCTCCAGTTTCACAATTCTACATTCAGGGACAAGTTTATTGCGACACGTGTAGAGCTCGATTCATAACTGAACTTAGCGAGTTCATCCCAGGTGCATAATTATAATATGTACAAAATACTACTCATATAATTATAGCTCGTCTTTTAATCAAAAAAGGGAATTCGTTGTCCCCGTATTTGTAAAATTTCGAGAAAATTGAATATGATGCTTCAGTTGTTGAGCTTCTTTATCTAATAGTTTACGAGTTAGTTCATCATGCTACTAGAGAACTAGCATGTAAAATTAATGACATTTTTTTTTAAATAAATTGTACACACGCGAACAATTGCACACACGAGAATAAAGGTTAAGAACTTAGCTTAAAGATGTTTTACACTTTATTTCACACATCATTTCTTTCATTACAACATAGGCATTCAATATAACAACGTAAACCCATCTCAATATTAGAATATAATGAATGCTTGGTTACAAGAATTTCATTTTTGTTCATTCAGTTATATTTTTACAATTCATAAATTATAATTTAAATCTTGACTTGTAGGTGCTGGTGTACGCCTCCAATGCAAAGACGGTGAGAATGGGAAAGTAACATTTACTGAGGTCGGTTACACGAAAGCAGAAGGACTCTACAGCATGCTCATTGAACGAGATCACAAGAATGAGTTTTGTGAAATCACACTTATTTCAAGTAGCAGAAAAGATTGTGATGAAATCCCTACTGAAGGATGGGTAAAGCCATCATTGAAATTTATACTCAATACAGTAAATGGCACCACACGCACGATAAATCCTCTTGGATTCTTCAAGAAAGAAGTTCTTCCAAAATGTCCACAAGTCTTTAATAAGTTAGGTATGTATCCCCCAAATATGTGAAGAACAAAAATAAGACGTTATTGAATAATTTAGTGTGCCTTTTTCTCAAGGCTTTTGATGGCCAATAAGTGCCTTGTAGTATAGAATATTTTTCTTTGTAATTTTTGTATGATTCCAAGAATTTCCTTGTGGAAAGACAATAAAATTTGTAGATTATGATGAGACAAAAAAATAATAATAATAACTGCAATATATATTGTAATATTCTTCTATTATCTTGTGTCAATTTTACGATTCAGTAGTGTTGATTATAAATTTCTTGGAAATTTTATTGAGTTTGTATTGGAAAGGAAATGATCCAAGTAACTTTTTTTTCTATTCTTTTCTTTTTCTTTTTAGTGATTGGAATTAATGAGTGATGAGTGATAAGTTGTAAAAATATGGAATACTGTTTGCTTTATACAAAATGAGTGTAAATTATGAAGATGGACCATTGACTAAATGTATTTTCAACCAAAAATTACTATATCCAAAAGAAATGACTGATGCAATATATATTTAATATACTTTAGCATTTTAAAATGTTTGGATAATTGATAATTTATGTTTCTAATTCAAAATGTCTTATGTTATTGATATACAAAGTATAGATGTTTTAGTCAATCTTCTGCGCACTAGTTTAAGGTTTTGGGTGTAATAAGATAATTTTGATTGAATGCAATTTCGAGCAGGAAAATATATGAGGTATAAAACGTAAAAAATCTTTATTATATTATTATATACATCTTGGAAGGTACAATTATAAAATTATTATAAGATCAATAGTGACAACTAAACATTTGTACTTTGTATATTGTATTTGTATATTGTAAAGGTAGATATGACTTTTAATATATACCTTAATGCAGGAAATTTAATTTTTTTTTCTTTTCTATGAATTAATATTATCTTATTCAATATTTTTTTAACCTTAAAAAATAAAAATGTATCTTATCAACGTGTGGACATATACCCTATATCGAATCAAATTAATTAATATGATAATAATAATATAAAATATATAAATTTTTTCATATTCTTTAAGATAACAAACCCTCATATTTTTGTTGTGCCCAATCTAATCTAAGATTTCAAAATTAGACCCCCAGCTCGAACATAAACTACATTCAAAATAAAAAAATATGTGTGTGCATATATATATATATATCTCAAAGGAATCTTGTACTATTACTTGTTTGCAGCATATTCCACTAGTACAGAAATACCCATTCGCGTTGTTGTTAAGGACAATACGCATCGATTGTAAAAGCGATGTGTTTGGCGACGACGTGTAAAAAGTGGACAATACACGTCGATTGTAAAATGACGCTTAAAGTTGACTTTAGATGTCAGTTGTAGCTTAAAAATCGACGCCTAAAGTTAGACTTTAAGCTTTGGTTTTTAAGCTAAGTTTAGGCATCGATTTTAAGCTACAACAGACGGCTAAAGTCTTTTTTTTTCTCTTCCTAAAGAATTTAATTAATGTAAAGAAATTACGATGGGAAGGGTTTGTTTTTCACAACCCAAAAAAATAATAATAAAAGTAAAAAGTTCAAAAAGAAAACAAAATGACTGTAACGACCCGGCTCCCTCGCTGGGGCCTTCTCCGAGCCGTACTCATGGTGTTTCCACTCCCCCCTGGCTCCCTCGCTGGGGCCTTCTCCAGAAGTGGATTTTTTCCTCCCGCAGTATTCGAACCATGTACCTAGGGGTTTAGTACAATGATTCTTAGAATCCTGCTACCATTAGACCACTTGGTAGCAGGGATTTAAGAATATTTGTACTTAACCTCTAGGTACAAGGTTCGATCCCTGCGGAAGGCAAAAATTCACTTCTTGGAAACGAGGCTGGCAGCCCTTGAGGACCAGGACGACAAGGGGGGAGTGGAAAGACCATGAGTAGACGGCCGGTAGCCCTTGAGGACCGGGTACGCTACAATGACTGTTTACTTAAATAAATCACACAGTATTTAAATCAAATATGCACATTTTTCAATCTATTTTGCCATAATATAAAATCCATTTTCATTATCATGCAAGAGAGGAAGAGAATGCTATTAAAACCATGTCATCCTTGCAGCTGCTGAGTGATGACTCAAAAAGGAATGCCCCTGTGGTTGGGAAAGATGGTATTGAACTTCGATTTTTGAGCAAGATGAAAATTTGTAAAATGAAAGATAAAAGCCATGATCAAGCAGGATGAAAATTTATAACTTCAAGTTTTGAGTTAATGTTTCTACACTATATATCATTCAAGAAATTTAGGAGTGGAGTGGAGCTAATTGACTGTTAAATAACATAACAAGCAATATAACATATTTACTATAAAACCCTCGATCTCACAATAGATCACACAAATAGATCAATACACCAAGACCTCACTACAACTGTTCAATATAACATATTTACTAAAGTTTCACTCAGAAAATAGGAAGAACAGAGAAGATTTAACAGAGTCAGTTGAAGAGGCAAGAGGAAGAGAGAGATATGATTAGGGTTCGAGAGAGTTCTACCTTAAGTCACATAGATAAGTCATGTAAGTATATCACCATCCAACGATACAGATCTACCTTGTAGATCAACGGATCGAATCAATCCTCAAATAAAAAATAATGCTTTTGCAACTGGTAACACATTTTTGCTCAAATGACAAAGGACTTGTATCACATTTCTACAATCTCCACCTTAATACAACTATTACAACATCTCCTTCTAAATACATGTAAACAAACAAAAGAAGGTTAAAAAACTATACAAAATAAAAAAGTAAAAAAAAATTATAATTTCAACTTACCCTTTGTCAATGTTAAAAGACTTAAACATTTCTCAAACTTACTCACGGGTAAAATTTTTGTACCCATATCTGCAGAATTTGATAGGATTCGAAGCGCGGAAGAAACGCCGGAAAGTTCCGAACTCAGGTTGTGGTTGGACGGATGAATCATGACCCAATATTCACAACGCGATGGCTCGATGATGCGGAATAAAGAACCACAACTTTAGAAATGCCACAAGGAATTGCCCAATCTCCTTGATAAGTCTGTGATTTGAACGCCACAAATATTCTCAAGAAATATTTGATAAGTTCGGTATTTGAACGCCACAAGAAATATTCTTGATAAGTTCGAAAACATAGGAATCCACCTATATCTTTTATTGAATCCTCAATAAAAACTGTTTATATCAAAATCAAAGTCTCAAGTCTGAATTACAATGAATGGAAAGGAATATAAATAAGTAAAATAACCTAGCCGCTAATTGACTCAAAATAGAATTCTAATTAGACTAAAATTCTTAAAATAGGCAAACAAATAATTTAAAACAAAATTTAACCTAAAAATACGCAAAAACCCTAATTTCTTTCTGCATAATTGACTTGCTGTTTTGAAGCCCCAAATGATGGAATTTGGCCATAAAATCAGTCGGCTCAAGGGCTTTAGCCCATGAGTTTTGCTCATTGACCCATTCTTACTCGAAAAACACATATTATGCATCTAATTCCGACATGGTTGACTGGATTGCACTTTTATTTGGCTTGAATATTTAACTTTTTCCGTCAATCCTGCTATGACTCCGATTGTCGAGGGTCCGGAACACATCATACCCTCCTTCTTTTGGATGATTCGTCCCGAATCATAGCTTTGTTCATATTGTTTCACTTCACCTCCTGGATCAAAAGGAAAATTTCTCCTGTCATTGCACATGATCAACCAAATATATTTTGCAACGGGGGTCACGTAAATGATTTGAAGTTGAAACACCTTTGTACATTGGTGGTGTTGCCCAAATTTCCACGTACCATTAACCTGCAAGACAAAATTAAATAAAGCGGGGAGGGAAATGTTAGGTTCATGAGGTACAAGGTATGGATCCTTGTATTCATGAATTATCACCGTCAATTCCACCTTTTGAACCACGAGGCCCTTCTCTTCACCTCGTTCTCCTTTTGTAACTTCTTGCTCACCCCCCTCTATCTCTTTTCTCTCAAGCTCAGTTACTTCCTATAACTCAAGATTTTCTAGCTCATCCACCTCTTCAATTTTTTTTCTTTCAAATTCAACCACATCTTCTACATCCACATTTGTATCACCATGTTCGCACACTACCTCATCGCTATCCAAATGCGGATCTTCCAATTCAACAAGCTCAAATCTTGAACTTCCACCTCAACTCCCAATTCATTCCTCTCATCATCAACAATTTCATTCTTAATCATTTCCTCGCTACCCAACTCCACCTTCTCCTCATCAAATTTTGGAGTTTGTTTATTTGTTTTTAATTTCAACTCTCCCTCCTTCTTATCAATATCCTTATCCCCACGATGCCTCCTATTACACCACTTTTCACTCTCCTTCCTTATCCTCCGTGAATCTTCTAGTGCTTCCTCTAATGTCAACCCATATAGTAGGCATGTTTTCCCTTTCTTAAGGAATTAGTATATGTGCATACTCTTATCATAATCAGCCTCCCTCCTACGTCTCCAAGGTTTTCCCAATAAAATATGATAAGACTTCAATGGCACTACATCACACCATACATCCTCACTATACCTTCCCTGGGTGATAGGCTCTAGAACTTGTTTGGTTACTTTGAAATTCCCAAACTCCCTCATCCACGTCATCCTATAAGGTTTATAGTGTGGTTCTAGGGGCAATCCTATTTTTTCAACCACGGTGCTACTAAGGAAATTAGTAAAGCACTTTTCATTAATTGCCAAACTGCACCCCTTATGATCCACGTAACATCTAGTTTGGAATAAAAAGCCCGGATCATAATCCATTCCTTATGTGGCGTTAAAAAAAATTCAAGAATGAAGAGGATTTAAACATCAAATAGCAAGAACGACTTTTATTGACTTGGAAGGAAATGAATACCAAGAATTTTAAAAAAAACTCAAGAAAGTGGTTCTTGAATTTGGAACAACTCTTTTTTTTTTTTGAATAATGAATTTTCGGAATTAAATAAAAAAATATATATAATTTTTTTTAATAAATCCGAAAATTCGACACGAATGCAACAAAACAAACGGAACAAGATTTGGATAAGAATCGAATAAAATAAACACTTTTGAATTTTTGTTGGATTTTTATGTGGATTAAAAAAATGAAAAATTTTACTGACACGAAGAACAAGAAAACTCAAAAAAAAAAAAAAAATGAAAACAAATCACTCAACAAGATATGAATGATTTTTATGGGACTCGATGATAAACATAAAAATCAATCTGGATAGAAAAACCTGAATTCAAAGTCTAGCTCTGATACCAGATGATAAAGTTCGAAGCGCGGAAGAAACGCCGGAAAGTTCCGAACTCAGGTTGTGGTTAGATGGATGAATCATGACCCGATATTCACGACGCAATGGCTCGACTATGCGGAATAAAGAACCACGACTTTCGAAACGCCACAAGGAATTGTCCAATCTCCTTGATAAGTCTCTGATTTGAAAGCCACAAATATTCTCAAGAAATATTTGACAAGTTCGGTATTTGAACGCTACAAGAAATATTCTTGATAAGTTCGAAAACATAGGAATCCACCTATATCTTTTATTGAATACTCAATAAAAACTGTTTATATCAAAATCAAAGTCTCAAGTCAGAATTACAATGAATGGAAAGGAATATAAATAAGTAAAATAACCTAGCCGCTAATTGACTCAAAATAGAATTCTAATTAGACTAAAATTCTAAAATAGGCAAAAAAATAATTAAAAACAAAATTTAACCTAAAAATACGCAAAAACCCTAATTTTTGTCTGCATAATTGACTTGCTGTTTTGAAGCCCCAAATGATGGAATTTGGCCATAAAATCAGTCGGCTCAAGGGCTTTAGCCCATGAGTTTTGCTCAGTGGCCCATTCTTACTCGAAAAACACATATTATGAATCTAATTCCGACATGGTTGACTGGATTGCACTTTTATTTGGCTTGAATATTTAACTTTTTCCGTCAAGCCTGCTATGACTCCAATTATCGAGGGTTCGGAACACATCAGAATTAAACTGAGAAGGGATCTCTCAATACTATCTAGATTCCTAGAGATAACCCTTTAACCGTTTCAATCATAGCAATCTATTCCGATTCAATAGTTGAAAGAGCAACAACATGCTATAATTGAGATTTTCAGCAAACACATGCATCAAAAATAGTAAACACATAAGAAGTAACAAATTTTCTATTATCCCTATCACTAGCATAGCCAGCATCCACATAAACTTTCAATTTCATTCCTTCAGAACTTCCTCTATAAGTTAGACCTACTTGTGCAGACCTTCCAAATACCTAATCAGCCATTTTAAAGTGTCACAATGATTAGGACTAGGATTGGTCGTATATCTACTCAACAAACTAATAGAATGAGCTGTGTCAAGTCTAGTGCAGACCATAGTATACATAATTGAATCGACATCATTTAAATAGAGTACATTTTTCATTCATTTAAATTCATGTTTAGATTCACGTCAATCATTTTTATTCAAGATAAAATGATTAGCTAATGGAACACTACAAGTCTTGGCTAAAAACATACCAAATTTATTCACAATCTTTTGGACATAAGAAGTTTGGATTAATCTAAGCATGTGTTTAGGCCTATTCCTAAAAATTTCCATGCCTAAAATTCTTTTAGCATTTCCAGATCTTTCATATCAAATTTAGAAAATATAGCACTTTTAAAAAGTTTAATCTGATTAAGGCAATGACTGATAAGAAACATAGCATCCATATATAGTAACAGAAACATACTTACATTATTTTTTCAGATTGCAACTTATAGTACAAAAAATGATCATATTTGCTTCTTTTACATTTCAAAGATAACATAAAAGTATCAAATCTTTTGTATCATTGTCTAGGGAATTGTTTAAGACCATACAAGGATTTCTTTAGAAATCATACACAGTTAGCTTTACAGTTTTCAATAAATCCTATAGGCTGGTTCATTAAAATTTTCTCATCTAACTCACCATGTAAAAAAGCAATTTTAATGTCTAAATTGTCTTAAATCTTATAAGTTTAGATTCAGTTCCTTCTTCTTTTACTTTATAAATCCATTTAAAGTCCACCGTAGATTTCCCCTTAGATTTAGGAACTAATTCCCGGCATTATTAACCCCCAAAGACTTCATTATTCACTCATGTCTTTAATTAATTCCTTAGAGTATTTACTAGAAACAACTTCTTCATAAGTTTTGGGTTCAGATTCACCCAAGTCCTGAAAATTATGTAAAGCAAAGGTAACACTATCAACACAACGAAACCTTCTTGGTTCCCTAATATTTCTTCTAACTATATCCCCAGTCAACTTATAACCCCTCAGATTATTACCACCCCATTTCATGTTCAGTTTCAAAACCAGTATCTTAAGTTTCATCTAGAGGATCATGCTATTCAGGTTCTACAATCTCATGATCTGTAATATTAGGCTCCACCTAGTCAGTTTCACTAGTGGTAGGTATGTTTAAGTTAGAGATGAGTAGGACACTTTCAGTTTCAGCTCTAGACATCTCTGCATGTTCTTTATTTCTAGAAAAGATATCTAAAAGTCATGTATCTATTTATAATGACCTTGAATCCACTTAAATCTCTAGCCCATAGTCTGTAACCTTTAACACCTAGGGGATATCCCAAAAAAAAAAAAAAAAACTTTTTGAGCCTTAGGTTGTAACTTACCTTCATTTTGATGTGAATAAGTAGCACATCCAAAAAAATTAATTGAGAATAATCAACAGGATGATAACTCAAATTTCAAAGGGATTCAATTTTACAGTATGACATGTAGTCATCACAACTTCACCCCAGAAAACATTTAGGAAGAATATAATCAACCATCATGCATGCATCTCACTTTATCTAAAATAGTTCTATTTATTCTTTCTGCAATTCCATTTTTTTGTGGTGTGTATGGTACAGTATTGTATCTAATAATGCCATTATTATCACAAAATTGATCAAATTAAGAATTACATAATTCCAACCTATTGTTAGCTCTTAAGGCCTTAACTTTTTTTTAGTTTAATTTTCTACTTTCAATTTCCTGAATTTAAATTTTTCAAAAGTTTTCAAATTTATACTTTAACAAATAAATGTAAACCTTTCTAGAGTAATCATCAATTATGACAACAAAAATATGTGCCTTCCCCCCATTGTAGGAACATATGCAAGTCCCCATATGTCAGAATGTATGTAGTCCAGTATATTCTTAGATCTTTATGTACCAATGTTAAAATGTAGTCTATGATGTTTTCCCAAATTACAAGTTTCATAGAAAAGAATGTTAGACATAGAATCTTTACGAAAGACACTTTTTTTTACTTCAAATTTTAAGGCTTTAGCCATGACATGGATTAACTTTTTATGCCATTTTAAAGTGTCATCATTATTTGAAACAAAGTTATATACAGCAGTCTGATTATTCAAAACTGTAGCATTCAAAAAATAGTTACCATTAACTTTAACACCTTTGAACAACAAGCGAACCTTTAATAATTTTTATAAAACTATTTTGAAGAGAATGAGAGAATCCTTCTGTTAGAATTATATATGTCCATAGAGTATAATTCACGACATTTGAAATAAAACGTTAATTGATTGTATTAATATGATTTCGCATTTGTCCACGGGTCGATTAGATATTACAGATTGAGTGTTCAAGTTGTTAATCACAGAAAGATTCAATTGGTAATTCGATCTAAAATTAACGTTCACGATCAGTAAATAAATATGAACAATTTATTTTAATAAGGTCGTCTCGATTTTATTAAAGTCCATCTTTGACTTTGGTAATAAAATTGAGAGTACGTTTGGAACGTATTAGATGGGACCACGTGAAATTAATTTGTGACATTGACCATACAAATTTAATTTCACTTGACTATCATACGTGGAATCTTAATCCTAATCAGATAATGGACTTCGATTACTAACTTGAAGTTCTTTGAGGTATCAATGGGTGAGATCAAATTGCTGATAAATATCGCGGTACTTTGGGAATTAAAGTAAAGTAATGAGGAACATATATTCGTATTATGGAATCTGTCACCTTTAAGGTATAATCATAATCTCACTGGTTCTTCTAGTGGACAGTTGAATCTGAGCTAAATAATTTGACAGTGACTATTGAATTCTATGATGTGATGTAATCATATCGAACTATCAGATAGAAGATGAGAGTTGGGGATTTATGAATATTCAGAGAAGGGCATTTTGGTCATTTTAACTTACTCCGAATATTCGAGTTGATCGATGGGGGTAACATGTAAGAACGATAAGTTAGAGGATATAATTATTGATTAATTGTTTTAGTAATTTCAATTTTACTAAGAGTGCAATCTCGTTCTTTTAGTGGAATAGAACGTGATTAATAAATCAATTTTGACTGATCAAGAGTTGACCGGGTAATACTTAATTTATTGGAGCTAAGTTTAATTGGGTCCGATCAGGTTCCCTCGGTGGCTTCACTATAATGGGTTTATACAGGCTTATTACCTGTATTGGGCTGTGCAGAAAGGGGCCAGGGTTATGGTACTAGGGTTGGTAGGGTTTTGGAGTGTAAAGAGGTTACAAATAATGTCGTAAGACTATTTTTCTTAACCTAATTGGCAAAGCGGCGAGACACACACTAAAGTGTGTAGTGTGTATTTTCTCTTTACAAAGAAAACTCTAACCCTAGTTTAACCTAGGTCTTGATAAAGGTGACCACACACCTCCATAGCTTCCATTGGAGAACACCAGGGAAAGCTTGAGGGTTTGAAGCTTTGGTGGAATCAAGAAGCAGTTGATGAAGATTATGGTAAAGCACGCTACAAGGGTAATATTCTCGAAACCATTTTTGTGAGAAAAATAGTTTATTCCAAGTTGAATACATAGAACAGAAAATCCTCTAACGGGATGATCTAGTCACAAGAAATCAATTTTTGTGAGTAGAGCAACCCGGTTTCCCAAAAATTAGTATTAAAGCGTCATGTTTTTTGTACTGTTTTGTGCATTTAGGAATAAATATTTTTTGTTTATGCATGTGTTAGTTGAGCGGTGTTTGGATTATGTGATTCATTTGTTATTGGATGAATGTTATTCTTGTTTGAACAAATTTATGGCCTTACAATTTTGTGGTAAATTCTTGTATTTGTATTATCAAGTGTTGTAACAAAGGAGGTGGATTACGACTCCATGTTTTTCCCTTTGATTTTGATTATTGTAATAGAATTTAGGGTTTGTGCAAGTTCTATTGTAATTATAAAATCAAAGGACCATATCTACGGTTTTCAGAATGAAGGACTTATCTTACGATTTCGAAATTGGACTCGGCTTCTCCATCTTCAACAAACAGAGGACCTTGCTTGCAATTTCTGGAAAGTGAACGGTTTTGACATGCAGATCGGTGGATGGAAACCGCAGCACACGTGGTTGCTGCTGCTGTGATCGACGGTTGAAGGCTGCACCTTTGGGTGCCGCCATCTTGTCCCGATCGTGGCAGAAAGTGCTGCTAGGCACGAACGGTAGCACCTGTGGGTGCTGGTGCTGTGATTGGCGGTTGATGGTGGCGCCTATGGTGTCGCGATCTTGCCTAGATCGCAGCGGCAGTGGTGGTGTTGTGTGTGGAATAAAAACGGTGACATAGTGGTGTTTCCGCCTTCGTTCAACGCGATGTAGTGGTGTTTTCGACACCATTGCTGCGTAGTGATGATGGTGGCGATGGTACCCAGTCGTTCCTACTGAGTTCATCGCACAAGTGGTTATGGCGGTTCCATTTTCGGTGATAGCAGTGGAAGCAACTAGGTTACTGTGCATATCTTCATGAAGAGAGAAGAAGGGATTGACTTGGGCCTATTTCAGTTTGGGCCGATTTTTTGTACTTTTGTTTTGGACCGGGTTTCAAATTGAAGTTGGGCCATTTTTTCGGTAAATTGAATATGTGTCTTGAATTGTAAAATGTTTCCACTTTTATTAATTGTAATGTGGACTAAATTGTTTAGCTGGGCCATTGCAATGTAGAATGAATCTTACATTTGACCAGAATATTTAATTGGATCACTGCATTTGGAATTTGGCATTTGGGCCGAAGATTGTTGCTTTGCAGATTGGACCAGTTTGATGATGGGCTGAGAAATATTATTTTAAGAGTTCAAGTATTGGACTGGACACTTACAAATGGGAATTGAAGAATTGGGCCGGCTTGTGGCTCAATAGACTCTTTAATTAATTTTGTAATTTTGTGTTTAGATTTGGGCCATAAATTATGTTCTTGTTTATTTTATTATCCCATTTATTTATTGCGTTAATTAAATGGTGAATGAATGTCATTAAATAACATGTCATGTAGATCGCATAAACACCGCTCTAAGTACTATACTGTCATGCATTGTTTTATATTTTATTTTCTTTTCTAAATGTTAGATTAGAAAATAAATATATTTATTAATAATTAAATCGATTTTAAGAGTTAAAATTGATTGGTAATTATTAAATTAAAACCCAACAGTTCAAAACATTAAGTGAGTGAGGGTGCAAAATATTTTGAACCCATGGCCTCCCATATTAGCTCATTAGTAAAAATTTGTGTATGCATCGTGCTAATCTAATTAGTCTCCCTATAGGAGGGCTGCACTGTTCTGGTTACTGGATTGGGCCCAATTAGGTGATGATTTTTTAAGTGTGAATTAATCATGATTACCCTATAGGTGACATAATTAATTTGGTACTTGAAATATTATCAATATAGGGGTTATACACTTAAATCAAAGACATCTCGAGGACTTCCTATAGAATATCCAAACGATGTCAATGATGGCCAAAATTTTAACGAATATAGATTAAATATTGCATGAGATACTGGATATATTTAATTTAGTGGGAGGGTCCCAGCCTTATCATAAATCACATTTATTTCTCATATAGAGAAATGTGTTCAAGATTTTGGGGTTTTAGGTTGTCCTCATATCATAGTAGTTTTGGGTCTACTTGTGCATAATTTTTTTTATTCATTTATGATAATTTGAATATCTTAATTATGGAGTTGTACAAAAAAATGCTATCAAGCTATACTATATCTCTACTTATGAAACGGTTGCATTTTTTTTTTCTTTTTGTAAGGGACCATTTGGTAAAGCATGACTGGTCACTTTAACGCGATGGAGGTTCCACATGCAAACATTGATTCAAGTGACATAATGCTTGAAAAATATTTTAAGATAATCTCTTGCAATTTAGTGTGGACTAAATTCACCAGGATGAACATGTCTCTGAAAGGTTCAATCTAAGCTATTCATAGAGTAGAGATTATTTTAAAGCAACGGGTAGTAGGCCCTCTAACCTTTTTGCTTTCAGTAAATATAGGATTAATGAGGAGTAGCCTTTCCTTGAAACTCTATAATGGAGTAAGACTCTATTCATTGTGTTATGGTTAGTAATTGAGTCTATCTTGATTATAGATTCTAGAGTAACTAATCACTGTTGCAAATTGTTGCAATATGGTCCTAGGTGACCAAATGGCTCAATGAGAAGTAGAATATACTATAAAGATAAGCACGGGTATAGTAATATGGAGAGAGCCGTTGGGCTTTTGTGTTTTTGAAATAACTTTGATTGTTATTTTGTCTCTATGCTATTTGAGTGGAATTATTTGGCACATAATCTCCCCTTTTTTCAATTGGAATCAAGTTAAATAATGCTCTTATTATTGTGAGACAAATGGTTAACAATCTCAAAGCCTTGTAAACGGTTCTATGTATAATATTGCTACAAGTGATAAGGGATAGATAATTCCTTGTATTAATGAACTCTTTGATAAGATCTTAAGATAATCATATTTATCTAAATAAGATTCAAAGACTAGTAAAGATAGCCTCTAAGTTTTTTGGATGAAGAATCTATGTGGGCTTTTGAATTTTATTTAGAGGGTAAAATGATTAAGATCTTAGGCTTGGTCACACTTATTCAAAACTCGATTCTAATACTAGTAAGGGATGGACCTCAAAAGGATTTGAGGTGGAATCTATACTATTTTCTGAATCTTGTTTAGAGGATTAGATAACCAAGAGTCCATATACATTAAATGGACTTAAGAGTTTGGGGATTAATACACTTCGATATATGTGAATCTTTTTGTACTCAAGCTACGAGAGAGTAAGAGTAGTTCATCCCTTTTACTGATGATAACTCTAGATCTCGATTCTATCCTTAATATCTCATTGATCTAAAATGTTGAAGAAATTCTAGAATTTTGGACAGAAGTTGAGAAGTAATTAAGAGAATCGAGATACTTCGATTTGATCGAAGTTTGTGTATCTCTCATATGAGTTTAGGAACCATTTATCGGAAAAGGAGAACAAGCTAATACCAAATCAATGATGAGTTATCCTCATTACTAGTTTCATTTGGGAATGTACACAGGAGATAGTCAGGTTCCTTCATAGCCTAGTACCATTGATTCATTTCCTGAAATACCCCTAGAGTTGTGGCGTGGGTGCAAGCCCAGTCTATACAACATTCAGATTTGGGGACTTTTGGCACACAAGCTGAAAGGAAGGATTGACAAGATGGAGGCAACAATGAAGGTTTGATTATAAGGTATGCAACGAAACTAGAATTATTTCTTCTATAGTCCTCTGGTCAACAAAGTATTTGTCCAATACAAATGTAACATTCTTAGAGGATAAGACATATAGAAGAATACAAATCCACAAGTAAAATTCTATTGGACAAGATTTTAGAACGTTGTTCAAACAACCTGATTCTAGGTTTCGGGATAGAATTAATCTTGATGATTTAGGACTTCTTACGGAACCGATGGTCGCTGATCCTATTGGGAGAAATGGGCAAGTGGTTCAACCACTATTTTTTCCTGGTGATCCCAATGGACAGGGGAAAACTAAATGTTGTAGTCGAAGAAGTTCTCACTATTCCACCTCCTCGTTATGTTTATAGGGAGATAGTGGAGAGGTTGATCCCAGTAAAGGATATAACCAAGTAGTGGGAGGAGAGGAAGTAACTCTATTTGGACATCATGAAAATACAGTTCCTGCAACTAATTGGAGTGGGAGGTTTGTAAGACCACCTTCTTGACATTTATTCTATAGAGAGTCTTTTTAGAAAGTCTCTACTGAAATAAGAGAAGGACTCCTCATTTAGGGAAGTGGTAGAAGTTATGGAATTAAAATCATGGAAGGTGAACGTGAACTCGGAATTGGATTCCTTGTACTACACCAGGGTTTGGATATTTGTAGACACACTAATGGGGTCAAACCTTAGGGTGTGATGATTTTAAGATGATAAAAGAGGGGTAGATGGGAAGGTTGATGCCTTTAGTGCAAGGTTTATGGCTATGGGTTTGTGAAACCCTTCTCGCCAATCGCCATGCAAAAGTTTACTTGGATCTTTTATCCATTGTCGTTCATTGTGAAAATGAGGTACGATAGATGGATGTCAATACGTTGTTTCTTGAATGCATCTTGATGAAGTCATTTACAAAGTGTAACCTGATGGGTTCATACTAAAGACCATGAAAGTAAAGTTCATGACTTACAAGTTTCCAACTTTGGATTTGGGTAATTGTTCAAGGCATGAAATATAGAATTTTATCAAACCATTATGATACATGGTCTTGATTAAAATCTTGGTATTTCTTAAGTATACTCGAGTATAAAGAAAAATGAGACAGTTTTAGCGACTATTTATTTGAATAACACTCTACTTATGTGTGAGAGTATTTTCATTAAATAGTAGTTGTACCAGCAATTAGACTTGAAGGAATTGTAGATGACTGTCTGTTTTTTCTAGACATCCGTATTTTTCAGAGTGGGAGAAAAAGAGAATAGAACAGTCTCAAGTTTCATGCAATAATAAGTTACCATCTACATTTGCAATATTTAAGTCCTGAAAGTGATAAATTACTTTGTGGACTTTATCTATCTTATGAGTTTTCTTCTAAGACTCATGGTAAGATAGAGAATGTTCCTTATGCTCCGGCTATAGGAAGTCTTACTCTGCACTAGATAGGCCATATCTTATGCTGGGGATATTGTTGGTGATTATTAGTTTGATCCAGGATCAAATCATTGAATAGAGGTAAAGCATATACTCAAGCGTTTTTGGAAAACGAGTAAATATTTGCTTATCTATTCAGGTTGTGATCTGATGGATTAAAACTAATTAAGATCTGATTTGACAAAGACTCTCAAGAGTCATCAAAATTGGAATATAATTGGGAGATAATGTGGTTAATTGGTTGGGTGTAATACAATCTTGGATTTTTTGTTATACAACCGAGACTTACACCGAAAGGAGTTACCATCTTGGTTGAGAACATAATCATTAATGTAATGATGATGTTGACAAGATGGATGATTCGATGTTTCATGTATGCTCTAAGGGAAAGTGGGAGATTGTTGGAATTATATATGCCCATAGAGTATAATTCACGACATTTGAAATAAAACATTAATTGATTGTATTAATATGATGTTGCGTTTGTCCACGGGTCGATTTGATATTACAGATTGTGTGTTTAAGTTGTTAAACACAAAAATATTCAATTTTGAATTAGATCTAAAATTAACGTTCACGATCAGTAAATAAATATGGACAATTTATTTTGATAAGATCCTCTCAATTTTACTAAAGTCTATCTTTGACTTTGATAATAAAATTGAGAGTACGTTTGGAACGTATTGGACGGGACCACGTGAAATTAATTTGTGACATTGACCATACAAATTTAATTTCACTTGACTATCATACGTGAAACCTTGATCCTAATCGGATAATGGACTTCAATTACTAACTTGAAGTTCTTTGAGGTATCAATGGGTGAGATCAAATTGCTGATTAATATCTCTGTACTTCGGGAAGTAAAGTAAACTAACGAGAAACGTATATTTGTATTATGGAATCCGTCAACTTTAAAGTATGATCATAATCTCACTGGTTCTTCTAGTGGACAGTTGATTCTGAGCTCAATAATTTGACAGTGACTGTTGAATTCTATGATGTGATGTAATCATATCGAACTATCAGATAGAAGATGAGTGTTGGGGATTTATGAATATTCAGAGAAGGGTATTTTGGTCATTTTAACTTGCTCCGAATATTTGAGTTGATCGATGGGGGTAATATGTAAGAACGATAAGTTAGAGGATATAATTATTGATTAATTGTTTTAGTAATTTCAATTTTACTAAGAGTGCAATCTCGTTCTTTTAGTGGAATAGAACGTGATTAATAAATTAATTTGACTGATCAAGAGTTGAATGGGTCATACTTAATTTATTGGAGCTTAGTTTAATTGGGTTCGATCAGGTTCCCTCGGTGGCTTCACTATAATGGG
Source organism: Ligustrum vulgare (assembly GCA_963555705.1). Taxonomy (NCBI): domain Eukaryota; kingdom Viridiplantae; phylum Streptophyta; class Magnoliopsida; order Lamiales; family Oleaceae; genus Ligustrum; species Ligustrum vulgare. The sequence goes on along the minus strand of OY743173.1, from coordinate 21,364,620 downwards.
TTTATACAGGCTTATTACCTATATTGGGCTGTGCAGAAATGGGCCAGGGTTATGGTACTAGGGTTGGTAGGGTTTGGGAGTGTAAAGAAGTTACGAATAGTCTCCTAAGACTATTTTTCTTAACCTACTTGGAAAAGTGGAGAGACACACACTAAAGTGTGTAGTGTATGTTTTCACTTTACAAAGAAAACTCTAACCCTACTTTAACCTAGGTCTTGAGAAAGGTGACCACGCACCTGCACAGCTGCCATTGGAGAACACCGGGGAAAGCTTGAGGGTTTGAAGCTTTGGTGAAATTTTGATGAAGATTATTGTAAAGCACGCTACAAGGATAATCTTCTCGAAATCATTTTTGTGTACAAAATTGTTTATTCCATGTTGAATACATAGAACAGAAATCCTGTAACTGGATGATCTAGTCACAAGAAATCAATTTTTATGAGTAGAGCAACCCGGGTTCCCAACACCTTCATCATCAAACATAATAAAGAGGAGGTTTCTGTGGACTTGTTTCAAATTATGCACACAACTATTATCAAATTTTAAGATAATATCACCTATACCAGTAATTTTACTAATCAGATCTTTTCCCATGGTTATAATATCTAATCGTTAGGCAAAATTCTTAAACCAATCTCTCCTAGATCTAATATGAAAAAAGGACTTGAATCAATTACCCATTCATTATCTAACTTACTATGATGAGTTAAATTTGATTCAAGATTTTATGCAGGTTGTGAAACAGTAACATATACTTTAGATATGTCACAATTAGAAGTAGAAGAACGATCGTAATTATGAGATGAGGCTACATTAGCTTCTTCTTTTCTCTTAATAATTCACTTTTTTTCTTAAATCAATCTTTAATAAAATGCCCTATTTTACCAGAACTATAACCCTTTCTAATCCTAGTTCTAGAATTTGATCTAGACTTACTTCTAAATTTCATTTAAAAACTATTTTGATGATTTGTGTTATCAAAATGTCTAGACACAGGTCTGCCCCTCACATGCAACCCTTCCCCTTTACGATTATCATGGTTTTGTTGTTGAATATTCAAGTACTTAGTCCTCATAGAGTTAATAACAGTCTTAGAATTCAAGGTATCCCTACCATCCATACGCAATGACACAGTTTTGAAAATTGATCAAGATTATGAGCAAAAAATCTTCTAAGGAGATAGATCTTATTATGAAGAGACTTAGTGTGCTCTAGTTTTTCCAGTTTTTCTAAAGCTCAGGGGTGGTTTTGCATTCACTAAATTTCCTTATCACATTATCAGCTAAATGCATAATAATAGAACTATAGGCTTGCTCATCCATATCTTTTTCTTGAACACCAGTCTTATCAATAGGGAAAGTACCATCTATAGACTTAGATACTTTTAACTAAACTAAGTGAGCCTTCATTTTTTGTTTCCATATTGAGTAATTACCCTCCCATCAAAAGTCTCAAGATCAAATTTACTAAAACCTATGTTACCAAAACTAATCAGACAAAGTGATAAGGTAATCAGAGGATAACAAGTAAAATATAACAAAATAAATTTCACAAAGAGTTCATAACTTAAAAGAGTAAAGAGAGTGTGAGTGTATGTCAAATGCAAACTCACACATACACATATGCAGATTCTAAGTCACGGTTATAATATATCCAAAAGGTCCTAGGTTTCCGTGAGACTCTTGTTCTCAGGTCAAAGGTATCAATTGAATAGGCAAGTCACATGGTGATTTAGTAAGAAATACTACAAATGACAAACTAAAAACAATAAAGGAAGTTCAAAATTTAAAGAAAGTTCAAGAGTATATATGTGCATTTTCACAATATTCACCATAAATACACCAAGTATACATGATCAACACAAAGTAGAAACATATATTAATAAATCGTAAAGGGTCAAGAAGTTAGGGCTTCAGATTTCACCGAGAGAACACCCAGTGTTCGTTAGATGCAACTCTTTAGCGATTGTAGTTAGCCGAACAATCAAGAACCCCATATCTCCAAATAGGGAAACCAGATCAAAACTGAATATAGACAGATCAAGTCAAGAGAACCCAAAAATAACTTTGATACAATAACAAGGGGTTTGCAATAAAACATATGCAACCAACAGAAACCGACCAGTGCAAAATATAAAGAACTCAACACTAGAACTTTATGCCCGAAGTCTCGAGTTCGCCCAACCTTTGGCTAATTCTCAATGAAGCTCAACAAATGTGGGTTATGGCTTCATTTTTTTTGCAATAATCACAAAGAAACAATATATCAAGTGTTAAAAAATAGATCCCAAAAAATCATTCAAGAATAAAACAATAAAACCCTAGATCTCGCAATAGATCAGGCAAATAGATCAATACACCAAGACCTCACTACAAAAACTCAATCTAACCTATATAAACTAAGTAAATCATTCACGCAAAAAAATAAGAAGAATAGAGAAGATTCAACAGTGTCAGTTGAAGAGGCGAGAGGAAGAGAGAGATAGGATTAGTGTTCAAGAGAGTTCTTCCTCAAGTCATTGAGACCATGTGTGTATTTATATCATCATCCAATGGTCAAGTTCTTCCCTTTAGATTAACGGCTAAGATCAAGCCTTAAATTACAAAACATGCTGTTGTAATTGGTAACTCATTTTTGCTCAAATGACAAAGGACTTGTATCACATTTCTACAACATTTAATAGCAATATTCTCAATTTTAGGTTGTTTTCTTCCAATTAAAGAAATAATATGCGTAAATGTATAATTAAGAATTTTGACTAAGGGTCTTTTTAACTAATGTTGTAAGTTGTAGAAAGGAAAGTAATTGTTGATTAAAATAGAAAGATGTATAATATGATACATATTGTATTTAGGTATACAATCACATAAAATAGGCACCTTGAGTGGTTGCGGGTTGGTTGCGACTTGAGTGGTGGAATTAAATCATTTAGAAGTGGTAGACATAATATGTTGAAACTAGTGGGGATTATATGGGGACGAGGTGAATAGTATGTGGCTGCTGTAAATAGTTGGAGGTGAGATAGAAATATGAGGAGAGGATGGTCGACTGCTGGCAAGAGAACGAGGCTATTGGAAGTTGTGTTGGACAAAGAATATAGAGAAAAAAATGATAGTGGAGGAGAAGAAATAATAATAGAGTAGTGAAGAAGATTAAAAATTGGAGATGAATCATATGCTGGAATATCAAATTCCCCGAAAGTCGGGTAAGGTGGATGGGGACTAAAAAAAGGAGAAGCCGAGATGAGGTTCAATGGAGATGAGACTGCTTGAAGAGAAAAGGAATGCAATAGGGTGCTGGAGATAATATATGACGAAGGAAAAGTGGAGAATATGTGGAGATGAAAGGCCAAAAAATTAATGACACGGTGAAAGGAAGGGAAAAAAGAAACTGGAGAGGGGCCGCAGTTGAAGCTGCCGGAGGTTTGTTTTGGAGAATGCTGGAGCAAAGAAAGAAATTGGAGGAGCCAAATGGTGCATGAAATGGCCAAGGCGAGAGGAAGTAAGAAAATTTATAGTTATTCATGAGAGTCTTAATTTAGCTCTAATACCATGGAAGAATATAATGAACGTACAATTTTATTCATTTGTTTTGATCTATGTATAGTACAAGAATTCTAATACAAAAAGGAAACTAAATCAATCTCTATCATCTATATACATCTTTCTATGATATAAATAAGAATACAATATATGTAAATACAATCTTTCTACGATAAGGATAAGAATATAATATAACAATATATTTCCATATGTAGAATATTCCTTATTGGAGCCGGCTGCTAGGGCAGCTCGGAAGCCCTAAAATCGAATGGAAATACCACTTCCATATTTTCCTTAACAAACATCATGGACATCCCTTGGCCATTTTCTAAATGAAGGATATACTTCATTGTCAAGCATATAATGGAATCCAATTATCAAGGAAGATAGACTAAGGAGACCCAAGGGAATCAAACGGGAGGAGCTGGGTCGGCTCGGCTCGGCCCATGAAGACAGGGTTTGGTCCGGCCCACGAGTCGGACTTGGGCCGACTTGTGTGGGAGACGAGACGAGCCGAGCTGGACCGACTCGTCACCATGGAGTCGGCCCAAGTCCGGCTCGTGGGCTCATTACCACACGAGCCTGACGAGTTGGCTCGTGGGCTCGTGTTTTCTATTTTTTTTTATGTCCTCTAACGAACGGCTAGTTTGCGTCTGTGAATACTAAATAACTGAAAATATAAAAACTTAAAACCCCCTCCTTCAATCCGTGCTTGGGACCGGCTACATTTAATTTCATGTAGGAAGAGTCAAAATTGTACACGAACAAAATGTTACATGTACAATTTTTTTATTTGAAAGAAAGAATTAAAAACACAAAAAAAAAATGCAAATATTATAGCGTAATTGTAAGGAATAATAAGAAATAATTACTTACCAATATGATTGTTCTCCTTCATAGTCATAATGTGGGAAAGTAAATCACTGTCCTGATTTTGTATCACATTAGGGGTGGGAGCAGTTCTTCTAACATTTTTACCTGACCTTTCGGGATTGATCTCGTACAATTCGCATAAACATTTTTCTAAATTTGTGCATGTTAAGGGGGTCCCAAAATTTAATTTATTTGATACTGCATTTATGGTGTGTTTATTTCCCTCTAAATTTATTTTAGGGTCCAAAATCGTTGCTAATGGAAACAAAGTGGGTAAATCTTCCCAATATTTTTTAAACTTAGTCTCCATTGCTAAAATGATTTCAGAAAAAAAAAGGAAATATTTTGTACTTGTTAAAATTATTAGCAATGCAATAAAAATGCTTCAACACTAAAGGACTAGTAGGATAATAAACATTGGATAATTCATTTGTAGCATCTTAAAAGGGTTTCAAAAATGTTTTAACATGAAATATAAGTTCTCAAACAGTAGCCCCCAAATCAAAACTTGGGCTGTATAAGTGTCGATCATTGTAATATTCACATATTAAATTCTCGTAACCTCGACAATGTTCCATTATTAAATAAATTGAGTTCCATCTATGTCCTACATCTGTAACAAATGATCGTGTTGGAATACCACTTGCTGCACAATGTGCATTAAAAGCTTGTTTTCTAGAAGGTGCTATTATAATGAAATTACAAGCATACCTAATTTTTTTTCAATTGATTTTCTATAAGCTTAAGACCATCTTTAACTATTAAATTAAAAAAGTGACACACAACGAACATGAAACAAGATTCCATCAAATTCAGGATTCATGTGGTTAGCTAATCAATCTATCACCGCTTTATTAACAGAAGCATTATCTAGTGTAAAACTACGAACTTTATTATCACAATTAAATTCTCTAAGAATTGAAAATAGTACATTGAAAATATTTGTTGCATCATGTGGGTAATCAATAACTTTACATGCCACAATTCTTTTGTTCATTAACCAAGTATCGTCTATGTAATGATAAGTAGCAGCTACGTAACCTCTGCGATTATTGCCAGTCGACAAGTCTGAAGTAAATGATAAGTTACAATTATATTTATTTAAAGCATCTATAAAATTTTGTTTTCTCTCGAAATATTTAGCAATGCAATCAGCTCGTAGAGTATTTCTAAAACGGGTTTGTACCTGGGTTGGAGATACTTCTGAATGAAATTCGTGAAATGTGCACTTTCTACAATTGAAAGCGGGAACTCACCAATCGATACTAACATGAAAATCCCTTCCCAACGTGCTAAATCTTGGTTGAAGACCCAATTAGTTAGACCTGATTGACCGAACTGTAGACTTGATTGGTTTGCTTCAACCGAGCCCGATTTTTGACATTATTTTTAGTGTCTATTAAGGTTTGTTGTGCCCCCACCCTTCTTCCAAGAGAAAAGTCCACTGTAACTTTTACATTGTGCTTTATGTACTACCGTGTCCGTGTTCCCATCAGCGCCTTTGGCTGTTGTTTCGATCAAATCAAAAAAATTCAAGCAGTTCGGTTTTTTTGACCTTTTCGGATTTCTGTTGGAGCCTGTCACGCGTCGTGCTAGCAAATCCGGATTCATATGCAGCAGCAACATCTTCATCAACAATGTCATCCAAATTAATATGAATTCTGATATCTTCGATCTCATTTTCCAACTCCACAAAATTGTCGGGACTTAGAATAACGTTGAAACCGAAAAATCCATCAACAAATTGGTTAGAAGAATAACCATGAGATTGTGAGTGTGCCATTAGAAATAATAGAATTGGAAATTTGAAAATGAAAATGTAATATGAAATATGAAATTTGATACAGTATTTAATATTATATGAAATATTTATAGCACTTGGAACTAGAAGTTGAAGATTGCACTTGAGAATTGAGAATAACCTAGAGAGTAGTGTAATTTCTTCTAGATAGAATTGAAAGAATTGTGTAAAATTTGAATCAAATGGTCACGTTTGTCATTAAAAACAAAACAAAAATTTGAATTGAGATGAGCTCTCACGAGCCAGAATGGGAGCCGGCCCATTCCGGCTTGTGAGATCATTTTCACGAGACATAACGGGCCGGCTCTCGAGCTAACCCATTTTATGGTCTATTGGGCTTGTCCACGAATCGGTCCACGAACTTCACGAGCTGAACCAAAACTGTCCAACACTCACATTTTCTATCCGATCCAAGCCTAAGTCCTTTTTTCCACGAGCCAAGCCGAGCTTTTAATGAGTCGAACTTAACTGAACTCACAAATTGTCCAGCACGTTTGACACCCTCGGACAGGTCCCTTGCTCCTAAAAAACGTTGTTTTCCTTATATTAAGGAATATAAAACGATGATGCGAGTAAGTACTCACGAGGTCTTGCAATTTACCAGTGTAAAAGAAAATTCTAACTATAACTCTAACGCTTCTAAGTCAGGGAATGGGTCCTTCGGAATGTTTTTCCTTGTCAACAAAGTTATTATCTCTAGCATCCAAAACCTAATTAAGAACCTTACTTGGTCGAGGAAGTGGTCTGGCCATGTATCTATCAGTTGCAAGACATAAATGGGAAGTCCATTAAACACCCATGGGAGGAAGTACATATTCACCATTGTTATCTGTGAGAAGTGAAAAGACAACACTCACGGGCACAATATCATCAGTTGCCCTTACTTTTTAGGACTCTTTATTATTTTAACTTTCTTTTGTCATTTTAGAACTCGTCTTCGTGTTTTAGCATTTGCAATGCAATAAGTCTAAATACGAGTAATCTCCAAAAATGTCTAAATGCACTCATTATAAAATAAATCTAGCGATGGAGCTCGGGACTTTGATCAATCTTCATCCAGTTAATGATACCATGTCACTCGATAAATGAATAATAATATGTTTTTATTAAATTACTATTTTTATACGATCCGTTACTCAATGAGTAATAATATTTTTCATTAAGCACATTGTAAGATAAACTTATTATGTAATTCTATTAGCAGCTTCATCATTTCATTATGACTAAGTACTGCAATTAATATATGTCTATACGTAGGTTGTTTGAGAGTTGTATTTTCTTCGTTATTGGATCTACAATGAATAGATTTTCAATACAACTCTTAGAAAGCTTATAGTTTAAGTAAATAATTTTAATCAACCAACTTTTCATACTATAAAAAAAATTCAATACATATATGTATCAACAAGAATTATGTAATCCTGAGAAATAACAATACAAATCCCGTAATGAAGAAAAATTACAATACATCTCTTGCATGCAATTAAATTATAGCAGAAATTACATATCTAGTAATTAAAAAATAATTATATTCTTTTCATCTTATAAAACTAGTCTCGACCCCTCATAAGTCTACGCTTGTACAAAATACACTCACTTAACTACTTTGACACAAAGATCTTGAATAGTTGGCCGGCCAATGTGTGCCTTCGATCGTGTAGGAGGTCGCTCCTTCTAACTGGTAGTGCAGTGAGATCTAGCAACACACAGTGGTGCAATGGTACCTTTCTTCTGTTATTTTTGAGTCAGTCAGACGAGAGACAAAGAACTCAAGCCCTAAACATGTTTCCGCGGCATTCAATTTGAACAATGATTTTGAGAATGAAATAATTTTCTTAATTCGCCAGCTAATTACCTCCTGCGGATTACTCAAGATTCTTTCAAATCTAATGAAATTGTTGGATTTTTTATTGTGACAATGGTGTGGATGTGGCAGTGGAGGTGGTGGTTAGGTGAGACGGTGGTGATGGTAGAAATTTTGAGATAGTTGTTATGTTGTTGTGGCTATGATTGTGGTGGTGGTGGTGGTGGCAGTAGCAGCAGGCGGTGGTGGCGAGATGGTGGTATTGGGGTTAGGGTTTTAGGTTGGATGGGGATGTTGGGTGTGGAAGAAGCAAGGTGGGGTTGGGGCGGAGGTTGAGATTGGGGAATCTGGATAGTAATTGTGACAAATTATTTGGTAATCATGACCAAATTATTGATTAATTGTGACTTTGTGCATCTTGTGATGAGTACGAAATATGACAAATTATGAGGTAAATGCGACCAAAATATTGATTAATTGTGATCAATTATTGAGTAATTGTGACCGAAAATTGACTAATCGTGACCAAATAAACTATAAGTTGTGACCAATAAATGAATAATATGTGACAAATTATGGATGATTTTAGCCAATTATATTAGATATTGTTACCAACTGTGACTTCATGACTATTGACGAGGATGTAAGATAACCTATAGTTGATTCAAATATGACTATGTGTGACCAAGGTTTGACTTTGTGTGAGTGGTCTGTTATCTCGTGTGATCGAACTGTTACTTTATGTGACCGAACTGTAACCTCGTTTAACCGAACTCTGACAATGTGATTGAACTATGACCTTAAGTGACTAGACTTTGACCTTGAGTGATCCAACTGTGACTTTGTGTGACAAACTATGACTTTGCGGAGTGGGTGGATGTGGGGTGAATTTTGCAAATAAATTTGTAATTGCCACTCAACTGTGACTTTGTGTAACCGATTGTGACTTTTCCAATAGGGTGGGCTAGGTGTGGTTAGGTTGTGTTGAAATTTATGACCAAATTTGTAATTGTGAATGAAATGTGACTTTGTGTGACCAACTGTGAGTTTGCGGGTAAGCGGGTGGGGTGGGATCGGGGTTGAATTTGCTATAAATTTGTAACTGTGATGAACCGTGACTTTGTGTGACCAACTCATGTGACTTTGCGTGGTGGGGTGGGGAGGAGGGTCGAATTTTCGATTAAATTTTTATATGTTATCGAATTGTGACTTTGTGTGACCAACTATGATTGGGTGGGGTTGGTGTGTGGTGGAGGTTGGGATGAGGTGGTGGGTTGTGGATTAGCTATTGCTCGGTTTTTATTACTTAATATTATATTTTTGTAATTGTGACTGAAATGTGACTTTGTATGACCAACTGTGACTTTGTGTGACCAACTATGACTTTGTTGGGGGCAGGGTGGGATTTGTGATAAATTTGTAATTGTGACCAACTGTGACTTTGTGTGACCAATTGTGACTTTGCGTGGTGGGGTGGATGGCGTGGGTGGGGTGGAGGGTTGAATTTGCGATTAAATTTGTATATGTGATCGAATTGTAACGTTGTGTGACCAATTGTGAGTGGGTGGGGGGTTGGGTGGTGGGGGTGGGGTGGTGGTGGGGGTGGTGGGACATATGGGTTATATATGGATTAGATAATGTTTGGGTTTTATTATTTAATATTATATTAGTTTTAATTTAATATATAAATGATAATGATTTTTATATTATATATGATTTTTATATTATATATGATATTATATCTATTTATTACTAGTTAACACCTAATTTTTAATTTAAACAAAAATTTTGAGTTTGTTAGTTTTAGAAAGGAAGTTTAAATATAGTTTTTATGTACTTTTCCCATTTAACTAAGTTAACCGTGTATTTTTTTTTAATTTAATATATAAATGATAACTAAGGTAAAAGGAGAAGGAGAGAGAGAGAGAGAGAGAGAGAGAGAGAGAGAGAGAGAGAGAGAGAGAGAGAGTATCAGTGGTATTACTCCTGAAATTACGGTGCTAAAATAAATTTCTTCTTTTACATTGCCTTCATGTTTTCAGCCATATAAGTTACAGCACCATATACATTTGTTCTTACCATAACTGACGCAATATGTGTTAGAGGCATGAATCCTATCGATTGAATACCATATTGCTGACACAACCCATGGAGGTACCTAAAACTAATTAAACCAGTAAATAGAAATAAAATCATGATATAAATTGAAATTATAATTTGTGTTCTAATGTCTTACATTGAAAATACTTGTAGGCCAGATATATTCAACTATTGCATCGTAAGCAAATCGGTGACGTCTCCGACCATAACAAAAATACCATCGTCGTACGTACAATTGAACACAAAGGCATCTACGGGCACCTGAAAGAAGTTAGTACCGACAGGAAATCTCTGGACACCTTTTTAACACCTAGGCCAGGAAAGCTTAAAATATTTTATAGGTACTAAGCATACCAACACGGTCTACCTTCTTTTCCGGAAGTCCATCGCTAGAAACTCCATAGTTAAGCAAGCTTGACTTGGAACAATTCTATGATGGGTGACCCCCTTGGAAGTTTTCTCTAGGAGCATGCAAGTGAGGACAAAGCATGTTTTAAAGGCCCATATTGGTACAGTGGGGACAGTACGTCGTTTATATAACGGCATTGACAGCCCGTTAAGTGGGACCCGGGTCGTTACAACCTGCCTTAAGATGTACATGTGCCCTTCCAAATATGGATGAACTTCAGTAAGGTGTTTGAGTACAAGGAGGTGTGCTTTATCTTGCAATTCAACGTTGAGGACGATTGATTTGCATCCAATCGTAAATTTACCTTCGGGTCTTTCCTCGTGACGAGATTTAGAAACAACAATAATCCCAATGTCATCTAGGTAATCAACACAAAATTCAATTGCCTCCTAGACGGCATAACCTTCAATGATACTACTGCCTTCAGGTCGAAATTGATTTCTCACATATCCTTTTAATATACCATGTATCTCTCAAATGGATACATATACCTCAATAATACTGGACCATAGATCTTAATTTCTCTGACCAAGTGAACAAGTGCACCATAACATCAAAAAATGATGATGGAAAATACATTTCAAATTGACATAGAGTGATAACAATATCGCCGTGCAAATCATCCAATACCTTTGATCAACAACTTTACTGTAAATGACGTAGAAGAAAAAACAAAGTTTTATAATGACTTTTCTAAGATGGTTTGGGAATATGCCTCGAATTGCAACTGCTAACAAGTGTTGCATTAAGACACAAGACTTTTGATGTTTGATGAGTATCCATATGGAACCTTAACTGCATGTAGAGTCTCATAAAAACTTGTTTTCTCTTTTCTGGACAAAGTATAGTAAGCTATCCCGTATTCCCATTTCTTCCATGTCCTTTCTGACTTTGATACCATCTTTTATCTTTCCTTGAATGCTCAATAATGTTCCAATGATACGCACATCCATTTTTCTCTATGTGCATTATATCAAGACAATGCCTTACCAATAAATGTTTCCAATAGGAAGAAATCTTCTATGACTCATAAAGATATTTTTCCTACAATTTTCAACCAAAGATCAATCGTTTCTTCTTCACAAATAGGACATGCTTTAGGTCCTTTGTTAGTATAACCCGACAAGTTACCATAAGCAAGAAAATCATTTATGGTGCAAAATATTATAGCTCGTTAGGCGAAATTTATCTGGCTGTGTGCATCAAACACCGATACGACTTCATCCCACAACAATCTTAAATCTTCAATTAGTGGAGCTAGATAAACATCTATGTCATTCCCATGTTGTTTGGCCCTAACATTAGCGAAGACAACATGATGTACTTGCGCTTTATACATAAACAAGGAGGAAGATTGTAAATTGTCAAAAGAATCGGCCAAGTGCTATGTCGACCACTTATGTTACCATGCGGGTTCATCCCATCTGTACATAGTCCAAGTCTAAGATTCCTATCTTCACCCCCAAACTTAGGAAACAACCTATTAATGTTCCACCATTGAAGAGAATCGGTCAGGTGTCTTAGGTTTTCATCTTCTTTCCTCCCTTCAGTGTGCCACTGCATGTTCTTCGCATCATATTCTTTGCATCCTTATACTCATTTCGATACAATATACAATCATTTGGACCTGCATGTGTCCTCTCGATCTCCATACCCATCGGGCACAACAATTTCTTTGCCTCGTAGATTGAACTAGGAAGCTCGTTATCCTCTAAAAGTATCTCTCGTAAAAGTTCCAATAATATCGTGAAACTCTTATCACTCCAATTATTCTTTGCTTTCAAGTTATACAATTTCAACACAACAGACAATTTTGTGAATTTATTACAATCAGAAAACAAAGGATTTTCAGAATCATTGAACAAGTTATTGAATATATAAGGCTTTCCAAAGAAATCCCCTTGTATATCATGCATCATTTCTTCTATCATATCATTCTCGTCATTTATCCCATCATTCTCACCAGTATTGCTCAAATTATTCTGTTGTTGATCACCATCATCGTCTCCAGTGTTCGTCTTAGGAAGCATACTCTCACCAAGCCATATCCATCGTGTATAACCTTAAACCCACGATGAATCAAATGGCACCTCACTTGCTCAAAACTATGAAACTTTCTTAGATTCTTAGAATCACAACAAGGATACAAAATCATTGCTTCACATTTCTTTCTTTTGTGTTTCTCTACACATTTCATAAACTCTTCAACCCTTTTTACATATTCATGTGTATTACGTCTGTCATACATCCAACCCCGATCAATATCTAACAACCTATATGCGAAGATATAATTTAAAAAATAATTATTAATTTTGAGTTAAAATTTTTTATGATAGAATTTTAAATCAACTATGTATTAATTATTGAAATCAAATATGAGAATTTTAAATTTTCATTTTCATTTTTATTTATAAAATCCTACATAAATTTTGGAAGAATCTCCCCTACAAATTGGACTTAGCAAACCTGTACGGGGAATCAAATTACCATAATAAAACCAAGACATTCAACCTCAATATATCCAAAACATAAACACGGCTCCAGTCAAACTTCAACATCATCTACTACTCCCAAATAAATCCAAAATCAATTCCCAACTCCTCAACATCAAAAGTCTATAATCAATTGTTCTTTATATAAAAAATAACATTCTAAAAATTCAATGAAACTCCAAAATTCAAAAATTGCAATATATCCATCTATTAACTCAAAATCAACAATCTAAGATTAATATTAAAACTAAAATAATAAAAAATTTATGTACACCAATTACCACATAAAATTTATGTATATATATATATAAACATAATAACATCATAACTTTCCTAAATTTGAAATTAACATTAATTAATAATTCAAAATATAAACTAAATATTCAAAATGTGGGAAAGGGAATTTACAAAGTAACGGTAAGGAGGGGGAGGGGGAGGCAGCGGCGACAGTGACGAGAAGAGCAGTGGGTTGAGAGAGGAGAGGAGGGGAGGGGAGGCCGGGTCTGGATAGAGAAGGAGAAGGAGGCGGCGAGGTTGAGAGAGGAGGGGCGCCGGTCGGGGTTGAGATAGGAGGCAGAGCGACCGTGGTTCGGTTGAGAGAGGAAATTAGAGGAGGAAATGAGAGAGAGAGAGGGGCTGTGTTACGCGTTATTTGGTAATCTTATGAGAAAAGTATACAATCGACGCGTAAAGTGGGGGCCAACAAAAGGCGTTGGTTATTAGTCTAACAACCGACGCCTTTTACTATGTGTACCTGCGTCGGTTGTAATAAACAACCGAGGCGTATAGTCTAATTGTACACGTTACAACCGACACCTTTTGGTGGTGCCCATTTTTAGGCATCCATTTTTTAAGTAACCGATGCATATACGAGGCCTAATATTTACAAAATTGCCACTGCTCCTTCATAGGCAGCGATTTTTTTGGGAAATTTTTTACTAGTGTAAGCATCATCCTTGCACCAAGAATTCACCAAAGCTTCGTGTGTTCTTCCAAATCCTTGTCTTTTCCTTTTTGAATTTGATGTTTTTAGGGAGTACTTTGGGTGGGAAGAGGCTGATTTTAGGTCTAGGATTCGCGCCTCTAAGTTGTGTCTAGAATTATTGAAGAAAGCAGGGCTAAATAAAGAGAATTTAGGTTGAAAAATTGAATTTTTGGACCCAGACCGACCTAGTCGGAAAGTCACACGGCCGAGCAGCTTACATGTCTTACGGCTATGCGGGTAAATCACATGATGCAATTTTCAACTTTCTGTTTGTTATAAGTTGGTCCTCCTCTTTTATTTGTAGCACAGGACCATCATCTTTTGATTGGAGAGATTTAGTACCCATATTTCCGTTTCTCTTCAATTAACTCTTTTCTTCTCTTGATTTCTTTAATTTGATCCTCGAACTTATTTCTTCTTCCACTTCTGTACCTCAATTGACTTCATCAACTCATTTTGCATGATTTTAGCTTCAATATTTGACATCCAATTGCTCGTAATTTCCAGCAAATGCTCATATCTCTTGATTCCAGAATGTTTTCTAAAATACAAACAAATAAACACAAATTAAGTAGAAATTATTCATGAACGACATTATAATATCCTAAGTTTGACGGATAAATAAGTGAACAAAATTCACTTATCAACCTCCAAAAATAGAATATTTGTTCGTCCTCGAACAAAACAAAACAAAAATAAAAATATATCAAAATAACTGAATAACAAACCTCTTTTTAACTGTTAATTATTTTACCATATTGCTATTGAAATGTTCTTTAGAAAAGAGAACTGAACAACATAGAACTTGTTTCCACTTATCCTAAACTAGGCTTTTCAAGTGTGTGTGTGAATAGCCAAAATCAAATGCATACTTGCATAGAAGCATACTCAACATAGTGTAACTCATCATGCACAAGTTAGCCCAAATCTCATGTGGTCAATCAATGATTTCTTTTGATTTCCTTATTATACTCATTGATGATCGCAACCTTATGTTTTCCTCTTATATCCCGAGATTCCTTCTATTCACGTGGTGTCTAAATATTCATTCATAGCATTTTCCACACAAACACAGTTAGAACTAGATACAAGCATGCATATCAGATTTATGGTAATCAGTTCCCAATGTCACACCTCCAATTTCCAAGTTTGTGGTCTCATAGTTTATACCAAGCACTTCTATTATAAATGGACGACTTTTTCCTTTTCATGTCCACGTTTTTACTCATCTTTGTGTAATACTTTTCTTATTTGCTTTCTATGTGACCCTTGTATCGAGTTTCGGGTCGATGACTCCTAAGTCAGACGACTTTAGGGCACCAGGTTCAGATAACCCTTAACGACTTAATTACCCGAGTCATAAAGGTGACAAAAAAAGTTAAAGGTGTTTTAGCGTTTTATGTGTAAGTCTTCTCTCCTTTAAGCTTTCTATGTGACCCACGTAATGAGCTCTTGGCTGATAACTCCCAACTCAACTGAATTTGGGGTACCATGTTTGAAAGACCCTTAAAAACTTACTTGCTCGAGTCACAAAGGCTACGAAGAGAAGAAGAAGTCATTTTTTTTTTTTTTTTTGTGCTGGCTTATATGTATTGCAAAACCCTTCAACAAAAGATACAAAACCAAAAACTTCAAACCCTCAAATCATCCATGCATACCTATACTAGCTTTTCCACCCTCCACCCCCTAAACTACTTCTTGAGCAGTTTGTTCTAATTTTAGGATCAGAATCTAATCACTTAAAGTTAAATTAAAATGCCCCTTTTTGGTATAACTTAAAAGTTAGATTTTAATTTGAGTCAAAGTCAACATTTGTTCTTAATCACTCCTTTTATGGGATCATACGTCATGCAAATGATTATTTGTTTTCAACTATAGACTGCTTGAAAACATGTCAAGACTTGTAAGTGATAAAAATAATATTTGAATAGATAAGTCAGAAATTTAAGTGGCATTCCAACTACTAATGTAATACTCCGAAATTTTTTTATGCTCGTTTAATTTATTCATTTAATTTTTTTATGATAATTTAAATTTTCAAGTTTTCTATGGCCAAAATTATTAATGATTGCCAAGTTTGCATTGTTGGTTGATTAAAAATTTTCCAAGATTAGTTAATTCAGTTTTGGGGGATTAATATCAAATTTTATACCTAATTCCTAGTGATAAGTATTTCATATAATCTTGGCCGAGAGTAATCTTAGGAGTGAAGTAATTTTCTTGCAATGTAAAGGCAAGCTTGACATGAGGTGTATAGTTAGGTAACAAGCAAGCATGAGGTGTCAACTAGTTGCAAGTTATCTTAATAGTGAAGAAATTTTTCCTAGCATTGCAAGCATGAGGTGTCTAACTTAAGCATGACGTGTTTAACTTAAGCATGAGGTGTCTAACTTAAGCATGAGGTGTCTAACTTAAGCAAGAGGTGTCCAATTAAATATATGAGGCAAATACATGGAGTGCATGCAAGAGCTATTGGAGATAAATCTTGCATGTGGATACACCAATAGGAAATAGTTAACCGCTTGTCCTTACTTAGTTCGTAGGTCTTCATTCCTTGGATTATTAAAGGACGTTCTTTATATGTCTTGACGACCAAAATATTACTTTCAAAGAAAAAACCAACAGCAAGAGTTAGTGGAAGAGAGTAAAGAGAGAAGATATAGTAAGAATAGAAGAAGAAGAGCAAAGGCTAGCACTTTCAAGTATACTATTCCACCAAAATTTCTCCAAGCTTTAAGGTAAGATACTTTCTATGCTCAAGTGGTAGGATTTCATGGTAATATTTATGCTTAAGCTATGCATGAAAAACCATAATATGAAAGATGTGGACAAGTCCACAAAGTTAGATATCTATTTATGCCTTAGGACAAGTCCGAAGGGCACCGGCAAGCCGGAATGTGCAAGTATGTGTTTGAATGCTTTCTTTTGTGTAATATTAACATGTTAAATCCGAGCATGATATCTTACTGAGTATTCTTCATACTCATAGTATTTTGTACTAAAATTTCAGATTCATGATCGTTGAGTCGGAGGAAGTCAGTCGCCTACTCGAAGATGGACTGAGGACAAATTTATTTTGCATCAGTTTCCTTTTCGTATGTTTTGTTCAAAAAACTGTTTTCCATATGTTTTTCTTGTGGTATTAAATATAAACATGTATAAGACATGATTTAATATGGTAATGAAAGTAAATTTTGTGATCATATCTTTCATGTTATGCTAAGAGAAATTTTTATAGACCTTTTCCTGCAATGATAAAAGAGGCAGAAAGTGGACAGGCTTTTAGGGTCAATTCAAAATACTATTACTAACTCTATAGACACCTATTTGAGACTCCAAAACTACTGCTGCGTTCCTATTTGAGTTTTCTTTATATGAGCTCAAGAATCACTCCATTTGGATTTGTGTGGCCTGAGATATAAAGTTTTAAGCGTCGAAAGGTCAATCTGAAGTTTCTGTGCAGGACCTCACTGTTTTAATAAAACGTCTATATCACATGATCTTATTAATTTTCCATATTTTAATATAGGAAACTAATTGAAAATATCTTTCAAATGCCACAGATTTCATAGAAAACGGAGTTGGGATGAATTTTATAAAAATGTTTGAACTGGGTGCCCCAACTAGCCGTGACTGCACCGAGTTCGTTTACGTAAAGAAAAATTTCAAGTCAGCATGTACTTCTGCTGCCCATTAAATTTTATAGAGATATTTTACTAAAAGTTGAAAATAAGTTTCCAGTATATATTTCATTTTATTTAAGAGTTTTTCCGTGTGACAAAAGCAAAAGTTATTATGTTTAATACGTGACACTCGAAGCTAAGGTTCGGGGCGTCACAACTAATCTCGTAAAATCTTAATTATATAATGAAAACAAATCTTAAACTTTATAAAAATGTAAAATAAACAAAGTATTTTCACTGGCTGTTGTGTGAATCAACACAATTAAAAAAATAGGTAAGAAAGGGGGTGGGAAATTTGATAAAATCTAAAAAAAAAAAAAAAATTATTTTATTTTCTTCGCAAAGAATAGTAAATTATAACTTCATGTTTACTATAATATAATTAATCAAATAATACAAATCAATATAACTAAAATTTTGGTTTGTTACGTCATGCAATTATAAAGTGTCATTCTTAGAATAGTTATGTAGTTCCTCAAAAAATCATGATTTTTTTACTAAGATTTCTATAAAATTTCTAAAGTAATTAAAAAAAATTTCTTGTTAAATATAGTAAACTGTTTCAAGATTCTTAATTAAGATCCAAAAAAGAATGAATAGATCCTTAACTTGACCACATAGAAATAACCGTCGATAGAATATTAACCAATCAACCTCCTTATAATAAGAATGTTGAGTTGATACAAATCACAAACAATTTTTCTTTTGCTCAGTCTAAACATCAATAGCAAAGAATTAATATGGCTAGACTTATACAAGTTTCAATTCTCTTCACTGTAGCTTTATGCTTTTCATTCCTTTCTAGCGTCGTCTACTCAGAAGATGTTCCCCAACCTCCAGTTTCACAATTCTACGTTCAGGGACAAGTTTATTGCGACACGTGTCGAGCTCGATTCATTACTGAACTTAGCGAGTTCATCCCAGGTGCATAATTATAATATGTACAAAATACTACTCATATAATTATAGCTGGTCTTTTAATCAAAAAAGGGAAGTCGTTGTCCCCATATTTGTAAAATTTCGAGAAAATTGAATATGATGCTTCAGTTGTTGAGCTTCTTTATCTAATAGTTTACGAGTTACTTCATCATGATACTAGAGAACTAGCATGTAAAATTAATGACGTTTTTTTAAATAAATTGTACACACACGAACAATTGCACATACGAGAATAAAGGTTAAGAACTTAGCTTAAAGATGTTTTACACTTTATTTCACATATCATTTCTTTCATTACAACATAGGCATGCAATATAACAACGTAAACCCATCTCAATATTAGAATATAATGAATGCTTGGTTATAAGAATTTCATTGTTGTTCATTCAGACATATTTTTACAATTCATAAATTATAATTTAAATCTTGACTTGTAGGTGCCGGTGTACGCCTCCAATGCAAAGACGGTGAGAACGGGAAAGTAACATTTACTGAGGTCGGTTACACGAAAGCAGAAGGACTCTACAACATGCTCATTGAACGAGATCACGATAATGAGTTTTGTGAAATCACACTTATTTCAAGTAGCAGAAAAGATTGTGATGAAATTCCTACTGAAGGATGGGTAAAACCATCATTGAAATTTATACTCAATACAGTAAATGGCACCACACGCACGATAAATCCTCTTGGATTCTTCAAGAAAGAAGTTCTTCCAAAATGTCCACAAGTCTTTAATAAGTTAGGTATGTATCCCCCAAATATGTGAAGAACAAAAATAAGACGTTATTGAATAATTTTAAGACGTTATTGAATAATTTAGTGTGCCTTTTTGTCAAGGCTTTTGATGGCCAATAAGTGCCTTGTAGTATAGAATATTTTGCTTTGTAATTTTTGTAAGATTCCAAGAATTTCCTTGTTGAAAGACAATAAAATTTGTAGATTATGATGAGATAAAATAATAATAATAATAACTGCAATATATATTGTAATATTCTTCTATTATCTTGTGTCAATTTGAAGATTCAGTAGTGTTGATTATAAATTTCTTGGAAATTTTATTGAGTTTGTATTGGAAAGGAAATGATCCAAGTAACTCTTTTTTTCTTTTCTTTTCTTTTTCTTTTACTTTTTAGTGATTGGAATTAATGAGTGATAAGTTGTAAAAATATGGAATATTGTTTGCTTTATACAAAATGAGTGTAAATTATGAAGATGGACCATTGACTAAATGTATTTTCAACCAAAAATTACTATATCCAAAAGAAATGACTGATGCAATATATATTTAATGTACTTTAGCATTTTAAAATGTTTGTATAATTGATAATTTATGTTTCTAATTCAAATGTTTTATGTTATTGATATACAAAGTATAGATGTTTTAGTCTATCTTCTGCGCACTAGTTTAAGGTTTTGGGTGTAATAAGGTAATTTTGATTGAATGCAATTTCGAGCAGGAAAATATATGAGGTATAAAACATAAAAAATCTTTATTATATTATTATATACGTCTTGGAAGGTACAATTATAAAATTATTATAAGATCAATAGTGACAACTAAACATTTGTACTTTGTATATTGTATTGGTATATTGTAGAGGTAGATATGACTTTTAATATATATCTTAATGCAAGAAAAAAAAAATTTCTTTTCTATGAATTAATATTATCTTATTCAATATTTTTTTAACCTTAAAAAATAAAAATGTATCTTATCAACGTGTGGACTTATACCCTATATCGAATCAAATTAATTAATATGATAATAATAATATAAAATATATAAATTTTTTCATATTCTTTAAGATAACATACCCTCATATTTTTGTTGTGCCCAATCTAATCTAAGATTTCAAAATTAGACCCCTTGCTCGAACATAAACTACATTCGAAATTAAAAAATAAGTATATATATATACATATATATCTCAAAGGAATCTTGTACTATTACTTGTTTGCAGCATATTCCACTAGTATAGAAATACCCATTCGCGTTGTTGTTCAAGACAATACGCATCGATTGTAAAAGCGATGTGTTTGGCGACGACGTGTAAAGAGTGGACAATACACATCGATTGTAAAACGACGCTTAAAGTTGACTTTAGATGTCAGTTGTAGCTTAAAAATCGACGGCTAAAATTAGACTTTAAGCTTTGGTTTTTAAGCTAACTTTAGGCGTCGGTTTTAAGCTACAACAGACGGCTAAAGTCTTTTTTTTTTTTCTCTTCCTAAAGAATTTCATTAATGTAAAGCAATTACGAGGAGAAGGGCACAAGCCAATAAAAAAATAATAAAAGTAAAAAGTTCAAAAAGAAAACAAAATGACAAAATGATTTTTACTTAAATAAATCACATAGTATTTAAATCAAATATGCACATTTTTCAATCTATTTTGCCGTAATACAAAATCCATTTTCATTATCATGCAAGAGAGGAAGAGAATGCTATTAAAACCATGTCATCCTTGCAGCTGCTGAGTGATGACTCAAAAAGGAATGCCCCTGTGCTTAGGAAAGATGGTATTGAACTTCGATTTTTGAGCAAGATGAAAATTTGTAAAATGAAAGATAAAAGCCATGATCAAGCAGGATGAAAATTTATAACTTCAATTTTTGAGCTAATGTTTCTACACTATATATCATTCAAGAGTTTTAGGAGTGGAGTGGAGTGGAGCTAATTGACTGTTAAATAACATAACAAGCAATATGGTGCCAGAATCTATTAACTTGGGTAGTGCAATGCATGTGAGTTAGCACAGAATAACATCTTAGAGAAAAATTTAACAAGAACATCTTTCAATTTTTAAAATGAAAACAAGGTTACGTATAAAGGTTTTCCTCTTCTCTTCGTACTTGGGACCCTGTAAGCTATTGGAGATGCCAAGTAATTACACACAATGGATGATACTCTATATCCAACTTGGTTCTTGCCCCCACAATAATTTGTGCTCAATGTAGACTATAGTAAGTTAAGAACGGTAAAACAGGACAGAGGACCTTGCTTGCAATTTCTGGAAAGTGAACAATTTTGACATGCAAATCGGTGGATGGAAATCGCAGCACGCGTGGTTGTTACTGCGCTGATTGGCGGTTGAAGGCTGAACCTTTAGGTGCCACCATCTCGCTCCGATCGTGGCGGAAAGTGCCGCTGCGAGCGGACAGTAGCACCTGTGGGTGTTGCTGCTGTGATTGGCAGTTGATGGTGGCGCCTATGGTGTCGCGATCTTGCCTAGATTGCAGCGGCAGCGGCGGTGCTGTGTGTGGAAGAAAAACGGTGACACAATGGTGTCGCCGCCTTCGTTCAACGCGATGCAGTGGTGTTTTCGACACCATTGCTGCGTAGTGATGATGGTGGCGATGGTCCCAGTCATTCCTACCGAGTTCATCGCGCAAGTGGTTATTTTGGTTCCATTTTCGGTGATAGCAGTGGAAGCGGCTCAGTTACTGTGCATATCTTCATGCAGAGAGAAAAAGGGATTGACTTGGGCCTATTTCATTTTGGGCCGGTTTTTGGTACTTTTGTTTTGGACCGGATTTCAAATTGAAGTTGGGCCATTTTTCGGTAAATTGAATATGGGTCTGGAATTGTAAAATGTTTCCACTTTTATTAATTGTAATGTGGGCTAAATTGTTTAGCTGGGCCATTGCAATGTAGACTGAATCTTACATTTGACCAGAATATTTAATTGGATCACTGCATTTGGAATTTGGCATTTGGGCCGAAGATTGTTGCTTTGCAGATTGGACCAGTTTGATGATGGGCTGAGAAATATTATTTGGAGAGTTCAAGTATTGGACTGGACACTTACATATGGGAATTGAAGAATTGGGCCGGCTTATGGCTCAATAGACTCTTTAATTAATTTTGTGATTGTGGAAATTACACAAAACCCTACTTTTAAATATTCAAATTCATAAATAAGACAAAACTTGTAAAATTTCAAATCTCAGGTTGTATTGAAATTTTAATAATTAAACAATATTACAAATTAAATTAACTATACCCTAATTCAAATTCATCAATCCCCATTCTCGCTCTCTCCCTCACTGTAAATCTACACCTCTCCTTTCGTCACTGGCGGCGACCATGGAAGCAGACAACCATCTAAGCACTAACAGAGTGCAACAGCAGCATGCCCGCTCTGCGACGGACAGCGGCAGCAGCCGCACGGTGGTGCTGCTAACGCATCTTCCTCTGCGACGTAGTTGCTCCATTCGCACAGTGTCGCGCACACAGGGCCTTCTGCGATGCCATCGCTTCTGCCGTCTCCATTCACGCAATGACACAGGTCTCAACCCCGCAGCAGGGTCTATCGACGGAGGAATTTCCCGCTGCGGCGCTTGCGTGCACTGTGCTTCCGCGCGACAAAGTGACCGAATCGAGCATTTCCACAGTGTACGGTGATGTTGGCAGGTAGTGGTGTGGGTGGGGGTGCAGCCTGCAGTTACAACAATGTAGTGAAAGTGTGGTGGAGCTTGTCTGTTGTTTGGTAGTGGGGGTGGAGCTTGTCGCTAGTTTGGTGGTGGGGGTGGAGCTTGTCATGGGCTTGGTGAATGGAGGAGGAGGTGGTGGGGAAGGTGGTTGTGACCTTGTTTTGTAATTGTGACCTGTGATTCTTTGCTTGTTACCTCGCAAAATGGTTTTGACGTGCATACATTTTGGTGTTTGGCGAATGGTGTAGGTGGAGGCAGTGGCTGTGGTGTGGTGGTAGCAGTGTGGATGGGAATAGGATGCAGAATTCTTCTCAGGTCACACTCTGTTTTCTTAGGTCACATTTGATTCCTCACGTCACATATTAGATTCCTGAAGTCACACTTTCAGTTACAACAATGTAGTGAAAGTGTGGTGGAGCTTGTCTGTCGTTTGGTAGTGGAGGTGGAGCTTGTCGCTAGTTTGGTGGTGGGGGTGGAGCTTGTCATGGGCTTGGTGAATGGAGGAGGAGGTGGTGGGGGAAGGTGGTTAGACCTTGTTTTGTAATTGTGGCCTGTGATTCTTTGCTTGTTACCTCGCAAAATGGTTTTAACGTGCATACATTTTGGTGTTGGCGAATGGTGTAGGTGGAGGCAGTGGCTGTGGTGTGGTGGTAGCAGTGTGGATGGGAATAGGATGCAGAATTCTTATCAGGTCACACTCTATTTTCTTAGGTCACATTTGATTCCTCACGTCACATATTAGATTCCTGAAGTCACACTTTCAGTTCCTCAAGTTATCTGTGGACATTGTTTTTTATTTAATGATCTGTGGTTGTAGGGGCAGCGGTGTATCATCTGTGGTTGTGATATTGGTTTTTGTTGTAATGGTGGTGGTGGTGGGGGTGGTGGATAAAAGATCTAAGGGAATTGCACCAAGTTTTCTGTGGACATGGCTGTTTTGGTTCAGAGGCAGGGAGAGAATAATTAAATGACATTGAGCCATGAGAACCGAGCCAGTTTGTTTGTTGAAGGTAGCACTCATCAGCTTGTGGTGGCAAGGAAGCACCAGAAGAATACCAGAAAATTGACTTGCTTTGGGATCATCCTGAGGTCACATGTTCAAAGTTTAAGGTCACATATGTGGTCTCAAGTCACATTCTTCACAGTTCTCAGATCAGAGGCAGGGAGAGAATAATTAAATGACATTGAGCCATGAGAACCGAGCCAGTTTCTTTGTTGAAGGTAGCACTTATCAGCTTGTGGTGGCAAGGAAGCACCAGAAGAATACCAGAAAATTGACTTGCTTTGGGATCATCCTGAGGTCACATGTTCAAAGTTTAAGGTCACATATGTGGTCTCAAGTCACATTCTTCACAGTTCTCAGATCATACGTAAGTCACACGTTCATCTATGGGTCACAAGTATCATGTAGTAGTTCATTGGTGGTAGTGGCTTTGGGTGTTTGTCGAAGTTGGAGATGATGATCAGGATAATGGTGGTGGTGATGGTCGGAGATTGTGGTGTTTGTGATTCATAGTAGAACATGGTTATGATGTGGTGGCGGTTCGTCGGAGATTGGTGGTGGCGGCGGTTCGTCGGAAGTGGTGGCACGTCGGAATATCAGGTGGTGGTGGTGGTGGGGGTGGAGGTGGTGAGACATCAGTCCGTTGGATGTATCAATTACTGGGTAGGGTTAGATATCACGATTTGTATATATATCTAATTAATTAATAATATATAATTAGCACCTGATTAGTGAAAAAATAAAAATTGTTTTCTAATTATGAAATGTGAATCTATGATGGCCTGATTTATGTATTTTTCCCTTTGTGATTTTGTGTCTAGGTTTGGGCCATAAACTATGTTCTTGTTTATTTTATTATCACATTTATTTATTGTTTTAATTAAATGGTGAATGAATGTCATTAAATAACATGTCATGTAGATCGCATAAACATCGCTCTAGGTATTATACTGTCATGCATTGTTTTATATTTTATTTTCTTTTCTAAATGTTAGATTAGAAAATAAATATATTTATTAATAATTAAATCGATTTTAAGAGTTAAAATTGATTGGTGATTATTAAATTAAAACCCAACAGTTCAAAACATTAAGTGAGTGAGGGTGCAAAATATTTTGAACCCATGGCCTCCCATATTAGCCCATTAGTAAAAAAATTTATATGCCTCGTGTTAATCTAATTAGTCTCCCAATAGGAGGGCTGCACTGTTCTGGTTACTGAATTAGGCCCAATTAGGTGATGATTTTTTAAGTGTGAATTAATCATGATTACCCTATAGGTGACATAATTAATTTGGTACTTGAAATATTATCAATATAGGGGTTATACACTTAAATCAAAGACATCTCGAGGACTTCCTATAGAATATCCAAACGATGTCAATGATGGCCAAAATTTTAACGAATATAGATTAAATATTTCATGAGATGCTGGATATAGTTAATTTAGTGGGAGGGTCCCAGCCTTGCCATAGATCACATTTATTTCTCCTATAGAGAAATGTGTTCAAGATTTTGGGTTTTAGGTTGTCCTCATATCATAGTAGTTTTGGGTCTACTTGTGCATAATTTTTTTTATTCATGCATCATATATGAAAGTATTCATCACATATATAACTCGTGATTAATACATTTATTTTATTTAAATGTCGTATTTTTCACAACTAGTTATATGTTTAGACATCACCAACTGATTGGCGAAAACTGAAAAATGTCTCATTATAATTCTTTCCACTTATAACATTTGTTCGTGCTAGGAGATTCTTGTTCAATAGTAATCATAAATCTTCCAATGAAAATGGTGTTATTTTGATGAGATGGTTTATTGCATAGTTTTTATTCTCATATCAAGTACTTTGCAATAAAAACATCAAAATAGGATAACCAATTCTATTTTCATGATGGAAGGGTATTTATGATAATTTGAATATCTTAATTATGGAGTTGTACAAAAAAATGCTATCAAGCTATAATATATCTCTACTTATGAAACGGTTGCATTTTTTATTTTGTAAGAGACCATTTGGTAAAACATGATTGGTCACTTTAACGCGATGGAGGTTCCACTTGCAAACATTGATTCAGGTGACATAATGCTTGAAAAATATTTTAAGATAATCTGTTGCAGTTCAGTGTGGACTAAATTCACCAGGATGAACACGTCTCTGAAAGGTTCAATCTAAGCTATTCATAGAGTAGAGATTATTTTAAAGCAACGGGTAGTATGGTAGGCCCTCTAACCTTTTTGCTTTCAGTAAATATAGGATTAATGAGGAGTAGCCTTTCCTAGAAACTCTATAATGGAGTAAGACTCTATTCATTGTGTTATGGTTAGTAATTGAGTCTATCTTGATTATAGATTCTAGAGTAACTAATCACTGTTGCAAGTTGTTGCAATATGGTCCTAGGCGACCAAATGGCTCAATGAGAAGTAGAATATACTATAAGGATAAGCACGGGTATAGTAATATGGAGAGAGCCATTGGGCTTTTGTGTTTTCGAAACAACTTTGATTGTTATTTTGTCTCTATGCTATTTGAGTGGAATTATTTGGCACTTAATCTCCCTTTTTTTCAATTGGAATTAAGTTAAATAATGCTCTTATTATTGTGAGACAAATGGTTAACAATCTCAAAGCCTTGTAAACGGTTCTAAGTATAATATTACTACAAGTGATAAGGGATAGATAATTCCTTGTATTAATGAATTCTTTGATAAGATCTTAAGATAATCATATTTATCTAAATAAGATTCAAAGACTAGTAAAGATAGCCTCTAAGTTTTTTGGAGGAAGAATCTATGTGGGCTTTTTGAATTTTATTTAGAGGGTAAAATGATTAAGATCTTAGGCTTGGTCACAGTTATTCAAAACTCGATTCTAATACTAGTAAGGGATGGACCTCAAAAGGATTTGAGGTGGAATCTATATTGTTTTCTGAATCTTGTTTAGAGGATTAGATAATCAAGAGTCCATATACATTAAATGGACTTAAGAGTTTGGGGATTAATACACTTCGTTATGTGTGAATCTTTTTGTACTCAAGCTATGAGAGAGTAAGAGTAGTTCATCACTTTTACTGATGATAACTCTAGATCTCGATTCTATCCTTAATATCTCATTGATCTGAAATGTTGAAGAAATTCTAGAATTTTGGACAGAAGTTGAGAAGTAATTAAGAGAATTGGGATACTTCGATTTGATCGAAGTTTGTGTATCTCTCATATGAGTTTAGGAACCATTTATCGGAAAAGGAGAACAAGGTAATACCAAATCAATGATGAGTTATCCTCATTACTAGTTTCATTTGGGAATGTACACCGGAGATAGTCAGGTTCCTTCATAGCCTAGTACCATCGACTCATTTCCTGAAATACCCCTAGAGCTATGGCATGGGTGCAAGCCCAGTCTATACAACATTCAGATTGGGGACTTTTGGCACACAAGCTGAAAGGAAGGATTGACGAGATGGAGGCAACAATGAAGGTTTGATTATAAAGTATGCAACGAAACTAGAATTATTTCTTCTATAGTCCTCTGGTCAAGAAAGTATTTGTGCAATACAAATGTAACATTCTTAGAGGATAAGGCGTATAGAAGAATACAAATCCACAAGTAAAATTCTATTGGACAAGATTTTAGAACGTTGTTCAAACAACCTGATTCTAGGTTTCCACATAGAATTAATCTTGATGATTTAGGACTTCTTACGGAACCGATGGTAGCTGATCCTAGTGGGAGAAATGGGCAAGTGGTTCAACCACTATTTTTTCCTCGTGATCCCAATGGACAGGGGAAAACCAAATGTTGTAGTCGAAGAAGTTCTCACTATTCCACCTCCTCGTTATGTTTATAGGGAGGTAGTGGAGAGGTTGATCCCAGTAAAGGATATAACCAAGTAGTGGGCGGAGAGGAAGTAACTCTATTTGGACATCATGAAAATACACTTCCTGCAACTAATTAGAGTGGGAGGTTTGTAAGACCACCTTCTTGACATTTATTCTATAGAAAGTCTCTACTGAAATAAGAGAAGGACTCCTCATTTAAGGAAGTGGTAGAAGTTATGGAATTAAAATCATGGAAAGTGAACGTGAACTTTGAATTGGATTCCTTGTACTACACCAGGGTTTGGATATTTGTAGACACACCTAATGGGGTCAAACCTATAGGGTGTGATGATTTTAAGATGATAAAAGAGGGGTAGATGGGAAGGTTGATGCCTTTAGTGCAAGGCTTATGGCTATGGGTTTGTGAAACCCTTCTCGCCAATCGCCATGCAAAAGTTTACTTGGATCTTTTATCCATTGTCGTTCATTGTGAAAATGAGGTACGACAGATGGATGTCAAGACGTTGTTTCTTGAATGCATCTTGATGAAGTCATTTACAAAGTGTAACCTGATGGGTTCATACTAAAGACCATGAAAGTAAAGTTCATGACTTATAAGTTTCCAACTTTGGATTTGGGTAATTTTGCAAGGCATGAAATATAGAATTTTATCGAACCATTATGATACATGGTCTTGATTAAAATCTTGGCATTTCTTAATTATACTCGTGTATACAGAAAAATGAAAGTTTTCGCGACTATTTATTTGAATAAGACTCTACTTATGTGTGAGTGTATTTTCATTAAATAGTAGTTGTACCATCAATGAGACTTGAAGAACTTGTAGATGACTGTCTGTTTTTTCTAGACATCCGTATTTTTCGGAGTGGGAGAAAAAGATAATAGAACAGTCTCAAGTTTCATGCAATAATAAGTTACCATCTACATTTGCAATATTTAAGTCCTGAAAGTGATAAATTTCTTTGTGGACTTTATCTATCTTCTGAGTTTTCTCCTAAGACTCATGGTAAGATAGAGAATGTTCCTTATGCTCCGGCTATAGGAAGTTTTACTCTGTACTAGATAGGCCATATCTTATGCTGGGGATATTGTTGGTGATTATTAGTTTGATTCAGGATCAAATCATTGAATAGAGGTAAAGCATATACTCAAGTGTTTTTGGAAAACGAGTAAATATTTGCTTATCTATTCTGGTTGTGATCTGATGAATTAAAACTAATTAAGATCTGATTTGACAAAGACTCTCAAGAGTCATCAAAATTGGAATATAATTGGGAGATAATGTGGTTAATTGGTTGGGTGTAATACAATCTTGGATTTTTTGTTATACAACCGAGACTTACACCGAAAGGAGTTACCATCTTGGTTGAGAACATAGTCATTAATGTAATGATGATGTTGACAAGATGGATGATTCGATGTTTCATGTATGCTCTAAGGGAAAGTGGGAGATTGTTGGAATTATATATGCCCATAGAGTATAATTCACGACATTTGAAATAAAACATTAATTGATTGTATTAATATGATGTTGCGTTTGTCCACGGGTCGATTTGATATTACAGATTGAGTGTTTAAGTTGTTAAACACAAAAAGATTCAATTTTGAATTAGATCTAAAATTAACGTTCACAATCAGTAAATAAATATGGACAATTTATTTTGATAAGATCCTCTCGATTTTATTAAAGTCTATCTTTTACTTTGATAATAAAATTGAGAGTACGTTTGGAACATGTTGGACAGGACCACGTGAAATTAATTTGTGACATTGACCTTACAAATTTAATTTCACTTGACTATCATACGTTGAACCTTAATCCTAATCGGATAATGGACTTGGATTACTAACTTGAAGTTCTTTGAGGTATCAATGGGTGAGATCAAATTGCTGATTAGTATCTCGGTACTTTGGGAATTAAAGTAAACTAACGAGGAACGTATATTCGTATTATGGAATCCGTCACCTTTAAGGTATGATCATAATCTCACTGGTTCTTCTAGTGGACAGTTGAATCTGAGCTCAATAATTTGACAGTGACTGTTGAATTCTATGATGTGATGTAATCATATCGAACTATCAGACAGAAGATGAGAGTTGGGGATTTATGAATATTCAAAGAATGGCATTTTGGTCATTTTACCTTGCTCCGAATATTCGATTTGATCGATGGGGGTAACATGTAAGAACGATAAGTTAGAGGATATAATTATTGATTAATTGTTTTAGTAATTTCAATTATACTAAGAGTGCAATCTCGTTCTTTTAGTGGAATAGAACGTGATTAATAAATTAATTTGACTGATCAAGAGTTAAACGGGTCATACTTAATTTATTGGAGTTTAGTTTAATTGGGTCCGATCAGGTTCCCTAGGTGGCTTCACTATAATGAGTTTATACAGGCTTATTACCTGTATTGGGTTGTGCAAAAATGGGCCAGGGTTATGGTACTAGGGTTGGTAGGGTTTGGGAGTGTAAAGAAGTTACAAATAGTCTCCTAAGACAATTTTTCTTAACCTACTTGGCAAAGGGGAGAGACACACACTAAAGTGTGTAGTGTGTGTTTTCTCTTTACAAAGAAAACTCTAACCCTACTTTGACCTAGGTCTTGAGAAAGGTGACCACGCACCTGCACAGTTGCCATTGGAGAACACCGGGGAAAGCTTGAGGGTTTGAAACTTTGGTGGAATCAAGAAGCAGTTGATGAAGATTATTGTAAAGCACGCTACAAGGGTAATCTTCTCGAAACCATTTTTGTGTGCAAAATTGTTTATTCCATGTTGAATACATAGAACAGAAATCCTGTAACGGGATGATCTAGTCACAAGAAATCAATTTTTATGAGTAGAGCAACCCGGGTTCCCAACACCTTCATCGTCAAACATAATAAAGAGGAGGTTATGTTGACTTGTTTCAAATTATGCACACAGCTATTATCAAATTTTAAGATAATATCATCTATACCAGTAATTTTACTAATCAGATCTTTTCCCATGGTTATAATTTCTAATCGTTAGGTAAAATTCTTAAACCAATCTCTCTTAGATCTAATATGAAAAAAGGGCTTGAATCAATTACCCATTCATTATCTAACTTACTATGATGAGTTAAATTTGATTCAAAATTTTATGCAGGTTGTGAAACAGTAACATATACTTTAGATATGTCACAATTAGAAGTAGAAGAACGATCATAATTATGAGATGAGGCTACATTAGCTTCTTCTTTTCCCTTTTCTCTTAATAATTCACTTTTTTTCTTAAATCAATCTTTAATAAAATGCCCTATTTTTACCAGAACTATAACACTTTCTAATCCTAATTCTAGAATTTGATCTAGACTTACTTCTAAATTTCTTTTAAAATCTATTTTGATGATTTGTGTTATCAAAATGTCTAGACACAGGTCTGCCCCTCACATGCAACCCTTCCCCTTTACGATTATCATGGTTTTGTTGTTGAATATTCAAGTACTTAGTCCTCATAGAGTTAATAACAGTCTTAGAATTCAAGGTATCCCTACCATCCATACGCAATGACACAGTTTTGAAAATTGATCAAGATTATGAGCAAAAAATCTTCTAAGGAGATAGATCTTATTATGAAGAGACTTAGTGTGCTCTAGTTTTTCCAGTTTTTCCAAAGCTCAGGGGTGGTTTTGCATTCACTAAATTTCCTTATCACATTATCAGCTAAATGCATAATAATACAGCTATAGGCTTGCTCATCCATATCTTTTTCTTGAACACCAGTCTTATCAATAGGGAAAGTACCATCTATAGACTTAGATACTTTTAACTAAACTAAGTGAGCCTTCATTTTTTGTTTCCATATTGAGAAATTACCCTCCCATCAAAAGTCTCGAGATCAAATTTACTAACACCCATGTTACCAAAACTAATCACACAAAGTGATAAGGTAATCAAAGGATAACAAGTAAAATATAATAAAATGACTTTCACAAAGAGTTCATAACTTAAGAGAGTAAAGAGAGTGTGAGTGTATGTCAAATGCAAACTCACACATACACATATGTAGATTCTATGTCACGGTTATACTCTATCCAAAAGGTCCTAGGTTTCCGTGAGACTCTTGTTCTCAGGTCAAAGATATCAATTGAATAGGCAAGTCACATGGTGATTTAGTAAGAAATACTACAAATGACAAACTAAAAACAATAAAGGAAGTTCAAAATTTAAAGAAAGTTCAAGAGTATATATGTGCATTTTCACAATATTCACCATAAATACACAAAGTATACACGATCAACACAAAGTAGAAACATATACTAATAAATCGCAAAGGGTCAAGAAGTTAGGGCTTCAGATTTCACCGAGCGAACACCCAGTGTTCGTTAGATGCAACTCTTTAGCGATTGTAGTTAGCCGAACAATCAAGAACCCCATATCTCCAAATAGGGAAACAAGATCAAAACTGAATATAGACAGATCAAGTCAAGAGAACCCAAAAATAACTTTGATACAATAACAAGGGGTTTGCAATAAAACATATGCAACCAACAGAAACCGACCAGTGCAAAATATAAAGAACTCAACACTAGAACTTTATGCCCGAAGGCTCGAGTTCGCCCACCCTTTGGCTAATTCTCAATGAAGCTCAACAAATGTGGGTTATGGCTTCATTTTTGTTACAATAATCACAAAGATACAATATATCAAGTGTTAAAAAATAGATCTCAAAAGATCATTCAAGAATCAAAAAATAAAACCCTAGATCTCGCAATAGATCAGGCAAATAGATCAATACACCAAGACCTCACTACAACAACTCAATCTAACCTATATAAACTAAGTAAATCATTCACGCAAAAAAATAAGAAGAATTGAGAAGATTCAACAGTGTCAGTTGAAGAGGCGAGAGGAAGAGAGAGATAGGATTAGTGTTCAAGGGAGTTCTTCCTCAAGTCATTGAGACCAGGTGTGTATTTATATCATCATCCAATGGTCAAGGTCTTCCCTTTAGATTAACGGCTAAGATCAAGCCTTAAATTACAAAACATGCTGTTGTAATTGGTAACTCATTTTTGCTCAAATGACAAAGGACTTGTATCACATTTCTACAACATTTAATAGCAATATTCTCAATTTTAGGTTTTTTTTTCTTCCAATTAACGAAATAATATGCATAAAAGTATAATTAAGAATTTTGACTAAGGGCCTTTTTAACTAATGTTGTAAGTTGTAGAAAGGAAAGTAATTGTTGATTAAAATAGAAAGATGTATAATATGATACATATTGTATTTAGGTATACAATCACATAAAATAGGCACCTTGAGTGTTGCGGGTTGGTTGCGACTTGAGTGGTGGAATCAAATCATTTAGAAGTGGTAGACATAATATGTTGAAACTAGTGGGGATTATATGGGGACGAGGTGAATAGTTGGTGGCCGCTGTAAATAGTTAGAGGTGAGACAAAAATATGAGGAGAGGATGGTCGACTGCTGGCAAGAGAACGAGTAGGACAAAGAATATAGGGAAAAAAATTATAGTGGAGGAGAAGAAATAATAATAGAGTAGTGAAGAAGATTAAAAATTGGAGATGAATGATATGCTGGAATATCAAATTCCCCGAAAGTCGGGTAAGGTGGATGGGGACTAAAAAAAGGAGAAGAAGCCGAGATGAGGTTCATCGGAGATGAGACTGCTTGAAGAGAAAAGGAATGCAATAGGGTGCTGGAGATAATATATGACGAAGGAAAAGTGGAGAATATGTGGAGATGAAAGGCCGAAAAATTAATGACACGGTGAAAGGAAGGGAAAAAAGAAAAACGAAACTGGAGAGGGGCCGCAGTTTAAGCTGCCGGAGGTTTGTTTTGGAGAATGCTGGAGCAAAGAAAGAAATTGGAGGAGCCAAATGGTGCATGAAACGGCCAAGGCTGGAGGAAGTAAGAAAATTTAGAGTTATTCATGAGAGTCTTAATTTGGCTCTGATACCATGGAAGAATATAATGAACGTACAATTTTATTCATTTGTTTTGATCTATGTATAGTACAAGAATTCTAATACAAAAAGGAAACTAAATCAATCTCTATCATCTATATACATCTTTCTATGATATAAATAAGAATACAATATACGTAAATACAATCTTTCTACGATAAGGATAAGAATATAATATAAAAATATATTTCCATATGTAGAATATTCCTTATTGGAGCTGGCTGCTAGGGCAGCTCGGAAGCCCTAAAATCGAATGGAAATACCACTTCCATATTTTCCTTAACAACCTTCGTGGACATCCCTTGGCCATTTGCTAAATGAAGGATATACTTCATTGCCAAGCATATAATGGAACCCAATTATCAAGGAAGATAGACTAAGGAGACCCAAGGGAATCAAAGGGGATGAGCTGGGTCGGCTCGGCTCGGCCCATGAAGACAGGGTTTGGTCTGGCCCACGAGTCGGACTTGGGCCGACTTGTGTGGGAGACGAGACGAGCCGAGCTGGACCGACTTGTCACCCATGGAGTCGGCCCAAGTCCGGCTCGTGGGCTCATGACCACACGAGCCTGACGAGTTGGCTCCTGGGCTCGTGTTTTCTATTTTTTTTTCTGTCCTCTAACGAACGGCTAGTTTGCACTGTGAATACTAAATAACTGAAAGTATAAAAACTTAAAACCCCCTCCTTCAATCCGTGCTTGGGACCGGCTACATTTAATTTCATGTAGGAAGAGTCAAAATTGTACACGAACAAAATGTTACATGTACAATTTTTTTATTTGAAAGAAAGAATTAAAAACACAAAAAAAAAATGCAAATATTATACCGTAATTGTAAGGAATAATAAGAAATAATTACTTACCAATATGATTGTTCTCCTTCATAGTCATAATGTGGGAAAGTAAATCACTGTCCTGATTTTATATCACATTAGGGGTGGGAGCAGTTCTTCTAACATTTTTACCTGACCTTTCGGGATTGATCTCGTACAATTCGCATAAACATTTTTCTAAATTTGTGCATGTTAAGGGGGTCCCAAAATTTAATTTATTTGATATTGCATTTATGGTGTGTTTATTTCCCTCTAAATTTATTTTAGGGTCCAAAATCGTTGCTAATGGAAACAAAGTGGGTAAATCTTCCCAATATTTTTTAAACTTAGTCTCCATTGCTAAAATGATTTCAGAAAAAAAAAGGAAATATTTTGTACTTGTTAAAATTATTAGCAATGCAATAAAAATGCTTCAACACTAAAGGACTAGTAGGATAATAAACATTGGATAATTCATTTGTAGCATCTTAAAAGGGTTTCAAAAATGTTTTAACATGAAATATAAGTTCTCAAACAGTAGCCCCCAAATCAAAACTTGGGCTGTATAAGTGTCGATCATTGTAATATTCACATATTAAATTCTCGTAACCTCGACAATGTTCCATTATTAAATAAATTGAGTTCCATCTATGTCCTACATCTGTAACAAATGATCGTGTTGGAATACCACTTGCTGCACAATGTGCATTAAAAGCTTGTTTTCTAGAAGGTGCTATTATAATGAAATTACAAGCATACCTAATTTTTTTTCAATTGATTTTCTATAAGCTTAAGACCATCTTTAACTATTAAATTAAAAAAGTGACACACAACGAACATGAAACAAGATTCCATCAAATTCAGGATTCATGTGGTTAGCTAATCAATCTATCACCGCTTTATTAACAGAAGCATTATCTAGTGTAAAACTACGAACTTTATTATCACAATTAAATTCTCTAAGAATTGAAAATAGTACATTGAAAATATTTGTTGCATCATGTGGGTAATCAATAACTTTACATGCCACAATTCTTTTGTTCATTAACCAAGTATCGTCTATGTAATGATAAGTAGCAGCTACGTAACCTCTGCGATTATTGCCAGTCGACAAGTCTGAAGTAAATGATAAGTTACAATTATATTTATTTAAAGCATCTATAAAATTTTGTTTTCTCTCGAAATATTTAGCAATGCAATCAGCTCGTAGAGTATTTCTAAAACGGGTTTGTACCTGGGTTGGAGATACTTTTGAATGAAATTCGTGAAATGTGCACTTTCTACAATTGAAAGCGGGAACTCACCAATCGATACTAACATGAAAATCCCTTCCCGACGTGCTAAATCTTGGTTGAAGACCCAATTAGTTAGACCCGATTGACCGAACTGTAGACTTGATTATTTTGCTTCTACCGAGCCCGATTTTTGACATTGTTTTTAGTGTCTATTAAGGTTTGTTGTGCCCCCACCCTTCTTCCAAGAGAAAAGTCCATTGTAACTTTTACATTGTGCTTTATGTACTACCGTGTCCGTGTTCCCATCAGCGCCTTTGGCTGTTGTTTCGATCAAATCAAAAAAATTCAAGCAGTTCGGTTTTTTTTACCTTTTCGGATTTCTGTTGGAGCCTATCGCGCGTCGTGCTAGAAAATCCGGATTCATATGCAGCAGCAACATCTTCATCAACAATGTCATCCAAATTAATATGAATTCTAATATCTTCGATCTCATTTTCCAAGTCCACAAAATTTTCGGGACTTAGAATAACGTTGAGACCGAAAAATCCATCAACAAATTGGTTAGAAGAATAACCATGAGATTGTGAGTGTGCCATTAGAAATAATAGAATTGGAAATTTGAAAATGAAAATGTAATATGAAATATGAAATTTGATACAATATTTAATATTATATGAAATATTTATAGCACTTGGAACTAGAAGTTGAAGATTGCACTTGAGAATTGAGAATAAACTATAGAGTAGTGTAATTTCTTCTAGATAGAATTGAAAGAATTGTGTAAAATTTGAATCAAATGGTCACGTTTGTCATTAAAAAAAAAAAAAACAAAAATTTGAATTGAGATGAGCTCTCACGAGCCAGAATGGGAGCCGGCCAATTCCGGCTTGTGAGATCATTTTCACGAGACGTAACGGGCCGGCTCTCGAGCTAACCCATTTTATGGTCTATTGGGCTTGTCCACGAATCGGTCCACGAACTTCACGAGCTGAACCCAAACTGTCCAACACTCACATTTTCTATCCGATCCAAGCCTAAGTCCCTTTTTCCACGAGCCAAGCCGAGCTTTTAATGAGTCGAACTGAACTGAACTCACAAATTGTCCAGCACGTTTGACACCCTCGGACAGGTCCCTTGCTCCCAAAAAACGTTGTTTTCCTTAGATTAAGGAATATAAAACGATGATGCGAGTAAGTACTCACGAGGTCTTGCAATTTACCAGTGTAAAAGAAAATTCTAACTACAACTCTAACGCTTCTAAGTCAGGGAATGGGTCCTTCGGAATGTTTTTCCTTGTCAACAAAGTTATTATCTCTAGCATCCAAAACCTAATTAAGAACCTTACTTGGTCAAGGAAGTGGTCTGGCCATGTATCTATCAGTTGCAAGACATAAATGGGAAGTCCATTAAACACCCATGGGAGGAAGTACATATTCACCATTGTTATCTGTGAGAAGTGAAAAGACAACACTCACAGGCACAATATCATCAGTTGCCCTTACTTTTTAGGACTCTTTATTATTTTAACTTTCTTTTGTCATTTTAGAACTCGTCTTCGTGTTTTAGCATTTGCAATGCAATAAGTCTAAATACGAGTAATCTCCAAAAATGTCTAAATGCACTCATTATAAAATAAATCTAGCGATGGAGCTCGGGACTTTGATCAATCTTCATCCAGTTAATGATACCATGTCACTCGATAAATGAATAATAATATGTTTTTATTAAATTACTATTTTTATACGATCCGTTACTCAATGAGTAATAATATTTTTCATTAAGCACATTGTAAGATAAACTTATTATGTAATTCTATTAGCAGCTTCATCATTTCATTATGACTAAGTACTGCAATTAATATATGACTATACGTAGGTTGTTTGAGAGTTGTATTTTCTTCGTTATTGGATCTACAATGAATAGATTTTCAATACAACTCTTAGAAAGCTTATAGTTTAAGTAAATAATTTTAATCAACCAACTTTTCATACTATAAAAAAATTTCAATACATATATGTATCAACAAGAATTATGTAATCCTGAGAAATAACAATACAAATCCCGTAATGAAGAAAAATTACAATACATCTCTTGCATGCAATTAAATTACAGCAGAAATTACATATCTAGTAATTAAAAAATAATTATATTCTTTTCATCTTATAAAACTAGTCTCGACCCCTCATAAGTCTACGCTTGTACAAAATACACTCACTTAACTCCTTTGACACAAAGATCTTGAATAGTTGGCCGGCCAATGTGTGCCTTGGATCGTGCAGGAGGTCGCTCCTTCTGACTGGTAGTGCAGTGAGATCTAGCAACACACAGTGGTGCAATGGTACCTTTCTTCTGTTATTTTTGAGTCAGTCAGACGAGAGACAAAGAACTCAAGCCCTAAACATGTTTCCGCGGCATTCAATTTGAACAATGATTTTGAGAATGAAATAATTTTCTTAATTCGCCAGCTAATTACCTCCTGCGGATTACTCAAGATTCTTTCAAATCTAATGAAATTGTTGGATTTTTTATTGTACAATGGTGTGGATGTGGCAGTGGAGGTGGTGGTTAGGTGAGACGGTGGTGATGGTAGAAATTTTGAGATAGTGGTTATGTTGTTGTGGCTATGATTGTGGTGGTGGTGGCAGTAGCAGCAGGCAGTGGTGGTGAGATGGTGGTATTGGGGTTAGGGTTTTAGGTTGGATGGGGATGTTGGGTGTGGAAGAAGCAAGGTGGGGTTGGGGCGGAGGTTGAGATTGGGGAATCTGGATAGTAATTGTGACAAATTATTTGGTAATCATGACCAAATTATTGATTAATTGTGACTTTGTGCATCTTGTGATGAGTACGAAATATGACAAATTATGAGGTAAATGCGACCAAAATATTGATTAATTGTGATCAATTATTGAGTAATTGTGACCGAAAATTGACTAATCGTGACCAAATAAACTATAAGTTGTGACCAATAAATGAATAATATGTGACAAATTATGGATGATTTTAGCCAATTATATTAGATATTGTTACCAACTGTGACTTCATGACTATTGACGAGGATGTAAGATAACCTATAGTTGATTCAAATATGACTATGTGTGACCAAGGTTTGACTTTGTGTGAGTGGTCTGTTATCTCGTGTGATCGAACTGTTACTTTATGTGACCGAACTGTAACCTCGTTTAACCGAACTCTGACAATGTGATTGAACTATGACCTTAAGTGACCAGACTTTGACCTTGAGTGATCCAACTGTGACTTTGTGTGACAAACTATGAATTTGCGGAATGGGTGGATGTGGGGTGAATTTTGCAAATAAATTTGTAATTGCCACTCAACTGTGACTTTGTGTGACCGATTGTGACTTTTCCAATAGGGTGGGCTAGGTGTGGTTAGGTTGTGTTGAAATTTACGACCAAATTTGTAATTGTGAATGAAATGTGACTTTGTGTGACCAACTGTGAGTTTGCGGGTAAGCGGGTGGGGTGGGATCGGGGTTGAATTTGCTATAAATTTGTAACTGTGATGAACCGTGACTTTGTGTGACCAACTCATGTGACTTTGCGTGGTGGGGTGGGGAGGAGGGTCGAATTTTCGATTAAATTTTTATATGTTATCGAATTGTGACTTTGTGTGACCAACTATGATTGGGTGGGGTTGGTGTGTGGTGGAGGTTGGGATGAGGTGGTGGGTTGTGGATTAGCTATTGCTCGGTTTTTATTACTTAATATTATATTTTTGTAATTGTGACTGAAATGTGACTTTGTATGACCAACTGTGACTTTGTGTGACCAACTATGACTTTGTTGGGGGCAGGGTGGGATTTGTGATAAATTTGTAATTGTGACCAACTGTGACTTTGTGTGACCAATTGTGACTTTGCGTGGTGGGGGTGGATGGCGTGGGTGGGGTGGAGGGTTGAATTTGCGATTAAATTTGTATATGTGATCGAATTGTAACGTTGTGTGACCAATTGTGAGTGGGTGGGGGGTTGGGTGGTGGGGGTGGGGTGGTGGTGGGGGTGGTGGGACATATGGGTTATATATGGATTAGATAATGTTTGGGTTTTATTATTTAATATTATATTAGTTTTAATTTAATATATAAATGATAATGATTTTTATATTATATATGATATTATATCTATTTATTACTAGTTAACACCTAATTTTTAATTTAAACAAAAATTTTGAGTTTGTTAGTTTTAGAAAGGAAGTTTAAATATAGTTGTTATGTACTTTTCCCATTTAACTAAGTTAACCGTTTATTTTTTTTAATTTAATATATAAATGATAACTAAGGTAAAAGGAGAGAGAGAGAGAGAGAGAGAGAGAAAGAGAGAGTATCAGTGGTATTACTCCTGAGAGAGAGAGAGAGAGAGAGTATCAGTGGTATTATTCCTGAAGTTACGGTGCTAAAATAAATTTCTTCTTT
The DNA here is from genome assembly GCA_963555705.1 of Ligustrum vulgare. Taxonomy (NCBI): domain Eukaryota; kingdom Viridiplantae; phylum Streptophyta; class Magnoliopsida; order Lamiales; family Oleaceae; genus Ligustrum; species Ligustrum vulgare. The sequence goes on along the minus strand of OY743173.1, from coordinate 21,324,271 downwards.
TACATTGCCTTCATATTTTCAGCCATATAAGTTACAGCACCATCTACATTTGTTCTTACCATAACTGACGCAATATGTGTCAGAGGCATGAATCCTATTGATTGAATACCATATTGCTGACACAACCCATGGAGGTACCTAAAATTAATTAAACCAGTAAATAGAAATAAAGTCATGATATAAATTGAAATTATAATTTGTGTTCTAATGTCTTACATTGAAAATACTTGTAGGCCAGATATATTCAACTATTGCATCGTAAGCAAATCGGTGACGTCTCTGACCATAACAAAAATACCATCGTCGTACGTACAATTGAACACAAAGGCATCTACGGGCACCTGAAAGAAGTTAGTACCGACAGGAAATCTATGGACACCTTTTTAACACCTAGGCCAGGAAAGCTTAAAATATTTTATAGGTACTACTCATACCAACACGGTCTACCTTCTTTTCCGGAAGTCCATCGCTAGAAACTCCATAGTTAAGCAAGCTTGACTTGGAACAATTCTATGATGGTTGACCCCCTTGGAAGTTTTCTCTAGGAGCATGCAAGTGAGGACAAAACATGTTTTAAAGGCCCATATTGGTACAGTGGGGACAGTACGTCGTTTATATAACGGCATTGACAGCCCGTTAAGTGGGACCCGGGTCGTTACAACCTGCCTTAAGATGTACATGTGCCCTTCCAAATATGGATGAACTTCAGTAAGGTGTTTGAGTACAATGAGGTGTGCTTTATCTTGCAATTCAACGTTGAGGACGATTGATTTGCATCCAATCGTAAATTTACCTCCGGGTCTTTCCTCGTGACGAGATTTAGAAACAACAATAATCCCAATGTCATCTAGGTAATCAACACAAAATTCAATTGCCTCATAGACAGCATAACCTTCAATGATACTACTGCCTTCAGGTTGAAATTGATTTCTCGCATATCCTTTTAATATACCATGTATCTCTCAAATGGATACATATACCTCAATAATACTGGACCATAGATCTTAATTTCTCTGACCAAGTGAACAAGTGTACCATAACATCAAAAAATGATGATGGAAAATACATTTCAAATTGACATAGAGTGATAACAATATCGCCGTGCAAATCATCCAATACCTTTGATCAACAACTTTACTGTAAATGGCGTAGAAGAAAAAACAAAGTTTTATAATGACTTTTCTAAGATGGTTTGGGAATATGCCTCGAATTGCAACTGCTAACAAGTGTTCATTAAGACACAAGACTTTTGATGTTTGATGAGTATCCATATGGAACCTTAACTGCATGTAGAGTCTCATAAAAACTTGTTTTCTCTTTTCTGGACAAAGTATAGTAAGCTATCCCGTATTCCCATTTCTTCCATGTCCTTTCTGACTTTGATACCATCTTTTGTCTTTCCTTGAATGTTCAATATTGTTCCAATGATACGCACATCCATTTTTCTCTATGTGCATTATATCAAGACAATGCCTTACCAATAAATGTTTCCAATAGGAAGAAATCTTCTATGACTCATAAAGATATTTTTCCTACAATTTTCAACCAAAGATCAATCGTTTCTTCTTCACAAATAGGACATGCTTTAGGTCCTTTGTTAGTATAACCCGACAAGTTACCATAAGCAAGAAAATCATTTATGGTGCAAAATATTATAGCTCGTTAGGCGAAATTTATCTGGCTGTGTGCATCAAACACCGATACGACTTCATCCCACAACAATCTTAAATCTTCAATTAGTGGAGCTAGATAAACATCTATGTCATTCCCATGTTGTTTGGCCCTAACATTAGCAAAGACAACATGATGTACTTGCGCTTTATACATAAACAAGGAGGAAGATTGTAAATTGTCAAAAGAATCGGCCAAGTGCTATGTCGACCACTTATGTTACCATGCGGGTTCATCCCATCTGTACATAGTCCAAGTCTAAGATTCCTATCTTCACCCCCAAACATAGGAAACAACCTATTAATGTTCCACCATTGAAGAGAATCGGTCAGGTGTCTTAGGTTTTCATCTTCTTTCCTCCCTTCAGTGTGCCACTGCATGTTCTTCGCATCATATTCTTTGCATCCTTATACTCATTTCGATACAATATACAATCATTTGGACCTGCATGTGTCCTCTCGATCTCCATACCCATTGGGCACAACAATTTCTTTGCCTCGTAGATTGAACTAGGAAGCTCGTTATCCTCTAAAAGTATCTCTCGTAAAAGTTCCAATAATATCGTGAAACTCTTATCACTCCAATTATTCTTTGCTTTCAAGTTATACAATTTCAACACAACAGACAATTTTGTGAATTTATTACAATCAGAAAACAAAGGATTTTCAGAATCATTGAACAAGTTATTGAATATATAAGGCTTTCCAATGAAATCTCCTTGTATATCATGCATCATTTCTTCTATCATATCATTCTCGTCATTTATCCCATCATTCTCACCAGTATTGCTCAAATTATTCTGTTGTTGATCACCATCATTGTCTCCAGTGTTCGTCTTAGGAAGCATACTCTCACCAAGCCATATCCATCGTGTATAACCTTAAACCCACGATGAATCAAATGGTACCTCACTTGCTCAAAACTATGAAACTTTCTTAGATTCTTACAATCACAACAAGGATACAAAATCATTGCTTCACATTTCTTTCTTTTGTGTTTCTCTACACATTTCATAAACTCTTCAACCCCTTTTACATATTCATGTGTATTACGTCTGTCATACATCCAACCCCGATCCATATCTAACAACTTATATGTGAAGATATAATTTAAAAAATAATTATTAATTTTGAGTTAAAAATTTTTATGATAGAATTTTAAATCAACTATGTATTAATTATTGAAATCAAATATGAGAATTTTAAATTTTCATTTTCATTTTTATTTATAAAATCCTACATAAATTTTGGAAGAATCTCCCCTACAAATTGGACTTAGCCAACCTGTAAGGGGAATCAAAATACCATAATAAAACCAAGACATTCAACCTCAATATATCCAAAACATAAACACGGCTCCAGTCAAACTTCAACATCATCTACTACTCCCAAATAAATCCAAAATCAATTCCCAACTCCTCAACATCAAAAGTCTATAATCAATTGTTCTTTATATAAAAAATAACATTCTAAAAATTCAATGAAACTCCAAAATTCAAAAATTGCAATATATCCATCTATTAACTCAAAATCAACAATCTAAGATTAATATTAAAGCTAAAATAATAAAAAATTTATGTGCACCAATTACCACATAAAATTTATGTATATATATATATAAACATAATAACATCATAACTTTCCTAAATTTGAAATTAACATTAATTAATAATTCAAAATATAAACTAAATATTCAAAATGTGGGAAAGGGAATTTACAAAGTAACGGTAAGGAGGGGGAGGGGGAGGCAGCGGCGACAGTGACGAGAAGAGCAGTGGGTTGAGAGAGGAGGGGAGGCCGGGTCTGGATAGAGAAGGAGAAGGAGGCGGCGAGGTTGAGAGAGGAGGGGCGCCGGTCGGGGTTGAGATAGGAGGCAGAGCGACCGTGGTTCGGTTGAGAGAGGAAATTAGAGGAGGAAATGAGAGAGAGAGAGGGGCTGTGTTACGCGTTATTTGGTAATCTTATGAGAAAAGTATACAATCGACACGTAAAGTGGGGGCCAACAAAAGGAGTTGGTTATTAGTCTAACAACCGACGCCTTTTACTATGTGTACCTGCGTCGGTTGTAATAAACAACCTAGGCGTATAGTCTAGAATTATTGAAGAAAGCAGGGCTAAATAAAGAGAATTTAGGTTGAAAAATTGAATTTTTGGACCCAGACCGACCTAGTCGGAAAGTCACACGGCCGAGCAGCTTACATGTCTTACGGCTATGCGGGTAAATCACATGATGCAATTTTCAACTTTCTGTTTGTTATAAGTTGGTCCTCCTCTTTTATTTGTAGCACAGGACCATCATCTTTTGATTGGAGAGATTTAGTACCCATATTTCCGTTTCTCTTCAATTAACTCTTTTCTTCTCTTGATTTCTTTAATTTGATCCTCGAACTTATTTCTTCTTCCACTTCTGTACCTCAATTGACTTCATCAACTCATTTTGCATGATTTTAGCTTCAATATTTGACATCCAATTGCTCGTAATTTCCAGCAAATGCTCATATCTCTTGATTCCAGAATGTTTTCTAAAATACAAACAAATAAACACAAATTAAGTAGAAATTATTCATGAACGACATTATAATATCCTAAGTTTGACGGATAAATAAGTGAACAAAATTCACTTATCAACCTCCAAAAATAGAATATTTGTTCGTCCTCGAACAAAACAAAACAAAAATAAAAATATATCAAAATAACTGAATAACAAACCTCTTTTTAACTGTTAATTATTTTACCATATTGCTATTGAAATGTTCTTTAGAAAAGAGAACTGAACTACATAGAACTTGTTTCCACTTATCCTAAACTAGACTTTTCAAGTGTGTGTGTGTGTGTGTGAATAGCCAAAATAAAATGCATACTTGCATAGAAGCATACTCAACATAGTGTAACTCATCATGCACAAGTAAACCCAAATCTCATGTGGTCAATCAATAATTTCTTTTGATTTCCTTATTATACTCAATGATGATCGCAACCTTATGTTTTCCTCTTATATCCCGAGATTCCTTCTATTCACGTGGTGTCTAAATATTCATTCATAGAATTTTCCACACAAACACAATTAGAACTAGATACAAGCATGCATATCAGATTTATGGTAATCAGTTCCCAATGTCACACCTCCAATTTCCAAGTTTGTGGTCTCATAGTTTATACCAAGCACTTCTATTATAAATGGACGACTTTTTCCTTTTTATGTCCACGTTTTTACTCATCTTTGTGTAATATTTTTCTTATTTGCTTTCTATGTGACCCTTGTATCGAGTTTTTGGGTCGATATCTCCTAAGTCAGACGACTTTAGGGCACCAGGTTCAGATAACCCTTAACGACTTAATTACCCGAATCATAAAGGTGACAAAAAAAAAGTTAAAGGTGTTTTAGCGTTTTATGTGTAAGTCTTCTCTCCTTTAAGCTTTCTATGTGACCCACGTAATGAGCTCTTGGCTGATAACTCCCAACTCAACTAAATTTGGGGTACCATGTTTGAAAGACCCTTAAAAACTTACTTGCTTGAGTCACAAAGGCTACGAAGAGAAGAAGTCATTTTATTTTTTTTGTGCTGGCTTATATGTATTGCAAAACCCTTCAACAAAAGATACAAAACCAAAAACTTCAAACCCTCAAATCATCCATGCATACCTATACTAGCTTTTCCACCCTCCACCCCCTAAACTACTTCTTGAGCAGTTTGTTCTAATTTTAGGATCGGAATCTAATCACTTAAAATTAAATTAAAATGCCCCTTTTTGGTATAACTTAAAAGTTAGATTTTAATTTGAGTCAAAGTCAACAACTGTTCTTAATCACTCCTTTTATGGGTTCATACGTCATGCAAATGGTTATTTGTTTTCAATTATAGACTGCTTGAAAACATGTCAAGACTTGTAAGTGATAAAAATAATATTTGAATAGATAAGTCAGAAATTTAAGTGGCATTCCAACTACTAATGTAATACTCCGAAATTTTTTTATGCTCGTTTAATTTATTCATTTAATTTTTTTATGATAATTTAAATTTTCAAGTTTTCTATGGCCAAAATTATTAATGATTGCCAAGTTTGCATTGTTGGTTGATTAAAAATTTTCCAAGATTAGTTAATTAAGTTTTTGGGGGTTAATATCAAATTTTATACCTAATTCCTAGTGATAAGTATTTCATATAATCTTGGCCGAGAGTTATCTTAGGAGTGAAGTAATTTTCTTGCAATGTAAAGGCAAGCATGACATGAGGTGTATAGTTAGGTAACAAGCAAGCATGAGGTGTCAACTAGTTGCAAGTTATCTTAATAGTGAAGAAATTTTTCCTAGCATTGCAAGCATGAGGTGTCTAACTTAAGCATGACGTGTTTAACTTAAGCATGAGGTGTCTAACTTAAGCATGAGGTGTCTAACTTAAGCAAGAGGTGTCCAATTAAATATATGAGGTAAATACATGGAGTGCATGCAAGAGCTATTGGAGATAAATCTTGCATGTGGATACACCAATAGGAAATAGTTAACCTCTTGTCCTTACTTAGTTCATAGGTCTTCTTTCCTTGGATTATTAAAGGACGTTCTTTATATGTCTTGACGACCAAAATATTACTTTCAAAGAAAAAACCAACAGCAAGAGTTAGTGGAAGAGAGTAAAGAGAGAAGATATAGTAAGAATAGAAGAAGAAGAGCAAAGGCTAGCACTTTCAAGTATACTATTCCACCAAAATTTCTCCAAGCTTTAAGGTAAGATACTTTCTATGCTCAAGTGGTAGGATTTCATGGTAATATTTATGCTTAAGCTATGCATGAAAAACAATAATATGAAAGATGTGGACAAGTCCACAAAGTTAGATATCTATTTATGCCTTAGGACAAGTCCGAAGGGCACCGGCAAGCCGGAATGTGCAAGTATGTGTTTGAATGCTTTCTTTTGTGTAATATTAACATGTTAAATCCGAGCATGATATCTTACTGAGTATTCTTCATACTCATAGTATTTTGTACTAAATTTTCAGATTCATGATCGTTGAGTCGGAGGAAGTCAGTTGCCTACTCGACGATGGACTGAGGACAAATTTATTTTGCATCAGTTTCCTTTTCGTATGTTTTGTTCAAAAAACTGTTTTCCATATGTTTTTCTTGTGGTATTAAATATAAACATGTATAAGACATGATTTAATATGGTAATGAAAGTAAATTTTGTGATCATATCTTTCATGTTATGCTAAGAGTAATTTTTATAGACCTTTTCCTGCAATGATAAAAGAGGCAGAAACTGGACAGGTTTTTAGGGTCAATTCAAAATACTATTACTAACTCTATAGACACCTATTTGAGACTCCAAAACTACTGTTGCGTTCCTATTTGGGTTTTCTTTATATGAGCTCAAGAATTACTCCATTTGGATTTGTGTGGCCTGAAATATAAATTTTTAAGCGTCGAAAGGTCAATCTGAAGTTTCTGTGCAGGACCTCACTGTTTTAATAAAACGTCTATATCACATGATCTTATTAATTTTCCATATTTTAATATAGGAAACTACTTGAAAATGTCTTTCAAATGCCACAGATTTCATAGAAAACGGAGTTGGGATGAATTTTATAAACATGTTTGAACTGGGTGCCCCAACTAGCCGTGACTGCACCGAGTTCGTTTACGTAAAGAAAAATTTCAAGTCAGCATGTACTTCTGTTGGCCATTAGATCTTGTAGAGATATTTTACTAAAAGTTGAAAATAAGTTTCCAGTATATATTTCATTTTATTTAAGAGTTTTTCCATGTGACAAAAGCAAAAGTTATTATGTTTAATATGTGACACTCGAAGCTAAGGTTCGGGACGTCACAGCATGGTATCAGAGCCAGGTTATACTTTTCTGTAGACTTTTTGTAGATTTAATGAGTCTAGTATGAACTTTATATGTTTTTAATTATGCATAAACATTTTAAGAAAGTTACTGTCCATCGTCATAGAGCAAGCTAGCAATTGACTTTCAACCGGCGATCAAGGTAAAAATCTTTTTCAAAGTTTATGAGTTTTCTTATGCAATGAACTTTGCTATATCTATTGTTGGATATAGGACTATTTTTGAATTAAGTCATACATGAGATTATGAATTCATTGTGTAATTATATTTATTAGAGCCTAGTAGAGTAACGTAATTAATTTTCTATCCTAGATATGGCAAGAATGATAAGAATCCCACCAAGACAGAAGCTTGTGGTTTTTCGGAGAAGCGGGATGTGTTATTGGCATTTTATCATAATTATTGTATGCATCCTCTGTAAGGTTTCGATACATACATGCACAGCGGAAATTAAACAACCACGAAACCATAGCCCGGATCAACCTTGCACTTAGATAGAATTTGTGATTAGAATAATACCTTTGATGAATCGCAAGAATCTGATGTTGTTGTAGTATAGATCTTTACCACAGCCGTCCAATCGTCCAGCCTCTAATGGTGATCCACACAGCAAGCCACAATCTGGATTATTGTGCTAGCAATCAAGAAAACAACTTCTTGTACATTTTCTCTACAATAGAGAAGTACTTATAGGAATAACCTAAACCTAATTAGGTTAAAGATTGTGGACTTGGGCCAAACCAAGTCCGGCCCAACTAGTCCAACTAATTGGACTTGGACACATTATTCCAACAATCTCCCACTTGTACAAAATCCAATTTCCAGATGTTAAATTCTTTCCTTTTGTGTGTGACTCATCAGGTTCCATTCACGATGGCAAACGTCGTGTTATTATTATTATTCCAATCTGATTGGAATAAGATGAATTTAAATCTCTATTTCTAATTCATCATCGACTCACCAAGATCGATTAATTCACGTCGCCGTCCTAGATTGACATCTACCAATGTGTCAAGGCAATCCATGTGAAAGGAAAATTCATGTGGCATGACAAGACCAGTTCATGTGCGGTTACCGTGGAAATACAATCCCTTCATCAATATAACCCAATTGGTTAAGAGATATGGATAGCGTCAATCTCATTTCAACCAATTATGTTATTCACTTCTTATCTTAGTTGATCTTGTTATGACTGAAAACACCTTTTCAACTCATAACATCACCCCGGCCGAGGAATTTACATCAACTTAAGTGAGTGAAATACAGGTTATAATCTCCTACTACCCAGGAGTGACGAATCCTTATATTGGACATACACAACCTTCATATGACTCTCACTACACCCGTACGACGTCATCCTGATGAATCCCTCTCAAGAGCCAACATCAACACTCGCCAAAGCATAATAATCCTCATATAAGATTCTATGACGTCCTCAAGTCAAAGGACCAAATCCACAACCGCACATTAGATATTCACCACTGACGCTTGGATAGTTATCCATGTGGAATCTCTAGGCGGGTCATCCAATGCTTTATTCATCTAACAATGCATCCACGTGTTCATTCGAATGTCCCTCTACATTCTAGCTTGTGAGATAAGCTACTTTCTTCATAAGAAAGAAATATAACACATGCTAGTCTAATTGCAACAACAATATCCGTATCTTGCTGTTACTTCGACTAGGGACAATTTTAGAATAAGATATTAATGACTTGTATCTCACAGTCACAACACCTTGTGACTTACAAGTTAATTAAACTTACTCTACAGACTCTATTATCTAAATAATGAGTTAAACTCAATTTAATAATAGATATGCCTTTATTGTAACAATGATAATATGTGTTATGCTATCTCAACTATTGGATTTAGAGCATAACACTGACATTCTCCCACTCGATCCAATAACTCATGTATCTTATACATAACGAGTTCATGTGACAATCACATTCTCGTTGGGATAGTGGATTTACAGGTGGATCTTAGACATGTGACTCTTCACATATTCAACCTTTGCAAGGTTAGTGGGCGTGAATTCTATTTTTCTACAATCTTTGAATAAGATAGTAGCCCCTAAATACATGCTTAGATCATCGATGAGACTCAGTTCCCTGGCTTGCGCGATGGCTCCATTGTCGTCACAGTACTCATTACTGGAGCTACAATGCTAGGAACAATTATAGTTCACTAATGAACTTAACGATCGATATTGCTTCACAAGCACTTATGTATTTGGTCTCGGTTGTATAGTTAGCAGTCTTTCTTGTTTGAACCATTTCAAACTGACCACACTACTACTATGATTTAATTAACAATTAGACTGAATATTTCCTTCATCCCTTCCCGGACTGAAGGATGGTATCTTCGTACCTAAAGACTGTAAGTCTACATTTCTCCTCATGTCTTCTGTATTCTTAGTACTTCTCAAGTTCTCAATAATACAAAAGGTGTTGTACATAGTGTGGCGTTTAAGAAGATCTTATCGTCAAACAATCAAGTATTTTCTCCACATCATTCTTTCTCAATACGTGTTCTAAACATCATTTTGAAAAGATTAACCCCAAAACTTTTGGGATAGAATCCTACATTGGATTCACTCATGCTAACCCCATTAGCATTACATCTATGTACGTGGATTGAGAAATCAAAACAACCTTCCTAATCTATCTCTATAGATTCTGGTTTCCAAAGTAAATGTTTTATTTCTCAAATCCATCATGGAGAAATTTAAAATAATTGCACTTTCACTTTAAAGGTTAGAGACTCAGCTTCTGATCAATAATATGTCATCTACATATAGTATCAGAAATATTGAATACTCCCACTAACCTTTTATATACACACATGATTAATCTGCAATTTTGATAAAACCAAACATTTTGATTATCTCATCAAAATTAAGATTCTAGCTCCGTGAGGCTTGCTTTAATCTATGATAGATATTGTATCTAGTACACTATGTTTAAGGATTCAAAAAATCCCATAGTTACATCATGTTGCTACTACAAACAGAATTCGAATTGATTCAGAGTAAACCTATTTACAGCCTATGGGTCTTACCCATTTCAGGCGAATCAAATAAGTTCCAAAACTTATTTTTTTATCTCGGATTCTATGGTTTCCTTCCATCTCATATAGTCAACACTTGACTTAGCTACTATGTAAATATAGGTTCATTATCCTTGATGACTAATACAATATTAGCAATCAGGGATGTGTAACTCAATGGAGTACGCGTGATCCTAATGTCTTTACATGGAGCTAGTGCGTTCTTAGTCGTCACCACGTCCTACGTAATGATTGTGTCCCAAGCATCGATTTGTGCCTTATCCAATACAAACACATATTCGAGCTTATTTAATCGGTTAAATATATGTGTAATCATGAACTCTTTCATGCTCTACTCTTACTCCCACTGTCTTCTCTTAGATGAACTATTTCTCCAAGACATTGACAAAATTCGAGATAGACTTTCTTTGTCGATGGGAATGTAGAAATAATATCCAAACATCTTTTGGATATCCCTCAAAATATACATATTGGACTAAGATTATTACTTATCCAAATCTGGTATACTTCTAATAAGTATTGAGGTCTTAAATCTTAACGCGAGAAAGATTAGACCTTTTAAATCCATATCTTATATGGACCTTCATCAACCGATTATCATGGAACACGACTAAGTGTGTAATATAAAGTTTTTAGTGCAAAGCTCCAAAAACTGTTTTGGAGATTTTTGCGTGTCTTCATCAATGATTGCATCAATTGCAATCTTTGTCCTTTCATATTTGTCATTATGCAAAGACGTATATGAAAGATTTATCTATGCGAAAATTATGTTCTCATAACACAATCTTGAAGTCAATCACTTTAAAATATTCTTCACTTTGATCAAATCTTTGTGCTTAGAATATTTTGCTCATTTTGGTACTCTAATTTATATCTGTATTATTTGAACATTTCAAAGTTACAGATTTAAACTTTATTATAGATAACAATGACAATCATGGTTATCTAATGATTAAAGACCACTCTGACATATCCCCACTTACATCCAAATGTAACAGGCTTAGTGGATCAACCATCCCACATTTTCCTTTTCTAAGAAAATTGACTTATCAATTTACCTCCAAGGTGAGATATACATATATCTCTATTAATTGAATAAGTCAAGTGTCAGATTTAAGTGTGACTTCTTCTTTGTCAATATTCAGAATGTAGACTGTTTGTTATTTACCTAACTTCCATATTATCCCATCTTAGTTAACGAATAACTATTATTCTTAATTAAATAGGATAATTATTTCATGTCCAAACATGAATTGGAAGTGTCATTCTTCATAAGAACTGTAATTAACAATTGTCTAATTTTAAACTGAATGAGAAGGCAAAAATAGATGATAGCTTCTTAAGCCATTCAAACAACATTTGCTTTGTTACCTACAAATAGGTATATCACCATTTTTCGCAATTATTCTACTTTTAGCCATTGTATATTATCGATATCTAATACTCGATTGGCTAAGTAGATAATTTAACCTCTATCAAATAGAAAACTGAAGTAGAAGATTCACCAAAATTCTTATTTCTTCAGTTCGGTTAAGGAAGCCCCGCAATTATAAATTTAGTGTCCTATTATTGGCATGTTCGAGAAGAGTATTCTCGATCATATCATGTTTTGAGATCATTTCTCAAAGGACGACATCAATTTAAGGATTTCAGTCTAATGAACTTATAGAGTATCAATTATACTCCATAAGTTCAAGTAACAACTCAAATTTTAAAACTCATACAACAACAATAATAATTACAATAGAATCACATATTATCATGTTTAAATCAATTTAATAAGGTCTTTTATTAAATCGATTGCTCCCACTGTCTTACTTGAATTAATGACCCTCAACATTAATCTCGTAGAATCCTGTTGGATTCACAGTAGGCTAGGATCCCGTTTATTCCATTAGAACCTTGAGTGACTCAACAAGCTCTAATAAAACATTCAGGTAGATACTCCTATCAATCACATCTCCATGTGACTCCTAGATCATCAAGTAGACAACTCCTTGTCGCACACATCTTATGTATTTACTTGATTGTGCCTCCAAAATATCATCTCCTTGAGTGACTCAACAAAAGATAGATTTCGGTTAAATTCTACCCATTGTTCAAAAACATCTTATGTTTCATAGTGATAAACACACCTTCCCACTTGCAGCCTTTAGTGACTCAACAAACCGCATCGAGGGTGGATTCTGGTTTTTCACTATAACAACGGAAGGCACTTTGCATTAACCAATTAATACGAATTTAATAAATTGCTTCCAAAATTATATCACTTTCGATTGACTCAAAATGATGTTGTTTTGGTTAGGTCTGACCCATTGTTCAGAAGTATCTGATACTTCATAATGAGAACATATCTACCATTGAGTAGCCTTGAGTGACTCAAGAAGCTAACATCGATAGTAAACTCTGGTTTTTCATTATAACAATGGAAAGCGTATGACTTAATATAATATTAAGTGAGGGGTTTGTCTCATCATTCCTATGTATATTAACTAACATCCACCATGCAATTAATCATACATACAATATTATTATGGATGATTATGGACGATATCTATCTAGTCTTCTCGAGCCATGAAGAAGACTAGTTGGTCAATTCCTAGGGGACATTGCATTCGATCATCGAATGCTAAATGCAATAATCTCCATCTGCTGCTGCAACCTGTATCCTATACTAGTTGTCTTCTTGTGGCCAGCTCCAACCTGTATCCTATACTAGTTGGCACGCAGGCCTGTATCAAAGGACGCGCAGGCCCATATCTACAAACTAGGGCTCGCAGGCCCAAATAAATTAAATAATAGGCACGCAGGCTCAATTAAATAATAATAGGCTCGCAGGCCCAATTAAATAATAATAGGCTCGCAGGCCCAACCAATAAAGCAGAATAAATTAACCATACATTCAACCAATCACATGGGTCGAGTCCATAATCATCCACTAAATACACATTCATCATATAAATGTATTATAATATAATATCTAATATTATATGAACAAATTTCAACTTTCTAGCAATTTAGGTCGTCTAAACTAATTTAGATAAAATGGATCGGAACAATAATTAATTAATTAACTTTAGTTAGCGGGTCTTATTTAATTAAAATCATATTTTAATCAAATACCAATTTAGAGTCAAACTCTAATTCCAAAAGAGACAAATTAAATTAACATCTTAATTTAGGATAAAATTCCTAAAAGAAAATAAAATGTAATTTAGTAATTAATTAATCAAATTAATCAATTACTTTATTGAGGGGTTTATTTAATTAAAATCAAATTTTAATTAAATACTAAATTAGAGTCCAACTCCAATTTCAAGATTTTAGGGCTAATTGAATTTAGGATCAAATCCTAAATAAGGTTCAATTAATAATCAATTAATCAAATTAACTAATTATTAAATTTAATTAAAATCAAATTTTAATTAAACACCAAATTAGAGTCCAAACTCTAATTCTAGAATTAGGGCAAATTGAATTAATATTTAAATTTAGGACAAAACTCCTAAATAAAGTAAAATTCAATTTAGGGTCAAAATTATTAATTTTGTTAAAATCCAATTTTAACATTAATTTAAAAGTCGTGAATTTTAAAATAAATTTTTTGAATTGGGTCGAAATTAAATTTTCTGGTCAAAGTTTTAAATTGGGTCAAACCCATTTAAAATCAAATTTTAAATCCTTTTTAAAAAATTGCAATTTGACCCCATAATTCATAATTACAAGCAGATCCTACAATTTCGAAAATTGCAAGATAGGCCCTCTATTTATAAAATTATAAATTGCCCATTATTTCATAATTGCATACGGGGGCCTACAATTTCACAAATTGCACAAGAGGCCCCCGCCTCATATCAAACCCTAATTCAGTAATTGCAAACGGCCCCTGCAATTTCGAAAATTGCAACACAGGCCCCCGCCCCCAAATCTCCTACCGTCTGAAACTTCTCTGGTCTCCTCCCCTTCCCGGTTGCTGGCGGCGCGGCGCGGCGTCGGCGTCGCATCTTCTATGCCGCATCGCCGACGCGACGCGGCGCTCTCAGTAACTGCTGCGCGCAGCGGCGATTTCGCTTCAGCTGCTGCGACTGCGTAGCGGCAACACTCGCCGCTGCTGTGCGCAGCGCTGCGTCGCAGCAGCGGCGACGATCGCCGCTGCCACGCGCAGCTGGCGGCACCGCCTCTCCAGCTATTCTGCCGCGCCACCGCCACCTCCGGCGGTGGTTGCCACCTGGTTTTTCCAATCCGTTTCTTGATCCAATTTTTCGACCCAAAATTATTTTCTTCTCTCAAACCAGATTTGAACAAGAAAAATAATTTTCTCAAAAGCCAAAAACAAGAAATCAAAATTCAATCATATTGAATACATCAAAGAATTAAACAAATTCTAACAAGTAACAAGGTAGGCTCTGATACCACTGTAAGGTTTCGATACATACATGCACAGCGGAAATTAAACAACCACGAAACCATAGCTCGGATCAACCTTGCACTTAGATAGAATTTGTGATTAGAATAATACCTTTGATGAATCGCAAGAATCTGATGTTGTTGTAGTATAGATCTTTACCACAGCCGTCCAATCGTCCAGCCTCTAATGGTGATCCACACAGCAAGCCACAATCTGGATTATTGTGCTAGCAATCAAGAAAACAACTTCTTGTACATTTTCTCTACATTAGAGAAGTACTTATAGGAATAACCTAAACCTAATTAGGTTAAAGATTGTGGACTTGGGCCAACCCAAGTCCGGCCCAACTAGTCCAACTAATTGGACTTGGACACATTATTCCAACATCCTCTCCATAGTTTAGAGAAACATCTTGACCTACTAGATTGCATTATTGAGATGTCGTGGAAAATACACCATGGCATAAGGGATAAGGTGAAGATATTACGGTTATATGAAACTGTTCCAGAACCTTGGGCTTCAGTTATAAATGAGATTGTGCAATGGTCTGATGATGACCTTTCATATGAGGATCTTACATATTTACTTCGAGAAATTTATGAAATTAGTCGCAATTTACAGCGAAACTTTAAGAAGACTATGACCTTGTCCTTGAATACTAGTCTACGAGCTACCAATTCTAGGCTAGATAATGGACTGTCGGCTAAGTGCTTTCCTAGAGTTCTCGATGAAAGTCTTCCAGTAGGACCAGTACCAATCCTAGCTAATTCAGAGCAAAGTATGTTAGAGGAAGACTTAGAGGAAGAACCAGAGGAAGAACCAGAGGAGGACCCAGAGGAAGACCCAGAGGAAGACCCAGAAGAAGAACCAGAGGAAGACACAGAGGAAGACCCAGAGGAAGACCCCGACGAAGACACAGAGGAAGACCCAGAGGAAGACCCTGAGGAGGATCCAGAAGAAATAGAAGATTAGACACCATCTTATCTAGCTATCTTTGTTTTTGGAATAGAATAGGATGTAATGCGTACATCTACTTTAGAATGTATAGTATCTTAATATGACTTTTGTTTGTAAAAAAAAAATAATAATATATATATATGAAGGAAAGTTGTCTTGGCCTTTCACTTTTTCAAGTGAGTGTTTCATTTTGAAGTATTTCTAACTGGATGAATATTTTCATTCAAAGGAAATGCCTCCGAAGCGCAACCACGGAAGTGCACCAAATTCCAATATGAACTTAGGCAGCAGAAATGCTAATGCTAGTTCTAGTGGTGGCGAAGTTAATGTAGCAAACTTTGCACAAGAATTGCTTGACATAATGCGGGAGTTGGGAAAACAACAGCAACAACAGGCACCACCTCTCACGGAGCAACGAACACCAAATCAAAAAGTACCAAATGATCAACAAGTTCCCAACCAACGCGCTATTCAACCTCAAATAGTGCCCAACCCGAGGGATCGAACTGCAAAGATAGAGCAGTTTCGTAAAATGAACCCTCCATCGTTCGAGGGGAGCACAGATCCCTTAGCAGTTGAAGACTAGTTACGAGAACTAGAACGTATCTTTAAGTTTATAAGATGTGAAGATTCTGAAAAAGTAACATTTTCAGTGTTTATGTTAAAGAAGGGGGCCAGCCATTGGTGGGACATGACTACCAGATCGTTAACAACTGTCGAAGAACATGCTATAACTTGGGTGAGGTTTAAGGAACTGGTAGAGGAAAAATTCTTCGCGGCAGCTGTGAAAGATCAAAAGGAGATGGAATTCCTAAGACTCCAGCAGGGAACCATGACCCTCGTGGAATATGAGCGTAAGTTTGAGGAATTATCAAGGTTTGCTCCACATCTAGTGGATACGGAGGAAAAGCGGGCTAGAAGGTTTGAACGTGGGCTTCAACCTTATGTTCGTGATATAGTATCAGTTCTCGAGCTGGGCACTTATCGAGAAGTCTTGAAGCGAGCACAAACCATTTCTTATCAAAGGACTCAAAATACTGGAAATTCCCAGCAAGTCCAAAATTTCGCTGGTAAGAGAAAGTGGAGCTTTGATAGACAAAATAACGGTAGAGGAAAGTGGAATAATGCTCCAAAGAAAGGAAAGGCTGAGACATCAGGAGTTGGTGATGTTAAACGTTGTCCTAAGTGCGATAGACCTCACAAAGGAGAATGCTTATTGGGAAAAAAAATGTTTGTTTCAAGTGTGGAAAATCAGGACATTTTGCTAAAGAATGCCCCCAAAATCAGGCATAGAAGGCTGGAGATGACAAGAAAGGGAAGGCAAGGGTTTTCTCCTTATCTAGGCAAGAAGCAGAGAGAGACCCTAATGTCCTAGCAGGTATCATCTCTGTTTCCAATATGCCTGTATTTGTACTTATAGATTCTGGAGCTACTCATTCGTTCATTTCTTCTTCATTTGTTGCAAAGTCTAAAGTAGAATGTGAATTCCTTCCGTATACCTTAGAAATCTCTCTTCCATCTGGAAAGATACTTGTTGCTGACCAAATATCTAGAGATCTTAAGATGGAAATTGATGGTAGAGGTATAGCAGTAGATTTAATTCTGCTAACGATAAAGACTTTTATATTATCCTTGGTATGGATTGGTTGTCTAAAAACTATGCAACCATTCGTTGTACCGAAAGAGTGGTTATTTTCCAAAGATCGGGGGAAAAGGAGTTTCGTTTTGTAGGAACTGAGACAAATACTTTGCCTCCTATAGTGTCAAAAACTCGGGTTGAAAGGATTTTGAGAAAGGAATTATGTCAGGGATTTCTAATATCAATGTCCAACATTAAACAAGATAAGTTGTCAGTTGAGGACGTTCGAATAGTTCAACACTATAAATATGTTTTTCCAGAAGATCTTTCAGGTGTACCTCCAGACAGACAAGTAGATTTTACCATCAAATTAGTACCAGGAGCAACACCTATTTCAAAGGCTCCATATCGTATTGCACCATTGGAACTGCAAGAGTTTAAGGCACAGTTGAAGGAATTTCTTGATAAAGGTTTTATTAGACCAAGTGTATCACCTTGGGGTGCGCCTGTGCTGTTTGTGAAAAAGAAGGATGGAACAATGAGACTGTGTATTGACTATCGAGAATTGAATCGCCTCACTATCAAAAACAAATACCCACTTCCGAGAATAGAAGATTTGTTTGACCAACTCAAGGGGGCTATAGTGTTTTCGAAGATTGATCTTAGATCAGGATATCATCAATTGAGAATTAAGTCAGATGACATCCCTAAGACAGCTTTTAGGACGCGTTATGGGCAATATGAATTTTTGGTGATGCCTTTTGGATTAACCAATGCCCCAGCAGTATTTATGGATCTAATGAACAGGGTATTCCATGAATACTTAGATCAATTTGCCATAGTTTTTATTGATGACATCTTAATTTATTCGAAGAGTGATGAAGAACATGAGAAACATCTCACGATTATCTTGGAAACTCTAAGAAAAGAGAAGCTTTATGCCAAATTCAAGAAATGTGAATTTTGGTTGGATAAGATAGGTTTTCTAGGGCATGTAATCACAGCACAAGGCATTGAAGTAGACCCAACTAAAGTTGAAGCAGTGAATAATTGGACAAGACCAACCAATATTAGAGAAATACGTAGCTTTTTGGGATTGGCTGGTTACTACAGAAGGTTTATCGAGGGATTTTCTAAAATAGCAGGACCGTTGACCCAGTTGACTCGTAAAGGGATAAAATTTCAATGGACAGAGAAATGTGAACAGAGCTTCCAGGAGCTGAAATGAAGATTAGTAACAGCTCCAGTATTAACAATACCAGATGGATCAGATGGATTCGTCATATATAGTGACGCTTCAAAACAAGGCATAGGGCGTGTCCTGATGCAGAAAGGAAAGGTGATAGCTTACGCTTCTAGACAATTGAAACGATATGAACAGAACTACCCAACACATGATCTAGAATTAGCTGCAGTAGTTCATGCCCTTAAGATATGGCGTCATTACTTATATCGAAGTAGGTGTGATATATATACTGATCACAAGAGTCTGAAGTACTTTTTCACCCAAAAGGAACTAAATATGAGGCAGAGGAGATGGCTAGAGCTTGTAAAGGATTATGATTGCACTATCCTTTACCATCCTGGTAAAGCTAATGTAGTAGCAGATGCTCTTAGCAGAAAGACAATTGGACATTTAACAATGTTAATTACTATGCAAGACCAGTTGTTAAAGGATTTTGAAAACTTACATCTAGAAGTAATTACTCCACCAACACAAACTATCACCAGGATATCGGATCTAATGATTCGACCAACACTTAGAGATCGAATTAGAGTAGCACAGAATGGTGATTCTTTCCTACAAAAGATTAAATCAGAAGTCGGCACTAGTAAGCGAAAGGATTTTGAGTTAAGCCCTGATAATGCCTTACTCTTTAAGGGAAGGTTGTGTGTACTAAAAGACCAGGGATTGAGGAAAGAAATTCTTGAAGAAGCACACTTAACTCCATATACTGCTCATCCAGGAGGTACAAAGATGTATCGAGACCTAAGGAGTATATTGTGGTGGAGAAATATGAAACGGTGCATAGGTCTTTTTGTTAAGAAGTGCATGACTTGTCAACAAGTGAAAGCTGAACATAAAAGGCCATCAAGATTGTTGGAACCATTAAAAATTCCACAATGGAAATGGGAACATATAACTATGGATTTTGTTA
Source organism: Ligustrum vulgare (assembly GCA_963555705.1). NCBI lineage: Eukaryota > Viridiplantae > Streptophyta > Magnoliopsida > Lamiales > Oleaceae > Ligustrum > Ligustrum vulgare. The sequence goes on along the minus strand of OY743173.1, from coordinate 21,304,582 downwards.
TGAGTTTTCCAAAATCAGCTAGGGGAAATAATGCTATGTGGGTTATAGTCGATCGGTTAACAAAGTCAGCTCATTTTCTACTAGTGAAGATGAATTTCAGTATGGATCAATATGCACGATTATACATCAAAGATGTCATCCGCTTACATGGTGTCCCATCCTCGATCGTATCTGATAGAGATCCAAGATTTACTTCTAAATTTTGGAAAAGTTTGCAAGGAGCTATGGGAACCAAATTAAGTTTTAGTACGGCATTTCATCCTCAAACAGATGGACAATCAGAGAGAACTATACAAACTTTACAGGATATGCTATGTGCCTGCGTCCTTGATTTAGGAGGCAGTTGGGAAAATTATGTACCATTGGTAGAGTTTGCCTATAATAATAGCTATCAAGGTACTATAAAGATGGCACCTTATGAAGCTCTATATGGTAGAAAATGTAGATCTCCTCTTTATTGGGATGAAGTAGGTGAGCGAAGAGTATTGGGACCAGAAATAATTGAGGAAACCAGTCGAGCAGTTGATAAGATAAGAGCTAGAATTAAGGCAGCTCAAGATCGACAAAAATGTTATGCTGATAAAAGGAGAAAAGATTTAGCATTCAATGTTGGTGATAAGGTTTTTCTAAAGGTGGCACCGATGAAGGGAGTTTATCACTTTGGAAAGAAGGGAAAACTTCGACCAAGATTTTGGGTCCTTTCGAAATTTTGCAAAAGGTTGGAAATGCAGCTTATCGAATAGCTCTGCCACCAGATTTGTCAGCAATTCATGATGTATTCCACGTGTCAATGCTTAGACAATATGTGTCAGATCCGAGTCATGTGGTTAGTTATCAACCATTAGATATCCAACAAAACATGACTTATGAAGAAAAACTAGTAGCAATCTTAGATCGCAGAATCCAGCAACTAAGGACAAAAGAAATTTCATTACTGAGAGTTCAATGGCGAAACCATGATGTCGAAGAATCAACGTGGGAAAGAGAAGAGGACATCAAGAATATGTATCCAGAACTTTTCAACCAAGTTTGAGGTAATTTCGAGGACGAAGTTGTTTTTAAGGGAGGAGGGATGTAATACTCCGAAATTTTTTTATGCTCGTTTAATTTATTCATTTAATTTTTTTATGATAATTTAAATTTTCAAATTTTCTATGGAAAAATTATTAATGATTGCCAAGTTTGCATTGTTGGTTGATTAAAAATTTTCCAAGATTAGTTAATTAAGTTTTTGGGGATTAATATCAAGTTTTATACCTAATTCCTAGTGATAAGTATTTCATATAATCTTGGCCGAGAGTTATCTTAGGAGTGAAGTAATTTTCTTGCAATGTAAAGGCAAGCATGACATGAGGTGTATAGTTAGGTAACAAGCAAGCATGAGGTGTCAACTAGTTGCAAGTTATCTTAATAGTGAAGAAATTTTTCCTAGCATTGCAAGCATGAGGTGTCTAACTTAAGCATGAGGTGTCTAACTTAAGCAAGAGGTGTCCAATTAAATATATGAGGTAAATACATGGAGTGCATGCAAGAGCTATTGGAGATAAATCTTGCATGTGGATACACCAATAGGAAATAGTTAACCTCTTGTCCTTACTTAGTTCATAGGTCTTCTTTCCTTGGATTATTAAAGGACGTTCTTTATATGTCTTGACGACCAAAATATTACTTTCAAAGAAAAAACCAACAGCAAGAGTTAGTGGAAGAGAGTAAAGAGAGAAGATATAGTAAGAATAGAAGAAGAAGAGCAAAGGCTAGCACTTTCAAGTATACTATTCCACCAAAATTTCTCCAAGCTTTAAGGTAAGATACTTTCTATGCTCAAGTGGTAGGATTTCATGGTAATATTTATGCTTAAGCTATGCATGAAAAACCATAATATGAAAGATGTGGACAAGTCCACAAAGTTAGATATCTATTTATGCCTTAGGACAAGTCCGAAGGGCACCGGCAAGCCGGAATGTGCAAGTATGTGTTTGAATGCTTTCTTTTGTGTAATATTAACATGTTAAATCCGAGCATGATATCTTACTGAGTATTCTTCATACTCATAGTATTTTGTACTAAAATTTCAGATTCATGATCGTTGAGTCGGAGGAAGTCAGTCGCCTACTCGATGATGGACTGAGGACAAATTTATTTTGCATCAGTTTCCTTTTCGTATGTTTTGTTCAAAAAACTGTTTTCCATATGTTTTTCTTGTGGTATTAAATATAAACATGTATAAGACATGATTTAATATGGTAATGAAAGTAAATTTTGTGATCATATCTTTCATGTTATGCTAAGAGAAATTTTTATAGACCTTTTCCTGCAATGATAAAAGAGGCAGAAAGTGGACAGGCTTTTAGGGTCAATTCAAAATACTATTACTAACTCTATAGACACCTATTTGAGACTCCAAAACTACTGCTGCGTTCCTATTTGAGTTTTCTTTATATGAGCTCAAGAATCACTCCATTTGGATTTGTGTGGCCTGAGATATAAAGTTTTAAGCGTCGAAAGGTCAATCTGAAGTTTCTGTGCAGGACCTCACTGTTTTATTAAAACGTCTATATCACATGATCTTATTAATTTTCCATATTTTAATATAGGAAACTACTTGAAAATATCTTTCAAATGCCACAGATTTCATAGAAAACGGAGTTGGGATGAATTTTATAAAAATGTTTGAACTGGGTGCCCCAACTAGCCGTGACTGCACCGAGTTCGTTTACGTAAAGAAAAATTTCAAGTCAGCATGTACTTCTGCTGCCCATTAAATTTTATAGAGATATTTTACTAAAAGTTGAAAATAAGTTTCCAGTATATATTTCATTTTATTTAAGAGTTTTTCCGTGTGACAAAAGCAAAAGTTATTATGTTTAATACGTGACACTCGAAGCTAAGGTTCGGGGCGTCACAACTAATCTCGTAAAATCTTAATTATATAATGAAAACAAATCTTAAACTTTATAAAAATGTAAAATAAACAAAGTATTTTCACTGGCTGTTGTGTGAATCAACACAATTAAAAAAATAGGTAAGAAAGGGGGTGGGAAATTTGATAAAATCTAAAAAAAAAAAAAAATTATTTTATTTTCTTCGCAAAGAATAGTAAATTATGACTTCATGTTTACTATAATATAATTAATCAAATAATACAAATCAATATAACTAAAATTTTCATTTGTTACGTCATGCAATTATAAAGTGTCATTCTTAGAATAGTTATGTAGTTCCTCAAAAAATCATGATTTTTTTACTAAGATTTCTATAAAATTTCTAAAGTAATTAAAAAAAATTTCTTGTTAAATATAGTAAACTGTTTCAAGATTCTTAATTAAGATCCAAAAAAGAATGAATAGATCCTTAACTTGACCACATAGAAATAACCGTCGATAGAATATTAACCAATCAACCTCCTTATAATAAGAATGTTGAGTTGATACAAATCACAAACAATTTTTCTTTTGCTCAGTCTAAACATCAATAGCAAAGAATTAATATGGCTAGACTTATACAAGTTTCAATTCTCTTCACTGTAGCTTTATGCTTTTCATTCCTTTCTAGCGTCGTCTACTCAGAAGATGTTCCCCAACCTCCAGTTTCACAATTCTACGTTCAGGGACAAGTTTATTGCGACACGTGTCGAGCTCGATTCATTACTGAACTTAGCGAGTTCATCCCAGGTGCATAATTATAATATGTACAAAATACTACTCATATAATTATAGCTGGTCTTTTAATCAAAAAAGGGAAGTCGTTGTCCCCATATTTGTAAAATTTCGAGAAAATTGAATATGATGCTTCAGTTGTTGAGCTTCTTTATCTAATAGTTTACGAGTTACTTCATCATGATACTAGAGAACTAGCATGTAAAATTAATGACGTTTTTTTAAATAAATTGTACACACACGAACAATTGCACATACGAGAATAAAGGTTAAGAACTTAGCTTAAAGATGTTTTACACTTTATTTCACATATCATTTCTTTCATTACAACATAGGCATGCAATATAACAACGTAAACCCATCTCAATATTAGAATATAATGAATGCTTGGTTATAAGAATTTCATTGTCGTTCATTCAGACATATTTTTACAATTCATAAATTATAATTTAAATCTTGACTTGTAGGTGCCGGTGTACGCCTCCAATGCAAAGACGGTGAGAACGGGAAAGTAACATTTACTGAGGTCGGTTACACGAAAGCAGAAGGACTCTACAACATGCTCATTGAACGAGATCACGAGAATGAGTTTTGTGAAATCACACTTATTTCAAGTAGCAGAAAAGATTGTGATGAAATTCCTACTGAAGGATGGGTAAAACCATCATTGAAATTTATACTCAATACAGTAAATGGCACCACACGCACGATAAATCCTCTTGGATTCTTCAAGAAAGAAGTTCTTCCAAAATGTCCACAAGTCTTTAATAAGTTAGGTATGTATCCCCCAAATATGTGAAGAACAAAAATAAGACGTTATTGAATAATTTTAAGACGTTATTGAATAATTTAGTGTGCCTTTTTGTCAAGGCTTTTGATGGCCAATAAGTGCCTTGTAGTATAGAATATTTTGCTTTGTAATTTTTGTAAGATTCCAAGAATTTCCTTGTTGAAAGACAATAAAATTTGTAGATTATGATGAGATAAAATAATAATAATAATAACTGCAATATATATTGTAATATTCTTCTATTATCTTGTGTCAATTTGAAGATTCAGTAGTGTTGATTATAAATTTCTTGGAAATTTTATTGAGTTTGTATTGGAAAGGAAATGATCCAAGTAACTCTTTTTTTCTTTTCTTTTCTTTTTCTTTTACTTTTTAGTGATTGGAATTAATGAGTGATAAGTTGTAAAAATATGGAATATTGTTTGCTTTATACAAAATGAGTGTAAATTATGAAGATGGACCATTGACTAAATGTATTTTCAACCAAAAATTACTATATCCAAAAGAAATGACTGATGCAATATATATTTAATGTACTTTAGCATTTTAAAATGTTTGTATAATTGATAATTTATGTTTCTAATTCAAATGTTTTATGTTATTGATATACAAAGTATAGATGTTTTAGTCTATCTTCTGCGCACTAGTTTAAGGTTTTGGGTGTAATAAGGTAATTTTGATTGAATGCAATTTCGAGCTGGAAAATATATGAGGTATAAAACATAAAAAATCTTTATTATATTATTATATACGTCTTGGAAGGTACAATTATAAAATTATTATAAGATCAATAGTGACAACTAAACATTTGTACTTTGTATATTGTATTGGTATATTGTAGAGGTAGATATGACTTTTAATATATATCTTAATGCAAGAAAAAAAAAATTTCTTTTCTATGAATTAATATTATCTTATTCAATATTTTTTTAACCTTAAAAAATAAAAATGTATCTTATCAACGTGTGGACTTATACCCTATATCGAATCAAATTAATTAATATGATAATAATAATATAAAATATATAAATTTTTTCATATTCTTTAAGATAACATACCCTCATATTTTTGTTGTGCCCAATCTAATCTAAGATTTCAAAATTAGACCCCTTGCTCGAACATAAACTACATTCGAAATTAAAAAATAAGTATATATATATACATATATATCTCAAAGGAATCTTGTACTATTACTTGTTTGCAGCATATTCCACTAGTATAGAAATACCCATTCGCGTTGTTGTTCAAGACAATACGCATCGATTGTAAAAGCGATGTGTTTGGCGACGACGTGTAAAGAGTGGACAATACACATCGATTGTAAAACGACGCTTAAAGTTGACTTTAGATGTCAGTTGTAGCTTAAAAATCGACGGCTAAAGTTAGACTTTAAGCTTTGGTTTTTAAGCTAACTTTAGGCGTCGGTTTTAAGCTACAACAGACGGCTAAAGTCTTTTTTTTTTTTCTCTTCCTAAAGAATTTCATTAATGTAAAGCAATTACGAGGGGAAGGGCTTGTTTTTCACAACCCAATAAAAAAATAATAAAAGTAAAAAGTTCAAAAAGAAAACAAAATGACAAAATGATTGTTTACTTAAATAAATCACATAGTATTTAAATCAAATATGCACATTTTTCAATCTATTTTGCCGTAATACAAAATCCATTTTCATTATCATGCAAGAGAGGAAGAGAATGCTATTAAAACCATGTCATCCTTGCAGCTGAGTGATGACTCAAAAAGGAATGCCCCTGTGCTTAGGAAAGATGGTATTGAACTTCGATTTTTGAGCAAGATGAAAATTTGTAAAATGAAAGATAAAAGCCATGATCAAGCAGGATGAAAATTTATAACTTCAATTTTTGAGCTAATGTTTCTACACTATATATCATTCAAGAGTTTTAGGAGTGGAGTGGAGTGGAGCTAATTGACTGTTAAATAACATAACAAGCAATATGGTGCCAGAATCTATTAACTTGGGTAGTGCAATGCATGTGAGTTAGCACAGAATAACATCTTAGAGAAAAATTTAACAAGAACATCTTTCAATTTTTAAAATGAAAACAAGGTTACGTATAAAGGTTTTCCTCTTCTCTTCGTACTTGGGACCCTGTAAGCTATTGGAGATGCCAAGTAATTACACACAATGGATGATACTCTATATCCAACTTGGTTCTTGCCCCCACAATAATTTGTGCTCAATGTAGACTATAGTAAGTTAAGAACGGTAAAACAGGACAGAGGACCTTGCTTGCAATTTCTGGAAAGTGAACAATTTTGACATGCAGATCGGTGGATGGAAATCGCAGCACGCGTGGTTGTTACTGCGCTGATTGGCGGTTGAAGGCTGAACCTTTAGGTGCCACCATCTCGCTCCGATCGTGGCGGAAAGTGCCGCTGCGAGCGGACAGTAGCACCTGTGGGTGTTGCTGCTGTGATTGGCAGTTGATGGTGGCGCCTATGGTGTCGCGATCTTGCCTAGATTGCAGCGGCAGCGGCGGTGCTGTGTGTGGAAGAAAAACGGTGACACAATGGTGTCGCCGCCTTCGTTCAACGCGATGCAGTGGTGTTTTCGACACCATTGCTGCGTAGTGATGATGGTGGCGATGGTGCCAGTCATTCCTACCGAGTTCATCGCGCAAGTGGTTATTTTGGTTCCATTTTCGGTGATAGCAGTGGAAGCGGCTCAGTTACTGGGCATATCTTCATGCAGAGAGAAAAAGGGATTGACTTGGGCCTATTTCATTTTGGGCCGGTTTTTGGTACTTTTGTTTTGGACCGGATTTCAAATTGAAGTTGGGCCATTTTTCGGTAAATTGAATATGGGTCTTGAATTGTAAAATGTTTCCACTTTTATTAATTGTAATGTGGGCTAAATTGTTTAGCTGGGCCATTGCAATGTAGACTGAATCTTACATTTGACCAGAATATTTAATTGGATCACTGCATTTGGAATTTGGCATTTGGGCCGAAGATTGTTGCTTTGCAGATTGGACCAGTTTGATGATGGGCTGAGAAATATTATTTGGAGAGTTCAAGTATTGGACTGGACACTTACATATGGGAATTGAAGAATTGGGCCGGCTTATGGCTCAATAGACTCTTTAATTAATTTTGTGATTTTGTGTCTAGGTTTGGGCCATAAACTATGTTCTTGTTTATTTTATTATCACATTTATTTATTGTTTTAATTAAATGGTGAATGAATGTCATTAAATAACATGTCATGTAGATCGCATAAACACCGCTCTAGGTATTATACTGTCATGCATTGTTTTATATTTTATTTTCTTTTCTAAATGTTAGATTAGAAAATAAATATATTTATTAATAATTAAATCGATTTTAAGAGTTAAAATTGATTGGTGATTATTAAATTAAAACCCAACAGTTCAAAACATTAAGTGAGTGAGGGTGCAAAATATTTTGAACCCATGGCCTCCCATATTAGCCCATTAGTAAAAAAATTTATATGCCTCGTGTTAATCTAATTAGTCTCCCAATAGGAGGGCTGCACTGTTCTGGTTACTGGATTAGGCCCAATTAGGTGATGATTTTTTAAGTGTGAATTAATCATGATTACCCTATAGGTGACATAATTAATTTGGTACTTGAAATATTATCAATATAGGGGTTATACACTTAAATCAAAGACATCTCGAGGACTTCCTATAGAATATCCAAACGATGTCAATGATTGCCAAAATTTTAACGAATATAGATTAAATATTTCATGAGATGCTGGATATAGTTAATTTAGTGGGAGGGTCCCAGCCTTGCCATAGATCACATTTATTTCTCCTATAGAGAAATGTGTTCAAGATTTTGGGTTTTAGGTTGTCCTCATATCATAGTAGTTTTGGGTCTACTTGTGCATAATTTTTTTTATTCATGCATCATATATGAAAGTATTCATCACATATATAACTCGTGATTAATACATTTATTTTATTTAAATGTCGTATTTTTCACAACTAGTTATATGTTTAGACATCACCAACTGATTGGCGAAAACTGAAAAATGTCTCATTATAATTCTTTCCACTTATAACATTTGTTCGTGCTAGGAGATTCTTGTTCAATAGTAATCATAAATCTTCCAATGAAAATGGTGTTATTTTGATGAGATGGTTTATTGCATAGTTTTTATTCTCATATCAAGTACTTTGCAATAAAAACATCAAAATAGGATAACCAATTCTATTTTCATGATGGAAGGGTATTTATGATAATTTGAATATCTTAATTATGGAGTTGTACAAAAAAATGCTATCAAGCTATAATATATCTCTACTTATGAAACGGTTGCATTTTTTATTTTGTAAGAGACCATTTGGTAAAACATGATTGGTCACTTTAACGCGATGGAGGTTCCACTTGCAAACATTGATTCAGGTGACATAATGCTTGAAAAATATTTTAAGATAATCTGTTGCAGTTCAGTGTGGACTAAATTCACCAGGATGAACACGTCTCTGAAAGGTTCAATCTAAGCTATTCATAGAGTAGAGATTATTTTAAAGCAACGGGTAGTATGGTAGGCCCTCTAACCTTTTTGCTTTCAGTAAATATAGGATTAATGAGGAGTAGCCTTTCCTAGAAACTCTATAATGGAGTAAGACTCTATTCATTGTGTTATGGTTAGTAATTGAGTCTATCTTGATTATAGATTCTAGAGTAACTAATCACTGTTTCAAGTTGTTGCAATATGGTCCTAGGCGACCAAATGGCTCAATGAGAAGTAGAATATACTATAAGGATAAGCACGGGTATAGTAATATGGAGAGAGCCATTGGGCTTTTGTGTTTTCGAAACAACTTTGATTGTTATTTTGTCTCTATGCTATTTGAGTGGAATTATTTGGCACTTAATCTCCCTTTTTTTCAATTGGAATTAAGTTAAATAATGCTCTTATTATTGTGAGACAAATGGTTAACAATCTCAAAACCTTGTAAATGGTTCTAAGTATAATATTACTACAAGTGATAAGGGATAGATAATTCCTTGTATTAATGAATTCTTTGATAAGATCTTAAGATAATCATATTTATCTAAATAAGATTCAAAGACTAGTAAAGATAGCCTCTAAGTTTTTTGGAGGAAGAATCTATGTGGGCTTTTTGAATTTTATTTAGAGGGTAAAATGATTAAGATCTTAGGCTTGGTCACAGTTATTCAAAACTCGATTCTAATACTAGTAAGGGATGGACCTCAAAAGGATTTGAGGTGGAATCTATATTGTTTTCTGAATCTTGAATAGAGGATTAGATAACCAAGAGTCCATATACATTAAATGGACTTAAGAGTTTGGGGATTAATACACTTCGTTATGTGTGAATCTTTTTGTACTCAAGCTATGAGAGAGTAAGAGTAGTCCATCACTTTTACTGATGATAACTCTAGATCTCGATTCTATCCTTAATATCTCATTGATCTGAAATGTTGAAGAAATTCTAGAATTTTGGACAGAAGTTGAGAAGTAATTAAGAGAATTGAGATACTTCGATTTGATCGAAGTTTGTGTATCTCTCATATGAGTTTAGGAACCATTTATCGGAAAAGGAGAACAAGGTAATACCAAATCAATGATGAGTTATCCTCATTACTAGTTTCATTTGGGAATGTACACCGGAGATAGTCAGGTTCCTTCATAGCCTAGTACCATCGACTCATTTCCTGAAATACCCCTAGAGCTATGGCATGGGTGCAAGCCCAGTCTATACAACATTCAGATTGGGGACTTTTGGCACACAAGCTGAAAGGAAGGATTGACGAGATGGAGGCAACAATGAAGGTTTGATTATAAAGTATGCAACGAAACTAGAATTATTTCTTCTATAGTCCTCTGGTCAAGAAAGTATTTGTGCAATACAAATGTAACATTCTTAGAGGATAAGGCGTATAGAAGAATACAAATCCACAAGTAAAATTCTATTGGACAAGATTTTAGAACGTTGTTCAAACAACCTGATTCTAGGTTTCCACATAGAATTAATCTTGATGATTTAGGACTTCTTACGGAACCGATGGTAGCTGATCCTAGTGGGAGAAATGGGCAAGTGGTTCAACCACTATTTTTTCCTCGTGATCCCAATGGACAGGGGAAAACCAAATGTTGTAGTCGAAGAAGTTCTCACTATTCCACCTCCTCGTTATGTTTATAGGGAGGTAGTGGAGAGGTTGATCCCAGTAAAGGATATAACCAAGTAGTGGGCGGAGAGGAAGTAACTCTATTTGGACATCATGAAAATACACTTCCTGCAACTAATTAGAGTGGGAGGTTTGTAAGACCACCTTCTTGACATTTATTCTATAGAAAGTCTCTACTGAAATAAGAGAAGGACTCCTCATTTAAGGAAGTGGTAGAAGTTATGGAATTAAAATCATGGAAAGTGAACGTGAACTTTGAATTGGATTCCTTGTACTACACCAGGGTTTGGATATTTGTAGACACACCTAATGGGGTCAAACCTATAGGGTGTGATGATTTTAAGATGATAAAAGAGGGGTAGATGGGAAGGTTGATGCCTTTAGTGCAAGGCTTATGGCTATGGGTTTGTGAAACCCTTCTCGCCAATCGCCATGCAAAAGTTTACTTGGATCTTTTATCCATTGTCGTTCATTGTGAAAATGAGGTACGACAGATGGATGTCAAGACGTTGTTTCTTGAATGCATCTTGATGAAGTCATTTACAAAGTGTAACCTGATGGGTTCATACTAAAGACCATGAAAGTAAAGTTCATGACTTACAAGTTTCCAACTTTGGATTTGGGTAATTGTGCAAGGCATGAAATATAGAATTTTATCGAACCATTATGATACATGGTCTTGATTAAAATCTTGACATTTCTTAATTATACTCGTGTAAACAGAAAAATGACAATTTTCAAGACTATTTATTTGAATAAGACTCTACTTATGTGTGAGTGTATTTTCATTAAATAGTAGTTGTACCAGCAATGAGACTTGAAGAACTTGTAGATGACTGTCTGTTTTTTCTAGACATCCGTATTTTTCGGAGTGGGAGAAAAAGATAATAGAACAGTCTCAAGTTTCATGCAATAATAAGTTACCATCTACATTTGCAATATTTAAGTCCTGAAAGTGATAAATTTCTTTGTGGACTTTATCTATGTTATGAGTTTTCTCCTAAGACTCATGGTAAGATAGAGAATGTTCCTTATGCTCCGGCTATAGGAAGTTTTACTCTGTACTAGATAGGCCTTATCTTATGCTGGGGATATTGTTGGTGATTATTAGTTTGATTCAGGATCAAATCATTGAATAGAGGTAAAGCATATACTCAAGTGTTTTTGGAAAACGAGTAAATATTTGCTTATCTATTCTGGTTGTGATCTGATGGATTAAAACTAATTAAGATCTGATTTGACAAAGACTCTCAAGAGTCATCAAAATTGGAATATAATTGGGAGATAATGTGGTTAATTGGTTGGGTGTAATACAATCTTGGATTTTTTGTTATACAACCGAGACTTACACCGAAAGGAGTTACCATCTTGGTTGAGAACATAGTCATTAATGTAATGATGATGTTGACAAGATGGATGATTCGATGTTTCATGTATGCTCTAAGGGAAAGTGGGAGATTGTTGGAATTATATATGCCCATAGAGTATAATTCACGACATTTGAAATAAAACATTAATTGATTGTATTAATATGATGTTGCGTTTGTCCACGGGTCGATTTGATATTACAGATTGAGTGTTTAAGTTGTTAAACACAAAAAGATTCAATTTTGAATTAGATCTAAAATTAACGTTCACGGTCAGTAAATAAATATGGACAATTTATTTTGATAAGATCCTCTCGATTTTATTAAAGTCTATCTTTTACTTTGATAATAAAATTGAGAGTACGTTTGGAACATGTTGGACAGGACCACGTGAAATTAATTTGTGACATTGACCTTACAAATTTAATTTCACTTGACTATCATACGTTGAACCTTAATCCTAATCGGATAATGGACTTGGATTACTAACTTGAAGTTCTTTGAGGTATCAATGGGTGAGATCAAATTGCTGATTAGTATCTCGGTACTTTGGGAATTAAAGTAAACTAACGAGGAACGTATATTCGTATTATGGAATCCGTCACCTTTAAGGTATGATCATAATCTCACTGGTTCTTCTAGTGGACAGTTGAATCTGAGCTCAATAATTTGACAGTGACTGTTGAATTCTATGATGTGATGTAATCATATCGAACTATCAGACGGAAGATGAGAGTTGGGGATTTATGAATATTCAAAGAATGGCATTTTGGTCATTTTACCTTGCTCCGAATATTCGATTTGATCGATGGGGGTAACATGTAAGAACGATAAGTTAGAGGATATAATTATTGATTAATTGTTTTAGTAATTTCAATTATACTAAGAGTGCAATCTCGTTCTTTTAGTGGAATAGAACGTGATTAATAAATTAATTTGACTGATCAAGAGTTAAACGGGTCATACTTAATTTATTGGAGCTTAGTTTAATTGGGTCCGATCAGGTTCCCTAGGTGGCTTCACCATAATGAGTTTATACAGGCTTATTACCTGTATTGGGTTGTGCAGAAATGGGCCAGGGTTATGGTACTAGGGTTGGTAGGGTTTGGGAGTGTAAAGAAGTTACAAATAGTCTCCTAAGACAATTTTTCTTAACCTACTTGGCAAAGGGGAGAGACACACACTAAAGTGTGTAGTGTGTGTTTTCTCTTTACAAAGAAAACTCTAACCCTACTTTGACTTAGGTCTTGAGAAAGGTGACCACGCACCTGCACAGTTGCCATTGGAGAACACCGGGGAAAGCTTGAGGGTTTGAAACTTTGGTGGAATCAAGAAGCAGTTGATGAAGATTATTGTAAAGCACGCTACAAGGGTAATCTTCTCGAAACCATTTTTGTGTGCAAAATTGTTTATTCCATGTTGAATACATAGAACAGAAATCCTGTAACGGGATGATCTAGTCACAAGAAATCAATTTTTATGAGTAGAGCAACCCGGGTTCCCAACACCTTCATCGTCAAACATAATAAAGAGGAGGTTATGTTGACTTGTTTCAAATTATGCACACAGCTATTATCAAATTTTAAGATAATATCATCTATACCAGTAATTTTACTAATCAGATCTTTTCCCATGGTTATAATTTCTAATCGTTAGGTAAAATTCTTAAACCAATCTCTCTTAGATCTAATATGAAAAAAGGGCTTGAATCAATTACCCATTCATTATCTAACTTACTATGATGAGTTAAATTTGATTCAAAATTTTATGCAGGTTGTGAAACAGAAACATATACTTTAGATATGTCACAATTAGAAGTAGAAGAACGATCATAATTATGAGATGAGGCTACATTAGCTTCTTCTTTTCCCTTTTTCTCTTAATAATTCACTTTTTTTCTTAAATCAATCTTTAATAAAATGCCCTATTTTTACCAGAACTATAACACTTTCTAATCCTAATTCTAGAATTTGATCTAGACTTACTTCTAAATTTCTTTTAAAATCTATTTTGATGATTTGTGTTATCAAAATGTCTAGACACAGGTCTGCCCCTCACATGCAACCCTTCCCCTTTACGATTATCATGGTTTTGTTGTTGAATATTCAAGTACTTAGTCCTCATAGAGTTAATAACAGTCTTAGAATTCAAGGTATCCCTACCATCCATACGCAATGACACAGTTTTGAAAATTGATCAAGATTATGAGAAAAAAATCTTCTAAGGAGATAGATCTTATTATGAAGAGACTTAGTGTGCTCTAGTTTTTCCAGTTTTTCCAAAGCTCAGGGGTGGTTTTGCATTCACTAAATTTCCTTATCACATTATCAGCTAAATGCATAATAATACAGCTATAGGCTTGCTCATCCATATCTTTTTCTTGAACACCAGTCTTATCAATAGGGAAAGTACCATCTATAGACTTAGATACTTTTAACTAAACTAAGTGAGCCTTCATTTTTTGTTTCCATATTGAGAAATTACCCTCCCATCAAAAGTCTCGAGATCAAATTTACTAACACCCATGTTACCAAAACTAATCACACAAAGTGATAAGGTAATCAAAGGATAACAAGTAAAATATAATAAAATGACTTTCACAAAGAGTTCATAACTTAAGAGAGTAAAGAGAGTGTGAGTGTATGTCAAATGCAAACTCACACATACACATATGTAGATTCTATGTCACGGTTATACTCTATCCAAAAGGTCCTAGGTTTCCGTGAGACTCTTGTTCTCAGGTCAAAGGTATCAATTGAATAGGCAAGTCACATGGTGATTTAGTAAGAAATACTACAAATGACAAACTAAAAACAATAAAGGAAGTTCAAAATTTAAAGAAAGTTCAAGAGTATATATGTGCATTTTCACAATATTCACCATAAATACACAAAGTATACACGATCAACACAAAGTAGTAACATATACTAATAAATCGCAAAGGGTCAAGAAGTTAGGGCTTCAGATTTCACCGAGCGAACACCCAGTGTTCGTTAGATGCAACTCTTTAGCGATTGTAGTTAGCCGAACAATCAAGAACCCCATATCTCCAAATAGGGAAACAAGATCAAAACTGAATATAGACAGATCAAGTCAAGAGAACCCAAAAATAACTTTGATACAATAACAAGGGGTTTGCAATAAAACATATGCAACCAACAGAAACCGACCAGTGCAAAATATAAAGAACTCAACACTAGAACTTTATGCCCGAAGGCTCGAGTTCGCCCACCCTTTGGCTAATTCTCAATGAAGCTCAACAAATGTGGGTTATGGCTTCATTTTTGTTACAATAATCACAAAGATACAATATATCAAGTGTTAAAAAATAGATCTCAAAAGATCATTCAAGAATCAAAAAATAAAACCCTAGATCTCGCAATAGATCACGCAAATAGATCAATACACCAAGACCTCACTACAACAACTCAATCTAACCTATATAAACTAAGTAAATCATTCACGCAAAAAAATAAGAAGAATTGAGAAGATTCAACAGTGTCAGTTGAAGAGGCGAGAGGAAGAGAGAGATAGGATTAGTGTTCAAGGGAGTTCTTCCTCAAGTCATTGAGACCAGGTATGTATTTATATCATCATCCAATGGTCAAGGTCTTCCCTTTAGATTAACGGCTAAGATCAAGCCTTAAATTACAAAACATGCTGTTGTAATTGGTAACTCATTTTTGCTCAAATGACAAAGGACTTGTATCACATTTCTACAACATTTAATAGCAATATTCTCAATTTTAGGTTTTTTTTTCTTCCAATTAACGAAATAATATGCATAAAAGTATAATTAAGAATTTTGACTAAGGGCCTTTTTAACTAATGTTGTAAGTTGTAGAAAGGAAAGTAATTGTTGATTAAAATAGAAAGATGTATAATATGATACATATTGTATTTAGGTATACAATCACATAAAGTAGGCACCTTGAGTGTTGCGGGTTGGTTGCGACTTGAGTGGTGGAATCAAATCATTTAGAAGTGGTAGACATAATATGTTGAAACTAGTGGGGATTATATGGGGACGAGGTGAATAGTTGGTGGCCGCTGTAAATAGTTAGAGGTGAGACAAAAATATGAGGAGAGGATGGTCGACTGCTGGCAAGAGAACGAGGCTATTGGAAGTTGTGTAGGACAAAGAATATAGGGAAAAAAATTATAGTGGAGGAGAAGAAATAATAATAGAGTAGTGAAGAAGATTAAAAATTGGAGATGAATGATATGCTGGAATATCAAATTCCCCGAAAGTCGGGTAAGGTGGATGGGGACTAAAAAAAGGAGAAGAAGCCGAGATGAGGTTCATCGGAGATGAGACTGCTTGAAGAGAAAAGGAATGCAATAGGGTGCTGGAGATAATATATGACGAAGGAAAAGTGGAGAATATGTGGAGATGAAAGGCCGAAAAATTAATGACACGGTGAAAGGAAGGGAAAAAAGAAAAACGAAACTGGAGAGGGGCCGCAGTTTAAGCTGCCGGAGGTTTGTTTTGGAGAATGCTGGAGCAAAGAAAGAAATTGGAGGAGCCAAATGGTGCATGAAACGGCCAAGGCTGGAGGAAGTAAGAAAATTTAGAGTTATTCATGAGAGTCTTAATTTGGCTCTGATACCATGGAAGAATATAATGAACGTACAATTTTATTCATTTGTTTTGATCTATGTATAGTACAAGAATTCTAATACAAAAAGGAAACTAAATCAATCTCTATCATCTATATACATCTTTCTATGATATAAATAAGAATACAATATACGTAAATACAATCTTTCTACGATAAGGATAAGAATATAATATAAAAATATATTTCCATATGTAGAATATTCCTTATTGGAGCTGGCTGCTAGGGCAGCTCGGAAGCCCTAAAATCGAATGGAAATACCACTTCCATATTTTCCTTAACAACCCTCGTGGACATCCCTTGGCCATTTGCTAAATGAAGGATATACTTCATTGCCAAGCATATAATGGAACCCAATTATCAAGGAAGATAGACTAAGGAGACCCAAGGGAATCAAACGGGATGAGCTGGGTCGGCTCGGCTCGGCCCATGAAGACAGGGTTTGGTCTGGCCCACGAGTCGGACTTGGGCCGACTTGTGTGGGAGACGAGACGAGCCGAACTGGACCGACTTGTCACCCATGGAGTCGGCCCAAGTCCGGCTCGTGGGCTCATGACCACACGAGCCTGACGAGTTGGCTCGTGGGCTCGTGTTTTCTATTTTTTTTTCTGTCCTCTAACGAACGGCTAGTTTGCACTGTGAATACTAAATAACTGAAAGTATAAAAACTTAAAACCCCTCCTTCAATCCGTGCTTGGGACCGGCTACATTTAATTTCATGTAGGAAGAGTCAAAATTGTACACGAACAAAATGTTACATGTACAATTTTTTTATTTGAAAGAAAGAATTAAAAACACAAAAAAAAAATGCAAATATTATAGCGTAATTGTAAGGAATAATAAGAAATAATTACTTACCAATATGATTGTTCTCCTTCATAGTCATAATGTGGGAAAGTAAATCACTGTCCTGATTTTGTATCACATTAGGGGTGGGAGCAGTTCTTCTAACATTTTTACCTGACCTTTCGGGATTGATCTCGTACAATTCGCATAAACATTTTTCTAAATTTGTGCATGTTAAGGGGGTCCCAAAATTTAATTTATTTGATATTGCATTTATGGTGTGTTTATTTCCCTCTAAATTTATTTTAGGGTCCAAAATCGTTGCTAATGGAAACAAAGTGGGTAAATCTTCCCAATATTTTTTAAACTTAGTCTCCATTGCTAAAATGATTTCAGAAAAAAAAAAAGGAAATATTTTGTACTTGTTAAAATTATTAGCAATGCAATAAAAATGCTTCAACACTAAAGGACTAGTAGGATAATAAACATTGGATAATTCATTTGTAGCATCTTAAAAGGGTTTCAAAAATGTTTTAACATGAAATATAAGTTCTCAAACAGTAGCCCCCAAATCAAAACTTGGGCTGTATAAGTGTCGATCATTGTAATATTCACATATTAAATTCTCGTAACCTCGACAATGTTCCATTATTAAATAAATTGAGTTCCATCTATGTCCTACATCTGTAACAAATGATCGTGTTGGAATACCACTTGCTGCACAATGTGCATTAAAAGCTTGTTTTCTAGAAGGTGCTATTATAATGAAATTACAAGCATACCTAATTTTTTTTCAATTGATTTTCTATAAGCTTAAGACCATCTTTAACTATTAAATTAAAAAAGTGACACACAACGAACATGAAACAAGATTCCATCAAATTCAGGATTCATGTGGTTAGCTAATCAATCTATCACCGCTTTATTAACAGAAGCATTATCTAGTGTAAAACTACGAACTTTATTATCACAATTAAATTCTCTAAGAATTGAAAATAGTACATTGAAAATATTTGTTGCATCATGTGGGTAATCAATAACTTTACATGCCACAATTCTTTTGTTCATTAACCAAGTATCGTCTATGTAATGATAAGTAGCAGCTACGTAACCTCTGCGATTATTGCCAGTCGACAAGTCTGAAGTAAATGATAAGTTACAATTATATTTATTTAAAGCATCTATAAAATTTTGTTTTCTCTCGAAATATTTAGCAATGCAATTAGCTCGTAGAGTATTTCTAAAACGGGTTTGTACCTGGGTTGGAGATACTTCTGAATGAAATTCGTGAAATGTGCACTTTCTACAATTGAAAGCGGGAACTCACCAATCGATACTAACATGAAAATCCCTTCCCGACGTGCTAAATCTTGGTTGAAGACCCAATTAGTTAGACCCGATTGACCGAACTGTAGACTTGATTGGTTTGCTTCAACCGAGCCCGATTTTTGACATTGTTTTTAGTGTCTATTAAGGTTTGTTGTGCCCCCACCCTTCTTCCAAGAGAAAAGTCCATTGTAACTTTTACATTGTGCTTTATGTACTACCGTGTCCGTGTTCCCATCAGCGCCTTTGGCTGTTGTTTCGATCAAATCAAAAAAATTCAAGCAGTTCGGTTTTTTTTACCTTTTCGGATTTCTGTTGGAGCCTATCGCGCGTCGTGCTAGCAAATCCGGATTCATATGCAGCAGCAACATCTTCATCAACAATGTCATCCAAATTAATATGAATTCTAATATCTTCGATCTCATTTTCCAAGTCCACAAAATTTTCGGGACTTAGAATAACGTTGAGACCGAAAAATCCATCAACAAACTGGTTAGAAGAATAACCATGAGATTGTGAGTGTGCCATTAGAAATAATAGAATTGGAAATTTGAAAATGAAAATGTAATATGAAATATGAAATTTGATACAGTATTTAATATTATATGAAATATTTATAGCACTTGGAACTAGAAGTTGAAGATTGCACTTGAGAATTGAGAATAAACTATAGAGTAGTGTAATTTCTTCTAGATAGAATTGAAAGAATTGTGTAAAATTTGAATCAAATGGTCACGTTTGTCATTAAAAACAAAAAAAACAAAAATTTGAATTGAGATGAGCTCTCACGAGCCAGAATGGGAGCCGGCCAATTCCGGCTTGTGAGATCATTTTCACGAGACGTAACGGGCCGGCTCTCGAGCTAACCCATTTTATGGTCTATTGGGCTTGTCCACGAATCGGTCCACGAACTTCACGAGCTGAACCCAAACTGTCCAACACTCACATTTTCTATCCGATCCAAGCCTAAGTCCCTTTTTCCACGAGCCAAGCCGAGCTTTTAATGAGTCGAACTGAACTGAACTCACAAATTGTCCAGCACGTTTGACACCCTCGGACAGGTCCCTTGCTCCCAAAAAACGTTGTTTTCCTTAGATTAAGGAATATAAAACGATGATGCGAGTAAGTACTCACGAGGTCTTGCAATTTACCAGTGTAAAAGAAAATTCTAACTACAACTCTAACGCTTCTAAGTCAGGGAATGGGTCCTTCGGAATGTTTTTCCTTGTCAACAAAGTTATTATCTCTAGCATCCAAAACCTAATTAAGAACCTTACTTGGTCGAGGAAGTGGTCTGGCCATGTATCTATCAGTTGCAAGACATAAATGGGAAGTCCATTAAACACCCATGGGAGGAAGTACATATTCACCATTGTTATCTGTGAGAAGTGAAAAGACAACACTCACAGGCACAATATCATCAGTTGCCCTTACTTTTTAGGACTCTTTATTGTTTTAACTTTCTTTTGTCATTTTAGAACTCGTCTTCGTGTTTTAGCATTTGCAATGCAATAAGTCTAAATACGAGTAATCTCCAAAAATATCTAAATGCACTCATTATAAAATAAATCTAGCGATGGAGCTCGGGACTTTGATCAATCTTCATCCAGTTAATGATACCATGTCACTCGATAAATGAATAATAATATGTTTTTATTAAATTACTATTTTTATACGATCCGTTACTCAATGAGTAATAATATTTTTCATTAAGCACATTGTAAGATAAACTTATTATGTAATTCTATTAGCAGCTTCATCATTTCATTATGACTAAGTACTGCAATTAATATATGACTATACGTAGGTTGTTTGAGAGTTGTATTTTCTTCGTTATTGGATCTACAATGAATAGATTTTCAATACAACTCTTAGAAAGCTTATAGTTTAAGTAAATAATTTTAATCAACCAACTTTTCATACTATAAAAAAATTTCAATACATATATGTATCAACAAGAATTATGTAATCCTGAGAAATAACAATACAAATCCCGTAATGAAGAAAAATTACAATACATCTCTTGCATGCAATTAAATTACAGCAGAAATTACATATCTAGTAATTAAAAAATAATTATATTCTTTTCATCTTATAAAACTAGTCTCGACCCCTCATAAGTCTACGCTTGTACAAAATACACTCACTTAACTCCTTTGACACAAAGATCTTGAATAGTTGGCCGGCCAATGTGTGCCTTGGATCGTGCAGGAGGTCGCTCCTTCTGACTGGTAGTGCAGTGAGATCTAGCAACACACAGTGGTGCAATGGTACCTTTCTTCTGTTATTTTTGAGTCAGTCAGACGAGAGACAAAGAACTCAAGCCCTAAACATGTTTCCGCGGCATTCAATTTGAACAATGATTTTGAGAATGAAATAATTTTCTTAATTCGCCAGCTAATTACCTCTTGCGGATTACTCAAGATTCTTTCAAATCTAATGAAATTGTTGGATTTTTTATTGTGACAATGGTGTGGATGTGGCAGTGGAGGTGGTGGTTAGGTGAGACGGTGGTGATGGTAGAAATTTTGAGATAGTGGTTATGTTGTTGTGGCTATGATTGTGGTGGTGGTGGCAGTAGCAGCAGGCAGTGGTGGTGAGATGGTGGTATTGGGGTTAGGGTTTTAGGTTGGATGGGGATGTTGGGTGTGGAAGAAGCAAGGTGGGGTTGGGGCAGAGGTTGAGATTGGGGAATCTGGATAGTAATTGTGACAAATTATTTGGTAATCATGACCAAATTATTGATTAATTGTGACTTTGTGCATCTTGTGATGAGTACGAAATATGACAAATTATGAGGTAAATGCGACCAAAATATTGATTAATTGTGATCAATTATTGAGTAATTGTGACCGAAAATTGACTAATCGTGACCAAATAAACTATAAGTTGTGACCAATAAATGAATAATATGTGACAAATTATGAATGATTTTAGCCAATTATATTAGATATTGTTACCAACTGTGACTTCATGACTATTGACGAGGATGTAAGATAACCTATAGTTGATTCAAATATGACTATGTGTGACCAAGGTTTGACTTTGTGTGAGTGGTCTGTTATCTCGTGTGATCGAACTGTTACTTTATGTGACCGAACTGTAACCTCGTTTAACCGAACTCTGACAATGTGATTGAACTATGACCTTAAGTGACCAGACTTTGACCTTGAGTGATCCAACTGTGACTTTGTGTGACAAACTATGACTTTGCGGAATGGGTGGATGTGGGGTGAATTTTGCAAATAAATTTGTAATTGCCACTCAACTGTGACTTTGTGTGACCGATTGTGACTTTTCCAATAGGGTGGGCTAGGTGTGGTTAGGTTGTGTTGAAATTTACGACCAAATTTGTAATTGTGAATGAAATGTGACTTTGTGTGACCAACTGTGAGTTTGCGGGTAAGCGGGTGGGGTGGGATCGGGGTTGAATTTGCTATAAATTTGTAACTGTGATGAACCGTGACTTTGTGTGACCAACTCATGTGACTTTGCGTGGTGGGGTGGGGAGGAGGGTCGAATTTTCGATTAAATTTTTATATGTTATCGAATTGTGACTTTGTGTGACCAACTATGATTGGGTGGGGTTGGTGTGTGGTGGAGGTTGGGATGAGGTGGTGGGTTGTGGATTAGCTATTGCTCGGTTTTTATTACTTAATATTATATTTTTGTAATTGTGACTGAAATGTGACTTTGTATGACCAACTGTGACTTTGTGTGACCAACTATGACTTTGTTGGGGGCAGGGTGGGATTTGTGATAAATTTGTAATTGTGACCAACTGTGACTTTGTGTGACCAATTGTGACTTTGCGTGGTGGGGGTGGATGGCGTGGGTGGGGTGGAGGGTTGAATTTGCGATTAAATTTGTATATGTGATCGAATTGTAACGTTGTGTGACCAATTGTGAGTGGGTGGGGGGTTGGGTGGTGGGGGTGGGGTGGTGGTGGGGGTGGTGGGACATATGGGTTATATATGGATTAGATAATGTTTGGGTTTTATTATTTAATATTATATTAGTTTTAATTTAATATATAAATGATAATGATTTTTATATTATATATGATATTATATCTATTTATTACTAGTTAACACCTAATTTTTAATTTAAACAAAAATTTTGAGTTTGTTAGTTTTAGAAAGGAAGTTTAAATATAGTTGTTATGTACTTTTCCCATTTAACTAAGTTAACCGTTTATTTTTTTTAATTTAATATATAAATGATAACTAAGGTAAAAGGAGAGAGAGAGAGAGAGAGAGAAAGAGAGAGTATCAGTGGTATTACTCCTGAGAGAGAGAGAGAGAGAGTATCAGTGGTATTATTCCTGAAGTTACGGTGCTAAAATAAATTTCTTCTTTTACATTGCCTTCATATTTTCAGCCATATAAGTTACAGCACCATCTACATTTGTTCTTACCATAACTGACGCAATATGTGTCAGAGGCATGAATCCTATTGATTGAATACCATATTACTGACACAACTCATGGAGGTACCTAAAATTAATTAAACCAATAAATAGAAATAAAATCATGATATACATTGAAATTATAATTTGTGTTCTAATGTCTTACATTGAAAATACTTGTAGGCCAGATATATTCAACTATTGCATCGTAAGCAAATCGGTGACGTCTCTGACCATAACAAAAATACCATCGTCGTACGTACAATTGAACACAAAGGCATCTACGGGCACCTGAAAGAAGTTAGTACCGACAGGAAATCTATGGACACCTTTTTAACACCTAGGCCAGGAAAGCTTAAAATATTTTATAGGTACTACTCATACCAACACGGTCTACCTTCTTTTCCGGAAGTCCATCGCTAGAAACTCCATAGTTAAGCAAGCTTGACTTGGAACAATTCTATGATGGTTGACCCCTTGGAAGTTTTCTCTAGGAGCATGCAAGTGAGGACAAAGCATGTTTTAAAGGCCCATATTGGTACAGTGGGGACAGTACGTCGTTTATATAACGGCATTGACAGCCCGTTAAGTGGGACCCGGGTCGTTACAACCTGCCTTAAGATGTACATGTGCCCTTCCAAATATGGATGAACTTCAGTAAGGTGTTTGAGTACAATGAGGTGTGCTTTATCTTGCAATTCAACGTTGAGGACGATTGATTTGCATCCAATCGTAAATTTACCTCCGGGTCTTTCCTCGTGACGAGATTTATAAACAGCAATAATCCCAATGTCATCTAGGTAATCAACACAAAATTCAATTGCCTCATAGATAGCATAACCTTCAATGATACTACTGCCTTCAGGTTGAAATTGATTTCTCGCATATCCTTTTAATATACCATGTATCTCTCAAATGGATACATATACCTCAATAATACTGGACCATAGATCTTAATTTCTCTGACCAAGTGAACAAGTGTACCATAACATCAAAAAATGATGATGGAAAATACATTTCAAATTGACATAGAGTGATAACAATATCGCCGTGCAAATCATCCAATACCTTTGATCAACAACTTTACTGTAAATGGCGTAGAAGAAAAAACAAAGTTTTATAATGACTTTTCTAAGATGGTTTGGGAATATGCCTCGAATTGCACCTGCTAACAAGTGTTCATTAAGACACAAGACTTTTGATGTTTGATGAGTATCCATATGGAACCTTAACTGCATGTAGAGTCTCATAAAAACTTGTTTTCTCTTTTCTGGACAAAGTATAGTAAGCTATCCCGTATTCCCATTTCTTCCATGTCCTTTCTGACTTTGATACCATCTTTTGTCTTTCCTTGAATGTTCAATATTGTTCCAATGATACGCACATCCATTTTTCTCTATGTGCATTATATCAAGACAATGCCTTACCAATAAATGTTTCCAATAGGAAGAAATCTTCTATGACTCATAAAGATATTTTTCCTACAATTTTCAACCAAAGATCAATCGTTTCTTCTTCACAAATAGGACATGCTTTAGGTCCTTTGTTAGTATAACCCGACAAGTTACCATAAGCAAGAAAATCATTTATGGTGCAAAATATTATAGCTCGTTAGGCGAAATTTATCTGGCTGTGTGCATCAAACACCGATACGACTTCATCCCACAACAATCTTAAATCTTCAATTAGTGGAGCTAGATAAACATCTATGTCATTCCCATGTTGTTTGGCCCTAACATTAGCAAAGACAACATGATGTACTTGCGCTTTATACATAAACAAGGAGGAAGATTGTAAATTGTCAAAAGAATCGGCCAAGTGCTATGTCGACCACTTATGTTACCATGCGGGTTCATCCCATCTGTACATAGTCCAAGTCTAAGATTCCTATCTTCACCCCCAAACATAGGAAACAACCTATTAATGTTCCACCATTGAAGAGAATCGGTCAGGTGTCTTAGGTTTTCATCTTCTTTCCTCCCTTCAGTGTGCCACTGCATGTTCTTCGCATCATATTCTTTGCATCCTTATACTCATTTCGATACAATATACAATCATTTGGACCTGCATGTGTCCTCTCGATCTCCATACCCATTGGGCACAACAATTTCTTTGCCTCGTAGATTGAACTAGGAAGCTCGTTATCCTCTAAAAGTATCTCTCGTAAAAGTTCCAATAATATCGTGAAACTCTTATCACTCCAATTATTCTTTGCTTTCAAGTTATACAATTTCAACACAACAGACAATTTTGTGAATTTATTACAATCAGAAAACAAAGGATTTTCAGAATCATTGAACAAGTTATTGAATATATAAGGCTTTCCAATGAAATCTCCTTGTATATCATGCATCATTTCTTCTATCATATCATTCTCGTCATTTATCCCATCATTCTCACCAGTATTGCTCAAATTATTCTGTTGTTGATCACCATCATTGTCTCCAGTGTTCGTCTTAGGAAGCATACTCTCACCAAGCCATATCCATCGTGTATAACCTTAAACCCACGATGAATCAAATGGTACCTCACTTGCTCAAAACTATGAAACTTTCTTAGATTCTTACAATCACAACAAGGATACAAAATCATTGCTTCACATTTCTTTCTTTTGTGTTTCTCTACACATTTCATAAACTCTTCAACCCCTTTTACATATTCATGTGTATTACGTCTGTCATACATCCAACCCCGATCCATATCTAACAACTTATATGTGAAGATATAATTTAAAAAATAATTATTAATTTTGAGTTAAAAATTTTTATGATAGAATTTTAAATCAACTATGTATTAATTATTGAAATCAAATATGAGAATTTTAAATTTTCATTTTCATTTTTATTTATAAAATCCTACATAAATTTTGGAAGAATCTCCCCTACAAATTGGACTTAGCCAACCTGTAAGGGGAATCAAAATACCATAATAAAACCAAGACATTCAACCTCAATATATCCAAAACATAAACACGGCTCCAGTCAAACTTCAACATCATCTACTACTCCCAAATAAATCCAAAATCAATTCCCAACTCCTCAACATCAAAAGTCTATAATCAATTGTTCTTTATATAAAAAATAACATTCTAAAAATTCAATGAAACTCCAAAATTCAAAAATTGCAATATATCCATCTATTAACTCAAAATCAACAATCTAAGATTAATATTAAAGCTAAAATAATAAAAAATTTATGTACACCAATTACCACATAAAATTTATGTATATATATATATAAACATAATAACATCATAACTTTCCTAAATTTGAAATTAACATTAATTAATAATTCAAAATATAAACTAAATATTCAAAATGTGGGAAAGGGAATTTACAAAGTAACGGTAAGGAGGGGGAGGGGGAGGCAGCGGCGACAGGGACGAGAAGAGCAGTGGGTTGAGAGAGGAGAGGAGGGGAGGGGAGGCCGGGTCTGGATAGAGAAGGAGAAGGAGGCGACGAGGTTGAGAGAGGAGGGGCGCCTGTCGGGGTTGAGATAGGAGGCAGAGCGACCGTGGTTCGGTTGAGAGAGGAAATTAGAGGAGGAAATGAGAGAGAGAGAGGGGCTGTGTTACGCGTTATTTGGTAATCTTATGAGAAAAGTATACAATCGACACGTAAAGTGGGGGCCAACAAAAGGAGTTGGTTATTAGTCTAACAACCGACGCCTTTTACTATGTGTACCTGCGTCGGTTGTAATAAACAACCTAGGCGTATAGTCTAGAATTATAGAAGAAAGCAGGGCTAAATAAAGAGAATTTAGGTTGAAAAATTGAATTTTTGGACCCAGACCGACCTAGTCGGAAAGTCACACGGCCGAGCAGCTTACATGTCTTACGGCTATGCAGGTAAATCACATGATGCAATTTTCAACTTTCTGTTTGTTATAAGTTGGTCCTCCTCTTTTATTTGTAGCACAGGACCATCATCTTTTGATTGGAGAGATTTAGTACCCATATTTCCGTTTCTCTTCAATTAACTCTTTTCTTCTCTTGATTTCTTTAATTTGATCCTCGAACTTATTTCTTCTTCCACTTATGTACCTCAATTGACTTCATCAACTCATTTTGCATGATTTTAGCTTCAATATTTGACATCCAATTGCTCGTAATTTCCAGCAAATGCTCATATCTCTTGATTCCAGAATGTTTTCTAAAATACAAACAAATAAACACAAATTAAGTAGAAATTATTCATGAACGACATTATAATATCCTAAGTTTGACGGATAAATAAGTGAACAAAATTCACTTATCAACCTCCAAAAATAGAATATTTGTTCGTCCTCGAACAAAACAAAACAAAAATAAAAATATATCAAAATAACTGAATAACAAACCTCTTTTTAACTGTTAATTATTTTACCATATTGCTATTGAAATGTTCTTTAGAAAAGAGAACTGAACTACATAGAACTTGTTTCCACTTATCCTAAACTAGACTTTTCAAGTGTGTGTGTGTGTGTGTGTGTGTGTGTGAATAGCCAAAATCAAATGCATACTTGCATAGAAGCATACTCAACATAGTGTAACTCATCATGCACAAGTAAGCCCAAATCTCATGTGGTCAATCAATAATTTCTTTTGATTTCCTTATTATACTCAATGATGATCGCAACCTTATGTTTTCCTCTTATATCCCGAGATTCCTTCTATTCACGTGGTGTCTAAATATTCATTCATAGAATTTTCCACACAAACACAATTAGAACTAGATACAAGCATGCATATCAGATTTATGGTAATCAGTTCCCAATGTCACACCTCCAATTTCCAAGTTTGTGGTCTCATAGTTTATACCAAGCACTTCTATTATAAATGGACGACTTTTTCCTTTTTATGTCCACGTTTTTACTCATCTTTGTGTAATATTTTTCTTATTTGCTTTCTATGTGACCCTTGTATCGAGTTTTGGGTCGATATCTCCTAAGTCAGACGACTTTAGGGCACCAGGTTCAGATAACCCTTAACGACTTAATTACCCGAGTCATAAAGGTGACAAAAAAAAAGTCAAAGGTGTTTTAGCGTTTTATGTGTAAGTCTTCTCTCCTTTAAGCTTTCTATGTGACCCACGTAATGAGCTCTTGGCTGATAACTCCCAACTCAACTAAAT
The DNA here is from genome assembly GCA_963555705.1 of Ligustrum vulgare. Taxonomy (NCBI): domain Eukaryota; kingdom Viridiplantae; phylum Streptophyta; class Magnoliopsida; order Lamiales; family Oleaceae; genus Ligustrum; species Ligustrum vulgare. The sequence goes on along the minus strand of OY743173.1, from coordinate 21,276,369 downwards.
TTGGGGTACCATGTTTGAAAGACACTTAAAAACTTACTTGCTTGAGTCACAAAGGCTACGAAGAGAAGAAGAAGTCATTTTATTTTTTTTGTGCTGGCTTATATGTATTGCAAAACCCTTCAACAAAAGATACAAAACCAAAAACTTCAAACCCTCAAATCATCCATGCATACCTATACTAGCTTTTCCACCCTCCACCCCCTAAACTACTTCTTGAGCAGTTTGTTCTAATTTTAGGATCGGAATCTAATCACTTAAAGTTAAATTAAAATGCCCCTTTTTGGTATAACTTAAAAGTTAGATTTTAATTTGAGTCAAAGTCAACAATTGTTCTTAATCACTCCTTTTATGAGATCATACGTCATGCAAATGGTTATTTGTTTTCAATTATAGACTGCTTGAAAACATGTCAAGACTTGTAAGTGATAAAAATAATATTTGAATAGATAAGTCAGAAATTTAAGTGGCATTCCAACTACTAATGTAATACTCCGAAATTTTTTTATGCTCGTTTAATTTATTCATTTAATTTTTTTATGATAATTTAAATTTTCAAGTTTTCTATGGCCAAAATTATTAATGATTGCCAAGTTTGCATTGTTGGTTGATTAAAAATTTTCCAAGATTAGTTAATTAAGTTTTTGGGGATTAATATCAAATTTTATACCTAATTCCTAGTGATAAGTATTTCATATAATCTTGGCCGAGAGTTATCTTAGGGGTGAAGTAATTTTCTTGCAATGTAAAGGCAAGCATGACATGAGGTGTATAGTTAGGTAACAAGCAAGCATGAGGTATAGCGACCCAGAATTTTTATGCAATAAATAATTATTTTAATATTTAGAAAATTGAGTCGCTATTATTTTGAAATTAATGCCGCGACGAATTCGTCTAGCCAAGTCAAGAAATATCGAATTTGTTCGATTTTAAATTAAATGTCCGAATTTCTAAAATTATGTTATTTTAATTGTTTATTCAAAGTATTATTTTCAAAATCATTTTTTAATTCCAAATTTATTAAAATATCTCAATTTTCCTTATTCAAATTTATTTTCAGTCCAAAATATATCAGTTTTTTTTAATACAATTTTTAATCAATGATTCCCTTTCAATTATGATGTTCTCCATCATTTTATTTTCAAAACCTAATTCTCCACCCACGATTTCATCAAACCAAACCACACTTTACACCATTTTCTTTATCACTCTTTCCACCCAACACAAAGCATCTTCATCATTCTCTCCACTACTCCCACTTTATCTCCTATAATTCACCACCAATTCACCACCAACTACATTCCATGATCTCGACGGCCTGCGAGCTTCAATCCACAAATTCACCAATCATTTCCAAAGTCATGTTCATCACTCACTTCACAAAATTTCAACAATCAACATACCATGTAATACTTCATCCCTCCTCCATCACTATCACCACCACCAAGCCCACTGAATCACCACCAATCACAGAATACCCCACTGCCAAACCAGACCAATCATACTGCCTACTGCCTTGCACCATCTTCATCAACCCAAATTCAATTACCAATACATCAAAACCACCCTGCAACCAGTTTTCGTTGCAGCTCCAAACCGCCACGCAACCAACTCAGCCCATCCAACTCACCATCTTCATCACCAACGTAATCACTGTAAAACCACCAAGTCATCATCACCCAACCACCGAATCATCACCACCCAAAACCATCAACCTCAGTCACAAATCAAACCCAAAATCAAAACTGAAAACCCAGAATAAGTTATCCCAAATACTTACCTACCTCGACCGCCGGTAAACTCGCCGGAAAATCGGGAAATCAAGCCACGATCGCACACGGTTTCGCACTCAAAACTCGCAACCAATCCCTCAAATTTGAAACACTCCTTGGCCGCCTCTTGCCGCCACCATGCGGCAACGTTCCGCCGGCCAATCGCCGGTTGTAGCGCCGGAAATGGGTGAGAGGCCTCGCGTGCTCTCATCGCCTCTGAACCTTCCAATTTTGAGAGAGTTTTGTCGAGAGAGATAGAGTAACGTTGTGACGAGAAAAGATAAAGTCTGATATTATATTTTAACTTTCGAAAATTTCAGTTTGGTCCCTAAAGTTTTGAAATATTTCAAATCAGTCCCTGAAGTTTTAAAAGGTTTTCAAATCAGTCCCCAACTTTTCAAGTTATCCATTTCAGTCCCTATGTCTTTAAAATGATTTACTTCAGCCCTTTTAGCTTCAAACTTATCATTTCAGTCCCTGCTGATTTACTTTTAAGCTCAACTTTCAAAGTATCAATTTTAGTCCCTCAACTTTTCAAAAGTATTCATTTTAGTCCCTCAACTTTCAAAACATCAATTTTAGTCCTCAAATTATAATTTATCATTTTGAACTATATATTCGATAGACTAAAGTGACTTATTGGCTAAGACGAAGCGTACGGAGAATTTAAAGAAATTGAAGTCATTCCCGCTCAACTTTGCACTCGTCGGATTTGAGGTAGACTCGCACTTATTAATTGATTTAAATTATGATTTCATATGAATGTCATGTGACTTGTGAAAGTCAATTTTCAAGAAAATTAAGTATGTTTTATGAAAGGTAAATATACCTTATGTTTTTATGAAAAGTAAGTATACCCTATGTTTTTACGATAATGTTTTATATGTTTTGGATCATTGCTATGCACATAAGAATTCTTACCACCTAAGTTCGGTAGAATTCTTGTATCTCCATAAGTTTATGAGGATTTACCACCTAAGTTCGGTAAAATTCCTGTCTTTCCATATGTTTATGAGGATTTACCACCTAAGTTCGGTAAAATTCCTGTCGCATATGTTTATGAGGATTTCGATCCTATCTTATGTTATGATGGAAATGATCCCTATGAATTTCATGAATTATGTTTTGGTATACTTACTGTTATTATGATCTTACTGTTATTATGGTTTTACTACATAAGAATTCTTGCCACCTAAGTTCGGTAAAATTCTTATGTTTATGAGGATTTCGATCTTATCCTATGTTATGATGAAAACTTACTGTTATTATGATTTTACTGCATAAGAATTCTTATCACCTAAGTTCGGTAAAAATTCTTGTGTCTCCCTATGTTTATGAGGATTTCAATCCTATCTTATGTTATGCTTTCAAAAGAAATTATGCTTGGCATAATTAAAATGTTTTTATAAGTATATGGTTTTCAAAGAGCTGTTTTCAAAGAGCTATTTTCAAAGAGCCTATGATTTGCAAAATATGTCCCGTGCTGTAATGCACAATATGAGTTTTATCAAGAGCAGTTTTATAAAGAAGCTCTATCAATGCCCGTTTTATAAAGAGCCGGGATTTATGTGTTTAATCATCTTATAAATTAAATTAATTTGCGATGAGTCTACTGAGTATTTCCCCCATGAAATACTCACCCTACTTTTTAACAGTTTTGCAGATTTCGGAGACGGTGGCGAGCGATGAATGATGGTGGCAATAATCTTTAAACGGTTGAAAGTTTGACGTTAATGATTTCCGTATTTTTCCAAACAATCGAATAATTTAGAGAAGTTCATTTATTTGAGAAATTATGACATTGTCAATTTCTTTACAAAATTAATGGTTCGATTTACTATTTCAAATGGTTTCATAAATGTTTCAATTTTATCGGCCATTACAGTATATTTAATGTTGCCAAAAATGAATTTCAATTATTTCTTCCGCAAAAATATTATTCGAAAAATTTAGACAGAAAATGACGTAGTGAATCGGGTATACGGAACTCGGGGCGCTACAAGTTGGTATCAGAGCTAGTCTGCGTTTCTGTAGACTGGAAAAATTTTCAAAAAGAATTTTCAAGAAATATTTTCCATTATAAAATTTTATTGAAGAAGATTGCCACTGCCATCATTCGTTCCACCAACTCCGAGGTAAAGAAGTTTATGATGTTTAAAGTTATTTCAGTATTTCGAATACTCATTTTATTGATTTATGAGAAAGAATGAAGAGTATTTCGGATACTTATGATTTATGAGAAATAAGAATGTATTTCTTCGAAAATAATGATGTTGTTATGCTTTGTCATAACTTATATGCTTTAATGTATGATTATGAGAAATTTTTTTAAGAAAGAAAACGAGTGTTGAGCATAAATGGAATAATATGATTTAAGAATGATTTTTAAATAATTTTTGTCCTCGAGTTAGAAATGATGAACCCTAGATGGACTTTGCATAATTGATTTTAGACATGGCACTAAGTAAGAGAAGTCAACGGAAAGAATTTGATTATATGTTAAGATTATAAGTGATATTATGATATTGAAAAATATGATTTGAAATTTCTATGTTGAGGAATTATGAATTGAATTATGGGATATTTTGATGATATTGAAGTGTTGGAATCGTTTTCAATATTTTTAGATCGTTGTGATCAAATGTGGAGTTATTTATTATTGTGAGTTATGAAGTATGCTTATGGTTTGGATAAGTTCAAATTACAAGGGAGACTCTGTCCAGAATTTTATCATTTGGAATTAAGAGCATGAGATGATAAGCATCCACTAAAGGAAATACATGAAACACATGTAAGCATAAGAGAAAAACATGGAAAGATCCTCAGAATGAGAGATGTGTTTCCGGAGTAGCCGTATCCTACCACCTCTGATCTTTTGAGGATATAAAGAGAAAACCTTCAAAGAGGTGTGTTTCGAGAGTAAGAATACTCCGTAATCTACCACCTTGGATCTTTGAAGTACACACAAGATTTAAACATTAAGGAAATCCTAGTAAATGGAGGGGTGTCTCGAGAGTGAGAATACTCCGTACTCTACCCCCACCTATTCTAAGATTCACAGAGTTAAGTTTACATTAACCGGACTCCATTTTCGCTTGATTCCCCTTCCTTGAGACCAATCTATCTTAACTCCTGCTGGATCTTGTATTGAGATATATGACTGCAGCTTATCCAGTAGTTCATCAATAGTAGGAGCAGAAATAAGAAGCCTTCTGGAAAATGGAGAGATGAATCCCTGTTCCACAGCATAATCAAGAAAGGTTAACAAACCATCAAAGAAATTGTTAACATTCAGAAGCCCAATAGGCTTAGTATGGAGATCTAGTTGAGCCCACGAGGTAATGTTAAAGATTTCTTCTAAGGTACCAAAACCTCCGGGTAGGGCTATAAAGGCATCAGAACCATATAGCATACAAGTTATGCGTTCATGGATGGATAAGGTTTGAACTTCATGCCCTCGTGTTTTTCCTGCAACATCTACCAAAGGGACAGGTATGACACCGATTACTTTTGATTTCTCTGCAAGAGCAGATTGGGAAACACAACCCATTAGACCACTGCTACCACCCCCATATACAAGAGTGATACCTTTTTCCCCCAGTTTCTTTCCAAGATCTACAGCCGCTTCTAGATAACCGAAGCCTTTCCCCACTTTTGATCCACAAAATACACAAATAGTTTTGATCTGTCGAAGTTTTGGTGCTTCCATCTTTGATAGTAAAGAAGGGAAAACTTACGAAGAAGATGTGATTTTGGGATGCCTGAACTATGAAATATGTTTGGCTATTTAAAGCCGGAAAAAATTTACTGTTTTTGATTGATTCTGAAAAAGTAAAGATTTACTTTTGACAAAATCGGCCAACTTTTGACTGTTTTACCAAAGATATCACCTTTCGGTGATTTATTTCCAGCTTTATCAAACCTCGAGAAAAGAAAAATATATTTATTTCCAGCTTTATCAAACCTCGAGAAAAGAAAAATATATTTATTTCCAGCTTTATCAAAACTCGAGAAAGGAAAATATATTTTATTTCCAAAACGCGTGAAAGAAAGCAGCAAAATATTTTAAATGCGTATCAAAAGATTTACCTTATATCATTGCTGAACTGCCAGAAGCCTCATTTTGTAAAACAGACTGGCAAACAGGATCTTTTGCTATTATATTTTGGAGACTATAACGATTTTTATCCTCGTTAAACTGAGCGTATAAGGAGAGAAGTTCACGTTGTACATAACCACTTGGGTGCGTCTCGAGAGTCAGTCGAATATCATCCAAAGACTCTTTACTCAGTCCACCCTTTATGAATTCGATTTTAACATCCCGATTAGTAGAAGAATATCCTACTGATTTGCAACGAGTATTACAGTTCCAACGAGCACATTTGTAGCAACCACCCAGTCTTTTTGCTCTTCGTTTCTTTGCAAACGTGCTTTTGTCTAAACCAAGCATGTGCTTTGGAAATGTTGTTGGTAATTCACCAGATAGTCGAACCTTTGCTTCGATCAACCAGCGACCATCTTCTGGAATACCATGAGTCATCAGCAACCTCAATCTTTCGAGCCTTATTCTATAGATCTTTCTCAGATCATTCATAGGAAGACTGGAATAATACTTGCGGATGTTTGTAAGGATGATATCCATTGTTTGATGATTCAACCTCTTCCCATCACGAACTATTTAAAAGCATTAAGGATCTGAGTGAATCCGCGTGATGTTGTGTCCAGCAAGAAAGAGCAGGATTATTTTAATGGAAAAGAGGGAACAAGAGTTTATACGCCGTTTACTTTATCGATAAAGGAGATTTGATTGGAGATTTGGAATATTTTCTTGGATTATGGGTACTGATATTTTGTTTTAATAATAATAATCATGGTATAGTGTGATAATACGTGGAAAGTAAAATGAGTACCGTATTGAATCAGAATTCATACGTATATACAAGTGAAAGAAATACTTTGCAGGAAATGTGGTGACATTTAAGTATAGAATCTTAGTTTTGGGAGATTTTGTTTACTGAGTTTTTGGGTTACAAATATTGGAAAGATAAGTTGATAATATTATGTTGATATGTTTGGGTATATTACGTAGAGAGAATATTCAGATAATTCTTTGATTATTTTGGGAATTTTCGATGATAAGAAAGGAAAAATTTATTATGATATGATATGTCAGTAAAGATTTGTTGAAATTTTAGAGATATATACGAATATTTGAGGTCACATGATACGATGATAAGTGACAGGTTACATGAGTAATACAAGATATGATGAAATATCACATACGATTGGGAATTTTCATTTTGATTCAGAAGAATTTATGAGTAGACACATATGTCTATAGAAAAGTCCATGTTCTTAAGAAACAAAGTGATGCATTTAGTCAAAGTCCAGTGGGTTAAATATGGTTGGGTTAAATATGGTAGCGATGATGCTACATAAGAGAAAGAAGAGATTCTGATTAAGTATTCAGAAATCATAAGATTAAGTAAGTTTAATTTCGAGGACGAAATTATTTTAAGGGGGTAAGATTATAGCGACCCAGAATTTTTATGCAATAAATAATTATTTTAATATTTAGAAAATTGAGTCGCTATTATTTTGAAATTAATGCCGCGACGAATTCGTCTAGCCAAGTCAAGAAATATCGAATTTGTTCGATTTTAAATTAAATGTCCGAATTTCTAAAATTATGTTATTTTAATTGTTTATTCAAAGTATTATTTTCAAAATCATTTTTTAATTCCAAATTTATTAAAATATCTCAATTTTCCTTATTCAAATTTATTTTCAGTCCAAAATATATCAGTTTTTTTTAATACAATTTTTAATCAATGATTCCCTTTCAATTATGATGTTCTCCACCATTTTATTTTCAAAACCTAATTCTCCACCCACGATTTCATCAAACCAAACCACACTTTACACCATTTTCTTTATCACTCTTTCCACCCAACACAAAGCATCTTCATCATTCTCTCCACTACTCCCACTTTATCTCCTATAATTCACCACCAATTCAACACCAACTACATTCCATGATCTCGACGGCCTGCGAGCTTCAATCCACAAATTCACCAATCATTTCCAAAGTCATGTTCATCACTCACTTCACAGAATTTCAACAATCAACATACCATGTAATACTTCATCCCTCCTCCATCACTATCACCACCACCAAGCCCACTGAATCACCACCAATCACAGAATACCCCACTGCCAAACCAGACCAATCATACTGCCTACTGCCTTACACCATCTTCATCAACCCAAATTCAATTACCAATACATCAAAACCACCCTGCAACCAGTTTTCGTTGCAGCTCCAAACCGCCACGCAACCAACTCAGCCCATCCAACTCACCATCTTCATCACCAACGTAATCACTGTAAAACCACCAAGTCATCATCACCCAACCACCGAATCATCACCACCCAAAACCATCAACCTCAGTCACAAATCAAACCCAAAATCAAAACTGAAAACCCAGAATAAGTTATCCCAAATACTTACCTACCTCGACCGCCGGTAAACTCGCCGGAAAATCGTGAAATCAAGCCACGATCGCACACGGTTTCGCACTCAAAACTCGCAACCAATCCCTCAAATTTGAAACACTCCTTGGCCGCCTCTTGCCGCCACCATGCGGCAACGTTCCGCCGGCCAATCGTCGGTTGTAGCGCCGGAAATGGGTGAGAGGCCTCGCGTGCTCTCATCGCCTCTGAACCTTCCAATTTTGAGAGAGTTTTGTCGAGAGAGATAGAGTGACGTTGTGACGAGAAAAGATAAAGTCTGATATTATATTTTAACTTTCGAAAATTTCAGTTTGGTCCCTAAAGTTTTGAAATATTTCAAATCAGTCCCTGAAGTTTTAAAAGGTTTTCAAATCAGTCCCCAACTTTTCAAGTTATCCATTTCAGTCCCTATGTCTTTAAAATGATTTACTTCAGCCCTTTTAGCTTCAAACTTATCATTTCAGTCCCTGCTGATTTACTTTTAAGCTCAACTTTCAAAGTATCAATTTTAGTCCCTCAACTTTTCAAAAGTATTCATTTTAGTCCCTCAACTTTCAAAACATCAATTTTAGTCCTCAAATTATAATTTATCATTTTGAACTATATATTCGATAGACTAAAGTGACTTATTGGCTAAGACGAAGCGTACGGAGAATTTAAAGAAATTGAAGTCATTCCCGCTCAACTTTGCACTCGTCGGATTTGAGGTAGACTCGCACTTATTAATTGATTTAAATTATGATTTCATATGAATGTCATGTGACTTGTGAAAGTCAATTTTCAAGAAAATTAAGTATGTTTTATGAAAGGTAAATATACCTTATGTTTTTATGAAAAGTAAGTATACCCTATGTTTTTACGATAATGTTTTATATGTTTTGGATCATTGCTATGCACATAAGAATTCTTACCACCTAAGTTCGGTAGAATTCTTGTATCTCCATAAGTTTATGAGGATTTACCACCTAAGTTCGGTAAAATTCCTGTCTTTCCATATGTTTATGAGGATTTACCACCTAAGTTCGGTAAAATTCCTGTCGCATATGTTTATGAGGATTTCGATCCTATCTTATGTTATGATGGAAATGATCCCTATGAATTTCATGAATTATGTTTTGGTATACTTACTGTTATTATGATCTTACTTTTATTATGGTTTTACTACATAAGAATTCTTGCCACCTAAGTTCGGTAAAATTCTTATGTTTATGAGGATTTCGATCTTATCCTATGTTATGATGAAAACTTACTGTTATTATGATTTTACTGCATAAGAATTCTTATCACCTAAGTTCGGTAAAAATTCTTGTGTCTCCCTATGTTTATGAGGATTTCAATCCTATCTTATGTTATGCTTTCAAAAGAAATTATGCTTGGCATAATTAAAATGTTTTTATAAGTATATGGTTTTCAAAGAGCTGTTTTCAAAGAGCTATTTTCAAAGAGCCTATGATTTGCAAAATATGTCCCGTGCTGTAATCCACAATATGAGTTTTATCAAGAGCAGTTTTATAAAGAAGCTCTATCAATGCCCGTTTTATAAAGAGTCGGGATTTATGTGTTTAATCATCTTATAAATTAAATTAATTTGCGATGAGTCTACTGAGTATTTCCCCCATGAAATACTCACCCTACTTTTTAACAGTTTTGCAGATTTCGGAGACGGTGGCGAGCGATGAATGATGGTGGCAATAATCGTTAAACGGTTGAAAGTTTGACGTTAATGATTTCCGTATTTTTCCAAACAATCGAATAATTTAGAGAAGTTCATTTATTTGAGAAATTATGACATTGTCAATTTCTTTACAAAATTAATGGTTCGATTTACTATTTCAAATGGTTTCATAAATGTTTCAATTTTATCGGCCATTACAGTATATTTAATGTTGCCAAAAATGAATTTCAATTATTTCTTCCGCAAAAATATTATTCGAAAAATTTAGACAGAAAATGACGTAGTGAATCGGGTATACGGAACTCGGGGCGCTACATGAGGTGTCAACTAGTTACAAGTTATCTTAATAGTGAAGAAATTTTTCCTAGCATTGCAAGCATGAGGTGTCTAACTTAAGCATGACGTGTTTAACTTAAGCATGAGGTGTCTAACTTAAGCATGAGGTGTCTAACTTAAGCAAGAGGTGTCCAATTAAATATATGAGGTAAATACATGGAGTGCATGCAAGAGCTATTGGAGATAAATCTTGCATGTGGATACACCAATAGGAAATAGTTAACCGCTTGTCCTTACTTAGTTCATAGGTCTTCTTTCCTTGGATTATTAAAGGACGTTCTTTATATGTCTTGACGACCAAAATATTACTTTCAAAGAAAAAACCAACAGCAAGAGTTAGTAGAAGAGAGTAAAGAGAAAAGATATAGTAAGAATAGAAGAAGAAGAGCAAAGGCTAGCACTTTCAAGTATACTATTCCACCAAAATTTCTCCAAGCTTTAAGGTAAGATACTTTTTATGCTCAAGTGGTAGGATTTCATGGTAATATTTATGCTTAAGCTATGCATGAAAAACCATAATATGAAAGATGTGGACAAGTCCACAAAGTTAGATATCTATTTATGCCTTAGGACAAGTCCAAAGGGCACCGGCAAGCCGGAATGTGCAAGTATGTGTTTGAATACTTTCTTTTGTGTAATATTAACATGTTAAATCCGAGCATGATATCTTACTGAGTATTCTTCATACTCATAGTATTTTGTACTAAATTTTCAGATTCATGATCGTTGAGTCGGAGGAAGTCAGTTGCCTACTCGACGATGGACTGAGGACAAATTTATTTTGCATCAGTTTCCTTTTCGTATGTTTTGTTCAAAAAACTGTTTTCCATATGTTTTTCTTGTGGTATTAAATATAAACATGTATAAGACATGATTTAATATGGTAATGAAAGTAAATTTTGTGATCATATCTTTCATGTTATGCTAAGAGTAATTTTTATAGACCTTTTCCTGCAATGATAAAAGAGGCAGAAACTGGACAGGTTTTTGGGGTCAATTCAAAATACTATTACTAACTCTATAGACACCTATTTGAGACTCCAAAACTACTGTTGCGTTCCTATTTGAGTTTTCTTTATATGAGCTCAAGAATTACTCCATTTGGATTTGTGTGGCCTGAAATATAAATTTTTAAGCGTCGAAAGGTCAATCTGAAGTTTCTGTGCAGGACCTCACTGTTTTAATAAAACGTCTATATCACATGATCTTATTAATTTTCCATATTTTAATATAGGAAACTACTTGAAAATATCTTTCAAATGCCACATATTTCATAGAAAACGGAGTTGGGATGAATTTTATAAACATGTTTGAACTGGGTGCCCCAACTAGCCGTGACTGCACCGAGTTCGTTTACGTAAAGAAAAATTTCAAGTCAGCATGTACTTCTGTTGGCCATTAGATTTTGTAGAGATATTTTACTAAAAGTTGAAAATAAGTTTCCAGTATATATTTCATTTTATTTAAGAGTTTTTCCATGTGACAAAAGCAAAAGTTATTATGTTTAATATGTGACACTCGAAGCTAAGGTTCGGGACGTCACAGCATGGTATCAGAGCCAGGTTATACTTTTCTGTAGACTTTTTGTAGATTTAATGAGTCTAGTATGAACTTTATATGTTTTTAATTATGCATAAACATTTTAAGAAAGTTACTGTCCATCGTCATAGAGAAAGCTAGCAATTGACTTTCAACCGGCGATCAAGGTAAAAATCTTTTTCAAAGTTTATGAGTTTTCTTATGCAATGAACTTTGCTATATCTATTGTTGGATATAGGACTATTTTTGAATTAAGTCATACATGAGATTATGAATTCATTGTGTAATTATATTTATTAGAGCCTAGTAGAGTAACGTAATTAATTTTCTATCCTAGATATGGCAAGAATGATAAGAATCCCACCAAGACAGAAGCTTGTGGTTTTTCGGAGAAGCGGGATGTGTTATTGGCATTTTATCATAATTATTGTATGCATCCTCTGTAAGGTTTCGATACATACATGCACAGCGGAAATTAAACAACCACGAAACCATAGCCCGGATCAACCTTGCACTTAGATAGAATTTGTGATTAGAATAATACCTTTGATGAATCGCAAGAATCTGATGTTGTTGTAGTATAGATCTTTACCACAGCCGTCCAATCGTCCAGCCTCTAATGGTGATCCACACAGCAAGCCACAATCTGGATTATTGTGCTAGCAATCAAGAAAACAACTTCTTGTACATTTTCTCTACAATAGAGAAGTACTTATAGGAATAACCTAAACCTAATTAGGTTAAAGATTGTGGACTTGGGCCAAACCAAGTCCGGCCCAACTAGTCCAACTAATTGGACTTGGACACATTATTCCAACAATCTCCCACTTGTACAAGATCCAATTTCCAGATGTTAAATTCTTTCCTTTTGTGTGTGACTCATCAGGTTCCATTCACGATGGCAAACGTCGTGTTATTATTATTATTCCAATCTGATTGGAATAAGATGAATTTAAATCTCTATTTCTAATTCATCATCGACTCACCAAGATCGATTAATTCACGTCGCCGTCCTAGATTGACATCTACCAATTTGTCAAGGCAATCCATGTGAAAGGAAAATTCATGTGGCATGACAAGACCAATTCATGTGCGGTTACCGTGGAAATACAATCCCTTCATCAATATAACCCAATTGGTTAAGAGATATGGATAGCGTCAATCTCATTTCAACCAATTATGTTATTCACTTCTTATCTTAGTTGATCTTGTTATGACTGAAAACACCTTTTCAACTCATAACATCACCCCGGCCGAGGAATTTACATCAACTTAAGTGAGTGAAATACAGGTTATAATCTCCTACTACCCAGGAGTGACGAGTCCTTATATTGGACATACACGACCTTCATATGACTCTCACTACACCCGTACGACGTCATCCTGATGAATCCCTCTCAAGAGCCAACATCAACACTCGCCAAAGCATAATAATCCTCATATAAGATTCTATGACGTCCTCAAGTCAAAGGACCAAATCCACAACCGCGCATTAGATATTCACCACTGACGCTTGGATAGTTATCCATGTGGAATCTCTAGGCGGGTCATCCAATGCTTTATTCATCTAACAATGCATCCACGTGTTCATTCGAATGTCCCTCTACATTCTAACTTGTGAGATAAGCTACTTTCTTCATAAGAAAGAAATATAACACATGCTAGTCTAATTGCAACAACAATATCCGTATCTTGCTGTTACTTCGACTAGGGACAATTTTAGAATAAGATATTAATGACTTGTATCTCACAGTCACAACACCTTGTGACTTACAAGTTAATTAAACTTACTCTACAGACTCTATTATCTAAATAATGAGTTAAACTCAATTTAATAATAGATATGCCTTTATTGTAACAATGATAATATGTGTTATGCTATCTCAACTATTGGATTTAGAGCATAACACTGACATTCTCCCACTCGATCCAATAACTCATGTATCTTATACATAACGAGTTCATGTGACAATCACATTCCCGTTGGGATAGTGGATTTACAGGTGGATCTTAGACATGTGACTCTTCACATATTCAACCTTTGCAAGGTTAGTGGGCGTGAATTCTATTTTTCTACAATCTTTGAATAAGATAGTAGCCCCTAAATACATGCTTAGATCATCGATGAGACTCAGTTCCCTGGCTTGCGCGATGGCTCCATTGTCGTCACAGTACTCATTACTGGAGCTACAATGCTAGGAACAATTATAGTTCACTAATGAACTTAACGATCGATATTGCTTCACAAGCACTTATGTATTTGGTCTCGGTTGTATAGTTAGCAGTCTTTCTTGTTTGAACCATTTCAAACTGACCACACTACTACTATGAGTTAATTAACAATTAGACTGAATATTTCCTTCATCCCTTCCCGGACTGAAGGATGGTATCTTCGTACCTAAAGACTGTAAGTCTACATTTCTCCTCATGTCTTCTGTATTCTTAGTACTTCTCAAGTTCTCAATAATACAAAAGGTGTTGTACATAGTGTGGCGTTTAAGAAGATCTTATCGTCAAACAATCAAGTATTTTCTCCACATCATTCTTTCTCAATACGTGTTCTAAACATCATTTTGAAAAGATTAACCCCAAAACTTTTGGGATAGAATCCTACATTGGATTCACTCATGCTAACCCCATTAGCATTACATCTATGTACGTGGATTGAGAAATCAAAACAACCTTCCTAATCTATCTCTATAGATTCTGGTTTCCAAAGTAAATGTTTTATTTCTCAAATCCATCATGGAGAAATTTAAAATAATTGCACTTTCACTTTAAAGGTTAGAGACTCAGCTTCTGATCAATAATATGTCATCTACATATAGTATCAGAAATATTGAATACTCCCACTAACCTTTTATATACACACATGATTAATCTGCAATTTTGATAAAACCAAACATTTTGATTATCTCATCAAAATTAAGATTCTAGCTCCGTGAGGCTTGCTTTAATCTATGATAGATATTTGTATCTAGTACACTATGTTTAAGGATTCAAAAAATCCCATAGTTACATCATGTTGCTACTACAAACAGAATTCAAATTGATTTAGAGTAAACCTATTTACAGCCTATGGGTCTTACCCATTTCAGGCGAATCAAATAAGTTCCAAAACTTATTTTTTTATCTCGGATTCTATGGTTTCCTTCCATCTCATATAGTCAACACTTGACTTAGCTACTATGTAAATATAGGTTCATTATCCTTGATGACTAATACAATATTAGCAATCAGGGATGTGTAACTCAATGGAGTACGCGTGATCCTAATGTCTTTACATGGAGCTAGTGCGTTCTTAGTCGTCACCACGTCCTACGTAATGATTGTGTCCCAAGCATCGATTTGTGCCTTATCCAATACAAACACATATTCGAGCTTATTTAATCGGTTAAATATATGTGTAATCATGAACTCTTTCATGCTCTACTCTTACTCCCACTGTCTTCTCTTAGATGAACTATTTCTCCAAGACATTGACAAAATTCGAGATAGACTTTCTTTGTCGATGGGAATGTAGAAATAATATCCAAACATCTTTTGGATATCCCTCAAAATATACATATTGGACTAAGATTATTACTTATCCAAATCTGGTATACTTCTAATAAGTATTGAGGTCTTAAATCTTAACGCGAGAAAGATTAGACCTTTTAAATCCATATCTTATATGGACCTTCATCAACCGATTATCATGGAACACGACTAAGTGTGTAATATAAAGTTTTTAGTGCAAAGCTCCAAAAACTGTTTTGGAGATTTTTACGTGTCTTCATCAATGATTGCATCAATTGCAATCTTTGTCCTTTCATATTTGTCATTATGCAAAGACGTATATGAAAGAGTTATCTATGCGAAAATTATGTTCTCATAACACAATCTTGAAGTCAATCACTTTAAAATATTCTTCACTTTGATCAAATCTTTGTGCTTAGAATATTTTGCTCATTTTGGTACTCTAATTTATATCTGTATTATTTGAACATTTCAAAGTTACAGATTTAAACTTTATTATAGATAACAATGACAATCATGGTTATCTAATGATTAAAGACCACTCTGACATATCCCCACTTACATCCAAATGTAACAGGCTTAGTGGATCAACCATCCCACATTTTCCTTTTATAAGAAAATTGACTTATCAATTTACCTCCAAGGTGAGATATACATATATCTCTATTAATTGAATAAGTCAAGTGTCAGATTTAAGTGTGACTTCTTCTTTGTCAATATTCAGAATGTAGACTGTTTGTTATTTACCTAACTTCCATATTATCCCATCTTAGTTAACGAATAACTATTATTCTTAATTAAATAGGATAATTATTTCATGTCCAAACATGAATTGGAAGTGTCATTCTTCATAAGAACTGTAATTAACAATTGTCTAATTTTAAACTGAATGAGAAGGCAAAAATAGATGATAGCTTCTTAAGCCATTCAAACAACATTTGCTTTGTTACCTACAAATAGGTATATCACCATTTTTCGCAATTATTCTACTTTTAGCCATTGTATATTATCGATATCTAATACTCGATTGGCTAAGTAGATAATTTAACCTCTATCAAATAGAAAACTGAAGTAGAAGATTCACCAAAATTCTTATTTCTTCAGTTCGGTTAAGGAAGCCCCGCAATTATAAATTTAGTGTCCTATTATTGGCATGTTCGAGAAGAGTATTCTCGATCATATCATGTTTTGAGATCATTTCTCAAAGGACGACATCAATTTAAGGATTTCAGTCTAATGAACTTATAGAGTATCAATTATACTCCATAAGTTCAAGTAACAACTCAAATTTTAAAACTCATACAACAACAATAATAATTACAATAGAATCACATATTATCATGTTTAAATCAATTTAATAAGGTCTTTTATTAAATCGATTGCTCCCACTGTCTTACTTGAATTAATGACCCTCAACATTAATCTCGTAGAATCCTGTTGGATTCACAGTAGGCTAGGATCCCGTTTATTCCATTAGAACCTTGAGTGACTCAACAAGCTCTAATAAAACATTCAGGTAGATACTCCTATCAATCACATCTCCATGTGACTCCTAGATCATCAAGTAGACAACTCCTTGTCGCACACATCTTATGTATTTACTTGATTGTGCCTCCAAAATATCATCTCCTTGAGTGACTCAACAAAAGATAGATTTCGGTTAAATTCTACCCATTGTTCAAAAACATCTTATGTTTCATAGTGATAAACACACCTTCCCACTTGCAGCCTTTAGTGACTCAACAAACCGCATCGAGGGTGGATTCTGGTTTTTCACTATAACAACGGAAGGCACTTTGCATTAACCAATTAATACGAATTTAATAAATTGCTTCCAAAATTATATCACTTTCGATTGACTCAAAATGATGTTGTTTTGGTTAGGTCTGACCCATTGTTCAGAAGTATCTGATACTTCATAATGAGAACATATCTACCATTGAGTAGCCTTGAGTGACTCAAGAAGCTAACATCGATAGTAAACTCTGGTTTTTCATTATAACAATGGAAAGCGTATGACTTAATATAATATTAAGTGAGGGGGTTGTCTCATCATTCCTATGTATATTAACTAACATCCACCATGCAATTAATCATACATACAATATTATTATAGATGATTATGGACGATATCTATCTAGTCTTCTCGAGCCATGAAGAAGACTAGTTGGTCAATTCCTAGGGGACATTGCATTCGATCATCGAATGCTAAATGCAATAATCTCCATCTGCTGCTGCAACCTGTATCCTATACTGGTTGTCTTCTTGTGGCCAGCTCCAACCTGTATCCTATACTAGTTGGCACGCAGGCCTGTATCAAAGGACGCGCAGGCCCATATCTACAAACTAGGGCTCGCAGGCCCAAATAAATTAAATAATAGGCACGCAGGCTCAATTAAATAATAATAGGCTCGCAGGCCCAATTAAATAATAATAGGCTCGCAGGCCCAACCAATAAAGCAGAATAAATTAACCATACATTCAACCAATCACATGGGTCGAGTCCATAATCATCCACTAAATACACATTCATCATATAAATGTATTATAATATAATATCTAATATTATATGAACAAATTTCAACTTTCTAGCAATTTAGGTCGTCTAAACTAATTTAGATAAAATGGATCGGAACAATAATTAATTAATTAACTTTAGTTAGCGGGTCTTATTTAATTAAAATCATATTTTAATCAAATACCAATTTAGAGTCAAACTCTAATTCCAAAAGAGACAAATTAAATTAACATCTTAATTTAGGATAAAATTCCTAAAATAAAATAAAATTTAATTTAGTAATTAATTAATCAAATTAATCAATTACTTTATTGAGGGGTTTATTTAATTAAAATCAAATTTTAATTAAATACTAAATTAGAGTCCAACTCCAATTTCAAGATTTTAGGGCTAATTGAATTTAGGATCAAATCCTAAATAAGGTTCAATTAATAATCAATTAATCAAATTAACTAATTATTAAATTTAATTAAAATCAAATTTTAATTAAACACCAAATTAGAGTCCAAACTCTAATTCTAGAATTAGGGCAAATTGAATTAATATTTAAATTTAGGACAAAACTCCTAAATAAAGTAAAATTCAATTTAGGGTCAAAATTATTAATTTTGTTAAAATCCAATTTTAACATTAATTTAAAAGTCGTGAATTTTAAAATAAAATTTTTGAATTGGGTCGAAATTAAATTTTCTGGTCAAAGTTTTAAATTGGGTCAAACCCATTTAAAATCAAATTTTAAATCCTTTTTAAAAAATTGCAATTTGACCCCATAATTCATAATTACAAGCAGATCCTACAATTTCGAAAATTGCAAGATAGGCCCTCTATTTATAAAATTATAAATTGCCCATTATTTCATAATTGCATACGGGGGCCTACAATTTCACAAATTGCACAAGAGGCCCCCGCCTCATATCAAACCCTAATTCAGTAATTGCAAACGGCCCCTGCAATTTCGAAAATTGCAACACAGGCCCCCACCCCCAAATCTCCTACCGTCTGAAACTTCTCTGGTCTCCTCCCCTTCCCGGTTGCTGGCGGCGCGGCGCGGCGTCGGCGTCGCATCTTCTATGCCGCGTCGCCGACGCGACGCGGCGCTCTCAGTAGCTGCTGCGCGCAGCGGCGATTTCGCCGCTGCGCGACTTTGCTTCTGCTGCTGCGCAGCTGTTCTGAACAGCTGCTGCGACTGCGCAGCGACAACACTCGCCGCTGTTGTGCGCAGCACTGCGTCGCAGCAGCGGCGACGATCGCCGCTGCCACGAGCAGCTGGCGGCACCGCCTCTCCAGCTATTCTGCCGCGCCACCGCCACCTCCGGCGGTGGTTGCCACCTGGTTTTTCCAATCCGTTTCTTGATCCAATTTTTCGACCCAAAATTATTTTCTTCTCTCAAACCAGATTTGAACAAGAAAAATAATTTTCTCAAAAGCCAAAAACAAGAAATCAAAATTCAATCATATTGAATACATCAAAGAATTAAACAAATTCTAACAAGTAACAAGGTAGGCTCTGATACCACTGTAAGGTTTCGATACATACATGCACAGCAGAAATTATACAACCACGAAACCATAGCTCGGATCAACCTTGCACTTAGATAGAATTTGTGATTAGAATAATACCTTTGATGAATCGCAAGAATCTGATGTTGTTGTAGTATAGATCTTTACCACAGCCGTCCAATCGTCCAGCCTCTAATGGTGATCCACACAGCAAGCCACAATCTGGATTATTGTGCTAGCAATCAAGAAAACAACTTCTTGTACATTTTCTCTACATTAGATAAGTACTTATAGGAATAACCTAAACCTAATTAGGTTAAAGATTGTGGACTTGGGCCAACCCAAGTCCGGCCCAACTAGTCCAACTAATTGGACTTGGACACATTATTCCAACATCCTCTCCATAGTTTAGAGAAACATCTTGACCTACTAGATTGCATTATTGAGATGTCGTGGAAAATACACCATGGCATAAGGGATAAGGTGAAGATATTACGGTTATATGAAACTGTTCCAGAACCTTGGGCTTCAGTTATAAATGAGATTGTGCAATGGTCTGATGATGACCTTTCATATGAGGATCTTACATATTTACTTCGAGAAATTTATGAAATTAGTCGCAATTTACAGCGAAACTTTAAGAAGACTATGACCTTGTCCTTGAATACTAGTCTACGAGCTACCAATTCTAGGCTAGATAATGGACTGTTGGCTAAGTGCTTTCCTAGAGTTCTCGATGAAAGTCTTCCAGTAGGACCAGTACCAATCCTAGCTAATTCAGAGCAAAGTATGTTAGAGGAAGACTTAGAGGAAGAACCAGAGGAAGAACCAGAGGAGGACCCAGAGGAAGACCCTGAGGAAGACCCAGAAGAAGAACCAGAGGAAGACACAGAGGAAGACCCCGAGGAAGACACAGAGGAAGACCCAAAGGAAGACCCCGAGGAGGATCCAGAAGAAATAGAAGATTAGACACCATCTTATCTAGCTATCTTTGTTTTTGGAATAGAATAGGATGTAATGCGTACATCTACTTTAGAATGTATAGTATCTTAATATGACTTTTGTTTGTAAAAAAATAATAATAATATATATATATGAAGGAAAGTTGTCTTGGCCTTTCACTTTTTCAAGTGAGTGTTTCATTTTGAAGTATTTCTAACTGGATGAATATTTTCATTCAAAGGAAATGCCTCCGAAGCGCAACCACGGAAGTGCACCAAATTCCAATATGAACTTAGGCAGCGGAAATTCTAATGCTAGTTCTAGTGGTGGCGAAGTTAATGTAGCAAACTTTGCACAAGAATTGCTTGACATAATGCGGGAGTTGGGAAAACAACAGCAACAACAGGCACCACCTCTCACGGAGCAACGAACACCAAATCAAAAAGTACCAAATGATCAACAAGTTCCCAACCAACGCGCTATTCAACCTCAAATAGTGCCCAACCCGAGGGATCGAACTGCAAAGATAGAGCAGTTTCGTAAAATGAACCCTCCATCGTTCGAGGGGAGCACAGATCCCTTAGCAGTTGAAGACTAGTTACGAGAACTAGAACGTATCTTTAAGTTTATAAGATGTGAAGATTCTGAAAAAGTAACATTTTCAGTGTTTATGTTAAAGAAGGGGGCCAGCCATTGGTGGGACATGACTACCAGATCGTTAACAACTGTCGAAGAACATGCTATAACTTGGGTGAGGTTTAAGGAACTGGTAGAGGAAAAATTCTTCGCGGCAGCTGTGAAAGATCAAAAGGAGATGGAATTCCTAAGACTCCAGTAGGGAACCATGACCCTCGTGGAATATGAGCGTAAGTTTGAGGAATTATCAAGGTTTGCTCCACATCTAGTGGATACGGAGGAAAAGCGGGCTAGAAGGTTTGAACGTGGGCTTCAACCTTATGTTCGTGATATAGTATCAGTTCTCGAGCTGGGAGCTTATCGAGAAGTCTTGAAGCGAGCACAAACCATTTCTTATCAAAGGACTCAAAATACTGGAAATTCCCAGCAAGTCCAAAATTTCGCTGGTAAGAGAAAGTGGAGCTTTGATAGACAAAATAACGGTAGAGGAAAGTGGAATAATGCTCCAAAGAAAGGAATTATGTCAGGGATTTCTAATATCAATGTCCAACATTAAACAAGATAAGTTGTCAGTTGAGGACGTTCGAATAGTTCAACACTATAAATATGTTTTTCCAGAAGATCTTTCAGGTGTACCTCCAGACAGACAAGTAGATTTTACCATCAAATTAGTACCAGGAGCAACACCTATTTCAAAGGCTCCATATCGTATTGCACCATTGGAACTACAAGAGTTAAAGGCACAGTTGAAGGAATTTCTTGATAAAGGTTTTATTAGACCAAGTGTATCACCTTGGGGTGTGCCTGTGCTGTTTGTGAAAAAGAAGGATGGAACAATGAGACTGTGTATTGACTATCGAGAATTGAATCGCCTCACTATCAAAAACAAATACCCACTTCCGAGAATAGAAGATTTGTTTGACCAACTCAAGGGGGCTATAGTGTTTTCGAAGATTGATCTGAGATCAAGATATCATCAATTGAGAATTAAGTCAGATGACATCCCTAAGACAGCTTTTAGGACGCGTTATGGGCAATATGAATTTTTGGTGATGCCTTTTGGATTAACCAATGCCCCAGCAGTATTTATGGATCTAATGAACAGGGTATTCCATGAATACTTAGATCAATTTGCCATAGTTTTTATTGATGACATCTTAATTTATTCGAAGAGTGATGAAGAACATGAGAAACATCTCACGATTATCTTGGAAACTCTAAGAAAAGAGAAGCTTTATGCCAAATTCAAGAAATGTGAATTTTGGTTGGATAAGATAGGTTTTCTAGGGCATGTAATCACAGCACAAGGCATTGAAGTAGACCCAACTAAAGTTGAAGCAGTGAATAATTGGACAAGACCAACCAATATTAGAGAAATACGTAGCTTTTTGGGATTGGCTGGTTACTACAGAAGGTTTATCGAGGGATTTTCTAAAATAGCAGGACCGTTGACCCAGTTGACTCGTAAAGGGATAAAATTTCAATGGACAGAGAAATGTGAACAGAGCTTCCAGGAGCTGAAATGAAGATTAGTAACAGCTCCAGTATTAACAATACCAGATGGATCAGATGGATTCGTCATATATAGTGACGCTTCAAAACAAGGCATAGGGCGTGTCCTGATGCAGAAAGGAAAGGTGATAGCTTACGCTTCTAGACAATTGAAACGATATGAACAGAACTACCCAACACATGATCTAGAATTAGCTGCAGTAGTTCATGCCCTTAAGATATGGCGTCATTACTTATATCGAAGTAGGTGTGATATATATACTGATCACAAGAGTCTGAAGTACTTTTTCACCCAAAAGGAACTAAATATGAGGCAGAGGAGATGGCTAGAGCTTGTAAAGGATTATGATTGCACTATCCTTTACCATCCTGGTAAAGCTAATGTAGTAGCAGATGCTCTTAGCAGAAAGACAATTGGACATTTAACAATGTTAATTACTATGCAAGACCAGTTGTTAAAGGATTTTGAAAACTTACATCTAGAAGTAATTACTCCACCAACACAAACTATCACCAGGATATCGGATCTAATGATTCGACCAACACTTAGAGATCGAATTAGAGTAGCACAGAATGGTGATTCTTTCCTACAAAAGATTAAATCAGAAGTCGGCACTAGTAAGCGAAAGGATTTTGAGTTAAGCCCTGATAATGCCTTACTCTTTAAGGGAAGGTTGTGTGTACTAAAAGACCAGGGATTGAGGAAAGAAATTCTTGAAGAAGCACACTTAACTCCATATACTGCTCATCCAGGAGGTACAAAGATGTATCGAGACCTAAGGAGTATATTGTGGTGGAGAAATATGAAACGGTGCATAGGTCTTTTTGTTAAGAAGTGCATGACTTGTCAACAAGTGAAAGCTGAACATAAAAGGCCATCAAGATTGTTGGAACCATTAAAAATTCCACAATGGAAATGGGAACATATAACTATGGATTTTGTTATGAGTTTTCCAAAATCAGCTAGGGGAAATAATGCTATGTGGGTTATAGTCGATCGGTTAACAAAGTCAGCTCATTTTCTACCAGTGAAGATGAATTTCAGTATGGATCAATATGCACGATTATACATCAAAGATGTCATCCGCTTACATGGTGTCCCATCCTCGATCGTATCTGATAGAGATCCAAGATTTACTTCTAAATTTTGGAAAAGTTTGCAAGGAGCTATGGGAACCAAATTAAGTTTTAGTACGGCATTTCATCCTCAAACAGATGGACAATCAGAGAGAACTATACAAACTTTACAGGATATGCTATGTGCCTGCGTCCTTGATTTAGGAGGCAGTTGGGAAAATTATGTACCATTGGTAGAGTTTGCCTATAATAATAGCTATCAAGGTACTATAAAGATGGCACCTTATGAAGCTCTATATGGTAGAAAATGTAGATCTCCTCTTTATTGGGATGAAGTAGGTGAGCGAAGAGTATTGGGACCAGAAATAATTGAGGAAACCAGTCGAGCAGTTGATAAGATAAGAGCTAGAATTAAGGCAGCTCAAGATCGACAAAAATGTTATGCTGATAAAAGGAGAAAAGATTTAGCATTCAATGTTGGTGATAAGGTTTTTCTAAAGGTGGCACCGATGAAGGGAGTTTATCACTTTGGAAAGAAGGGAAAACTTCGACCAAGATTTTGGGTCCTTTCGAAATTTTGCAAAAGGTTGGAAATGCAGCTTATCGAATAGCTCTGCCACCAGATTTGTCAGCAATTCATGATGTATTCCACGTGTCAATGCTTAGACAATATGTGTCAGATCTGAGTCATGTGGTTAGTTATCAACCATTAGATATCCAACAAAACATGACTTATGAAGAAAAACTAGTAGCAATCTTAGATCGCAGAATCCAGCAACTAAGGACAAAAGAAATTCCATTAGTGAGAGTTCAATGGCGAAACCATGATGTCGAAGAATCAACGTGGGAAAGAGAAGAGGACATCAAGAATATGTATCCAGAACTTTTCAAGCAAGTTTGAGGTAATTTCGAGGACGAAATTGTTTTTAAGGGAGGAGGGATGTAATACTCCGAAATTTTTTTATGCTCGTTTAATTTATTCATTTAATTTTTTTATGATAATTTAAATTTTCAAATTTTCTATGGAAAAATTATTAATGATTGCCAAGTTTGCATTGTTGGTTGATTAAAAATTTTCCAAGATTAGTTAATTAAGTTTTTGGGGATTAATATCAAGTTTTATACCTAATTCCTAGTGATAAGTATTTCATATAATCTTGGCCGAGAGTTATCTTAGGAGTGAATTAATTTTCTTGCAATGTAAAGGCAAGCATGACATGAGGTGTATAGTTAGGTAACAAGCAAGCATGAGGTGTCAACTAGTTGCAAGTTATCTTAATAGTGAAGAAATTTTTCCTAGCATTGCAAGCATGAGGTGTCTAACTTAAGCATGAGGTGTCTAACTTAAGCAAGAGGTGTCCAATTAAATATATGAGGTAAATACATGGAGTGCATGCAAGAGCTATTGGAGATAAATCTTGCATGTGGATACACCAATAGGAAATAGTTAACCTCTTGTCCTTACTTAGTTCATAGGTCTTCTTTCCTTGGATTATTAAAGGACGTTCTTTATATGTCTTGACGACCAAAATATTACTTTCAAAGAAAAAACCAACAGCAAGAGTTAGTGGAAGAGAGTAAAGAGAAAAGATATAGTAAGAATAGAAGAAGAAGAGCAAAGGCTAGCACTTTCAAGTATACTATTCCACCAAAATTTCTCCAAGCTTTAAGGTAAGATACTTTCTATACTCAAGTGGTAGGATTTCATGGTAATATTTATGCTTAAGCTATGCATGAAAAACCATAATATGAAAGATGTGGACAAGTCCACAAAGTTAGATATCTATTTATGCCTTAGGACAAGTCCGAAGGGCACCGGCAAGCCGGAATGTGCAAGTATGTGTTTGAATGCTTTCTTTTGTGTAATATTAACATGTTAAATTCGAGCATGATATCTTACTGAGTATTCTTCATACTCATAGTATTTTGTACTAAAATTTCAGATTCATGATCGTTGAGTCGGAGGAAGTCAGTCGCCTACTCGATGATGGACTGAGGACAAATTTATTTTGCATCAGTTTCCTTTTCGTATGTTTTGTTCAAAAAACTGTTTTCCATATGTTTTTCTTGTGGTATTAAATATAAACATGTATAAGACATGATTTAATATGGTAATGAAAGTAAATTTTGTGATCATATCTTTCATGTTATGCTAAGAGAAATTTTTATAGACCTTTTCCTGCAATGATAAAAGAGGCAGAAAGTGGACAGGCTTTTAGGGTCAATTCAAAATACTATTACTAACTCTATAGACACCTATTTGAGACTCCAAAACTACTGCTGCGTTCCTATTTGAGTTTTCTTTATATGAGCTCAAGAATCACTCCATTTGGATTTGTGTGGCCTGAGATATAAAGTTTTAAGCGTCGAAAGGTCAATCTGAAGTTTCTGTGCAGGACCTCACTGTTTTAATAAAACGTCTATATCACATGATCTTATTAATTTTCCATATTTTAATATAGGAAACTACTTGAAAATATCTTTCAAATGCCACAGATTTCATAGAAAACGGAGTTGGGATGAATTTTATAAAAATGTTTGAACTGGGTGCCCCAACTAGCCGTGACTGCACCGAGTTCGTTTACGTAAAGAAAAATTTCAAGTCAGCATGTACTTCTGCTGCCCATTAAATTTTATAGAGATATTTTACTAAAAGTTGAAAATAAGTTTCCAGTATATATTTCATTTTATTTAAGAGTTTTTCCGTGTGACAAAAGCAAAAGTTATTATGTTTAATACGTGACACTCGAAGCTAAGGTTCGGGGCGTCACAACTAATCTCGTAAAATCTTAATTATATAATGAAAACAAATCTTAAACTTTATAAAAATGTAAAATAAACAAAGTATTTTCACTGGCTGTTGTGTGAATCAACACAATTAAAAAAATAGGTAAGAAAGGGGGTGGGAAATTTGATAAAATCTAAAAAAAAAAAAAAAAAAAAAAAAATTATTTTATTTTCTTCGCAAAGAATAGTAAATTATAACTTCATGTTTACTATAATATAATTAATCAAATAATACAAATCAATATAACTAAAATTTTGGTTTGTTACGTCATGCAATTATAAAGTGTCATTCTTAGAATAGTTATGTAGTTCCTCAAAATTTCTTGTTAAATATAGTAAACTGTTTCAAGATTCTTAATTAAGATCCAAAAAAGAATGAATAGATCCTTAACTTGACCACATAGAAATAACCGTCGATAGAATATTAACCAATCAACCTCCTTATAATAAGAATGTTGAGTTGATACAAATCACAAACAATTTTTCTTTTGCTCAGTCTAAACATCAATAGCAAAGAATTAATATGGCTAGACTTATACAAGTTTCAATTCTCTTCACTGTAGCTTTATGCTTTTCATTCCTTTCTAGCGTCGTCTACTCAGAAGATGTTCCCCAACCTCCAGTTTCACAATTCTACGTTCAGGGACAAGTTTATTGCGACACGTGTCGAGCTCGATTCATTACTGAACTTAGCGAGTTCATCCCAGGTGCATAATTATAATATGTACAAAATACTACTCATATAATTATAGCTGGTCTTTTAATCAAAAAAGGGAAGTCGTTGTCCCCATATTTGTAAAATTTCGAGAAAATTGAATATGATGCTTCAGTTGTTGAGCTTCTTTATCTAATAGTTTACGAGTTACTTCATCATGATACTAGAGAACTAGCATGTAAAATTAATGACGTTTTTTTAAATAAATTGTACACACACGAACAATTGCACATACGAGAATAAAGGTTAAGAACTTAGCTTAAAGATGTTTTACACTTTATTTCACATATCATTTCTTTCATTACAACATAGGCATGCAATATAACAACGTAAACCCATCTCAATATTAGAATATAATGAATGCTTGGTTATAAGAATTTCATTGTTGTTCATTCAGACATATTTTTACAATTCATAAATTATAATTTAAATCTTGACTTGTAGGTGCCGGTGTACGCCTCCAATGCAAAGACGGTGAGAACGGGAAAGTAACATTTACTGAGGTCGGTTACACGAAAGCAGAAGGACTCTACAACATGCTCATTGAACGAGATCACGAGAATGAGTTTTGTGAAATCACACTTATTTCAAGTAGCAGAAAAGATTGTGATGAAATTCCTACTGAAGGATGGGTAAAACCATCATTGAAATTTATACTCAATACAGTAAATGGCACCACACGCACGATAAATCCTCTTGGATTCTTCAAGAAAGAAGTTCTTCCAAAATGTCCACAAGTCTTTAATAAGTTAGGTATGTATCCCCCAAATATGTGAAGAACAAAAATAAGACGTTATTGAATAATTTTAAGACGTTATTGAATAATTTAGTGTGCCTTTTTGTCAAGGCTTTTGATGGCCAATAAGTGCCTTGTAGTATAGAATATTTTGCTTTGTAATTTTTGTAAGATTCCAAGAATTTCCTTGTTGAAAGACAATAAAATTTGTAGATTATGATGAGATAAAATAATAATAATAATAACTGCAATATATATTGTAATATTCTTCTATTATCTTGTGTCAATTTGAAGATTCAGTAGTGTTGATTATAAATTTCTTGGAAATTTTATTGAGTTTGTATTGGAAAGGAAATGATCCAAGTAACTCTTTTTTTCTTTTCTTTTCTTTTTCTTTTACTTTTTAGTGATTGGAATTAATGAGTGATAAGTTGTAAAAATATGGAATATTGTTTGCTTTATACAAAATGAGTGTAAATTATGAAGATGGACCATTGACTAAATGTATTTTCAACCAAAAATTACTATATCCAAAAGAAATGACTGATGCAATATATATTTAATGTACTTTAGCATTTTAAAATGTTTGTATAATTGATAATTTATGTTTCTAATTCAAATGTTTTATGTTATTGATATACAAAGTATAGATGTTTTAGTCTATCTTCTGCGCACTAGTTTAAGGTTTTGGGTGTAATAAGGTAATTTTGATTGAATGCAATTTCGAGCAGGAAAATATATGAGGTATAAAACATAAAAAATCTTTATTATATTATTATATACGTCTTGGAAGGTACAATTATAAAATTATTATAAGATCAATAGTGACAACTAAACATTTGTACTTTGTATATTGTATTGGTATATTGTAGAGGTAGATATGACTTTTAATATATATCTTAATGCAAGAAAAAAAAAATTTCTTTTCTATGAATTAATATTATCTTATTCAATATTTTTTTAACCTTAAAAAATAAAAATGTATCTTATCAACGTGTGGACTTATACCCTATATCGAATCAAATTAATTAATATGATAATAATAATATAAAATATATAAATTTTTTCATATTCTTTAAGATAACATACCCTCATATTTTTGTTGTGCCCAATCTAATCTAAGATTTCAAAATTAGACCCCTTGCTCGAACATAAACTACATTCGAAATTAAAAAATAAGTATATATATATATATATATATATATCTCAAAGGAATCTTGTACTATTACTTGTTTGCAGCATATTCCACTAGTATAGAAATACCCATTCGCGTTGTTGTTCAAGACAATACGCATCGATTGTAAAAGCGATGTGTTTGGCGACGACGTGTAAAGAGTGGACAATACACATCGATTGTAAAACGACGCTTAAAGTTGACTTTAGATGTCAGTTGTAGCTTAAAAATCGACGGCTAAAGTTAGACTTTAAGCTTTGGTTTTTAAGCTAACTTTAGGCGTCGGTTTTAAGCTACAACAGACGGCTAAAGTCTTTTTTTTTCTCTTCCTAAAGAATTTCATTAATGTAAAGCAATTACGAGGGGAAGGGCTTGTTTTTCACAATCCAATAAAAAAATAATAAAAGTAAAAAGTTCGAAAAGAAAACAAAATGACAAAATGATTGTTTACTTAAATAAATCACACAGTATTTAAATCAAATATGCACATTTTTTTAATCTATTTTGCCGTAATACAAAATCCATTTTCATTATCTTGCAAGAGAGGAAGAGAATGCTATTAAAACCATGTCATCCTTGCAGCTGCTGAGTGATGATTCAAAAAGGAATGCCCCTGTGCTTAGGAAAGATGGTATTGAACTTCGATTTTTGAGCAAGATGAAAATTTGTAAAATGAAAGATAAAAGCCAGGATCAAGCAGGAT
Source organism: Ligustrum vulgare (assembly GCA_963555705.1). Classification (NCBI taxonomy): domain Eukaryota; kingdom Viridiplantae; phylum Streptophyta; class Magnoliopsida; order Lamiales; family Oleaceae; genus Ligustrum; species Ligustrum vulgare. Next base: position 21,246,718 of record OY743173.1, on the reverse strand, counting down.
GAAAATTTATAACTTCAATTTTTGAGCTAATGTTTCTACACTATATATCATTCAAGATTTTTAGGAGTGGAGTGGAGTGGAGCTAATTGACTGTTAAATAACATAACAAGCAATATGGTGCCAGAATCTATTAACTTGGGTAGTGCAATGCATGTGAGTTAGCATAGAATAGCATCTTAGAGAAAAATTTAACAAGAACATCTTTCAATTTTTAAAATGAAAACAAGGTTACGTATAAAGGTTTTCCTCTTCTCTTCGTACTTGGGACCCTGTAAGCTATTGGAGATGCCAAGTAATTACACACAATGGATGATACTCTATATCCAACTTGGTTCTTGCCCCCACAATAATTTGTGCTCAATGTAGACTATAGTAAGTTAAGAACGGTAAAACAGGACAGAGGACCTTGCTTGCAATTTCTGGAAAGTGAACCATTTTGACATGCAGATCGGTGGATGGAAATCGCAGCACGCGTGGTTGTTACTGCGCTGATTGGCGGTTGAAGGCTGAACCTTTAGGTGCCACCATCTCGCTCCGATCGTGGCGGAAAGTGCCGCTGCGAGCGGACAGTAGCACCTGTGGGTGTTACTGCTGTGATTGGCAGTTGATGGTGGCGCCTATGGTGTCGCGATCTTGCCTAGATTGCAGCGGCAGCGGCGGTGCTGTGTGTGGAAGAAAAACGGTGACACAATGGTGTGGCCGCCTTCGTTCAACGCGATGCAGTGGTATTTTCGACACCATTGCTGCGTAGTGATGATGGTGGCGATGGTCCCAGTCATTCCTACCGAGTTCATCACGCAAGTGGTTATTTTGGTTCCATTTTCGGTGATAGCAGTGGAAGCGGCTCAGTTACTGTGCATATCTTCATGCAGAGAGAAGAAGGGATTGACTTGGGCCTATTTCATTTTGGGCCGGTTTTTGGTACTTTTGTTTTGGACCGGATTTCAAATTGAAGTTGGGCCATTTTTCGGTAAATTGAATATGGGTCTTGAATTGTAAAATGTTTCCACTTTTATTAATTGTAATGTGGGCTAAATTGTTTAGCTGGGCCATTGCAATGTAGACTGAATCTTACATTTGACCAGAATATTTAATTGGATCACTGCATTTGGAATTTGGCATTTGGGCTGAAGATTGTTGCTTTGCAGATTGGACCAGTTTGATGATGGGCTGAGAAATATTATTTGGAGAGTTCAAGTATTGGACTGGACACTTACATATGGGAATTGAAGAATTGGGCCGGCTTATGGCTCAATAGACTCTTTAATTAATTTTGTGATTTTGTGTCTAGGTTTGGGCCATAAACTATGTTCTTGTTTATTTTATTATCACATTTATTTATTGCTTTAATTAAATGGTGAATGAATGTCATTAAATAACATGTCATGTAGATCGCATAAACACCGCTCTAGGTACTATACTGTCATGCATTGTTTTATATTTTATTTTCTTTTCTAAATGTTAGATTAGAAAATAAATATATTTATTAATAATTAAATCGATTTTAAGAGTTAAAATTGATTGGTAATTATTAAATTAAAACCCAACAGTTCAAAACATTAAGTGAGTGAGGGTGCAAAATATTTTGAACCCATGGCCTCCCATATTAGCCCATTAGTAAAAAAATTTATATGCCTCGTGCTAATCTAATTAGTCTCCCAATAGGAGGGCTGCACTGTTCTGGTTACTGGATTAGGCCCAATTAGGTGATGATTTTTTATGTGTGAATTAATCATGATTACCCTATAGGTGACATAATTAATTTGGTACTTGAAATATTATCAATATAGGGGTTATACACTTAAATCAAAGACATCTCGAGGACTTCCTATAGAATATCCAAACGATGTCAATGATGGCCAAAATTTTAACGAATATAGATTAAATATTGCATGAGATGCTGGATATATTTAATTTAGTGGGAGGGTCCCAGCCTTGCCATAAATCACATTTATTTCTCCTATAGAGAAATGTGTTCAAGATTTTGGGTTTTAGGTTGTCCTCATATCATAGTAGTTTTGGGTCTACTTGTGCATAATTTTTTTTATTCATGCATCATACATGAAAGTATTCATCACATATATAACTCGTGTTTAATACATTTATTTTATTTAAATGTCGTATTTTTCACAACTAGTTATATGTTTAGACATCACCAACTGATTGGAGAAAACTGAAAAATGTCTCATTATAATTCTTTCCACTTATAACATTTGTTCGTGTTAGGAGATTCTTGTTCAATAGTAATCATAAATCTTCCAATGAAAATGGTGTTATTTTGATGAGATGGTTTATTGCATAGTTTTTATTCTCATATCAAGTACTTTGCAATAAAAACATCAAAATAGGATAACCAATTCTATTTTCATGATGGAAGGGTATTTATGATAATTTGAATATCTTAATTATGGAGTTGTACAAAAAAATGCTATCAAGCTATAATATATCTCTACTTATGAAACGGTTGCAGTTTTTTTTTTTTTTTTTTTTTTTTTTTTTTTTTTTTTTTTGTAAGAGACCATTTTTAAAGCATGACTGGTCACTTTAACGCGATGGAGGTTCCACTTGCAAACATTGATTCAGGTGACATAATGCTTGAAAAATATTTTAAGATAATCTCTTGCAATTCAGTGTGAACTAAATTCACCAGGATGAACATGTCTCTGAAAGGTTCAATCTAAGCTATTCATAGAGTAGAGATTATTTTAAAGCAACGGGTAGTAGGCCCTCTAACCTTTTTGCTTTCAGTAAATATAGGATTAATGAGGAGTAGCCTTTCCTTGAAACTCTATAATGGAGTAAGACTCTATTCATTGTGTTATTGTTAGTAATTGAGTCTATCTTGATTATAGATTCTAGAGTAACTAATCACTGTTGCAAATTGTTGCAATATGGTCCTAGGTGACCAAACGGCTCAATGAGAAGTAGAATATACTATAAGGATAAGCACCGGTATAGTAATATGGAGAGTGCCGTTGGGCTTTTGTGTTTTCAAAACAACTTTGATTGTTATTTTGTCTCTATGCTATTTGAGTGGGATTATTTGGCACTTAATCTCCCTTTTTTTCAATTGTAAATAAGTTAAATAATGCTCTTATTATTGTGAGACAAATGGTTAACAATCTCAAAGCCTTGTAAACGGTTCTATGTATAATATTACTACAGGTGATAAGGGATAGATAATTCCTTATATTAATGAACTCTTTGATAAGATCTTAAGATAATCATATTTATCTAAATAAGATTCAAAGACTAGTAAAGATAGCCTCTAAGTTTTTTGGAGGAAGAATCTATGTGGGCTTTTGAATTTTATTTAGAGGGTAAAATGATTAAGATCTTAGGCTTGGTCACACTTATTCAAAACTCGATTCTAATACTAGTAAGGGATGTACCTCAAAAGGATCTGAGGTGGAATCTATATTGTTTTATGAATCTTGTTTAGAGGATTAGATAACCAAGAGTCCATATACATTAAATGGACTTAAGAGTTTGGGGATTAATACACTTCGATATGTGTGACTCTTTTTGTACTCAAGCTACGAGAGAGTAAGAGTAGTTCATCACTTTTACTGATGATAACTCTAGATCTCGATTCTATCCTTAATATCTCAATGATCTGAAATGTTGAAGAAATTCTAGAATTCTGGATAGAAGTTGAGAAGTAATTAAGAGAATCCAGATACTTCGATTTGATCGAAGTTTGTGTATCTCTCATATGAGTTTAGGAACCATGATAAGTGTTATATTAACGTTTATTTTATACACTTATATCCTTGAATATGCCATAATGTGATTCTATCTAAGTATTATTAATGCATTTTATGTTTTATATTGTATAGGATCATAAAAGAAGAGAAAAGAAGAAAAAAGGACCAAAATGCACTCAAAACTGAAGTATGGGGACCTAGGTGCAAATAAAAGTCACGGCCGTAAGGTAACATGTGTTACGGCCGTAAGAGTGTTAATCATGTTAAGAAATATGCAGAGACACAATTACGGCCGTGAATGGGTATGTCACGGTCGTAACCTTCTAAAAGAAAAAATTGCAGAAACATAGTTACGGCCGTAAATCAGAAGTCACGGCCGCAACTTCAATTTGCGAGAATTATGCAGAAACCGTGTTACGGCCGTAAAAGGAAATTCACGGCCGTAACTATTACAGTCAAAAATTTCCATAATTTTGGGATTTCTTGAGCCCAAAGCTATGGCACGAAATTAAGGCTATAAAAAGGGGTTCTCATGACAGAAAAATGTGTGAAAAAAATATTGTGAAAGAGGCTAGACATTGAGGAAAATTGAGAGCAAAATATAGAGCATTCTTGGGAGATTTTCAAGCCAAAGAACACAACAACAATGGAATTCATGAAGCAACTTGAAGAATCTACCACAATCATGCTAGGCTAAATTTCATATCTTGTTCAAAGGGGAAGTTGTGTTAACTCAATTATGTTATTTTCTTTTCCTACAAATTAGTAGCGTGAATTTATTCCTTTATTTCAATTATTGGATTATTATGTTTTGAATGTTCATGGAGTTTATTTGATTAATAGTTTAATTTGGCCAATTGGATTATTGATCTTTAGATTCATGAATATGCTATGTTTAGATTCATGATCTGTAATTGTCATTGAATCTTTACTTTAGTAGCAAATAAATCTCGTGCAGATTTAGTAATAATTCAACTTGGATTGATTAATTCGAGCTTGTGAAATTAACGATCCAATTCAATCTATTCTTCTAAATTTTCATACTAGTCTTGCATTAAATCCTAAGAGCTTGTTTAGGATTGTCCGTGGCTAGAATTGGTTCGAAAATCTTGTTTTGAATCAATATACATAAGGAAGAATTTAGATAATCACAGTTTGTTGATTATTTATGATTGATAATTGAATAGGGATATAAACAAGTTACAAGGAAAAGTATAACATTAATTAAGGACACAACCGAATCCGAGAACAAGATTTCTTCTCATATTAATTCTCTAGTCATATTTAATTATTTATTTTTATGCATATTTTCTATTCAAGCAATTTCAAACAACAAACCCCCCATTCCATTCTAATTGATCGAACAACTAAAATTAGTTTCCGTTCCTCGTGGGATCGACCCTTACTCTCGCTACTACATTATTAATTAATATTTGACGAGTAAGGAATTATTTATTATTTTGGTGCATTGCGACACACATCAAATTTTTGGCGCCGTTGCCGGGGAGCGGTTAACCAATTTAGTGTTTAATCAATTAGAATTTTATTTTTCTGCATTTATTTTATTTTTATTTTATTTTATTTTCACTTTATTTATATAATTTTTCAAAAAAAAAAAAAAAAATTGTGCTTCTTTGCTTATATGCTTAAAACTCGGTCAACTAATTGTGGAATTTCTGATCTTGACCCAGATATTGAGAGAACTTCTTGACAGCAAAGAAGAGCAGCGCGACAAATGGCAGCTAACAACAGGACTCTTAAACAACTGGCTACCCCCGATGTGGCTCAGCAGCCATTATGCATAACGTTTCCAACAGTGGAAGAAGGAAAAACCTTCGAGCTTAAATCTGGACTCATCCACTTATTACCAACTTTTCGAGGGAACCCCGGCGAAGATCCGTATAGGCACCTAAAGGAGTTCCATGTGGTTTACGACAGTATGAGGCCCACGGGCATTACCGAGGAACAAATAAAAATGAGAGCCTTCCCATTCTCATTAAAGGATGCCGCCACTGACTGGCTCTATTGTCTACCATCGGGAACAGTTACTACTTGGAGCGAAATGAAAAGGCTCTTCTTGGAAAAATACTTCCCTGCATCGAGGGCTGGTACCATCCGGAAAGAGATATGTGGGGTGCGCCAGAACAACAATGAAACATTAAATGAATATTGGGAGCATTTCAAAAAGCTCATCTCCAGTTGCCCCCATCTTCAGATTAGCGAGCAACTTTTGGTGCAATACTTCTACGAAGGTCTAGCGCCAATGGACAGAAGTATGATAGACGCCGCAAGCGGAGGTGCGCTAATGGACAAGACGCCAGAGCAAGCACGGGCTTTAATCTCCAACATGGCGGAGAACACCCAGCAATTCAACTCGAGTAGGGATTCCCAAGTCCGCCAAGTAAATGAGGTAAGTAGTACCAATATTGAAGGTCAATTATATGAACTAACGAATCTTGTTAAGCAACTTGCTGCAGGGAATTTGAAACAAGTCAAAGCTTGTGGGATATGTTCAAACTTTGGACATCCAACGGATACCTGTCCGGTATTGCAAGAAGAAAACAATGAACAGGTAAATGCTGCTGAAGGCTTCCCTTTCCGAAGGCAACAGTACAACCCATATTCAAACATGTACAACCTAGGGTGGAGAGATCACCCCAACCTGAGCTACGGAAATAACAAACCCCCGGGTTTTACTTCAAACAAGCCACAAGGACAATTCCAGCAGCAAGGAACCTTCCAACCACAGGGGCAATATCAACAAAAACCTCAAAATTCAGGTATGTCTCTTGAAGATATGGTTAAGATGTTGGCAACTAACACGATGCAATTCCAACAGGATACCAAGTCAAGCATTCAAAACCTGGAAAATCAAATGAGCCAAATGGCCACTGCCATAAATAGATTGGAGGCACAATCTGGAGGGAAGCTACCATCACAGCCCGAGGTGAATCCCAAAAACGTGAGCGCCATAACTCTCCGGAGTGGAAAGGAAATTGAAGGTCCGCAATTGGAACCGGCTGCACCCGAAGTGGAGGAAGATGGAAAGGAAGGATTCGGGAAGAGAAACGACACTTCGCAAAGCCCTCAGGTAAAAACTAACTCCCATTTAAATGTTAAACTAACACCCCCACCTTTTCCTAGCAGGTTAGCGAAGACAAACAAAGAGAGCAAGGAAAAGGACATGTTAGAAATGTTTAGGAAGGTTGAAATCAATATCCCGCTATTGGAGGCCATCAAGCAAGTCCCCCGGTATGCAAAATTTTTAAAAGATTTATGCACTAGCAAACGGAAACTGGTGGGAAATGAGATGGTAAGAATGGGTGAGTCTGTATCTGCACTTCTTCAAAGAAAATTACCTACCAAGTGCAAGGATCCAGGTATGTTTACCATACCTTGTTAAATAGGTAATAAGAAAATAAATCGTGCTTTAATAGACCTAGGTGCATCTATCAATGTAATGCCTAGGTCCACCTATGCGTCATTAAAACTTGCCAAACTGACTGAAACTAATGTTATAATTCAACTAGCCGATCGTTCTAATGCTTATCCTGACGGGGTAGTTGAAGACATTCTAGTGCAAGTAGGAGGGTTAGTATTTACTACAGATTTTTATGTATTGGAGATGAATGATGACCACTCCCCCAACTCCACTCCTATTTTGTTAGGGAGACCATTCCTAAAGACATCTAAGACTAAGATAGATGTTAGTAGTGGCACACTTTCCATGGAATTTGATAATGAAATTGTTCAATTCAATATTTATGATTCCGTGAAGAATTTTGGTGATGATCCTGTTTATTCTGTTAATGTTAATGACTCTTTAGTACAGGAAGTTCTCGATATTGGTGGAAAGGACTGTCCAAAGTTACCAAAATCAGGTAAAATCCCATCCATCTCATTACCAGTCTCTGATGAAAAATCTCTACCCCCTATTTTGCAGGCCGTAATGAAGAGCATGAAGAAGAAATTGAGCTTTGGGAGTCCAGTTGATCCCGGATGAAGAAGGAAGTGACCTGTCGAGCCAACGACAGTAAAAAAGGGCGCTGCTCGGGAGGCAACCCGAGAGGGGAGTCTCTTTACTCCCCCATTTTTATTTTCTGTTATTGTTATTATTAGTTCATTTTACTTTATTGTTATTTTTTTCTTTTGCCGTTTAAGTGAAAAAAAAAAACTCAAAGGAAACCTTACGGTCGTATGACATACCTTACGGCCGTAATTCAATTTTTAAACATTTATTCAGAAACCACCTTACGGCTGTATCACATCTTTACGGCCGTAATTAACCTTTCTCCAAAATTTTCAGAGGCCTGATTACGGCCGTAAGACACATCTTTACGGTCGTAAATCCAGAAATTTCAAATTTAAAAATTTGTTTTCCCCCTTTTATTGTTTTGCTTTCCAATGAGGACATTGTTTTTTCTAAGTGTGGTGGGGATTAAATTGATTGTGAGCTTAGTCTTGTTCTCTACTTTCGTTACCTATCTATGCTACTTAGGTCTTAAAGCATACTTTGATAGGAAGCGACCTCACTTTTGGTTCATTTTTTTTGAAAAAATCATTGCATAATTGGATATAAATTGAGCACATAGAGATCATCTCGTCCGAAGCTTCACAAATAGGAACCCAAACCACAATAGACAGATTATTCCTTCATATATAACCCTGAACGTCCCAATTATTATACTTTTGTGAGTAGTGATGGTTTGAATACTTTTAACCGTTATCCTCGACCAATGGACTTAGATTTGGAATGAAGATCAAGCAATGACCTATAACTCATAATTGGATGGGAAAAATACATAAAAATCATAATTTGTGAGCTTTTGAGCCTAAGAGCTGTTTTTAATACTTATGAGCTCGTAATTCTTTGATGTGTGTCCTGCATGGTTGGGTTATGCTTGGATGTGCTTTCTTGTGCATACCGTTGTAGCTTCTTGATTGAAGTGCAAATTATTGCAAAGGCAATAGGTTAAGCCAAATTTGACTTGCTAAAAGAGCCTACCTTGCTACATGGACCATTAGAAGCCCGTTTGAGCCTTAGCCTTTCTTTGAATTTTTATGCCAAGCTACAAGCCACGAATACCCTTTCTTTCGCATTGTCTCTGTTCTGAACCCATAAGAGAAGGGATTCGAAAGCTTTTGTTGATTGAGGATTGTGCTATGGTCTAAGTCTAAGAAGTTGAAATGGTTATCTTGTGTTGGGTGATGGTTGTGTAATGGACTAAATTCAGGGGATTGTAATTCTATCTTGTGCTAATTGATGACTGCGTAATGATTTGAAAAAAAAAAAAAGAAAAAGAAAAAGTTGCAGTCTATAATCGAAAAAAAAATTGAAAGAGAAAAAGCAATGAATAGGAAGTTAGTCATGAAAATTAGTAGTTGAGGATGGAAAACACTCAACTTGTGAAAAAAAAAAAAAAGGAAAAGAAGAGATTCAAGTGTAAATAGAGTTGGGTAGCGGGAAACAATAAAGATCATATTAAGGGTGAAGGAAGTAATGTTATTTTGAATTGACTTAGTTTGCGAAATTCCTTCTCGACTCAGCCTAAATATATCCTTTTATCCTACCTGACCCGAAGCCCCGCTACAACTAAATAAAGACCTTCGCTTTGCACTTGTGTTATTGTTGGCTCCGGTTATGACAGTTAGGCAATCTATGGTACTGACTCATTCATGCAGAGAGCTGAGCGAAAATTCAACCCCTTATACACTTTGTGCGACGAGAGAAATATCTTGTGAGGGTGTTAACTCCCATTACATATGCTTATGAGTGGTTTGAATTGCTTGGTCTAGGGTTGGTGCTATGAATGTGGTCGGGGATACTGTGTTGACTAAATTCACGTCATGAACAACTCGGTTTATGCAACTGATTTCCACTGGAGTTGGGCGAAATTATTCTCCTCGTAGTCACTCGTAAATGGTTGGGATGTGAGCAAACACGAGAGGTGCAAGGAAATAAACCATATCGAGCCATGATTGGGATGGGAAATAAAGGGCGTTGTATCTCTAGCACACACGAACACAATCCGATTATGCAATGGAACATTTTTGTTAAAGAAAAGTGGGTTGCAACCTCAAGTCTCTGAATTGTAATCTATTGTTTGAATCCTATTCTTTTCTTTGCAAATCTTTGTTCGAGGACGAACAATGGTCCAAGTGTGGGGAGATTTGATAAGTGTTATATTAACGTTTATTTTATACACTTATATCCTTGAATATGCCATAATGTGATTCTATCTAAGTATTATTAATGCATTTTATGTTTTATATTGTATAGGATCATAAAAGAAGAGAAAAGAAGAAAAAATGACCAAAATGCACTCAAAACTGAAGTTTGGGGACCTAGGTGCAAATAAAAGTCACGGCCGTAAGGTAACATGTGTTACGGCCGTAAGAGTGTTAATCATGTTAAGAAATATGCAGAGACACAATTACGGCCGTGAATGGGTATGTCACGGCCGTAACCTTCTAAAAGAAAAAATTGCAGAAGCATAGTTACGGCCGTAAATCAGAAGTCACAGCCGTAACTTCAATTTGCGAGAATTACGCAGAAACCGTGTTATGACCGTAAAAGGAAATTCACGGCCGTACCTATGCCAGTAAAAAATCTCCATATTTCAATTATTCCCATAATTTTGGGATTTCTTGAGCCCAAAGCTAGGGCACGAGATTAAGGTTATAAAAAGGGGTTCTCATGAAAGAAAAAGGTGTGAAAAAAATATTGTGAAAGAGGCTAGACATTGAGGAAAATTGAAGCAAAATATAGAGCATTCTTGGGGGATTTTCAAGCCAAAGAACACAACAACAATGGAATTCATGAAGCAACTTGAAGAATCTACCACAATCATGCTAGGCTAAATTTCATATCTTGTTCAAAGGGGAAGTTGTGTTAACTCAATTATGTTATTTTCTTTTCCTACAAATTAGTAGCGTGAATTTATTCCTTTATTTCAATTGTTGGATTATTATGTTTTTAATGTTCATGGAGTTTATTTGATTAATAGTTTAATTTGGCCAATTGGATTATTGATCTTTAGATTCATGAATATGCTATGTTTAGATTCTTGATCCGTAATTGTCATTGAATCTTTACTTTAGTAGCAAATAAATCTCGTGCAGATTTAGTAAGAATTCAACTTGGATTGATTAATTCGAGCCATTGAAATTAACGATCCAATTAAATCTATTCTTCTAAATTTTCATACTAGTCATGCATTAAATCCTAAGAGCTTGTTTAGGATTGTCCGTGGCTAGAATTGGTTCGAAGAACTTGTTTTGAATCAATATACATAAGGAAGAATTTAGATAATCACAGTTTGTTGATTATTTATGATTGATAATTGAATAGGGATATAAACACGTTACAAGGAAAAGTATAACATTAATTAAGGACACAACCGAACCCGAGAACAAGATTTCTTCTCATATTAATTCTCTAGTCATATTTAATTATTTATTTTTATGAATATTTTCTATTCAAGCAATTTCAAACAACAAACCACCCATTCCATTCTAATTGATCGAACAACTAAAATTAGTTTCCGTTCCTCGTGGGATCGACCCTTACTCTCGCTACTACATTATTAATTAATATTTGACGAGTAAGGAATTATTTATTATTTTGGTGCATTGCGACACGCATCAAACCATTTATCGGAAAAGGAGAACAAAGTAATACCAAATCAATGATGAGTTATCCTCATTACTAGTTTCATTTGGCAATGTACACCGGAGATAGTCAGGTTCCTTCATAGCCTAGTACCATTGATTCATTTCCTGAAATACCCCTAGAGTTGTGGCGTGGGTGCAAGCCCAGTCTATACAACATTCAGATTTGGGGACTTTTGGCACACAAGCTGAAAGAAAGGATTGACGAGATGGAGGCAACAATGAAGGTTTGATTATAAGGTATGCAACGAAACTGGAATTATTTCTTCTATAGTCCTCTGGTCAAGAAAGTATTTGTCCAATACAAATGTAACATTCTTAGAGGATAAGGCATATAGAAGAATACAAATCCACAAGTAAAATTCTATTGGACAAGATTTTAGAACGTTGTTCAAACAATCTGATTCTAGGTTTCCGCATAGAATTAATCTTGATGATTTAGGACTTCTTATGGAACCGATTGTCCTTGATCCTATTGGGAGAAATGGGAAAGTGGTTCAACCACTATTTTTGCCTGGTGATCCCAATAGACAGGGGAAAACCAAATGTTGTAGTCGAAGAAGTTCTCACTATTCCACCTCCTCGTTATGTTTATAGGGAGGTATTGGAGAGGTTGATCCCAGTAAAGGATATAACCAAGTAGTGGGAGGAGAGGAAGTAACTCTATTTGGACATCATGAAAATACAGTTCCTGCAACTAATTGGAGTGGGAGGTTTGTAAGACCACCTTCTGGATATTTATTCTATAGAAAGTCTTTTTAGAAAGTCTCTACTGAAATAAGAGAAGGACTCCTCATTTAGGGAAGTGGTAGAAGTTATGGAACTAAAATCATGGAAGGTGAACGTGAACTCGGAATTGGATTTCTTGTACTACACCAGGGTTTGGATATTTGTAGACACACCTAATGGGGTCAAACCTATAGGGTGTGATGAGTTTAAGATGATAAAAGAGGGGTAGATGGGAAGGTTGATGCCTTTAGTGCAAGGCTTATGGCTATGGGTTTGTGAAACCCTTCTCGCCAATCTCCATGCAAAAGTTTACCTGGATCTTTTATTCATTGTCGTTCATTGTGAAAATGAGGTACGACAGATGGATGTCAAGACGTTGTTTCTTGAATGCATCTTGATGAAGTCATTTACAAAGTGTAACCTGATGGGTTCATACTAAAGACCATGAAAGTAAAGTTCATGACTTACAAGTTTCCAACTTTGGATTTGGGTAATTGTTCAAGGCATGAAATATAGAATTTTATCGAACCATTATGATACATGGTCTTGATTAAAATCTTGGTATTTCTTAAGTATACTCGAGTATACAGAAAAATGAGACAGTTTTCGCGACTATTTATTTGAATAACACTCTACTTATGTGTGAGAGTATTTTCATTAAATAGTAGTTGTACCAGCAATTAGACTTGAAGGACTTGTAGATGACTGTCTGTTTTTTCTAGACATCCGTATTTTTCAGAGTGGGAGAAAAAGAGAACAGAACAATCTCAAGTTTCATGCAATAATAAGTTACCACCTACATTTGCAATATTTAAGTCCTGAAAGTGATAACTTTCTTTGTGGACTTTATCCATCTTATGAGTTTTCTCCTAAGAATCATGGTAAGATAGAGAATGTTCCTTATGCTTCGGCTATAGGAGGTCTTACTCTACACTAGATAGGCCATATCTTATTCTGGGTATATTGTTGGTGATTATTAGTTTGATCCAAGATCAAATCATTGAATAGAGGTAAAGCATGTACTCAAGTGTTTTTGGAAAACGAGTAAATATTTGCTTATCTATTCAGGTTGTGATCTAATGGATTAAAACTAATTAAGATCTGATTTGACAAAGACTCTCAAGAGTCATCAAAATTGGAATATAATTGGGAGATAATGTGGTTAATTGGTTGGGTGTAATACAATCTTGGTTTTTTTGTTATACAACCGAGACTTACACCGAAAGGAGTTACCATCTTGGTTGAGAACATAATCATTAATGTAATGATGATGGTTACAAGATGGATGATTCGATGTTTCATGTATGCTCTAAGGGAAAGTGGGAGATTGTTGGAATTATATATGCCCATAGAGTATAATTCACGACATTTGAAATAAAACATTAATTGAATGTATTAATATGATGTTGCGTTTATCCACGGGTCGATTTGATATTACAGATTGAGTGTTTAAGTTGTTAAACACAAAAAGATTCAATTTGTAATTCGATCTAAAATTAACGTTCACGATCAGTAAATAAATATGGACAATTTATTTTGATAAGATCCTCTCGATTTTACTAAAGTCTACCTTTGACTTTGATAATAAAATTGAGAGTATGTTTGGAACGTATTGGACGGGACCACGTGAAATTAATTTGTGACATTGACCATACAAATTTAATTTCACTTAACTATCATACGTGGAACCTTGATCCTAATCGGATAATGGACTTGGATTACTAACTTGAAGTTCATTGAGGTATGGGTGAGATCAAATTGTTGATTAATATCTCGGTACTTTGTGAATTAAAGTAAACTAACGAGGAACGTATATTTGTATTATGGAATCCGTCACCTTTAAAGTATGATCATAATCTCACTGGTTCTTCTAGTGGACAGCTGAATCTGAGCTCAATAATTTGACAGTGACTGTTGAATTCCATGATGTGATGTAATCATATCGAACTATCAGCTAGAAGATGAGAGTTGGGGATTTATGAATATTCAGAGAAGGGCATTTGGGTCATTTTAACTTGCTCCTAATATTCGAGTTGATTGATGGGGGTAACATGTAAGAACGATAAGTTAGAGGATATAATTATTGATTAATTGTTTTAGTAATTTCAATTTTACTAAGAGTGCAATCTCGTTCTTTTAGTGGAATAGAACGTGATTAATAAATTAATTTGACTGATCAAGAGTTGAACGGGTCATGCTTAATTTATTGGAGCTTAGTTTAATTGGGTCCGATCAGGTTCCCTCGGTGGCTTCACTATAATGGGTTTATACAAGCTTATTACCTGTATTGGGCTGTGCAGAAATGGGCCAGGGTTATGGTACTAGGGTTGGTAGGGTTTGGGAGTGTAAAGAAGTTACAAATAGTCTCCTAAGACTATTTTTCTTGACCAACTTGGCAAAGTGGAGAGACACACACTAAAGTGTGTAGTGTGTGTTTTCTCTTTACAAAGAAAACTCTAACCCTACTTTAACCTAGGTGTTGAGAAAGGTGACCACGCACCTGCACAGCTGCCATTGGAGAACACCGGGGAAAGCTTGAAGGTTTGAAGCTTTGGAGGAATGAAGAAGCAGTTGATGAAGATTATTGTAAAGCACGCTACAAGGGTAATCTTCTCGAAACCATTTTTGTGTGCAAAATGTTAATTCCATGTTAATACACAGAACTGAAATCCTGTAACGGGATGATCTAGTCACAAGAAATCAATTTTTATGCGTAGAGCAACCCGAGTTCCCAACACCTTCATCATCAAACATAATAAAGAGGAGGTTTCTGTTGACTTGTTTCAAATTATGCACCCAACTATTATCAAATTTTAAGATAATATCACCTATACCAGTAATTTTACTAATCAGATCTTTTCCCATGGTTATAATATCTAATCGTTAGGCAAAATTCTTAAACCAATCTCTCCTAGATCTAATATGAAAAAAGGACTTGAATCAATTTCCCATTCATTATCTAACTTACTATGACGAGTTAAATTTGATTCAAAATTTTATGCAGGTTGTGAAACAGTAACATATACTTTAGATATGTCACAATTAGAAGTAGAAGAAAGATCATAATTATGAGATGAGGCTACATTAGCTTCTTCTTTTCCCTTTTCTCTTAATAATTCACTTTTTTTCTTAAATCAATCTTTAATAAAATGCCCTATTTTACCAGAACTATAACACTTTCTAATCCTAATTCTAGAATTTGATCTAGACTTACTTCTAAATTTCTTTTAAAAACTATTTTGATGATTTGTGTTATCAAAATGTCTAGACACAGGTTTGCCCCTCACATGCAACCCTTCCCCTTTACGATTATCATGGTTTTGTTGTTGAATATTCAAGTACTTAGTCCTCATAGAGTTAATAACAGTCTTAGAATTCAAGGTATCCCTACCATCCATACGCAATGACACAGTTTTGGAAATTGATCAAGATTATGAGCAAAAAATCTTCTAAGGAGATAGATCTTATTATGAAGAGACTTAGTGTGCTCTAGTTTTCCAAGTTTTTCCAAAGCTCAGGGGTGGTTTTGCATTCACTAAATTTCCTTATCACATTATCAGCTAAATGCATAATAATAGAACTATAGGCTTGCTCATCCATATCTTTTTCTTGAACACCAGTCTTATCAATAGGGAAAGTACCATCTATAGACTTAGATACTTTTAACTAAACTAAGTGAGCCTTCATTTTTTGTTTCCATATTGAGAAATTACCCTCCCATCAAAAGTCTCAAGATCAAATTTACTAAAACCCATGTTACCAAAACTAATCACACAAAGTGATAAGGTAATCAGAGGATAACAAGTAAAATATAACAAAATAACTTTCACAAAGAGTTCATAACTTAGGAGAGTAAAGAGGGTGTGAGTGTATGTCAAATGCAAACTCACACATACACATATGTAGATTCTAAGTCAAGGTTATACTATATCCAAAAGGTCCTAGGTTTTCGTGAGACTCTTGTTCTCAGGTCAAAGGTATCAATTGAATAGGCAAGTCACATGGTGATTTCGTAAGAAATACTACAAATGACAAACTAAAAACAATAAAGGAAGTTCAAGAGTATATATGTGCATTTTCACAATATTCACCGTAAATACACCAAGTATACATGATAAACACAAAGTAGAAACATATATTAATAAATCGCAAAGGGTCAAGAAGTTAGGGCTTCAGATTTCACCGAGCGAACACCCAGTTTTCATTAGATGCAACTCTTTAGCGATTGTAGTTAGCCGAACAATCAAGAACCCCATATCTCCAAATAGGGAAACCAGATCAAAA
Source organism: Ligustrum vulgare (assembly GCA_963555705.1). Classification (NCBI taxonomy): domain Eukaryota; kingdom Viridiplantae; phylum Streptophyta; class Magnoliopsida; order Lamiales; family Oleaceae; genus Ligustrum; species Ligustrum vulgare. The sequence continues at coordinate 21,230,327 of OY743173.1, read as the reverse complement.
CTGAATATAGACAGATCAAGTCAAGAGAACCCAAAAATAACTTTGATACAATAACAAGGGGTTTGCAGTAAAACATATGCAACCAACAGAAACCAACCAGTGCAAAATATAAAGAACTCAACACTAGAACTTTATGCCCGAAGGCTCGAGTTCGCCCAACCTTTGGCTAATTCTCAATGAAGCTCAACAAATGTGGGTTATGGCTTCATTTTTGTTGCAATAATCACAAAGAAACAATATATCAAGTGTTAAAAAGTAGATCTCAAAAGATCATTCAAGAATCAAACAATAAAACCCTAGATCTCGCAATAGATCACGCAAATAGATCAATACACCAAGACCTCACTACAACAACTCAACCTAACCTATATAAACTAAGTAAATCATTCACGCTAAAAAATAAGAAGAATAGAGAAGATTCAACAATGTCAGTTGAAGAGGCGAGAGGAAGAGAGAGATAGGATTAGTGTACAAGAGAGTTCTTCCTCAAGTCATTAAGACTATGTGTGTATTTATATCATCATCCAATGGTCAAGGTCTTCCCTTTATATTAACGGCTAAGATCAAGCCTTAAATTACAAAACATGCTGTTGTAATTGGTAACTCATTTTTGCTCAAATGACAAAGGACTTGTATCACATTTCTACAACATTTAATTGCAATATTCTCAATTTTAGGCTGTTTTCTTCCAATTAACGAAATAATATGCGTAAATGTATAATTAAGAATTTTGACTAAGGGTCTTTTCAACTAATGTTGTAAGTTGTAGAAAGGAAACTAATTGTTGATTAAAATAAAAAGATGTATAATATGATACATATTGTATTTAGGTATACAATCACATAAAATAGGCACCTTGAGTGGTTGCGGGTTGGTTGCGACTTGAGTGGTGGAATCAAATCATTTAGAAGTGGTAGACATAATATGTTGAAACTAGTGGGGATTATATGGGGACGAGGTGAATAGTTGGTGGCTGCTGTAAATAGTTGGAGGTGAGAGAAAAATATGAGGAGAGGATGGTCGACTCCTGGCAAGAGAACGAGGCTATTGGAAGTTGTGTAGGACAAAGAATATAGGGAAAAGAATTATAGTGGAGGAGAAGAAATAATAATAGAGTAGTGAAGAAGATTAAAAATTGGAGATGAATGATATGCTAGAATATCAAATTCCCCGAAAGTCGGGTAAGGTGGATGGGGACTAAAAAAATGAGAAGCCGAGATGAGGTTCATCGGAGATGAGACTTCTTGATGAGAAAAGGAATGCAATAGGGTGCTGGAGATAATATATGACGAAGGAAAAGTGGAGAATATGTGGAGATGAAAGGCCAAAAAATTAAAGACAAAGTGAAAGGAAGGGAAAAAAGAAATTGGAGGAGACAGTTGAAGCTGCCGGAGGTTTGTTTTGGAGAATGCTGGAGCAAAGAAAGAAATTGGAGGAGCCAAATGGTGCATGAAACGGCCAAGGCGAGAGGAAGTAAGAAAATTTATAGTTATTCATGAGAGTCTTAATTTGGCTCTGATACCATGGAAGAATATAATGAACTTACAATTTTATTCATTTGTTTTTATCTATGTATAGTACAAGAATTCTAATACAAAAAGGAAACTAAATCAATCTCTATCATCTATATACATCTTTCTATGATATAAATAAGAATACAATATACGTAAATACAATCTTTCTACGATAAGGATAAGAATATAATATAACAATACATTTCCATATGTAGAATATTCCTTATTCGAGCCGGCTGCTAGGGCAGCTCGGAAGCCCTAAAACTGAATGGAAATACCACTTCCATATTTTCCTTAACAACCATCATGGACATCCCTTGGCCATTTTCTAAATGAAGGATATACTTCATTGTCAAGCATATAATGGAACCCAATTATAAAGGAAGATAGACTAAGGAGACCCAAGGGAATCAAACAGGCTGAGCCGGGTCGGCTCGGCTCGGCCCATGAAGACAGATTTGGTCTGGCCCACGAGTCGGACTTGGGCTGGCTTGTGTGGGAGACGAGACGAGCCGAGCTGGGCCGACTCATCACCCATGGAGTCGTCCCAAGTATAACTCGTGGGCTCATGACCACACGAGCCTGATGAGCTGGCTCGTGGGCTCGTGTTTTCTATTTTTTTTTCTGTCCTCTAACGAACGGCTAGTTTGCGTCTTTGAATACTAAAATAATTGAAAATATAAAAACTTAAAACCCCCTCCTTCAATCCGTGCTTGGGACCAGCTACATTTAATTTCTTGCAGGAAGAGTCAAAATTGTACACGAACAAAATGTTACATGTACAATTTTCTTATTTGAAAGAAAGAATTAAAAACACAAAAAGAAAAATGCAAATATTATAGCGTAATTGTAAGGAATAATAAGAAATAATTACTTACCAATACGATTGTTCTCCTTCATAGTCATAATGTGGGAAAGTAAATCACTGTCCTGATTTTGTATCACATTAGGGGTGGGAGCAGTTCTTCTAATATTTTTACCTTACCTTTCGGGATTGATCTCGTACAATTCGCATAAACGTTTTTCTAAATTTGTGCATGTTAAGGGGGTCCCAAAAGTTAATTTCTTTGATATTGCATTTATGGTGTGTTTATTTCCTTCTAAATTTATTTTAGGGTCCATAATCGTTGCTAATGGAAACAAAGTGGGTAAATCTTCCCAATATTTTTTAAACTTAGTCTCCATTGCTACAATGATTTCAGAAAAAAAAGGAAATATTTTGTACTTGTTAAAATTATTAGCAATGCAATAAAAATGCTTCAACACTAAAGGACTAGTCGGATAATAAACATCGGATAATTCATTTGTAGCATCTTAAAAGGGTTTCAAAAACGTTTTAACATGAAATATAAGTTCTCAAACAGTAGCCCCCAAATCAAAACTTGGGCTATATAAGTGTCGATCATTGTAATATTCACATATTAAATTCTCGTAACCTTCACAATGTTCAATTATTAAATAAATTGAGTTCCATCTATGTCCTACATCTGTAACAAATGATCGTGTTGGCATACCACTTGCTGCACAATGTGCATTAAAAGCTTGTTTTCTAGAAGGTGCTATTATAATGAAATTGCAAGCATACCTAATTTTTTTTCAATTGATTTTCTATAAGCTTAAGACCATCTTTAACTATTAAATTAAAAAAGTGACACACAACGAACATGAAACAAGATTCCATCAAATTCAGGATTCATGTGGTTAGCTAATCAATCTATCACCGCTTTATTAACAGAAGCATTATCTAGTGTAAAACTACGAACTTTATTATCAAAATTAAATTCTCTTAGAATTGAAAATAGTACATTGAAAATATTTGTTGCATCATGTGGGTAATCAATAACTTTACATGCCACAATTATTTTGTTCATTAACCAAGTATCGTCTATGTAATGATAAGTAGCAGCTACGTAACCTCTACGATTATTGCCAGTCGAAAAGTCTGAAGTAAATGATAAGTTACAATTATATTTATTTAAAGCATCTATAAAATTATGTTTTCTCTCGAAATATTTAGCAATGCAATCAGCTCGTAAAGTATTTCTAAAACGGGTTTGTACCTGGGTTGGAGATACTTCTGAATGAAATTCGTGAAATGTGGACTTTCTACAATTGAAAGCGGGAACTCACCAATCGATACTAACATGAAAATCCCTTCCCGACGTGCTAAATCTTGGTTGAAGACCCAATTAGTTAGACCCGATTGACCGAACTATAGAGTTGATTGGTTTGCTTCAACCGAGCCCGATTTTTTACATTGTTTTTAGTGTCTATTAAGGTGTGTTGTGCCCCCACCCTTCTTCCAAGAGAAAATTCCATTGTAACTTTTACATTGTGCTTTATGTACTACCGTGTCCATGTTCCCATCAGCGCCTTTGGCTATTGTTTCGATCAAATCAAAAAAATTCAAGCAGTTCAGTTTTTTCGACCTTTTCGGATTTCTGTTGGAGCCTGTCGCGCGTCGTGCTAGCAAATTTGGATTCATATGCAGCAGCAACATCTTCATCAACAATGTCATCCAAATTAATACGAATTCTAATATCTTCGATCTCATTTTCCAAGTCCAAAAAATTGTCGGGACTTAGAATAACGTTGAGACCGAAAAATCCATCAACAAATTGGTTAGAAGAATAACCATGAGATTGTGAGTGTGCCATTAGAAATAATAGAATTGGAAATTTGAAAATGAAAATGTAATATGAAATATAAAATTTGATACAATATTTAATATTATATGAAATATTTATGGCACTTGGAACTAGAAGTTGAAGATAGCACTTGAGAATTGAGAATAAACTAGAGAGTAGTGTAATTTCTTCTAGATAGAATTGAAAGAATTGTGTAAAATTTGAATCAAATGGTCACGTTTTTCATTAAAAAAAAAAATTGAATTGAGATGAGCTCTCACGAGACAGAATGGGAGCCGGCCCATTCCGGCTCGTGAGATCATTTTAACGAGACGTAACGGGCCGGCTCTCGAGCCGACCCATTTTATGGTCTGTTGGGCCTGTCCACGAGTCGGTTCACGAACTTCACGAGCTGAACCCAAACTGTCCAGCACTCACATTTTCTATCCGATCCAAGCCTAAGTCCGTTTTTCCACGAGCCAAGCCTAGCTTTTAACGAGTCGAACTGAACCGAACTCACAAACTGTTCAGCACGTTTGACACCCTCGGCCAGGTCCCTTGCTCCTAAAAAAACGTTGTTTTCCTTAGATTAAGGAATATAAAACGATGATGCGAGTAAGTACTCATGAGGTCTTGCAATTTACCAGTGTAAAAGAAAATTCTAGCTACAACTCTAACGCTTCTAAGTCAGGGAATGGGTCCTTCAGAATGTTTTTCCTTGTCAACAAAGTTATTATCTCTAGCATCCAAAACCTAATTAAGAACCTTACTTGGTCGAGGAAGTGGTCTGGCCATGTATCTATCAGTTGCAAGACATAAATGGGAAGTCCATTAAACACCAATGGGAGGAAGTACATATTCACCATTGTTATCTGTGAGAAGTGAAAAGACAACACTCACAGGCACAATATCATCAGTTTCCCTTACTTTTTAGGACTCTTTATTATTTTAACTTTCTTTTGTCATTTTAGAACTCGTCTTCGTGTTTTAGCATTTGCAATGCAATAAGTCTAAATACGAGTAATCTAGCGATGGAGCTCGGGACTTTGATCAATCTTCATCCAGTTAATGATACCATGTCACTCAATAAATGAATAATAATATGTTTTTATTAAATTACTATTATTATACTATCCGTTACTAAATGAGTAATAATATTTTTCATTAAGCATATTGTAAGATAAACTTATTATGTAATTCTATTAGCAGCTTCATCATTTCATTATGACTAACTACTACAATTAATATATGTCTATATGTAGGTTGTTTGAGAGTTGTATTTTCTTCGTTATTGGATCTACAATGAATAGATTTTCAATAAAACTCTTAGAAAGCTTCAAGTTTAAGTAAATCATTTATAATCAACCGACTTTTCATACTATAAAAAAATTCAATACATATATGTATCAACAAGAATTATGTAATCCTGAGAAATAACAATACAAATCCCGTAATGAAGAAAAATTACAATACATCTCTTGCATGCAATTAAATTACAGCAGAAATTACATATCTAGTAATTAAAAAATAATTATATTCTTTTCATCTTATAAAACTAGTCTCGACCCTTCATAAGTCTACGCTTGTTAAAAATACACTCACTTAACTCCTTTGACACAAAGATCTTGAATAGTTGGGTGGCCAATTGGGTGTGTGCCTTGGATCATGCAGGAGGTTGCTCCTTCTGACTGGTAGTGTAGTGAGATCTAGCAAGACACAGTGGTGCAATGGTACCTTTCTTCTGTTATTTTTGAGTCAGTCAGACGAGAGACAAAGAATTCAACCCCTAAACATGTTTCCGCGGCATTCAATTTGAACAATGATTTTGAGAATGTAATAATTTCCTTAATTCGCCAGCTAATTACCTCCTGCGGATTACTCAAGCTTCTTTCAAATCTAATGAAATTGTTGGATTTTTTATTGTGACAATGTTGTGGATGTGGCAGTGGAGGTGGTGGTTAGGTGAGACGGTGGTGATGGTAGAAATTTTGAGATAGTGGTTATGTTGTTGTGGCTATGATTGTGGTGGTGGTGGCAGTAGCAGCAGGCAGTGGTGGCGAGATGGTGGTATTGGGGTTAGGGTTTTAGGTTGGATGGGGATGTTGGGTGTGGAAGAAGTAAGGTGGGGTTGGGGCGGAGGTTGAGATTGGGGAATTTGGATAGTAATTGTGACAAATTATTTGGTAATCATGACCAAATTATTGATTAATTATGACTTTGTGCAACTTGTGATGAGTACGAAATATGACAAATTATGAGGTAAATGCGACCAAAATATTGATTAATTGTGACTTTACGTGAATTGTGATAAATGTGGGATGTGACCAAGAAAACATGCATCTATATATATATATATATATATATATATATATATATAATGTGACTAATTATGAATGACTGTGATCAATTATTGAGTAATTGTGACCGAAAATTGACTAATTGTGACCAAATAAACTATAAGTTGTGACCAATAAATGAATAATATGTGACAAATTATGGATGATTTTAGCCAATTATATTAGATATTGTGACCAACTGTGACTGCATGACTATTGACGAGGATGTAAGATAACCTATAGTTGATTCAAATATGACTATGTGTGACCAAGTTGTGACTTTGTGTGAGTGGTCTGTTATCTCGTGTGATCGAACTGTTACTTTATGTGACCGAACTATAACCTCGTTTAACCGAACTGTGACAATGTGATTGAACTATGACCTTAAGTGACCAGACTTTGACCTTGAGTGATCCAACTGTGACTTTGTGTGATAAACTATGACTTTGCGGAGTGGGTGGATGTGGGGTGAATTTTGCAAATAAATTTGTAATTACCACTCAACTGTGACTGTGTGTGACCGACTGTGACTTTTCCAATAGGGTGGGCTAGGTGTGGTTAGGTTGTGTTGAAATTTACGACCAAATTTGTAATTGTGAATGAAATGTGACTTTGTGTGACCAACTGTGAGTTTGCGGGTATGCGGGTGGGGTGGGATCGGGGTTGAATTTGCTATAAATTTGTAAATATGATGAACCGTGACTTTGTGTGACCAACTCATGTGACTTTGCGTGATGGGGTGGGGAGGAGGGTCAAATTTTCAATTAAATTTTTATATGTTATCAAATTGTGACTTTGTGTGACCAACTATGATTGGGTGGGGTTGGTGTGTGGTGGAGGTTGGGATGAGGTGGTGGGTTGTGGATTAGGTATTGCTTGGTTTTTATTACTTAATATTATATTTTTGTAATTGTGACTTTATATGACCAACTGTGACTTTGTGTGACCAACTGTGACTTTGTTGGGGGCAGGGTGGAATTTGCGATAAATTTGTAATTGTGACCAACTGTGACTTTGAGTGACCAATTGTGACTTTGCGTGGTGGGGGTGGATGGCGTGGGTGGGGTGGAGGGTTTAATTTGCTATTAAATTTGTATATGTGATCAAATTGTAACGTTGTGTGACCAATTGTGAGTGGGTGGGGGGGTCGGTGGTGGGGGTGGGGGTGGTGGGACATATGGGATATATATGGATTAGATAATGTTTGGGTTTTATTATTTAATATTATATTAGTTTTAATTTAATATATAAATGATAATGATTTTTATATTATATATGATATTATATCTATTTATTACTAATTAACACCTAATTTTTAATTTAAACAAAAATTTTGAGTTCGTTAGTTTTAGAAAGGTAAGTTTAAATATAGTTGTTAGGTACTTTTCCCATTTAACTAAGTTAACCGTGTATTTCTATAGAGGTCGGAATTCTTTCTTAGCTAAATGCATTAAATCACCTAGGAATTCAAAATTGATCACGTACAACCACAAATTCATATTTATATTTTTTTGTAGAAATTGCCTAGTTTTACTATTTGATCTAGTTGTTAACTCACATATTGGATTATGAAAATAACCACAAATTACATGAACTAGTAAAATTTACATCACCAATCCCAATACTAAAGGCGATATATTTGGCAAAGACGTGGTTTGCCAAATAAATTCAGGAATGTGAAGAATTGAAGGTTAACACTAGTACAAACAGACTCATTCGCTTCGATTGTACAAGCCAATATGCGTCAATTGTAAAGGCGATATATTTGGCAAAGAAGTGGTCTGCAGTGACCCTGGTCGTGACATGACATGCAATCAACTAAACGTGGCTTGCAGTGACATGAACATTCTCTACATGCACATCACCAAATCTATCGCCATCCAATATATATATATAATCAACATATACGTAATAAAATTAAATAAAACAACAATTATATTTCAAATATTGTTAATTTATTATACAAATATATACATGCAAGTTTGAATGAAAAAAATTTACATACACTCGTCAAAGAAGTATTTTGCCCATAAGTTTTCAATCTCGACGATTTCCTCTATTCAGTAGTATTCTTTAAATGCCTACAAACAATTCATAATTCAAAATTCTCATTCTTAAATAACTTATACATTTTCTAAGGAAGCAAGATGAAAATGTTCTGTTACTATCTCATACATACGTAATAGCCACATTCAGAACCTCCAGGTTGCTGAGGACATTGAAATTCTTACATTGAAAACTAACATTAGTAATCAAACTAAATACAATATAGAAATAATTCAAAGATTTGTTGTAAATTTTAACTTTGTGTTTTTATACTTTTACATTTTGCCATGTTGTATTGCTTTTTGTCCTCTTACCTCCACGTGACCAATACGTTTTTAAAGCCCTAAAGTTTCAATAAATTTTATGAACAAGTTATAAAATATAATAATACTCAAATTTCCTACAGAATTTTGGCAGAGTCTCCCTTATAAATTGAAGTTATCCAACCTCTAGAGAGACCTAGATATTTCACCACAAGTCTCCAAAATTATTCCATGAAAATTATCCTTAGATATTTCACCATGCACTTATAAACAAAAAAGCATGACCAAGGAAATAATTACCTGCACATTCAATAACACCTTGATATCTATGTCACGCTTATGTGCAGCAGCCGAATCCAAGACGTACACTGTATTGGTTTGAGGATAAATCACGAGCAATATCCAGTAATTCCTACATATTCAGAATGTGTAAATACAACTTTAAATATCATATGATTCAAATTAGGTAAAAGGGGGGAGAGAGAGAGAGAGAGAATATCAGTGTTATTACTCCTGAAATTACGGTGCTAAAATAAATTTCTTCTTTTACATTGCCTTCATGTTTTCAGCCATATAAGTTACAGCACCATCTACATTTGTTATTACCATAACCGACGCAATATGTGTCAGAGGCATGAATCCTATCGATTGAATACCATATTGCTGACACAACCCATGGAGGTACCTAAAACTAATTAAACCAATAAATAGAAATAAAATCATGATATAAATTGAAATTATAATTTGTGTTCTAATGTCTTAGATTGAAAATACTTGTAGGACAGATATATTCAACTATTGCATCGTAAGAAAATCGGTGACGTCTCCGACCATAACAAAAATACCATCGTCGTACGTACAATTGAACACAAAGGCATCTACGAGCACCTGAAAGAAGTTAGTACTACTCATACCAACACGGTCTACCTTCTTTTCCGGAAGTCCATCGCTAGAAACTCCACAGTTAAGCAAGCTTGACTTGGAACAATTCTATGATGCAAGTGAGGACAAAGTATGTTTTAAAGGCCCATATTGGTACAGTGGGGACAGTACGTCGTTGATATAACGGCATTGACAGCCTGTTAAGTTGGACCCGGGTCGTTACTACCTGCCTTAAGATGTACATGTGCCCTTCCAAATATGGATGAACTTCAGTAAGGTGTTTGAGTACAAGGAGGTGTGCTTTATCTTGAAATTCAACATTGAGGACGATTGATTTGCATCCAATCGTATATTTACCTTCGGGTCTTCCCTCGTGACGAGATTTAGAAACTGCAATAATCCCAATGTCATCTAGGTAATCAACAAAAATTTCAATTGCCTCCTCGACAGCATAACCTTCAATGATACTACTGCCTTCAGTTCGAAATTGATTTCTCACATATCCTTTTAATATACCATGTATCTCTCAAATGGATACATATACCTCAATAATACTGGACCATAGATCTTAATTTCTCTGACCAAGTGAACAAGTGTACCATAACATCAAAAAATGATGATGGAAAATACATTTCAAATTGAGATAGAGTGATAACAATATCGCCGTGCAAATCACCCAATGCCTCTGATCAACAACTTTACTGTAAATGGCGTAGAAGAAAAAACAAAGTTTAATAATGACTTTTCTAACATGGTTTGGGAATATGCCTCGAATTGCAACTGGTAACAAGTGTTGCATTAAGACACAAGACTTTTGATGTTTGATGAGTATCCATATGGAACCTTAACTGCATGTAGAGTCTCATAAAAACTTGTTTTCTCTTTTCTGGACAAAGTATAGTAAGCTATCCCGTATTCCCATTTCTACCATGTCCTTTATGACTTTGATATCATCTTTTGTCTTTCCTTGAATATTCAATAATGTTCAAATGATACGCACATCCATTTTTCTCTATGTGCATTATATCAAGACAATGCCTTCCCAATAAATGTTTCCAATAGGAAGAAATCTTCTATGACTCATAAAGATATTTTTCCTACAGTTTTTCAACCAAAGATCAATCGTTTCTTCTTCATAATAGGACATGCTTTAGGTCCTTCGTTAGTATAACCCGACAAGTTAACATAAGCTAGAAAATAATTTATGGTGCAAAATATTATAGCTCGTTAGGCGAAATTTATCTGGCTGTGTGCATCAAACACCGACACGACTTCATCCCACAACAATCTTAAATCTTCAATTAGTGGCACTAGATAAACATCTATGTCATTCCCATGTTGTTTGGCCCTAACATTAGCAAAGACAACATGATGTACTTGCGCTTTATACATAACCAAGGACGAAGATTGTAAATTGTCAAAAGAATCGGCCAAGTGCTATGTCGACCACTTATGTTACCATGCGGGTTCATCCCATCTGTACATAGTCCAAGCCTAAGATTCCTATTTTCGCCCCCAAATTTAGGAAACAACCTATTAATGTTCAACCATTGAAGAGAATTGGTCAGGTGTCTTAGGTTTTCATCTTCTTTCCTCCCTTCAGCGTGCCACTGCATGTTCTTCGCATCATATTCTTTGCATCCTTATACTCATTTCGATACAATAAACAATCATTTGGACCTGCATGTGTCCTCTCGATCTCCATACCCATCGCGCACAACAATTTCTTTGCCTCGTAGATTGAACTAGGAAGCTCGTTATCCAATTATTCTTTGCTTTCTAGTTATACAATTTCAACACAACAGACAATTTTGTGAATTTATTACAACCAGAAAACAAAGGATTTTCAGAATCATTGAACAAGTTATTGAATATATAAGGCTTTCCAATGTAATCCCCTTGTATATCATGCATCATTTCTTCTATCATATCATTCTCGTCATTTTTCCCATCATTCTCACCAGTATTGCTCAAATTATTCTGTTGTTGATCACCATCGTCGTCTCCAGTGTTCGTCTTAGAAAGCATACTCTCACAAAGCCATATCCATCATGTATAACCTTAAACCCACGATGAATCAAATGGCACCTCACTTGCTCAAAACTATGAAACTTTCTTAGATTCTTACAATCACAACAAGGACACAAAATCATTGCTTCACATTTCTTTCTTTTGTGTTTCTCTACACATTTCATAAACTCTTCAGCCCCTTTTACATATTCATGTGTATTACGTCTGTCATATATCCAACCCCGATCCATATCTAACAACCTATATGTGAAGATATAATTAAAAAAAATAATTATTAATTTTGAGTTAAAAATTTTTATGATAGAATTTTAAATCAACTATGTATTAATTATTGAAATCAAATATGAGAATTTTAAATTATAATTTTCATTTTTATTTATAAAATCCTACAAAATTTTTGGAAGAATCTCCCCTACAAATTGGACTTAGCCAACCTGTACGGGGAATCAAAATACCATAATAAAACCAAGATATTCAACCTCAATATATCCAAAACATAAACACGACTCCAGTCAAACTTCAACATCATCTACTACTCCCAAATAAATCCAAAATCAATTCCCAACTCCTCAACATCAAAAGTCGATAATCAATTGTTCTTTATATAAAAAAAAAACATTCTAAAAATTCAATAAAACTCCAAAATTCAAAAATTGCAATATATCCATCTATTAACTCAAAATCAACAATCTAAGATTAATATTAAAGCTAAACTAATAAAAAATTATGTACACCAATTACCACATAAAATTTATGTATATATATATATATATATATATATATATATATATATATATATATATATATAAACATAATAACATCATAACTTTCCTAAATTTGAAATTAACATTAATTAATAATTCAAAATATAAACTAAATATTCAAAATGTGGGAAAAGGAATTTACAAAGTAACGGTAAGGAGGGGGAGGGGGAGGCAGCAGCGACAGTGACGAGAAGAGGCAGCGGGTTGAGAGAGGAGAGGAGGGGAGGGGAGGCCGGGTCTGGATAGAGAAGGAGAAGAAGGCGGCAAGGTTGAGAGAGGAGGGGCGCCGGTCGGGGTTGAGATAGGAGACAGAGCGACCATGGTTCGGTTGAGAGAGGAAACTAGAGGACGAAATGAGAGAGAGAGAGGGGCTATGTTACGCCTTATTTGGTAATCTTATGACAAAAGTATACAATCGACACGTAAAGTGGGGGCCAGCAAAAGGCGTCGGTTATTAGTTTAACAATCAACGCCTTTTACTATGTGTACCTGCGTTGGTTGTAATAAACAACCGAGGCGTATAGTCTAATTGTACACGTTACAACCGACACCTTTTGGTGGTGCCCATTTTTAGGCATCAATTTTTTAAGTAACCGATGCATATACAAGGCCTAATATTTACAAAATTGCCACTGCTCCTTCATAGGCAGCGATTTTTTTGGGAAATTTTTTACTAGTGTAAGCATCATCCTTGCACCAAGAATTCACCAAAGCCTCGTGTGTTCTTCCAAATCCTTGTCTTTTCCTTTTTGAATTTGATGTTTTTAGGGAGTACTTTGGGTGGGAAGAGGCTGATTTTAGGTCTCGGATTCGCACCTCTAAGTTGTGTCTAGAATTATTGAAGAAAGCAGGGCTAAATAAAGAGAATTTGGGTTGAAAATTCGAATTTTTGGACCCAGACCGACCTAGTCGGAAAGTCACGCGGCCGAGCAGCTTACATGTCTTACGGCTGCGCGGGTAAATCACATGATGCAATTTTCAACTTTCTGTGTGTTATAAGTTGGTCCCCCTCTTTTATTTGTAGCACAGGACCATCATCTTTTGATTGGAGTGATTTAGTACCCATATTTCCGTTTCTCTTCAATTAACTCTTTTCTTCTCTTGATTTCTTTAATTTGATCCTCGAACTTATTTCTTCTTCCACTTCTGTACCTCAATTGACTTCATCAACTCATTTTGCACGATTTTAGCTTCAATATTTGACATCCAATTGCTCGTAATTTCCAGCAAATGCTCATATCTCTTGATTCTAGAATATTTTCTAAAATACAAACAAATAAACACAAATTAAGTAGAAATTATTCATGAACGACATTATAATATCCTAAGTTTGACGGATAAATACAAAACAAAAATAAAAATATATCAAAATAACTGAATAACAAACCTATTTTTAACTGTTAATTCTTTTACCATATTGCTATTGAAATGTTCATTAGAAAAGAGAACTGAACAACATAGAACTTGTTTCCACTTATCCTAAACTAGACTTTTCAAGTGTGTGTGTGTGTGTGCATGTGTGTGTGTGTGTGTGAATAGCCAAAATCAAATGCATACTTGCATAGAAGCATACTCAACATAGTGTAACTCATCATGCACAAGTAAGCCCAAATCTCATGTGGTCAATCAATGATTTCTTTTGATTTCCTTATTATACTCAATGATGATCACAACCTTATGTTTTCCTCTTATATCCCGAGATTCCTTCTATTCACGTGTTATCTAAATATTCATTCATAGCATTTTCCACACAAACACAGTTAGAACTAGATACAAGCATGCATATCAGATTTATGGTAATCAATTCCCAATCTCACACCTCCAATTTCCAAGTTTATGGTCTCATAGTTTATACCAAGCACTTCTATTATAAATGGACGACTTTTTCCTTTTTATTTCCACGTTTTTACTCATCTTTGTGCAATAATTTTCTTATTTGCTTTCTATGTGACCCCTGTATCGAGTTTTGGGTCGACGACTCCTAAGTCAGACGAATTTAGGGCACCAGGTTCATATAACCCTTAACAACTTAATTACCCGAGTCATAAAGGTGACAAAAAAAAAAAGTTAAAGGTGATTTAGAGTTTTATGTGTAAGTCTTCTCTCCTTTAAGCTTTCTATGTGACCCACGTAATGAGCTCTTGGCTGATAACTCCCAACTCAACTGAATTTGGGGTACCATGTTTGAAAGACCCTTAAAAACTTACTTGCTCGAGTCACAAAGGCTACAAAGAGAAGAAGAAGAAATCATTTTTTTTTTTTTTTTTTGGCTTATATTTACTGCAAAACCCTTCAACAAAAGATACAAAACCAAAAACTTCAAACCCTCAACTCATCCATGCATACCTATACTAGCTTTTCCATCCTCCACCCCCTAAACTACTTCTTGAGCAGTTTGTTCTAATTTTAGTATCAGAATCTAATCACTTAAAGTTAAATTAAAATGCTCCTTTTTGTATAACTTAAAAGTTAGATTTTAAATTGAGTCAAAGTCGACATTTGTTCTTAATCACTCCTTTTATGGGATCATACGTCATGCAAATGGTTATTTGCTTTGAATTATAGACTACTTGAAAAGATGTCGAGACTTTTAAGTGATAAAAATAATATTTGAATAGATAAGTCAGAAATTTAAGTGGCATTCCAACTACTAATCTCGTAAAATCTTAATTATATAATGGAAACAAATCTTAAACTTTTTAAAAATGTAAAATAAACAAAGTATTTTCACTGGCTGTTGTGTGACTCAACGCAATTAAAAAAATAGGTAAGAAAGGGGGTGGGAAATTTGATAAAATCTAAAAAAAAAAAAAAAAAAATTTATTTTATTTTCTTCGTAAAGAATAGTAAATTATAACTTCATGTTTACTATAATATAATTAATCAAATAATACAAATCAATATAACTAAAATTTTGGTTTGTTACGTCATGCAATTATAAAGTGTCATTCTTAGAATAGTTATGTAGTTCCTCAAAAAATCATGATTTTTTTTACTAAGATTTCTATAAAATTTCCAAACGTAATTAAAAAAATGAGAAAACACATTTGTTAAATATAGTAATCTGTTTCAAGATTCTAAATTGAGATCCAAAAAAGAATGAATAGATCCTTAACTCGACCACATAGAAATAACCGTCGATAGAATATTAACCAATCAACCTCCTTATAAATAAGACTGTTGAGTTGATACAAATCACAAACAATTTTTCTTTTGCTCAGTCTAAACATCAATAGCAAAGAATTAATATGGCTAGACTTATACAAGTTTCAATTCTCTTCACTCTAGCTTTATGCTTTTCATTCCTTTCTAGCGTCGTCTACTCAGAAGATGTTCCCCAACCTCCAGTTTCACAATTTTACATTCAGGGACAAGTTTATTGTGACACGTGTCGAGCTCGATTCATTACTGAACTTAGCGAGTTCATCCCAGGTGCATAATTATAATATGTACAAAATACTACTCATATAATTATAGCTGGTCTTTTAATCAAAAAAGGGAATTCGTTGTCCCCGTATTTGTAAAATTTCGAGAAAATTGAATATGATGCTTCAGTTGTTGAGCTTCTTTATCTAATAGTTTACGAGTTAGTTCATCATGATACTAGAGAACTAGCATGTAAAATTAATGACATTTTTTTAAATAAATTGTACACACACGAACAATTGGACACACGAAAATAAAGGTTAAGAACTTAGCTTAAAGATGTTTTAAACTTTATTTCACACATCATTTCTTTCATTACAACATAGGCATGCAATATAACAACGTAAACCCATCTCAATATTAGAATATAATGAATGCTTGGTTATAAGAATTTCATTGTTGTTCATTCAGACATATATTTACAATTCATAAATTATAATTTAAATCTTGACTTGTAGGTGCCGGTGTACGCCTCCAATGCAAAGACAGTGAGAATGGGAAAGTAACATTCACTGAGGTCGGTTACACGAAAGCAGAAGGACTCTACAGCATGCTCATTGAACGAGATCACAAGAATGAGTTTTGTGAAATCACACTTATTTCAAGTAGCAGAAAAGATTGTGATGAAATTCCTACTGAAGGATGGGTAAAACCATCATTGAAATTTGTACTCAATACAGTAAATGGCACCACATTCACGATAAATCCTCTTGGATTCTTCAAGAAAGAAGTTCTTCCAAAATGTCCACAAGTCTTTAATAAGTTAGGTATGTATCCCCCAAATATGTGAAGAACAAAAATAAGACGTTATTGAATAATTTAGTGTGCCTTTTCGTCAAGGCTTTTGATGGCCAATAAGTGCCTTGTAGTATAGAATATTTTGCTTTGTAATTTTTGTAAGATTCCAAGAATTTCATTGTGGAAAGACAATAAAATTTGTAGATTATGATGAGATAAAATAATAATAACAATAACTGCAATATTTATTGTAATATTCTTCTATTATCTTGTGTCAATTTGAAGATTCAGTAGTGTTGATTATAAATTTCTTGGAAAGTTTATTGAGTTTGTATTGGAAAGGAAATGATCCAAGTAACTCTTTTTTTCTTTTCTTTTCTTTTTCTTTTTATTTTTAGTGATTGGAATTAATGAGTGATAAATGTAAAAATATGGAATACTGTTTTCTTTATACAAAATGAGTGTAAATTATGAAGATGGACCATTGACTAAATGTATTTTCAACCAAAAATTACTATATCCAAAAGAAATGACTCATGCAATATATATTTAATATACTTTAGCATTTTAAAATGTTTGGATAATTGATAATTTATGTTTCTAATTCAAATGTTTTATGTTATTGATATACAAAGTATAGATGTTTTAGTCTATCTTCTGCGCACTAGTTTAAGGTTTTGGGTGTAATAAGATAATTTTGATTGAGTGCAATTTCGAGCAGGAAAATATATGAGGTATAAAACGTAAAAAATCTTTATTATATTATTAAATACATCTTGGAAGGTACAATTATAAAATTATTATAAGATCAATAGTGACAACTAAACATTTGTACTTTGTATATTGTATTGGTATATTGTAAAGGTAGATATGACTTTTAATATATATCTTAATGCAAGAAATTTAGTTTTTTTTTTTTTTTTTCTATGAATTAATATTATCTTATTCAATATTTTTTTACCTTAAAAAATAAAAATGTATCTTATCAACGTGTGGACATATACCCTATATTGAATCAAATTAATTAATATGATAATAATAATATAAAATATATAAAAATTTTCATATTCTTTAAGATGACATACCCTCATATTTTTGTTGTGCCCAATCTAATCTAAGATTTCAAAATTAGACCCCTAGCTCGAACATAAACTACATTCGAAATTAAAAAATATGTATATATATATATATATATATATATATATATATATATATATATATATATATATATATATATCTCAAAGGAATCTTGTACTATTACTTGTTTGCAGGATATTCCACTAGTACAGAAATACCCATTCGCGTTGTTGTTCAGGACAATACGTATCGATTGTAAAAGCGATGTGTTTGGCGACGACGTGTAAAGAGTGGACAATACACATCGATTGTAAAACGACGCTTAAAGTTGACTTTAGATGTCAGTTTGTAGCTTAAAAATCGACGCCTAAATTTAGACTTTAAGCTTTGGTTTTTAAGCTAACTTTAGGCGTCGGTTTTAAGCTACAACAGACTCCTAAAGTCCTTTTTTTTCTCTTCCTAAAGAATTTCATTAATGTAAAGCAATTACGATGGGAAGGGCTTGTTTTTCACAACCCAATAAAAAAATAATAAAAGTAAAAATTTCAAAAAGAAAACAAAATTACAAAATGATTATTTACTTAAATAAATCACACAGTATTTAAATCAAATATGCACATATTTCAATCTATTTTGCCATAATATAAAATCCATTTTCATTATCATGCAAGAGAGGAAGAGAATGCTATTAAAACCATGTCATCCTTCCAGCTGCTGAGTGATGACTCAGAAAGGAATGCCCCTGTGGTTTGGAAAGATGGTATTGAACTTCGATTTTTGAGCAAGATGAAAATTTTTAAAATGAAAGATAAAAGCCATGATCAAGCAGGATGAAAATTTATAACTTCAATTTTTGAACTAATGTTTCTACACTATATATCAATCAAGATTTTTAGGAGTGGAGTGGAGTGGAGCTAATTGACTGTTAAATAACATAACAAGCAATATGGTGCCAGAATCTATTAACTTGGGTAGTGCAATGCATGTGAGTTAGCACAGAATAACATATTAGAGAAAAATTTAACAAGAACATCTTTCAATTTTTAAAATGAAAACAAGGTTACGTATAACTCATGTTTAATACATTTATTTTATTTAAATGTCGTATTATCCACAACTAGTTATATGTTTAGACATCACCAATTGATTGGCGAAAACTGAAAAATGTCTCATTATAAATCTTTCCACTTATAACATTTGTTCGTGCTAGGAGATTCTTGTTCAATAGTAATCATAAATCTTCCAATGAGAATAGTGTTATTTTGATGAGATGGTTTATTGCAAAGTTTTTATTGTCATATCAAGTAATTTGCAATAAAAACATCAAAATAGGATAACCATTTCTATTTTCATGATGGAAGGGTATTTATGATAATTTGAACATCTTAATTATGGAGTTGTACAAAAAAATGCTATCAAGCTATAATATATCTCTACTTATGAAACGGTTGCATTTTTTTTATTTTTTATTTTTTGTAAGAGACCATTTGGTAAAACATGATTGATCACTTTAATGCGATGGAGGTTCCACTTGCAAACATTGATTCAGGGGACATAATGCTTGAGAAATATTTTAAGATAATCTCTTGCAGTTCAATGTGGACTAAATTCATCAGGATGAACATGTCTCTGAAAGGTTCAATCTAAGCTATTCATAGAGTAGAGATTATTTTAAAGCAACGGGTAGTATGGTAGGCCCTCTAACCTTTTTTGCTTTTAGTAAATATAGGATTAATGAGGAGTAGCCTTTCCTTGAAACTCTATAATGGAGTAAGACTCTATTCATTGTGTTATGGTTAGTAATTGAGTCTATCTTGATTATAGATTCTAGAGTAACTAATCACTATTACAAGTTGTCGCAATATGGTCCTAGGTGACCAAATGGCTCAATGAGAAGTAGAATATACTATAAGGATAAGCACGGGTATAGTAATATGGAGAGAGCCGTTGGGCTTTTGTGTTTTCGAAACAACTTTGATTGTTATTTTTTCTCTATGCTATTTGAGTGGAATTATTTGGCACTTAATCTCCCTTTTTTCAATTGGAGTTAAGTTAAATAATGCTCTTATTATTGTGAGACAAATGGTTAACAATCTCAAAGCCTTGTAAACGGTTCTAAGTATAATATTACTACAAGTGATAAGGGATAGATAATTCCTTGTATTAATGAACTCTTTGATAAGATCTTAAGATAATCATATTTATCTAAATTCCAATACTAAGATCTTAGGCTTGGTCACACTTATTCAAAACTCGATTCTACTACTAGTAAGGGATGGACCTCAAAAGGATTTGAGGTGGAATCTATATTTTTTTTTTGAATCTTGTTTAGAGGATTAGATAACCAAGAGTCCATATATATTAAATGGACTTAAGAATTTGGGGATTAATACACTTCGATATGTGTGAATCTTTTTGTACTCAAGCTACGAGAGAGTAAGAGTAGTTCATCACTTTTACTGATGATAACTCTAGATCTCGATTCTATCCTTAATATCTCATTGATCTGAAATGTTGAAGAAATTCTAGAATTTTGGACAGAAGTTGAGAAGTAATTCTAGAAGAAATTCTCGCCAATCGCCATGCAAAAGTTTACTTGGATCTTTTATCCATTGTCGTTCATTGTGAAAATGAGGTAGGACAGATGGATGTCAAGACGTTGTTTCTTGAATGCATCTTGATGAAGTCATTTACAAAGTGTAACCTGATGGGTTCATACTAAAGACCATGAAAGTAAAGTTCATGACTTACAAGTTTCCAACTTTGGATTTGGGTAATTGTTCAAGGCATGAAATATAGAATTTTATCGAACCATTATGATACATGGTCTTGATTTAAATCTTGGCATTTCTTAAGTATACTCGTGTATACAGAAAAATGAGACAGTTTTCGCGATTATTTATTTGAAGAACACTCTACTTATGTGTGAGAGTATTTTCATTAAATAGTAGTTGTACCAGCAATTAGACTTGAAGAACTTGTAGATGACTGTCTGTTTTTTCTAGACATCCGTATTTTTCGGAGTGGGAGAAAAAGAGAATAGAACAGTCTCAAGTTTCATGCATTAATAAGTTACCATCTATATTTGCAATATTTAAGTCCTGAAAGTGATAACTTTCTTTGTGGATTTTATCTATCTTATGAGTTTTCTCCTAAGACTCATGGTAAGATAGAGAATGTTCCTTATGCTCCGGCTATAGGAAGTCTTACTCTGCACTAGATAGGCCATATCTTATGCTGGGGATATTGTTGGTGATTATTAGTTTGATCCAGGATCAAATCATTGAATAGAGGTAAAACATATACTCAAGCATTTTTGGAAAATGAGTAAATATTTTCTTATCTATTCAGGTTGTGATCTGATGGATTAAAACTAATTAAGATCTGATTTGACAAAGACTCTCAAGAGTCGTCAAAATTGGAATATAATTGGGAGATTATGTGGTTAATTGGTTGGGTGTAATACAATCTTGGATTTTTTGTTATACAACCGAGACTTACACCGAAAGGAGTTACCATCTTGGTTGAGAACATAATCATTAATGTAATGATGATGTTGACAAGATGGATGATTCGATGTTTCATGTATGCTCTAAGGGAAAGTGGGAGATTGTTGGAATTATATTTTCCCATAGAGTATAATTCACGACATTTGAAATAAAACATTAATTGATTGTATTAATATGATGTTGCATTTGTCCACGGGTCGATTTGATATTACAGATTGAGTATTTAAGTTGTTAAACACAAAAAGATTCAATTTGTAATTAGATCTAAAATTAACGTTTACGATCAGTAAATAAATATGGACAATTTATTTTGATAAGATCCTCTCGATTTTAATAAAGTCTATCTTTTACTTTGATAATAAAATTGAGAGTACGTTTGGAACGTGTTGGACGGGACCACGGGAAATTAATTTGTGACATTGACCATACAAATTTAATTTCACTTGACTATCATATGTGGAACCTTAATCCTTATCGGATAATGGACTTGGATTACTAACTTGAAGTTCTTTGAGGTATCAATGGGTGAGATCAAATTGCTGATTAGTATTTCGGTACTTTGGGAATTAAAGTAAACTAACGAGGAACGTATATTCGTATTATGGAATCCGTCACCTTTAAGGTATGATCATAATCTCACTGGTTCTTCTAGTGGACAGTTGAATCTGAGCTCAATAATTTGACAGTGACTGTTGAATTCTATGATGTGATGTAATCATATCGAACTCTCAGATAGAAGACGGGAGTTGGGGATTTATGAATATTCAGAGAAGGGTATTTTGGTCATTTTAACTTGCTCCGAATATTCGAGTTGATCAATGGGGGTAACATGTAAGAACGATAAGTTAGAGGATATAATTATTGATTAATTGTTTTAGTAATTTCAATTTTACTAAGAGTGCAATCTCATTCTTTTAGTGAAATAGAACGTGATTAATAATTTAATTTGACTGATCAAGAGTTGAACGGGTCATACTTAATTTATTGGAGCTTAGTTTAATTGGGTCTGATCAGGTTCCCTCGGTGGCTTCACTATAATGGGTTTATACAGGCTTATTACCTGTATTGGGCTGTGCAGAAATGGGTCAGGGTTATGGTACTAGGGTTGGTAGGGTTTGGGAGTGTAAAGAAGTTACAAATAGTCTCCTAAGACTATTTTTCTTAAGCTACTTGGCAAAGTGGAGAGACACACACTAAAGTGTGTAGTGTGTGTTTTCTCTTTACAAAGAAAACTCTAACCCTACTTTGACCTAGGTCTTGAGAAAGGTGACCACGCACCTGCACAGTTGCCATTCAAGAACACCGGGGAAAGCTTGAGGGTTTGAAGCTTTGGTTGAATCAAGAAGCAGTTGATGAAGATTATTGTAAAGCACGCTACAAGGGTAATCTTCTCGAAACCATTTTTGTGTGCAAAATTGTTTATTCCATGTTGAATACATAGAACAGAAATCCTGTAACGGGATGATCTAGTCACAAGAAATCAATTTTTATGAGTAGAGCAACCCGGGTTCCCAACACCTTCATCATCAAACATAATAAAGAGGAGGTTCTGTTGACTTGTTTCAAATTATGCACACAGCTATTATCAAATTTTAAGATAATATCACCTATACCAGTAATTTTAATAATCAGATCTTTTCCCATGGTTATAATATCTAATCGTTAGGCAAAATTCTTAAACCAATCTCTCCTAGATCTAATATGAAAAAAGAACTTGAATCAATTACCCATTCATTATCTAACTTACTATGATGAGTTAAATTTGATTCAAAATTTTATGCAGGTTGTGAAACAGTAACATATACTTTAGATATGTCACAATTAGAAGTAGAAGAACGGTCATAATTATGAGATGAGGCTACATTAGCTTCTTCTTTTCCCTTTTCTCTTAATAATTCACTTTTTTTTTCCTTAAATCAATCTTTAATAAAATGCCCTATTTTACCATAACTATAACACTTTCTAATCCTAATTCTAGAATTTGATCTAGACTTACTTCTAAATTTCTTTTAAAATCTATTTTGATGATTTGTGTTATCAAAATGTCTAGACACAGGTCTACCCTTCACATGCAACCCTTCCCCTTTACGATTATCATGGATTTGTTGTTGAATATTCAAGTACTTAGTCATCATAGAGTTAATAACAGTCTTAGAATTCAAGGTATCCCTACCATCCATACGCAATGACACAGTTTTGAAAATTGATCAAGATTATGAGCAAAAAATCTTCTAAGGAGATACATCTTATTATGAAGAGACTTAGTGTGCTCTAGTTTTTAAAGTTTTTCCAAAGCTCAGGGGTGGTTTTGCATTCACTAAATTTCCTTATCACATTATCAGCTAAATGCATAATAATAGAACTATAGGCTTGCTCATCCATATCTTTTTCTTGAACACCAGTCTTATCAATAGGGAAAGTACCATCTATAGACTTAGATTCTTTTAACTAAACTAAGTGAGCCTTCATTTTTTGTTTCCATATTGAGAAATTACCCTCCCATCAAAAGTCTCAAGATCAAATTTACTAACACCCATGTTACCAAAACTAATCACACAAAGTGATAAGGTAATCAGAGGATAACAAGTAAAATATAATAAAATAACTTTCACAGAGAGTTCATAACTGAAGAGAGTAAAGAGAGTGTGAGTGTATGTCAAATGCAAACTCACACATACACATATGTAGATTCTATGTCACGGTTATACTCTATCCAAAAGGTCCTAGGTTTCCGTGAGACTCTTGTTCTCAGGTCAAAGGTATCAATTGAATAGGCAAGTCACATGGTGATTTAGTAAGAAATACTACAAATGACAAACTAAAAACAATAAAGGAAGTTCAAATTTTAAAGAAAGTTCAAGAGTATATATGTGCATTTTCACAATATTCACCGTAAATACACCAAGTATACATGATGAACACAAAGTAGAAACATATATTAATAAATCACAAAGGGTCAAGAAGTTAGGGCTTCAGATTTCACTGAGCGAACACCCAGTGTTCGTTAGATGCAACTCTTTAGCGATTGTAGTTAGCCGAATAATCAAGAACCCAAAAATAAATTTGATACAATAACAAAAGGTTTGCAATAAAACATATGCAACCAACAGAAACCGATCAGTGCAAAATATAAAGAACTCAACACTAGAACTTTATGCCCAAAGGCTCGAGTTCGCCCAACCTTTGGCTAATTCTCAATGAAGCTTAAAAAATATGGGTTATGGCTTCATTTTTGTTGCAATAATCACAAATAAACAATATATCAAGTGTTAAAAAATAGATCTCAAAAGATCATTCAAGAATCAAACAATAAAACCCTGGATCTCACAATAGATCACGCAAATAGATCAATACACCAAGACCTCACTACAACAACTCAATCTAACCTATATAAACTAAGTAAATCATTCACGCAAAAAAATAAGAAGAATTGAGAAGATTCAACAGTGTCAGTTGAAGAGGCGAGAGGAAGAGAGAGATAGGATTAGTGCTCAAGGGAGTTCTACCTCAAGTCATTGAGACCAGGTGTGTATTTATATCATCATTCAATGGTCAAGGTCTTCCCTTTAGATTAACGGCTAAGATCAAGCCTTAAATTACAAAACATGCTATTGTAATTGGTAAATCATTTTTGCTCAAATGACAAAGGACTTGTATCACATTTCTACAACATTTAATAGCAATATTCTCAATTTTAGGTTGTTTTCTTCCGATTAACGAAATAATATGCGTAAATGTATAATTAAGAATTTTGACTAAGGGCCTTTTTAACTAATATTGTAAGTTGTAGAAAGGAAAGTAATTGTTGATTAAAATAGAAAGATGTATAATATGACACATATTGTATTTAGGTATACAATCACATAAAATAGGCACCTTGAGTGGTTGCGGATTGGTTGCGACTTGAGTGGTGGAATCAAATCATTTAGAAGTGGTAGACATAATATGTTGAAACTAGTGGGGATTATATGGGGACGAGGTGTATAGTTGGTGGCTGCTGTAAATATTTAGAGGCGAGACAAAAATATGAGGAGAGGATGGTCGACTGCTGGCAAGAGAACGAGGCTATTGGAAGTTGTGTAGGACAAAGAATATAGGGGAAAAAATTATAGTGGAGGAGAAGAAATAATAATAGAGTAGTGAAGAAGATTAAAAAATGGAGATGAATGATATACTGGAATATCAAATTCCCCGAAAGTCGGGTAAGGTGGATGGGGACTAAAAAAAGGAGAAGAAGCCGAGATGAGACTGCTTGAAGAGAAAATGAATGCAATAGGCTGCTGGAGATAATATATAACGAAGGAAAAGTGGAGAATATGTGGAGATGAAAGGACGAAAAATTAATGACACGGTGAAAGGAAGGGAAAAAAGAAAAAAGAAACTGGAGAGGGGCCGCAGTTTAAGCTGCCGGAGGTTTGTTTTGGAGAATGCTGGAGCAAAGAAAGAAATTGGAGGAGCCAAATGGTGCATGAAACAGACAAGGTGGGTGGAAGTAAGAGAATTTAGAGTTATTCATGAGAGTCTTAATTTGGCTCTGATACCATGGAAGAATATAATGAACGTACAATTTTATTCATTTGTTTTGATCTATGTATAGTACAAGAATTCTAATACAAAAAGGAAACTAAATCAATCTCTATCATCTGTATACATCTTTCTATGATATAAATAAGAATACAATATACGTAAATACAATCGTTCTATGATAAGGATGAGAATATAATATAACAATATATTTCCATATGTAGAATATTCCTTATTGGAGCCGGCTGCTAGGGCAGCTCGGAAGCCCTAAAATCGAATGGAAATACCACTTCCATATTTTCCTTAACAACCATCGTGGACATCCCTTGGCCATTTTCTAAATGAAGGATATACTTCATTGTCAAGCATATAATGGAACCCAATTATCAAGGAAGATAGACTAAGGAGACCCAAGGGAATCAAACGGGCTGAGCTGGGTCGGCTCGGCTCGGCCCATGAAGACAGGGTTTGATCTGGCCCACGAGTCAGACTTGGGCCAGCTTGTGTGGAAGACAAGACGAGCCGAGCTGGGCAGACTCGTCACCCATGGAGTCGGCCCAAGTCCGGCTCGTGGGTTCATGACCCCACGAGCCTGATGGGCTGACTCGTGGGCTCATGTTTTCTATTTTTTTTTTGTCCTCTAACGAACGGCTAGTTTGCGTCTGTGAATACTAAAATAATTGAAAATATAAAAACTTAAAACCCCCTCCTTCAATCCGTACTTGGGACCGGCTACATTTAATTTCTTGTAGGAAGAATCAAAATTATACACGAACAAAATGTTACATGTACAATTTTTTATTTGAAAGAAAGAATTAAAAACAAAAAAAGAAAAATGCAAATATTATAGCGTAATTTTATGGAATAATAAGAAATAATTACTTACCAATACGATTGTTCTCCTTCATAGTCATAATGTGGGAAAGTAAATCACTATCTTGATTTTGTATCACATTAGGGGTGGGAGCAGTTCTTCTAACATTTTTACCTGACCTTTCAGGATTGATCTCGTACAATTCGCATAAACAGTTTTCTAAATTTTTGCATGTTAAGGGGGTCCCAAAAGTTAATTTCTTTGATATTGCATTTATGGTGTGTTTATTTCCCTCTAAATTTATTTTAGGGTCCATAATCGTTGCTAATGGAAACAAAGTGGGTAAATCTTCCCAATATTTTTTGAACTTAGTCTCCATTGCTACAATAATTTCAGGAAAGAAAAAATAGGAAATATTTTGTACTTGTTAAAATTATTAGCAATGCAATAAAAATGCTTCAACACTAAAGGACAAGTAGGATAATAAATATCGGATAATTCATTTGTAGCATCTTAAAAGGTTTCAAAATGTTTTAACATGAAATATAAGTTCTCAAACAGTAGCCCCCAAATCAAAACATAGGCTATATAAGTGTCGATCATTGTAATATTCACATATTAAATTCTCGTAACCTTGACAATGTTCAATTATTAAATAAATTGAGTTCCATCTATGTCCTACATCTGTAACAAATGATCGTGTAACGCCCCGGATTCCGCGGAGCCCGGGACGCCACTTCGTCCTTTAAAATTTACTTTATTGCGGAAATAATTAAAAATTTCAAACATCATATTTATTATTTGAAACATTTGAAACAACATTTTTGCGAAAAATAATTGAATTTTTGTAAACATCACATCATTATTTAAAAGCTAAAGCGGAAACTAAATTTTATAAAGTTTGACCCAAAATGTCAACAATTCGGATATTGAAATAATTTAAAAATAAACTTGGAACAAACATGAAATAGATAAGTTTCAATTTCAAATAAAAAATTTCTAAAATCTCAATAATTGCCACCATCGCACGCCTCGCCGCCGACTCCGTCATCTGCAAAATTTGTTTTGGAAAACGTGAGTATTTCAAAGAAATACTCAGTAGACTCGCGCATAATAATCATTTAACATTATAAATTAAAACACATAATCATGATATTCAAGTTCTCAAGTGTCTAACGATCACCAGTATTCTCATGAACATACAAGTTCAAGTCTCATGCATTTAAGCAAGTAAATTCTCATAACATAGTCTCATGCTTGGAAAGCAAGTAATTCTCATGAACACAATCGTACATGCTAAACTTATAATCCCAAACAATTATTAATGCGCACTTTTGAAAATAGAAAGATTTGAAATTTAGAGTCTACCTCAAATCACGAGTTTGAAAGTTGAGCAAGCAAGTTCACATTGTTCTTCTAAATGTCCAAGCGCCTCGTCCAGCATAACTTAAAATAATAAGTCCAATTTAATACTTTTAAAACTGATTTAAATGACTTTGAACTTTAGGGACTGAAATGATTATTTTAACAGTTGGGGGACTAAAATGAATAATTTAAAAGTTGAGTTGAAACTCAAAACTAATATTAAACTATAGGGCTGAAATAATAGATTTTAAAAATGGAGTGGCTGATTAAAATCATTTTAAAACTGAAGGAACTGTTTTAAACTATTTTAAAACTTGAGGGACTAAAAATAAAAGCTTTTTAAAACTTGGGGCTAAAATGTAAATTTTTCAAAACTAAAAATATAAACATAATATATATAATATATATCTATCTCTCTCTCTGTAAATCGACCGAGAGAGAGAGGCGACGGGCGAATCGCCCCTCTTGCGGGGTCCGGTCGTCGCCGGAAGGCCGGCGATGGCACCGCCGTCCTGTGGCGGCGTGGAGCATGGGTGAAAGTGAGAAGTATTGTGGTGGTTTTTGGTTTGGGTTCGGCATGAGGAGCGCAGGGCCTGAAGATTGCGATTTGGGAGTCTCGCCGGTGGAAATCCGGCCAGAAATGGGTCGAGGTAAGTTATGGCCAAACTTATTTCTTTGGTTTTGGGTTTGATTTGGGGGAACCATGATTGTGGCTTTTGGGCAGTGGTGGTGTTCAATAATGGAGGTGGTCTGGTTTAGTGTAGTGGCAGCGGTGTTGGTGATAACGGTGGTGGAGGCAGCGACTTTGGTTAAGAAATTGATTGAGGCCGTGTGGTTGCAGTGGGGTGAGGGTGAAGTGGTTGTGCGGTGATGTCCGATTGGGGTGATGATGATGATGATGGAAATTGTGTTCTGCTCGTGTGATTGAGTCCTGTTTTAGGTGGAGGCTCGATGGCTTCGACTACGGTTTGGGTTATTGTGGGTGATGCAGCCAGTGTTTTGAAGGTTGGCTGCCAGTGGTAGGTTCTGTGGTGGCAGTTAGGTGGTGGATTGATGATGCTGGTTATGGTGGAAGGTAGTGGCCGGTTTGGAGTTGCTGGAGGTGGTTGTGTATTGGTTGATAAGGATTTTGGTGATTGGTTGAGGTTGTGCATAGGTGGTGGTTGAATGAAGAGGGTAGAGATTAGACTTTAGTAGGGCAGTAGGCAGTAGTGGTGATGCTCGGTTGAGCAGAGGTTGTAGGTGGAGGCTCGGGTTTTGGCGAGTTACAGTCGACTATGGCTTTGCCTTGTGTTTCCACGTTTTTGGATAGTTATGGCTGAATTTGTGTTTGAAATGGAGATGTTATAATGATGGAATGGTGGAGGAAAAGGAAAAGGGAAATTGCAGAGAATTAATTTTTGAGTGAGGACTGAAATTATGGCTTAAGAATTCAGCCAGACTGAGGAAAATGTGACTAAGAAAGGGAAAGAAATGGTGTTGAATTGCTAGGGAATTTAGGTTGATTGAGGGGATGAAGTTATGGGATTTTTGGGGGAAAGGAAAACTACCAAAATGGGATAAAGAAGTCTGTGACGGAAACGGAGGGAATTAGGGAGTTGCAAGGAAAGTTGGAACCATGTCAAGAATGGAGAAGATTGTGGAGTTGACGTAGTGTGAGGGGGAAGAGAGAAAGCATGCTGAATATGCAAGGGAGAAATTTTGGGGATTCAAAATTTAATTGAACATGAAGTGGGGATTATGTCACTAGGTTGGATTTCTAAATTGGGTCAAGAGGGTGGATTGAAGGGAAGAGATTGGGGGAAAATGGGAAATTTCCAATAAATTGGTTTAAAGATTAGTTGGAGATACTTTGTGATTGGATAATGAGGTGGAAAAGAAGAAGAAGAAGGCAGGAGCAGACATGGGGGGGAAAATGTGCTTGAATGATTGACAATAAAGTTTGGGTAAAATAGTTTGGATTTAAAATAAATTAAAATTTTAGATTTGAAATAATTTGAATACAATTTATTGAAAATTGGACTTTCAAAAAATAAAATAATGGACTTGGGACATCATTTAATAAAAATAGAAATTTGAATAATATTTAATTCAAAATAAATTTAATTTCGCTTAAAATAGATAGACGAAAATGTGTATAAAAATAAATGGGCAAAGTCGTAGCGATACATTTTAAATAATATTTAAATGAATCACGAAAAATTCTCGGTCGCTACAGATCGTGTTGGCATACCACTTGCTGCAGAATGTGGATCAAAAGCTTGTTTTCTAGAAGGTGCTATTATAATGAAATTACAAGCATACCTAATTTTTTTTCAATTGATTTTCTGTAAGCTTAAGACCACCTTTAACTATTAAATTAAAAAAGTGACACACAACGAACATGAAACAAGACTCCATCAAATTCAGGATTCATGTGGTTAGCTAATCAATCTATCACCACTTTATTAACAGAAGCGTTATCTAGTGTAAAACTACGAACTTTATTATCACAATTAAATTCTCTAAGAATTGAAAATAGTACATTGAAAATATTTGTTGCATCATGTGGGTAATCAATAATTTTACATGCTACAATTCTTTTGTTCATTAACAAAGTATCGTCTATGTAATGATAAGTAGCAGCTACGTAACCTCTGCGATTATTGCCAGTCGAAAAGTCTGAAGTAAATGATAAGTCACAATTATATTTATTTAAAGCATCTATAAAAAAAAATTTCTCTCGAAATATTTAGCAATGCAATCAGCTCGTAAAGTATTTCTAAAACGGGTTTGTACATGGGTTGGAGATACTTCTGAATGAAATTCGTGAAATGTGGACTTTCTACAATTGAAAGCAGGAACTCACCAATTGATACTAACATGAAAATCCCTTCCCGACGTGCTAAATCTTGGTTGTAGACCCAATTAGTTAGACCCAATTGACCGAACTGTAGAGTTGATTGGTTTGCTTCAACCGAGCCCGATTTTTGACATTGTTTTTAGTGTCTGTTGAGGTGTGTTGTGCCCCCACCCTTCTTCCAAGAGAAAACTCCACTGTAACTTTTACATTGTGCTTTATGTACTATCGTGTCCGTGTTCCCATCAGCGCCTTTGGCTGTTGTTTTGATCAAATCGAAAAAATTCAAGCAGTTCGGTTTTTTCGACCTTTTCGGATTTCTGTTGGAGCCGGCCGCGCGTCGTGCAAGCAAAGCCGGATTCATATGCAGCCGTAACATCTTCATCAACAATGTCATCCAAATTAATATGAGTTCTAATATCTTCGATCTCATTTTCCAAGTCCACAAAATTGTCAGGACTTAGAATAACGTTGAGACGGAAAAATCCATCAACAAATTGGTTAGAAGAATAACCATGAGATTGTGAGTGTGCCATTAGAAATAATAGAATTGGAAATTTGAAAATAAAAATGAAATATGAAATATGAAATTTGATACAATATTTAATATTATATGAAATATTTATAGTACTTGGAACTAGAAGTTGAAGATTGCACTTGAGAATTGAGAATAAACTAGAGAGTAGTGTAATTTCTTCTAGATAGAATTGAAAGAATTGTGTAAAATTTGAATCAAACAGTCACGTTTTTCATTTAAAAAAAAAAATTTAATTGAGATGAGCTCTCACGAGCCATAATGGGAGCCGGCCCATTCCGGCTCGTGAGATCATTTTCACGAGACGTAACGTGCCGGCTCTCGAGCCGACCAATTTTATGGTCTGTTGGGCCTGTCCACGAGTCGGTCCACGAACTTCACGAGTCGAATCCGAACTGTCCAACACTCACATTTTATATCCGATCCAAGCCTAAGTCCGTTTTTCCACGAGCCGAGCCGAGCTTTTAACGAGTCGAACCGAACCGAACTCACAAACTGTCCCGCACGTTTGACACCCCCGACCAGGTCCCTTGCTCCTTGAAAAAATGTTGTTTTCCTTGGATTAAGGAATATAAAACGATGATGCGAGTAAGTACTCATGAGGTCTTGCAATTTACCAGTGTAAAAGAAAATTCTAGCTACAAATCTAACGCTTCTAAGTCAGGGAATGGGTCCTTCGGAATGTTTTTACTTGTCAACAAAGTTATTATCTCTAGCATCCAAAACCTAATTAAGAACCTTACTTGGTCGAGGAAGTGGTCTGGCCATGTATCTATTAGTTGCAAGACATAAATGGGAAGTCCATTAAACACCCATGGGAGGAAGTACATATTCACCATTGTTATCTGTGAGAAGTGAAAAGACAACACTCACATGCACAATATCATCAGTTGACCTTACTTTTTAGGGCTCTTTATTATTTTAACTTTCTTTTGTCATTTTAGAACTCGTCTTCGTGTTTTAGCATTTGCAATGCAATAAGTCTAAATACGAGTAATCTCCAAAAATGTCTAAATGCACTCATTATAAAATAAATCTAGCAATGGAGCTCGGGACTTTGATCAATCTTCATCCAGTTAATGATACCATGTCACTCGATAAATGAATAATAATATGTTTTTATTAAATTACTGTTATTATACGATCCGTTACTCAATGAGTAATAATATTTTTCATTAAGCATATTGTAAGATAAACTTATTATGTAATTCTATTAGCAGCTTCATCATTTCATTATAACTAAGTACTGCAATTAATATATGTCTATATGTAGGTTGTTTGAGAGTTGTATTTTCTTCGTTATTGGATCTACAATGAATAGATTTTCAATACAACTCTTAGAAAGCTTCAAGTTTAAGTAAATCATTTATAATCAACCAACTTTTCATACTATAAAAAAATTCAATACATATATGTATCAACAAGAATTATGTAATCCTGAGAAATAACAATACAAATCCCGTAATGAAGAAAAATTACAATACATCTCTTGCATGCAATTAAATTACAGCAGAAATTACATATCTAGTAATTAAAAAATAATTATATTCTTTTCATCTTATAAAACTAGTCTAGACCCCTCATAAGTCTACGATTGTACAAAATACACTCACTAAACTCCTTTGACACAAAGATCTTGAATAGTTGGGCGGCCAATTGGGTGTGTGCCTTGGATCGTGCAGGAGGTCGCTCCTTCTGACTGGTAATGCAGTGAGATCTAGCAACACACAGTGGTGCAATGGTACCTTTCTTCTGTTATTTTTGAGTCAGTCAGACGAGAGACAAAGAACTCAAGCCCTAAACATGTTTCCGCGGCATTCAATTTGAACAATAATTTTGAGAATGAAATAATTTTCTTAATTCGCCATCTAATTACCTCCTGCGGATTACTCAAGCTTCTTTCAAATCTAATGAAATTGTTGGATTTTTTATTGTGACAATGGTGTGGATGTGGCAGTGGATGTGGTGGTTAGGTGAGACGGTGGTGATGGTAGAAATTTTGAGATAGTGGTTATGTTTTTGTGGCTATGATTGTGGTGGTGGTGGTGGTGGTGGTGGCAGTAGCAGCAGGCAGTGGTGGCGAGATGGTGGTATTGGGGTTAGGGTTTTGGGTTGGATGGGGATGTTGGGTGTGGAAGAAGCAAGGTGGGGTTGGGGTGGAGGTTGAGATTGAGATTGGGGGATTTGGATAGTAATTTTGACAAATTATTTGGTAATCATGACCAAATTATTGATTAATTGTGACTTTGTGCAACTTGTGATGAGTACGGGATATGACAAATTATGAGGTAAATGAGACAAAAATATTGATTAATTGTGACTTTACTTGAATTTTGATAAATGTGGGATGTGACCAATAAAACATGCATATATATATATATATATATATATATATATATATATATATATATATATATATATATATATATATATATATATATAATGTGACTAATTATGAATGATTGTGATCAATTATTGAGTAATTGTGATCGAAAATTGACTAATCGTGTCCAAATAAACTATAAGTTGTGACCAATAAATGAATAATATGTGATAAATTATGGATGATTTTAGCCAATTATGTTAGATATTGTGACCAACTGTGACTGCATGACTATTGACGAGGACGTAAGATAACCTATAGTTGATTCAAATACGACTATGTGTGACCAAGTTGTGACTTTGTGTGAGTGGTCTGTTATCTCGTGTGATCGAACTGTTACTTTATGTGACCGAACTGTAACCTCGTTGACCGAACTGTGACAATGTGATTGAACTATGACCTTAAGTGACCAAACTTTGACCTTGAGTGATCCAACTATGACTTTGTGTGACAAACTATGACTTTGCGGAGTGGGTGGATGTGGGGTGAATTTTGCAAATAAATTTGTAATTGTCACTCAACTGTGACTTTGTGTGACCGACTGTGACTTTTCCAATAGGGTGGGCTAGGTGTGGTTAGGTTGTGTTGAAATTTATGACCACATTTGTAATTGTGAATGAAATGTGACTTTGTGTGACCTACTGTGAGTTTGTGGGTAAGCGGGTGGGGTGGAATCGGGGTTGAATTTGCTATATATTTGTAAGTGTGATCAACTGTGACTTTTTGTGATCAACTCATGTGACTTTGCGTGGTGGGGTCGGGAGGAGGGTCAAATTTGCGATTAGATTTTTATATGTTATCGAATTGTGACTTTGTGTGACCAACTATGATTGGGTGGGGTTGGTGTGTGGTGGAGGTTGGGATGAAGTGGCGGGTTGTGGATTAGGTATTGCTTGGTTTTTATTACTTAATATTATATTTTTGTAATTGTGACTGAAATGTGACTTTGTGTGACCAACTGTGACTTTGTTGGGGGCATGGTGGAATTTGGGATAAATTTGTAATTGTGACCAACTGTGACTTTGTGTGACCAATTGTGACTTTGCGTGGTGGGGTGGATGGCATGGGTGGGGTGGAGGGTTGAATTTGCGATTAAATTTGTATATGTGATTGAATTGTAACATTGTGTGACCAATTGTTAGTGGGTGGGGGTGGGGTGGTGGTGGGGGTGGTGGGACATATGGGATATATATGGATTAGATAATGTTTGGGTTTTATTATTTAATATTATATTAGTTTTAATTTAATATATAAATGATAATGATTTTTATATTATATATGATATTATATCTATTTATTACTAATTAACACCTAATTTTTAATTTAAACAAAAATTTTGAGTTTGTTAGTTTTAGAAAGGTAAGTTTAAATATAGTTGTTATGTACTTTCCCCATTTAACTAAGTTAACCGTGTATTTCTACAGAGATCAGAATTCTTTCTTAGCTAAATGCATTAAATCACCTAGGAATTCAAAATTGATCACGTACAACCACAAATTCATATTTATATTTTTTGTAGAAATTGCCTAGTTTTACTATTTGATCTATTCGTTAACTCACATATTGGATTATGAAAATAACTACAAATTACATGAACTAGTAAAATTTACATCACCAATCCCAATACTAAAGGCGATATATTTGGCAAAGACGTGGTTTGCCCAATAAATTCAGGAATGTGAAGAATTGAAGGTTAGCACGAGTACAAACAGACTCATTCGCTTCGATTGTACAGGACAATATGCGTCAGTCGTAAAGGTGATATATTTGGCAAAGACGTGGTCTGCAGTTACCCTGGTCGTGACATGACATGCAATCAACTAAACGTGGCTTGCAGTGACATGAACATTCTGTACATGCATATCACCAAATCTATCGCCATCCAATTTATATATAATCAACATATACGTAATAAAATTAAATAAAACAACAATTATATTTACAAGATTGTTAATTTATTATACAAAATATACATGCAAGTTTGAATGAAAAAAATTTACATACACTCGTCAAAGAAATATTTTGCCATAAGTTTTCAATCTCGACGATTTCCTCCATTGAGTAGTATTCTTTAAATGCCTACAAACAATTCAAAATTCAAAATTCTCATTCTTAAATAACTTATACCTTTTCTAAGGAAGCAAGATGAAAATGTTCTATTACTATCTCATACATACGTAATAGCCACATTCAGAACCTCCAGGTTGTTGAGGACATTGAAATTTTTACATTGAAAACTAACATTAGTAATCAAACTAAATAGAATATAGAAATAATTCAAAGACTTGTTGTAAATTTTAACTTTGTGTTTTTATACTTTTACATTTTGCCACGTTGTATTGCTTTTTGTCCTCTTACCTCCACGTGACCAATACGTTTTTAAAGCCCTAAAGTTTCAATAAATTATATGAACAAGTTATAAAATATAATAATACTCAAATTTCCTACAGAATTTTGGCAGAGTCTCCCTTATAAATTGAAGTTATCCAACCTCTAGAGAGACCTACTATTGAAAACTATCATAACTTCTCAACAATCACAACATAAACGCATCAATTTCACCACAAGTCTCCACAATTATTCCATGAAAATTATCCTTAGGTATTTCTCCATGCACTTATAAACAAAAAAGCATGACCAAGGAAATAATTACCTGCACGTTCAATAACACCTTGATATCTATGTCACGCTTATGTGCAGCAGCCGAATCCAAGAAGTACAATGTATTGGTTTGAGGATAAATCACGAGCAATATCCAGTAATTCCTACATATTAAGAATGTGTAAATACAACTTTAAATATCATATGATTCAAATTAGGTAAAAGGAGAGAGAGAGAGAGAATATCAGTGGTATTACTCCTGAAATTACGGTGCTAAAATAAATTTCTTCTTTTACATTGCCTTCAAGTTTTCGGCCATATAAGTTACAACACCATCTATATTTGTTCGTACCATAACCGACGCAATATGTGTCAGAGGCATAAATCCAATCGATTGAATACCATATTGCTGACACAACCCATGGAGGTACCTAAAATTAATTAAACCAATAAATAGAAATAAAATCATGATATAAATTGAAGTTATAATTTGTGTTCTAAACTCTTACATTGGAAATACTTGTAGGATAGATATATTCAACTATTGCATCGTAAGCAAATCGCTGACGTCTCTGACCATAACAAAAATACCATCGTCGTATATACAATTGAACACAAAGGCATCTACGAGCACCTGAAAGAAGGTAGTACCGACAGGAAATCTATGGGCACCTGTTTAACACCTAGCCCAGGAAAGCTAAAAATATTTGATAGGTACTACTCATACCAACAAGGTCTACCTTCTTTTCCGGAAGTCCATCGCTAGAAACTCCACAGTTAAGCAAGCTTGACTTGGAACAATTCTATGATGGGTGACCCCATTGGAATTTTTCTCTAGGAGCATGCAAGTGAGGACAAAGTATGTTTTAAAGGCCCATATTAGTACAGTGGGGACAGTACGTCGTTGATATAACGGCATTGACAGCCCGTTAAGTGGGACCCGGGTCGTTAAAACCTGCCTTAAGATGTACATATGCCCTTCCAAATGTGGATGAACTTCAGTAAGGTGTTTGAGTACAAGAAGGTGTGCTTTATCTAGCAATTCAACATTGAGGACGATTGATTTGCATCCAATCGTACATTTACCTTCGGGTCTTCCCTCGTGACGAGATTTAGAAACACCAATAATCCCAATGTCATCTAGGTAATCAACACAAAATTCAATTGCCTCCTCGACAGCATAACCTTCAATGATACTACTGCCTTCAGTTTGAAATTGATTTCTCACATATCCTTTTAATATACCATGTATCTCTCAAATGGATACATATACCTCAATAATACTGGACCATAGATCTTAATTTCTCTGACCAAGTGAACAAGTGCACCATAATGTCAAAAAATGATGATGAAAAACACATTTCAAATTGACATAGAGTGATAACAATATCGCCGTGCAAATCATCCAATGCCTCTGATCAACAACTTTACTGTAAATGGCGTAGAAGAAACAACAAAGTTTTATAATGACTTTTCTAACATGGTTTGGGAATATGCCTTGAATTGCAACTGGTAACAAGTGTTGCATTAAGACACAAGACTTTTGATGTTTAATGAGTATCCATATGGAACCTTAACTGCATGTAGAGTCTCATAAAAACTTGTTTTCTCTTTTCTGGACAAAGTATAGTAAGCTATCCCGTATTCCCATTTCTACCATGTCCTTTCTAACTTTGATACTATCTTTTGTCTTTCCTTGAATGTTCAATAATGTTCCAATGATACTCACATACATTTTCTTTACGTGCATTATATCAAGACAATGCCTTACCAATAAATATTGCCAATAGGAAGAAATCTTCTATGACTCATAAAGATATTTTTCCTACAGTTTTTCAACCAAAGATCAATCGTTTCTTCTTCAAAAATAGGACATTCTTTAGGTCCTTTGTTAGTATAACCCGACGAGTTACCATAAGCTGGAAAATCATTTATGGTGCAAAATATTATAGCTCGTTAGGCGAAATTTATCTGGCTATGTGCATCAAACACCGACACGACTTCATCCCACAACAATCTTAAATCTTCAATTAGTGGCGCTAGACAAACATCTATGTCATTCCCATGTTCTTTGGCCTTAACATTAGCAAAGACAACATGATGTACTTGCGCTTTATACATAACCAAGTGATGAGGTTCGAAGCGCGGAAGAAACGCCGGAAAGTTCCGAACTAAGGTTGTGGTTGGACGGATGAATCATGACCCGATATTCACGACGCGATGGCTCGACGATGCGGAATAAAGAACCACGACTTTCGAAACGCCACAAGGATTTTCCCAATCTCCTTGATAAGTCTCTGATTTTCAACGCCACAAATACTCTCGCGAATATTTGATAAGTTCTGGATGAATGGCACAAGATAATCAATCTTGATAAGTTTGGGTTTGTAATGTGAATCCACACATTAAACAATTGAAAAACAGTCAATCTCTTTTTATTCAATCATCAAAGTCTTAATTTACAATGAATCGAAAAGGCGTATAAATAAGCAAAATAAAATCCTAGTCGCTAATTTACTCAAAATAGAATTCTAACTAACCTAAAATAGCTAAAAACTGATAAGGAAATAAAATAATGTGAAATCTGGAAAAATCTGATCCGTTAAGCAGTTACGGCCGTAAATTGACACTTACGGCCGTAAGTGTGTTTCTGTTTAAGGTTACGGCCGTGATCCCTTATTTACGGCCGTAAATCGAAAATCTTGAAATTCTGCATTTTATCCCGAGGGGAGGTTACGGCCGTGACATATGTTGGTTACGGCCATGAAAGCTCTTCTGCATAATTTTCGATTCTTTTCGACACGGTTTGATCTTCAAAGCTCGTCGAACCTGCTGAATTCTTATTTTGGCTTGAATATTTAAATTTTCCCGTCAAGCTTGCTATAACTCCGATTGTCGAGGGTCCTGGATCACATCATACCCTCCTTCTTTAGGATGATTCGTCCCGAATCATAGCTTTGTTCCTGTTGTTTCACTTCACCTCCTGGATCAAACGGAAAATTTCTATTTCCATGCCATGAGTTCAATAAATTGGAATCCTTCGATTGGAAAACATGGAAGAGATGGAGCTTGAACTTCCTTTGCCATTTTCGGTGTGGTTGAAGCTTCCAAACATAATTAACCTGCAAAAAGGATTTAAACAAAATGGGGAGGGAAATGTTAGCTTCATGAGGTACAAGGTATGGATCCTTTTATTCATGAAAAACCACCACCAATTCCACTTCTTGAACCACGAGGCTCTTCTCTTCGCCTCTTTCCTCCTTTGCAATTTCTTGTTCAATTTTTTTATCTTCAAACTCAACCACATCTCCGACCTCCACATTTGAATCACCGTGTTCATGTACTACCCCATCACTACCAAAATGTGGATCTTCCGATTCAAAGCTCAAAATTTGAACTTCTACCCCAACTTCTAATTCCTCATCATATTTTGGAGTTTGTTCACACAACTCCACGTTTTCAACTCCTACCACAAAGCTCGGGGTCTCTTCAACTACTTCTAATTCATGTTTCAAGCCTCCCTCCTTCTTTTCAACATTCATATCCCGAGGCTCAACTATAACATGTATTTCACTCTCCTCTAGCCATTTAATCACCGACTTTCGTTTCTCCTCCTTCTTTCGCAATTTAGCCAAATATTTTCTTTCTGCCTCCCGTTCACACCTCAATCTTTCCTCATAAATTTCTTTTTGAATTTTCAAAATTGCTTTTGGATCAATCTCAGCTCCTCTCTTAACCCCGATTCCATCCCTAGGTTTAGGATCACGCCTATAATCACTACGATTTGCTTGAGATCGCCCCTTTTTAAATTTCCCTTCCCTTTCATCTAGTTTATCCAATCTCATCAAAGCTTCATTCAAAAATCTCCACATACGATCTTTGGCGTTTTCATGAGAATTGGACATTGTGAAATTTATGTGGAAGGACACAGAAAAAGAATAATGAAAACAAAGGATCAAGAAATTCAAGAAAGTGATTCTTGAATGGTTTCTCTTCTTTTTTTTTCTTTTTTTTTGAATTTTAGGATGAATTTTCGGAATAAATAAAATAAAAAAATAAAAAATGATTTTTTTTTTATATAAATCCAAAAATTCGAAAACGAACACGACAAAACAAACGGAACTTAATTCGGATAAGAATTAAGCAAAACAAATACTTTTGAATTTTGTTGGATTTTTATATGGATCAAACAAATAAAAAATTTACTGGCACGAAGAACAAGAAAATCAAGAAAAAAAGACTCAACAACAAGATATGGATAATTTTTATGGGACTCGATGATAAACATAAAAATCAAACTGGATAGAAAAACCTGAATTCAGAGTCCAGCTCTGATACCAGATGATGAGGTTCGAAGCGCGGAAGAAACGCGGGAAAGTTCCGAACTCAGGTTATGGTTGGACGGATGAATCATGACCCGATATTCACGACGTGATGGCTCGACGATGCGGAATAAAGAACCACGACTTTCGAAACGCCACAAGGATTTGCCCAATCTCCTTGATAAGTCTCTGATTTTCAACGCCACAAATACTCTCGCGAATATTCGATAAGTTCTGGATTTACGCCACAAGATAATCAATCTTGATAAGTTTGGGTTTGTAATGTGAATCCACACATTAAACAATTGAAAAACATTCAATCTCTTTTTATTCAATCATCAAAGTCTTAATTTACAATGAATCGAAAAGGCGTATAAATAAGCAAAATAAAACCCTAGTCGCTAATTTACTCAAAATAGAATTCTAACTAACCTAAAATAGCTAAAAACTGATAAGGAAATAAAATAATGCGAAATCTGGAAAAATCTGATCCGTTAAGCAGTTACGGCCGTAAAGTGACACTTACGGCCGTAAGTGTGTTTCTGTTTAAGGTTACGGCCGTGATCCCTTATTTACGGCCGTAAATCGAAAATCTTGAAATTCTGCATTTTATCCCGAGGGGAGGTTACGGCCGTGACATATGTTGGTTACGGCCGTGAAAGCTTTTCTGCATAATTTTCGATTCTTTTCGACACGGTTTGGTCTTCAAAGCTCGTCGAACCTGCTGAATTCTTATTTTGGCTTGAATATTTAAATTTTCCCGTCAAGCCTGCTATGACTCCGATTGTCGAGGGTCCAGGATCACATCACCAAGGAGGAAGATTGTAAATTGTCAAAAGAATCGGCCAAGTGCTATGTCGACTACTCACATTACCATGCGGGTTCATCCCATCTGTACATAGTCCAAGCCTAAGATTCCTATCTTCGCCCCCAAATTTAGGAAAAACCTATTAATGTTCATCCATTGAAAAGAATCGGTCAGATGTCATGAGTTTTTATCTTCTTTCCTCCCTTCAGCGTGCCGCTGCATGTTCTTCACATCATATTCTTTGCATCCTTATACTCATTTCGATACAATATACAATCATTTGGACCTGCATGTGTCCTCTCGATCTCCATACCCATCGGGCACAACAATTTCTTTGCCTCGTAGATTGAACTAGGAAGCTCGTTATCCTCTAGAAGCATCTTCGTAAAAGTTCCAATAATATTGTGATACTCTTATCACTCCAATTATTCTTTACTTTCAAGTTATACAATTTCAACACAGCAGACAATTTTGTGAATTTATTACAATCAGAAAACAAAGGATTTTCAAAATTATTGAACAAGCTATTGAATACATGAGGCTTTCCAATGAAATCCCCTTGTATATCATGCATCATTTCTTCTATCATATCATTCTCGTCATTTTTCACATCATTCTCACCAGTATTGCTCAAATTATTCTGTTGTTGATCACCATCATCGTCACCATTGTTCGTCTTAAGAAGCATACTCTCACCAAGCCATATCTATCTTGTATAACCTTCCTTAAACCCACGATGAATGAAATGGCTCCTCACTTGCTCAAAACTATGAAACTTTCTTAGATTCTTACAATCCAACAAGGACACAAAATCATTGCTTCACATTTCTTTCTTTTGTGTTTCTCTGCAGATTTCATAAACTCTTCAACCCCTTTTACATATTCATGTGTACTACGTCTGTCATACATCCAACCCCGATCCATATCTAACAACCTATATGTGAAGATATAATTAAAAAAAATTATTAATTTTGAGTTAAAAAATTTTATGATAGAATTTTAAATCAACTATGTATTAATTATTGAAATCAGATATGAGAATTTTAAATTATAATTTTCATTTTTATTTATAAAATCCTACAGAAATTTTGGAAGAATCTCCAGTCAACCAAAACATTCAACCTCAATATATCCAAAACATAAACACGACTCCAATCAAACTTCAACATCATCTACTACTCCCAAATAAATCCAAAATCAATTCCCAACTCCTCAACATCAAAAGTATATAATCAGTTGTTCTTTATATAAAAAATAACATTCTAAAAATTCAATAAAACTCCAAAATTCAAAAAATGCAATATATCCATCTATTAACTCAAAATCAACAATCTAAGATTAATATTAAAGCTAAACTAATAAAAAATTTATGTACAGTAATTACCACATAAAATTATAAATTGAATCAAATACTTATATATATATATATATATATATATATATATAAACATAATAACATCATAACTTTCCTAAATTTGAAATTAACATTTATTAATAATTCAAAATATAAACTAAATATTCAAAATGTGGGAAAGGGAATTTACAAGGTAACGGTAAGGAGGGGGAGGGGA
This sequence comes from Ligustrum vulgare, assembly GCA_963555705.1. Classification (NCBI taxonomy): domain Eukaryota; kingdom Viridiplantae; phylum Streptophyta; class Magnoliopsida; order Lamiales; family Oleaceae; genus Ligustrum; species Ligustrum vulgare. The sequence goes on along the minus strand of OY743173.1, from coordinate 21,187,352 downwards.
GGGGGAGGCAGCGGCGACAGTGACAAGAAGAGGCGGCGGGTTGAGAGAGGATAGGAGAGGAGGGGAGGCCGGGTCTGGATAGAGAAGGAGAAGGAGGCGGCGAGGTTAAGAGGGAGGGGCGCCGGTCGGGGTTGAGATAGGAGGCAGAGCGACCGTGGTTCGGTTGAGAGAGGAAATTAGAGGAGGAAATGAGAGAGAGAGAGGGGTTGTGTTACGCGTTATTTGGTAATCTTATGAGAAAAGTATACAATCTTAGAGGAGGAAATGAGAGAGAGAGAGGGGTTCTTCCAAATCCTTGTCTTTTCCTTTTTGAATTGATGTTTTTAGGGAGTACTTTGGGTGGGAAGAGGCTGATTTTAGGTCTAGGATTCGCGCCTCTAAGTTGTTTCTAGAATTATTGAAGAAAGCCGGGCTAAATAAAGAGAATTTGGGTTGAAAAATCAAATTTTTGGACCCAGACCGACCTAGTCGGAAAGTCACGCGGCCGAGCAGCTTACATGTCTTACGGCTGCGTGGTTAAATCACATGATGCAATTTTCAACTTTTTGTGTGTTATAAGTTGGTCCGCCTCTTTTATTTGCAGCACAGGACCATCATCTTTTGGTTGGAGAGATTTAGTACCATATTTCCGTTTCTCTTCAATTAACTCTTTTCTTCTCTTGATTTCTTTAATTTGATCCTCGAACTTATTTCTTCTTATACTTATGTACCTCAATTGACTTCATCAACTCATTTTGCATGATTTTAGCTTCAATATTTGACATCCAATTGCTCGTAATTTCCAGCAAATGCTCATATCTCTTGATTCTAGAATGTTTTCTAAAATACAAACAAATAAACACAAATTAAGTAGAAATTATTCATGAACGACATTATAATATCCTAAGTTTGACAGATAAATAAGTGCACAAAATTCACTTATCAACCTCCAAAATAGAATATTTGTTCGTCCTCGAACAAAACAAAACAAAAATAAAAATATATCAAAATAACTGAATAACAAGCCTCTTTTTAACTGTTAATTCTTTTACCATATTGCTATTGAAATGTTCTTCAGAAAAGAGAACTGAACAACATAGAACTTGTTTCCAATTATCCTAAACTAGACTTTTCAAGTGTGTGTGTGTGCATGTGTGTGTGTGAATAGCCAAAATCAAATGCATACTTGCATAGAAACATACCCAACATAGTGTAACTCATCATGCACAAGTAAGCCCAAATCTCATGTGGTCAATCAATGATTTCTTTTGATTTCCTTATTATACTCAATGATGATCGCAACCTTATGTTTTCCTCTTTTATCCCGAGATTCCTTCTATTCACGTGGTGTCTAAATATTCATTCATAGAATTTTCCACACAAACGTAGTTAGAACTAGATACAAGCATGCATATAAGAATTATGGTAATCAGTTCCCAATCTCAAACCTCCAATTTCCAAGATTATGGTCTCATAGTTTATACCAAGCACTTCTGTTATAAATGGATGACTTTTTCCTTTTTATGTCCACGTTTTTATCCATATTTGTGCAATACTTTTCTTATTTTCTTTCTATGTGACCCCTGTATCGAGTTTTGGGTCGATGACTCCTAAGTCAGACGACTTTAGGGCACCGGGTTCAGATAACCCTTAACGATTTAATTACCCGAGTCATAAAGGTGACAAAAAAAAAGTTAAAGGTGTTTTAGCGCTTTATGTATAAGTCTTCTCTCCTTTAAGCTTTCTATGTGACCCACGTAATGAGCTCTTGGCTGATAACTCCCAACTCAACTGAATTTGGGGTACCCTGTTTGAAAGACCCTTAAAAATTTAGTTGCTCGAGTCACAAAGGCTACGAAGAGAATAAGACTTTTTTTTTTTTGTGCTGGCTTATATTTATTGCAAAACCCTTCAACAAAAGATACAAAACCAAAAACTTCAAACCCTCAACTCATCCATGCATACCTATACTAGCTTTTCCACCCTCCACCCCCCAAACTACTTCTTGAGCAGTTTGTTCTAATTTTAGGATCAGAATCTAATCACTTAAAGTTAAATTAAAATGCCCCTTTTTGGTATAACTTAAAAGTTAGATTTTAATTTGAGTCAAAGTCAGCATTTGTTCTTAATCACTCCTTTTATGGGATCATACGTCATGCAAATGGTTATTTGCTTTGAATTATAGACTGCTTGAAAACATGTCAAGACTTGTAAGTGATAAAAATAATATTTGAATAGATAAGTCAGAAATTTAAGTGGCATTCCAACTACTCATCTCGTAAAATCTTAATTATATAATGGAAACAAATCTTAAACTTTATAAAAATGTAAAATAAACAAAGTATTTTCACTGGCTGTTGTGTGACTCAACACAATTAAAAAATAGGTAAGAAAGGGGGTGGGAAATTTGATAAAATCTAAAAAAAAAAAAATTATTTTATTTTCTTCGCAAAGAATAGTAAATTATAACTTCATGTTTACTATAATATAATTAATCAAATAATACAAATCAATATAACTAAAATTTTGGTTTGTTACGTCATGCAATTATAAAGTGTCATTCTTAGAAATGTTATGTAGTTCCTCAAAAAATTATGATTTTTTTACTAAGATTTCTATAAAATTTCCAGAGTGATTAAAAAAATGAGAAAACACATTTGTTAAATATAGTAAACTGTTTCAAGATTCTAAATTAAGATCCAAAAAAGAATGAATAGATCCTTAACTCGACCACATAGAAATAACCGTCGATAGAATATTAACCAATCAACCTCCTTATAAATAAGAATGTTGAGTTGATACAAATCACAAACAATTTTTCTTTTGCTCAGTCTAAACATCAATAGCAAAGAATTAATATGGCTAGACTTATACAAGTTTTAATTCTCTTCACTCTAGCTTTATGCTTTTCATTCCTTTCTAGCGTCGTCTACTCAGAAGATGTTCCCCAACCTCCAGTTTCACAATTCTACATTCAGGGACAAGTTTATTGCGACACGTGTCGAGCTCGATTCATTACTGAACTTAGCGAGTTCATCCCAGGTGCATAATTATAATATGTACAAAATACTACTCATATAATTATAGCTGGTCTTTTAATCAAAAAAGGGAATTCGTTGTCCTCGTATTTGTAAAATTTCGAGAAAATTGAATATGATGCTTCAGTTGTTGAGCTTCTTTATCTAATAGTTTACTAGTTAGTTCATCATGCTACTAGAGAACTAGCATGTAAAATTAATGACATTTTTTTAAATAAATTGTACACACACGAACAATTGCACACACGAGAATAAAGGTTAAGAACTTAGCTTAAAGATGTTTTACACTTTATTTCACACATCATTTCTTTCATTACAACATAGGCATGCAATATAACAACGTAAACCCATCTAAATATTAGAATATAATGAATGCTTGGTTATAAGAATTTCATTGTTGTTCATTCAGACATATTTTTACGATTCATAAATTATAATTTAAATCTTGACTTGAAGGTGCCGGTGTACGCCTCCAATGCAAAGACGGTGAGAACGGGAAAGTAACATTTACTGAGGTCGGTTACACGAAAGCAGAAGGACTCTACAACATGCTCATTGAACGAGATCACAAGAATGAGTTTTGTGAAATCACACTTATTTCAAGTAGCAGAAAAGATTGTGATGAAATTCCTACTGAAGGATGGGTAAAACCATCATTGAAATTTATACTCAATACAGTAAATGGCACCACACGCACGATAAATCCTCTTGGATTCTTCAAGAAAGAAGTTCTTCCAAAATGTCCACAAGTCTTTAATAAGTTAGGTATGTATCCCCCAAATATGTGAAGAACAAAAATAAGACGTTATTGAATAATTTAGTGTGCCTTTTTGTCAAGGCTTTTGATGGCCAATAAGTGCCTTGTAGTATAGAATATTTTGCTTTGTAATTTTTGTAAGATTCCAAGAATTTCCTTGTGGAAAGACAATAAAATTTGTAGAATATGATGAGATAAAAAAATAATAATAATAACTACAATATATATTGTAATATTCTTCTATTATCTTGTGTCAATTTGAAGATTCGGTAGTGTTGATTATAAATTTCTGGGAAATTTTATTGAGTTTGTATTGGAAAGGAAATGATCCAAGTAACTCTTTTTCTCTTTTCTTTTCTTTTTATTTTTCTTTTTAATGATTGGAATTAATGAGTGATAAGTTGTAAAAATATGGAATACTGTTTGCTTTATACAAAATGAGTGTAAATTATGAAGATGGACCATTGACTAAATGTATTTTCAACCAAAAATTACTATATCCAAAAGAAATGACTGATGCAATATATATTTAATATACTTTAGCATTTTAAAATGTTTGGATAATTGATAATTTATGTTTCTAATTCAAATGTTTTATGTTATTGATATACAAAGTATAGATGTTTTAGTCTATCTTCTGCGCACTAGTTTAAGGTTTTGGGTGTAATAAGATAATTTTGATTGAATGCAATTTCCAGCAGGAAAATATATGAGGTATAAAACGTAAATGATCTTTATTATATTATTATATACATCTTGGAAGGTACAATTATAAAATTATTATAAGATCAATAGTGACAACTAAACATTTGTACTTTGTATATTGTATAGGTAAATTGTAAAGGTAGATATGACTTTTAATATATATCTTAATGCAAGAAATTTAATTTTTATTCTCTTTTCTATGAATTAATATTATCTTATTCAATATTTTTTTAACCTTGAAAGATAAAAATGTATCTTATCAACGTGTAGACATATACCCTATATAGAATCAAATTAATTAATATGATAATAATAACATAAAATATATAAATTTTTTCATATTCTTTAAGATAACAAACCCTCATATTTTTGTTGTGCCCAATCTAATCTAAGATTTCAAAATTAGACCCCTAGCTCGAACATAAACTACATTCGAAATTAAAAAATATGTATATATATATATATATATATTCACTAGTACAGAAATACCCATTCGCGTTGTTGTTCAGGACAATACGTATCGATTGTAAAAGCGACGTGTTCGGCGACGACGTGTAAAGAGTGGACAATACACGTCGATTGTAAAACGACGCTTAAAGTTGACTTTAGATGTCAGTTGTAGCTTAAAAATTGACGCCTAAAGTTAGACTTTAAGCTTTGGTTTTTAAGCTAACTTTAGGCGTCGATTTTAAGCTACAACAGACGCCTAAAGTCTTTTTTTTCCCCTCTTCCTAAAGAATTTCATTAATGTAAAGCAATTACGATGGGAAGGGCTTGTTTTTCACAACCCAATAAAAAAAATGAAAGTAAAAAGTTCAAAAAGAAAACAAAATGACAAAATGACTATTTACTTAAATAAATCACACAGTATTTAAATCAAATATGCACAATTTTCAATCTATTTTGCCATAATATAAAATCCATTTTCATTATCATGCAAGAGAGGAAGAGAATGCTATTAAAACCATGTCATCCTTGCAGCTGCTGAGTGATGACTCAAAAAGGAATGTCTGTGGTTAGGAAAGATGGTAATGAACTTCGATTTTTGAGCAAGATGAAAATTTTTAAAATTAAAGATAAAAGCCACGATCAAGCAGGATGAAAATTTATAACTTCAATTTTTGAGCTAATGTTTCTACACTATATATCATTCAAGAAATTTAGGAGTGGAGTGGAGCTAATTGACTATTAAATAACATAACAAGCAATATGGTGCCAGAATCTATTAACTTGGGTAGTGCAATGCATGTGAGTTAGCATAGAATAGCATCTTAGAGAAAAATTTAACAAGAACATCTTTCAATTTTTAAAATGAAAACAAGGTTACGTATAAAGGTTTTCCTCTTCTCTTCGTACTTGGGACCCTGTAAGCTATTGGAGATGCCAAGTAATTACACACAATGGATGATACTCTATATCCAACTTGGTTCTTGCCCCCACAATAATTTGTGCTCAATGTAGACTATAGTAAGTTAAGAACGGTAAAACAGGACACGGACATCTTCTTTTCTTAAATCCAGTCAAAACCAAATATCTCCCCAACCAAAATATTATACCATTTCCTAGGGTAGTCAGCTGCTAGATTCTCTTTGTTGGACATGGAATCAGCAAATTATTAATCTACAGCTAATAAAATAAGATAATAACCTTATTCCTCACGTCCTAGTACACATCACAGTGTGTAATAAGATTCCATGTTTAAGTACTCCCCAAATCACGCAAAATCGTTCATGATTCTCATTCAAGAAACACGAAGACTGAAGTAGATATTTGTAATGTATTAGACACTATGCAAAACAAAAGATATTAAAAATCAAAAAATACATCGTAAATTTAGATTTAAAAAAGAAATTAAAAAATACATCAGTATTTCCCAGAACAGCTGATTTGTACAAGTTTAATAGATTCCCTGAATCGAAAAGCAAAACCTGATTTCGCCAATCAGCTATAAAAGGTTCTGAAATAATACCTTTCTGGGTCGCTGCCTTCATCGAGATGGTTCTTGATGGCAGATTTACGGTAAGTCTTCTTGAGATAGTCCTGCGAAGCATTCTTGGAAACTCCCAAGAGCTCTTCTATCAAGTATTACAAAACAGATCTCAAAAGATCGTTCAAGAATCAAACCTAGAAAACCCTCGATCTCACAATAGATCACACAAATAGATCAATACACCAAGACCTCACTACAACTGTTCAATATAACATATTTACTAAGGTTTCACTCAGAAAATAGGAAGAATAGAGAAGATTTAACAGAGTCAGTTGAAGAGGCAAGAGGAAGAGAGAGATATGATTAGGGTTCGAGAGAGTTCTACCTTAAGTCACATAGATAAGTCATGTATGTATATCACCATCCAACGATACAGATCTACCTTGTAGTTCAACAGATCGAATCAATCCTCAAATAAAAAAAACTTTTGCAATTGGTAACACATTTTTGCTCAAATGACAAAGGACTTGTATCACATTTCTACAATCTCCACCTTAATACAACTATTACAACATATCCTTCTAAATATATGTAAACAAACAAAAGAAGGTTAAAAAACTATACAAAATAAAAAAGTAAAAAATAATTAGAATTTCAACTTACCCTTTGTCAATGTTAAAAGACTTAAACATTTCTCAAACTTACTCACGGGTAAAATTTTTGTACCCAAATCTGTAGAATTAAACTGAGAAGGGATCTTCTCAATAGTATCTAGATTCCTAGAGATAACTCTTTAACCGTTTCAATCATAGCAATTTATTCCGATTAATTAGTTGAAAGAGCAACAACATGCTATAATTGAGATTTTCAGCAAACACATGCATCAAAAATAATAAACACATAAGAAGTAACAAATTTTCTATTATCCCTATCACTAGCATAGCCAGCATCCCCATAAACTTTCAATTTCATTCCTTCAGAACTTCCTCTATAAGTCAAACCTACTTGTGCAGAACCTTCCAAATACCTAATCAGCCATTTTAAAGTGTCACAATGATTAGGACTAGGATTAAGTCTAGTGCAGACCATAGTATACATAATTGAATCGACATCATTTAAATAGAGTACATTTTTCATTCATTTAAATTCATGTTTAGATTCACGAAAATCATTTTTATTCAAGATAAAATGATTAGCTAATGGAACACTACAAGTCTTGGCTAAAAACATACCAAATTTATTCACAATCTTTTGGACATAGGAAGTTTGGATTAATCTAAGCATGTGTTTAGGCCTATTCCTAAAAATTTCCATGCCTAAAATTCTTTTAGCATTTCCAGATCTTTCATATCAAATTTAGAAAATATAGCACTTTTAGAAAGTTTAATCTGATTAAGGCGATGACTGATAAGAAACATAGAAACCATATATAGTAACAGAAACATACTTACATTATTTTTTCAGATTGCAACTTATAGTACAAAAAATGATCATATTCGCTTCTTTTACATTTCAAAGATAACATAAAATTATCAAATCTTTTGTATCATTGTCTAGGGAATTGCTTAAGACCATACAAGGATTTCTTTAGAAATCATACACAGTTAGCTTTACAGTTTTCAATAAATCCTATAGGCTGGTTCATTAAAATTTTCTCATCTAACTCACCATGTAAAAAAGCAATTTTAATGTCTAAATTGTCTAGCTCCCAGTCAAACTATGAGTAACAAGAGCTAACATAACTCTAATGGTAATGTATTTAACCACGGTAGAGAAATTTTCGTTGCAATCTACACCCTCTTCTTGTGTAAACCCTTTGGAAACCAACCTAGCCTTAAATCTTATGAGTTTAGATTCAGTTCCTTCTTCTTTTACTTTATAAATTCATTTAAAGTCCACCGTAGATTTCCCCTTAGATTTAATTCCCGGCATTATTAACCCCCGAAGACTTCATTATTCACTCATGTCTTTAATTCATTCCTTAGAGTATTTACTAGAAACAACTTCTTCATAAGTTTTGGGTTCAGATTCACCCAAGTCCTGAAAATTAAGTAAAGCAAAGGTAACACTATCAACACAACGAAACCTTCTTGGTTCCCTAATATTTCTTCTAACTCTATCCCTAGTCAACCCCCCTCAGATTATTACCACCCCATTTCATGTTCAGTTTTAAAACCAGTATCTTAAATTTCATCTAGAGGATCATGCTATTCAGGTTCTACAGTCTCATGATCTATAATATTAGGCTCCACCTAGTCAGTTTCACTAATGGTAGGTAAGTTTAAGTTAGAGATGTGTAGGACACTTTTAGTTTCAGCTCTAGACATCTCTACATGTTCTTTATTTCTTGACAAGACATCTAAAAGTCACATATCTATTTATAATGACCTTGACTCCACTTAAATCTCTAGCCCATAGTCTGTACCCTTTAACACCTAGGGGATATCCCAAAAAAAAAAAAAAAACATTTTTGAGCCTTAGGTTGTAACTCACCTTCATTTTGATGTGAATAAGTAGCACATCCAAAAAACAATTAAATGAGAATAATCAATAGGATGATAACTCAAAATTTCAAAGGGATTCAATTTTACATTATAACGTGTAGTCATCACAACTTCACCCCAGAAACATTTAGGAAGAGTATAATCAACCATCATGCATGCATCTCACTTTATCTAAAATAATTATATTTATTCTTTCTGCAATTCCATTTTTTTGTGGTGTGTATGGTACAGTATTGTATCTAATAATTCCATTATTATCACAAAATTGATGAAATTCAGAATTACATAATTCCAACCTATTGTTAGCTCTTAAGGCCTTAACTCTTTTTCTAGTTTAATTTCCAACTTTCAATTTCCTGAATTTAAATTTTTCAAAAGTTTTCAAATTTATGCTTTAACAAATAAATGTAAACCTTTTTGGAGTAATCATCAATTATGACAAAAAAATATGTGCCTTCCCCCCATTGTAGGAACATATGCAAGTCCCCACATGTCAGAATGTATGTAGTCCAGTATATTCTTAGATCTTTTTGTACCAATGTTAAAATGTAGTCTATGATGTTTTCCCAAATTACAAGTTTCATAGAAAAGAATGTCAGACATAGAATCTTTACGAAAGACACTTTTTTTTTACTTTAGATTTTAAGGCTTTAGCCATGACATGGGTTAACCTTTTATGCCATTTTAAAGTGTCATCATTATTTGAAACAAAGTTACATACAGTAGTCTGATCATTCAAAATAGTAGCATTCAAAACATAGTTACCATTAACTTTAACACCTTTGAACAACAAGCGAACCTTTAATAGTTTTTATAAAACTATTTTGAAGAGAATGAGAGAATCCTTCTGTTGGAATTATATATGTCCATAGAGTATAATTCACGACATTTGAAATAAAACATTAATTGATTGTATTAATATGATGTTACGTTTGTCCATGGATCGATTTGATATTAAAGATTGAGTGTTTAAGTTGTTAAACACAGAAAGATTCAATTTGTAATTCGATCTAATAACGTTCACGATCAGTAAATAAATATGGACAATTTATTTTGATATGATCGTCTCGATTTTATTAAAGTCCATCTTTGACTTTGGTAATAAAATTGAGAGTACGTTTGGAACGTATTGGACGGGACCACGTGAAATTAATTTGTGACATTGACCATACAAATTTAATTTCACTTGACTATCGTACGTGGAATCTTAATCATAATCGGATAATGCACTTTGATTACTAACTTGAAGTTCTTTGAGGTATCAATGGGTGAGATCAAATTGCTGATAAATATCGCGGTACTTTGGGAATTAAAGTAAAGTAACGAGGAACATATATTCGTATTATGGAATCCGTCACCTTTAAGGTATGATCATAATCTCACTGGTTCTTCTAGTGGACAGTTGAATCTGAGCTCAATAATTTGACAGTGACTTTGAATTCTATGACGTGATGTGATCACATCGAACTATCAGATAGAAGATGAGAGTTGGGAATTTATGAATATTCAGAGAAGGGTATTTTGGTCATTTTAACTTGCTCCAAATATTCGAGTTGATCGATGGGTGTAACATGTAAGAACAATAAGTTAGAGGATATAGTTATTGATTAATTGTTTCAGTAATTTCAATTTTACTAAGAGTGCAATCTCGTTCTTTTAGTGGAATAGAACGTGATTAATAAATCAATTTTTACTGATCAAGAGTTGACCGGGTCATACTTAATTTATTGGAGCTTAGTTTTATTGGGTCCGATCAGGTTCCCTCGGTGGCAAATGGGCCAGGGTTATGGTACTAGGGTTGGTAGGGTTTTGGAGTGTAAAGAGGTTACAAATAGTCTCCTAAGACTATTTTTCTTAACCTACTTGGCAAAGCGGCGAGACACACACTAAAGTGTGTACTGTATGTTTTCTCTTTACAAAGAAAACTCTAACCCTAGTTAAAGCTAGGTCTTGATAAAGGTGACCACACACCTACATAGCTGCCATTGGAGAACACCGGGAAAAGCTTGAGGGTTTGAAGCTTTGGTGGAATCAAGATGCAGTTGATGAAGATTATTGTAAAGTACGCTACAAGGGTAATATTTTCGAAACCATTTTTGTGAGAAAAATTATTTATTCGAAGTTGAATACATAGAACAGAAAAACATCTAACGGGATGATCTAGTCACAAGAAATCAATTTTTGTGAGTAGAGCAACCCGGGTTCCCAACAATTGGTATCAGAGCATCATGTTTTTTATACTGTTTTGTGCATTTAGGAAAAAAAAAATTTTGTTTATGCATGTGTTAGTTGAGCAGTGTTAGGATTATGTGATTTATTTGTTATTGGATGAATGATATTCTTGTTTGAACAAATTTATGGCCTTAGAATTTTGTGGTAAATTCTTGTATTTGTATTATCAAGTGTTGTAACAAAGGTGGTGGATTACGACTCCATGTTTTCTCCTTTGATTTTGATTATTGTAATAGAATTTAGGGTTTGTGTAAGTTCTATTGAAATTATAAAATAAAAGGACCATATCTACGGTTTTCAGAATGAAGGACTTATGTTACAATTTCGAAATTGGACTTGGCTTCACCATCTTCAACAAACAGAGGACCTTGCTTGCAATTTCTGGAAAGTGAACGATTTTGACATGCAGATCAGTGGATGGAAGCCGCAGCACGCGTGGTTTCTACTGCTATGATCGGCGGTTGAAGGCTGCACCTTTGGGTGCCGCCATCTCACTCTGATCGTGGCGGAAAGTGCCCCTGCGCGCGGACGGTAGCACCTGTGGGTGCTGCTGTTGTGATTGGCGGTTGATGGTGGCGCCTATGGTGTTGCGATCTTTCCTAGATTGCAGCGGCAGCGGCGGTGCTGTGTGTGGAGGAAAAACTGTGACATAGTAGTGTCCCCGCCTTCGTTCAACGCGATGCAGTGGTGTTTTCGACATCATTGCTGCATAGTGATGATGGTGGCGATGGTACGCAGTCGTTCCTACAGAGTTCATCGCGCAAGTGGTTATGGAGGTTCCATTTTCGGTGATAGCAGTGGAAGCAGCTCGGTTACTGTGCATATCTTCATGCAGAGAGAAGAAGGGATTGACTTGGGCCTATTTCAGTTTGGGCCGGTTTTTGGTATTTCTGTTTTGGACCGGATTTCAAATTGAAGGTGGGCCATTTTTGGGTAAATTGAATATGGGTCTTGAATTGTAAAATGTTTCCACTTTTATTAATTGTAATGTGGGCTAAATTGTTTAGCTGGGCAATTGCAATGTAGATTGAATCTTACATTTGACCAGAATATTTAATTGGATCACTGTATTTGGAATTTGGCATTTGGGCCGAAGATTGTTGCTTTGCAGATTGGACCAGTTTGATGATGGTTTGATGATGGGCTGAGAAATATTATTTGAAGAGTTCAAGTATTGGACTGGACACTTACAAATGGGAATTGAAGAATTGGGCCGGCTTGTAGCTCAATAGACTCTTTAATTAATTTTGTAATTTTGTGTCTAGGTTTGGGCCATAAATTTTGTTCTTGTTTATTTTATTATCGCATTTATTTTGTTCTTGTTTATTTCATTGTGTTATTGTTAGTAATTGAGTCTATCTTGATTATAGATTCTAGAGTAACTAATCACTGTTGCAAGTTGTTGCAATATGGTCCTAGGTGACCAAATGGCTCAATGAGAAGTAGAATATACTATAAGGATAAGCACGGGTATAGTAATATGGAGAGAGCTGTTGGGCTTTTGTGTTTTCGAAACAACTTTGATTGTTATTTTGTCTCTATGCTATTTGAGTGGAATTATTTGGCACTTAATCTCCCTTTTTTTCAATTGGAATTAAGTTAAATAATGCTCTTATTATTGTGAGACAAATGGTTAACAATCTCAAAGCCTTGTAAACGGTTCTAAGTATAATATTACTACAAGTGATAAAGGATAGATAATTCCTTGTATTAATGAACTCTTTGATAAGATCTTAAGATAATCATATTTATCTAAATAAGATTCAAAGACTAGTAAAGATAGCCTCTAAGTTTTTTGGAGGAAGAATCTATGTTGGCTTTTGAATTTTATTTAGAGGGTAAAATGATTAAGATCTTAGGCTTGGTCACACTTATTCAAAACTCGATTCTAATACTAGTAAGGGATGGACCTCAAAAGGATCTGAGGTGGAATCTATACTATTTTCAGAATCTTGTTTAGAGGATTAGATAACCAAGAGTCCATATACATTAAATGGACTTAAGAGTTTGGGGATTAATACACTTCGATATGTGTGAATCTTTTTGTACTCAAGCTACGAGAGAGTAAGAGTAGTTCATCACTTTTACTGATGATAACTCTAGATCTCGATTCTATCCTTAATATCTCATTGATCTGAAATGTTGAAGAAATTCTAGAATTTTGGATAGAAGTTGAGAAGTAATTAGGAGAATCGAGATACTTCGATTTGATCGAAGTTTGTGTATCTCTCATATGAGTTTAGGAACCATTTATCGGAAAAGGAGAACAAGGTAATACCAAATCAATGATGAGTTATCCTCATTACTAGTTTGATTTGGGAATGTACACCGGAGATAGTCAGGTTCCTTCATAGCCTAGTACCGTTGATTCATTTCTTGAAATACCCCCAGAGTTGTGGCATGGGTGCAAGCCTAGTCTATACCACATTCAGATTTGGGGACTTCAAGCTGAAAGGAAGGATTGACGAGATGGAGGCAACAATGAAGGTTTGATTATAACGTATGCAACGAAACTAGAATTATTTCTTCTATAGTCCTCTGGTCAAGAAAGTATTTGTTCAATACAAATGTAACATTCTTAGAGGATAAGGCATATAGAAGAATACAAATCCACAAGTAAAATTCTATTGGACAAGATTTTAGAACGTTGTTCAAACAATCTGATTCTAGGTTTCCGCATAGAATTATTCTTGATGATTGGGGACTTCTTACGGAACCGATGGTCGCTGATCCTGGCAGGAGAAATGGGCAAGTGATTCAACCACTATTTTTGCCTAGTGATCCCAATGGACAGGGGAAAACCAAATCTTGTATTCGAAGAAGTTCTCACTATTCCACCTCCTCGTTATGTTTATAGGGAGGTAGTGGAGAGGTTGATCCCAGTAAAGGATATAACCAATTAGTGGGATGAGAGGAAGTAACTCTATTTGGACATCATGAAAATACACTTCCTGCAACTAATTGGAGTGGGAGGTTTGTAAGACCACCTTCTTGACATTTATTCTATAGAGAGTTTTAAAGACAGTCTCTACTGAAATAAGAGAAGGACTTCTCATTTAGGGAAGTGGTAGAAGTTATGGAATTAAAATCATGGAAGGTGAACGTGAACTCGGAATTGGATTCCTTATACTACACCAGGGTTTGGATATTTGTAGACACACCTAATGGGGTCAAACCTATAGGGTGTGATGAGTTTAAGATGATAAAAGAGGGGTAGATGGGAAGGTTGATGCCTTTAGTGCAAGGCTTATGGCTATGGGTTTGTGAAATCCTTCTCGCCAATCGCCATGCAAAAGTTTACCTGGATCTTTTATCCATTGTCGTTCATTGTGAAAATGAGGTACGACAGATGGATGTCAAGACGTTGTTTCTTGAATGCATCTTGATGAAGTCATTTACAAAGTGTAACATGATGGGTTCATACTAAAGACCATGAAAGTAAAGTTCATGACTTACAAGTTTCCAACTTTGGATTTGGGTAATAGTTCAAGGCATGAAATATAGAATTTTATCGAACCATTATGATACATGGTCTTGATTAAAATCTTGGTATTTCTTAAGTATACTCATGTGTACAGAAAAACGAGACAGTTTTCGCGACTATTTATTTGAATAACACTCTACTTATCTGTGAGAGTATTTTCATTAAATAGTAGTTGTACCAGCAATTAGACTTGAAGGACTTGTAGATGACTGTCTGTTTTTTCTAGACATCCGTATTTTTCGGAGTGGGAGAAAAAGAGAATAGAACAGTATCAAGTTTCATGCAATAATAAGATACGATCTACATTTGCAATATTTAAGTCCTGAAAGTGATAACTTTCTTTGTGGACTTTATCTATCTTATGAGTTTTCTCCTAAGACTCATGGTAAGATAGAGAATGTTCCTTATGCTCCGGATATAGGAAGTCTTACTCTGCACTAGATAGGCCATATCTTATGCTAGGGATATTGTTGGTGATTATTAGTTTGATCCAGGATCAAATCATTGAATAGAGGTAAAGCATATACTCAAGCGTTTTTGGAAAACGAGTAAATATTTGCTTATCTATTCAGGTTTTGATCTAATGGATTAAAACTAATTAAGATCTGATTAGACAAAGACTCTCAAGAGTCGTCAAAATTGGAATATAATTGGGAGATAATGTGGTTAATTGGTTGGGTGTAATACAATCTTGGATTTTTTGTTATACAACCGAGACTTACACCGAAAGGAGTTACCATCTTGGTTGAGAACATAATCATTAATGTAATGATGATGTTGACAAGATGGATGATTCGATGTTTCATGTATGCTCTAAGGGCAAGTGGGAGATTGTTGGAATTATATATGCCCATAGAGTATAAGTCACGACATTTGAAATAAAACATTAATTTATTGTATTAATATGATGTTACGTTTGTCCACAGGTCGATTTGATATTACAGATTGAGTGTTTAAGTTGTTAAAAACAAAAAGATTCAATTTGTAATTCGATCTAAAATTAACGTTCAAGATCAGTAAATAAATATGGACAATTTATTTTGATAAGATCCTCTCGATTTTATTAAAGTCTATCTTTGACTTTGATAATAAAATTGAGAGTACGTTTGGAACGTATTGGACGGGACCACGTGTAATTAATTTGTGACATTGACCATACAAATTTAATTTCACTCGACTATCATACGTGGAACATTAATCCTAATAGGATAATGGACTTGGATTACTAACTTGAAGTTCTTTGAGGTATCAATGGGTGAGATCAACTTTCTGATTAATATCTCGATACTTTGGAAATTAAAGTAAACTAACGAGGAACGTATATTCGTATTATGGAAACCGTCACCTTTAAGGTATGATCATAATCTCACTGGTTCTTCTAGTGGACAGTTGAATCTGAGCTCAATATTTGACAGTGACTGTTGAATTCTATGATGTCATGTAATCATATCGAACTCTCAGATAGAAGACGGGAGTTGGGGATTTATGAATATTCAGAGAAGGGTATTTTGGTCATTTTAACTTGCTTCGAATATTCGAGTTGATCGATGGGGGTAACATGTAAGAACGATAAGTTAGAGGATATAATTATTGATTAATTGTTTTAGTAATTTCAATTTTACTAAGAGTGCAATCTCGTTCTTTTAGTGAAATAGAACGTGATTAATAATTTAATTTGACTGATCAAGAGTTGAACGGGTCATACTTAATTTATTAGAGCTTAGTTTAATTGGGTTCGATCAGGTTCCCTCGGTGGCTTCACTATAATTGGTTTAAACAGGCTTATTACCTGTATTGGGCTGTGCAGAAATGGGTCTGGGTTATGGTACTAGGGTTTGGGAGTGTAAAGAAGTTACAAATAGTCTCCTAAGATTATTTTTCTTAACCTACTTGGCAAAGTGGAGAGACACACACTAAAGTGTGTAGTGTGTTTTTTCTCTTTACAAAGAAAACTCTAACCCTACTTTAACCTAGGTCTTGAGAAAGGTGATCACACACTTGCACAGCTGCCATTGGAGAACACCAGGGAAAGCTTGAGGGTTTGAAGCTTTGGTGGAATCAAGAAGCAGTTGATGAAGATTATTGTAAAGCACGCTACAAGGGTAATCTTCTCGAAACCATTTTTGTGTGCAAAATTGTTTATTCCATGTTGAATACATAGAACAGAAATCCTATAACGGGATGATCTAGTCACAAGAAATCAATTTTTGTGAGTAGAGCAACCCGGGTTCCCAACACCTTCATCATCAAACATAATAAAGAGGAGGTTTCTGTTCATTTCAGGAACATATCTGACTTGTTTCAAATTATGCACACAGCTATTATCAAATTTTAAGATAATATCACCTATACCAGTAATTTTACTAATCAGATCTTTTCCCATGGTTATAATATCTAATCGTTAGGCAAAATTCTTAAACCAATCTCTCCTAGATCTAATATGAAAAAAGGACTTGAATCAATTACCCATTCATTATCTAACTTACTATGATGAGTTAAATTTGATTCAAAATTCTATGCAAGTTGTGAAACAGTAACATATACATTAGATATGTCACAATTAGAAGTAGAAGAATGATCACAATTATGAGATGGGGCTACATTAGCTTCTTCTTTTCCCTTTTCTCTTAATAATTCACTTTTTTTCTTAAATCAGTCTTTAATAAAATGCCCTGTTTTACCAGAACTATAACACTTTTTGATCCTAATTCTAGAATTTGATCTAGACTTAATTCTAAATTTCTTTTAAAATCTATTTTGATGGTTTGAGTTATCAAAATGTCTAGACACAGGTCTGCCCCTCACATGAAACCTTCCCTTTTACGATTATCATGATTTTGTTGTTGAATATTCAAGTTCTTAGTCCTCAAAGAGTTAATAACAATCTTAGAATTCAAGGTATCCCTACCATACGCAATGACACACTTTTGAAAATTGATCAAGATTATGACCAGAAAATATTCTAAGGAGATAGATCTTATTAGGAAGAGACTTAATGTGCTCCAGTTTTTCAAGTTTTCCCAAAGCTCAGGGGTGGTTTTGCATTCACTAAATTTCCTTATCACATTATCAGCTAAATGCATAATAATAGAACTATAGGCTTGCTCATTCATACCTTTTTCTTGAACACCAGTCATATCAGCAGGGAAAGTACCATCTATAGACTTAGATATTTTTAGCTGAACTAAGTAAGCCTTCATTTTTTGTTTCCATTTTGAGAAATCACCCTCCCATCAAAAGTCTCAAGATCAAATTTACTAACACCCATGTTACCAAAATTAATCACACAAAGTGATAAGGTAATCAGAGGATAACAAGTAAAATATAACAAAATATCTTTCACAAAGAGGTCATAACTGAGAGAGTAAAGAGAGTGTGGGTGTATGTCAAATGCAAACTCACACATGCACATATGCAGATTCTAAGTCATGGTTATACTCTATCCAAAAGGTCCTAGGTTTCCGTGAGACTTTTGTTCTCGGGTCAAAGGTATCAATTGAATAGGCAAGTCACATGGTGATTTAGTAAGAAATACTACAAATGACAAACTGAAAACAATAAAGGCAGTTCAAAATTTAAAGAAAGTTCAAGAATATATACGTGCATTTTCACAATATTCACCTTAAATACACCAAGTATACATGATCAACACAAAGTAGAAACATTTATTAATAAATTGTAAAGGTTCAAGAAGCTAGGGCTTCAGATTTCACCGAGCGAACACCCAGTGTTTGTTAGATGCAACTCTTTAGCGATTGTAGTTAATCTAACAATCAAGAACCCCATATCTCCAAATAGGGAAACCAGATCAAAACTGAATATGGATAGATCAAGTTAAGAGAACCCCAAAATAACTCTAATACAATAACAATTGGTTCACAATAAAACATGTGCAACCAACAGAAACCAACCAGTGCAAAATATAAAGAACTCAACACTAGAACTTTATGCCCGAAGGCTCGAGTTCGCCCAACCTTTGGCTAATTCTCAATGAAGCTCAACAAATGTAGATTATGGCTTCATTTTTGTTGTAATATTCACAAAGAAACAATATATCAAGTGTTACAAAACAGATCTCAAAAGATCATTCAAGAATCAAGCAATAAAACCCTAGATCTCGCAATAGATCACACAAATAGATCAATACACCAAGACCTCACTACAACAACTCAATCTAACCTATATAAGCTAAGTAAATAATTCACTCAAAAAATAGGAAGAATAGAGAAGATTCAACAGTGTCAGTTGAAGAGGCGAGAGGAAGAGAGAGATAGGATTAGTGTTCAAGAGAGTTCTGCCTCAAGTCATTGAGATTAGGTGTGTATTTATATCATCATCCAATGGTTAAGGTCTTCCCTTTAGATTAACAGCCAAGATCAAGCCTCAAATTACAAAACATGCTTTCGTAATTGGAAACTCATTTTTGCTCAAATGACAAAGGACTTGTATCGCATTTCTACAACATTTAATAGCAATATTCTCAATTTCAGGTTGTTTTCTTCCAATTAACGAAATAATATGCGTATATGTATATTTAAGAAGTTTGACTAAGAGGCTTGTTAACTAATGTTGTAACTTGTAGAAAGGAAAGTAATTTTTTATAAAAATAGAAAGATGTATAATATGATACATATTGTATTTCGGTATACAATCACATAAAATAGGCACCTTGAGTGGTTGCGGGTTGATTGCGGCTTGAGTGGTGGAATTAAATCATTTAGAAGTGGTAGACATAATATGTTGAAACTAGTGGGGATTATATCGGGACGGGGTGAAGAGTTGGTGGCTGCTGTAAATAGTTGGAGGCGAGACAAAAATATGAGGAGAGGATGGTCGACTGCTGGCAAGAGAACGAGGCTAATGGAAGTTGCGTAGGACAAAGAATATAGGGAAAAAAATTATAGTGGAGGAGAAGAAATAATAATGGAGTAGTGAATAAAATTTAAAATTGGAGATGAATGATATGATGGAATATCAAATTCCCCGGAAGTAGGGTAGGGTGGATGGGGACTAAAAAAAGGAGAAGAAGCCAAGATGAGGTTCGTCCTAGATGAGACTGGTTGAAGAGAAAAGGAATACAATAGGGTGCTGGAGATAATATATGACGAAGGAAAAGTGGAGAATATGTGGAGATGAAAGGCCGAAAAATTAATGAGACAGTGAAAGGAAGGGAAAAAAGGAAAAAAGAAACTACTGAGCGGCCGTAGTAGAAGCTGTCGGAGGTTTATTGTGGAGAATGCTGGAGCAAAGAAAGAAATTGGAGGAGCCAAATTGATGTGTTCCGGACCCTCGACAATCGGAGTCATAGCAGGCTTGACGGAAAAAGTTAAATATTCAAGCCAAATAAAAGTGCAATCCAATCAATTATGTCGGAATTAGATGCATAATATGTATTTTTCGAGTAGAAATGGGCCACTAAGCAAAACTCATGGGCTAAAGCCCTTGAGCCGACTGATTTTATGGCCAAATTCCATCATTTGGGGCTTCAAAACAACAAGTCAATTATGCAGACGGAAATTAGGGTTTTTGCGTATTTTTAGGTTAAATTTTGTTCTTAATTATTTGTTTACCTATTTTAGAATTTTAGTCTAATTAGAATTCTATTTTGAGTCAATTAGCGGCTAGGTTATTTTACTTATTTATATTCCTTTCCATTCATTGTAATTCAGACTTGAGACTTTGATTTTGATATAACAGTTTTTATTGAGGATTCAATAAAAGATATAGGTGGATTCCTGTGTTTTCGAACTTATCAAGAATATTTCTTGTGGCGTTCAAATATCGAACTTATCAAATATTTCTTGAGAATATTTTTGGCGTTCAAAACCAGAAACTTATCAGGGAGATTGGACAAATCCTTGTGGCGTTTCGAAAGTCGTGGTTCTTTATTCCGCATCGTCGAGCCATCGCGTCGTGAATATCGGGTCATGATTCATCCGTCCAACCACAACATGAGTTTGGAACTTTCTGGCGTTTCTTCCGCGCTTCGAACCTCATCACAAATGGTGCATGAAGCGGCCAAGGCTGATACCATGAAAGAATATAATGAATGCACAATTTTATTCATGTGTTCTAATCTATGTATAGTACAAGAATTCTAATACAAAAAGGAAACTAAATCAATCTCTATCATCTAAATGCATCTTTCTATGATAAGATAAGAATATAATATATGTAAATACAATCTTTCTACGATACGGATAAGAATATAATATAACAATATATTTCCATATGTAGAATATTCCTTATTGGAGTCGGCTGCTAGGGCAGCTTGGAAGCCTTAAAATCGAATGGAAATACCACTTCCGTATTTTCCTTAACAACCATCGTGGACATTCCTTGGCCATTTGCTAAATGAATGATATACTTCATTGTCAAGCATATAATGGAACCCAATTATCAAGGAAGATAGACTAAGGAGACCCAGGGGTGTCAAACGGGCCGAGCCAACTTAAGGAGATCCAGGGGTGTCAAAGGGGCCGAGCCAACTTAAGGAGATCCAGGGGTGTCAAATGGGCCAAGCTGGGTTGGCTCGGCCCATGAAGATGGGGTTTCATTTGGCCCATGAGTCCAACTTGGGCCGGCTCATGCAGGAGACGAGACGAGCCGAGCGGGCTGACTCATCACCCATGGAGTCGGCCCAAGTCCGACTCGTGGGCTCATGACCACACGAGCCTGACGAGCGGGCTCATGGGTTTGTGTTTTCTATTTTTTTTTCTCTCCTCTAACCAATGGATAGTTTGTGTCTGTGAATACTAAAATAATTGAAAATATAAAAACTTAAACCCTCCTCATTTAATCCGGGCTTGAGATCGGTTACATTTAATTTCTTGTAGGCAGAGTGAAAATTCTACACGAACAAAATGTTGCATGTACAATTTTTTTATTTGAAAGAAAGATTAAAAACACAAAAAGAAAAATGCAACTATTATAGCATAATTGTAATGATAATAATTAATAATACGAAATAATTACTTACCAATACAATTGTTCTCCTTCATAGTCATAATGTAGGAAAGTATATCACTGCCTTGATTTTATATCACATTAGGGGTGGGAGTAGTTCTTCTAACTTTTTTACCTGACCTTTCGACAATGATCTCGTACAATTCGCATAAACATTTTTCTAAATCTATGCATGTTAAGGGGGTCTCAAAAGTTAATTTCTTTGATATTGCATTTATGGTTTGTTTATTTCCCTCTAAATTTATTCTAGGGTTCATACTCGTTGCTAATGGAAACAAAGTGGGTAAATCTTCCTAATATTTTCTAAACTTAGTCTCCATTGCTACAATGATTTCAGAAAAAATAGGAAATGTTTTGTACTTTTTAAAATTATTAGCAATGCAATAAAAATGCTTCAATACTAAAGGACTAGTGGGATAATAAACATCGGATGATTCGTTTGTAGCATCGTAAAACGGTTTCAAAAACGTTTAACATGAAATACAAGTTCTCAATCAGTAGCCCCCAAATCAAAACTTGAGCTGTATGAGTGCCGACCGTTGTAATATTTACATATTAAATTCTCGTAACCTTGAAAATGTTCAATCATTAAATAAATTAAGTTTCATCTATGTCCTACATCTGTAACAAATGATCGTTTTGACATACCATTTTCTGCACAATGTGCATCAAAAGCTTGTTTTCTAGAAGGTGCTATTATAATGAAATTGCAAGCATACCTAATTCTTTTCAATTGATTTTCTATAAGCTAACGACCATCTTGAACTATTAAATTAAAAATGTGATACACACAACGTACATGAAACAAGACTCCATAAAATTTAGGATTTAGTTAAAGCATCTATAAAATTTTGTTTTCTCTCGAAATACTTAGCAATGCAATCATCTCGTAAAGTATTTCTAAAACGGGTTTGTACCTGGGTTGGAGATACTTTTGAATGGAATCCGTGAAATGTGGACTTTCTACAATTGAAAGCGGGAACTCACCACTCGATGGGAATATGACCATCCATTCCCGACGTGCTAGATCTTGGTTGAAGACCCAATTAGTTAGACCCGATTGATCGAACTGTAGAGTTGATTGGTTTGCTTCAACTGAGCTCGATTTTTTACATTGTTTGTAGTGTCTGTTGAAGTGTGTTGTGCTCCCACCCTTCTTCCAAGAGAAAAGTCCACCGCAACTTTTACATTGTGCTTTATGTACTACCGTGTCCATATTCCCATCAGCGCCTTTAGCCATTGGTGAAAACTTAATTGTGATGTCTTTCAACAATACATCCATCCCAAGTATGTCGGTGGAGTCTCGTAGAGAAAAAGGGAGGTGACACGGCTAGAAGTGTATTTTATACACTTATTTATATTTTAAAAGTAGGATTTTATTTGATTGTTTAAGAATATTTGCTATTTATTTTGTTAATATTGTTTGTATTTCAGAAATAATCCAAAGTCAAGAAAACAAAGGAAATGAAGCAAAAACAAGTCATTTGAAGAGCTAAAGTGTGAAAATCAAGAGTTGATGAAGTAAATCAAAAGGGTCAATTGGAAGAAAAGTCAAAAAAAGAACCAAATTGGAAGAAATTAGGAGTTTAAGGACTAAAGTATACAAATCAAAAGAAGAAGGACCAAATTGCAAATATTCAATAGCTGATTCGGATCAAGATAAGATACTTGAGGAATTTTAGGATTCAATTGGATGCAATTAGAAGGTAAAAAGGAATGAAATATGGTAAGAATATTACCATAAATTCATTTTAATCAAACAAGGTCTTCGGGCAGATTTTTAGTCAGACTTTGAAACCTAATTTCGGGGCAATAAACATTCGAATTGGGAAAATCCAATTTCACGTAGAGAATTGTAGCCCTTTACATTATCTTTCTAACGGACTTTAAAGCACCTCAATCGGATAAGTGAAATGAAAGATATGATCAAAATACTAAATGATGTGCAATAAAAGGATGAAGACCAAATTGCTGAAATTTAAAGAAGAAAATTGTTGCTGCCGATATAACCGTGCGGCCGCACTGTTAAAAAAGCGTGCGGTCGCACGGACAAAAAAATTAGCTACTGAAGGTTGGCTTTTCGAGCTGCGATCGCGCACTTTTGAACCGTGCGGTCGTACGGTAGTCCCGACTAGGCCGCAGCTGGGCTTTTTGCACGGATTTTAGCCAAATTCTCATATTTTTGACCTAGACTTCATGAACAGCTATAAATAAGAGACTTGGGGCACGAAATTAGGGGTTCCCAACTTGCTAAATTCATGCCAAAACGCTGTCGAAGTGTCGAGGGATCCAAACCACGCCAAGATCAAGATTGAAGATACAATTGCAAAGAGATGAATTTGGTTACATCTTTTCATATCTCTTGTTATTTATTTTCTATTATGTTTCTAGGCTAGGTTAATTGTGTTGGAATTGTGATGAAGTTTTGATTTCTTGTTTCCATATTTTAATCTATTATTTAATTTATGAAATTCATTATTTTGAGCAATTGATGTATACTTTTTTTTATCATGCAATTACTTGATCACTAGTTGTATGATTTTAGATTGTGATTTCTTAAGTTCGAAAGATTGAGATTTCATTAGACTTGTGTCAATTTCCACAAAGTCCGATAGGGGATAGAAATATATCCCTATGCTTTGTGTTATCTACTATAGTATTTACAAAACTTGTAATGCTTTTCTATACATTTAGATTCGTCATAGAAATATAATCGGATTGTGTTTAGAAATAGGTGTTGATTCTTGTCCGAAAGGGAGTCTTGACAATATTAGGAATATGGATTTTCAAAACCCGTGAATTGTTTTTAAATAATTGGTTAAGATATGGATGATAGAGTCAAAATGGATTCATAATTCTAACGCATTTATTTTCATTCATTTAAAATCAAATTTGTCAATTTTTTAGTTTAATCTTTATTTTAATTTTCAAAATCAAAATTCTCAAACTCAAACAAATTTCTTGTTCCGATTAAGGTAGTAGTCTAAAATACAATTTAAAACAATCTCTGTGGGATCGATATTCGGACTTAAAATCCACTTTATTACTTGCGTAACTTGTGCACTTGCGAATCATTATCAAGTTTTTGGCGCCGATGCTGGGGATTGTTATTTAAATTTATTTTTAGATTACTTTCACTAATTCCGACTTTTTACTTGTTTTAATTTTATTTTTTTAATTTTACTTTTTTTACTTTTTAGGATTTTAATTTCTTTGTTTTAGTTAGTTACTAGTTTCCTTTCTTTTAGTTGTGTATGCTACGTTCGAAAAAGGGAATCTCTTCGAAGTTGACTCGGAAATAGAACGTACATTACACCGTAGGTTAAGAAAACTTAGGGAATTAGATAAATCTAAAAACCAAAAAGAAAATCAAATGGCAAACAACAATTTGAGATTACCCGCCGCTGATCCAATAAATGAAGATGACATGTTGGTGGGTGACTTCATGACACCCCAGGTGGTTCAAAGTCAATCCAGCATAGTCTATCCACCATTTGAACAGGCAAACTTCCAATTAAAAACCAATGTCATCAGCATGTTCCAAAACGGACAGCAATTTCATGGGAGACCAGATGAAAACCCCCACACACATGTTTCTAAATTTTTAGACATGTGCCAACACTTTCAATATCAGGGCGTATCTGATGATGCTATCAGACTCAGGTTATTCTCTTACACTCTGAGAGATAGGGCTGTTGAGTGGTTGGATTCTCGCCCAGCTGCGAGTATAACCACTTGGAACGACTTGGTTCAAAAATTTTGCACTAAATTCATGCCCCCAGCAAAGGTTGCCAAACTGAGACATGACATCACTGTGTTCCAGCAGTATGAGGCTGAATCTTTTGATGATGCATGGAATAGATTTAAGGGCATGCTGAGAAAATGTCCAAACCATGGGATAGCTAGAGGAGACCAAGTGAAGTTTTTCTATAAAGGATTACTTCCTCATTTTAAAAACATGGTTGACTCCTCATCAAATGGTGCTTTGGGAACAAAGACCATTGGACAGGCATTGGAGCTCTTTGAAAGGATAGCAAATACAAATGCCATGTGGGGATCAGATAGGGTTGTTCCAAAGAAGGCATCAGGAGTCTATGAAGTGGATGCATACACTGCCATATCAGCAAAAATAGACTCTTTGGCTGCGAAAGTGGAGGGCATAGCACTAGTGAGTCATTCATCAAAAAGTGCTAAAATGACTTTTGAAGAGTGGTGCAAACCATGCCACTATAGATTGCCCTATTCTGGCTTGTCCATTGGAGCAAGTTGATTATGTACAAGGAGGTCAACGCCAGAATAATCCATACTTGAATACCTACAATCCAGGATGGCGCAATCATCCTAACTTTTCTTGGAAAGATCACTCTAATGGACACATTGCACCTAATTTCAACACTGAAGAGAGAAAGCCTGCATTGGAAGAAATGCTTGGGAAGTTTGTGGAAATGACAGAACAGTTCATGTCTAGAACAGATCAGTTTATGAGAAAAACTGAAACCACAATTCAAAATCAACAGGCTTCAATAAAAAATCTAGAGACTCAAGTGGGACAAATAGCACAGTTGATCACAGTTAGAGCTCCGAGTACATTACATGCAAATACTGAGGTAAACCCAAAGGAACAACTAATGACTATAAATGTAGTGCAACATGAGATAAATGCTATCACTACGCATAGTGGTGTGCAACTTCCTGAGATTCATGCTAAAAAGCCAGCTGGAGCTCCTGAAAAAGTTGTGGATAATGTTGAGAAAATGGCTAAAAGGGAAGATGACCATGAGGTGAAATCGACAATTAAGCCTCATGAGTCTCCAATTCCGTTTCCACAAAGGCTGAAGAAAACAAAAGAGGATAAGCAGTTCAAAAAGTTTGCCGAGATGCTTAGAAAACTGCACATAAATATCCCTTTCTTGGAAGCCATCACACAGATTTCGAGTTACACCAAGCTTTTGAAGAAAATGATGTCTAGAAAAAAGAAGCTTGAGGAACTTGAGGAGGTCACTTTAAATGAGGAATGCAGCGCAATTCTGCAAAACAAGCTGCCACCTAAGCTCAAAGACCCAGGGAGCTTCTCCATTCCTTGCATCATAGGGGATTTGGAATTTAACAAGGTCTTATGTGACCTAGGTGCAAGCATAAATCTAATGCCCCTGTCTGTTTACAAGAAGTTGGGGTTAGGAGATCCAAAGGGTAGCAATATCATATTGCAATTAGCTGATAGATCAATTTGTTACCCCTATGGAGTTGTGGAAGATGTGCTAGTGAAAACCCACAAGTTCATATTCCCTGCTAATTTTGTCATCTTAGACATGGAGGAAGATGAAAATGTCCCCCTGATACTTGGCCGACCATTCTTGGCCACTGCACGAGCACTAATTGATGTAGAGAAGGGAGATGTTGTGCTTCGTGCTGAAAATCAGGAAGTGACCTTCACAATGAGGCAGTTCAACACAGGATCCACAACTAGAAAATTGTTCCAGGATTGATGTAGAAATGGCCATTAGATGTTGGGAGTGGGAGAGGTATGGTTACAAAGTAAGGGCAGATGATGAAGCTACACCATCTAATCTAAAGCCACCTTGAAAGTTTTCCAAAAAGTCTAGCTCTAGACTTTAAATGAAGCGCTTGTTGGAAGGCAACCCAACTTCTCAAACCCTTTTTCTTTATTTGTTTTATCTATCTTCTTTATTGTTGTTTTGATGCTATACACTATATTTTAGGATCACTTGCATGCTTAGAATTCATATTTTGACATGTTAGTGGCATTGAAAACTTCATTGCTCATATTCTTGCATGTTTTAGCATTTTTAGAATTTATTTGTTTTCTATTTGTTTTGTTACTTTTTTATCATAATCTTCCACTTGATCACATAGCTTAGGACATGAACATATTGGTTAAAAGTTGGTTGCATGCATTTGAAAGCATTTAGGATCAAAAACGGGGTCCAAAACTCAAATTTTGAAAATTTTCAAGTCACTGCCTTTAACACCGTGCGGTCGCACGGTTAGAAATTGGGCAGAAACGGCAGATTGTTTAGTATGCATTCTTCTTTTATTTTAACCACTTCAAACCCGAATTTCCTCCCCCAAATCATCCCACATTAAGTCCCCAACTGTTCCCATAAGTTTGCACATCATTATAACTCAAAATCATACCTTGCATTACATCAAAATCATCTAAAGGTAAGAAGTTTTCACCAATTTCCAAGATTATGCATAATTTTTGTGTTCTTCAACTTCTTTGTGAAAATTGAATATTGTGAATTGATGGTGATGGGTTTAGGCTAGAACTTAGAGTATTGAATTGTGTTTATTAGGTGAAAAATTTTGACTTAATTCAAGTCTCCAATTTTATGAATTTCTTGATTTCTTAATATGCATGTAAGGTGTTTGATTAAATGTTTCAATGAGGTTTTTGTTGAGTTTTGGAAAATCTTTTTGGATGATCACCCTCACTACATGTTAAGCATCATTTGTGCATCATCCATTCATTGTTTACACAGATTTAAGGCATAGAACTCAACATGAACATCTTTGCACTACAAAGCACTTCATTGCAAGGCCATCACAGTACCACTGCACCTGTTTTCAATTTCACTGCACCTACTTTGTCACATCTTTTCATGACCCAAATGAACTTCAAACTTACTGAATTTTTGATATTTGTTAGACCAAGTTATGTACTTTCATATGCCCGGGACATGTCTCGGGAAATTTTCACTTTTTCGAGGCGATGTCAAGGGTTGAAAGTCTGTAGTAGACCACTTTTCAAAATTTTCAAAATTTTTCTAAGTCCTAGTTCGGTTGTGTTGTTTTGATTTTCTTTAGTTCCTATGTAATAATTATATTTCTAATGATCATTAATGTTTATTTGCAAGGAACATATCATCATGGGACAATGTACGCCAAACATGGAAAATGAAGTAAGGGGTCATTTCATCCAACAAAACATTCAAGTCAAAGCTTCAAAAATGGGAACACCAACTCTCCAAACTCGGGAAGTACATTAACCCTCTTTGTTCTTTCTATGTTTATTTTCTTTATTTGTTTTGAATACATTGAGGACAATGTATGATTCTAATTTGGGGGTGGGAATCTCATTCATGTGCTTTCATATACACATTCATTCGATTTTGGGTAGAAAATTCAAAAAAATTGAAAAATGTGAAAAAAATAATAAAAAGTGAAAAATTTGAAAAATTTTGTTGACTTATTTATTGCTTATGACATGATTTGAATTGACTTTTGTGCTTTAGTTAGAAAATTGAACAACATGCGAACTAAATTTTTCTTAACATTCATCCATGTAAGACTTAAATCAAACTTGAGCACATAGTCATTATCGAATAAAAACTTGTGTAGGGAGAGGCTTGATATTTGTGGGGTAAACTTGTGCAATTTGAACATAGAACTGACTGTAAAATCTCAAACCTTAAGAAATTAGATCGGTACCTGAAATGTAGAACCAAACTGCTCAAGAAGCAGTTTGGGGGTGGGAAGGTTAGATTGAGTATGCATTGGTAGATTGAGGATTTGAACTTTTTAATTTTACATCTTTAGTGTAAGGGGTTTCAATCAACGGGTATAAACCATAAAAACCAGCATAAAAACAGAAAAATGCTGAAGGTCTTATTCCGCTCTTCAAATTCCTTTTTGACTCGAGCAAGTAAGTCTGAGGGGTTCTTTGAACCTGGTACCCTAAGCTCAACTGAGTTGGGAACTTCTGACCTAAAGCTCGCTACAGGGGTCAACTAGAAAGCAAGTACGGAGAGTGGACTTACACATAAGACGTTAAAACATCTTTAACTTTTCTGTTTAAGTCTTTATGACTCGGATAATTAAGTCTAAGGGGTTCTTTAAACCTGGTACCCTAAGCTCAACTGAGTTGGGAGGTGCCGACCTAAAGCTCGCTACATGGGCCATATAGAAAGCAAGTATGAAAAGTATTGCACAAAGATGGTAAAAGACAAGGACATTAAAATAAAAAGTCGTCCATATGAAAGAAAAATGGAATAAAATGGTATAAGCTTTGTGGATTGAAATTCCTAACACTTTGTTAATTATTCTTGGTCTGTCGTGCATACTTTGTCTAGTCCTAACTGCCTTGCGTGGAAAAATGCAATTTATATATGTTTAGAAACCACATCAATAGGAAAGACCTCGGGATATGAGAGAAAAACAATAAGGTTGTGATCATCCATGAGAGGGTAAGGAAAATTAAAAGAAAATCATTGTTGACCACATGGGATTCGGGCTTACTCTTGCATAAAAAGTCACACATTGTCAAGTTTATTTTTGCTAAAGTTTGCATTGGATTCTGGCTATTCACACACACACACACACACACACACACACACACACACAATGAAGTTGAGCATCGGATGAATGAAATGATTTTAAGTTGTTCATATTTCTTTCTCTAAAGTGAATCGTCAATTTGGATTGTTGAAGCGCATAGTAAATAAGTTGACAAAAACAAAAACTTTTGTTATTTGCATTTTTATTTTTATAGTTAGTTTTATTTTTGTTCGAGGACGAACAATAGTTCTAGTTTGGGGGTGTTAATAAGTGTATTTTATACACTTATTTCTATTCTAAAAGAAGGATTTTATTTGTTTGTTTAAGAATATTTGCTATTTATTTAGTTAATATTGTTTATATTTCAGAAATAATCCAAAGTCGAGAAAACAAAGGAAATGAAGCAAAAACAAGTAATTTGGATGATAAAAGAGCTAAACTGTGAAAATCAAGAGTTGATGAAGTAAATCAAAAGGGTCAATTGGAAGAAAAGTCAAAGAAAGAACCAAATTGGAAGAAATTAGGAGTTCAAGGACTAAAGTATACAAATCAAAATAAGAGGACCAAATTGCAAATATTCAATAGCTGATTCGGATCAAGATAAGATACTTGAGGAATTTTAGGAGTCAATTGGATGCAATTAGAAGGTAAAAAGGAATGAAATATGGTAAGAATATTACCATAAATTCATTTTAATCAAACAAGGTATTCGGGCAGATTTTTAGTCAGACTTTGAAACCTAATTTCGGGACAATAAAAATTCGAATTGGGAAAATCCTATTTCGGGAAGAATTGTAACCTTTTACGTTATATTTCTAACGGACTTTGAAGCACCTTAATCGGATAAGTGAAAAAAAGATATGATCAAAATACTAAATGATGTGCAATAAAAGGATGAGGACCAAATTGCTGAAATTTAAAGAAGAAAATTGTTGCTGCCGATATAACCGTGCGGCCGCACGGTTAAAAAAGCGTGCGGTCGCACGGACAAAAAAATCAGCGACTGAAGGTTGGATTTTCGACGCTGCGATCGCGCACTTTTGAACCGTGCGGTCGCACGGTAGTCCCGACTGGGCCGCAGTTGGGATTTTTGCACGGATTTTAGCCAAATTCTCATATTTTTGACCTAGACTTCATGAACAGCTATAAATAAGAGACTTGGGGCACGAAATTAGGGGTTCCCAACTTGCTAAATTCATGCCAAAATGCTGTCGAAGTGTCGAGGGATCCAAATCATGCCAAGATCAAGATTGAAGATACAATTGCAAAGAGATGAATTGGGTTACATCTTTTCATATCTCTTGTTATTTATTTTCTATTATGTTTCTAGGCTATGTTAATTGTGTTGGAATTGTGATGATATTTCTTGATTCCATATTTTAATCTATTATTTAATTTATGCAATTCATGATTTTGAGCAATTGATGTATACTTTTTTTTATCATGCAATTACTTGATCATTAATTGTATGATTTTAGGTTGTGATTTCTTAAGTTCGAAAGATTGAGATTTCATTAGACTTGTGTCAATTGCCACAAAGTCCGATAGGGGATAGAAATATACCCCTATACTTTGTGTTATCTGCTATAGTATTCACAAAACTTGTAATGCTTTTCTATACATTTAGATTCGTCATAGAAATATAGTCGGATTGTGTATAGAAATAGTTGTTGATTCTTGTCTGTGAATTGTATTTAAATAATTGGTTAAGATATGGATGATAGAGTCAAAATGGATTCATAATTCTAATGCATTTATTTTCATTCATTTAAAATCGAATTTGTCCATTTTTTAGTTTAATCTTTATTTTAATTTTCAAAATCAAAATTCTCAAACTCAAACAAATTTCTTGTTCCGGTTAAGGTAGTAGTCTAAAATACAATTTAAAACAATCTCTGTGTGATCGATATTCGGACTTAAAATCCACTTTATTACTTGCGCGACCCGTGCACTTTCGGATAGTTATCAACGGCCACTAGAACATATTTGTCCAAAAAATAGGTAATTTACGTCACTTTTTGTGAAAAACGACGCCTATAAAAATGGCGGTGGCAATTTTGTAAATATCTTTGAACAGTATGCTTCAGTTTCTTACAAGAAACCAACGCATAATGTATGGCTGAACATAATGCGTTGGTTCTGAACAAAGAACCTACTTTATTATATACATCGGTTCTAAAATAGGAAACCGATGGACGCATAATGTTCAATTTTTTTAAGGTCGAAAAACGAGCTCCCAGCTCCCACATCTCTCTCTTTCTCTTATCAAGCTCACACGGCCTCTCTCTCTCTCTTTCGTTCCTCAAATCGCCGCCACCACCACTAAAGCTTTGCTCCCTCTTGCCTTGCCACCGCCTTTGTGTAAGGTGTATATATATATGTGTGTGTGTGTGTACACACATACATATAAGCATATTGATATATGTTATATTTATGGTGTATATATATATTTATGGTGTATGTGTATATTTAGATATAAAAACATGTATATGTATTGTGTGTGTTTATGTGTATAAATATTTATGTCTATCTATAAATAACACACACACACACACACACACACACACACACACACATATATATATATATATATATATATATATATATATATATATATATATATATGTTTATATTAGTCCCAAATTAGCAGTTTTAATCTTGAGGGGGAGGGGTGAATAGATTAAAATATATTTATTTTTAATTTAAAAAAATATTTCACGATAATAAATAAGTGTATATCAATTTTAAAATTATAATAAATAGATGAAGGAAATATAAAGTAAGAGTAAGAAAGATAACACCAGATTTATAGTGGTTCAGCTCAGCCTTTTGAGCCTACGTCCACTCCCAAAATATGTTTCTGGAATTTCACTCAACACCAACAAGAAGTCTCCCTTGCCGACTATGTCTCCTTCTCTCTCTACAATTCTTTCTCCCCACTCCTCTTCTCCATAGACTCCAATGTATACATGTATATAATCTGCCAAGTGGTGCCCTTATTTTGTCCACTAGAGGCCCACTTAACATTAATGTAGACTTTACTCTTGATGCCTCAATTTTTCTCAAATAATTCAAGATGGTCCTTGAATCTTTAATTGTGCAATTAAATCCATGAGATTTTAGTTATTCATTTCGTCGCTCGTCTCATACATGAATTGTTTGCAATTAATTCCTTCTTGTACGATTTTAGTCCATTTTCAGTCCATTTTCTTCGTTTTATCTCCATTTGTATCCAAATTTGAGTTTTTCCTAAAACAAACAAAATAAACATATAATGAGCAATATTATATCCTAAAACACTTACAATTGTCTAAATTTAAAATTAAGATAAGTACGAAAAACGTACTTATCACCAACGTACAACAACAACAAAATAATCTCTCTCAACTATTATGACAAGAGACCTCTCGACTTTTTTTTTCTTTTTCGAAATATAAAAAACTTGTATGATTTGATTGGTAAGAACTCTTTGCCCCCCCCCCCCCCCCCCCTCTTTTTGTAAATTGATCGTGTGCCTCTCCACACATGAAAACCTCTATTAATAGTCCTAGAGTTCCAATCATGTTTGAATCATAATTGGGAGGAAATCACACGCCTAGCAATCAACATCTTCATGAGTGGAAACAAATTATTGAATTTGAGGTTGTTTGGCAAGTGAGTTTTATTCTCCAAGTAAGTTGATCTCAATGGAACAATTCCCCATAATCTGTTTCAATTTGTTCCCCAATTTTGCAAAATAAATTTTGCTTGGTGTTAAAATCAATCAATCAATTCATCCATATGACAAGATTAATTGATCCCTGCATATGATTCTTTTCACAAATTATAACAATCATATAAAACAATTCCATACCAATTTAACAATCATATATATACGCATGTGGGAATAGATTATATATTTTGACAATGATGGAATAAAGTATTATAAAATAATATTTAAAATAATACTTATTATAGTAAACATATGAATAGTTAGTAATTGATTATCAATTCCATATACCAATTAATACACGTATGAGTGGAAGAATTGAATGGCTACCGGCCAATTTGTCAATCTAAAGTGATAATTATCTATCTCATATCAAATTCAAATTTTACCTATTAATAATTAATTGCTTTATAAGTGAAGCAATATAAGCAGATTTATTATGTAAAACTTAAAATTGTGCCATGATATATAAGTTGATTGGTATCAATTTAGTGCAAGATTTGTGACGTGTAAATTATAGAAAGTGATCCCCTAGTCAATAAGTAAAATATTTACTATATGAATCAAACAAGTATTTTAAATTTCACATACATCTCACTAATATATTAAATACACAAATATTTTCATCCTTTAAACAATTATGAATGAAACTAATTGCAATAAATCCAACTAAGCATAATTTAATCTATTACGTTTGTTGTCATCAAAATGTCCAATATCGAAATTTCGTTTTAACATTCTCCCCCTTAGTTATGCAAAATCTTGATAATGAAAAACTTCCCCTTAGTTATGCAAAATCCTTTCTCCCCCTTTGGCATCATCAAAAATAACTAATCATCAAGTATACAATCAAATAAGCATGCAAAGATGATGAATTCATTTTATTTATGAAATATTCATAATACCCAGTTCACCTCTTAACATGGAAAAACATTCATTTTGTAAGGCTTTTGTAAAAATATTAGCAAGTTGCACATCAGTTGACACATAATTTAAACAAATTAAGTTTTTTTGAACACAGTCTCTTAAAAAGTGATGTCTAATTTCTGTATGCTTTGTTCTACCAAATTGTATTGAATTAACAGACAAATTAATTGCAAAAATATTATTACAATATTTCTTTGTGGGATGAGATTAGAGATACCGTAATCCTTTAAAGTTTGTCTCATCCACAACAATTGGGTAAAACACACAGTTGTTGAAATATATTCAGCTTTCGCTGTTGATAATGGCACACTGTTTTGTTTCTTAGAATACCAAGAAACTAAGCAATTTCCAAGAAATTGATACGTGCCCGATATGCTTTTTCTATCTTCAAGTGCACCTGCATAGTCTGAATCACTATATCCCGCCAAGGTAAAATCAACATTCTTTGGATAAAATAGGACATAACTCAAAGTACCTTTTAGATATCTAAATATTCTTTTTACTGTAGTTAAATGTGATTCTTTAGGTGAACTTTGAAATCGTGCACACAAACAAACTGCATAATGAATATTAGGCCTACTAGCAGTGAGATATAACAAGCTGCCAATCATACTTCTATAAGTTGTAATATCAATAGTTTTACCATTTTCATCCTTGTCAATTTTTGTAGATGAACTGATAGGAGTAGATACATTTCTACCATTTTCGATTCCAAATCTCTTTAGTAACTCCTTAGTTGGTTTGGAAAATACTGATTCCATCTCCACTTTGTTTAATTTGCAATCCGAGAAAGAAATTTAATTCTCCCATCATGCTCATTTCAAATTCCCAATGCATTACCTTTGAGAATTCCTTGCACAACAATTGATTAGTAAAACAAAAATTAATGTCATCAACATAGACTTGAACAATCAAAATATCTTAATTAAAATGTTTGATAAAAAGTGTCATGTCAACTTTTCCTTTCACAAAGTCATGCTTTTCTAAAAAGTTACTTAATCTATCATACCAAGCTCGAGGAGCTTGCTTTAAACTATGTAAAGATTTTTTAAATTTATATACATGGCTGGAAAAATAATTATTTTCAAAACCACGTGGTTGTGCAACGTATACCTCCTCATCAATAAAGCCATTTAAAAATGCAGATTTTACATCCATTTGGTACAAAGTAAAGTTTTTGTAGCATGCAAATGAAAGTAAAACTCTAATCGATTCTAGTCTTGCAACAGCAGCAAAAGTTTCATCAAAATCAATACCTTCTTGTTGTGAGTACCCTTGAGCTACCAGTCTTGCTTTGTTTCTTATCACATTACCCAATTCGTCTAATTTGTTCTTGAAGATCCATTTTGTTCCAATGACTGATTGTTGGGTAGGTCTTGTAACAAGATCCCAAACTTGATCTCTTTCAAACTAATTAAGTTCCTCTTGCATTGCCACTATCCAATCTTCATCCTCAAGGGCTTATTTGATTGTCTTAGGTTCAATTTGAGACATAAATACCGTTTCTAAAAATTTGCACTCTGATCGAGTTTGAGCACCTTTTTCCATATCCCCAACTATCAAATATTTTGGATGACTGGGTTTGAATTTCCAACCTCTTGGGCGTTCAGATATTGATTCTTGATTTTGAACTTCTTTATCCTCAAGATTCATCTATTTGGATTTTTCTTCGGTTTCTTGGTATTCTTCTTCATCATCAGAAGTATTTATCACTTTTTCTTCCTCAGCTTCATTAAATTTGACATTTACCGATTCTACCACTATTAGAGTTCTCATGTTGAATATACGATAAGCTTTACTCTTTGTTAAGTACCCAAGAAAAATACCTTCATCGCTATTTGGATCCAATTTATCTAAACGGTCTTTAGTATTCAACATGAAACATTCACATCCGAAAACTTTGAAGTATTTTATGTTTGGTACTCTTCCATTCCACAGCTCATATGAAGTCTTCTTCATTTTGGTCGGATATATACAAGATTAATAATGTAGCACGCAGTGCTTACTGCTTTAGCCCAAAAATACTTAGGCAATTGATTCTCGTTCAGCATGTTTCGACACATCTCTTGTAGGGTTCTGTTCTTCCTTTCAGTTACTCCATTTTGTTGAGTTTTTAGAACCGAAGCTGAACAGAAATTTTCATCTCGATTCCGATTCCTTCAATAATCGAAACGAAAATCGAAATGCCCACCCCTACTTTAGGCCTAAAATGACATTTGACCCAGATAACTTGGGCACTTCTCTAAATATAAACTCCTTTCATTTGGTACTCAGTGATAGAATTGATGGGACACAAAAAAATGTGAAGGAGGTATCCCATTTTCTCTCCTAGACAATAGATTCGGATTCACCTCTTCTTTGCTCTCATTTTGGTGGGAAATTTTTAGGTTGAGGGTTTGAACAAGACTTCTTGGTGAGGTCTGATTGTAGTTCTCCTTTTGTTATCTATTTTCTTGCTAGAGTCTCTTTTCTTGGTGATTAGAGTGGTTTTAGAATAGGTGTAAAACATAGAAGCGAAATTTTATTCTTAGTGGAATCCGGTTGATAATTTGGTATGGTGTATGATTCACTTTTAGGAATCTTTTAGGTGTTCTTGATATCAATCTTGTGATGCAATGAACTTCTTGACGTGCCTAGTGGAATTTGTGCGTAAATTCAAATTTAATGGATTGCTCAACTAGGGAATAGGTGATTCTTGAATTACCGAATCCGGGTTCTTTGGACCGAAAAATCTTTGTGTTCTTGCATTTACATTTTTGATTATTTCATTCTATTATTCAAATCGATCAAACACCAACAATAATTTCCTGTGAATTATAGACTTCTTAAAAACATGTCGACTTGTAAGTGATAAAACAATATTTTAATAGATAAGTCTGAAATTCAAATGGCATCCGCATCCCAATTACTCATCTCGTAAAATCTTAATTATATAATATAAAAATATCTTACACTTTATAAAAATATAAACTAAACAAATTATTTTAAATGGTAGTTGTGTGACTCAACACAATTAAAAAATAGGTAAGAAAGGGGGTGGGAAATTCGATAATTATATGTGTGTGTGTGTGTATATGTAATACCGCTTTTCATTTCGTACCCTTTAAAAAATTCCACGTCATATTTATACTAATGTATTTGAAATTTGAGAATTTAATTTAATTTTACGTCAATGATTTGAATTGTTTTGCAGTGGAAGGACTTGGACGCCGTCTCGCTCAATGTGCCAATTAGGAAATTTTAAATTTGTTTACTTGCAATTTATGTGAATAATTGTCTTATTTCCTAAACATGCCAATTCTTATTTTTGTCAAATTATTATCAGTGGTAAATTTTAGGGTATTTTGTAAATTTACGATAGAAGTGTACTTAAGTACGTCCCTAGAGAGACTTGAAGGACCAATTTGCAATCACCAAAAGTTCATTTCTTAACCTAACCCTCAAGACTCACTCCCTCACTCTCGTTCCATGCCTCTCTCACTCTCAGTTTCGTCTCTCACGCTCGGCTCTCGTTCTCTCCCTCTCCCGACGTTGCTCTCTCTCTGTATCTGCGCTCTCTGTCTCTCGGCACGCCGCCACCCCACCGGAGGTCATTGCCCACCGCCGCGACCACCACCTTAACCACTACGCGCGGTAACGGCCTCTCACCCCGCGCGCACGCACACACTCGCACGGCCACTCACAGTTCACACGATTTTCACACACACACTTGAATATACATTGTGATGTATGTGTATATGTATATACTTTGTATACTTTCAGATTTTGCCTTGCTTGGATTTTTGAATTTCAATTTTTGATTAATTTGTATGTATATATGGAATTATATGTATATATTGTATTTATATATAAATTCAGTTTGAACTATCAAGATATTAGGTGTAGACATACATTACGGTGTATGTATATATGTAAAATTTTCAGATTTTCCAATTTATGTAGATTTCGAATTTTAAAGACTAATTTTGGGAATTTATGTTGATGATGTTAATGTGGGTATATTGATTTATACGTATGTATAGATTTCCTATGCGAATTTCAGATTTTTCAAATGGATGAATGTATGTATAACTTCAGATTTTTGAAAATAATATAGATAGATGTATGTTAGTTTTTAAATTCTAAATTTAAGAATTTGATTGTTTAGTTAACCATTTGAGTTTGTAGTTTGTCTTAAAATGATAATTTTTATATGGGGAAGAATATAAATTGTCATTTATGTGATAAGTTGATAAAAATGTGAAATGAATTGATACGGATATACATGTATATATATTGATTGGTTAATTTACAAATTCGAATTTTGGTGGATTTCAAGTTAGAATTTGGTTTGAGATTTGAGTAAATGTATTTAGACAAGTTCGAATCAAATTGTGAGTCACAGGATTTTTTAACTTCAATTGTGGATTTCAAATTTTGGATAATGTGCGTGGGTGAAGTTTCAAGTTTTTAAATCCGTAAGTTATGTCTTTTAAATTTGTACTGCTAGTTAAGTTGAAGCATAATGGTAATCTTTGAAATATTAAGGGACTCTATGAATGTTTTTATTAATTTTCACTCAGTTATGATTTCAAATTTGAATTGGTCAATGTCAATTATGGGGGGTTAATGCTAATAAAAGTATATTTTATTTAATGAATGAACATAACTAGGATTGTTGGTACATTGACGACACGGGCAGTCGAGGCTCCTCCACTTGCAAATCCAGATGACGGTAAATACTAAGGATGTCAAGTAAGTAAACTTCCCCCTATTTTCATAGAAGTTGAATGTAAATGTGAAAGTTATGTGTAAATGACTGTCGTGCAACTTACTTGCTTTGATGAATTGTATTCACTTTATGAAAGCATATGTTATTGAGAAGAATGTTAAAGCATGCACGTTATCATGTCATTGCATCATTAAGCATGCATTGGCATCGAAATGGTAAAGTCAAATGTTTTAATGAAAGTAATGTGTCAAAGTGAAATTTTGTCAAAAAAGTATGTATCCCAAGTTTTTGAAAGAATGGGTGTACTTCTATGTCATGAAAGGTCCGAGTGGGAAATGGGGCGCGGGGGACCGGCGTACCCGAATGTAATGAGCCGCTTTGCGGTGGAATGAACGTAATGAGCCGCTTTGCGGTGGAATGAATGTAATGGGCCGCTTTGCGGTGGAATGAATGAATGAACCGCTTTGCGGTGGACATGCGCATGTTAATCTGGTTCCAAATAAGAATGGCCCACTGTTATCTGATTGACTAGAAGTTACATCAAGTGAGCTCACGATGGAAATGAAGTGAAAGTTTTGAAATGTTAAACGAAAGTTTGAAAAGTTGAATTTTCTGGAAAGTAAAGAGAAAGGGATACATATATGAAATTTTTAAAGCATTCATGTCATAAGCATGCATTCATGCATACAGTTTACTTACTGAGCTTTAGCTCACCCCAATCCCTCCCCAATATTTCAGGTGATGAAAGTTAGATGATCAGAGGAGAACACTTGGCGGCTGACTTCGACAGTACCCACCGTCACCTTAATTAATAAAGTTAAATTGATTCAAGTTGTCGTTTAAATTTATTCCTTCATCTATTGTTATTGGTAATGTTTGGTTGAAGTTAGTCTTGATTACGTATTGGTGACGCAATTGAGATTAAATTTCCTCTTAATTCTTTTGTCAATGTCGTTTGATATTTTGAGAAATCTTATGATTGAGGAGTTTGGGAAATGTATGAATTGGTTTTGGAGATGATGAATGTGATTGAGATGTGATGGATGTTTTAAATTTTAAAATGGTTTTTGATGTCCCTCTACAGGTTGGCTATGTCCAATTTATAGAGGAGACTCTGCCGAAATTTCTGTAAAATTTTATAATAGATAAATGAATATTTTAATTGTGCAACCGTTTTAAATTCCGCATTTTAATGTTTAAACGATTTATTTCCGCATTAAAAGAAAAAGAGAAGTTAACACCTAGGTTTAAGATTCTTGAACTTGGGGTGTTACAGTATATATATATATATATATATGATGCTGTAAAAATTCTTAACCTTGACGTCGCAAGATCTGGAGTTGCTGGATTGCTGGAAAAGATGAATAGATTCTCCTTAGATGACCTGCAAAAAGGTGAGGAGGATTCTCCCCGCGACCCTCCGATGTGAGAATTAGTATTCTGGAAAAAAGTAGAGAAAAATATAACTGAAAATATGTAGAGAATTATGAATGAATAATACGTGATCAAAGGAGTTGTATTTATAAGGCTGAAAAAGCCCATAACCTTCTTTAATTAAAAGAATGAGTCCTCTTTTGTATAAACTTACATTTTAAGAGGAGTTCAAACTATATAAGGATTGAACTCCCCATTTTTAGGATAGGGAAAAATACATAAATGAGGTGTTTTAAAATACAAATTTCAAAAATGAGGTCAAACTTCTATAATTTCAAAAATCAGGTTTTTATTAGAATTAATTAATTTAATTAAAGAAATAAAAATATTTTAATAAATAAATATATTAAGGTCACACCATTATATAATTTCAAGTCACAAAGGACTAATACTTTTAGGTCACAAGTCAAAATTTTAAGGTCACTAATATTTTAATAAATAAATATACTAAGGTCACAACATTATATAATTTCAAGTCACAAAGGACTAATACTTTTAGGTCACAAGTCAAAATTTTAAGGTCACTAACTTATTTTTAGGTCACAAATCTTTTAAGTGCCAATTACCAAATTTAGGTTACAATTATTTGATTTCTAGGTCACAACTTATCAATTATTAGGTCACACAATCTTTTAAGTCACATTTATCATATTTTTAGGTCAAAACATCATACAAGCACAAGACCTGCAACCACCACCTGCCAACGCCAACATCCCGCCACCATTTATAAGGTCACAAGAAAAAATTATAGGTAACAGTTCATCATCAAGGTTATCGCCACCGTCACCGCCACCACAATGGTTTCAACGCCATCGTCGCCATACTGATTTCTTTAGGTCATATATTATGTGAGAGGTCATGTTCCAAGCATTCAACGTCTCAAAAATTCAACACCTATCACCGCCAGCGTCTCACCACCACCATCACCACCACCGTGCCACGTGAATATCACTGCCTCCACTTCTTGTTGTCTGCACTACCACCGCCCAAGTCACAATAAATAACACAATCAACAATTGCAACAACTAGCGTCTCACCACCACCACAGCCACGGTGCCTGTGAATATCACCGCCGCCTATCCACCACGGCCTCCACCACCACCACCAACAGCTCACATCCAAAATCCCAAAATCAAAATTCCACTCTCTCCAACAGCACATACCTCATTCTCCAACAGTAAAACTACATACCTCACAACCTACAACCAGAATCTCGCTACCTCCTGTCACCGCCGCACCCTCTTGCACCCCACCGCAACCATCTGCACCCCACCATCACAGGTTCATCAGCACAAATTAACAACCACAGATCTCCCAGAATCCCACTCCCTCCTGTCACCGCCGCACCTCCTTGCACCCCACCATCACAAGTTCATCAGCACAAATTAACCACCACAGATCTACCACCACCAATTCGGATCAACCACCATAAGATGCTGCTGCGAAGGAGGTGCAACAATGACCGCCTCGGCCGTAAGACAGTGTTGGTGGCGTGGAGTTATAAACAGAAATGGAAGAGATGGTCTCACTCCCTCCCGTCACCGTCGAGTACCTGCCTGCACCCCACCATCACAGGTCAACCACCACAGATCAACCACCACCAATTCGGATCAACCGCCATAAGGTGCTGTTCGCTGCTGCGAGGGAGGCGCGAAAATGACCTCATCGGCTTGGTGATGTCACCGCCGCTGTGTGGTGGCCTGAAAAAGAAGCGTTGCCGATGGATTGAAGAGAAGCTTTGGTGGTGATGTGAGGAAACGGCGTGAGAATGAGGAGCGAGAGAATGAGGAGCGTTTGAATTAGGGTTTGGAAATTATGGGTTGAAATAGATAATTAATTTAATTTTGTAATATTATTAATTAATTAATAAAATCTTAATGAAACCTGAAAATTGAATAAATATATGTTTCACCTTATTCTTGAATTTGGATCTTTAAAAGTAGGGGTAAGTGTAATTTCCACTTAAGGATATTTCCTTATATTCACGTCTTGTCTTGTCATGGGGCCCAAGAGTGTGGCCCTTGATGAACCCATAAACGAAGGATGATTTGAATCTCTTTTGTATTGGACCTTATGTGTAATAGGACCAAGATGGACCGACCAGGAAATTCGAGATATGACCAGATAAGCAGTGGTCGAAAAGACCCGACCTAAAGGATGGAAAATGTCCCGGCTTATGGCACATGAGTACACAAAGGGAATGACCTAGCAAGGTCGGGCAATATGCCTGGTCTATGTAATTGGTCGGGCAATCAGGCCCTACCCTTAAATTATTCGATTAGCTCTTTTTAAAGGAGTTCAGGCATTTGGGCCGGTCTAATGGTCAAGATGGGCCAGCCCGTATACTTTAAAGGCATAACTCATCCTTGAACATTGTGAAATTGTACCGATCATATATATAATTTTTTTTCCACAAAGACTAGTAAGTTATAACTCATGTTTACTATAATATAATTATTCAAATAATTCAAATCTATATAACTAAAATTTTGGTTTATTACGTCATGCAATTATAAAGTGTCATTCTCAGTTTACTTATGTAGTTCCTAAAAAAATCATGATTTTTGACTAAGATTTCTATAAAATTTCCAAAGTACATTAAAAAAAAATGAGAAAACAGATTTGTTAAATATAGTAAACGGTTTTAAGATTCTATATTAAGATCCAAAAAAGAATGAATAGATCCTTAACTTGACCACATAGAAATAACCGTCGATAGAATATTAACCAATCAACCTCCTTATAAATAAGAATGTCGAGTTGGTACAAATCATTTTCTTTTGATCCGTCTAAACATCAATAGCAAAGAAATATGGCTAGACTTGTACCCGTTTCAATTCTCTTCGCTGTAGCTTTATGTTTTTCGTTCCTTTCTAGAGTCTATCCAGAAGATGTTCCCCAACCTCCAGTTTCTCAATTCTACATTCAGGGACAAGTTTATTGCGATACATGTCGTGCTCGATTCATTACTGAACTTAGCGAGTTCATCCCAGGTACATAATTATAATCCGTATAAAGTACTATTCATATAATTATATCTTGGTTTTTATCCCAAAAAAGGGGAATATATTTGTAAAATTTCGAGAAAATTGAATTTGATGCTTTAGTTGTTGTTGAGATTCTTTATCCAACAATTTACGAGGTAGAGCATGTAAAATTGCTGACACTTTTTTAAATAAATTGTGCACACACAAACAATTGTACATACGAGAATAAAGGTTAAGAACTTAAGCTTAAAGATGTTTTAGACTTTCACATACCATTTCTTTCATTACAACATGGACATGCAATATAACAACATATACCCATCTCAATATTCTAATATAATGAATGTTTGGTTATAAGAATTCCATTGTTGTTCATTCAGACATATTTTTACAATTCATAAATTATAATTTAAACCTTACTTGTAGGTGCCGGTGTTCGCCTCCAATGCAAAGACAATGAGAATGGGAAAGTAACATTTACTGAGGTCGGTTACACGAAAGCAGAAGGACTATATAGCATGCTCATTGAACGGGATCACAAGAATGAGTTTTGTGAAATCACACTTATTTCAAGTAGCAGAAAAGATTGTGATGAAATCCCTACTGAAGGATGGCTAAAATCATCATTGAAATTTATACTCAATACAGTAAATGGCACCACACGCACGATAAATCCTCTTGGATTCTTCAAGAAAGAAGTTCTTCCAAAATGTCCACAAGTCTTTAATAAGTTGGGTATGTATCCCCCAAATATGTGAAGAATTCAAAAATAAGACATTATTGAA
Organism: Ligustrum vulgare; assembly: GCA_963555705.1. Taxonomy (NCBI): domain Eukaryota; kingdom Viridiplantae; phylum Streptophyta; class Magnoliopsida; order Lamiales; family Oleaceae; genus Ligustrum; species Ligustrum vulgare. The sequence continues at coordinate 21,142,906 of OY743173.1, read as the reverse complement.
TAATTTAGTGTGGCTTTTTGTCAAGGCTTTTGATGGCCTATAAGGGCCTTGTAGTATAGAATATTTTTCTTTGTAATTTTTGTAAGATTTTGAGAATTTCCTTGTGGCCAGACAATAAAATTTGTAGATTATGATGAGATAAAAAAATAAATACAATATATATTGTAATATTCTTCTACTATCTTGTGTCAATTTGAAGAGAAAAATGTTTATTTTGAAGGACTTTACATCATCATAAATTGTGAATTGAACTTCTAGATATGTAAATTGAATTTCAACATTTGTAGTTGATGCTTTTGCTATCTAAGAAGTTATATGTGATATTGGCTACTTACATAACTAAGAACTCAATTATAAATTACATTAACAAATTAAAGGACTACCAAATTAATCATTAAGAAGGATCACTATAACAAAAACTATCTTTCGCAACGTTCAAAAAACGTTGCCAAAAGGCTTTTACAAATTTTTTTTTAGTGTTACAAATTGCAGTTTTGCTATAGAGCAAAAACCTTTTGCAACGTTTTTTAAGTGTTGCCGTAGACCTTTTGCAGCGTTTTTTAAGTGTTGTCGTAAACCTTTTGCAGCATTTTTTGAGTGTTACCTTAAACCTTTTGCAATTTTTTTTAGTGTTACCGTAAACCTTTTTGCAATTTTTTTTGAACGTTGCCGTGTGCAATTTATTTATTTTTAATTATTGAATATTTATTTATAAAACCTATATTTCCTCATTAATTTATTAAAATTATAATTTGTACAAATGGCAAAAATAATTTACAAATTCTCGAATTCATACAAAATAAATAACATTTAATGTTTAATAAATTCACAAAAGAGCCACGTAATCCATACAAAATAAATAGTGTTAATATTTAATTATATTTAACAAATTCACAAAAGACCAAATCATCATATCACAAAAACAAAAGAAATAGTTGATGTCTTAAAAAAAAATGTATAATTTTCCACCCAATCCACCACCACAACCAGCTCCGCTCTAACTTCTACACCTAATCCCTACCAGACCCTCCTCCCAATTCGATACCATTTCTTCCACTTAATCTCCCACCAACCCTGCCTCTAGCTCATCCACTCAATCCCACCACCAGCCCTACCACAAGCTCCACTAACAAATTCACGATGATTAAAAATATATTTAGAATGAGAACCCAAAGTACCTCTGTGATTTTTGTAGTGATAAAATCATTTTAGATTGCCCTTCTTCATTCGATTTTCTTGAACTGAATCTAATCTTCTAGCAAGATGTGCGAAGCCTGTAACTGAAACGAAAGTCGATTCATTAAATAATCCTACATTTCTTCATATATATATATATATAAATACCATTTCACATCCTAATCAACATATATACAAGCAAGAATTGAGAATTAACTGTCGGACAAACAGGGAGCTAGGGAGGCGCGATGAAACCAGCTGTGGCAACAGGAGGAGCTGAGCACTTCAGAGGACGAGCATGTCGGTCAAAGAGCTGGGAGAAGGCTTTACGGTGGGCGGTGGCAGAGTTCAGAGAGGGGGGAAGAGAAGATGGAGACGGAGGCGTTGAGAGAGAGGGGGGAGAGGTCGATTTTAGGTGGGAGGATAGGTTTTAATAATTTTAAGCTTTTGTTAATTTCAATTCACTCAACTTTAAATAATGTGAAATTAAGTCCCAAGATTGAAGCTCAACGTTTTTCAAACGTTGCAAAAACTTAAGCTATTGTAACATTTGAAAAACATTGCAATAGACTTTTGCAACCTTATAAAAACGCTGCAATATCTTAGGCTTTTGCAACATTTTTAAAAACGCTACAAAAGCTTAGGTGGCGTTCTGTTTGTATTTTATTTTGTATTTTCATTTTCGAAAATGTTTTGTGTTTCCTGTTTTCATTTTTGTTTTCAAATTTTCTGAAAACGCGTTTGGTTTGTCATTTCTGAAAACTGTTTTTGAAAATGAAAAGCTAAAAAATACGTTCTGTTTGAAATTTTGCAGAATACTAATTAAACTATTTTTAATTAATTTGCTTGCAAAATACTAATAATTCAAACTCAAATTTCCTTTCACAATACACTGAAAACATGGTTACATGCAACATACTAATGTGAGCATTAAGAGTCTATATTAACACAGCTTGGTTAGGTTCGAGATTTGAAAAAGCTCTACTTCTATTAAAATTCAGAAAATGCAAGTTTTTTCAAAACCATCAAAGTCCATTTATCAGTGCATTTTTTGAAATATAATAACAAGAATTCTCACTTATTATTTTTTTTTTTTTTGTAATGTTGATATTGAATTCAATAAAACTTTATTTAAACTTAGTTCCAAGTTAGGATAATTCTCAAAAAAAAAAAAAAAGTATTTAGGCTTAGTTCCAAGTTAGGATAATTCTAAAAAAAGTAATAAATAAATAAATAACTAAAAACTTTATATTAAGCTTAGTTCTAAGTTAAGATAATTCTTAAAAAACAAAAAACAAAAAAAATCCCAAAACGCGTTTTCGACATTTTTTGTCGAAATACACACAAAACGTTTTGGGCGTTTTGCGTTTTGTGTACAAATTTTTTTTTGTTTTCCAAAATGCGTTTTCGAAAATGGTAAAGAGAGCGCGTTTTTAGCGTTTTCTAAAATAAAAATAGAAAACGACCTCAAAACAGCAAAGAGAACAGGGACTTAGCTTTTGCAACATTTTTAAAACATTGCGAAAGCTTAAGCAATTGCAGCATTTGAAAAACGCTGCAAAAGCTTAATTTTAATGTTGCAAAAATTTCAACTTATGGCAACAATTTTTGAACGTTGCAAAAAGGGATAAATCTCAAAAATATGAACCAATGGCAACATTTAATTACAAAATGTTTCTGTTGACCCCTTTTAGCAACATCTAATTACTGAATGTTGTCGTTTAAGTGTTGCAAAAGCCCCATTATATTGTAGTGGATACTTTTACCATAAGTACATATTAAAAACATAATTCTTAAGTCTTGACGAGAAATCGATTTTGAGACGAATTTTTCTATCCTGGAATGATCACCAAGCTCTTCAGCTTAATGTTCAGATTGAGTTGTGTTGAATTATAAACTTCTTGGAAATTTTATTGAGTTTGTATTTAAAAGGAAATGATCCAAGTAACTCTTTATTTTTTTTTTTAGTGATTGGAATTAATGAGTTATAAGTTGTAAGATATATGAAATAATTATGAAGATGGACTATTGACAAAGTGTTTTTTCAACCAGAAAAGTACTATATCCAAAAGAAACTTCTGATCAAGGTTCTAAAATACGTAATGCATTGCTATGCGTCGAGATTGAGAATCAAGAATCACAAGTTTAGCCGTGTCAATGCACAGAATAGTTGTCATAATGGGTTTCGTACTTTTAATAATATTTAATTAATTTTAAGACATTAGATAAATTTTTATTTGAAAAATAGATTTTATTACATAAAAACTAAATACACAAATAATATAAAATATATAAATATTTTTCTTTAATTTTAGAATTATTAACTCAAAAAAATAGAGATTTATGGTTGATAATTTTATTTATATTATACTATTTGTTTCAAAATGTTTAGATATTTTAATCCTTATAAAATAAGAAAAATAATATTTAAATAATAGTTTAGAGAAAAAAGTCAAACAAATAATGGTAAGTAAAAACAATTAAAAAAAAAAAAAGCAAAACAATTTAAAAGGAAAACAAGTAAGAGAAACTCTATCAGTTCCCATCCCACATCGGATGTTGATGCGGGATGGGAACACCTATTACCCTTATAAAGGAGCTGTTCAGTGGTAAGTTGAATTAAATTTGCAAATGGATTGCATATGTTTACATGTAGCCCTAAGTATAGTTTTTTTAATTATTATTATATATTTAAATAGCACTTGTTCAATTGGTTTCTAACTGATTGAATTAAAAAAGTAACGATTTATTATTAGTTCTTGACCATTAATCATCGATTTTTTCGATTTATGTTCAGTAAAAAATATTATTCCTCGCATATGGGTAATGCGAGGCGTTTTCCTCACCCATTGCACTAATGCGCGTCTAGGAAACTTTTATTCCCGCATTTTAGAACACCGATGCAATATATATTTAACATGTATTTGATTAGCTGATTTGCATAGAAATATGAATCATGGTTGAAGGAATTACAGGCTTTGCAGCAGGAAAGCAAGGAACACGCATCAAAGCAAGAATAAACCAATCCCCCTAAAGTTTTCTTCTATTACATTTTTTTTATCATTTTACGTTGTATTAATCTACTTAGCCAGATTGATTTACCTAATGATTTACCAATTTCTGTATTGGCACAATTATGATGGTTGATTTTAAAGATAATGTAATGGGTGAAGTGATGAATTTCTGCCAAGTGTATTGTCGGTAAATCAGTCGACAACGCAGCATGGATCTTTTACATTTATGTTACATTAGTTCTATATGCTAATGAGTTGTCATTTAGTGATTGGAGGATTTGAATTGTAGCGTCTACATATATGTACTGTGAACGCAGCTCATCTTTAGAGTTTTTTTTTTTTTTTTTTTTTGTGAGTTTAAAATTTTTCCTGCAAATCCTTTTACTTTCTTTGATCATGGTATCAGAGGCCAGAAAATTGAAGAGATTGATCATCTATTAAAATCAACATGGGGCAGGAGGATCCCCTGGGATAGAAACTGAGAATGTAGCAGCATCAAAGCAATACTCAAATAGAGATTCATGAATCCCAAAACTCAGATCATCCTGGTATGAATTTATTCTATTCGGTATTAATGGGTAGAAACTACCTTAGTTGGAGTAGACATGTTATTATAGCTTTGGGAGCTAAAATGAAATTGGGTTTTATTGATGGGACCTGTGAAAAACCTTCTAAAATTCCATCCAAGCTAGAACGATGGACTCAAGTCGACTGTATGGTTAGATCATGACTACTAAACTCTATTGCTAAGGATATAGTAGGGCCTTCATTTATATAGCTTCAGCGAAGGAGCTTTGGTTGGAATTGAAGGAGCGATATTGTAGCAATCGAGAATTTTCATGACTTATTTAAATAAATATTATTTATTTTAAAAATGTGTCGCTACGACTTTGCCCATTTATTTTTAAAACATGTGTTCGTCTAACCAATTAAATGAAATTAAATTTATTTAAAATTTGAGTTCAATTACAGTTTTAAAAATGTTCCAGTTTCATTATTTGTTTTTTTAAAGTCCAATTTCAATTTTAATAATTTTTCAAATTCATCGTTGATTTCTAAATCCAGATTATTTTAAGTCCAAGATCAAAATTTTATCTTATTATTATTCAATCAAAGTTATATCGAATCAAAACTTGCCTTAACCTAGCTTGGAATCAACCCATCAAACCTAAATTCTTGAAGCTCACTTCCCAGAAATTCTCCCCTTCACATCTCGATCCATTCATGACTGAGTTACATTCCAGAAGTTCTTCCTCAATCTTGAATCCTTCATTGAATAGCTTCTTACCTTCAATAGCAGACCAATAATTTCATCTCAACACCAAAATCTTTCAATTAGAAATATCCCCACAAGTCATATCCTTTGAATATGGCAGATTTCCTTCAAATTTTTCCCCCACGTGCTCCTTCTTCCTTTGCACCTGTTGATTCTGCCGCTTCCAAATCTCCTCCCAATCTTTCCTAAAATCAATTTTTCAACCTAAATTACCAATAATAAATCACAGTCAATGTTTATTTCTTCCCAATCTCATCACAAATCACGACACATAGAATTTGTTCCAGCAACTCCAACTTCTAGTATGAACTCTCCCCTCTCTAGTACCACTTCACGACAACCATGCCACGGGAAATTCACGTTGATGCTAGAATGTCGATTTCTAGTCACCAACGGATGAGCAATTCCATGAACACACAACCCGGAAATCACTACCTCCACAACCACAACCGATCATTTCTTAAAATCTGAAAATCCAGATTTCACGACCACCACACATACACATATGGACAGCATCCTTCATTACACACCCTAAAGCCCCGACCTTCACTGCCTAAATTCCAAACACCACCCACAACCCACAATTGTCGCTTGCCCTCCATTGCCCAATCTCGAAATACCCACCATTCATCACCAAAAAAACCCAAGAAACCCAAAATATAAATTTACTCAAGACTTACACCCTCGACCACTTTCGACCTGAGTATCGTCAGGAAATCATACAAATCGGGCCCCTGTTTGCGTTTGTTATTCGCACAATCACCCAAGTCTTCACCCTACCACACTCCCACTCTCACTTCCGCCTCGTGTCGACAACGCCTCGCCGGTTGAAGTGCCTGCAGCGGCTAGAATCAGAGAAAGGGGCTTCCCGTCACTCCTCTCTCCAACAAGTTTAGAGAGAGAGAAATGAGAGTGATATATTTGATATTTTTACTTTTAAAATTTTCCCTTTGGTCCCCACATATTTAAGATTCTCTATTTCAACCCCAAAAGGTTTCAAATAGCTATTTTAAATCCCAAGTATTTATGAAAATCTGATTTTGGACCAGAAACTTTCTATTTTTATCAACTCAGTCTCCGATTCCCAAAGTTCTAAATTTCAATCCTTAAGTTTTTTAAAACGTTTATTCAGACCTGCAGTCTTGGAATATTTTCAGTCAGCCCACTGTTTTTCGAAAGGCCCATTTCAACCCCTATACTTTTAAAATTCTAGCTTTCTTTAAAATTTTAATTTAGCCCCTAAACTTTATTTTATCTCTTTAAACCTTAAATTTTTTTCAAAATACTAAATTAATTTAATTTTCTTTTATCTAGAAGAAACATTCAGTGATTTAGAATAATGACGTAACATTCTCCCTCTATTTTCAAACTCGTGAATTAAGGTAGACTCGCCTCCACTAATTAGTTTAAATTATAATTGCATGTATTATGTGAATTTTACGTGATTTAAATGCTTTGATGCATGAGACAAGACAAGAATATCTCTTATGAGATAAAATCAGAATGATGTGGTTATGCATGACTTTAATGCTTTAATGCATGAAATAATGACGTGGTTATGCATAACTTAAATGCTTAAATGCTTGAGATGAGACTACTCACACCCTATGATATTTAAAGAGTCTATGATTATGATGATGTGGTCACTGTATTAGTTACATAATTATGTATTCAATTATTCTGTAAATCAATTATTGGCGATGAGTCTACTGAGTATTTCTTTGGACATGCTCACCCGTTTTTAACAGCATTTGTAGATTTCGGAGATGGTGACGAATGAAGGGCAGGGGTGGCAAATTAATAATGAAGTTATATCTCTTGAAGATCATGATTTATGAGTTTAATAAATTATTTTGTCGTTACAAAACTTAAGAATTTAAAATTTAAAATTTTATGAATTGTTTTAAATAAATCTGTTTGATTTAAGTTCTTGTTGTCGATTTTCAAATAAATATGATGTTTAGATTTGAGTTTAGTTCCGCAATAAAGTTAGCTTTAAAGGAAGATGTGGCGTCCCGGGCTTTACGGAACTTGGGGCGTTACAAATATGGAGAATACAACGGTCCTATATTGTATCAATTACAAATAAAAATAAGTAGTATTTCACAAGGAGTTCAAACAATTGAAAAATACTACACCAAATTGAAGAAATTATAAGACGAGCTTACCTGCTTGATGTAATACCCACTTGCACCTGCACAACTTCTAAGGAAGTCTAAAATCTAACCACTTTCATCCGGCTAATGCAAATTTTAATGGGTTTCAACGAAACTTTTGATCATATATTAGAAATCAAATAATGGTAATGGATTCCCTACCTTCGGTGAATAAGGCTTATTCTATGATTTTAAGAGTGGAAAACCAGAGAAAGGTACACAACATTTTTCCCGACACGAATGAAAATGCTGCAATGTTGGTTAAGGCTACAGATTATAAAAGAGACAATGGAAATAGAGGAGGTTACAACAGAGGATCTGTCAAATATGGCTTTGGGAGAGGACTGTACAATTCAAGAAGAGGAAATAATAGAAGATATGTAGGTGTAAAGGAGAATTCACACTGCATTCATTGTAATATGAATGTGCATACTAGATAGGGTTGTTTCAAATTAGAGTTTGTTTGAATGTGCATACTAGATAGGATTGTTTCGAATTAGAGTTTGTTTGACCCCTGGTTCTTGGAGAAATTGTGCTTTGGAATAGTAATTTTGAAAGAATGTGTTGTTAAAAATTGTTTGAAAAAGTCAAATATTGTGAGATTGACTAAAATGGATGGTTGAGATTGAATGTTTTTAAAACTAGGTTTTTCAAAAATTGGGGGCCAAACGGGGCTTAATAGTATATCCATATTGGTATAAAATACCAAAGGAGCATAGAAGTAGAAATTTGGATGATGGACGTTTTTTAGCCAACATGGCTGATTCACCATTAGATTTTGAAGTTGAATAGATCAGGAGAATGAACGTAACAAAATCTTCATACATTGCTAACATGGTTAAGCAAGAAGAATTCAAAGTTTTGAAAGAAAAGAGGCTCACAAACATGGAGAATAAGGTGAATTTTGCCCACATCAATGAGTATGCAGATATGAGTTCATATTATTCACTTTTGGCTATGATTGATTGTCTGAAACCGGGTACCTGGATCATTGATACATGTGCTAGTAATCACATCTGTATAGACATGAATTTAATGATAAATTAGAAAGATGCAATATAACCTATTCACGTATGTGTAAGGATTTTAATAAATCGTGTGGGCTTATATGTGAATTATTGTGTATTGAATAAAAAGCTATCAAATTTGGTTAAGCCCATTTAAAGTGATCTAATAAGGATTTTATACATATTGGGTTTTAATGCATCTAATTAATGTATGGGATTTTATGTGTAGATACCAGGCCATTACCTAATTCATGATGGGCCGAATTAGGTTAACTGGAAATTCAGTATATATAGTCGGTTATGGTCCCTGAATTATACGTACTATTCATTCTGTCTGATATCCCATCATCAGAGAGAAAATAAAGACTACGTATTGATTTGAAAGATCCAACTGTCGAATCGTTCATCGTGAACTATATCTGATTAAGGTACGCTTCCGCTTCAGTTATTTAATTCTTGATAATTCAGCATGATGATTTTGGATCGTAGATAAACAATTATCTGTGATAGAATTTACTAACAAGTGGTATCAGAGCCGACATCATGTTGGATTATCAGATCTGTGTGTTTAATAATTTGTTTAGAATTTGGATTTAGAAAATCTGTATAATGGCTACAGTATGGATATATGGTTTTTGAAATTTGTATTGGGTTTGAGTTTCAACCAAATCGAACTATTTAGCATGTATGTATAGGCAAAATCAGAATTTCGAAATTGAAGATATGGATACTTATTGTGTATGATTTTTCATTTTGGTATTGGATTAAATATGGACCAGTCGATGATTCTCGGTGGAGGGGATAATTTTTCGAATTCGGGTTGTGGATTTTCTGTGTGTATCTATGTATGTGTTCCTGTATGTATATATTTTTCAAGATTAAGGTATGGATTCAATTTGAACATTTGGGAATATGTATTGCGGTCGAATTTTTGGGTGAATCATGAATTTATGGATTAAGATCCAGTAACCGCGGTCGCTGAAGGTAGCACTGACCGGCGGACTTGGCTGGGCGCGGTGTGCTACAGCGTCGCACGCAGCGATGCTGTGTTTTGGAATGCAGCGCCGGATATGGCGCTGCCGGCGGTGGACGGCACCGTGTTTTGAGGGCTTAAGAGCGGCGGATAGGGTTTCAAACCCTAGCTGCTGTAATCGATTTTAGGACAGGGACTTTTGGCTGGAAATTTGGTGATTCCAGGGACCCAATGTAACACCCCAAGTTTGAAATCTTCAACTTAGGCATGTAAACTTCTTTTCACTTTAAATGCGGAAATAAAACATTTAAAACCTCAGCATTTTTTTTTTCTATTATAAAATTCTACAAAAAATTCGGTAGAGTCTCCTCTGTAAATCGGACTTAACCAACATATAAAGGGACTTCAAAACCATTTTAAAGCATGCATCTCAACTCATTCAATCCCATACATCATCAAAACCATTCAATAAGTCTCAAACTCCTCAACGATATATTTCCAAGTAAAGAAACTTTAGCAAATGAAATAAGAGGTCATCTAACCTCTAATACTACACCAATACTCATTCCAAAGCTAATTGCAATCAAAAACCATTAACAATAATAATTGAAGGAATAATTAATGAGACACTTAAATGAATTCTAATTTAACTTTATTTTCAAAAAAAAAAATGAAGGTAGGTATAGCCTGAGTCTATCGCCAAGTGCTCTCGTCTCATCTAGCTTTCATCACCTGAAATATTGGGGAGGGATTGGGGTGAGCTAAAGCTTAGTAAGTAAACCTTATGTACGTGATGCATGCTCATGACATGAAATTCATTAGACCATTCAAAGTAATTACCCCCATTTACTTTACTTTTCAAGACATTCATACTTTTCAACTTTCACTTAAACATTTCCAAAACTTTAACTTCATTCCTATCGTGAACTCACTGAGTGTATCTTCTAGCCAATCACAATGCAGTGGGCAATTTTCCTTGTTTAGAACTAGGTTATCACTTTTCCACCGCATAGCGGTTTAAAATTTGCCACCGCCAAGCGGTTTAGCAATCGTCACCGCAAAGCGGTTTAATATTTGCCACCGTCAAGCGGTTTTGCAATCTTCACCGCAAAGCGGTTTAATATTTGCCACCGTCAAGCGGTTTTGCAATCGTCACCGCAAAACGGTTTAATATTTGCCACCGCCAAGCGGTTTAGCAATCGTCACCGCAAAGCGGTTTAATATTTGCCACCGCCAAGCGGTTTAGCAATCGTCACCGCAAAGCGGTTTAATATTTGCCACCATCAAGCGGTTTAGCAATCGTCACCGCAAAGCGGTTTAATATTCACCCATTCTTTCTTAAAAAGTCTTGGGATACATAGCTTTTGAACAAACTTGCACCTTGACACATTTCTTTCATTTAAAAACATTTGACTTCCCAAATTTCGATGCAAATGCATGCTTGATGATGCAATGAAATGATAACGTGCGTACTCGAACATTCTTCTTAACAACATATACTTTCATCAAGTAACCAAAATTCATCAAAGCAAGTTGCAAGACAGTCATTTACACATTTCACATTTGCATTCAACTTTGACACAAAATAGGGGGAAGTTTACTGACTCGATGTAAAATCTACCCTCCAAGTATAAAGGGGTCAGGTTATAGCCTAGCAATAATCCAGGGTCATTCTTCCTAGGGATTTTATTGGTATCGTAATATTTGCTAAATTCAAGTCTTAAACTATGATTTCGAAATTGCTTAAATGATAAAATATATATATATATATATATATAATTAAATTGTAATGAAAGAGAAATTTGAGTGGAGTTATTCTTTCGCTATCAATTGGGCTTTCCAAATAAGATCAGTGTGAATTTTCTTGATATCGATAAGTTTTAAATACATTAGTAAGAAAATTAATCAATTTATTTTATGGCATTTAGTCGAGCATGTTGTGTGCATATTTAATACATACCACATCAACGACATTCATCCATGTAAAATAATTTGAAAACTTAAAACAATTTATAAACTCTTATCAATAACAACAATTCACCCATAAGAAATTAAAACATACCCATTGAAGATCGGAATAACTCCCCTCAAATATAACTTAGCCGAACATAATAAAATTAAACGAAACAAAAATCAAACAAACGATAACCATTACTAAAGAATGCAATCCAATTTGAGAAATGGGAATTCAATAACTAAAATATATCTAAAAACCAACTAACATCAATAGTTTAAATTTATGAAAACTAGGAATTGAAACAATTCAAATTTTAGGCAAAAATATGAACTGAAACTGGAACGAATAACCCAATATCAAGGCCTGACTGTGCGGCTATTGAGGGCTGTAGGCTAGAAACGTGACTGAGGAAGAAGTGTTGTTGTCGGCTGGAGTGCTGGAATGCTGCCTGTTGGTGATGTCGGGTGAGAGATGAAGTTAAAAAGAGTTTCTGTGGCTGAAGGGTGGAGGAGTTGTTCTGTTCAGTTCAGAGGAGAGAAACGGAGGTTACTGCTGGTGAAGGTGAGGGCTGGAGCGAGAAAGAAAAGGCTGCTTGAGGTGGTGAAGTTGGTGAGAGAGATGAAGGTGGCTGGCGGTTTTGATGAAGTCTGGGAAGCGGCTGGTGGTTAACGGAAAAGAAGACAGAGGAGAGGGAAAGCTGCGTAGTGGAAGGAAGAAGGTTGAGGGTGAAAGTGAGAGAGAGACGTCCGAGGTTTTGGGTCAGGGGAATGAACTTACTGCTCGGTTCTTTTCAGAAGAAGACAGCGAGAGAGAGAAGAGAGAAAGGAAGATGGCTGGAGGAGGTGGGTTACTTGCGGCTGCTGGGACTTGAAGGTCGAGAGGGAGTTCGTTGCAGCTGCTGTTTTTTTTTTTTTTTTTTTTTAGAGAGAAGACACGGCTGAGGTGTTGAGAGATTAAGGATGGAGAGAAGTCAGAAGAGGATGCGTGAGAGAGAGAAAAGGCTGGAAGTCTGGATGGCTCTCAGAGGGAAGAAGTGTGCGACTGAGTTCTCTTTTTTTTTTTCTTTATTGCTGAGACTCCTCTTTCTTCTGCTGAGTCTGAGGTTTTTGAGGGAAAGAGAAGCTGGGTTATATGATTTTTGGGCTGGGAAATTGGGCCAAAAATATGCGCCATTCTTGATTTCTTCAGTCGAATTAGGTTAGAGAATTTTGAGAAGAAATTCAAATTCAATTTGAAATATTGTCCAATCTTTCCCTGCAATTAAATAAATGAAATTTTTAGCAATTAAAATTAATTTAGAATTAAAGAATTAAAATTGAATCTTTTATAAGTTTTACTCTAAATTACAAAATTTATTTCCCAAAATTGTATTTTTCATTTATTTACCTATCTAAAATACGTAAAATTGGACAATAATCACACTCCCCAACTAGCTTTTTGCTAGTCTCTAGCAATTCAAGCGAATTAAACACATGTCTACCTCTATGAAAAACTTCAATTGAGAATGAATTTGGATAGTCGAGCACAGTAACTTCGCAAAAGCAAGAGATCAAGCATTATATCCAAATTAATCCATAAAAACATTCCCAAAATTTTGTATGTGTGTGTTTTAAGCCGATCCATCAAACCACTAACTCCAACACATACAGTGTCGAGTGTTCACTAAAACCAAGTATAAACTCCATATACTCACGGGTATGTGTATTTTGTTTCTGAACTGGTTAGGGGGTCACTCATGGAGTTTGAAAATTGATCACTCAAGCATTCAATAAACAAAGGCCATATATATATGTGGATGACAGTAATGCAAATATTGACCTCATGAAAAGTTCACAACCATTGGGACTCAACCATTCTTACCACAAGCCTACGTAAGATCAAAATGTCAATGTCAACGTAAAGGTAATGAAGGTGTTCTCAAGAGAATTGATAAAGAGTGAGGGAAGAAGAGGTTAGTATATTTCAGTGATACTAGTAGAACAAGAAATTCCAAAAGTATAAGACGCAATGGTAGCATTTTTTTTCGATAGGATAAGGAAATAGAAGAAGGGGGTAGAAATCGAGGACTTTCAAAATATAAGCAAGGATAATAATTTTCACTTTTAATCACACTTCAAGCTTACTTTCTTCTTCACATTCTTTACTTCCTCTTCAATATGTCTCCATTCTCTTTCTACTCCCTTTTTTTTTTTTTTGAAACTGAAATCCTCTCAAATAATTCTTCAACACTCTCCTCTAGTCTCCATGACTGTCAAATACTTTCTAACTCCACTTTTCTTTCTTTTCATGCACTGAACATTTTTTTTCTCAAATATGGAGCAAAAATAATCATCCTCACTTATACTTGAAAGTAGAAACAAGTTTATGTATTTATGAAAGCAGTGTCTGGATGTAATGTCATCTTTAATGTGAAATAAATGAAAGGGATTTGTGGCTATGAAGGAATTTTTTTGATATGAAGGGATTTGTGATGGGATGAGAAGATGATAAGGTTAGCTTCAAAGGATCAAATTTTTATTTGACATTGACCTTCATCGTTTCTTAAGTATAAACCACCAACAATCCACAATCCGTGTAATGATGCCCAATGGAAGTAGCAATATCAACAAGGGCAATATAAGAAAACTACCAATCACTCAATTCTCATGATGAACAAATAAAATTACTTAAACTTGAGAGAGCTCTAGTTGTATGTGTTGACTATCCATCTTACCACAAGGCTTAAATTCGTGCATAAAATTTTTTAGAAGGGAGGTCTTTACAGAATAACAAAGATATAACTCAAGACTCAAGATGTACTCAATTTTAATGCTCAACTATCACAAAAATTAATGCAAAACAAGTACATTTGAGTCAGTCTCCCCCCAACTAAAATCAGACATTGTCCTCAATGACTCAAAGAGAAGAAAAATGAAAAGTGATTAATAGACACGGCTCACAATTAAATCAAGATAAAGGAGAAGAGTGTACCTGAGAGGAGGTCTATGCACATGAGCAATTATGCAAGAATGAAAAACTAAAAAAAAATGAAGAAGGAAAAATAAAATCTGCAAAAAGAAAAGAAAATATATACATAATAATAAAAGTTAGTTCCAAGAAAATCAACCGCTGGTATCAGGATCCAGCAGAGGTAGTTCATTAACATCAGCAGAGAAATTATCCAAAAATGGTTTCAGACGTTGTCCATTAACTTTAAAAACAGTACCAGTTTTTGGATCCAAGATTTCAACTGCTCCATAAGGGTAAACATTTTGCACAATGTAGGGACCAATCCATTTAGTTCTCAACTTACCAGGAAACAGATGAAGCTTAGAGTCATATAGCAATACTTTTTGAGAAGGAAAAAATGATTTTCTAAAAATTTTCTTATCGTGAAAAACTTTCATTTTCTCTTTTGAAATTTTTACATTCTCATATGCTTCCAAACGCAATTCATCTAACTCATTCAATTTCAGTTTCCTAAATTCACCAGCATGATCTAAATCAAAGTTGAGTGTTTTGATTGCCCAATAAGCTTTATGTTCGATTTCAACCGGCAAATGACAAGGTTTTCCAAATACAATTCTATAAGGAGACATTCCAAGAACAGTTTTAAAAGCAGTCCTATAGGCCCATAAAGCATCATCCAATTTTATAGCCCAGTCTTTTCTATTTGGATTCACTGTTTTTGTCAAAATGCCTTTAATTTCCCGATTGGCTAGCTCAGTTTGACCATTAGTTTGAGGGTGATAGGGAGTGGAAACTTTATACCTAATGCCATATTTCTTTAACAGAGTTTCAAAGGGTTTATTACAAAAATTTGTTCCTCCATCGCTAATTATGGCCTTAGGCATACCGAACCTAGAAAAAATATGTTCTTTCAAAAATTTGAGCACAACTTTATGGTCATTTGTTCTACATGGAATAGCCTCTACCCATTTTGAAACATAATCAACAGCTACCAATATATAAAGATATCCAAAAGAAGGGGGAAAAGGACCCATGAAATCTAATCCCCAACAATCAAAAATTTCAAGAACAAGGATTGGAGCTAATGGCATCATATTCCTATGGCTAAGGCTACCAAGTTTCTGACAAGCTTCACAATTTTTACAAAATGTATGAGCATCCTTAAATAAACTAGGCCAATAAAAACCACATTGAAGTACCTTAGCAGCTGTTTTCTACCAAGAGAAATGGCCTCCGCAAGCATGAGAATGACAGAAAGTAAGAATTTGTTGTACCTCATCATCAGGAACACATCTTCGGATAATTTGATCAGCACAATATTTGAATAAGTATGGATCATCGTAGAAGAAGTTCCTTGCAATAGCTTTCATCCTCATTTTGTCTTGGACATTCCAATTTGAAGGCATATGACCTGTAACCAGATAATTAACTACGTCAGCAAACCATGGAACAATATTCAAGCTAAATAACTGTTCATCGGGAAATGAATCATTTAAAGGGAGAGAAACTTTTGAATTTTCAGAATTTAATCTGGATAAATGATCAGCGATAACATTTTCCACCCCTTTTTTATCCTTAATTGTGATGTCAAATTCCTGCAATAACAAAATCCATCGAATGAGTCTAGGTTTAGCATCTTTCTTTGTGAACAAATATTTAAGAGCAGAATGATCAGTAAAGATGGTAACAGGGGTCCCAATAAGATAAGTTCGAAATTTTTCCAGTGCAAAAACTATTGCTAGCAGCTCTTTTTCAGTAGTTGTGTAATTTAATTGAGCTTGATTCAAAGTTCTGCTAGCATAGTAGATTACATAAGGTTCCTTACCTTTCCTCTGGCCAAGCACTACCCCTACGGCTATATCACTTGCATCACACATTAATTCAAAAGGTAGAGACCAATCAGGTGATCTAACTATGGGTACAGTGGTGAGTGCCTTTTTTAAATGTTCAAAAGCTGCAGTGCATTCATTAGTCCAAACAAATTTTGTATCATGCATCAAAAGTGTAGTCAAAGGTTTAGCTATGATACTAAAATCTTTTATGAACCTCCTATAAAAACCTGCATGGCCTAAAAATGATCGAACATCTTTTACAGATGAAGGAATAGGTAACCTAGAAATTGAATCTACTTTTGCTTTATCTACTTCCATGCCTCTAGCAGAAATTATATGACCTAAAACAATTCCTCTTGTAACCATGAAATGACATTTCTCCCAATTAAGGAGAAGTTGCTTATCTTCACACCTGCATAAAACAGCTTTCAAATTTGTTAGGAAATCATCAAATGAATTACCATACACAGAGAAATCATCCATAAATACTTCCAAAAAGTTTTCTATCATGTCACTGAATATGCTAAGCATGCATCTTTGAAAGGTTGCTGGGACATTACAAAGACCAAAATGCATTCTTTTAAAAGCAAACGTCCTAAAAGGGCAAGTAAAAGTAGTTTTTTCTTGGTCTTCTAATGCTATTTCAATTTGATGATAGCCTGAAAAACCATTCAAAAAACAATAGAATGAATTTCCATCAACTCTTTCAAGCACTTGATCTAAAAATGGTAAAGGAAAGTGGTCTTTTCTGGTCATGAAATTCAATTTCCTATAATCTATGCACATTCTCCAACTAGTGGGTACCCTTTTAGTTATCATTTCTCCCTGTTCATTTTCAACAACGGTAACCCAAGTTTTCTTAGGTACTATGTGAGTAGGACTTACCCACTTGCTGTCTGCAATAGGATAAATAATACCTGCATCAAGTATTTTAAAAACTTCATTTTTAACAACCTCTTTCATGTTAGGGTTTAGCCTTCTTTGAGATTCCCTTGAAGGATTAGCATTTTCTTCTAGAAAAATTCTATGAGTGCATACTAAAGGACTAATTCCCTTAATATCTGCTATAGTCCAACCTATTGCAGATCTATGATCATTCAACACTTTCAACAACAAATTTTCCCGATCACAAGTAAGAGTAGAAGAGATTACCACAGGGTATGATTCATTAGGTCCCAAGAATGTATACTTTAGTTCCGATGGGAGAGGTTTAAGCTCCAGAGTTGGCATCTTCTCTACTGATGTTTGCATTGGTGTCTGGCTGACATTTAGAGGCTCAATGTTTGGCTTCCAAGCTCTTACAGCTGCTGTTGTTATACTCTTTGAAGGGTTTTGAATGCTGTCCAATTCGAGATTCTGCTCAATTTGCTCATCAGGATCTTCTAACTCAATTAGCAGCTCTTCCAACATATTAACTTCCTGCACTTCATCAAAATCTTTTGGTTGCCTACAAGCATTGAAAATGTTAAGTTCCAAAGACATATTGCCGAAAGTCAACTTTAAAATACCACTCCTACAATTTATTAAAGCATTTGAAGTTGCAAGAAATGGCCTACCAAGAATAACAGGGATTTGAGGAGAAGTTTTAGGTGTACTTTGAAAATCAATAACAACAAATTCAACTGGATAATAGAATTTATCAACTTGAACCAAAACATCTTCAATTATCCCTCTAGGCATCTTAACAGATCTATCTGCTAATTTTAAAATCATGGGGGTAGACTTAAGTTCACCTAGACCAAGCTGTGTATACACACTAAAGGGCAAAAGATTCACACTTGAACCTAAATCTAGCAATGCATGACCAATACGAGTGGTTCCTATCATACAAGCAATGGTTGGAGAACCAGGATCTTTAAATTTTTGAGGAGTTTGGCATTGTATGATAGAACTCACTTGTTCAGTCAAAAAGGCTTTGTTCTTAACAGCTAGCTTCCTTTTCACTGTACACAAATCCTTAAGAAATTTAGCATAAGCAGGGACTTGTTGAATTGCATCTAACAGAGGAATATTTACCCTAACTTGCTTAAAAATCTCATGAATTTCTGTTTGATTTTTGGTCTTATTACCAGGTTGTAATCTTTGAGGAAAAGGGGCAGGGGGTGCACCTACTATTGGCCTAGGTGGTTCCTGAACATCAGATAGAGATTTTGATACATTATCATCAACAGGAGGTTCATCTTGCTTACCCACCAAGTTCTCTTTAGGTTCAGGAACTTGGATTTGCTTACCATTTCTCAAGGTAGTTACTGCTTTCACATGTCTCAGATTGGATTCATCGACCCCATTGTATTGAGTTTGAGGATTAGGCATTGGTTGAGCTGGAAACTTACCTTTTTCTGATGCACTTTCCTGAGTAGCCAGCTTTGTAAGCTGAGATCGGATGTCATTAATGGCCTGAGAGTCTTGATTGTTGATGGCAGCTTGGCTTTGCATGAATTGTTGGATTTGGTCTTCCAGACTTCTCTTCTGCGGTAGCATATAAGGTGTTGGTTGTGAAGGTCTAGCATTGTTGCCAACATTATTGCTTCCTCCTTGATCATTCCTCCAACTGAAATTTGGATGATTTCTCCAACCTGGATTATAAGTACTCGAATATGGGTTAGAATAATGTTTGGAAATCATATTAAAAGCGACAGATTGATCAAAATACATCTCTTTTAGTTGGGGAAGTGCAGGACAATCAGAGGTTAAATGCTGTGCATCATCACAAATTGAACATTTTTCTAAAATAGTGGAAGAGGAATTTACTTCATTCACTTTTTTGAGTTTTCAAGTTTTCAAGTTTTCGAGTGATGACAGCCAATCGGGCATTTATGTCATCCTCTGTTCTAAGTGAATGAATTCCATTTCCAGATGCAAACTTCGGAAATTCAGTTTTTATTGTAACACCCCTATCAAACTCATCAATATTATCCCAAGATTGGGCATTTTCAGCTAAATCATCAAAAAATGTAAAAACTTCATTCGGGTCTTTTGCAAAGAAGTCACCATTACTCATGGTTTGCACAAATTGCCTCATTTCTGGTCTGAGCCCTTCATAAAAAAATTTCGTTAACATCCATTTTTCATAACCATGATGGGGACAAGAAAACAACAAATCTCTGAATCTTTCCCAACTAGTGTAAAAATTTTCATTATTCTTTTGAGAAAAATTCATGATTTGTCTTTGAATAGCGGTGGTTCTTTGTGGTGGAAAAAACTTTTTAATGAACTCTTTCCGCATATTTGCCCAATTTGTAATTGAACTATGCCTCAAAGAGTTAAGCCACGACTTAACTTTATCCTTTAGTGAAAAAGGGAAAAGCTTGAGTCGAATGACTTCCTCAGTGCAATTTCTTTCAAGAAAAGTAAAACAAACCCCTTCGAATTCCTGGATGTGGTGATATGGACTCTCTGATGGCATCCCATGGAAGCGTGGTAGATTATCAATCATTCCCGGTTTGAAGTTGAAGATCGCTGCATTTGCAGGCATCACTATGCATGACGGAGTGCTTGCCATCGTTGGAAAAATGTAATCTCTAAGACTTCGAACAACTGGCGCCTCATTTGGATCTGCATTATTTGCCATTACTACCTGCTGATTTTCAAGAATTAAAATTTTGTTAGTGGGTTCCGATCTTACTAATCGCTTGGAATGATCTCGGAACCAAACGAACATAAAAAAAGAACAATACCAGAAAATAGTAGTAGAGACGAGAATAAATATATAAATAATAATAATAATAAAATAAAAAGAATTCAGCAAAATTCAATTAACACCAAAATAATCCCCGGCAACGGCGCCAAAAACTTGACTAGATGTAAAATCTACCCTCCAAGTATAAAGGGGTCAAGTTATAGCCTAACAATAATCCAGGGTCATTCTTCCTAGGGATTTTATTGGTATCGTAATATTTGCTAAATTCAAGTCTTAAAATATGATTTCGAAATTGCTTAAATGATAAAAAAAAAGAATATAATTAAATTATAATGAAAGAGAAATTTGAGTGGAGTTATTCTTTCGCTATCAATTGGGCTTTCCAAATAAGATTAGTATGAATTTTCTTGATATCGATAAGATTTAAATACATTAGTAAGAAAATTAATCAATTTATTTTATGGCATTTAGTCGAGCATGTTGTGTGCATATTTAATACATACCACATCAACGACATTAATCCATGTAAAATAATTTGAAAATTTAAAACAATTTATAAACTCTTATCAATAACAACAACTCACCCATAAGAAATTAAAACATACCCATTGAAGATCGGAATACCCCCCCTCAAATATAACTTAGCCGAACATAATAAAATTAAACGAAACAAAAATCAAACAAAGGATAACCATTACTAAAGAATGCAATCCAATTTGAGAAATGGGAATTCAATAACTAAAATATATCTAAAAACCAACTAACATCAATAGTTTAAATTTATGAAAACTAGGAATTGAAACAATTCAAATTCTAAGCAAAAATATGAACTGAAACGGGAACGAATAACCCAATATCAAGGCCTGACTGTGCGGCTATTGAGGGCTGTAGTCTAGAAACGTGACTGAGGAAGAAGTGTTGTTGTCGGCTGGAGTGCTGGAATGCTGCCTGTTGGTGATGTCGGGTGAGAGATGAAGTTGGAAAGAGTTTCTGTGGCTGAAGGGTGGAGGAGTTGTTCTGTTCAGTTCAGAGGAGAGAAACGGAGGTTACTGCTGGTGAAGGTGAGGGCTAGAGCGAGAAAGAAAAGGCTGCTTGAGGTGGTGAAGTTGGTGAGAGAGATGAAAGTGGCTGGCGATTTTGATGAAGTCTGGGAAGCGGCTGGTGGTTAACGGAAAAGAAGACAGAGGAGAGGGAAAGCTGCGTAGTGGAAGGAAGAAGGTTGAGGGTGAAAGTGAGAGAGAGACGTCCGGGGTTTTGGGTCAGGGGAATGAACTTACTGCTCGGTTCTTTTCAGAAGAAGACAGCGAGAGAGAGAAGAGAGAAAGGAAGATGGCTGGAGGAGGTGGGTTACTTGCGGCTGCTGGGACTTGAAGGTCGAGAGGGAGTTCGTTGCAGCTGCTGTTTTTTTTTTTTTTAGAGAGAAGACACGGCTGAAGGTGTTGAGAGATTAGGGATGGGGAGAAGTCAGAAGAGGATGCGTGCGAGAGAGAGAAGGCTGGAAGTCTGGATGGCTCTCAGAGGGAAGAAGTGTGCGGCTGAGTTCTCTTTTTTTTTTCTTTATTGCTGAGACTCCTCTTTCTTCTGCCGAGTCTAAGGTTTTTGAGGGAAAGAGAAGCTGGGTTATATGATTTTTGGGCTGGGAAATTGGGCCAAAAATATGCGCCATTCTTGATTTCTTCAGTCAAATTAGGTTAGAGAATTTTGAGAAGAAATTCAAATTCAATTTGAAATATTGTCCAATCTTTCCCTGCAATTAAATAAATGAAATTTTTAGCAATTAAAATTAATTTAGAATTAAATAATTAAAATTGAATCTTTTATAAGTTTTACTCTAAATTACAAAATTTATTTCCCAAAATTGTATTTTTCATTTATTTACCTATCTAAAATACGTAAAATTGGTCAATAATCATTTACTTACCTGACGTCCTTAGCATTTACCGTTATCTGGATTTGCAAGTGGAGGAGCCTCGACTGCCCGTGTCGTCAATGTACCAAAATCCTAGGTGTATCCATTCATTTAGTAAAATATACTCTCAGTTCAAATTGATATATTCATCATTCTTTTAACATTATATTAAACAAGTTAAAACAATAAATCTTCTTTTCCTTTTCATTCTTGTGATCATTTCTTCCAAACAAGGTATTAAGATATATTAAACACTCCCATACAATACTCGAAATCAAAAGATTTAAACCATTCGACAAAACGTATAACTTTTAGTTCACAACCACATTCGTTATTTATTTTAATAATAATCAAACATTAACCGAGATTTAAAACTTCAATTTAACCCAAGCGTGACTTTACATAATAACCAAAACACATAAAACCATATTCGAGACAAGAAAATGAATCTCAATGCACATTAGAAGGTCTTCTTATCTTTTAAATTCAAACTTAAACTCAGAATTCCATAACTTTAGAAATTACTTAATCGTG
The DNA here is from genome assembly GCA_963555705.1 of Ligustrum vulgare. Lineage (NCBI taxonomy): Eukaryota > Viridiplantae > Streptophyta > Magnoliopsida > Lamiales > Oleaceae > Ligustrum > Ligustrum vulgare. The sequence goes on along the minus strand of OY743173.1, from coordinate 21,120,483 downwards.
ATTCTAACAAGTTCACAAATCTTAAAATAACCATTTATTACAAACTTTACCAAAAAGCAATTAACTAATTTCATAAATCTAATCAAATTCGAAAAACTGAATCTATAACTTTTAATCGAAAATTAACCTAACCATTGGTCCATTGGTTAACAATTGGATTCATATATTAAAAATTTAAGAATTAACTAGCTAATATGACTAAAGCCATTTATATCAATACATGAAAATTCTCAAATTTCTCAATTTACCCAGAATAACATAAACTTAATTAACTAACTCAAATTTAAATCAAGTATTTTTCCAACATTCTTAAATCTGAAAACAAAACTCTCAAAATAGTTGTCAATTAAACCAATTAAATCCAAAATTTCATAACTCTGAAAAATCACTACCAGGTCTGAGAATCAATGTAATCATTTATATCATATTTTCAAATTTCGAAATTTACCCCTTTCTAGCTAAAAAAATGAAACTAAACATTTTTCGACATTTGAAAACTTACTGTAAACGACCTCACTGTTGAAATTTCAGCTAAAATTCCAATTTAAACTAACATCTCAACAAGGCATATTAAATCCATAAAATCTCAATCTGACAATAGTGAACTTATGCACATCCATGAACACACACATATATACATCTATACATACATATATATAAACATTATTAAATCTCAAAATTAACATTTAAAATTCGAAATCTACCTATTTTGAAATCTGAAAATATGAAAATCTTAGCCTATATACATACACTCAACATATATATATATATATATATCAATACGCATATATGTGTGTGCGAGTGTGTGTGTAGTGCGTGTGAATGTTTGGCGTGCGCTGTGTGTTTTGTGTCGGGTGGGTGCGCTGCCGGGGAAAGGAACGAGGGAAGGGGGAGGGTTACCGGTGGTGCGGCGACGAGAGGGAGGAGAAGCCGTGACAGAGATGGAGAGGGAGAGACCAAGACAGAGCGAGAGGCTGAGAACGAGAGCGAGACAGAGAGGGACGTGAGTCGCGAGAGAGAGAGGCTGAGAGAGTGAGTTGCGAGTGATGAGAGGGAGCTGAGGGACGAGTCCAGTCTTTTAGGTTAGAATTAGGATTTTAAATCTTTTGAATTTGCAATTCAGTCCCTCATATCTCCCCTCTTGTTTAATTAAGTCTATAAGTTCTATTTACCCTCGATAAAATTTCAAATTGCCACTAAACCTTTCCCAATTTCAATTTATGAAATTTAGGTCATTTACTACTTAATAAAAATAGAAATCGACAAGCTTCACAAATAAAATAAACAATTAGACATAGAATTGCATATAAACAATTTATAAACTTTTTTTTTAATTGGTACATTAATCGAGACGGCGTTCAAGTCCTTCCACTACAAAATCATTCAAATTATCGACATTAAAATATCATTAAATTTAAAATTTATAATAACATTAAAAAAAATAATTATTACGTGAAATTTAAGGATGCACGTAAAAATGAAAAGCGGTATTACACCCATTGTGCAATTTCGGATTTTTGGGTTTATTGTAGACCAAGTCCCTAAAGGTTATTATGAAATAAAGTTTAAACCCTAAAGTTCTGAAATTTATAACTTTAGCCCCTAAAGTTATGAAATTATTTAAGTTGGTATTTCAAGCTATAGAATTTATAATTAAGCCCCTAAGGTTATAAATTATTAAAGTTGGGGTTATAAAAGTTCCTGATTTTATATTTCAGCCCCTGAAGTTTGAAAATTTTCTAATTCAGTCCTTAAAGTTTCCAAATTCACTATTTTGGACCTCTAAAGTTTATTTTTTTTAAATTGGGACCTAAAGTTTGGAATTTCTCTAAATTGGCCAATAAGGTTTTGGAAAATTGTAATTTAAGTCCTTCAAGCTTAAAATTTCACATAATTGGCCACCTAAGGTTTAAGAATATTGCAATTGACTCTTTCAACTTAAGGATTGCTTTATTCTAAAGTTTTGAATTCTATAATTCAAATCCTAAAGTCAAAATATATGCAAATCAGTTATTTCAGTTTCAAATCTTGGTACATCAGAATCTTTTGAGAGATATAATATTCAAAAGTAAGTTAATTGAAGCAACATGTTGCCAAAGCAACCACTCTTGTGGATATTAATTAATTTTGAATATTAGAAGGTATTTGTGTGTGTGTTATTCATTGCGGATATTGATCGGCCCAAATGAAGGTCAATATTTGGCTCGAATTTCATATGCACATGTGGTGATGAATACGTGGCAATTATTTGGTTTAACGTGTGACCAATAAATCGGTCCAAAGAAAGGTTTATTGGTTAATATGTCTTATTGCTAGTGTTTGATCACTACATAAAGATAAAATTAAGTGTTTGATCACTACACCAAGGGAAAATTAGGTGTTTGTGTGTTATTTCATGCGGATATTGATCAGCCTAAAGGAAGGTCAATATTTGGCCTGAATTTCACATGAACTTGTGGTGATAAATACGTGACGGTTATTTGGTTTAACGTGTGATCAATAAATCGGTCCAAAGAAAGGTTTGTAGGTTGACATGTCTTACTGTCAGTGTTTGATTACTACAACAAGAGTACCACTTACAAGTCAATATTTCTGTCCAATGACTAAATATTGATGTTGTACTAGGTATCTTATGATGGGCCCTACCATTATTTGAAAGTATGATCTGCATAATAAGGTACTTATGTGAGCTATTTTGTTTAAGTGTTCTCTATTCGGTTTCAAATTCTGCTAGTAGTATATCTACAAGCTCAAATTTAATTAATCCCTGTATTTATGGAACAAACTTCAAGGATCAAAACAAGAACATTAACTTTTCGTTGGCTGCATGGATCTAGACCGTGTACTAAGGATTGAGCAACCTGCTCCTCTTACGGATGAAAGTTCATCTAATCAAATGAGGAACTTTGAGAAGTGGGACTGCTTAAATTACGTGAGTCTCATATGATCATTAAGTAAGGAATTCCGGAAGCCTTTAGTGGCATAGTATCTGAGGAGGTAAATGATGCCAATGAATTCCTTTCCGAAATTAAGAAACGTTTTGCGAAAAACGATAAGGCTGAAACAAGCACGCTTATGCAAAGCTTGATTTCAATAAAGTATAAAGGCAATGGGAAAATAAGGGAGTACATCATGTAGATGTCTCACACTGCTTCAAAACTTAAGGAACTAAAACTCGACTTGTCTAATGACTTGCTCGTGCATTTGGTATTGATATCGCTTCCTGCACAATATAGTTAATTTAAGGTCAGTTGTAACTATCAAAGGGAGAAATGAACTCTAAATGAGCTCATTCTATTTTTGTGTGCAAGAGGAAGAAAAGTTGAAGTAGAAAAGAATTGAAAGTGTTCACTTGGCAAACACCTCTAAAGATAAGGGCAAGAAAAAAAATAAAGAAAATAAAGTTGTGAAGGGTTCAGAACAAAAGAAATCACATAAAGACATTAAGGATTGTTTCTTTTGCCATAACTCTGGACATTTGAATAAAGATCGTACATAGTACCAACTAAAACTGCTGCTGAAATACCTTAAGAACTTTTGACTGGCAGAAAACCTAGTCTAAAGTATTTCCACATTTGGGGATGTCCAGCTAAGGTAAGGCCTTATAGGCCACATAAAGAAATTGGACTCCAAAACAGTCAGCAACTACTTTATTGGTTATTCTGAGCATTTAAGGGGCTATTAATTTTATGATCCCACACTTAAGTCAACTTTTGAAACGGGAAATGCAACATTTTTTGAGGATGTTGAGTTTGGGGGAGAAATAAGGTTAAGATATTGTCTTCAAGGAAGAAGTTGAGGAAGGATCGGTTTCGATTCCTATTGTTGCTTTTGACAATGTGCAAGTTTTTATGCATGTCATTGATCAACAAGCATATCCGGAACCTCAATTCGATAATATTGAAGAACCTCCCATCCAAAATAAGGTAAATTTCAAAAGTAAAAACTCAAAAACCTCAATAACTAAAGACATTAAGGAGATCCACGAGAGAAAGGGAAAAACGCTATTCAGGATAATTTAAATAGTGTTTTTTCAAGAACATAAGGAAATAATGGAATGGTGGAAGATGGTCCAATCAATTCCATCAGGCCATGCAGGGTTCTAACTCTCAAAAGTGGTGATGTCATAAATAAGGAGTATAAGCATATGCAAGACAATAAAGTTTGAGATCTTGTCCCATTACCATAAGGTGCGAAGCCCATTGGTCTTAAATGGATTTTTAAACCAAGAAGGATTCGAAAGGAAAATCGGATTACATGCTCACATACAGGAAATCGGATCAGTTGGAGATCATATGGTATTATGATTCCGATTTTTGCTAGATGCCAAAACAATAGAAGACTCATATCAGGCTACATCTATTTGCTAGTTGGAGGAGCTATTTTCGGAAGGAGTGCTTAACAAACACTTTAGCTTCTTTCACTTGTCAGCACAGTTTGTAGCAATTTTGGGGACATCTAATTATGAAATATAGCTGCAAAATTTTTTCACTGGGCTGCATATTCTGTACGGTATAGAAAGACCACTAAAGTTATATTGTGACAATAACTTAGCATATTTATATTCCAGTAACAACAGGAGCTCAACTAAGTCAAAATACATTGACATAAGTTCCTGGTTGTGAAGGATACAGTTCAGAGTGGACACGTGTCCATAAGAGCACATTGAGACAAACTCCATAATTGTAGATCCACTTACTAAAGTATTACAACCCAAGGTCTTTCATGAGCACAATACTCATATGGGTGTTGTATTTCTTAAGGATATTTGGTTTCAGTGGGAGTTTGCATTTTGGGTGCATTAGATACATTTATTATCCTTTTGGATACAGTTTAAAGTTAAAGTTATTTATAACTGTATGGTTTCAGGTTTATTATCTCTGAACTCGTTTGAGGATGATCTCACTAAAGTTGGACCATTTGGAAATAGGCATGTTGAAGATCACATTACATGTAATTTCCATGCTACACATCCTTACTTAATCCATGTCATTCAGTTATGTCGATATACGTGACCATTGATAGGTTTAGTTACGATTAATGTAGCGAAAGCCGCTTTGATCCTATGTTGATATAATTGATGGACCGGATTGTTTGGGGATGCATTCAGTAATGATAGTAAAATTCTGAGTACTCATAAGGTTATGATTGATACACAATTGTAAGGTTACACATTTAGCCCAAGTGGGAGACTGTAAGGATTTTAATCAATCGTGTGGGCTTATATGTGAATTATTGTGTATTGAATAAAAAGCTATCAAATTTGGTTAAGCCCATTTAAAGTGATCTAATAAGGATTTTATACATATCGGGCTTTAATGCATCTAATTAATGTATGTGCTTTTATGTGTATATACCAGGCCATTACCTAATTCATGATGGGCCGAATTAGGTTAACTGGCAATTCAGTATATAAAGTCGGTTATGGTCCCTGAATCGTACGTATTGTTCATTCTTTTTGACATCCCATCATCAGAGAGAAAATAAAGACTACGTATTGATTTGGAAGATCCAACCGTCCAATCGTTCATCGTGAACCATATCCGATTAAGGTACGCTTCCGCTTCAGTTATTTAATTCTTAATAGTTCAGCATGATAATTTTGGATCGTAGATAAACAATTATCTGTGATAGAATTTTTTAACAGTATGCTTACATGATGCAACTAGTAAATTAGTTAGCCATATAGGAAACATCAAATTGAATCCAAAGCTTTACCTAACAGACTCAAATGCCTTGTCACTAGTGTCAAGAATTGATAGCTGGAGTGTTTTGGTAGAGAAAACAATAGAGCGGTCTTCCTCCCTTTTGAAAACATTTTGTTCCGGTTGTAGCTTTCCATCTTCTTTAGGAATTTTTTGGATTTGGCCAGTTCAATTTCTTGGTTCATGTCAGTGATCCATTTTTCATTACTTTCCCTTTTCGGAAATATATTGGATTCAATAGTGGCTACTTTCCCATCTGGTCAGTTTGCTATCTTTCTCGATCAATTTTCTTCTTGTTTCAAAATTATTTTGAGTAAAGAAATCACTCTTAGATCCGAAATCAAGGCTCTGATACAATTGAAGGATATGAACAATATAACAAATTTAATCAAATAAAAAATGCAAGAACACAAAAAAATTTCGGCCCAGGCCGGAGGTTCGGTAATTAAAGAATCACCTACTACCCCGTTGAGCAGTCCATAATTTGGATTCATGTTAAAATTTCACTAGGCACATAAACAAGTTCATCGTATATTAGAAGATCAACACGAAGAACACCCAAATGATCACCAAATCGAAGCCTATACAATACCAAACAACCGCTGGATTTCACCAAGATTAAAGTCCTTCTAAACCATGATTTACTACTATTGCAAAACCACACTAATCACCAAGAAAGATATAACGAAAGGGGGAACAACAATTTGATCTCACCAAGAAATCTCGTCCAAACCCCTAATCTAAAAACGCCCCCAAATCGAGAGCAAAAGAGGAGAATCCGTAATTTGTATTGTAGAACCGAGATAGAGAATACCAATTTGATCTCACCAAGAGATTCATTCAAATTGTACGAGCCCTAGATTATCGCCTCTAATTTTGGAGAGAAAGAGAACCAATGTTCTGTTCATTCTCTGCTTCTGTTGAGAAACCGAATGCTGGAGTTGATATAATGGTCCAATTCCAGCCCATGTATGTGTTGGGTATTTTGACCCAAATTAATTCTTGCATGTGGCATGTAATTGGAAGGACAACAGAAAGCTAAAAGAGTAATGGGATTAGGGCTATATTAATTCACTGTTGCACGTGTGCCATGAATAGTGGAGAAGCAAGTGGAAGTTCATGCAAATTTGGCTAATTACAAAAGAGGTGCAGTGTTAATGTATTATGGGAATTAAAGCCCAGTCATCAATTAAAAAAGGAAGACTATCATTATTTGAAGATAAAGTCAGCAACCGTTGTGGAATATTTGGGCGTAATAATGACAAGGATTTCTTTCCTTCGTTTGGTATTATACTTCCACGAGGAAATCTTATTGGACACAACTTCTACATATTTTAGGATTGTTATGTTTACCTATAAATATGTATGTTAGGGAGTCATAATATTGTGCATCTTATGTGAGAGTAATTAGAGAGAAAATTGGAGAGCTTTAATTATCTTTATAGTTTGTTGTGAACTCTTTGTAGGATAATTCAAAAGGTAGAAACTTGGGTTAGATAGAAGTTCATTATCAGTATTTTCTCTGTAGTCTATGGGATTGGGTTGGTGAATGAAATTCTATATAATTGTAATAATTTATTATATAGTGAAAGGCTTTGGCGATCCGAAAAATTTTGCGTCGTTGTTATTTATTTTTTTGTTATCCAATTATTTCTTGAACATTAAAAAGATCCTGTTAGTTAAAGAAGAGAGAATCAACTTGTAGTTCTCAACAGTATGAGGGCTCAACCATTTTAGACCCAATAGGAGAAAACGTGATTAGGCATTAAGTGAGTATCACCTTTTTCAAAAGTGATGATGTAACACCTCAAGTTTCAAAACCTTAAACCTAGGCGTGTTAACTTCCATTCACATTAAATGCAGAATTTAAATAGTTTGCACAATCAAAATCTTCATTTATCTATTATAAAATTTTACAGAAATTTTGGCAGAGTCTCCTCTATAAATTGGACATAGCCAACCTGTAGAGGGACATCAAAACCATTTTAAAAATTTAAAACATCAATCACATCTCAATCACATTCATCATCGCCAAAACCAATTCATTCATTCCCCAAACTCCTCAAACATAAGATTTTCCAAAATATCAACAGACATTGACAAATGAAATAAGAAGTAATTTAACCTCTAATAAGTCACCCATACTTAATTAAAACTAACTTCAACCAAACCATTATCAATAATAATGAATTAAGGAATAAATTTAAATGATAACTTGAATAAATTTAACTTTATTAAGTAAGGCGATAACAGGTACTGTCTGAGTCAGCCGCCAAGTGCTCTCCTCGAATCATCTAACTTTCATCACTTGAAATGTTGGGGAGGGATTGGGGTGAACTAAAGCCCAGTAAGTAAACTTTATGCATGAATGCATGCTTATGACATGAATGCTTTAAAAAATTTTCATATATGTATCCCCATTTACTTTACTTTCCAGAACATTCAAACTTTTCAAACTTTCACTTAACATTTCAAAACTTTCACTTCATTTCCATCGTGAGCTCACTTGATGTAACTTCTAGTCAATCAGATAACAGTGGGCAATTCTTATTTGGAACCAGGTTAACTTTCACATTTCCACCGCAAAGCGGCTCATTCATTTCATTCCACCGCAAAGCGGCTCATTCGCTTCATTCTACCACAAAGCGGCTCATTACATTAGGGTACGCCGGTCCCCCGCGCCCCATTTCCCACTCTCATCTTTCATGACATAGAAGTACACCCATTCTTTCAAAAACTTGGGATACATAATTTTTGACAAAAATTACACTTTGACACATTCCTTTCATTAAAACATTTGACTTTCCCATTTTGATGTCAATGCATGCTTAATGATGCAATGACATGATATGTGCATGCTTGAACATTTCCTTAAATACACATACTTGTATATCGCAAATCAAATACATCAACATTAAGTAATTAACACGAAATCACTTACGCACATTAATTTCACATTAACTTTCTACTTTCATAAAAATAGGGGAAGTTTACTTACCTGTAGTCCTCAGTAGTTACTTTGCTTAATATGCAGGTGGAAGTCTTGGTTGCCCGCGATGTCAATGTACCGTTTCTCCTAATTAATTTTCATTCATTAACAAAATATGACTTTTAGTGAAAAACCACATTTAACACTCTTAAATGAGGTCGATACTTTCATGTGACTCATAATATAACAAACACATTTAACACCACATATAATATCATATTCGAAGTAATACATTAAGTTCAAGGAAAATTTTGAAATCTTACTTATCAATTTCACAAATCAAAGCCAAGCGTTACTTATTCAAAAAAATGATCTTGAACTACAAATTTATAACTTTGAACATAACTTCTACTTAAACTAACTAGTTCCTTAAATGTTAAGGTTTACTCTTTTATACTATTATCTCAAAGTTTCAAAATTACACATGTCGTTATTATCTCAAAGTTTCAAAATTACATATGTCGTTTAAATATTCATATACATATACATGATCATATACACATACATTCAGCCTCAAATTTGATATTATATCACACAAAATAAATCAAAATTTCACGAGTCCCCAGTCTGAGAAATTTTATTTTCATCATAACCAAAATCTGAGTATATACTTATGCCCACATAAAAAATCCAAAATTTATATATTTACACACATCTATACATACATAATAATATACACATTCATATACATCAATACCCACACACATAAACATCACCAAATCCTTAATTGATGGTAAATTTCGAAAATCAACAAGAACTGTAATCTGAAAATTGTGAGGAATTACATATATACTTACTTTAATTCCTATATACACCAATATATGCATAAAATTCAACATATAAAATTGTGTATGTGTGTGAGTGGGTGTGTGTGTGTGAAAAAAACCGTGTATGCAGTTTCATGTGTGTGTGTGTAAAAACCTTGCAGCGGTTTCGTGTGTGAGAGGGGCGGAAAAAGGCTACCGTGAGTGGCGGTGGTGCGCCGACGAGTTGGCCGGTGGTGCGCCGACGGGAAACTGAGGGAGAGCGAGGCCGAGAGAAGAAGAGGGAGACGGAGACGAGAGAGCGATGGGTAAGGGGAGAGAGACCGAGTGCGGCGTGAGTGTGAGGATTAGGTAAGGGTTAGGTTTTTAATCTTTTAAAATTTGCAACTCAGTCCCCTCAATTCTCCTCTTTTGTTTAAGTAAGTCAATAAGTTCTATTTACCCTCGTTTGACACTAAACTTTCCCCCCCAAATTTAAAATTGGCATAATAAAATAGAAAATAACATGCTTAGGCAATAAAATAATTAATCACATAGAATTGCACGTAAATAATTTAAAATAATCAATTTATAAACTTTCGAATTGGTACATTGATCGAGACGGCGTCCAAGTCCTTCCACTGCAAAATAATTCCAATTATAGACGTTAAAGATCATAAATTTATAATTTATAATAACATTCATCACAATATTACGTGAAATTTAAAATTGCACGTAAAAATGAGAAACAGTCTTACAGATGATATCACTGTTCCAAGTTCAACTCAATATTTTTTAGCTCTCTTGGCCTTGCATTGCTCTTATTCGTGAACTCTTAAGAAATAAACTCTAACTTTCTACTGAAGCGGCATAACAACGAAATTTGTATAGGTAAAGTTCTTGTAGCATCTTTAAGTAGAATTCAGTTAGCTTTTAGATTAAAGGAGCACTGATAAGTGTTTTTATACAGTTATTTGTATGTCTGAATTAGAATAATTTATTATCATTTTAGAATATTTACTATTTAATTTGTGTGTATTTGTTTACTTTTTAGAAAATATCCCAAAAAGGAGAAGAATGAAGCAAACAATGGGAAAATGAACGTTTGGATGCTAGTTGGAGCAAAAATAAGCAATTGCTAAGTTTATGACGTCAACCGGGAAGCATACATGGTGCCAAAGTGAATAAATAAGAAGTTGGATGACCCAATTGAAGGAATTGAGAGCTTAAACGGGCAAATCAAGAAGAATATAAAGTTTGGGGACTAAATCACAACAATTGAAAGTTGAGGACTGAAGGTTCGATTAAAAGGTAAGGACCAACTTATACAGAAGGGAAAGTTGATAATTGCACAGACTGATAGAACCACGCGATCGCGACGTATCTTGGCTCGCGGTCGCACAAAAGTGCAAAATCTTCACCCGAGGGTTTTAATGCATTCTACGCGATCGCTAGGGTTTGAACCACGTGATCATGGGGTTGTCCATTGGGCCGCGACATGGGCTTTTCTGCGATTTTTATCTGATTTTCTTCTCTTCTGCCCTAGGTATCTCCCTAACCTATGTATACAACACATAAGCCAGGAGATCTGGACCTTTGCCTCTCCATAGAACGAGCCACAACAGAAAATTCAACATCAAATTCTTTGAGAATCAAGCATCGCAAAGGGGCATGAATTGAAGAAAATTGAAGAATCAAAACTTGGTGCAAGATTTTCATTCTTTATATTATTTTTAATGATAGTTAACTTTTACTGTTATTGTTCTTTATTAATGATGTGTAACTAATTTCAATGTTGGGATGAACGATGTAGCCTTGTCATATTATTTTAATTTCAAGTTCCTTTGTTTTAGTAATTCATTGCATGTATTAATTTATTATTGTTCTTAATGCTTGAATTGCTTGATCACCAATTCATGATTTATTGAATTATTTCTATAATTCAAGAGGTGAGTTAATAATTTAGAACATGGTAATAAATCCGGTAATTGAACGAGAGATAGAGATATACTCTTGTTATTATTGCGGTAGTGTGTGAATTCTTGTGTTTATTGCATCTAGATAGGGAATCTTTAGACCCTCTATAGAGATACATGGTTGACTTATTTAGGTAGAATTGATTTAAACTCGAGAGAGGAATTTCAATATAAATTAGTGAATTCGACCAAGTACATATTTAGAAAATAAAACTGGAATTTAAATTGATTTAATTGGCTAGGTGAAATCATGAATCCCAACTACCTTACAATCGTTTTAAAAACAAAGCAATCTCGCAATTTTAATTCTTCGGTTAATTTTCTTAGTTTTAGTTTTACAAATCAAAAATTTTTCGTTCGTTCAAATAGGGTTAAGAACTAACATATTTCGATACTTAGTAGTAGTCTCCATGGGACGATAATCTGGACTCCTAGGTCCACTATATTACTTCTCATGACCCGTACACTTGCGGGGGTATCTTGCATCGCGAGATATTAGTGAACAAGTTTTTGGTGCCATTGCTGGGGAATGTTTTTATATTCATATCGATACTCATTAGTTCTTACTTTATTTTGAATTTTATTTTTATTTTTAGTTTTGTTCACTTTATTTTATGTTAAGAAGGACTAAGTCATTTGATTTGCTTCCTTTTGATACAGAAATTGAACGCACGTTTCGACAGAGGCATAGATAACAATTGGAAGTGAATCAACAAACAGACTTAGCCATGGCAGATGATAGAATTCAAGATAATCAAGGAAATCAACAAAATCTACCAGCAGTTGTGAATGGACAACAACAAAATCATGGAAGGCGAATATTGAGAGACTAGATAGTTCCTCCTATAGGGAACATTGGAACGTGTATAGTGCTTCCTGCAATCCGAGCAAATAATTTTGAGATCAAGACTTTCATGATATCCTTGATCCAAAACTCATGCATTTTTCATGTATTGCCATCGGAAGATCCACATGCGCATCTTCGGACCTTCTTGGAATTATGTGATATGCAACGCATGAATGGAGTTTGAGATGATGCCGTGAAATTAAAGCTACTCTCATTCTCTTTCGTGGACAAAGCAAAACCTAGTTTTACTCTTTACCCTTACACACAATCACAACATTTGAAATTATGAGCCAGAAGTTCGTCGATAAATTCTTCCCACCTGATCTAATGTCTAAGCTCAGACGTGAAATTCTGTCCTTTAGTCAACGGCAAGGGGAATCCATCTTTGAAGCTTGGGAAAGGTTCAATGAGCTTATTAGACAGTGTCCTATCCATGGAATCGTAAATTGGATTTTAGTTCAGACATTTTATAATGGGTTGACAATTGAGAATAAAAAGTATGGAGACTCAGCAACTAGGGGATTAGTAATGGATATGTCTTATGAAGAAGCTTCTGAGATTTTCGAGAAGATGGTTGCGAATAGTTACCAGTGGCACTTAGATAGATTTACACCAAAGGCTGGGGGAATTGTTGCAGTTAGTGAGATTACAACATTCAATGCTAAGATAGATGCTTTGACGAAGAAAATAGATAGTATGGGTGTGCAGCCAGTGAATTCAGTTCAAACAACTTTGTGTGATTTTTGTTTCGAAAATCACGCTGTAAATTTTTGCCCATTGCAGTAAAATCAATCAAATCCAGAATAAGTCAACTTCATGGGAAACGGCAACAGGGTGGTCCTTATTCACAAACCTACAACCCAGAATGGAAAAACCACCCCAACCTCTCCTGGTCTAATAATCAGAATGTTCAGCGTCCACCTGATTTTCAACAACAGCAGCAACAACAGTCTCAGAAAAACGTGGCTGAGAACTTGGAAATGCTAATCCATTTGGTCAAGAGTCAGAATGGATAAATAATGAATCAATCTGTGAAAATAAAAAATTTGAAGAAACAGATGGGGGAGCTGGAAGCGAGCAGAATTGACAGACAGCCGGGACAGTTACCAAGCAACACTGAAACAAACCCTCGTAAGCATGTTAATGCAATAACAATAAGGAGCGGGGTTCAGCTATCTGAAGTGACTATAGAGGAATATGAAAAGCAGAAGAACCATAAGAAAAATATAGTGGAAAAGCAGAAAAGTGAAAAAGAACAGGGGTCAACTTCAGAAATTCAAGAAAAAGTGGAAGAAGAAGTTCGAGTTCGACCTCTAGTCAAGGCATATGTACCTCCAGTTCCATATCAACAAAGGCTGAGAACGCAAAATCTGGAACAGCAATTTGGGAAATTTTTGGGGATTTTCAAGAAATTACATATAAACATCCCTTTTGCCGAATCTTTAGTTCAAATGCCCCTCTACTTGAAATTTATGAAAGAGATGCTGTTAAACAAAAGGAAATTGGTTGATCATGAAACAGTAGCTCTTAGTGAGGAATGCAGTGCAATTATCCAAAAGAAGTTGCCACAGAAACTAACAGATCCAGGGAGCTTCTCTATCCCTTGTACTATTGGTAAATTTACTTTTGATAATGTATTGTGTGATCTTGGTGCCAGTGTCAATTTAATGCCTTTGTCTGTGTACGAAAGATTAGGTTTGGGGGATCCTAAACAAACAAAAATCACGTTGAAGCTTTCCAATAGGTCTATACAGTATCCATATGGGATAGTGGAGAACGTGATTGTGAAAGTGGGCAAGTTCTTCTTTCCAATTGACTTTGTGATCCTCTATATGGAAGAAGACTCTTAAATGCTCCTGATATTTGGAAGACCATTTCTTGCTACGGGATGAGCTCTTATAAACATCGAAAAAGGCGAAATCATATTTAGGGTCGAGAAGGAGCAAGTCACTTTTAGCATTAAGCCAAGACGGGAACCTGAAGATCAGAATGAAAGCTGTTGCAAAATCGAAGGAATTGTACAAGCAAAAGATGGATGGAGGGAAAAAAAGGAGAAAAAGCCTAACATTCCTCAACCAACAGCTTAAACAGAGGTTATGAAGCTCCCGATAGTGAGAAAACGGGATGAGAAGTGTAAGGATGGAAATTGCAAGATGTGCAAGGCTCTGAAATCATCTTTCAAGCCTGCATGATTTTGATGTGCTAAAGTTGGGCTTTAGAGTTAAAACGGAACGCTTGTTGGGAGGCAACCAAACCTTTATCCCCTTTTATTACTATGCTTTAATAATTTGTTTATTTGATGAATTTTAAATATATGCATGTTGAGCAACTAGTGGGAGTATTTAGCATGCTGTCATGTTAAGACACTTTTGCTAGGTGCACTATTTTTGCATGCTTAGGCACATTTTTATTTTTGCATATTTTTATTAAACTAGGTTCTTAATTGTCATCCCAACTCACACACACTAGTTTGGATCATGAAGTTAATGTTTGGAAAATCAATGCATAGATCATGAAGTGATTAGGGGGCTAAAAACGATTTTGAAAATCAAAAAATGGGAAAATTTTTCATTATTGCTGGGAACTACACGATCACGTTCCAATAGGCTCTAGCGATCGCGAGTTTGCATTTAAAGTTCAACAGGTTTTAAAACCTTAAACCACGCGGTAGTAGAATCGACAGTTTAAGTGCTTCACTTAACTCTTTCAATTTTAAACAACACAAATTCGTTTTCTCTCCCCAAAATCACTCCAAAATTGATCTTTCATCTATCATGCATGTCATCAACACTTCATTGCACCAAATTCAATGCTATTTTCACATCCAAATCAATCAAAGGTATGAATTTCGTCACTTGAAACATAGTTAACTTAAATTTATGAAATCTTCTTTTAGTTTTTGAACAATTGGAATTGTGAACTGTGAAGAATGGGCTTAGGTTAGTTGTTGGAGTTTGTGATGTGTGGTTTAGTAGAAAATTTTTTTGGGTTCATTCATGCCTCCAAACCTATGCATATCCTTTGATTTTTGCAACACACACCATGTGTTTGATGAAATGCCACAAAGAGAGTTTTGTGCTAATTTTAGAAATTCATCCGAGCATTTATCTTAATGACATGCTTATCAATGTTTATGTGTGTGTAGTTTATAAGTTAATTCACATCTTGGCATGAAATCCATTAAAACCATGTTTGCATCATGGCAGTCCCATTTCAAAGTCACTGCAAGCCATTGCACCTAGAAACTGTCTCACGTCACCTATTTTTCCACAGTTTTTCATGATCCTATTGAATCCCAAATGACTTGAATTTGTAATATGTTATATACCATGTTGTGAACTTTAACATATCAAAAGATGGCTAGGGAAAACTTGTGTTTTTCTTGGCGATGTCAGGGCATGAACATGTGTGGTCGAACATCTTTTGAAAATTCAAGATTTTGCTTTAACTATAGTTTGGGGGTTTTGGTTTGAGCTTACAAAGTTTCTTATTGGGGTTATTGACTTCTAATGTTAATTATCTCATATTTGCTAGGAATACACCAATCAAACACATCCAATCAAGTTGGGCAAAGCAAGAATAGGGTCAAATTCATCCAACAACATTCAAATGGAAGCATAAGGCAACAAAGCATCTCCATTGCACCTGGGAAGTTCTTGTTCTCTCTCTTTTGTCTTGTTTTACATTTTTAATTCTTTTTAACAAACATTGAGGATAATATCTCTTTCTAGTTTGGGGGTGAAAAATCTCACTTATGCAAATTGCTTCCATATTCATGATATTCATTCTATGCTCTCATTCAATTTTATTGGGATTAAAAAAAATATTTGAAAAAAAAATTGAAAATTTGTGTTGGACTTATTTATTGCCTAGGATATAGTATGAAACAATTTTTGCTTAGGCTTGAAAATTGGACAACATGAACTTATTTTGAACTAATTATGTTTTGCTAGATTCCATATTTATTGCGCACATAGCCAGTGTTGAATTATTACTTGTGTAAGGGATTTTGTTTAACACATGTGGGGCAAGTTTTATGCAACTTGAACTTAGGTACGACTTGTTCCCTTAAGTTAGATCATTAGACATCCCATCCCTAAATTAGAGCCAATCATGCTAAAAGGCAAGTTTGGGGGTAGAATGGTTGGGATTTGTATGTATTGATGGGTTGGAGGTCTGTGGTTCTTGGTTTTGCACTTTAGTCATTGCAGTTTGGTCAACGGGTATAAACCATAACCGGCATAAAAATAGAAAAATGTCGAAGGTCTTATTCTGCTCTTCAAAAGCTTTTTTGACTCGGGCAAGTACGTCTTTGGGATTCTTTGAATTGGCACCCTGAAGCTAATTGGTTTGGGAGTTTCCGATCCGAAAGACCGCTAGGGGTCAACTAGAAAACAAGTACGGATAGTGGACTTACACATAAGACATTAAAACATCTTTAACTTTTCTATTTAAGCCTTTATGACTCAGGAAAGTACGTCTTAGGGGTTCTTTGAACCTGGTACCCTGAAGCCAACTGGTTTGGGAGTTTCCGATACAAAGGCAGCTACAAGGGTCATATAGAAAGCAAGTATGAAAAGTTCTGCACAAAGATGGTAAAAGACAGGGACAATTAAAAGAAAAAGTCGTCCATCAAAAGAAAAAAATATAAATGAAAGGTATAAGCTTAGTTGACTGAGCCGTGGTGGTTGAGGTTGTAGAATTGAGGACTACTTTATTTTGATTTGTTGTGCACACATATTTTTTATTCTGACTGCCTCGTGTGGAAAAACAATGAAAATTTTCTAAAACCCACATAGATAAAAGCCCGGGATGTGAGAGAAAAGCAGAAAGTGGTGATCATCCATGAGCGTTGAAAGGAATTTCATTAGAACTCATAGATTGACCACATGGGATTCGGGCTTGATTTTACATAATGAGCCACATAGTGTTGAGTATATATTTTGCATAAGTATGCGTTTGACGTTGGCTATACACACACACACTTGAAAATTTGGCATGAGATAACTAAAAATTATTTAACTATGTTGTTCATATCTCTTGCTGAAAGTGTGAATTGATTTGGACTATTGAGGCATTTGGTAAATATGTTGACACAACAAAAATAATTGAATGTTGTTATTTTGATTTATTAGTTCAGTTTTACATTGTTCGAGGACGAACAATAGTTCTAATTTTGGGGTATTTGATAAGTGTTTTTATACACTTATTTGTATGTCTGAATTAGAATAAGTTATTGTCGTTTTAGAATATTTACTATTTAATTTGTGTGTATTTGTTTACTTTTAGAAAATATCCCAAAAAGAAGAATAATGAAGCAAACAATAGGAAAATACACATTTGGATGCTAGTTGGAACAAAAATAAGCAATTGCTAAGTTTATGACGTCAACCGGGAAGCGTACATGGTGCCAAAGTGAATAAATCAGAAGTTGGAGGACCCAATTGAAGGAATTGAGAGCTTAAACGGGTAAATTGAGAACAATATAAAGTTTGGAGACTAAATCGCAACAATTGAAAGTTGAGGACTGAAGGTTCAATTAAAAGGCAAGGACCAACTTATACAGAAGGGAAAGTTGATAATTGCACAGACCGACAGAACCAAGCGATCGCGACGTATCTTGGCGCGCGGTCGCACGAAAGTGCAAAATCTTCACCCGAGAGTTTTAATGCATTCCTCGCGATCGCTAGGGTTTGAACCACGCGATCACGGGGTTGTCAGCTGGGCCGCGACATGGGCTTTTCCTGCGATTTTTATCTTATTTTCTTCTCTTCTGCCCTAGGTTTCTTCCTAACTTATATATACAACACATAAGGCACAAGATCTGGACCTTTGCCTCTCCATAGAACGAGCCACAACAGAAAATTCAATATGAAATTCTTAGAGAATCTAGCATCGCAAAGGGACGTGAATTGAAGAATCAAAACTTAGTGCAAGAATTCCATTCTTTATATTATTTTTAATGAACGTTAATTTTTATTGTTATTATTCTTTATTAATGATGTGTAACTAATTTCAATGTTGAGATGAATGATGCAGCCTAGTCGTATTATTTTAATTTCAAGTTCCTTTGTTTTAGTAATTCGTTGCATGTATTGATTTATTATTGTTCTTAATGCTTGAATTGCTTGATCACCAATTCATGATTTATTGAATTATTTCCATAATCCGAGAAGTGAGTTAATAATTTAGAACGTGGTAATAAATTCGGTTATTGAACGCGAGATAGAGATATACTCTTGTTATTATTGCGGTCGTGTGTGATTTTTTGTGTTTATTGCATCTAGATAAGGAATATTCAGTCCCGTTGTAGAGATACATGGTTGACTTATTAAGATAGAATTGATTTAAATTCGAGAGAGGAATTTCAAGATAAATTAGTGAATTCGACCGAATACATATTTAGAAAATAAAACTGGAATTGGAATTGATTTAATTGACTAGGTGAAATCTTGAATCCCAACTAGCTTACAATCATTTTACAAAACAATCTCGCAATTTTAATTTTTTGGTTAATTTTCTTAGTTTTAGTTTTACAAATCAAAACTCTTTCCTTCATTCAAATAGGGTTAAGAACTAACATATTTCGATACTTAGTAGCAGTTTTTGTGAGACGATAATCCGGACTCCTAGGTCTACTATATTACTTCTCACGACCCGTACACTTGCCGGAGTATCTCCCATCGCGAGATATAAGTGAACAAGCACCCGCTGTCCGTTTTAACCCTTTGTTATAGATTTTTATTCAATAATGTTTAGTTTCTCTCTATATTGTTATTCCTTAACGAGTCAATGAATCTTTCATTCTCTTCATCTTTATTCTATGCATCAACTTGTGTTGTCTCGATATATTAACTAATATACGAAGCTTCGAATGTGTTCTTTGATTTCTTGTATAAGTCACCCGATTAATCTAAATTTTGAGAATTAGATCATCAAACATTGAAAGAATGTTGTTAGAATCAGAAGATAACAAGAAGTTTAGAGCTCATTTAGTGTAGGATATTTTGGAGATTTGGATTTTTTGAAAAATGTATGGTTGAAAAGTGTGAAAATGGTGGATACCATAAAAACGTGTGTTTGAAAATGAGTTTTGGAAGAAGTTGTTAAGAAATTCTAGGACCAAAGAGAGGCTTAGTTTCCCACCCTCAAGGTGACTTCGATAGTACTGGACTATCAATAAGAAAAAAGAAGTAGCTAAAATTAAGTTTATTATACAGTCCGTCCAGTCTATACCGTACCAAACATACCCCGAGTAAATATATTGGGACTTTTAATGCCAAAATGACGGGAAGAAAATAGCTGTTCTTTACTCCATTTGGCACTTAAAGAAGAAGCATCTTTAAGTGTTTCCTGGGAAACTTTATCCATTCCGAGGCTAAAAAGGCCAGCTGCTTGAAGATAGAAAGCAGTGGGCCAATCAGGAGATTGTGCTTGTGCATTCACTGTAAGGATATTAATCAATCGTGTGGCCTTATATGTGAATTATTGTGTATTGAATAAAAGGCTATCAAATTTGGTTAAGCCCATTTAAAGTGATCTAATAAGGATTTTATATATATCGGACTTTAATGCATCTAATTAATGTATGGGCTTTTATGTGTAGATACCAGGCCATTACCTAATTCATGATGGGCCGAATTAGGTTCACTGGAAATTCAGTATATAAAGTCGGTTATGATCCCTGAATCGTACGTATTGTTCATTCTTTTTGACATCCCATCATCAGAGAGAAAATAAGGACTACGTATTGATTTGGAAGATCCAAACACCGCAATCGTTCATCGTGAATCATGTTTGATTAAGGTACGCTTCCGCTTCAGTTATTTAATTCTTGATAATTCAGCATGATGATTTTAGATCATAAATTAATAATTGTCTGTGATAAAATTTCTAACATTCACAGCATCTGCAACATCATTTCTTCTATGAGTGCATCCAGTGCCTCTCAAGTTATGTGAGCACAAGTAGACTTAGCCGTCAGCCTATCCGGGACTCGATCCGCCTCTTGTTTCGTTTCGAAAATGAAGATCATAAAACCGAGATAATATCAAGCAACGAAAGATAAATAGATATACTGGAGACACGGTCGACCAACTAAGCTGTTCCGTTAAGGAGCTTGGGTGAATGCGATGCCATGTCGAGGGCCAAGATTCTGCGCTGCATGATAGTAATTTGCAAACATTGGTTACCATCGCGCACTAACAAGCGAAAACCAAAACACAAGCCTAGGCTGATTTTCTAGGCCAGCCATGAATGGAAATGCTAAGGTTGCAGTAAGGACATGGGGTACTAAATGTAACACAAGTTATTGGTAATGCAATTGCTTTAGTTACTAGATATGCTAAGGTTGCTTGGATTCACGAATGCAGAAAACATCATATATTCACTGAAATCAACCCGATTAACAAATGAACATTTCAATAGCATTTTGCCCGAAAACCCCCAGGGATTTATCAGAAAGCAACCAATTGAACACTTTCACTATCCAAGTTTTTCACAGTTATGAGAATCCAAAAAGGAAGTGGACAAAAATGACAGCAAATCACCGATCGAAGTAAAATAATAAAATTATCAAAACGTAAGGCAGTTATAAATTAATTAAATAAAAAATGCTTCAATTGTTTCAATTGACCAAAAAATGAAAGAGCCTTTCATCATGCATCAGCCAACACCTAGAAAATAACTACTCATTATATTATTTGTGCGCCCTAGCACGGGCAAGAAATTTAACATTTAGTCTCTGTTGCAAACGTGGAATAAACTAAATAACTGATAAAATTTTTTACGACTTGTAACAATTGTACCCGTATCTATCAGACCATCAGTAATATGTAATATGTTACTCCAATAATTTTATGCTTGCTATCGAGAAAATAATTTAGACAAATACCGAAATAAAAAGTATACACGTATAGTGTTGGAAAATAATGTTCAAGACTCGGAAATTTTGAAAATTTTGTTCAAAGAAGTCGCACTATAGTCTGAGCTAATTCAGTTTGAGATCTAATCATACTGTACTAATCACATAATAAGGATAGCATAATTAATGTACACACATTCATGCTATGGAGATAAATTGATCTACACATTCATGCTAGGGAGATTAATGTACTTCTGGCCCAATCCAATACATTTCGATGTATACTATGTTAAAGGGTATAATCCCACATCGAATAAAGATGAAAATATAGACTAATTTATAAGATTTTGGGTTATTCTTCTTAAAAAGGTTGACTATTTAAGATGGACTCCAAAATCTTAACATTAATCCAAAGCCCATTAAGTCTCAACGAGCAATTTGATCCGATTAAGACTCAAAAAATTAGCACACGAATTTCAATTTTGGTCTGCTCAAACGAGCCACCATTCTTTTTTTTTTTTTTTTTTTTTTTTTTTGGGAATGGGGATTGAATCTCACATCGAATAAAGATGAAAATATAGACCAATTTATAAATATTTGAGTTACTCCTTTTAAGAGGCTTGATCTTTTAAAATGAACCCCAAATCTTAACATACTCATTTGGACGAAAAATTTACCACGATCAAGGCAAATCGTCAGGGCAGTCCTGAGCATAGACAAGCAAAGTATTCACTTAGGGCTCCTGAGCAAAAAAGGCCTCCAAAATAAAAAAATTAAACCTAGTATTATATATGTGTGTATGTGTGTATTTCGAAAGTAGAATAATGTCAACATTTTGAACTTAGGATAATTGGTACAATAGATTAACTTAATTTGTACTTATACTAAAGATTACTTATTTTAGATAACAAAACTAATTTTAACTACCCAAAAAAGAATTTTGAAAATTCTTCATTGTTACTAAAAAAATTTGAAAAATATTATAAATATCATACTGTGATACTAACATATTTGAGAAGTATCAGATTGTGATACTTCACGTGATTATGAAGTATTTTTCTATTTTTATGATTTTTTATAAGTAACTTTCAAATTTTATAAAATTTAAGGAAATTTCAATTTAATCCTTAAAAGTAGGGTATTTATGTGAACAACTCGAAATATTGTGGTTGGGTAAAGGCCCAGTAAAATTTGGAGCTAGATTGTGATTGGAATCAGTAATACGTGACTCTAATTCTCATATGAATGAGGAAAAAGTTTAGAGATCCATTCTTCCAATCTAAAAATCCATCTCGGATTATCAAGGAAAAATTGTGATTGGACATTCTTGAAATCTTAGTATTCTCCAATCAAAGTACTCTTTTCAGGTGGAAATCCACCGGATACTTCTTATTTCTATCTTCAAACCAAAAGCTCACCCAAAATTTTAATTCGTTTTAAGAATAAAAAAGTAAGCCTCCATCATCAATTCTTGAAAACCAATCATAGTGAAATCTAATTAAGAGCTAAAAGATCGATTAAGAAATATCTGTGGCATTAATATAATAATTCAGACGTGTGGTGGTAATATAAAGATATAGTCAAATGTACGTGTGGCAACAATATAATTGCATTCCACTTGGGACCATGAAGGACATTAATATAGAAACCTATTACTCTATAGCATCACGAATTTACCATTAAAGTTCAACCTCTAAACAGATATAAAGTCATTGTGTATAGAGAGGAAGAAAGAACAACATAAGTTCTTCATCATGGGATGTAATTCACAGTCTAAGCTTCCTATATTTGAATTCAGTGAGGAAAATTTGATTCCAGGCACAACTTCATGGGTATCAACATCTCATTCTGTACGAGGTGCACTCGAATCTTATGGCTGTTTTATAGCAGTGTACAAGAAAATCACTACGGAGCTGCATAACGAATTGTTCGAATCTGCAAAGGAGTTATTTAGTCTTCCAATGGAAACCAAAATGAAAAATAAGTCTAGTATTGCTGGTTTTGGGCATGGTGGGAACTTCCCTATCATGCCACTCTTTGAGTACTTGGGAATCGAAAATGGAGCAAATCTTGAAGCTACTAAGAACTTCACCAGCATCATGTGGCCAACTGGGAATGATAGTTTCTGGTAATGTTCAAATAAAAAAACCCTGTACTTTGTTATTTTCTTAGATACATGAATGTAGAAATTTTATGAACCTTAATTTTCACTCGTGTTCCATGTCAAAGAATATGAAACATGGACTATGCTATTTAAACGCACAAAATATCATTCTATGTGCCACCCTCTTCACATGGAGGGCGGGCTGCTAATTATTACATGCCTCACATACCCCATTTGAGAAGGGTGGCATATAAGGTGGTATATATATTTTGGTGTTCAAATAGCATTATTCATGAAACATATCGCATATGTACCACATAAAATCTTTCGTTTCTGTTTCTATGATAGTACTTTCGTATATATACTTCTCAGAATATATAATATTTAAATTTTGTTCATTTTACTCAGTGGTACTGCACATCTATATTGTAAGCTGCTGTTGGAATTGGATCAGAGAGTAAAGGAAATGGTGTTTAACAGTTATGGAGTACAGAACTACTACAAACCCTTTATTCTGTCATCATTTTACTTGACAAGATTTATGAAATATCGAGTACCCAGGGAAAATGAGATTAATATTGGACTTATACCTCATACTGACAAAAATTTTATGGCCATAATTGATACAAATCATGTAAGAGGTTTGGAGATAGAAACAAGAGATGGTGAGTGGATTGATTACCAGGCATCCCCTTCCACTTACCTAGTTATTGCCGGCGAGCCCATGACGGTGAGAAATCTCTCTCTCTCTCTCTCTCTCTCTCAACAAACATGCGGTAACCTGTTTATAAAAGTTTTTTTTTTTTTCAATAAATATTGTTTATAAATAACGACGTATCAATATTTTGTTAATTAATTTTTTTTTTTGAACTAAAAAATATATTGTCACGTAACCATTTAATGAACAAAATTTATAAACAATAGTTTTTCAAACACACTATTAAGCATACATGTGTTTCTTTTCAAGGCATGGAGCAACGGCCGAATACATGCTCCCTTGCATAGAGTTGTCATGAGAGGAGAAGAAGAGAAATACTCCATTGGAAATTTTTCTTTTATCAATGGGATGGTGGAAGTACCAGACGAGCTAGTTGATGGTGAAAATCCATTGAAATTTAAACCATTTAGTCATCTGGAATTTCTTGAGTACTGCAAGAAAGGGGGACCAGCAGCAATGGGAAGTGCCATCAAACCCTTCTGTGGAATTTGAATTGCCCATTTTCCCTTCATATGGAATCTTCAAATCAATAATATGTTGTGTATCTTTTGCATGCTAAGTGCAAGTATTGTATGTTTGGCTAGGTTCGATCACTTTTGTTCTATTATATACTGAACGCATGCTAAATGCAAGTATTGTATGTTTGGCTAGGTTCGATCACTTTTGTTCTATTATATACTGAATGAAAATTCTGCAGTTTTTTTGTTTATTTTTTATTTTTTTTATCTATTGGTCGTTAAAATAAGGAACTTTGCATATATGTCCCTACAATGGTAAATGTAGAGAGAAATCGTCATTTTCTCAAAAGCTGTACAAATTGTCGAATTTTATGGTTAAAATATCTAGTTTACCTTCCAATTCGCGATGATGAAGTATTTAATGATTGATATGATGTCAATCTTATCCTTGAAGAGATATATGAATAATGATTTAAAACAATGAAGTTAATTGTTCCAATGATCACTGAGCTTATGTACATATCTTCGATTGATCATTAAACTTTAAAGTGTCGAGTTTTGATCACTAAACTTTTGTAAACACTTTCGATTAGTCACTTAAGTTTAAAAATACTATAAACCTTAATTCCTTTACTAAATGCCCAATTCAATGATCTAAAGTTGGGAAGGAAAACCTAGAGATCCAATTGGCGAAGACAAGGTGTGCTCTTGGGAATCCATACAAAGAGAGAGAGAGTCCAGAGTTACTAGAAGGTTATAGAAGCATAACTGAAGAAGGCCCAAACAGTCATTGGGTTTATGTTATATTTTAGTTTCTTAAATATTTTGTCCTGAGTATGCCCGGTGTACTTGTATTTTAGGACTTTGATTTGCCTTGATATGCCCGGTGTATTTGTGTGTATGTTTTCCAAGTTTTGGCCCATTTGCATGGTGCTCAGTGTTACTTGGCAGCGTCATAGTTTTGGGATTTCTCGTTGTGCTACCCGAGTATGTCTGGCGTATTTATATCGAATTTTTGATCTATTTATTTACACATTTGATTAAAAAAAAGAAACAGAAAAGGGTCTTCAGTTATTTACAAGTTGGGTTTTCAAAGTCAACTAAGGGTTAGTATGTTGGAACCAATTTTTTTAAGTTCAATATTTTTTAGTGGATTCGTTATTGTCACGTTTGCCCGAATGTTGTTTCTCTTAAAGTGTTTTTCAAGGTTTTTTCCTTTGCTAACATCTTGGTATTTTTTACATTTTTTGTATATTTATTAATTGTTGATTGGTATTTCGTTGCGCCATTCTATGTCATTAAATTATCTAAATTATCTAGGTTTAACAACTTGGTAATTAAAATTGAATTTCGCGTTAAACATCTATTAACACTCTCTAGGTTATGTTGACCACGAGTGTGTGTATATATATAACAAATGTTAAGTGACATATATACATATTAAAATTAACTATTAACTTTGTTACAATAAATATGTTAATTTCTAACTAAGTTGAAGAATACAATAAATATTTATTTTTAAAATAACAAAATTTATATATTAATATAATACTCATTTTGAAGATCTCATTAAATTATTTGATATGAAATCAACAAAAAATTATTTTATTTATCGACATTAAAAAAATTTAAAGAAGAAGAAGAAATGAAAAAAGAAAAAGATTTTAGGGAAATTTTTCAACATAAATTGTCATGTCATCAATTAAGTTGATAGCAAAATTTAACAAAGAAGTTAACATATGGCTAAAAAGATTCCCTTAACATATAGTTAACCTATCCTTTGTATATTAATATTTAATCCCTAACTAATTTATTCATCTTAAACCATCTCCAATGTAGCACCAATTTGCTTTTGGTGCTAAAAAATGACTCCAACAAAGCACCAATTTGGTGCAAAAGTAAGCACCAAATTGGTGCTCGCTATAGTGTTGCACTAAATTTGATGCAACATTATAGCTTTGGTGTAAAAAATGACGTTCACTTTTTCTTTTTGCCTTTTTTTCTTAGTTCCAAAAATATCATTAGATATACGCAACAATTTTTTTTTATTCCTTCTATGTCCCTTTTAATTTAGTTTTCTTGTATTTTTATTTAATTGATATATGAATATTTATTTGGTTATCAATTTAATTATCATAAATAATTGTATTAATTTCCTAATTAATAATAACTTTAATCATGAAAATAAATTACTCTTTAAAATTTAAAGGTTACATACTTAACAAATACGATGAAGATAAAATATCACACAAAACATTAGGAAATATTAAAAGCGAAGTACGTAATGCAGATGCTAATAATAATTTAATAATCTGGTAAATCATTATCGAACCTTCCGAAGCCATCAAAGTGTTTTAATTAAATTATAATTTCCGATAATTTTCTTTAAAAATCTTGTGGTGAAAGAATAAGCAATAGAATAATTTTTCAATTAAATTAAATGTTGCAAATTATTAAAAAAAAAGAAATAAAAAGATATACTGTTCATTTGGTATAAAATTTGGTACCGTAGATTGGAGATTAAATAGAGATTAATACCAAAAGTTACACCAATTTGGTGCAAAAGTTGCATCGAATTTGTACATATGGTTGGAGATGCCCTAACATGTAATTTAATACATCGATTGTAGATGCTCTTACAAGAATAACTTTTTATAACTGACAAACTAATGAAATAGTTTTAAATATCCGATATTAAATTAATTGCAATATAATTTTATATATAAAACCCCAACACCACCCACCCACCCACATCCCACGCGCAACCTGTAAACTAGGCCTGGGCAAATGAATCGTAACCAGTGGTTTGGTTTGGTTCGGTTTGGTTCTGATTCGGTCTCGATTCAGTTCGGTTCTACCAAAATTTTTAACGGTTCTGATTCTAAAAATCAAGAACCATCTGGTTCCGGTTCTTGGTTTAGAACCAGAACCAAAACCAAGAACAAAAGTAAAACACGATTTTTTTATTTTTTTTAAAATATAAATTTTTAAAACAATCATCAATTCTTAATTTTAATGCATGTTATCTGGTCCGTTAGTCAATATCAATTACCCAAAAACTATTAACTCATACATTACAATATCTATAAGCAAAAACAAGTAATAAACAAAAAATTATAGATCAAAAATCATTTTTCTTTCGTGGATCCTATCGTTCAGCTTCAAGCCTTCAGCCGTCACACCTTTAGTTCTTCAAAAATCAACAAACAATAAATTGTTATCTTTTTTTCAAATATTTGCTGGACTTGTGCGATTGCTTCCTGAAAAGGTGGAAAATTACGAGTGGAAATTGACGAAATTTTAGAAGAAGCACATAGATGCGGATGAGGAGATACGTTACTGTCTAGAAAAGAGTGAGTATTTTGATGTTAAGGATTTTGAGTGTTGTATTCGCATTTTGATCAAGGTCGATGACCTTACTATCTTACGACTCTTACCAGCCGAAATCTACTCTGACTTCATCGCTTAAGTTTGAAAATTTTAATTTAGGAAATCGGAACCAAAACCAAAAGAATCGAACGGTTCGATCCGGTTCAGTTCTTCTCTTGGAAAAAAGAACCAACGAACAATTGGTTTTTGGTTCGATTTTGTTCCCTAGAAACCAGAATCATATGGAACCACGCACACGCCTACTGTAAACTTGTATAAATATTTGTGAATGTAAAATAATTTTATATATAAAACCAACACCACCCACCCGACCCACCTCACCTCACCTCACCTGTAAATCTTTGATTCATTTATTTATTCATTCTATTTCATTTATTTATTCTATTCATTTATATACCGACCAACCCCAGGTATAAATCTATTCACATGAAAAAAAATAAATTTGAATAAATTACTGAATATGCATTAATCATGTTTCCCATTTTCGTTTTCTACATTTTGTTTGAATATGTTACGGTTTTAGCTTTGACTTTGAAGGCGTAATTGTTTGTTTTCGATATGCCAAGTTTTGAGTTCATAATGACTTCTGGTTTGTGTCTTATGTCTTAGATTGGCTATGGAGGCGGTGGTGATATATTTTGCAGTGGCGATGCAAGTAATTAAGGTGGTAGTGAGATGGTGATGCAAATGGGTCTGGGGATTTGAGTTGTATGAGTTGAGGCTGTGAGAAGCTTGTATCATTGCCTCTGGGTAGTGGTGGTATCGCGGTTGTTGTGTTGTTGTTCCGATGGTGGCAATGACAATGAAGTGGCGGTGGTATTGGTGGATCTGAGGTGAGGTATAGGTGCACAGTGGCTGTGACCAAATCTGTTAACATTGTGATTGTCTGTGATCCGTTATACATTGATTCGAGTAGGATGTCCTTTAATTTTTCCTTATTCTAACATGTTATTTTTTGGGTTAAGTACACAAATACAAATCTTGAAGAGGCTTGGCCCCTGTTCTCTTTGTTGTTTTGAGGTCGTTTTCTATTTTTATTTTCGAAAACGCTAAAAACGCGTTCTCTTTACCATTTTCGAAAACGCATTTTGAAAAAAAAAAAAAAAAAAAAATTTGTACACAAAATGGAAAACGCTCGAAACATCGTTTTGGGCGTTTTGTGTGTATTTCGACAAAAAATGTCCAAAACGCGGAAAACGCGTTTTTGAAATTTTATTTTTTATTTTTTTAGAATTATCTTAACTTAGAACTAAGCTTAATATAAAGTTTTTATTTTTTTATTTTTTTTTTAGAATTATCTTAGCTTGGAACTAAGCCTAAATAAAGATTTTTTTTTTTTTTTTTTTTTTTTTTTGAGAATTACCCTAACTTGGAACTTAGTTTAAATAAAGTTTTATTCAATTCAATATCAACATTTCAAAAAAAAAATAAAAAATAAATGAGAATTCTTGTTGTGATATTTCAAAAAATGTAATGATAAATGGACTCTGGTGGTTTTGAAAGAACTTGCATTTTCTGGATTTTAATAGAAGTAGAGCTTTCTCAAGTCCCGAACCTGACCAAGCTGTGTTAATATAGACTCTTAATGCTCACATTAGTGTGTTGCATGTAACCATATTTTTAGTGTATTGTGAAAGGAGATTTGAGTTGGAGTTAGTAGTATTCTGCAAGCAAATTAATTAAACATAGTTTAAATAGTGTTCTGCAAAATTTCAAACAGAACGTGTTTTCCAGCTTTTCATTTTCAAAAACAGTTTTCAGAAATGACAAACAAAACGCGTTTTCAGCAAATTTGAAAACAAAAATGAAAACACAAAACATTTTCGAAAATGAAAATACAAACAGAACGCCACCTTAATTTTTAATATCAGACATTCTGAAAGTTATTTTAAGAATGTAAGACATATTACCAAAATCAGGTAATCAGGCAAATCATATTAACTGTTTGTAATTAATTACAATTGTAACTTAATTTCAAATTTGTGATCAATTACAAATGTAACTAACTAATTATTTACAATTAAGTTGCAATTCATAAAACATGACATATTTTCTTGTTAAAAATAATTGAATTAGTTACATTCACCTTAATTACAACTTAATCACATTTGGTTATTAGTTACAATTTAGAATTAATTACAATTGTAATTTTATTTCAATTTTGCTATTAAATACAATTGTCACCACCACCCCCACCTAAAACAATCACCACTAACTATCATCGATAACCACCATCGAAAATAAAATTGTAACTTTATTTCAAATTTGTAATTAGTTACAATTGTAATTTTAACTACAACTGCAATTAATCAAATTTTGTAGGCAAATCATATTGACTGTCTGTAATTAATTACAATTGTACCTCAATTTCAATTTTGTGATCAATTACAAATGTAACTAACTAATTAATTGCAATTAAGTTGCAATTCATAAAACATGACATATTTTCTTGTTAAAAATAATTGAATTAGTTACATTCACCTTAATTACAACTTAATTACATTTGGTCATCAGTTACAATTTAAATTAATTACAATTGTAATTTTAATTTAATTTTCCTATTAAAAACAATTATAACCACCACCACCACCTAAAACAATCACCACCAACTACCACCAATAACCATCGTCGAAAATAAAATTGTAACTTTATTTCAAATTTGTAATTAGTTACAATTGTAATTTTAACTACAACTGTAATTAATCAGATTTTGCAATTAATTACAATTGTAATTTTCTTTCAATGTTTCGATTAATTACAGTTGTAACTAATAAAATTGTAAAACATGATAGATCTTTTTTGTTGAAATTAATTGAATTATTTAAAAGATTTAATTAGTTACACTCACCTTAATTACAACTGCAATTATAACTTAATTAAATTTTGTTATCAGTTTATAATTAATTACAATTGTAACTTTATTTCAATTTTGTAATTAATTGCAATTGTAATTTATGAATTAGTAAAACATTAGTGTAATTTGTAATTAGTTACATTAGTGTAATTTGTAATTAGCCACCACTACAACCACCGTTGAAAATAAAATTGTAATTTTATTTTAATTTTGTAATTAATTACAATTATAAATTTATGTCAATTTGTAATTAGTTACAATTTTAACCAATCACCACCACCACCACCACTAGCCATCACTACTAATATTCAACCACCGTAAGTCCTGCAGTTCTAGAACTACCTCACAAAAGATTTCCTTTCCCTTCATAGATTGTTTATATATATACACACACACATGCAGAGAAGCACCGTCCAAATCAGGCTGTAGAAGAAGAAAATCGTGTGAGGCTAGAGGTAGAGAAGTACCGTCCAAAAAGGGCTAAGACCGAAAGCAGAAGCCAAACCAAGAAATTGACACAAACTCGGTGGAAGAGAGAGGAGATCAACGAAGCTCGACTAAAACAAGTCTAAAACCATCGGGAAACCATATTTGATGAGCTCTCCATTCCTGTACTTGTCAAGGCCCATAAATATCGTGAAGTCTCCGGCTTTAGGTCGAACCTTGAAGTAGAAAACCATTGGTTCAATTTCTCTCGAGTGTTTCGAAAGTTTTTCCCAAACTTTTGATTTATAATTACCTGATTTAATAAAATAGTTTCTAATAACCTGATTATAAAAATTTTAAGGGTTAAGATCACAATTACACACATTTAGGCATGAAAATTTTTGTAATCAGGTGATTTGTAACTAATTACACAAGTATCAAAATAATTTTCAAAGTCATATTTTTTTAATCAGAATCATGTACTGTTATTAATCACAATTGTAACTTTATTTCAAGTTGTAATTAGTTACACGTGTAATTTTAACTACAATTGCAATTAATTACCACCACCACTACCGACCACCACCTAATTTGTAATCGGTCACCACCACAACCACCGTCGAAAATACAATTGTAACTTATTTCAATTTTGTAATTAATTACAATTGTAACTTATGAATTAGTAAATCATTAGTTTAATTCGTAATTCGTCATTAATTACATTAATGTAATTGTAATTAGTTACCGCCACAATTGTCGTCGTCGGATCACCATCGGAAATACAATTGTAACGTTATTTTACTTTTGTAATTAATTACAATTAAAATTTTATTTCAATTTGTAATTAGATTAAAGAGCATATATACTGATACTAACACAGTAATTGGGTTTTCCCAGTTTTTTAGTGCATTTATTCTCCTCCACTCGTATAAAAATTGAAAAGGAACACAAACTTGAATCGTGAACGAACTGTTCATGTTTCTTGTTGCAGTATCAAAACATTTTATCCTTTTTTTCTTGTGAAAAAGCTGTGAATTTTTTTTTTTTTTTTTTTTTAATTTGAAATAAATCTAACCTTTGATGTAAACGTGAAGCGAGAAACAAAGAAAATAGAAGCAAGCTTTTTCGTTTTTACTGCTTGAAGAAAAGATCAAATTAACACGAATTTATTGACCTAAGGACTAGTTTCAGTTGCATCACAGATTTTAATTTGTAATTAGTTACAATTGTAATTTTAATTTTTCACCACCACCACCACCATCCAAGAAATCACATCGCCTCTCCTATACTCCATCTTAATCTTTGACAGAGTTATCGAAATATTCCAATACCAAATCGCCACATCCTCGTTCGAGCTCTTTTTTTTTTTTTGGTTCCTCAAAACAACATCAGGATATCGAACAAATAACTTTACAAAATACTGCGTTCTCTAATAGCTTATGCCGGTCATAATTTCTTAGAATTTTCTTTGGAATGATCCTTTGAATGTCGTTGGCTATAGCTATTGCAGAGGCTCTCCTGGTTACGATTTTCTCAAGATTCTTGACGTTCTCTGACAAAATGATAACATGAGAACTGGAAGATTCAACCAATTTGTTCGCAGTTTCCATAGCAGAGCATAGCTTTAGTGTAAGTATGTCCATGAGTGATCTTCACCATCAAATGCTGGTTTCAATTACTCAAAGTTCTCTTAGAAGTGTCAGCTGCAGCAGGCGACTGAGTAGGATGGTCATGTGGTACAGTGATATCCTTCTCTTTGACGTCGTTCAGCAGATCGGTTATGCATAGTAAGGGCCCGCCCATTCCCATTACCCTAGTTCGAGCTTATAGAGCAAGAAATCATCGACATTCCCTCTAAATCCTCCTCTCCGACTCTAGTTCCGAGCTATAAATCGAACAGTCAAGTTCACAATCATAGCAATTTTGGCATATTAGCAGCCCTACCCAGTGGAATTGGAGATTTCAAAACCCGATCGAACACTGAATCCAGAGCGGTTTTCAACCACAAGGCATCCACCTCTGCATCACTTGCGTCCTTGACATCTTCTTCCCCTACCTCATCTTGAATTATGATCCCCTTAATTACGAAAAGGCCCATGTCGGTGACAAAAGATGCACTTTTACCATCAATCGACACGGGTAAATGTTCCACTACAAACAGCGGCAATGCAGAAGAGATGAATTGAGTTTTTTAGCTAAATATATAAAATAGTGTTAGAAATAACTGATGAAATACAGAAAATTAGGGTTTAAAGGTGGGGGTAGCTTAGATATAGAGAGTAGAATACGAAAGAAAGGTAAAGGGGTTGAATTGTGTTTGATTCATATATATATATATATATATATATACCTGATTATATAAAATATTTTAAACTTAACTGATTTTAAAAATTAACTAATTAAAATTATTAATGAGTCTAATTAGCCCTTATTTTTTTAGGGTAGTAATTTGTTGGGTTGGGCTGAAAAGGTGTAAATGAAGAAATAAAAGTTGGGCCTAAATAAAGTGGGTCTTGGGCTATTTGATATAAGCCCAATGGTGTTTTCCATCTTCTTCAATAGACGTTTTTTTCAACAGACTACTGGTGACTTGTACCTTTTCATTCAAAACACCAATTCACAAATGGATTCCAACCTCTTCATGAAAAGTCCCTTCACTAGTAGAAAAAAGCGAAAAAAAAGGGTTTAGGCGTCGGTTCGTCGAGAACCGACGCCTAAACCCGGTTCAGGCGTCGGTTCATGAAGAACCGACGCCTGAACCGGAGGTTTACGCGTCAGTTCTGGTGAACCGACGCGTAAACCTCCGGTTCCCAAGAACCGACGCGTAAAGTTGAAGGTTTACGCGTCGGTTCACCAGAACCGACGCGTAAACCTCCGGTTCAGGCGTCGGTTCTCGACGAACCGACGCCTGAACCTAATATATTTAATTCAAAAATTCGCGCGATTTAATTCCATTCCGCGCATATCTCTCTCTCACTCTCTCTCTCAACACTTCAACATCGCGCGCGGAGCCATCACCACCGTGCCTCCACCAACACCACGACGCCATCAACACCGCGACGCCACCACGAACCCGCCTCCATCTCGTAAGAAATTTACTCTTATATGTGTGTGTGTGTGTGTATGTATATATATATGTGTGTGTGTGATATGTGTGTGTGCGTGTATGTATATATATATGTGTGTGTGTGTGCGTGTATGTAAATATATATGTGTGTGTATATATATATATATATATATATATATATGTATGTATGTATATATCAGTGTGTATATATATGTATATATTATAATTTTGGTATTGCAAATAGTTAATTTATATAATTTGAATTATTGGAATTATATTGAAATTATGCATGGAATGTTAGGTTATGAAATCATACTTTGAGCATTTTAGGAATTAAGAATTGATTTTGGATTAATTTTGGGGTGGTTGATGATGTTGAAGTTTGATTTATTGTGTTTGAGTAGTGAATATGTGGAGGTTGAACATTTTTGTTGTATTGTGGCATTTTGATTACAGGTTGGGTAAGTCCAACTTATAGGGGAGACTCTGCCAAAATTACTGTAGGATTTTACAAATAAAAAATGAAGATAATAGTAATTATAGGTGATTTTCACTATCATAGAATTAACCATACTAAATAAATAACTAAACAAAATATACAAGTAAAATTATGAAGTATTCAACGTAATAAATTATCGTATGCATGTGATTTCAATTATTAATATATAGTTGGTTCAAGTATATAACTATCATTACAAATATTCACTCAAAATTAGGTACCTTCATGAGTTATGTCAGGATTACGGTATTGATTCAATTGGATTCATGTCTCCGTCACACATTGCGTCGGTGTCGGTAAGAACAAATGCCAATGGTGTTGTAAATTATATGGACGAGACCATGAGGGCAATGCAAACAAAGAAATTCATTCTAGCACCGTATTTTCAGGAGTAAGACCATTCTCTCTTGTTAATAGTTATTTTTTTTTTTTTTTTTGTAATTTGAATCGCACATGTTTGAATTTGTATTTACATGTTCATAATACGTAGGAACCACTGAATGTTGCTAGTGATTTCTCCTCAGAAGAGTACGGTGTACTTATTGGATTCAGCTAGTGCATTTAAGCGTGACTTAGATATCAAGCCGCTATTGAATACGTAAGTTATGATAATTTTCATGAAATAATTGTGGAGTTGTGGTGAAATTGATTGTGGAGTTGTGGTTTCACTTTAATGAATATATGTTGTGATTGTTGAGAAGTTGTGATAGATTCTATAGCAACGCGTCTATTTACAGGTTGGATAAGTTCAATTTATAGGGGAGACTCTGCAAATTTTTTTATAGAAATCTTAGTTTTTGTATTTATTTATTTTGTAACTGGTTCGAATAATTTAATTCAATTTTAGGGCTTTCAAACTATACTGGACACAAGGAGGCATTAGGATAAGAGCCAATACAACGTGGCTAAAAATAAAGGTATGAAAACACATATTTAAAATATATTACAAATCTTTGAATTATTTTCATATTCTATTTAGTGTGATTATTAATGTTAGTTTTCATTGTGAAAATTTCAGTGTCCTCAACAGCTCGGAGGTTCTGAGTGTGGCTACTACGTCATGAAAAATATGTATGAGATAGTCACTGAACACTTTCAGCGTCCGTCGTTGGAAAATGTATAAGTTATTGAACATGATAATTTTTAATTATTCCTTCATATTTTATTACAAAATAACTGATAATTCATTTTGATTATTTGTAGGCATTTAAAGAGTATTACTCAACGGAGGAAATTGCTGAAATTCAAAACTTATGGGCTAAATACTTCGTCGATAGGTGTGTGTAAATCGACGTGTATTCAAACTTCTATTTACTCAATTACATGTGACATTAACAATCTTGTAAATATAATTATTTCTCATTTATTTAACATTATTTTAATTATGTCGATTATATACATATTTGATGATGTGCATGTGGAAAATGTTCAGTCCACGTTTAGGTGATTGCAGGTCATGATCGACCTGCAGTGATCTGGATCATTGCAGGTGACGTCCAGGTCATTGCAGGTGACATCTAGGTCATTGCAGGTGACATCTAGGTCATTGCAGGCCATGACCTGCAGTGGCCTGGGTCATTGCAGGTGACGTCCAGGCCAATGCAGGCCATGGCCTGCAGTGGCCTGGGTCATTGTATTTTACTCTATAGGCAAATGAATTTCGTGAAGAAAAAAAAAAAAAAAAAATTGAAAACGCGTCGGTTTTAAGAAAACCGACGCCTAAAGTTTAAACTTTAGGCGTCGGTTGTAATCGAAAACCGACGCCTAAAGTGTTAGGCGTCGGTTTTCGATTACAACCGACGCCTAAAATTTTTTATTTTTATTTTTTTTTCAACTTTACGCGTCGGTTTTTTAACAACCGACGCGTAAAGATAGCATTTACGCGTCGTTTTACAATCGACGCGTAAAGTCTTTACTTTACGCGTCGCCACAAAAACCGATGCCTAATCTCTTAAATAACCGACGCGAAAGACTGTTTCTGTACTAGTGCTTGATTATCTATAACTAGAGCACTCCACTCTCCATTCTAATCATCCAAAAATTCAGAATTTTTGTTTAAATTCCTTCTGCAAATTTCTTGCTTAAGTTCAGTATAATTTAAAAGTTCCGTTCGTGTGTTCTTGGAAGAAAGGGTGCTACATCTTCAAGAACGAAACCTGTTCTATCCTGGGAGACAATTGCTTGGATCCTTTTGGCACTAGAGGGAGCAAATTTGTCTTAAGGAAATCGCGTAAAGTCCCAAAGCTCGGATTTATCAAAATTGTTTAAATTCTGCATTGTCAAATTCTCAAAAATTCTGTAAGTGTTCTGGTTCATTATCAGTGTGGTCATAATTTCAATTGGTAGGAGGAACAACAATCTTAAGACAAATTCAGTTTTTCTTCTTTGGATTTTATTTTCCTACTGGTTCATTTCGTTTTGTTCCTGTCGGCATCTTGGTCATTTCATTTCTTTCCTAGTTCCTACTGATATATACATAGATATATTCATGGTATTGATCTTCTAAGTTATTTATTAATTGTATTGACTTTGTTTTTGCCTGCATATGTATATTAACAAATCTTTTCACGTCATTTGATAGCTTAATAAATCTGATATTAAAACCCATTATTGCACCAGTTCACTTTTCCTTCTATTTGCTTTATGATAATCTATGCATTCTGTTTAATGGTTTGTGCTTGACTATATATATATATTTTAAGTGAATCCATGCATGCATAGTGCATTCCATCTTTAGTCATTTATTTTTCACTTCTATGTACTGTGCACTATATTAGAACCGGTTTACATATATATATATATATATATATATATATATATATATATATATTTGTCTGTTGAAATTGCTGGAAATAGACTTGAGTTAATTCATATTTTGGTAAATTTAAATATTCCGAAATTCGTTTATTATTTAATTCGTTTATTTTTTTTCATTTGAATATAACTTGAAAGCATTTTGTTTTAGTAAAACAAATGGCATCAACAAGTGGTTCTTCTGTTACTACTCCGTTCCTGTTGCA
The DNA here is from genome assembly GCA_963555705.1 of Ligustrum vulgare. Taxonomy (NCBI): domain Eukaryota; kingdom Viridiplantae; phylum Streptophyta; class Magnoliopsida; order Lamiales; family Oleaceae; genus Ligustrum; species Ligustrum vulgare. The sequence continues at coordinate 21,082,824 of OY743173.1, read as the reverse complement.
CATGGACCACATGGAGAGAAACCCAAAAAATTTGGTGGTGTGGACTTCAAGAGATGGCAACAAAAAATGTTATTTTATCTCACCACTTTGAATTTGGCAAAGATTCTCATAGAAGATGCTCTCGTTGTTTTAGAAGGAGAAAATCAAAAGGAATCAATGATTGCATTGGATGCATGGAAACATTCGAACTATCTATGCAAAAATTACATATTGAGTTGTCTTGACAACACTCTATACAACGTATATAGTGCCGCAAAATCTGCTAAGGAACTATGGAAATCACTCGAGAAAAAGTACAAGACAGAAGATGCTGGCACGAAGAAATTCATTGTCGAAAAATTTTTGGAATATAAAATGACTGATTCCAAAAGTGTGATTAGCCAAGTTCAAGATTTGCAAGTTATTCTTCATGATATTCATGCTGAGAAAATGACAATTAGCGAGTCATTTCAAGTAGCAGCAATAATTGAGAAGTTGCCACCACTATGGAGAGACTTCAAGAATTATCTCAAACACAAGCGCAAGGAGATCAATCTTGAAGAACTAATTGTCCGGTTGAGGATCGAGGAAGATAATCGAAAGACGGACAAGAAGATTGGAAGTCAATCTATGGAATCAAAGGCCAATATTATTGAATCGAGTATAAAGGGAAATAACAAGAGAAAGCGCTTTAGTGACGACTCAAAGCAAAGTAATAACAAAAATAAAAAGAGGTTCAAAGGTGGTTGCTACAATTGTGGAAAATTGGGACACAAAGCAAAAGATTGTCGCAAGCCAAAAGATTCAAAGAAGAAAAATGCTCAAGCAAATCATGGAGATTGATAAACTTTCTGAAGGAATGTCATAATTGCAATTAAGCGCAGTAGTATCTAAATGCAATAACATTGGAAACCCTAGGGAGTGGTGGGTTGACACCGGGGCTACTCGTCACATTTGTGTCGAAAAGTCTATGTTTTCCTCCTACACTCATGTTGATGGTGACCAATTGTTTATGGGAAATTCGTCCAGGTCAAAGGTTGAAGGACAAGGAAAGGTTGTGCTCAAGATGACATCCGGCAAAGAACTTATCCTTAACAATGTTCTTCATGTACCTGACATTCGCAAGAACTTGGTGTCTGGCTCACTACTTAGCAAAAATGGTTTTAAACTAGTATTTGTTTCGAACAAATTTGTATTATCTAAGAATGACATGTATGTCGGAAAAGGCTATTTAAGTGATGGACTATTCAAGTTTAATGTCCTCACTATTGTACCCAAAAAGATTGATAATAAAATATCTCCTTCTACTTATATGCTTGAGTCATCTACTATTTGGCATGCTAGATTAGGACATGTTAATGTCAATACTTTGCGAAGATTAGTAAATTTAGACTTGCTCCCAAAATGTAATTTTGATGCAAATCACAAATGTGAAATTTGTGTTGAGTCTAAAATGACTAGAGCGATATATAAATCAATAGAAAGGCAAACAGAGCCTTTAGAATTAATTCATACGGACATTTGTGATTTAAAATATGTGCAAATAAGAGGCGGAAAAATTATTTTATCACATTCATAGATGATTGCACAAAGTATTGCTATGTTTATCTACTAAGAAGTAAAGATGAAGCAATAGGAGTTTTTCGCCGCTACAAGAATGAAGTTGAGAATCAAACTTGTAAAAAGATAAAAAATATAAGGAGTGATCGAGGTGGTGAATATGTTCCACCATTTGAACAATATTGTTCAGAACATGGTATAATCCATCAAACAACTGCTCCTTATTCACCACAATCTAATGGAGTTGCGGAATAGAAAAACCAAACGTTAAAGGAAATGGTGAATGGATTATTGATTAGTTCGGGACTACCGCAGAATTTGTAGGGGGGAAGCATTGTTTTCTGCGAATTATATTCTCAACAGACTGCCACATAAAAAATCATTAAAATTCCGTATGAAGAATGGAAAGGTAGAAATCCCTCATACAAGCATTTCACAGTATGGGGATGTCTGGAAAATGTTTCAATTCCTAAACCAAAATTGGTAAAAATAAGATCCAAAACCATAGATTGTACATTCATCAGATATGCTTTGAATAGTGGTGCATATCGATTTCTTGTTCACAAATCTAATAATCCGGATGTGCATGTTAATACTATTATAGAATCTAGAAATGCTTCATTTTTTGAAGATATTTTTCCATATAACATGCCTCGTGAATCAAGTTCACACAAAAGGACTCTTGATGCTACTAATAGTGGAAATAATGAAGAAAAGGTTGAAGAACCAAGACGTAGTAAAAGAGTTCGAATTGAAAAGAATCTCGGACCAGATTTTCATACATATTTAGTAAAAAGAAACCCAAAATTTTAAAAAGCGATGTCTTCTTCAGATGCTACTTATTGGAAAGAAGCAGTTAATAGTGAAATTGAGTCCATCACACAAAATCGTACTTGGGAGTTATTTTAACTTCCTCCTGGAAGTAAAGCACTAGGATGCAAGTGGATCTTTAAGAAAAAGATGAAAGCAGATGGATCAATTGATAAGTACAAGGCGAGATTGGTTGCTAAAGGATATAAGCAACGTGAAGGATTAGACTATTTTGATACATATTCTCCAATTACTAGAATTACATCGATTCGCATGCTAATTGCTATAGCTGCTTTAAACAATCTCGAGATACATCAAATGGATGTAAAAACAGTCTTCTTAAATGGAGAATTAGACGAAGAAATATATATGGAACAACCAGAAGGATTTATTGCTCCTAGTCAAGAGACAAATGTGTGTAAATTGGTAAAGTCGCTATATGGATTTAAACAAGCACCAAAACAACGGGATGAAAAATTTGATAATATCATGAAATCAAATGGATTTAAGATAAATGAGTGTGATAAATGTGTTTATATCAAAAGCACTCAAAATGGCTATGTCATTGTGTGTTTATATATTGATGATATGTTAATTATTGGTAGCAATATTAATATTATCAAGACAACTAAACACATGTTAGCCATAAGGTTTGAAATGAAAGACATGGGTAATGCTGACACCATTTTGGGAATTAAAGTTGTTAGAACAAGTGGAAACATTATATCGTCTCAATTGCATTACATTGAGAAAATACTTGAAAGGTTCAAGGAACACAATATTATTTTGAAGAAAACACCAGTAGAGGCAAATCTTCATTTGATTAAACATACTGGTAACCCAATATCTCAATTAGAATACTCTCGTCTTATAGGTAGTTTAATGTACGTCATGAACTGCACTCGACCTGATATAGCATATGACGTAAGCAAATTGAGTCGATATACGAGTAATCCTGGTCCAGACCATTGGAAAGCAATTATTAGACTATTGGGATATTTGATGCATACCAAAAACTTTATAATATATTATTCAAAATACCTGGCTGTACTTGAAGGATATACTGATGCAAATTGGATTTCTAGTACTAAAGATTCGACATCTACTAGCGGGTATGTCTTTACAATTGGAGGTGCAGCTACTTCATGGAAATCCTCAAAAAACAAACTTGTATTGCTAGATCCACTATGGAATCTGAGTTTATAGCTTTAGATAAAGCTGGAGAGGAAGCCGAATGGCTTAGAAATTTCTTAGAGGATATTCCAAATTGGCCAAAATCTATGCCGGAAATTTGTATTCATTGTGATAGCCAAGCTGCTATAGGAAGGGCGCAAAATGTTATGTATAGTGGTAAGTCATGACATATACGTCGAAGACATAATACTATTAGACAACTACTCTCTAGTGGAATTATCTCAATTGACTATGTTAAGTCAAAAGATAATATAGTGGATCCATTTACAAAAGGCCTTAATAGAGAGTTGGTTGAAAGTTCATCGAGGAGAATGAGATTAAAGCCTATTGAACAATTAAAAGTCGTCAAAGAGGCAACCCTACCTATCTGACTGGAGATCCAAAGATCTAGGTTCAAAGGGACAACCGACCTTTGTCTGACTTGATAGCACCGTGGAAAATAAATTTTCCTAAATCCATTCTTATGATGAGACGGTGTAAAATTAGTGTTAGGATAAGCTATGCTTTTAATGATTTCTAAAGGCATTAAAGAAAATGCATGAGTACGTGAGTATACTCAACAAATTATAAAATCACCTATGTGGGTGTGAAGGGGCCACTTCTACAAGGATTTTAGGCTGAATTCTCTAAAACACTCATGAAACCAGGAGGTGTGCAAGGCCAAAATGGACACAAATGTAAGAACGAACTTCGATTAGAGAAAGCATTGTGTGGTTTATATTGTCTCGATTTACATAAATGACTGACAGTTCCAGGCATCATGTCCACTGGTCAATCAAGTGAATCTGATAGATTCTCACTATGGAAAGTTCCAAGTCTTCGACTACTTATCCTTATGCAGGTTTTCTCAACTTAGATCTTAGAACCGGACTTTATCCAATTTCTCATTCATGTGGAGGATTGTTGGGTTGGGCTAAAAAGCTGTGAATGAAGAAATAAAAGTTGGGCCTAAATAAAGTGGGTCTTGGGCTATTTGATATAAGCCCAATGGTGTTTTCCATCTTCTTCAATAGACGTTTTCTTCAACAGACTTCTAGTGACTTATACCTTTTCATTCAAAACACCAATTCACCAATGGATTCCACCTCTTCATGAAAAGGCTCTTGATTATCTATAAATAGAGCACTCCACTCTCCTTTCTAATCATCCAAAAATTCAGAATTCTTGTTTAAATTCCTTCTGCAAATTTCTTGCTTAAGTTCGGTATAATTTAGAAGTTCCATTCGTGTGTTCTTGGAAGAAAGGGTGCTACATCTTCAAGAACGAAATATGTTCTATCCTGGGAGACAATTGCTTGGATCCTTTCAGCACTAGAGGGAGCAAATTCGTGTTAAGGAAATCGTGTGAAGTCGCAAAGCTCGGGTTTATCAAAATTGTTTAAATTCTGCATTGTCAAATTCTCAAAAATTCTGTAAGTGTTCTGGTTCATTATCAGTGTGGTCATAATTTCAATTGGTAGGAGGAACTACATAATCCTAATTTCCCCAATAATAAAAGACTTAAAGCCCTTTACCACCATTATAAAGCCCACATGTGAAAATTTTCTTTTGAGAAATGACAACCTTAACAGAAAAGAAGTTTGAAACACACCTCCCCTGTTGACAAAATATATTTGAATATTTATGTTAATATATATTTGATAAATTAGAATGCTAACAATTATAAGAAGACATAAAATCGTAAAATAATCTTTTACTTTATTATTTGTATTACATTGGTTAGGATAGAAACATTAAAATAGAATTAGAATTCTTTTATATCATAATTTTTTTTCGTGTTTATATTGGAGTCCAAGATCAGAATGTTAGAAATTTTTCATAGATAATCGTCCTCTATAATCCAAAATCATCATACTAAATTATCAAGAATCAAAACTGAAGCGAAAGCGTACCTTAATCAAACACAATTCACAATGATAGATTCTGGCGGTTGGGTCTTCCAAATCAACACATAGTCCTTATTTTCTCTCCGGTAATGGGATGTCAGAACATAATGAACAGTACATGTGATTCAGGAACCATAATCGACTTTATATACTGAATTACCTATTAACCTAATTCAATCTATCATGAAATTAGGAGCAATGACCTGGTATCTACACATAAAAGCTCATACATTAATTAGATGCATTAAAGCCCAATATACCAAATCCTTATTATGCTTAACCAAATTTGATAGTCTTTGATTCAACACACAATAATTCACATATAAGCCCACATGATTGATTAAAACCTTACAATATCTCATTTGGGCTATATGTGTAACCTTACAATTATGTATCAACATAGGATCAAAGATTCTTTCGCTACATTTATCGTAACTAAACCCATCAATGGTCACGTATATCAGCATAACTGAATGACATGGATCAAGTATGGATGTGTAGCATGGAAATTACATGTAATGTGATCTTAACATGCCTATTTCCAACTGGTCCAACCTTAAACCTTAGTGAGATCATCCTCAAATAAGTTCAGAGATAATAAACCTGAAATCTTACACCTGTAAATGACATTAACCTTAATCCAAATCTGAAAGGACAGTAAATGTGTCCAATGTAAAAGCACCCAAAATACAAACTCCCGCTGAAAATCAAATATCCTCAAGAAATATAACACCCTTATGAGTAGTGTGCTCATGAAAGAATTTGGGTGGTAATACCTTAGTAAGCTGATCTGTATTTAAGGAATTTGTCCCCCGATGTGTTCTTGTGATACATGTCCACTCTGAACGTTATCCTTCACAACCACGAACTTATGTCAATGTATTTTGACTTAGTTGAGCTTTTGTGCCTTTTAAATATAGACCTGCTGAGTTATTGTCACAGTATAACTTTGGTGGTCTTTCTATATCGTACAGAATACGCAGCTCAATGACAAAATTTCGTAGCTATATTCCGTTATTAGATGCCTCAAAAATGCTACAAACTCTGCTGCCATGGTTGAAGAAGCTATAAGTTTTTGCTAAGCACTGCTTTCGGAAATAACTCCTCAAAATAGTAGATAGATGTAGCCTGATGTGGATCTCCTACTGTTTTGTCATCAGCAAAATTGAAATCATAATACCATATGATCTCCAACTAATTTGATTTTCTGTATGTGAGGATGTAATCTTTTGTTCTCTTTAAATACCTTACAACCCTTTTGGCTGCTTTCCAATGATCTATCACAGGGTTACTTAAATATCTCCTTAGTATTCCAACAATGTACGTAATGTCCGGACGCGTACAAACTTGAGTATACATCAAAATCCCAATAGCTGAAGCATAAGGGATCTTTTGCATTTCCTTAACTTCAAGGTCGCTTTTTCGAGCATTAGTTGAGAATAAATTTGTCTCCCTTAGCGATAAGGGTGTCTACTGATTTACTGTCTTGCATGCCAAACCTCTTAAGTACTTTATCGATATAGCCCTTTTGTGACAAACCAAGAATACCCCGAGAACAATCCCAGTGTATTTGAATCCCTAATACAAAAGAGGCGACACCAAAATCTTTCATCTCAAGATTCCTTGATAAAAAATCTCATAATTTTATGTGACATGCCTATATCATTGGTGGCAAGCAATATGTTGTCAACATACAAAACCGGGAAATATATTTACTCCCACTGAACTTGTAATACACACAATCATCAACAACATTAATTTCAAAACCAAACGAGATAATTACTTGATGAAATTTGTATTACCCTTGACAAGAAGTTTGCTTGAGCACATAAATGGATTTCTTTAATTTACAAACCATTTGCTTTGGTTCTCCTGATACAAAGCTGTTTGGTTGCACCATATACATCGTACCATCAATGTCATCATTGATAAACGCCATCTTAGCATCCATTTGATGTAACTCAAGGTCAAAATATGCAACAGCCTAACTTTCCTAAAAGAGTCTTTCGTTGAAACTGAATGGAAAGTCTCTTTATATTCGATGTATTCTTTGTGTAAAGCCTTTAGCTACAAGACGAGTCTTATATCTTTTCACATTATATTTTGAATCCCCCTTAGTCTAAAAATCCATTTAAGACCAATGGGTTTCGCACCTTCTAGTAATGGGCAAGATCCCAAATTTTATTTTCTTGCATATGCTTATACTCCTTATTTATGGCATCAATCCACTTTCGAGAGTAAGAACCCTGCATGGCCTAATGGAAATTGATTGGACCATCTTCCGCCATTCCACTATTTTCCTTATGTTCTTGGAGAAATGCTATGAAATTATCTGGAATAGCTTTTTTTCGTTCTCGCGTGGATCTCCTTAATGACTTTGGTTATTGAGGTTGTTGAGTTTGTACTTCTGAAATTTACCTTATTTTGGATGGGAGGTTCTTCAACATTGTCTAGTTGAGGTTCCAGATATACTTCTTGATCAATGACATGCATAGAAACTTGAACATTGCCAAAAGCAATAGTAGGAATCAAAACTGATCCTCCTAAACTTCTTCCTTAAAGAAAATATCTCTAACCTCATTTCTCCCCCCAAACTCAAAATCTTCAAAAAAATGTTACAGTTCCCGCTTCAAAATTGACTTAAGTGTGGGATCATAAAATTTATAGCCACTCGAATGCTCAGAATAACCAATAAAGCAGCTGTTTAGTATTTTGGAGTCAAATTTCTTTATGTGGCCTATAAGGCCTAGCCTTAGATGGACATCCCCAAATGTGGAAATGCTTTAGACTAGGCTTTCTACCTGTCAAAATCTCATAAGGTGTTTTAGCAGCTGCTTTAGTTGGTACTCTGTACAATCTTTCTTTAAATGTCCATATTTCTTGTAAAAGAAACAACTCTCAATATCTTTATGTGGTTTCTTTTGTTCTAAACCCGTAGTAACTTTATGTGCTTTATTTGTCTTCTTTCCCTTATCTTTAGAAGTGTTTGTCATGTGAACACATTCAATTTTGCCCTACTTCAACTTTTCTTCCTCTTGTCACAAAATAAAATGAGCTCACTAAGAGTCAATTTCTCCCTTTGACAGTTATAACTGACCTTAAATTGACTGAATTGTGGAGGAAGCGATATCAATAACAAACGTACGAGCAAGTCATCAGACAAGTCGAGTTTTAATGCCTTAAGTTTTTGAAGCATTATGAGTCATTTGCGTGATGTACTTGTAAGAATTCAGGTCATACATGCATAGCGAAAATTAAAAGAAACCCGAAACTATAGCCTGGATCAACCTTGCACTTACATAGAATTAGTGATTCGAATTGTACCTTTGATGAATCTCGTGGATCTGAATTCTGGTGCAAGATGTAGAAATCTCGTCACCACTAGCTATCCAATTGTCCAACCTCTAATAGAAATCCACAAAGTGAGTTGAATTTGGAACTCCATCTACCTCCAACAGTTGGAATGGATTTGAGGGAATTGATTTTTCTCTTCGTGCTAGTAAGAGAAAAATCTTATGCTAGAATATTATAGAAAATCGGCTCTCTCTATTCTCTTGCAACTAAACCTAGTTCTTGTAGGTTTAAGTAATACCCTAATTAGGGTTAAGATAGCGGGCTTGAGACATTCTTGTCCAACAAGTAACCCAAGTTCGGCCCAACCAATTGGGCCTGGACATTAATTCTGACAATCTCCCACTTGGACAAGATCCAATTCCAGATACTCAATTCTCTCCTTTTGTATGTGACCCATTAGGTTCCATTCACGATGACAAATGTCGTGTTATTATTATTCCAATCTGATTGGAATAAGATGAATTGAAATCTCTATTTCTAATTCATCCTCGACTCACCAAGATTGATTAATTCACATCACCATCCTAGATTGACATCTAGCAATGTGTCAAGGGAATCTATTTGAAAGGAAAAGTCATATGGCATGACAAGACCTGTTTATGTGCGGTTACTATGAAAATATAATTAATTCATCAATATAACCCAATTGATTAAGAGATATGGATAGTATCAATCTCATTTCAACCAATTATGTTATTCACCTCTTCTCTTAGTTGATCTTATTATAACTGAAAACACATTTTCAACTCATAAATTCACCCCAGCTGAGGAATTTACATCAACTCAAGTGGGAGAAATACAGGTTATAATCTCCTACTACCCAGGAGTGACGAATCCTCATATTGGACATACACAAGCTTCATATGCCTCTCACTATTCCTGTACAGCGTCATCCTGATGACTCCCTCTCAAGAGCCAACATCAATACTCGCTAAAGCATAGCAATCCTCATATAAGATTCTATGACTTCCTCAAGTCAAAGGACCAAATCCACAACTGCGCATTAGAGATCCACCACTGACGCTTGGATAGTTGTCCATGTGGAATCTCTAAGCAGGTCTTCCAATGCTTTGTTTATCTAACAATGCATCTACGTGTTCATTCGAATGCCTCTCTACATTCTAACTAATGAGATAAGCTACTTTCTTCATAAGAAAGAAATGCATCACATGCTTATCTAACTATAACAACAATATCACTATCTTGTTGTTACTTCAACTAGGGACAATTTTAGAAAAGTTATCAATGACTTGTATCTCATAATCACAACACCTTGTGATGTAAAAGTTATTTAAACTTACTCTATGGACTCTATTATTTAAACGATGAGTTAAACTTAATGTAATAATAGATCTGTCTTTATTGAGACAATGATAATATATGTGTTATACTATCCAACAATTGGATTTAGAACATAAAATTGATATTCTCCCACTAGATCCAATAACTCATGTATCCTATACATAATGAGTTTATATGATAATTATGTTCTTGTTAGGATAGTGATTTTACAGGTGGATCTTCGATATGTGACTCTTCACATATCAAACCTTCTTAAGGTTAGTGGGCATGAATTCTATTTTTCTACAATCTTCGAATGAGATAGTAGCCCCCAAACACATACTCAAATCATCGATGAGACCCAATTCTCTCACTTGCGTGATGGCTACATTGTCGTCACATTACTCATTACTAGAGTTACAATGTTAGGAACACTTATAGTTCACTAATGAAATTAACGATCGAAATTGATTCACAAGCACTTATGTATTTGGTTTCGGTTGTATAGTTAAAGGTCTCCCTTGTTTGAACCATTTCAAACTAACCACACCACTATTATGTGTTAATTAACAATTAGACTGAATATTTCCTTCATCCTTTCCCGAACTAAAGATCGGTATCTTTATATAGAAAGACTGTAAGTCTACATTTCTCTTCATGTCCATTGTATTCTTGGTGCTTCTCAAGTACTCAATAATACAAAAGCTGTCGTACATAGTGTCGTGTTTAAGAAGATCTTATTCTCAAACAATCAAGTATCTTCTACATATCATTCTTTCTCAATATGTGTTCTAAACACCATTTTGAGAAGATTAACCCAAAATTTTGGGATAGAATCCTACATTGGATTCATTCATGCTAACCTCATTAGCATTTTATCTATGTACATGGATTGAGAAATCAAAACAATCCTCTAGATCAATCTCTATAGATTATGGTTCCCAAAGTGAAGATCTTATTTCTCAAATCAACCATGGAGAAATTTTGAATAATTGCACTTTCACTTTAAAGATTAGAGATTCAACTTCTGATCAATAATATGTTATCTACATATAGTATCAGAAATATTGAACGCTCCCGCTAACATTTTATATACACACATGATTCATCTACATTTTTTTGATAAAATCAAACATTTTGATTATCTCATCAAAATTAAGATTCTAGCTCCGTGAGGCTTACTTTAATCCATAATTAGATCTTTTAGTTAGTATACTATGTTTATATATTTAAGGATTCAAAAATCCCATGATCACAGCATGTAACTACCGCAAAGCATAATTCAAATTGACTTAGAGTAAATGCATTTACAGCCTATGAGTCTTACCAATTTTAGGTGAATCAAACAAGTTCCAAAACTTGTTTTTGTCTCGGATTCTATGGCTTCCTGCCATATTGTTTAGTCAACATTTGACTTAGCTTCTATGTATATATAGACTCATTATCCTTGATGACTAATACAATATCAGCAATCAGGGATGTGTAACCCAATAGAGTATACATGATCCTAATATCTTTACATAGAGCTAGTGTGTTCTTAGTCGTCACCACGTCATTAGTTGCAATAGCGTCCAAAGCATCGATCTGTGCCTCATCCAATGCAAGCACATATTCTAGCTTATTTAATCGGTTAAGTATATATGTGTAATCATGAACTCTTTCATGTTCTACTTTTACTCCCACTGTCTTCTCTTAAATTAACTATTTCTCTAAGATATTGTCAAAATTCGAGATAAACTTTCTTTCACGATAGGAACATAGAAATAATATCCAATCATCTTTTGGATATATATATATATATATATATATTTGACTAAGATTGTTACTCATCCAAATTTGTTATACTTATAATAAGTATTGAGGTCTTAAATCTTAACGCGGGGAAGATTAGACATTTGAAATTCATATCTTATATAGACTTTCATCAACCGATTATCATGAAACATGATAAAGTGTGTAATATAAAGTATTTTTGTGAAAAACTCCAAAAACTGTTTTTGGAGATTTTGCGTTGCTTTATCAATAATTGCATCAATTGCAATCTTTGTCCTTTCAGATTCGCCATTGTACCAAGGCGTATGTGAAAGAGTTATCAATGCGAAAATAATGTTCTCACAACATAATCTTGAAGTCAATCATTTTAAAATATTCTTCACCTTCATCAAATTTTAAGAGCTTAGAATATTTTTCTCATTTTGACCTACTAATTTATATATGTATTATTCGAACTTTTTAAATTCCCAGATTTAAATTTCATTATAAATAAAAATGACTATCAATGTTATCTAATTACTAAAGACCACTCTAACATATGCTACTTACATCCGAATGTAATAGGCTCAGTGGATCAACTATCCCACTTTTCCATTTTCAAAGAAAAATTGACTTGTCAATTTACCTCCAAGGTGAAATATACATATATCTCTATTAATTGAATTAGTCAAGTGTTAAACTTACTTGTGACGTCTTCTTTGTCTTATCAATATTCAGAATGTATACTATTTGTTATTTACCTCACTTCCATAGTATCCCATCTAAGTTAACTAATTACTATTATTCTTAATTAAAGAGTATAATCACTTCATTTCTTTTTAAATGTTCCTTGCGCGAATTTCTAGTGGGAGTGGCACATGATGGTTGTTTGATGAGGCGATTTAAAATAAAAGGAGTCTTAGGGGTATTATGTGATCAATTTTACTGGCCTAATTTAAAGATTAGTGTTGAACATGTTGGCATTTGTAGTGAATGTCGAACTTGCAAAATGGCTAAACTCACGTTTTTGTCCCAAGAATTCCATATATATTTGCCCGTCATGAGTAAACCGTGGATTACTAATTCTATGAATTTTATGTTGTGTTTACTTAGGTCAAAGAAAGAAAATGATGCTATTTTTATGATTGTTGGTAGGCGTATTAAACTGTCACATTTGATTACATGTCATGAAACCAACAATGTCATCAACATAGTTAATCTTTTCTTTTGGGAAGTCGTGCATTTGCACGAAGTTGGTGCTAATTTTGTGGTTGTTAAATTTGCTTGCAATTTAATTGCTCATCCTATTAGCAAATTTTCTCCACTTGATGTTGCTTATGGTTCTAACATACTAACTCTTTTGAGCTTGATGCACTTGTTTATTGATGGAACTATTAGTTTAAGTAGGCATAAAAAGGAAAATTTGGTTGAGTCCCTAAGAGAGCAGGGTGAGCTTCAATTTGGGGTGCATATTGAAAAATGTACTTCTAATTCGAACCAAGATCGAATGCGAGTTGTATTTGACCTGAGTGGTTGGATGTTGTTCCTTGGAGGAAGGAACAGGTTCCCGATCGAATAAAATCCAAATTGCTACTCTGAGGTGTTGGCTTATTTCAAGTTCTTGGCAACACCTACAAATTGATTTTGCACGGTGAGTTTGAAATTTCAATTTCATTCATTGTGTCTGAATTTTCTATTTTTATTGTAGGTGTCGATTCGTGGTCGAATCTCTTTCGAGATGGAGGAGATGATGAGAATCACTAAGGTCCAACTTCATTGCACGAACCTGTGACCCACAATGTTGCAAGATCAAAGTTCTAAGAGTCTCAATACAGTGCATTCAAGCAAGATTCGAGGTCGAATCCTTTCAATAGGGAGGGGATGATGAGAACCGAGAATGTCAAACCTCGATGTGCATGCCTGTGAGACCCATGATGAGATTCGATGCTAAGGAGGATCAAGATTCGAGACTAAACAATGTGAATAAGTTAAGAAAAGAATCCAAGAATCAAGTTGGAACAAAAAATAGGTAGAAATTGGACTCAGCCAATTTCGGTCGATTGAAAGTCATTTCGGTCGACTGAAACTCTGCAGAGATTTTAGGGTGCAGTCTCAGTCGCATTCGACTGAGGATTGGTCAATCGAAACACCGTGTTTCAGAAAAAACGGGATTTTTCTTGCAATTTTCGGAATTGCTCTTTTGGTCCATATTTTGTACAATAAATAAACATTTCATTTCAAACCCTAGGATTAACTTGGTTGTTCAATGGAATGCTCTTGAGAGCTTGGTCATGAGACTCGTCTTTGGGTTGAGGTAAAACCCCTTGTTACACTTGTAATCTCTCAGGAAATTAATCAACTTTACTTAAGTATATTTTATTCTTGTGTATGTTGTTTATTTCTGCCACCTTGAAATTTTTTAGTTGATACCTATTGGACTAGGTTTGTTAACCTTTGAATTTTGGGTTAGATTTAAACTTGGGTTAAAAAGTTTTATCGCTTTATTTACCAGCTTAGCTTTCTTGGAGAGATTTCAAATAGTTGTGAGAATTCTTGATCAATATGTCAAGGGGGTCCGCATGACTTCTCCTGCTAGGAAACGTAAATTTACCCCTGCTAACCCAAGATACAACTACATCCAGCAGCTTCCAGATCTTGATTCTTCTTCCAAGTGGATACCCCAAGAACTGGTCGTCCTTGTTAACTTTCTGCGCTTGTAGTCCAACATTTTTCAACTGTCAGCAGCTCTGAAGTTTCACAATTGAAGAAGTAATCCTTATGTTAAAGGATGCATCCGTTTTAGATTAGGAACAAGTGGTGTTTTCCTAACTTAGGTTGTTGGATCATAAGAAATTAAGGGGTTCAAACAATGGGGAATTTGGTTCTTGGATCATCATGGGATTAAAGATTGGATATATGTATATGTTATAGCTCTGAAAATAGACAACAACCCATATAATTTTCGCCCATAAGGCTTAGATATATATAGTATGAAGTGTTTGAGATAGTTTAGGATTGTAGGAACCTTAAAATTCGCGAAGCGGAATCTGTCAAGATTCAACGACTTTCGATATTTTCATCATAACTTTCTCTCTCGATATCAAATTGAGTCAATTCAAAGTGCGTTGTAAATACAACTCAAACATCTAAGGCTGCGTTCTCTTTGTGTTTCAGTTTCCTGTTTTCATTTTCGAAAATGTTTTCTGTTTTTCATTTTCTGTGACTTTTTTCGAAATTGCTGAAAACGCGTTTGGTTTGTTATTTCTGAAAACTGTTTTCGAAAATGAAAAGCTGGAAAACACGTTCTGTTTAAAATTTTGAAGAAAATTATTTCATATTGTTTGTGAATATAAATGAAATAAAGATATCATATTTTGAGTTACACAACAAAAATAAATGAAATAACCCCTATCACACAATTTGGTTATACCAAAAAAGTTCAAAAATTCGTGCTGCCCTTCTAAAGTAATCGTTCCACATTTGAGTAGTAATTTTCCCTTCTAAAGTAATCGTTCAATTTAGTACTTTATATAGATATATCCTTCTAGTAAGCACTCATAAAGTTTAAAATTTAAGTTTCAATAAAATTTGCAAAAATCAATTTACGTTAATTAATTATGCCCTTACAAAATAAGTGTCTACAATACAAAAATAAAAAAAAAAGTTTAATAATTAAGCACATGATACATCATCAGAAAGTTTGTTGAATTTGGAGTTCTACGCAAAAAACAGAGTGCAATTCGGAGTTATACATCAAAAGTTATACATGTTTGAAGACAATGACCTATAAAGCAAATACGAAAATGACTAAATTGAAAGAAAAGTAAAATTTGTGAACTAATGTTCAACAAAAGCTGAAGTTGAGGGACCTAAGTTGCAAATAAATTAGGATATTTTCAAAAAAAAATCAAAATTTGAGGATTAAAATGACAAGTTTTGAAAATCGGGGACCAATAATGTAATTAAAAATGATAAATTTTGACAAATTTCAAATTTTTTTGATTTTTTTTTAAGTGGAAAACGTGGAAAACGCGCATTTTCCACTTACAAGGCAAAAATTTCGGAAAACGCGGAAAACGTGATTTTCACGTTTTCCATTTCCTTTACAAATTTTGAAAACGTTTTCGAAATTTTTTTCCGAAAACGACGCAAGAGAACTCGTTTTTCGCGTTTTCGGAAACGGAAAACGGCTGGAAAACGCCAAAGAGAACGCAGCCTAATATTCTTGTAGAGGTAGTATTTTTCCAATTCAGATGTTTACTATGTGAAAATCAAGTCTCAACCTCTGACTAAAAATCTGGATTATTATCCTTGTGGGATTTGGATTCGTCTTTATCTTCTAATTGCATACCAAGTTTTCTTGAATACTCAACTACCATACTTTGACTCTAATTGAGACTTTATAAATGAGTCTTTTTGTTCACGAAATTGTCAATTACATCAAAAACCTAACAAAATGTATTAATTTTTTTCAACCATGCGATCGCTTGATGTGCACTACTTAAGCAGAATCCAAATCGCTTATGCCAAGCGATGGCTTGACTATGAACCAAGCGATCGCTTGGTTCATATTATTGATCGGACTAGTTAGTCCGACCCGTCCGATTTGTTCTAACCGGTGTATATGGCCCGATTTTTGCACTTTTTCATCTTTATTCTTTGGTATTTATATTTGAACAACATTTTTTATAACATTTTATGATAATAATAAAAAGATAATGTTAATCCATATGAGTTCACTAGATTAACAACATTGTAGGCGTGAATGGGCTTATTCTTAGAGCATGTTTGATAATGTGATTTTTTAGAAGTTATTTATATATTCATTTTTGAAATATGTGGTTTAAAAATATTTGAAAAGTAAAAAATTGTAGACTTGATTAAGAATGAATTAATGAATTTGATTATCGACCGAGATGTAAGCTCACAACCATACATGTTGGACAATTGAACTAAATAAACGAAATGGACTGAAATTTAGCCCAAGTCTTCAATCCATCTGTGCAGCCCAATCTGTATCCAGCCTGAGCCCATTTCTGTGACCCGTTTTCTGATCCATTTAACACCACCGCCTCATTCAAGCCGTTAGATCCGTTCTGATTGATCCTGGCCGTCCATTTGTAAAGAAAAGGCAGGAGACGTTCTAAATACTCTCATTCAATCCAGACGCTTCCTCTTTCTGATTCAAACCCTAACTCTCTCTCTCTCTCTAAAGGCGATTTTAATCGCCTCCGTCTGTACTTGGTGATTTCTTCTAATTTCTTGCTGAAATTCTTAGATCTTGATTGTAGATTCTTAGTGATAGTGGTTGATACTGATTTTGTGATAATAAGTATACATTTTTTGTGAGTTTTTCCAGAGTATTCTGAAACTCAGTTGATCTTTGTGATTTTTATACGAGTTCTTAGTTTTCAGGAAGTTTTTATGTATAATTCTGGGTTTTGATTTCTGGTTTGTAACTTTACGATTTTTCTGAATAAAGTGTTTTGATTCTTTGTGGTTAATGCTTGATCTTGTTCTTTGTGGTTTTGATTCTGAGCCTTAAATCCTTACAGTGGTATCAGAACCTTAGGAGTTCTTTGAAAAACCGGTGGATTTGACTCAGATCTGGTAAGATCCAGATTTTTAATTTTAGGGTTTCTGGAAGCGGATTTGATGTCTTCAAACGATTTTAGAGCTTCTGAACCGTTTTAAACTTTTAAGAAATTTTTATTTTCTTAAGTCGATTTTTCAAACCCTAATAGTATAACTCTTTGTTTTCTGAAAATTTTGTTTAAAACTTTTCAGATTCAAAATTTCTTTTAAAGGATCTTTATATAAAATCTTTTAAAATTCGTGGATTCTGTTCTTTTGAAACCAATTTTAAATTAGGATTTCTGAAAATTTTGTGTATCTGGTGGTTGATCCTTCGTGGTGGATACCGGTGATATTTCTTTGTGGATTAATTCTTTGTGGTGGACAATTGATTTGGTACTTTGTGGCCCTGGACTTCTGGGATTCTGACTCTTTGTGGAAGCTGCTATAGCTTAATAAAAATTCTGCAATCGGGTGATATTATTCAATTACTGCAATCTTATACTGTAAATTTGTCTTTCAAATTTTCTGTTCTCTCCCAAATCTCTCCGTTGAAGACTATAACTTGGACCCCTAGCTTACCTTTGTCCAGGATTTCATTGAGAATCCAGGAATCTTAGGGAGTGTGCGAATATCCAGTATAGGTTGAGGGATATACTGGAAGAACAGTTTTATCAGTATACTGTTTTTGTATATTTTCTTGATTGAATAATTAGTTGATTAAATTGTGATCACCTTGATTACTTTGTTTACTGAATATTGTGTTCTGAATATTAGTGAACTTTTTTGAATATAAATTCTTGACATTGTGATACTGTCTTACTTTGTGGTTGTGACCTGCATTATTGTTTACTGCCTGATTATTTGTTCTTTGAACTACTAAAGCTCAATAACTTGAAATATTTTTCAAATTCTTGGTCATTATTTCAATGGCTACTGTTAAAGTAGATGTTGAAATATGGAATGGCAAAGGGGATTTCAACCTATGGAGCAAAAAAATGCGAGCTTTACTACTTCAAATGAAATGTGCTAAGGCAATTGATAAATCCTGGCCCTTTGATACCCCCACAGGACAAACAAATTGAAATGGATGAAACTGCATGGAGCACTTTATTTTTACACTTATCTGACAATGTCATTAGACAAGTAGGCAAGACTAAAACTACATCAGAATTATGGGATAGATTGGAAGAACTTTATGATACTGTGTCCTTGCCTGATAAGTGTTTTCTTTGGAAACAATATTTCTCTTTTAAATTTGATCCATCTAAGGATGTAGAAGAGAACATGAGTAGGTTTACTAAGATCACACAAAGTCTGTTAAATTGTGATGAAAAACTTACCGATGAACAAAAAGTTGTTTATTTACTGAATGCTATAGGGGATAAGTTTAAAGATTTGAGGAATGCTTTAGAGTATGGGGGGCAGAAGTTGACCACTAAAATAGTCCATACATCCTTTAAGAATAAAGAGTTAGAGTTTAAAAATAACCCTAAGGAAGCCTATAATGTGATAGGTACCTCTAGG
Source organism: Ligustrum vulgare (assembly GCA_963555705.1). NCBI lineage: Eukaryota > Viridiplantae > Streptophyta > Magnoliopsida > Lamiales > Oleaceae > Ligustrum > Ligustrum vulgare. Next base: position 21,063,908 of record OY743173.1, on the reverse strand, counting down.
AAGAAAAACTCTCCTAGGCTGAACAAGGCTGGAACAAATTTCAATAAAAATTGGAATGCCTCTAGCAACAATAGGGACTAGAATAACAAGCCCGTAAAAGGAAATTTTCAAAATAAGGGCAACTTCAATAGGTCTAAAGGCAGTAACTTTAGAAGTCAGTCTGGTTTCAGAAATCAAGATAACAATGCTAAAAATTATAATAATTTCAGAAACCAGAATAATTTTAGATCTTAGGATAATAATGCTGGTACTGCTAATATAGATAAACCACCTAGAATTTGTTTTTATTGTGGCCAACCTGGACATCATATTAAATACTGCTTTAAAAGGAAAAAATGAACAGGGAATCAGTAATCAGACTGAGGCTGCAGTGCAAGATAATAATAATAATGGGGTGGTTTATGTCACTACTGAGTCAGATAATAAGAATGAATGGATTTTAGATTCTGGTTGCACCTTTCACATGTGTCCTGAAAAGGATATGTTTGCTGATTTCAGTAATGATTGTTTTGGTTCTGTGAAACTTGGCAATAATATTTCTTGTGATGTGAAAGGTATTGGAAAGGTTTTGTTACAACTTGAAAATAACAAAACTCTTACTTTGAATAAAACCAGATATGTTCGTGATTTGAAAAGGAACTTGATTTCACTTGGAGTTTTAGATTCTGAATCTTTTGAGATTAAAATGCAAAATGGTTTTTTGAGTATTTTCAAAAATAAATGCTTGATTATGAGTACTCCCAAAATTAATGGGATTTATATGTTGAATGCCTTGCATGTTTATGCTAAGTCTTTTAATGCTGTGTCTGATTTGAATAAAACTGAGTTATGGCATAAAAAATTAGGACACATAGGTCAAAAAGGACTTAAGCTACTTGAAACCAAAGGTGTATTTGGTAATGATGTGTTGCATAAACTTGACTTCTGTGAAAAATGTGTGTTAGGCAAACAGAAAAGAAGTTCATTTGGTAAAGGTATTCATAAATCTTCTAATGTGCTTGAATATGTGCATGCTGATTTGTGGGGTCCTGCTCCCGTGGGTTCAGTTTCAGGTTTCAGGTTTCAGATATTTTCTTCTTATAGTAGATGATTTTTCTAGGAAAACCTGGTTGCATTTGTTAAAAACTAAGGATGTCACTGTGTCTGTTTTCAAAAACTGGATCACTTTAGTTCAAAATTTGAAAGGAAAAAGAGTCAAAACTATTAGAACTGATAATGGTTTAGAATTTTGTAATCAAGAGTTTGATTCTTTTTGTAGCACCTTAGGTATTCTTAGGCATAGGACAGTTGCCTACAGTCCACAGAAAAATGGGGTTGCTGAAAGAATGAATATGACACTTCTTGAAAGAACTAGGTGTCTTTTATATTTGATTCAAATTTGCCAAATTTTTTTTTGGGTGAAGAAGTCAAAACTGCATCCTATTTGATAAATCTTTCTCCTGTAGTGCTATTGATTTTAAGATTCCAGATCAAATCTGGAATAATTATCTTCCTGACTTTTCAAAATTAAAAGTTTTTGGTTGTGCTTCACACCATTCTGAAACAAAACTTGACTCCAGGTCTTTAAAATGTGTTTTTCTTGGTTATGGAGAAGGAGTCAAGTGCTATAGGTTATGGGTCAGGGATCAGGGAGGATGCAGGGTCATTTTGAGTAGGTCAGTGGTCTTTAATGAAAATGATTTTCCTTGCAAAAATGAAAAATTGATTGATCCTGTTAAAGAAAAAGATTTTATAACTTCTGAGCTGAGTACAGACCATTTAGGTGATGAAAATGGCCTGCCCAATACTCAGTTTCAGGTGGACCAACCCCCACAGTCTCCTAATGTCATTCCTGAACCTGAACATGAACCTGCAGGCACTGAACCACAATCTGATGATATCCCTGAAGTTGAAACTAATCTTGAAAATTTTCAATTGGCTAGGGATAGACCTAGAAGAGAGATTAGACCTCCTCCTAGGTTTGAGGATCCTGACTTTGTGTCTGCTTTTACATATTCTGATCCTATTTTACTTGAACCTCAATCCTTTGAAGAAGTTGTGTCTTCTAAGGATTCCAATCTTTGGCTTGCAGCAATGGAAGATGAAATGGACTCACTTTTAAAGAATGGTACCTGGAATTTAGTCAATAAACCTGTAAATAAAAGGATAATTGACTGTAAATGGATTTTTAAACTGAAAGAAAGTGAATCTAAGGACATGAAACCTAGGTACAAGGCTAGACTTGTAGCCAAGGATTTTTCTCAAAAGGAAGGAATTGATTTTAATGAAATATTTTCACTTGTTGTTAAATACACTTCTATCAGAACTCTATTTGCTTTGGTTGCACAATTTGATTTACAACTTGAGCAAATGGATGTAAAAACTGCTTTCCTTTATGGTTCCTTAGATGAAACAATTTATATGCATCAACCTAAAGGTTTTGAAAAAGGCAGAAATTCTGATTTAGTTTGTCTATTGAAAAAATCTTTGTATGGCTTAAAACAAGCCCCTAGGCAGTGGTATAAGAGATTTGATTCTTATATCCAAAGCCTAAATTTTCAGAAAAGTAAATATGATTCATGTTTTTATTTTAAACTTGGTAAAACTGATTTCATCTACTTGCTTTTATATGTGGATGACATGCTTATTGCTGGACCAAATATGCATGATATAAATGTTCTTAAAGATAAACTACATTCTGAATTTGAAATGAAAGATATAGGAAATGCTAAAAGAATACTTGGCATGGATATTTTTAGGAATAGACAATCTGGGAAATTGTTTTTAAACCAGAAACATTATATAGAAAAGGTCTTAAACAGATTTTGCTTATCTGAATCCAAATCTGTAACTTTACCTTTGCCTGCACATTTTAAATTGTCCGTTGAGCATTGTCCTAAGTCTGATGATGAATTGCTTAGAATGAAAAATGTGCCATATTCAAATGCTGTTGGATCTATCGTGTATTTAATGGTCTGTACCAGACCTGATACAGCATTTGCAGTAAGTGTTTTAAGTAGATTTATGAGCAATCCTGGTGAATTGCACTGGGAAGCTATGAAATGTCTTCTAAAATATTTGAAAGGTTCTACTAGACTTAGTCTAGTGTTTTCTAAAACCAAATATGATTTTAAACTTAAAGGTTTTGTTGATTCAGATTTTGCTAGAAATGTTGATAACAGGAAATCAACATCCTCTTATTTCTTTACCTTAAATTCTTTCTGTATTAGCTGGAAATCACAGCTTCAAGAACTTGTTGCCTTATCATCAACTGAAGCAGAATATATAGCTGGTACAGATGCTGTTAAGGAATGTCTGTGGTTAAAGGGTTCATTGTCTGAAATTGGTTGCATCACTGATTCTGAAGTTGAAATATGTACTGATAGCATGAGTGCATTACATCTGTGTAAAAATCCTATTTTTCACAATAGGTCAAAACATATTGATGTTAAATTCCATTTCATTAGGGACATTATTGATAAAGGTATTGTGAAACTTGTTAAGATTTCAACTCAGGTTAATCCTGCAGATGCAGGAACTAAGATCATTCCTATTAACAAATTTAGAGATGCATTGAGTTTTTTAAATTTGGTTGAACTTTGATACTTGTTTGATATGTTTTTCAGATTATGGACACCAGTTCAATTGAGGTGGAGATTGTCGGACAATTGAACTAAATAAACGAAATTGACCGGAATTTAGCCCAAGTCTTCAATCCATCTGTGCAGCCCAATCTGTATCCAGCCTGAGCCCATTTCTGTGACCCGGTTTCTGATCCATTTAACACCACCGCCTCATTCAAGCCGTTAGATCCGTTCTGATTGATCCTGTCCGTCCATTTGTAAAGAAAAGGCAGGAGACGTTCTGAATACTCTCATTCAATCCAGACGGTTCCTCTCTCTGATTCAAACCCTAACTCTCTCTCTATAAAGGCGATTTTAATCGCCTCCGTCTGTACTTAGTGATTTCTTCTAATTTCTTCCTGAAATTCTTAGATCTTGATTGTATATTCTTAGTGATAGTGGTTGATACTGATTTTGTGATAATTAGTATACATTTTTTGTGAGTTTTGTCAGAGTATTCTGAAACTCAGTTGATCTTTGTGATTTTTATACGAGTTCTTAGTTTTCAGGAAGTTTTTATGTATATTTCTGGGTTTTGATTTCTGGTTTGTAACTTTACGGTTTTTTTGAATAAAGTGTTTTGATTTTTTGTGGTTAATGCTTGATCTTGTTCTTTGTGATTTTGATTCTGAGCCTTAAATCCTTACAATACCATTGGGAAACCAAAAATGCAATCTCAATCAAACCAAGAAGATAAACTTTCTTTTTGTACGTTGAAGAAAAAACCCAAGGTCTATTTTGAACACAGAAAACTAGAACCCCTTTTCAAAAAAATGCACCACCTCTGGAAAAAACTTGTTGCACCCTTTTTGTAAAATATCCAAGTCCAAATTAACTTGTAAAAACATTTAACAAATTTATGCAACTAATAAAACTTTAGTTCCCAATAGGTTTTAACGGTCGTAAGCCCTTTATTTATTTTTGCCCCCATTTACTTTAAGTAATACTCGAAATGCCACACAAGTTTATATTAAACAAGATAGCGTTTTTAATGACTTGTTTGTTTGATTCTAAGCTAATAATCCCACACTCTGTTGCAAACTTAGAATAAACTAATGACAGTGCCATTTTAACTGAATATATCTGATAAAAAATTCACACCTTGAAAGTTCATCACATTACAAATTGAAGATGAATAATCATTTCATAATAAGCGTCATCAAGCACGGCTGCATGGGCAAGGATATTTTATATATTAGCTGAATCATTTTCTTCTTTGAGAATTTAGCTCATATCTGATGGGAATAAAATTGTAAATTATTATCAAAATTAATCGAACCATAACTTTTCAACCATTTTTCTTTAACTTTTTTAAAATCTTTTTAAAATCCTATTTTAATCTCCATCAAATAGGAACTTAAAACTAAACATATATATATCTAAGTCTCTATTTTTAAACATTTTTAAACAATACATCCATAAAAAAATCAAAAAAAATTCCAAAAAATTATTTTTAAACAACGCATCAATAAAAAAACCCCAAAAATAAAAAAAAAATTCACATTACCAATAAGAGGCTCATAATCACTATAATAACTCTTAGAGATTTATTTCAGGAAAATATATAAATATAAAGATGATGTATGCTACAGCAGGATTAAAAACTATTGTCAGATTTAAAAGTAGAAATATGAACATTGACTTGTTATTTCGATAAAGCAAAATATAAAAATTATTGATGCTTACGAGAGAGAGGGGGAAAAAAATAAAAATAAAAAAATCATGCATGACTCTAGGAAAGGTACTGGCAAAACACTGAAATGAATTTCCAAAGTAATTATTTTAATTTAGCATCTGGATTAAAAATACCTACAATTAATGCATCTATAAATATGTGTCTGTGTCAACTACAGTTGATCGGGGAACAAACAACCCATCCAACAATTCAATATGTGTTCTTATGCAGAATCTAAACTCCCTATAGTAGAATTCAATGAGAAAAAATTGAGTCCCGGTACAAATTCCTGGAAATCAACGTCTCATTCCGTTCGTCATGCACTTGAAAAATATGGATGTTTCATAGCAGTGCACGAGAAAATCACTACTGAAATGCACGACGCAATGTTCAAATCTGCAATGCCATTATACGATCTTCCAACAGAAAGAAAACTGAAATTCGAATGTAATAATCTTGGCTCTGGCTATGGTTCCAATTATCCCAGGATGCCTCTCTGTGAATACTTTGGAATTGAAAATGGAGCAAATATTGAAGGTACTAAAAAGTTCGCCATCCTCATGTGGCCCGAGGGAAATGATCCTTTCTGGTAATGTTACTACCTTAAACACGAGTCCAAATCTGCTGTCCCAAAATGATGTCCTCTTGGTTGTTCATTCAATTAAAATTGTACACATCGCCACTTTTGAATGTAACTAGATTTAAAATCTTTTTACTGAATGAACAATTATAATTGGGTGGACAGATGAGAGAACACCATTTTGGGATAGTAAATCTGGACTCCTTAAACACTATAACTTGTTAGCGTATATTCTCGTCTATTATGAATTTTAATATAAATGAAATAAAAATATTATGCTTTTATTATAGTTCTTCTTTCTTCTTGCTTCAGTGAAACTACATCTTCATACTGTAAGCTCTTATCGGAATTGGAAGCTGCCATTATCAAAATGGTGTTTAGCAGCTATGGAGTGGAGAAATACTTTGAGGCTTTCACTCAATCCTCATTTTATCTAACAAAATTATTGAAATATCGAGTCCCCAAGGAAAATGAGATTAATATGGGACTTGTACCTCATATTGATAAGACTTTTTTTGGCATAATTGACACAAACACAAAGGGCCTAGAGATTGAAACAAGAGATGGTGAGTGGATTAATTTCGAGCCATCCCCTAACACTTTCCTAGTCATTGCAGGCGAGCTATTCACGGTGAGCTGCAAATCTCTTTTTCCCTTCGATTTATACTTTTCCGATTTTGAGCCCTTTTGCCCTCAAGAAATTTGTCTTTTCAGGAAGAAACTTTTGTTTTAATAGAATCCTTGTTCTGTTGTTTTGTCTTAAACGGATAGTTGATAGAATTTTCAATCCTTAAAAATTGAAATGTTTTGTAGTAAGATAATAAAATTAAATCGTCCTACCATATATAAATTAAAATGCTCTCAGGGACCCCCAGATCCTAACTGATCTGACAAAGGTTGGACATCCACAAACGTTGACAGAGCATAGGTTACAGGTTTGAATATCCTCACAAGTTCAATTTACTAGGTACTTTGTCAATCCAATTGATGACACCCAAACTCTTATCAACTTGAGGCGTAACCTCGGATTTACATCATGTACCAATCCCCAGGACAGGAATGGTGAGGGCGCGTAAGATTGAAGTTCAACCTTTTTAAAAGGCTCTGAGGGCAACAAAAGGACTCATTAAAATTAGTAAAAAAGGCAAATCCTTTGTCTATGAGAAATTCTTTAATACTAAAGATGACAGCAATATTTATTGGTTTATAAACACTGTATGCATATGCATTTGTTTATCAGGCATGGAGCAATGGACGAATATATGCTCCTCTCCATAAGGTGGTCATAACAGGAGATGAAACAAAATACTCTGTGGGACAATTTTTGTTCTCGAATGGGACTATGGAAGTACCACATGAGCTAGTTGACGATGAAAATCCTTTGAAATTCAAGCCATTTAATCATCTGGAATTTCTTAAATACTGCAAAGAGGGAGGACAAACAACGCTTAAAAGTGCCATCGAAACCTATTGTGGAATTTGAATACGTACCTTGTATCAGTCTGTCTTGCGTATATATTGTGTACGTACGTGTTGCATGCAAAGAACAATGTTGTGAGTTTTAACTTTTTTCTCAGTGTTGCTTCTCTGTATAGTTGTGTAAGAAATGAATATTGTGGAATAACTGTTAAAACCTAGGTTGTTTGTAAGCTTGATTTGCAATATAAGTGTGGCTTTTGACTGTGTATTTTTATCTCTGGTAAATTCCCGCCCCCTATATATTTTTTACATTTATTTTAAGTTTTATTTCGTAATATATTAATCAAAATGTACAAGAACAGAAAACAAATCGTAACAAAACTCAAATTTACAGTCACTACAAAATCAAAAGGCATCAAGATTTCACCGAACATAGGCTCCGACTATTGTTGTTACAACCCACTTTTAATTTTACAAGTCAAATAATTATTTTATCAAGAGTCAATATTTATTTTTGACTAATTTAGTCCAAGTGGGGACCAATTTAAATGAGTGAAATTTTTGGGGATCATTTAAATTTTATGATAAGTTGAAGGTTTTACTTATCATTATGTATAGTTAAGGATTAATGGGTATATATACATGTATAAATGGAGGACCAACTACACAATTTCTATCAAACTTAAATTGTCTTGATATTAGGGGACAAACACAAAACATACATACACACAATACCAGATACCAGAGAGAGAGCTCGACAGTGGAGAGAAAATTCGGTGGAAGCAAAAAAAAAAAGGAAAAAGGGAGAAGGAGAAGGGGGATTTTCACTCAACCACCATTCTCTTCTACTTGTATTCATCATCCTCAAGAGGTAAGGTAAGACCCATTTATTTGAAATATGGTGTTAATTTTAGGGTTTTGCTTATTGAGTTAAATGTTAGATTTTTGGATGGATTTATGATTCATTGGAAGATATTGAGCTAAATATTCAAGTTTGGTTGAATTCATTGTGGTTACATGCTAGGATTTGAAATAATAGTGGATTAAATTCATGATTTGGGCAAGATTAAGTTATTGGAGCCTATGTTAAATTATTTCATGCTTAAATACTTAATTTGGTGATGTTTATTTGGAGATTAAATTACCCATATAATTAAGTTAAAGATTTAGTTCATTACTAGTTTCTTGGAAATGGGTTTTGGTGTCAATGAGCATTCCATTGAGGTATTGGTTAAATAAAGGATATATGAATTATAATGAAGTTATATTTCACATAAGAGAAGGTTGGTTGGATGTAATGTTGGAGGCATATGAAATTTGTGGTTATTGTATAGGATGTTATTTCATTTTGGGCATTTGTTAAATATTGGTAATTATTGGAGTTGATCCAAGGTTTTAATTTAATCACTAGTACAAAATCACGCATAAAAAATGGGGATTACGCGTCGTTTTATGTAACAACCGACGCCAATTGAAAACACGGTGGCAATTTTGTAAATAAATTTTAAGTAAAGGCGTCGATTTCTGTTGAACCGACGCCCAAAATCGGATTTTGGGCGTCGGTTCCTCTTGGACCGACGCCCAAAACCGGATTTTGGCTGAACCGACGCCCAAAATCCGGTTTTGGGCGTCGGTTCAACAGAAATCGACGCCCAAAACCGGGTTTTGGGCGTCGGTTCCCCTTGAACCGACGCCCAAAGTGCTTCGGTTCCCCGCCTTTTAATTTGTATAATCCCCGCGCGTAACTCACTTCACACTCGAAACTCTCTCCACGCCCAAACTCTCTCCACCCTCTCCACGCCCGTCGCTGCCACCGCCCGTCGCCGCCCCGCCCGTCGCTGCCAACGCCTGTCGCTGCCCCGCCCGTCGCCGCCCCGCCCAGTCGCTGCCAACGCCCGTCGCCGCCCCGCCCAGTCGCCGCGCCGCAAGGTGACCTTAAATCTCTACCCCTTCTTAGTTTTTGTATAAATGTGTGTGTGTGTTTATATATATATATATATATATCTATGTGTTTATATAATGTTTGTGTATATATATGTATGTATATATATATATATCAATGTGTGTATGTGCGTGTATGTATAACTTTGTGTGTCTATATATATATATGTGTGTGTGTGTGTGTGTGTGTGTGTGTGTGTGTATATATATATATATCTGTGTATGTATATCTTTGTGTATATATATATAATTGATTTATTATTTATCAAGTTAATTGGTTTGTTTGAATATATATTATTGATTTGAAGTTAGTAGATTGATATACAATAATATTTGATTTATTGGAGTTAAGTTACGCAATCTTAGTTTGATTTTTAAAAGTTGAGAATTGATTTTGGATTAATGTTGGAGTAGTAGATGATGTTGAAGTTTGATTGGAGTTGCGTTTGAGTTTTGAATATGTCGATGGTGAATAATTTGGTTTTATTGTAGTATTTTCATTCCCCCTATAGGTTGGCTAGGTCCAATTTACGGAGGAGACTCTGCCGAAATTTTCGTAAAATTTTACAAATAAAAAATGAAAATTATAATTTAAGGTGACTGTCACTCGTACAAAATTGTCCATACTAAAAAAATAACTATATAAAATACAATCATCCTTGTAAACTTTTAATCTTTTTAATTATATCATCCTTGGATTCAGCTGGTGCATGTAAGCGTGACTTAGATATCGAGCCGCTATTGAATACGTAAGTTATGATAATTTTTCATGAAATAATTGTGGAGTTGTGATGAAATTGATTGTGGAGTTGTGGTAAAATCGATGAATTTCTATTGTGATTGTTGAGAATTTATTTCAATAGCAACTTGCCTCTTTACAGGTTAGATAAGTTCAATTTACAGTGGAGACTCTGCCAAAAGTTCTGTAGAAAATTTAGAGTATTTTTTTTTTTTGGTAACTTGTTCATATAATTTATTAAAATTTTAGGGCTTTCAAAATGTATTGGGCCCAAGGAGGTGTTAGGACGAAAGGCAATACAATGTGGCTAAAAATAAAGGTACGAAAACACATTTAAAATTTATTGTAATGTTTTGAATTATTTTCATATTCTATTAAGTTTGATTATTCATTTTAGTTTTCAATGTGAAAATTTCAGTGTCCTCAGCAACCTGGAGGTTCTGAGTGTGGCTATTACGTTATGAGAAATATGTATGAGATAGTCACAGAACACTTCCAGCTTCCTTCGTTAGAAAAGGTATAACTAATTTAAATTAGAGTTTTTAATTAAGACTTTATATTTTATTATAAAATAACTAATAATATGTTTTGATTGTTTGTAGGCATTTAAAAAATACTACTCAACGGAGGAAATCTTTGAGATTCAAAATTTATGGGCCAAATATTTCGTTGATAGGTGTGTGTAAAATGACGCGTATCCAAACTTAAATTTACGTATTTGTATAATAAAACAACAATCTTGTATATATAATTGTTCTCTATTTAATTTTATTATGTATATGTCGATTATATATATATTTGATGATGCGCATGTGGAAAATGTTCAAGTCATCGCGGGCCACGTCCAAATGACTGCAGGTCACGACCTGCAGCTGCTTGGGTCACGACCTGCTGCGGCCTGGGTCACTGCAGGCCATGAACTGCAGCGGCCTGGGTCACTGCAGGCTATTACCTGCAGCGGCCTGGGTCACTGCAGGTGTGAAAACGGGAAAAAAATAAATAAATAAACACTTTAGGCGTCGGTTCTAAAGTTTGAACCGACGCCTAAAGTGTTTATTTATTTATTTTTTTAAAACTTGAAGCGTCGGTTATTAAAAAATCGACGCATAAAGTCGCACTTTAGGCGTCTGCGTCGTAGGCGTCGCCCCTACAACCGACGCCTATGCCCTTTTACGACCGACGCCTTTTCCACTTTCTGTACTAGTGAATTTTCAGTAGGCGACACGGAGATTGGCCAGGCCAATCAGCCAAACTAGGTTTCAGTCACAATCTCTGTGAGTGGAGAAACTTATTTTTCCTTAAAGTTAAATTTTAATATTTAATAGCATAAATTTTCCATATGATTCATGATTTCAATCAAGTAGACAAATTACAGAAATTACTACTTTTCGCAAATACAAGTTTAGAAGCATGATTTTAGACTCTTCTTTTAAAATTTCAAGTTAATCAAATTATAAATTTAGTACATTATTCTATAAAAGAATTTGTTACATGTAAATTATTATTGTGAAAAACCATCAGAAAGTACCCAGGTGATATTACCCACTCTACACTGATGTGAATTCGATTCCACAGTGTATGACCATATTATCAGATTATCAGAGGTCTTTGAGACCCACTCTTATACACATATAGGCTTTGGGCCGTGCACTAGGATGCTTTAGCCTTTGGGGCAGTCTATACGCATATGACACAGTTTATCAGATTATCAGCTTATCAGATTTGAATGGCTTTGCCTTGTACATCGAGAATACTCTGTACTTGAGTAAACTTGTTCATTGGGTACATTTTGATGTGATCCTTTTCGGTACATTATGATATATTTATTCATAGAACAATATTTCAGCTGAGAAATAATTTGAGGACTAATGCTGAGATTAGTGATGAGAATGATGTGGATAATGATCAGATAGATGAAATGATGAGTGATATGCAAGATGATTTCATTGAAAATATTCATATATTCGATAGCATGTTCAATGATTCTGAAAAGCTTTTTTTATTCTGGTTGTAAGAAATTCAGAAAATTGTCCTCCGTTTTTAAATTGCATAACTTGAAAGCAAATACTAGGTGGAATGATAGGAGTTTCATAGCATTATCGGAACTTTTATGAGAGATGCTTCTGAAGGATAACGAGCTTCCTAGTTCAATCTACGAGGCAAAGAATATATTACGCCCGATGGGTATGGAGATAGAGAGGATATATGCATGTCCAAATGATTGTGTATTGTATTGTATTGTATCAGAATGAGTATAAGGACTTGCACCTGTGTCCAAAGTGTGAGGCATAACGGTATAAGCGGAAGGATGATAATGATAGTTGGGAGGATAAGAAAGGCCCTCCGACAAAGGTGTTGTGGTACCTACCTGTAATTCCAAGATTTAACCGCTTGTTTTCCAATGTAAAGGATGCAAAGAACATGTGGTGGCATGCTGAAGGGAGGAAAGAAGATGGAAAGCTAAGACACCCGGACAATTCTCCTCAATGGAGGAACATTAATAAGATGTTTCCTGAATTTGGTAGTGAAGATAGGAATCTTAGGCTTGGACTATGTACAGATGGGATGAATCTGCACGGTAATATGAGTAGTCGACATAGCACTTAGCAGGTTCTTTTGGTGAATTACAATCTTCCTCCTTGGTTATATACGAAGTGCAAGTATATCATGTTGTTATTGCTAATATCTGGGCCTAAACAACTGGGAAATGACATAGATGTTTATCTAGCGCCACTAAGGCTAAGAGGTATCAGCCGAAGGCAATCGCTGCAAAAAAATTGTCTGCTTCCGAAATTTCAACCTGTGGACCGAGTCCATTGGCCATGGATGAATTTATAGTTGGACAGTGTAGCAAGATTGTAGATTTCCTCTACAGATTACCGGAGCTTCATTGTCTGTAGAAGTCTTCTGATGATGGTTGGTGCATTTAATCTCATTTTCTGCCGTTTAAGCTTGTCGAAAACTTTATGTTAAACTGTACTTTTTGTTTGTCTTCTTCTTTTAGACCTAAATTTTTAACGATTTAAAATATGAATAAGAGAGGGATGAAATATTTCTTCTATGTGGTAATTTATACTTCCATTTGATTTACACAATAATTATGAAATGAGAATTTGGATGAGAAATGTTGAATGATCTTTCAGGGTATTAAGATGTAGGCTATCTTTTCATGGTGACTTGTTAGAGAATTGAATCAAATACGAAACATTGTTGGTACGATTCTTAACCAAGCTTAAAAGTTACTTAAAGTAGTTCTTTTTTTTAGGCTTAGCCAAACATGGGTAGACTCAGCAAGAAAAACGTGAAGTAAAAATATTAACGTTCATAAAAAATATCGGGTATTTAAGCATATGAAAAGGAAAAATTCCTAAAAGAACTAAAAAAGAGCTCTACATTAGCTCAAGCATTCAGAATTCTAGAAAAGGAAACCATTCTGTAGAGTCAATCCTCTAAGAAACCTAGGAAAGGATTTAAAGCATGATATAATTAGCTGAATAATAGAAAGGTGTACCTATGGAGGAAAAACCAGAAAGAAGCAGAAGACACAATATAGAGACAATTGACCGAAGCAATTTATGGTTTATGCCCAACAACTGTTGCAAATAAAAAATTGATGCAAGCAGCTAATCTCTCTCGACAACTATGTTCAACTTCGTTTTCTCCAAATATTTTCTTGTGGCAAGTTAATATAAATGGAAACACAGACCGCTACACAGAAGAAGCTGAAAATGTGGACTATGATGTACAGAAGATTTACAGCAAGGATCAACATGCAGAGAAGTTAAGAACTTGGATCTATGTAAACAAGAAAATAATGAGGAGTAAAGAAACAAGAAAGTTATCTAGCATTATACTAGAACCTTTCTATGAAACCAATCTAACAGAATTGCGAAAGAGTCACGGATCCTCCACCTTCACGTCTGTGAATTGAAGAATATTTGTATCAGTAGTTTGTTAGGAATTTTATATATACGTTTTATGTATTTTTCCTTTTTGTATAAATGTGTGATCACTTGTATTCATTTATTAAGAGAGAGCTTGATATATTTCCATATTCAGCCTGAATTTTTGTGTCGTGTAGCTCTATTCTTCATTCAGTTTTCTTACTAGGTATCAGAAAATTGAAATGGAAAATGCTAATTCCACCACTCTACCTCCTAGCGATACAAGTATTTTACGTTCTTGATCCTTCAAATATTAAGTGGTCTGTTGTCTCCAAGGCAAAAGACATTGTTGGCTTTGGTGATATGGTGGATGAAGAAGTCTACGATCATTTTGGCGAAACCCCTCCATTTTCTATTGGTATACAACCGGATGCAATTGTAGGGGAAGATAATCTTAAAACAAATTACATGCGTGGGGATCATTAAGAAGGATTGTGGATTGACCATCTTTTGTGATTATTAACTGTGTAAGATCATTTATATTCTTAGTTATAACTTTCTTTAATTGTTCATATGTGATCTATTCATTATTACTTTTAGTCTATGATTAGTAATTAATTATGTAAGATCATTTACATTCTAAATTATAACTTTCTAATATTTTTTAGTAATATACGCAGGTACATGAATAACCTTGTGAAAGGCATGGCCAATTCTTCCAGTTCATCTGACGGTCAAAGTATTAGCCAAGGAAAAAGATCAGAGAACCAACAACTTGCAAGAATATGAAGAAGGGGAAGGAAGTAAAGGTCATTGACTTTGATGATCACAATAGACCGATCGAACCACATAAGAAGAACTTCAGGTCATACATAGGGTCTTTGGTCCGTGTTAATGTAGATATAAATATTAGTGATTGGCATAAATTTTCTCAAGGCCTTAAAGATATGATTTGGGAAGATATAAAAGTATTACATTAATTCATACATAGTGAAATTAATAACTGACAGTCAATTTGAAATGTTTTGTTTTTTGTTTTTTGCATTTTATGGGTATAACATCGCATATTATTATTATTATTATTATCTTTTAGAGGAAGTTCAGCATATCCTATGACGGAAGGAAACAAATTATTTTAAAATTTGTAGGGATGCGATGGAAAGAGTTCAAAACTAGGTTAGTGCATGATTTTATTAACAATCAGCACCCAAAATATGCATCACCAGTTGATGAGAATCGAGAGAGCCAAACATCGATGCACGTACCCGTGGGACCCATGACGAGATCCGACGTCGAAGAGGTTCAAGATTCGAGGCTAAATAATGTGAATAAGTCAAGAAAACAAGCCGAGAATCAAGTTGAAGTCAAAAAGAAGGAGAAATTGGACTCAGCCAATTTCGGTCGACCGAAAGTCATACCGGTCGATCGAAACTCTGCAGAGGAATTTTTGTTTTAGCCTCAGGCGCTTTCGGCTGAGTGGCGGTCGACCGAACGTCCAATTTCGGTCGACCCAGTGATCGACCGAAATAATTTCGGTCGACCAGTTGGTTGACCGAAACACTCCGGTTTTCAAAAAACGGGAATTTTCTTGTAAATACCGAAATTGCACATTTTACCCATTTTGTACCTTTTATACACATTTCTTGTTCATTTGTAAGGGGACTTGGATGTTGAATGTGAAATGCTCTCTTGAGAGGCCCTTCTTGAGGTAAGGTTAAACCTCTTGGATCTTGTATCTCTTAGGAAATTAATCAACTTTATCTTGAGTATTATTATTCTTGTGTTGTTGTTTATTTTCACCACCTTGGAATTTGTTTAATTCTCTCCATTGGGCTAGAGTTAGTTTAATCCTTGAATCTTGGGTTAGATTTAAACTTGGGTTAAGGTGTTTATCCTTTATTTTACCACTTTAGCTTTCTTGGGTTGGTATTAAAATTTTTGTGGGGATTTTCGGTCAACGCACCGAAGGGGTTCGCATCATTTGGTATCAGAGCTTGGCTCTAATTTGGTAAACCTATCCTTTACATATTGTTGTTGTCAAAAAAAAAAAAAATCCAAAAATTCAAGAAAAAATGGGGGAAAATTGATATGCTCATGTGTATTGTTGATTCTATGTATTGGGTATATTGATTGTGAGTTTGTTGGGGGAATTTCATTTTCATTCACTACAAAACCTACACTTTCCAAATTGTGTATTCAAAATGTCTGATAAATGTCCCAATGAAAATTACTCCATTAGTGCTTTATTGTTCAATTTCCATATATTGCTAATTACTTGGGGCTATCCAATTCCCATTATTGAGATTGTGTTATCAACATTTTATTCCATATATCACTTGTTCCATACATTGGAAAATTGTTGATCATTCATTCCTTGCCACATTTGAGTTGTTGGGGGCATTCATATATCCACATTATACACATTCAAGGCCATTCAAGATTGAGTACAAAGTGTTTGATAAATTGCCTCATTCAAAATTTACACTCTTTGTGCTTATTGTTCTATATCTATGCCTTGTCTATTCTTTGTGGTTTGTCAATCCCATTGCTAAATTGTGATCCTAGCATCCTATCCTACATAACTATTTTTCATTTTGAGTTTAGCAAGTACATAAATTCTACTTGCTATTTGTATCTACTTGTTATAAATTCCTTCTTCCTTTGTTTGTGATTTCCTTGACTTCACAAGAAGTATACTTTGTGGTTTAGTTGATTACCTTCCTTGGAGAACTTGAGAAAGGAGATTTTGAGTGGAAAAAGGCAAGAGTGGTGAGCTCAATAGAGGGTAAAAGCCAAATTTGAGTGAAACACGAGAGAAATATTTTCTTGTGAGGACACTATCACACTTGCACACCATGTCCATTTTCAATTCTCAAACTCAAGATTTGAAGTACTTGTTGGAAAATTTAGGAACAAGAGGGGAGAGTACATCAAATAGGGGAGGTGAAGAAATGACGTGTAGTAGAAGAAGGGTGAGGGATAAAATTGGGAACATTGTGTATAGGGATGGAAGTAGAAAACAAAATGGGATTTTGAATAGGAAAATTAGGAGGGATGATAATGAAGGAGAAGTTGAAGGAGATAGGAGAATGGGTAGAAGACGAAGAGAATGGGTAGATAGGAGTGGAGATGGAATTGATGGTAATATTGATATAGCAAAAATGAAGAGTCCATCAGTCCATAGGAGGGATGATAATGAAGGGGAAGTTGGAGAAGAATGGAGAATGGGTAGAGGAAGAAGAGAGTGGGTAGATAGGAATGGAGTTGATGAAAATATTGATAGTGTGCAAATGAAGACTTCATCATTCCATAGGAGGGACGGTAGTGGAAGTAGAGAAGTAGTGAAGGAGATGAATACTAGGCTACCAAAATTTTTGGACCATGATAATGAGAGGGAAACACATGGAGAAAATACTTTCTACACTAGATGCCTTGTGGGGATAGGGCATGTAGCCTCATTATAGATGGGGAGAGTGACATGAATTTGGTGAGTACTAGTAGGGTGGAGAAATTGGGGTTACCGTTTATGAAGCATCCTCATCCCTATGTATTGCAAAGGTTGGGTGATGATGGGGGAGTGAGAGTGAGTGAACAAGTTCTTCTTGCCTTCAACATTGGATCCTATTGTGACCAAGTGATATGTAATGTAGTTCCCATGCACACTACACACATCATTTTGGGGCGACCTTGGCAAAGTGATAGGAGTGTGACACATGACAAGAGGAAGAACCGGTGTAGCTTCCAAATGGATGGGAAAAAGGTTGTGATCCTATCTTTGAGCGCAGAAGAGGTATGCAAAGACCAAATGAAGCTCAAGAAGGAATTTGAGGAAGACAATGAGAAAAAGAAAGAAAAAGAAAATGAAGAAGAAGAGAAGAAGAAGAAAGAAAACAAAAATGAGAGCATGAGAGTTGGGGCCACGTCCCTAGAAAAAGGAGAGGCGATGAGGGTTGGAGCCACGACTCCAAAAAAAGGAGAGGTTTGAGAAGAACC
Organism: Ligustrum vulgare; assembly: GCA_963555705.1. Lineage (NCBI taxonomy): Eukaryota > Viridiplantae > Streptophyta > Magnoliopsida > Lamiales > Oleaceae > Ligustrum > Ligustrum vulgare. The sequence continues at coordinate 21,046,075 of OY743173.1, read as the reverse complement.
GAGGGTTGAGGATTCTACCTCAGAAAAAGGTGAGGAAGTGATGAGTACCACCAAAGAAATTGAGAGAAGAGATCACTCCAAAATGTTCTTTACTCTTGAATATTCTAACACTTCCCTCACTAGTTTGATTCTTTCTTTGTTGCAAGAAATTGTGAGGCCAACTTATCAAGGCAACAAAGAACTCCAAAAGCATGCCTTATGGAAGAAATTCATGGAAACATTTTCCTACAACAACGAGTACAACCGAGGTAAAGAAAATGACATAACCGATGCAACATCTAGGAGGTATGCTCCTAACATTTTCTTGAATGCAAGGTTATTGTGTCTTGAATATATTAGAGGGTTGTATGATCTTGATGTAGATTTGACAAGTGTGTTGTTGACTTGTGAAAATGTAACATGTGGTAAGGATCTTTGTCATGATGAGTTCTTAATTTGTAAATGCAACTTTTTGCGTATTCCCAATTGCATAAGTACCAAGTCCTTTTGTGAAAATGTTGCATATAGTACATTTCATGGGCATGTTGAATCCATATTTTGTGAAAATATGCTTGACTTGCATATTGGCTCTCTAGAGGAATTGTTAGTTAGGGGAGTCCATGAGAAAGATTTATTGGGATGTCTTGATGATAAAAGGACTGCGCTTCTAACTTTTTTAGATGCTCCCTCATTCCGTGTTGAACATAGTAAGAGCATGCATGTTAAATATCCGAATTTGTTAAACATTTATGAATCATGTTGTGAGCAATATTTTGATGGATTCTATGGGCATGATGATTATTTGTTTTGGAAAGTTGGATTGTTTCCTTGTACATGTGTCATGCGTGAATTGCTAGTGGGAGGAACACATGATGATTGTTTGATGGGGCGATTTAAAATCAATGGGGTTTTAGGGGTATTATGTGATCAATTTTATTGGCCTATTTTGAAGATTGGTGTTGAACATGTTTACACTTGTAGTAAATGTCGAACTTGCAAAATGGTTAAACTCAAGTTTTTACCTCAAGAATTCCATGCATATTTGCCCATCATGAGTAAACCTTGGACTACTACTTCTATAAATTTTATAGTGGGTTTACTTGGAACAAAGATAGAAAATGAAGCTATTTTTGTGATTGTTGGTAGGAGAATTAAAATGTCACGTTTGATTGCATGCCATGAAACCAACAAGGTCATCAACCTAGCTAATCTTTTCTTTCGGGAGGTCGTGCATTTGCACGAAGTTGGTGCTAATTTTGTGGTTGTTAAATTTGCTTGCAATTTAATTGTTCATCATATTAGCAAGTTTTCTCCACTTAAAATTGCTTGGGACTTTAACCTATTAACTCTGTTGAAATTTATGCATATATTTATTGGAGAAAGAGTTGGTTTAGGTGGGCACAAGAATGCACCTTTGGTTAAGCCCCATCATAGGAGGCTTGTGCCTCCATCTGAGGGGATTGGCCTACAATGTCCTTCCCATGCCAACCATGGTAGGAGGCGATTCGTATTTGATCCGGGTGGTTGGAAATGGTTCTTTTCAAGGGAAGAATGGGTTCCCGATCGATTAAAATCCAAAATACTACCCTGCGATGTTGGCACCTCTCAAGTTCTTCGCAACGCCTACAAATTGATTTTGCACGGTGAGTATGAAATTTCAGTTACATTTATTGTGTCTGAATTTTCTATTTTTATTGTAGGTGTCGATTCGTGGTCGAATCTCTTTCGAGATGGAGGAGATAATGAGAATTGCTCTTGAGAGTTAGGTCTTGAAGACCCCCTTCTTGAGGTAAGGTTAAACCTCTTTGATCTTGTATTTTCTTGGAAGTTAATCAATTTTGCTTGAGTATTATTATTCTTGTGTTGTTGTTTATTTCCGCCACCTTGGAATTTGTTTATTTCTTTCCATTGGGCTAGGGTTTGTTAATCGTTGAATTTTGGGTTAGATTTAAAGTTGGGTTAAGGTGTTTATCCTTTATTTTACCACTTTAGCTTTCTTGGGTTGGTATTAAAATTTTTGTGGAAATTTTCGATCAACACGCCGAAGGGGTTCGCATCACTAGTACAACTATATAATTTCTTGACTGAAGGGCAATGGCAGTTGTTAAAGAAAGAGCGTGAGATTGAGATTTTCAAGGTATACTTAATTGTACATGAAGAGTTATGTGATGTGATGCTTTTTATTTTCAAGGTGTACGTAATTGAAAAATCTGAGAAAGCAACCCTAGGGACATTTGTCCCAAGTAGACACCATGACGTATTATCAAAAGCCCTCGGTAAGGATGATCATCCTGGTCGGGTTAAGGATGTGGTGTCTATGTTACTGTGAGGGATGTTTGTGGCAGACTTGATGTGGCTAGCAAACGATCGAGTGGGGTCATGTCAGCAGATGATATTAAGGAGATGATCATGAAGGAGGTGGAAGTTGGTATCACCGAGGGGGTCAGGAAAGAGTATGCAGCAGAGGTGCAGAGTAAGATCGACAATATGCAGCAAAAATATGAAGCTATCCTCCAGTGCATGGGATTAAACGTGGATGCCGAAATGGATATAACTCCACATCCCCGACCACCAACTCGCTGCAGTTGCTATTCTGTTAATCCAGATCCGTTTGATGGCCTTCAGGTATTAAATCTTAAATTATTTAGTTTTTTAGTATTATTGATTATATTTCAATTGTAAGGAAATATTTTGAAAAATAGAAGCCAATCCATTTTCGTCTCGCCATAAGGTGTAATGGTGAGCACCAATTGTGGCTCAAGGAATGGTCTTCCCATTTGGGCCAGAGACAATAGTGCCCCATCAACAACTCTTGACCGATCATGTTAAAGTGTCGGTTGATGATGTTATACTAGGTGCAAAAGCATCACATCTTCTAGTGCCACCTCTATACTACACCATGGTTGCGGGGGGGGGGGGGGTGCTATTGGAAGTTTTTGTCAATAGCCTAAAGATTTAGTGATTATAGGAGAGGCAATCATTTTTTTATATAAAAGATTATTTCAATATTTACCTTTAAATTTATATTAGACGTGTTATAATGATAAAAAAAATTTAATTGCAATAAGAGTTGGTAAAACAGGATAAAAAATATAAAAAATGTAAAAAGCCCCAGAGTTTTGATATGTCATCTACCCGATGACCCCCACTCATTGATGATATTGCTTTACAATGTATGGGCGATGATTATTTACACTCTCTAGTCCTTACATTGTCTGTTGGTATGGACTACGTCCAATAGCCTCTAGACACAGCTAAAAGCCTCTAGACATAGCTGTTTTTCATCACACGAGCGTTGAAAGTATTTATGTTACGGTCAATGACATCATCGACTTGCTTACAATGAGATGGTTGAATATATCTATCCTGCAAGTATTCACAATGTAAGACTACTTAACACAAACTCATAACTTCCATTTCATTTTTCATTTTATTTTTATTCATTAGTGTAATTTTTTTAAGGTTCCAGCATTTTTTTCTCTCTTTTTCACCTAGGTTTTGACTAAGCCTATATATACTTGACTTGAGGCACAAATTTGGAGGTTCCCAACTAGTCAAGATCATCATGAAAGGTGGTAAAATCATCAAGGTACCAATCTATGCCAATTTCAAGATTGAAGATCAAAGATCAAGATTATGAATGGGGTGACATCCTTCCATATTTCTTGTGATTTATTTTCAAGCATGTTTCTAGGCTGGAAAATTTTATTCTAGGATTGTGATGAATCTTTGTTTTTCGGATTCCATGTTTTGAATTATTCTTTACCTTAAGCAATTTATAGGGTTGATGCAATTAATTGTGTATTTATTTTCATCCATAATTTTGGATGCATAATTATATGATGCATGTGATATTTTTCTATGTTTGAAGGAGTAGAAATTCATTAGACTTGAATTAGTTGCCATAAGGTTCTTCTACAGGTGATAGAAATATACACCTATGCTTTGTGTAATCCCAAAAAGTGTTCACAAAATAATAATACTTTTCTACATGTTCGGATTTTTCATAGAAACATAATCAAATCTCTTGTAGAAAAATACTTTAATTAAGGATGGTGTATTTAATTTGAAATTCTAATTAAATTTTTTTGAATATACAAATTTTTATAGATTTTGATAGACTTTTAATTAATTTTTTTGAATATACAATTCTTTCTGAAGAAAATTCTAGTATCACTCTACTTAATTATTTTTTGTTTTAACACAATTTAATTATTATTTTTCTATAATTTTTATAAAATTTTAATTGGATCTATTTTCATAGAAAAATTGAAGAAAACAATGAAAAAGAAGGGAGCAAAAATATAAAGAAAAAATATTAAAAAGAAAACAAATAACAAATTGAAGACACAGAAAAACCATGATTTGTTAGAATCCAGACAGGTTTGAACATTTTGGTTATTTGACCAAGAAGAGTTAAGATGCTTTCTCCAATCTGGATTGTACATTTGAGAAGATGGCCCTTTCTACATTTGATTATTTCCCACATAGTTTACCTAATCCACACCTGGTTGACCTTGAAATGCAACATGACAATAATGTGATGCATGATTATCAAAACAAATATCACATATTTGATTCGCTTGAACTACATGTATGGGTTATTATCCTGAACCATCCAATTTCCTCACTAAATCATCAACCTTTACAATAAGCGAAGTAATTCCATCTGCTTCATGAATTTCTCCATGCTTTGGTCCTGCCCGATCAGAATACCACTGATAGCGAATTGTTACCATCTTCTCAAAAATATTAGCTGCTTTCTCATAGGTCAAATCCATAAGTGAACCACCAACTTGTTGAATCTTCATGTCTTTTATTTTCATATGTCAACCCATTGTTAAATTGTTGGACCAAAATCCCTTCAGATATACCGTGAATGGGATATTGTCTCTGCAATTCATTATATCTCCCCCATGCCACGAAGATTGATTCCCCTGGTTGTTCATTGAAAGCTAAGATCTCTCTTCTGAGTTTCAACATTCGATCCGGTGGGAAGAATTTATTCACAAATTAATGACTTAATACGGCTCAAGATGTAATAGAGTCATCTGGAAATGAATAAAACTATGATTTCGCTTTATCTGCAAGAGAGAAAGAGAAGAGCTTCATTTTGACTGCCTCATCTGGAACTCCATTCATTTTTTTCATGTCACATATTTCCTGAAAAGTTTTGAGATGTGCACGTGGGTCTTTTGAAGGTAAACCATGAAAGACACATATGAGCTGGATCAATGTAATCAACGATATCTTGAATTCATAGTTGTTAGCTGGAAATTTTGGTGGAGCAACACAAGTCCGAATACCATCCATATGGGGAATCATGTAATCTCAAAGGTACCCCCAAGGTATCTGTTGCTGCCCTAATACAACATCCATATGATCATTGACCTGATTTGTATCCATAGGGTCCTATTGATTTTTTGGAAGTTGAGGATTGTTTAGAACTCCATGTTCTGCCATTTGTTACTGAAATTCTTCCAACTGTTGTCGTCGCATCTGTTGAAAAGTTTGTTTGATTTCTGCATCTAAAGGGCACAAATTACGGTTTTTAGAACTTCTTAAAATAAACTAAAAATAAAAGTATTAAAAGTAAAATTCAAGTTAAAGCAAAAATTAAAAGATATCAATATTAATCAATAATCCCCGATAATGATGCCGAAACTTGATGCGTGTTAATCGTAAGTGTATGATATTGCATCCAAGTAATAGAGTGGACAAGATAGTCTGAATTATCGTTCCAAGAAAATTAAGATTAACTGCCAAAGATATTTCAACTCTTGCTTTATTTGAACAAATGAAATTTATGTTTTAATGTGAAATAAATAATTAACTAAAAGCAATTAAACAAGAAAACAAAGTGTATTTTTGAAATATATGAATGAGAAGTTGGGATTTTACGATTTCACATAGTCAATACTTTTAATTCCACCTATCAAATTTTAATCTAATAATGTGATCGATCGAGTTCACTTATGCATATTAAATTTCTCTCTCAAGTTTAAACTAACTCGTGTTTCGAGATTGCATGTTGTAATGATTAATTGCATAAAATACAAGAACTCAATTAATGATTGCAATAACAACAAACGTATATCGCTATCGTTCGTTCAGTTACCAGATTTTATTTCTAGATCTAGGTCATTACCTCGCATCTCGAATTATGAAAAAAAATCCATTAAATCAGTGAATTAGAGGCCGGTTAATTCATGCATTAATCACAAAATAAAACCATCACATGCAAGCCATACATAAAACTTGAACAATGCAATTAAAAGTGGAAAACTACACTGCATCGTTAATCCCAAGAAATAGTTTAGTTGCTCATCATGGAAATAATAAAATGCAGTAAATGATGAAACTAAACATCATGAATTAATAAAATTAAACAATTAGGAGAACTCTTGCACCAAGAAGTTGTTCCTCGGTGCTAATCTTCTATGCTCATGCCTTTGCCTCCAATTGTGCCTCCAAGATCTTGATGAGATGAGAGAAACTTGAATTTTTTCCTCTTGAATATGTGTGCAAAGGTATCTCCATCATCCATGAAAAGTGGTATATATAGGTTTTTAAGAAACCTTGATAAAACATAACATGAAATCCCGTAAGGGCCTTTTCTCCCGTTGGGCTGGACTACTGCGCGGCCACGTAGTAGATATCTGGTGGCCACGCAGGCACATGAAATTGGGATCTTCCCAATTGTTCTCGGATTGCGCGGCCACTTGGTTTAGCAGTCGTGGCCACATAGTTCACTATTTTCATGAGTAATTTCCATCTTTTCAAATGCATTTAAGTAGGTCTCTGAACTTTATTTGTATGAGAGTCCTTCGTCTTATAATTGCAAACTATTTAGTCATTGAACTTTCAAATCACTTCAATTCTTCTTCCAAACTTCAATCCATCATCAATTAAGCTCTAGAACTTTGATTTCTTCTACTTAGCATCCTCTTAGAATTTCTGGTTGACAAAATCAGCATTCACTTTGTCCAATTTAGCTCCAAATGTCTTCCAGTTGAGCATTATTTCATTCCTTTGCTTCATTCCCATGAATTAGGGATTATATCTGAAATGTAAACAAATATAAAGAAATTAAGTAGGATTTATTCAATAATGACAATAATTATTCTAATTTAGATACATAATTAAGTGTATAGAATACACTTATTACTATTGCTTTAAGTTTGGCCCTTTTTTTTATCGTAATTGAAAATCGGACCGTGCTGGATTAAATTAAATATGACTTGAAGTTATAAAATGGGTTCACTATTATTAATTGTAATGTAAGCAAAATTGTTTTGTTAGGCCATCGCAATGTGGATTGAATTTTACATTGGCCTGAAATATTTAATTGGATCACTGTATATTGGACTTTAGCTTTAGACTGAAGATTATAACTATGGAGTTATACAATGAACACTTGCAAATAGGAATTGAAGAATTGGGCCGACTTGTGGCTTAATAGACTCTTTGATTGAAATTGATCAGAGTTCTTTTTGTATCACTTTGCCTATTTATTCTTTTTTTTTTTTAATTGAGTCAAAAAATATTCGAGTTATAAAGTATTGGGAAAAATACACAAAAAATGTGTTTTTAATACACAATTTCAAATCTAGAGAAATAGGTTTAAATTTTCATAAATTAGGTTGTAATTAATATTATTAATATATTACAAAATTCACCCCACCCACCCACCCCCACCAATCCCGACCCCTGACCCCACCCCCTTGAAGTCTTTCACAACATACACAACAGATTGGTGTGAAGCATTGTTGTCACCACCAACACCAACCACCTCCACCTCCACATTCATCTCCATCACCACCTCCACCACCACCACAACAAGCTCCGACGTACCGCCATCGCCGCCACCACCACCACCATCTCCAACGCATCACCATGGTGCCCCCTAAATATCACTGCTGCCTCTACCACCCAGTCCCTCACATAGAAATCCACAAACTCAGCCAATTAAACTATAAAAAATTTCATTTTTAGAATTGAGAATACGAAAAAGGTCTGAACTATCAAGTGTCACCAATTCTTTTATATCTTTGACCGACTAGAAAGTAACATGTGAGCATATGAACTATGAAGTCTGTTTAATGTATAAAGTGTGACATGTAACCTGAAGAAGTCACTTGTGATCTTCACATTTTTGAAGTGTGACCTGACTTAATGTATTTAATACCTATGATTTGAATATTTGAAGTGTGACATGTGATCTAATTTAACAAATGTAACATTTGACCTAATATAACAAATGTGGCCTAATATACATACAAAGTGTGACATATGACCTGAAGAAGTCACTAGTGATCTTCACATTTTTTAAGTATGACTCGACTTAATTCATTTAATACCTATGACCTGAATTTTTGAAGTGTGACATGTGACCTAATGCATCAAATGTAACTTGTGACTTGAATATTTGAAGTGTGACTTGTAACTTAATACATCAATGTGACATGTGACCTAATATAACAAATGTGACCTGAACACCACCACAAGTGCAACACCGCACCAACACTACACAGCCATCACTACAACACTGCACCAACACCTGTACACACCTTACAACACCACCACCCCTACAACAACGCACCAACACCACCAGACACTACCTACAACGTGCCACCACCACAACCACATGCAACATCCAATGTAGTGCCATCATCGCACCATTAAACACATTACCTGCACGAAACACCACCAACATCGTCAACACTAAGACAGAGCCCAACCCCAACCACCACCACCACTAACATACTCCACTGACAAAACAAACAACCCCAACCCCAACATCAACCCCGCACTACAATGGCTGATAAAGGCCCTAAAATGGCCAAGGTGACTCACAAAACTGAAGAGCTCAGTGTTTTCTCTTGGAATAAATGTCGAAATCTGGTGATTCGAACTACCTATAGATATTAGCGCTCCTCTTAGGAAGCTGAAATTCAATTACCAGATCAAAGCAACCTTGTTTGGAGATTGCATCAGTATGATAATTTGAATCAATTTAGGTGTCAGTGCGGGTGTGGTTGGAAGAGGTGTTGTGGCCACCTTTTAAATGTGCTAGTTGGTGGTTTTGGGAAAAATCAATTTGGAAGTCTACTACCTGAGTTTGGGGTGAATGTGTTAGGTTGGTAGGTATGTTGTTTTGGGGAGAAATCAATTTGGAACAATGGGTATGTAGGTGGTTTTTGTGGGAAATCAATTTGAAATGTGTACTTCCTGAGTTTGGGGTGATTGGTTGGTGGATCGATATGGTGTAGGGTTATTGAATTATACTATTATTAATTAATATTTTAAAAAAAATAGAACTTGAATGTTGTATTAAAAACTTTCAAACGTTATTTTTGAATTGTTAACTTTAAATACTTGTTCACATGTAGTTACCACTTGATTAATTTGTAATTTTGTGTCTAGATTTTGGCCATAAATCATGTTCTTGTTTTATTATTGCATTTATATTTATTTCTTTAATTAAATTGTGAATGAATATCATTAGATAATATGTCATGTAGATTGCACATATATACAGCTCTAGGTACTATATTGTCATGCATTATTTTTATATTTTCTATTATTTTCTAAATGTTAGATTAGAAATAAATGTATTCACTACAACAAAAGTAACTTTTTACGGCATACATTTACGACGTGCATTTAAGGCATGCCGTAAATAATCTAAAATAGCATGCCATAACAAAAGGAGTTTCCCGACGTGCAAAAGTAGCACGCCGTAAAAAAATGAAGAAAGAATATTTACGGCGTGCACACACACGCCGTAAAAATTACATAGACTATACGACGTGCATGTTGCACGCCGTAAAAATTACACAGATTTTACGGCGTGCAAATATGCACGCCGTAAAAAAATAACTAGCAATAGATATTTGAGCCAAATAGATTTTCACCGCGCAAAGCAAAACTAGGGCGCGCTACTCCTCCTCCTCCTTCTACCTTCAGCGCGGCACCTCTTCTTCTACCTTCAGCAGGCTTCTTCTTCTTCTTTTTCTTCCAACATCACAACTGTAGCGCCCCGAGTTCCGTATACCCGATTCACTACGTCATTTTCTGTCTAAATTTTTTTTCGAATAATATTTTTGCGGAAGAAATAATTGAAATTCATTTTTTGGCAACATTAAATAAACTGTAATGGCCGATAAAATTGAAAACATTTATGAAACCATTTGAAATAGTAAATCGAACCATTAATTTTGTAAATAAATTGACAATGTCATAATTTCTCAAATAAATGAACTTCTCTAAATTATTCGATTGTTTGGAAAAATACGGAAATCATTAACGTCAAACTTTCAACCGTTTAACGATTATTGCCACCATCATTCATCGCTCGCCACCATCTCCGAAATCTGCAAAACTGTTAAAAAGTAGGGTGAGTATTTCATGGGGGAAATACTCAGTAGACTCATCGCAAATTAATTTAATTTATAAGATGATTAAACACATAAATCCCGGCTCTTTATAAAACGGGCATTGATAGAGCTTCTTTATAAAACTGCTCTTGATAAAACTCATATTGTGCATTACAGCACGGGACATATTTTGCAAATCATAGGCTCTTTGAAAATAACTCTTTGAAAACAGCTCTTTGAAAACCATATACTTATAAAAACATTTTAATTATGCCAAGCATAATTTCTTTTGAAAGCATAACATAAGATAGGATCGAAATCCTCATAAACATAGGGAGACACAAGAATTTTACCGAACTTAGGTGATAAGAATTCTTATGCAGTAAAATCACAGTAAGTTTTCATCATAACATAGGATAGGATTGAAATCCTCATAAACATAAGAATTTTACCGAACTTCGGTGGCAAGAATTCTTATGTAGTAAGTATACCAAGCATAATTTTTGAAATTCATAGGGATCAATTGCATCATAACATAAGATAGGATCGAAATCCTCATAAACATATACGACAGGAATTTTACCGAACTTAAATGGCAAATCCTCATAAACATATGGAAACATAGGAATTTTACCGAACTTCGTGGCAAATCCTCATAAACATAGGAGACACAAGAATGTTACCGAACTTCGTGGCAAGAATTCTTATGTGTAGCGCTACTAAAACTCCGGTCCCCTTAACATATCATAACTTATCATATGGGACCCATAACAATCTTGGTAGATTGATTTCATAGCAATGATCCAAAAAAACATTTTCGTGAAGCATAGGGTATACTTATTTTTCGTAAAAACATAAAGTATATTTTCTTTTCATAAAAACATACTTACTTTTCATAAAAACATAAGGTATATTTACCTTTCATAAAAACCTACTTGCTTTTCTTAAAAATTGACTTTCACAAGTCACATGACATTCATATGAAATCATAATTTAAATCAATTAATAAGTGCGAGTCTACCTCAAATCCGACGAGTGCAAAGTTGAGCGGGAATGACTTCAATTTCTTTAAATTCTCCGTACGCTTCGTCTTAGCCAATAAGTCACTTTAGTCTATCGAACATATAGCTCAAAATGATAAATTATAATTTGAGGACTAAAATTGATGTTTTGAAAGTTGAGGGGCTAAAATGAATACTTTTGAAAAGTTCAGGGACAAAAATAGATACTTTTGATAGTTGAGGGATTAAAATAGATACTTTTGAAACTTGAGCTTAAAAGTAAATCAGCAGGGACTGAAGTGATCAGATTTTGAAAATGAAAGGGCTTGATTAAAATCATTTAAAACTTAAGGGCTGAAATTGATATAACTTTAAGGGCTGAATTAAGACATTTTAAAACATAGGGACTGAATTGAAAAGCTTTAAAACTTCAGGGGCTTAAGTGCAAATTTCGAAAATCAAATATATTAAATCAGATTTCTTTTATCTATCTGTTATTTCGAACAGAAGATTTAAACAGAGAGAAGACAAGCGAAAGAGGCGATGAACGGAGGCGACGCAGTGGCGATTCCGATCTTATACCGGCGGTTCGCCGGCGCAATACCGGCGCTGTAAGACCGCTTTTCCATTTTTACGTGCAATTTTAAATTTAAGACCGCTTTTCCATTTTTACGTGCAATTTTAAATTTGATAATTTTTATGTTTATTATTTGAATTATTTTGCAGTGGAAGGACATGGACGTCGTTTCGATTAATGTACCAATTAGAAAGTTCATAAATTGTTATGTGCAATTTTATGTGATTAATTGTCCTATTTCCTAAACATGCTAATTTCCTAATTTTGTTGGGTTACGTCGAAAGTTGGGGGTAGTTTGGTGGTGATTGGAGAGTAAATAGAACTTAGGGACTAAATTATGTACATAGAGAGAAACGAGGGACCAACTTGTAAATTACCAATAGTTTATACCTAAACCTATCCTCACCCTCGGTCTCACTCTCTCGCTTGAACCCTCTGTGTCTCTGCCTCTCCCTCACGCACACTCGGCTTCTCTCCATCTCTCCCACCTCGACTTTTTCCCCTCAATCGCAGCTGCACACCATCGGTAGTAGCACCAGCCACCACTTCGCCGATCTCCACACACGGTAGATTACTTTCCCCCTTCCCCTTCTCTTTCTGCGCACACACCGACCGCACTCCACCATTGCCGAATGCAGACACATAACACACACGTAATTGGTGTATGTATATGTGGAATTGTATGTATTTGTTGATGTATATGTATAAATGTTAAGATTTTCAAATTTTCAGATTTCAAATTATATTGATTTCGAATTTTAAGGGTTAATTTTTGAGATTTGAGTAATGTTCATACATGTATGTGTGTGTGTGTATATATATATATATATATATATATATATATGTATGTATGAATAGAATGATAATTTTGTGGCTTAGTTAACTGCTTGGTTAAATTCTGAATTTTAGTGATAATATTTTCAGATTTTAGAAATTTAGGAATTTATTAGTTTAAATTGAATTTGTATTTAAATTTATGAATTAATTAGTGTAATTGAAATGTTTAGTTTCATTTTGATTTAGAAACGGTGATTCTCGAAATTGAGGGAAAATTTTGTGAATGTGTATATCAACTTCAGATTTTATAATGTTTAAATTGGTAAATTGATATTGGGTAAAGTTTGAGTTAAATTAAATATTTTAGTTTGAGTTTGAATTAAAAGATGAGAGTTTCTAACGTGGATTGAAATTTATCTCTTATTTTCGAATATGGTTTCATGTGTTTTGGTTATTATGTAAAGTCACGCTTGGGTTAAATTGAAGTTTTAATCTCGGTTAATGTTGGATTATTATTAAAATGAATGATGAATGTGTTGGTGAACTGAAAGTTACACGTTTTGACGAATGGAAATAATTAGGACTTTTGGTACATTGACGTTACGGGCAACCAAGATACTTCCACACAATTTAAGACGGTAAATCCTAAGGACGTCAGGTAAGTAAACTTCCCCCTACTTTCATCAAAGTTGAATGTTAATGTGGAATTAATGTGCTTAATTGACATTCGTGTTAATTACGGAATTTTAATGCTTTTGGTCTACCATATGCAATTATGTGTAGTTAAGGAAATGTTCAAGCATGCACGTTACATGTCATTGCATTATCAAGCATGCATTGGCATCGAAATGGGAAAGTCAAATGTTTTAATGAAAGGAATGTGTCAAAGTGCAATTTTTGTCAAAAATTGTGTATCCCAAGTTTTTGAAAGAATGGGTGTACTTCTATGTCATGAAAGATGCGAGTGGGAAATGGGGCGCGGGGGACCGGCGTACCCGAATGTAATGAGCCGCTTTGCGGTGGAATGAAGTGAATGAGCCGCTTTGCGGTGGAATGAATGTAATGAGCCGCTTTGCGGTGGGAAAGTGAATGTTAAACCGCTTTGCGGTGGAAATGCGCATGTTAATCTGGTTCCAAATAAGAATGGCCCACTGTTATCTGATTGACTAGAAGTTACATCAAGTGAGCTCACGATGGAATGAAGTGAAGTTTTGAAATGTTAAGTGAAAGTTCGAAAAGTTTGAAAGTTTTGGAAAGTAAAGTAAATGGGGATACATACATGGAATTTTTGAAAAAGCATTCATGTCATAAGCATGCATTCATGCATACAGTTTACTTACTGAGCTTTAGCTCACCCCAATCCCTCCCCAACATTTCAGGTGATGAAAGTTAGGTGATCCGAGGAGAGCACTCGGCAGCTGACTCAGGCTATACCCGCTTCAACCTTTTAAAAATAAAGTTAAATTAGAATTTATTTCAATTTCTCACTATTTATTCTTTAATTCATGTATTATTGAGGTTAAATCACCTCTTGTTTCATTTGCTAAGTTTATTTACTTGGAAATGTATCGTTGAGGAGTTTGGGACTTATTGAATGGTTTTGATGATTATGGGATTGAATGAGTTGAGATGTATGCTTTAAAAATGGTTTTGAAGTCCCTCTACAGGTTGGTTAAGTCCAATTTACAGAGGAGACTCTGTCGAAATTTCTGCTAAAATTTTATAATAGAAAAATGGAACGTTTAAATGTGTAAACGTTTTAAATTCCGCATGGTTTTAAATGATTTATTTCCGCATTAAAAGAAAAAGGGAAGTTAACACCTAGGTTTGAGATTCTTGAACTTGGGGTGTTACATTTTTGGTATCAGAGGTAAGAGTTTTAAAAGCGATTCTGTAGACTTTTAAAATTTATTTTAAATTGGTTCAGGTACTGAGTCACGCCTCAAGTGCTTCTCCCTCGATCATCTGGTAAGTTAAATTTAGTTTAAATTATGAAATGTTATTTGATGTTCCAATTATTGTATATTCTTGAATGCTAATGTGTAATGTCGGAAAGTGAAAAGTTAAGAATGTTGTCAGTGAATATGACGAGTATGTCTTGGTTATGTAAATGAGGAAATGAGATGGTAATGATTTTTATAAAAAATTGGGTAATGTTCATAAGTCCCTATGTGAGAGATAAGAAGTGAATGGGAATAGTGCTTTGAGTCATGGAGACTACATCGGCAAGAATGTATATTATGTCCAAGTCGGAAGTTGAGAAGTCATCGAACTTAGTATTAAGCACTTATCATGTTGATCTCGGGACTACCCACTCATTTGATAGTCCCATAATCATAAGAAAATGGATTTACCCATCTCGGTAATTGGAGATTGAGTTTTGCTTGCCAACACATTTTGGAGACTTTTGAACTCAAGATATGCGTTAAACGATTTCCCGATCGTGGTAAATGGGAAGGAGTAGATGATAGATCTCATAACACCGGATATCCACGAACTTGATGTCATACTAGGAATGGAATGATTATTTCGGTATAAGGTTTCAATCAATGGCTACGTTAAGGTGGTATTTAAACCTTCAAATGAAACCCTTTTCGCTTTGTTGAAGTAAAGGTGAAACTTTCTATTTCGATATTATCAGTGATGAAGGCTTGTCAATTGATGAATAAGAGTTATTAGGCCTACATAGTTGCAATAATTGAAGTGCCTAAGGTGAATACTTCTCTCGAACAAATTTCTGTTATTCGAGAATGACTAAAGATGTTCTCAGAAAATCTTTGTGATTTACCGCCTAAAAGAGAAATTGAATTCGTCATCGATTAAGTGCGCAACTCTAGTATCCAAGGTATAATATCGGATGGCTCCTTCTCGTAATTTAAAAGAACTCAAAGTGCAACTATAGAATCTCATGGACAAAGGTTTTGTTCGACCTAGCTTTTTGCCATGGGGTACTCAGGAGCTATACATGAAGAAGAAAGATGGTTTTATGAGACTTTGCACAATTGATTTTAGACATGGCAAAACCAGTTTTATGAAGTTGTGATGAGATGTTGAGATTATGAGTGATATGATTTTATTGAGATTTCTATGAGAAAAAAATTATGAAATTAGAGGTTTAAAGATTTGGATTCTTAGTTATTGGGAATTAAGTAATGGATATTGTGTTGAGTAAGTGAATTATTCCTCTATTTTGAGAGAAATTTATTATGTAATTTGGTCTTGTGATTAAATTTTGGGAATATGATTTGTGGCATATATAATAGTCTTTTTAGCCAACTAATGTATTGAAGGAAGTGAGATATTGATATTGGAAATTATGATTTGAAATTGTTATGTTGAGGAATTATGGATTGGCTTTCTGGGATATCAAGGTATACATGAAGTTATGTGATGATTTGATCCATACATTGGGAAATGATAAGTTATATTTTGAAAAGATGAGTGAAGACAAGTATTATGGCGTTAGTGGGAAGAATCTTAATTATTCTTGGGAACAGATTGATCACTAGTAAGGAATGATCACTTGTATTGGAGAAGAGGATTTGAGATAATACTGTTGATTTATTTTTGGAATTTGATTGGGAAGATATGTTAAAGATAAGCTGATGATATTATGTTGATTTGTGAATAATATGTTATTAGATATACTACATAGAGAGAATATTCAGGTAATTTCTATCGTTATAATTATTTTGGTGATATTTGGTGATAAAGAAGTTTTAGAGATGACAAATTATTATGGTTTGGTGTGTTTTTAAAGAAATAGTAAAGATTTATTGAAATTTGGAGAGAATTTTCCATGGGCTTACAGAGATTAATGAAGAGACGTGATGTCATTTGAGTTATTGAATAATGACTTAAGTAATCAGCAAATATTTCTTTATACAGAGTTTAGAGGCTATGTTGAGAGCTTGCATTTTAGACCTTCGTGATGGTTAGGAAAACCATTTACCGTCTGTTGAATTTACATGTAATATGAGTATTGGGATTAGTCAGTTATCATGAATGGGAGATATTGAAAATATTTTATGATGAGATGCCTTAAAGGAGTAACCATTTATTCAAAGTGAGAAATTGGGGACATGCGATTGAATGTTTGGGATTATGTGAGATAATGATTGTCATAAGGTCAATTGTATATAAAAGGTATAATAGATGATTGTAAGGAATAATGTGATGATGAGAACTGAAGGTGATAATGTATTGAAATTATGAAATAAGTTGACTTTCCATGAA
The DNA here is from genome assembly GCA_963555705.1 of Ligustrum vulgare. Lineage (NCBI taxonomy): Eukaryota > Viridiplantae > Streptophyta > Magnoliopsida > Lamiales > Oleaceae > Ligustrum > Ligustrum vulgare. The sequence continues at coordinate 21,029,126 of OY743173.1, read as the reverse complement.
TAAGTTATGCTATATTTGGTTTTAAGTGGAATTCAAAGAATGATGAATCTCAGTCATGGAAAATGAATCAGGATTTCCTCGTAATGTGAATGATTCACTGATGTACATTAAGTTTTCAATATTGATGAAAGAAACTTTATCAGGTCCTAGATTTGTACAAGTATTGCAGAAGTAATGCATCTGATCGGAGGAAAGTTTAGGATAGTACATACCATGAAATTGTGGAGATTATTATTGATGGTATCTTGATTCAAAAATAAGAAATGAAATTTTAGGCAATTGTCCTTGTGGATAGGATTTGTGGAAAATGAGAATAAGACTTCACAATGATTATTGTTATGGAGTAGTGTGCAGAAAGAGTGACAATGGCAGAGTCCAAGATTTATTGAGTTTGAGAGATTGATATAAAATCTTAGTGAGTATATTGACGTAAAAGGTTCATGTGAAGGATATGATGGTTATTATGTTGTAATCTTAGAGAGATTGATATGATTAATTGAGGTCAGCTGTGTGACTTTTTATTATAATGAGATTGTATCTTTGGGTTAAGTAAACTTGATGAGGAATTTTATATGAATCACAAAAGTTTTATTCATTGGTGAGGTCAAGGATTTATTTATAAAATACTTGGTTAGAGTATTGTTATGATGATTTTGAAAGCATGGATTCTTAAATTAGTACCTTGGATTTAGTTTTAAGATGAGGGTATGATGTTGAATACTTGATTGCAATATATAAGTATGGATTACAGGATTTAAGTTGATACTCCGATCTTAAAAGAAATGTCAGCATGTTCAGAAAGGATTTCATATGTAAATCTTTCCAGAAAGATTATGTCAAAGTTAGTATTTCTACTGTATATTTCGGTATGGACGTCAAGTTTCACTAATTCTGGATTACAAAGTCTTATTTGGTCAATCTTCTTGATTTTAGTTTTAAAAATGTGATCAATCAATAATATATATTAAGGTTTAGACGTTAGAATAGATCCTATGAAAGGCTGGAAATGGAAAGTTAGTGAATGGATTCATAAGTGGGATAATGTCGGTTGATGGTCTCTTACAACAAGAACTATTGAATTTCGATCCGTATTGAGTACTATACGATAGGAAAGGTAGATTGCCAGTTCATTGGGATGAAGTAGGAGAAAGAAGATTATTGGGTCCAGAAATAGTACAGTAGACAACTGAAATTGTTGAAAAGAGTCGTCAGTGGATGATAACGACACGGAGTAGACAAAAGGGTTATACGGACAAAAGGAGGAAATCTTTGGAATTTTTCGCAGGCGATATGATCTTTTGAAGGTAACTCCTATGAAAAGTGTTATGAGATTCGGGAAGAAAGAAAAGTTAAGCCTATGTTTTGTCGGCCTTTTGGAATTCTTGAAAGGGATGGGTGACCTAGCTTATGGGGTTACATTGTCACCAGCGCTATCGGGTGTGCACAATGTTTTTCATGCATCAATGTTGATGAAATATATTTCGGATTCCTCCCATAGTCTCAGTTATGAGTCATTAGATCTTTTTGAGGATTTGACTTATGAGGAGTCACTTGTGAAGATCCTAATGAAAGTAAATAAGAAACTTGAAAGAAAGAAGTTTACGTTAGTTAAAGTTCTTGGAGGAATCATGCAGTAGAAGAGGTTACTTAAGAAAGCGAAGATGAAATGTGTGCCAAGTATCTACACCTTTTTGGTAAGTTTTAATTTCGAGGACGAAATTTCTTTTTAGGGGGTAAGGAATTGTAAGACCGCTTTTCCATTTTTACGTGCAATTTTAAATTTGATAATTTTTATGTTTATTATTTGAATTATTTTGAAGTGGAAGGACATGGACGTCGTTTCGATTAATGTACCAATTAGAAAGTTCATAAATTGTTATGTGCAATTTTATGTGATTAATTGTCCTATTTCCTAAACATGCTAATTTCCTAATTTTGTTGGGTTACGTCGAAAGTTGGGGGTAGTTTGGTGGTGATTGGAGAGTAAATAGAACTTAGGGACTAAATTATGTACATAGAGAGAAACGAGGGACCAACTTGTAAATTACCAATAGTTTATACCTAAACCTATCCTCACCCTCGGTCTCACTCTCTCGCTTGAACCCTCTGTGTCTCTGCCTCTCCCTCACGCACACTCGGCTTCTCTCCATCTCTCCCACCTCGACTTTTTCCCCTCAATCGCAGCTGCACACCATCGGTAGTAGCACCAGCCACCACTTCGCCGATCTCCACACACGGTAGATTACTTTCCCCCTTCCCCTTCTCTTTCTGCGCACACACCGACCGCACTCCACCATTGCCGAATGCAGACACATAACACACACGTAATTGGTGTATGTATATGTGGAATTGTATGTATTTGTTGATGTATATGTATAAATGTTAAGATTTTCAAATTTTCAGATTTCAAATTATATTGATTTCGAATTTTAAGGGTTAATTTTTGAGATTTGAGTAATGTTCATACATGTATGTGTGTGTGTGTATATATATATATATATATATATATATGTATGTATGAATAGAATGATAATTTTGTGGCTTAGTTAACTGCTTGGTTAAATTCTGAATTTTAGTGATAATATTTTCAGATTTTAGAAATTTAGGAATTTATTAGTTTAAATTGAATTTGTATTTAAATTTATGAATTAATTAGTGTAATTGAAATGTTTAGTTTCATTTTGATTTAGAAACGGTGATTCTCGAAATTGAGGGAAAATTTTGTGAATGTGTATATCAACTTCAGATTTTATAATGTTTAAATTGGTAAATTGATATTGGGTAAAGTTTGAGTTAAATTAAATATTTTAGTTTGAGTTTGAATTAAAAGATGAGAGTTTCTAACGTGGATTGAAATTTATCTCTTATTTTCGAATATGGTTTCATGTGTTTTGGTTATTATGTAAAGTCACGCTTGGGTTAAATTGAAGTTTTAATCTCGGTTAATGTTGGATTATTATTAAAATGAATGATGAATGTGTTGGTGAACTGAAAGTTACACGTTTTGACGAATGGAAATAATTAGGACTTTTGGTACATTGACGTTACGGGCAACCAAGATACTTCCACACAATTTAAGACGGTAAATCCTAAGGACGTCAGGTAAGTAAACTTCCCCCTACTTTCATCAAAGTTGAATGTTAATGTGGAATTAATGTGCTTAATTGACATTCGTGTTAATTACGGAATTTTAATGCTTTTGGTCTACCATATGCAATTATGTGTAGTTAAGGAAATGTTCAAGCATGCACGTTACATGTCATTGCATTATCAAGCATGCATTGGCATCGAAATGGGAAAGTCAAATGTTTTAATGAAAGGAATGTGTCAAAGTGCAATTTTTGTCAAAAATTGTGTATCCCAAGTTTTTGAAAGAATGGGTGTACTTCTATGTCATGAAAGATGCGAGTGGGAAATGGGGCGCGGGGGACCGGCGTACCCGAATGTAATGAGCCGCTTTGCGGTGGAATGAAGTGAATGAGCCGCTTTGCGGTGGAATGAATGTAATGAGCCGCTTTGCGGTGGGAAAGTGAATGTTAAACCGCTTTGCGGTGGAAATGCGCATGTTAATCTGGTTCCAAATAAGAATGGCCCACTGTTATCTGATTGACTAGAAGTTACATCAAGTGAGCTCACGATGGAATGAAGTGAAGTTTTGAAATGTTAAGTGAAAGTTCGAAAAGTTTGAAAGTTTTGGAAAGTAAAGTAAATGGGGATACATACATGGAATTTTTGAAAAAGCATTCATGTCATAAGCATGCATTCATGCATACAGTTTACTTACTGAGCTTTAGCTCACCCCAATCCCTCCCCAACATTTCAGGTGATGAAAGTTAGGTGATCCGAGGAGAGCACTCGGCAGCTGACTCAGGCTATACCCGCTTCAACCTTTTAAAAATAAAGTTAAATTAGAATTTATTTCAATTTCTCACTATTTATTCTTTAATTCATGTATTATTGAGGTTAAATCACCTCTTGTTTCATTTGCTAAGTTTATTTACTTGGAAATGTATCGTTGAGGAGTTTGGGACTTATTGAATGGTTTTGATGATTATGGGATTGAATGAGTTGAGATGTATGCTTTAAAAATGGTTTTGAAGTCCCTCTACAGGTTGGTTAAGTCCAATTTACAGAGGAGACTCTGTCGAAATTTCTGCTAAAATTTTATAATAGAAAAATGGAACGTTTAAATGTGTAAACGTTTTAAATTCCGCATGGTTTTAAATGATTTATTTCCGCATTAAAAGAAAAAGGGAAGTTAACACCTAGGTTTGAGATTCTTGAACTTGGGGTGTTACAGGCGCTGGGTGCGGCAAAAGGTGGTTAAATAGGGTTGTCAAGTTTGGGTAGATTTGGTACAAATTTTGGTGCGAAATCGAAGAGTGACCCGAGGCTAGGGTTCGCGATTTGGATTTGCTGATTCACAGTGAAACCGAGGTTAGAGTTCGCGGTTTAGGTCGTGATTTCTCCGGCTACAATTCCGGTGTTGGTCGAAGGTAAGTCTTGGCTTGTCTATCATGGGTTTGGATTTGATTTGGTGGGGATTGAAGTTGGCAGTGACGGCTTCGAGTGGCAGTTCTTGGTTGGTTGAATGGATTGAGGAGGGAGCTGCAGTGGTTGGTTTCTGATTTAGGTGATAACGGTATTTGGGGCGTGATGGTGATGACTGGCTGAAATGGGGGTTTGAATTTGAGTTGCTTGAATTTATTTGGTGGTTTGGCCGATTGTGAATGGAGGTGATTAGGTAGCAGAGGTGTAGATTGATATTGGAGTCTGGAGCTGCTGGTGGTGATGGTGATGATGAGACGGTGATAGTACTTAATTTGGTGAAGGTATGGAACTGCTGAAATGGTTGGGTTTGATTTCTGAATTGTGGCTGGATGTGGTGGTTGGATGGCTGGGTTGAAGGACAGTGGGCGTGATGATTCCGGCAGTGAAGGTGAAGGTGATCATACAGGTTGGTTTGGCTTGATGGTGATATAGGGGATTGAAATTGTGGTAGGTGGAGTTGTGGATTGTTGGTTGACAGTGGTGGCTGCATTGGTGATGATAACAGTGGCCGGTTTTGGAGTTGAGTTGTTTTGAAGATTGATTTTGATATTGAATGTTCAATTGGCAGTGAGGGTGATTTCTGCAGGCTCGATGGTGGAAATATCTTGGTTTGCAGATTGAGTTCTTGCAGAGAAATTGGAGGATTGGTGATGGTGTTATAAGGATACTGAGTTGGTCTGAATGCAGTGGCTGAAAGAGGTAATCAGTGTTAGTTTTATACAGATTTGTTTTAGTATATTGTGGGATTGAAGTAGGTGGAATTGGTGGTCCAGCACTGAAGGTGGAGAGGTAGCTTTCGGCTAAAGATAAAGGTCATGCTGAGGATGATGATGTTTTATATATATTGTATTGTGGAATCTGATGATGGAAAAATGAAAGTGAAATTTGGTGATGATGATGATGATTGTATAATGTAAAGAGGTGCATACATTGGTTGAGAATGAATTATGAAATTGGGAATGAGATGGAAAGTGATCAATATGGAGGACATAATAATGTGAAGAGGAATCATTGAATGAATACTCATAATTGGAATGATAAAATAAAGAAATGGTGATGATGAATCCGTAGGTGAGACATGGGTTGGATGTGAATTAGAATAGGTGGAATATGAAATAGAAAATAGATGTAAAATTTTGATTATGACAAATAACTAAAATTGGACTAACTCTGATTAGAAAACGTATTTAAAACAGATATATTTTGGACTTGAAATAATTTGAATAAGGAAAATTGAGATATTTTAATAAATTTGGAATTCAAAATGATTTTGAAAATAATACTTTGAATAAATAATTAAAATAACATAATTTTAGAAATTCGGATTTTAATTTAAAATCGAACAAATTCGATATTTCTTGACTTAGCTAGACGAATCCGTCGCGGCATTAATTTCAAAACAATAGCGACTCAATTTTCTAAATATTAAAATAATTATTTATTGCATAAAAATTCTGGGTCGCTATACAACTCAACCTTCCTATTTTCTTCTTCTTCTCAACCTTCCACAGTTGTCCACCAGTGAGGGCGAGAGGCAGAGAATAGAGTCATTGATTAAGTCTGCCACTTCTTCTCGAACGCCGACGGTCACCTCGCCGAGATTAGCATGTTCTCTAAAATTGCAGATTCTTCAGTGAGTTTCCCCTTCCCTTTTGTAGTTTTGCTTCAATTAATGTACCATTTTATATGTGAAATCATACAGATGTGATTTGGAATTGATAAGGCAACTATTTACGCTCTAATTAAACTCAACAATTTGAAAAAAAAATGAATAAAACACACACTCCGTCTTTAATTCAAGTAGTAGTTCGTAATTTGGTTTATTTTCTTTTTAACATTGTTGGGTTTTCATTTTAATAGATCTGCACAAGATAAAAATATTATTTAAGGCTTATGATGTAAGAATTAAGATGAACAAAGTTTGAATAATTAGGGAAGAGTGGGGTTAGAAATGGGCATAGCTGTCAATAGAAGAGTAAAAGAAAGGGTAATGAATATTGATTCTTTGTTTGTCTTTCGATAAAGAAAGTGATCGAGAACTTGTATAGAAAAGTTGAAGTTGGTTCAGGGGTGACTGTGAAGAGGTTATTTTGATTGAGGGGTGATTGTGAAGAGGTAATTTGATTGAGGGTAAATGAAGGTAATTTTTCTGATAATGCACACTTCACTACTTCGTATAGAAAAGTTGAAGCTGAGTGATATGCTCATTACAGGAAAAGTTGATTAAAGGCATTCAGTTTCTAGTAAATGGTTGTAAATCAGTTGAGGAATCTACTGGTTTTTATGAAAACTTTCTTGGATTTGTCCCTGTTAGGAGGCCTGGATCATTGAAATTTGATGGCTCTTGGTAATCCCATATTCCAATTATATATTTTCGATTCTTGAAAGTAAATGATTTTCAGATTTTCTTGAATTTTGCAGGTTATTTGGCCATGGAATTGGGATCCATTTATTGCAGTCTGAAGATCCAAAAAGTTTTCCTAAGAAAACTCTCATTAATCCAAAGGATAATCACATTTCTTTCCAGATAATTTATTCCCTCATTTATATTAAGTAAATTTCTTCTACAGACTAATGTTATTATTTTGGATATTTTGATCCATTTAGTGTTTTGAACATCAATACTCCTATGAGATGGCATCTCCATTGAGACGTTCAAGCTTTAAATTGATCTATTTTCTCATTTAAACTTAACGAACTCTAATATCATTTCAAGACTCGACCTTCCATAATAAAATGTAAACCTTGTTAAGTGGGAGTAACAACTTAGGCCCTCATATATTGTTATTTTATTTTGATATGTGATCGACATGGAATTTTACCCTTAGAACACCGTTTAGTTCTGTTTAATACTGTTTAGAGATTCCTAGCTTATCTTTTCGGGTTACAGTGTATCTCATTTATGTTTTGTTGAAACTCTCCAGTTTACTCCACAGTCATCTAGCTTATCTTCTTCACGCAGCATCGGATTTTACTTTGTTCACAATAAAGATTATACTTTTCTTTTTCTCTCTTCTTGAAATCCATTCGATTATGTGCTGTTTCTTGAACCATTTTTCTCCAGTTTAGTGAACGAATGACAATATAATCTTATAGATGTGGTATACCTTTTCTCTTTTTACTATATATGGGACTTATGATGGAAAGGAGTTTGGCGTGTTCTCAGATCTGCATTATTCTTATTTGATGGAAAGCAAATGTTTTCAATGAAATTTCATATTAACCATTGAGACGATAAAGCTTAACAAGGTTAGCTTGAAAGATGAATAATGTTTATTTAATATGTTTCACTTTAGAAGTCCCCATGTCACTGGTTATACCAGATGCTGACAAGAAAGCTACTCAATCTGATTGGCCATTTTATGAGTATCACATATCAGATAATTAGCCTTAGCTCTTTGCTTTTCTTCTAATACAGTCCATGAAAGGGAAACTTGTTTCTATTCATTTCTTAGAAAAGCTGTAAGTTCGTTAGCACAATCATTTTCTCTTTGGAACTTGGAACATGGAAATAATTTTTGATTATGCATAGCAGGATAGTGTGTTGGTGGTAAATTTTGTTAAATCTGTGTCCTGCTTTTGGTTTCAATCACTCAGGTATCATGTACTTGATGGAGTTATGCATGTCGATCTTGCATTATGCGCTCTTGGTGGACTTATAAATCAGTTATCCCAATTTAAGGTAAAACAACACATACAATTAGTTTTGTTAATTATATTTTTATTATTTTTGGGATGTACAGAAAGTTGATTACTTTTGGCATATGACTCTTGGTCAAAGAAAAAACTTTGATATGGATACTCTTTTGTAACATTTTAATTTGTTCTTTTTGAAGTAATTGTCTATACTTTTGACATATTTTTATCTAAATTTTTTTGTAGGCTATGTGGAATTGTTCTAAATTTTGGTATATTGTATTGAATCTTAATCAATGTTTTTTGTTCATCGAAATCATATTTACTGAATTATATATGGATAAAAGCGCATAATTTCATTGTACAATTATTATAAGTGTTAGGGAATTATAGAATTTACAGATTTTTTTTTTTAAAAAATATTATTTACGGCGTGCAGCATTGCACGTCGTAAGCATAGACGGTGTGCAGTGTTGCACGCCGTGTATATTTACGGCGTGCCCTATTGCACGCCGTAAACATTTACGACATGGCCTTTTACGGCGTGCGCGTGCACGCCGTAAATACAATTTTACGGCATGCATTGCACGCCATAAAAAGTCACTTTTGTTGTAGTGATTTATTAATAATTAAATTGATTTTAAAATTTAAAATTGATTAGGTAATTATTAAATAAAACGCAAATGTACAAAAAATATTAAGAGAGTGAGGGTGCAAATTTTTGAATCCACGACTTCCCCTATTTGGCTATTAGTAAGAATTTGTGTATGTCTTATGCTAATTTATTTAGTCTCCCTATAGGAGGGCTATAATATTTTGGTTACTAGACTAGGCCCAACTAGGTGATTATTTTTAAGTGTAAATTAATCATGATTATCCTATAGGTATGTAATTAATTTGGTACTTGAAAGATTATCAATATAGGGGTTAAAATGCTTAAATCAAGAACATTGTGGATGGTCAAATTTTAACAACAGTAAAATTAATACTGCATGAGATGTTAGATATATATTGATTTTAGTTGAAGGGTCCCAACCTAGACATAAATCAAATTAATTTTTCCTATTGAGAAATGTGTTTATGATATTAGGGTTTTAGGTTGTCGTCATATTATAATAGTTTTTGGTACATAATTTTCCCCAAGCATCATATATGAAAGTATTCATAACATATGTAGCTCATGTTTAGTGCATTTATTTTATTTGAATGTCGTTTTTTCACAACTAGTTATATATTTAGACATCATCAACTAATTGGCAAGAATTACAACATATTCTTTCCCCTTAAAAAACATTTGTTTATGTTATGATATCCTTGTTCAATAGTAATCTTAAAGATGCATTATTTTGATGAGATGGTTTATTATCTAGTATTGATTCTTATATCAAGTACTTCACAATAAAAATATCAAAATAGGATAACCATTTTTATTTCACGATGAAACGCTATTTATGATAAGTTTGGACATTTTAACTATTGAATTATAGAAAAGATGCTATCAAGCTATAATATATCTCTACTTGTAAACCAATCACGTTTTTGCAAGAGACCATGTGGTAAAACATGATTGGTCCTTTAACATGGTGGAGGTTACACTTTCAAACTTTGATTCAGATGACATAACGCTTGAGAATTTTTTTAAATATTATCTCTCACGGTCCAGTGTGGATTAAATTAATCAAGATGAACGTATTTCTAAAAGGTTCAATGTAAGCTCTTCATATAGTAGAGATTATTTTAAAGCAAGAGATGGTATGGAGGGCCCTCTAACCTTTTTCATTTTATTAAAGATAGGATTAATGAGGAGGTAGCATTGCCTAAAAACTCTATGATTAAGTAAATCTTTATTCATTTTGTTATGGTTAGTAACTGAACCTATCTAGATTGTAGATTCTGGGATAATTAATCACTATTGCAAATTGTTGCAATCAGTCCTAGGTGACCACATGACTCCATGAGATGGAGTGTACTATAAGGATAAGCACGGGTACGGTAACAGGGAAAGTGTCGTTGGGATTTGTGTTTGCGAAATCATTTTGATTGTTATTTTGTCTTTTTATTGTTTGAGTGAAATTATTCGGCACTTAATTTCAGTTATCAATCGGAATGAAGTTGAATAATGCTCTTATTAGTGCGAGACAAATAGTTAAAAATCTCAAGGATGTGTAAATGATTCTTTTTATAATATTACCACAAATAATAAGGGAAAGAGGATTCCTTTAAGACAATTATATTTATCTAAATAAAATTCAAAGACTAGTAAAAATGAACCTCTAAGTATTTTGGAGGTGGAATCTATGGGGGTTTATGAATCTAATTTAGAGGGTAAAATGATTAAGATCTTAGGCTTGGTCACACTAATCTAAAACTCGATTCTAAGACTAGTAAGGGATGAGCCTCAAAATTTATTAGTGGTTGAATCTATACCGGTTTCTGAATCTTGTTTAGAGGATTAGATAACCAAGAGTCCTCATACATTTAATGCACTTAATAGTTTGGAGATTAATACACTACGATATGGGTGGATCTTGCTTAGTGCTGAATCTTTTGGTTCAAAATATTGGAGAAATTTAAGGATTTTGGACAAAAGTTGAGAAGTAATTGAATAAGATAATAGAGACACTTCGATTCGATCGATGTTCGTGTATCTCTCTTGTGAGTTTAAGAACCACTTATCGAAAAGGAAAACGGAATAATACCAAATCAATGATGATTTATCCTCATTACTCATTTCATTTGGGGATGACACCATAAATAGTCAGGTGCTTTCATAGCCTAGTACCATCTAAGTCTTTCTCCAAAACATTTCTGGAGTTGGGGCAAGGGTGAAAGCCCAGTCTACACCGCACTCGAATTTTGGGATTTTTTCCACATAATTAAATGAAATGATGGAAAAGATGGAGGAAACAATTAAGGTTTGATTATTTGTAAGGTATCCAATGAAACTAAAAATTATTTCTCCGATAATCCTCTGGTCATGAAAGTATTTGTTGAGTACAAATGTAAATTTCTTAGAGGATAATATATGTAGAAGAATATAAGTTCACAAGTAAAATTCTATTACATGAGATTTTGGAACTTGGTTCAAACAACTCAATTTCATATTTTTGCAAAGAATTAGTTTTGAGGACTTGGAACTTCCTATAGAACCAGTGGTGTCTGATCCTGGTGGGAGAAGGGGCCAAGTGGTTCAACCATTGTTCTTGCCTAATTATCTCAATAAACAGGATAACATAGGTTGTAGTCAAAGAGGTACTAACTATTCTACTTTCTCTTTATGTTCATAGAGAGGTAGCAGAGATGCTAATCCCAATAAAGGATATAAACAAATAGTGGAAGAAGAGGAAGTAACTCTATTTTGACATAATGGAAATACACTTCAAGTGACTAATTGTAGTGGGAGGTTCGTAAAGACCACCTTCTAGACACTTATTCTATGGAGAGTCTTTTTTGGACTCTCTCTACTAAAATAAGAGAAGGTCTCATCCTCATTTAGGGAAGTGATAGAGGTCATGGACTGGAAATCGTAGAAGGTGAACATGAACTCGGAATTGGATTCCTTGTACTACAAAGATGTTTGAATATTTGTAGATGCACTTAATTGGGTCAAACCTATAAAGCGCAATGAGTTTTTAAGATGATAAGAAAGGGGTAGATGGGTGCAAAGCTTATGGCTACGGGTTTGATGAACCCTTCTCACCAATCGTCGTGCAAAAGTCTACCTGTGTCTTTTCTCCTTTATTGCTCATTGTGAAATGGGGTATGACAGATGGACGTCAATATGATGTTTCTTGAACGACGAGGAAACCATATACAAATTGTAACCTAAGAGGCCATTAAAGAAAAGTTCACGACTTATAAATGTCCAACTTTGAATTTGAATAATTGTTCAAGGCATGGAATATAGAATCTATCCAAACCATTAAGACATGTGGTCTTGATCAAAATCTTGATATATCTTAAGTATACTCGTGTATATAGAAAGACAAGATAGTTTCCACAACTATTTATATGAATGACACTCTACTTATATGTAGGAGTATTTTCATTAAGTAGAAATTGGTAATAGTGATTAGATATGAAGGACTTGTGAATAGCTTTCTATGTTCTAATTATCCGTATTTATCACAATATGAGAAAAAGTGAACAGAAAAGTCTCACGCTACATGTATTAATAAAATACTATCTATATTTGCAATATTGTAATCCTAAAAGAAATACTTCCTTTGTAGAATTTAACTATCTTATGAGTATTCTATCAAAACTTCAGTTAAGATAGAGAAGGTTCCTTTCGCTTCAGCTATGGGAAGCCTCACTTTGCATTAGATAGGTAATATCATATGCTGGGGATATTGATGCTGATTATCAGTCTAGTCCAAAATCGTATCATTGGATAGAGGTAAAGCTTATTCTTAAACGTTTTTGGAAAATGAGTAAATATTTTCTTATCTATTTAGGTTATGATCCAATAGCTTAAAATTGATTCTGATTTTATTTTCCAAGGACTATCAAAAGTCGTCAAGATCAAAATATAACTGGAAATAAGGTGGTTGTTTGGTTGAGTATAGGATAATCTTGGATTGTTTGTTATATCATCATGACTTGTGTTGAAAAGAGTGGCCATTTTGATTGGTAACATGATCATTAATGTAATGATGTTATTAACAAGATAGATGTTTCGATTGTTGGATTTTATATGTCAATAGAGTATAATTCACGACATTAGAAATAAAATAATAATTTATTCTCTAATAAATTGGTTGTATTATAGAGTTATGTAATGAGATTATATCAGTGATCCCAGTTTATTATTATATGATGACTTTGATGTGATTTTTTTAGATCATGAGAATATCTCACATCTTGACTATGATTATATTGTATTTTATTGTGAATTATATGTGAACTCGATTTTTGATAAATATGTGTATAAATGGGCAAGCAAAATTTTTTTCGAGAATCTCCACTTACTAAGCTATCAAGTTATTATTTTTTTTCATGATTTTCTTATCAGGTAACTATTGAGCTTTGAAAGCCTCGAAGAGCATGTTGACTTTGGAGCCACAGCCACATGACATGTTTAGGTTATTGCATCATTAAAATTAAGCGTGAAAATATCATTTTGGCCATACATTATTTTGACAAAAATGTGATAATCAATTATTTTGACAATTGCACTTGAACGTTGAACTGAGCGGTCGCAAGGAAGCAAGGCGCGCGATCGCATGCACAAAATCTTAGCCGCGCAACTGGGCTTTTCGCGGACTTCAACAGAAATCCTCATCTTTTTTACCCAACCTTCGACCTAACCTATAAATAACAGACTTGGGGCACATTTTTTGGGGTTCCCAACTTGCTTAATTCATGCCAAAATGCTGTCAAATTTCCAAAGTCTACATGCAAGGCCAATACCGCAATTAAAGATACAATTGCAAGAAGATGAATTGGGTAACATCCTTTTATTATTCTTGTTATTTATTTTCAAATATTTATGCTTCTAGACTAAGTTTTTAGTGTTAAGATTGTGATGAAGTTTTAACTATTTTATTCCATGTTTTGACTTATTAATTTATGTAGTTTAAGGGTTTGATGCAATTGAATAGTGCTTTCATTATTATGCAATTGTTTGGCCAACTTTTGTGTGATCATCTTAATGTTTTCTTATGTTCGAAAGAGTAGGAATTCCTTAGATGTTATTTAATTTTCACAAAGTCCGATAGGGAATAGAAATATACCCCTATGCTTTGTATTATCCTTGAAAGTGTTCACAAATCCTTTAATGTTTTTCTATATGTTTTAATTGTAATAGAAATATAGCCAATTTGCATGTAGGAAAAGATTTTTATGCATCGCTAGAAATGGGACTTAAATAACTTTAGGAACACGAATTTTCAAAACCAATGAATTGTATTTAAATGATTTGGTCCAAATATGACTGATGTAGTTAAAATTGATTTATAATTCTAACGTGCTTGTTTTTCATAGTCTTAAATCAATTTTTCTCTTCATTTTTAGTTTAATTATTACTTTATCTTTTAATACAAAATTCTCAAAATCAAAGCTTTTTCTAGCTCCTGTTAAGGTTCGTAATCTAAAATACAATTTACACAATCCCTGTTGGTACGATATCGGGACTTAAATTCACTTTATTACTTGTGCGATCTCTACACTTACGGTTAGCAACAAGTTTTTGGCGCCGTTGTCGGGATTTTAGGTTTAATTTATTTTTAGATTACTTTCACTAATTCGGACTTTTTATCAATTTATTTTTGTTTTTCTTTTATCAGATTTTATTTTTTAGTTTTAGTTTAGTCGCTAGTTCTTTTGTTTTTTTTATAGTTGTATATGCTACGTTCGAAACACAAGAGTCTTTTCAAAGTTGACCTGAAAATAGAACATACTCTACACCGTAGGTTACGAGAAGCAAAAGAATTAGATAATTCAAAAAACCAAAGCAGAAACAAATGGCAAACAATAATCTGGCACTACCGGGTGTTGAGTTAGTTGATGAGGGAAATAGACTTGTAGGGAACTTTATGACCTCACAAAATGTCCAAAACCAATCCAACATAGTTTACCCACCATATGGTGTTGAAAACTTCCAGTTAAAGACAATTGTGATGAACATGTTTCAAAATTGGACAACAATTCTATGGCAAACCTAATGAAAATTTACATGCACATGTGTCTAAATTTTTGGACATGTGTGAATATTTTAAATATTAGGGAGTGTCAGATGATGCCATGAGGCTCAGGTTGTTTCCATGTACACCTTAAAAGATAAGACAATAGATTGGTTAGATTCTCATCCTCCTGCAAGTATCACAACTTGGAATGACCTTTCTCAGAAATTTTGCACAAAATTCATGACCCCAGCCAAAGTCGCTAAACTCGGACATGATATCACAATTTTCCAATAACAAGAGTCTTAATCATTTGGTGTAGTTAAAATTGATTCATAATTCTAACGTGCTTGTTTTTCATAGTCTTAAATCAAATTTTCTCGTCATTTTATGTTTAATCATTAGTTTAGTTTTTCATACAAAATTTTCAAAATCAAAGCTCTTTCTAGTTTCGGCTAAGGTTCGTAGTCTAAAAATAAAATTTAAATAATCTCTGTGGGTACGATATCTGGACTTAAAAATCCACTTTATTACTTGTGAAATCCGTACAATTGCGGTTAGCAACAAGCCTCGATGGTGGGTCTATCATCTAGTTTAAATCCATCATTGGTATACTTCACGTTTTAGATCAGCTATGGTGCATGATTCGGGACCGGTCATATCATTAAATCATCTTCATCCTTTATTCAAACTTGCCAACATCTAGTTCTAAGATCAATCTTTGTATCATACTTCGTCCTGCTTAATGGGTTGAAGCAATTCACCAAAAGCAAAAAACTACACATTTTGAGAAAACCATCTATCTTTTTCTGAAAATAAAATGTGAACTCTAGATTTCCCAGGCACGATAATTGAATTTTTTAACAATTCTCCTAGCTATTTCCTAAACTCCTCAAGCTTAGGTTGAGACTAAGGTAGGGTGCCATGGTGGGAGGTTTGGCACCTACAATTAGATCAATTTTAATGATTGATTGCCCGCTTTAATGGTAATCTCTTTGATGATTCATCCGGCATGATGTCCTCAAGTTCCTAGATAGCCTTCTTGATTGCACTTTTGAATAACTTTTAAATCAGTTGGGTAAATCAACAATTTTAGTGCCTTTTAAAACCGTAATGATTCATTAGTACACTAATCATCCAGTCAAAACTATGTTGAACTTCCATTTAAAATAAGTTTTAGGGAGATTATATCCATCCAAAATTAAGAAAATCATCACTTTACTATTCTTCAATAGTTATTTTTTCCCTAAAAAAGTGAAAGATATCTAGATGTAGCACGTTGAAGAAAGTTACGTAAATTGTAGCATAAAGCTAATTTGAGTAATTTGGCCAAACTCCTTACTAATTTAGGAGATAAACTATTGATGAAGAATGATGCCTAATAGATTGAAAATTATCTTAATATTCGGGTCGACTATCTGAACCTTGACGCAGTACCTCGATCTAGTCGATGGCCAGACCGGGTCTAAATCATCGGTTTTTATTTATCTCTTCTATGGTGACACACAATACTAGAGAGAAAAAATCAATTATTGAGAGGAAAAATGAATAGAATTTCAAGATTAAAAAGCAAAAAAATAGGTTTTTCAAGATTTAGGGATTGGAGAAGATGATTCTTGTGCAACGTCAGATTATTTCATTCATCAATGTTTCAAAATTCGATGATGAACTCTCTTCTTTTTTGGTTTTTTTATTAGAATGAGTAGTTAAATCATTAGATATGGCAAATGTAGGCGTGACTCTTTTTTTTTTTTACCCCAAAGTTTCTAGTAGTTTAATATTCACAAGTTAATTTCATGTATGGATGTCAAGGCTTCAAATTAATTGATCACTAAATTCATTATTTGAGAATTTGTACAAATCGAGAGTAAGTTATACTGCTAGACCACGCAATTAAATTCGATAATTTGGTAAAAGTATAGAAATATGCTTTTATTATTATCACAATTATTACACAGTGATGGCGTACAGGACCAAGCCCTAGCATTTTTGGATCGTTGGGATCGGCGCGCATGAGGTGTTGAGTTTCGCAACTTCAAACGGCCATAACTTTGTCATACGGTGTCCGTTTTGGGCCCATAAGTACTTTTCGGAAAGGTCTCGACGAGTCGGACAAGACTTACTGCTTTGCTATGACATATGATGGTTTTTAGTCGTTTGAGGTCGTTTATAGCCTCAAAACGTCACTTTTCTATCTTTATTTATTTAATTTTTATGTTCGCGTTTTATTTTAATAAGCCAGTCCGTTTAATGGCCCATGGGCATTAGGTTTTCAGTATTTAAGATTGTCTTACTTCCGTTATGAAGGGATTTTCGACTTTTGAAGAAACATTGCGTGTTTTCTCGTGAGTTGATATTCGTGTGGTTGAGAACTCAATTATCGTGTGGATTTTTCGTAGGTGCGCCTACATCACATAGGCTCATAGATAAAGTATGCGTTTATGACTTATAAGGATTTGTACAAATTGAGAGTTAGTTATACCGCTAGACCACATAATTAAATTCGATAATTTGGTAAAAGTATAGAAATATGCTTTTATTATTATCTCAATTGTTACATAGGCTCATAGATAAAGTATGCATTTATGACTTATAAGGATTTAGAGACCCTACAAAAAAAAAGGCTTTTTCCGACGAAAAAATCCGTCGGTAAAAGGTCATTTTCCGTCGGAAATATTTTTTTTCCGACGGACTTTACCCGTCGAAAAATTCGTCGGAGAAAACCCCGTCGGTAATACTTTCCGACGGAAAAATTACCGCCATCGGAAATTTCCTACGGAATTTCATGGTCGTCGGAAATTTCCCAAAAATATATATATATATATATTAAGCGGTACCCATCCAACCAACCCAACCCGGCCCACCCCACCCGCTAAGCCGAGATAAATTATTTTTTTCCAAAGTGTATAGTTTGAGAATTGAACCCTTGACCAAAGGGTAGTGAAAAAATAACCCAACCATTAGACCAATTGAAAGTGAATTGAGGACCGTATCGAATTAGAGTTCATACATATATACAAGTGAAAGAAATACTTTGTAGGAAATGTGGTGACATTTAAGTAAAGAATCTTAATTTAGGGAGATATTTGTTTACTGAATTTTTGGGTTACAAATATTGGAAAGATAAGTTGATAATATTATGTTGATATGTTTGGGTATATTACGTAGAGAGAATATTCAGGTAATTCTTTGATTATTTTGGGAATTTTCGATGATAAGAAAGGAAAAATTTATTATGATATGATATGTCAGTAAAGATTTGTTGAAATTTTAGAGATATATACGAATATTTGAGGTCACATGATACGATGATAAGTGACAGGTTACATGAGTAATACAAGATATGATGAAATATCACATACGATTGGGAATTTTCATTTTGATTCAGAAGAATTTATGAGTAGACACATATGTCTATAGAAAAGTCCATGTTCTTAAGAAACAAAGTGATGCATTTAGTCAAAGTCCAGTGGGTTAAATATGGTTGAGTTAAATATGGTAGCGATGATTCTACATAAGAGAAAGAAGAAGAGATTCTGATTAAGTATTTCAGAAATCATAAGATTAAGTAAGTTTAATTTCGAGGACGAAATTATTTTAAGGATGTAAGATTGTAGCGATCCAGAATTTTTACGCAAATTAATAATTATTTTAATATTTAGAAAATTGTGTCGCTACTATTTCACCCATTGTTTTGAAGTTAACGCCGCGACATGTTCGTCTAGCCAAGTTAAGAAATATCGAATTTGCTCGATTTTAAATTAAATGTTCGAATTTCTAAAATTATATTACTTTAATTATTTATTCAAAGTATTATTTCAAAATCATATTTTCAATTCAAAATATATCAATTTTTAATACAATTCCGAATCAAAGTTAGTCCAATTCTTATCATAATCAAAATTTATTTCACACGTTTTGCTTTCTCTTTATACTCCTTTCCATCACATTATACAAGCATCAACATTATCATCACCACCCCTCCAAATTATGATAATTTACACTCAATTAATCTATCACAATATTCCTCCAAATCATGATATTCTCCACCATGTTATTTTTTTACAAAACCATCTTTCCAGCAAGAAAGATGCCTTCTCTTTATACATATCAGACCAATCCATTATCATGAATTCAAGAAATCATCTCCACGCCACTCAGAACACCACCTCCGTGTATCATCAACATCAGCACCATCCACAACTCAAACCAACAGACTGCCAAAACCACCATCGCAGCCACAAACTTTGATTCCCAATTTGCAGCCAATTCACTACCCAGATCAAAATCTGCAACACCACTGCCAAACCATCACCGCACCCACAACCGGTCGCAACCACAACCCAAATCAAAACCAAAGAAAACCCATGAATCAATGAGTTCATTTCTTACCTCAATCACCATTTTTCCGCCGAAAATCGCTCACCTTAAATCGCGATGTTGTCTCGGTTTTTCGAAACCAAAGAACTCGCACTGAACCCTCAATCTTCAACCCCTGCCTTTGACGCCCCTCGCCGCACTTGGCGCCGGTACTGCGCCGGCTTAGCACCGGCAGTGTCCCGCCTTTCCGCCGCCGGTCGCTTCTCTGTCTTCGTTCTCTGTTTTTGTTCGAAGAGTGAGAGAGTGAAAATGGTGAGAGAGAGTGAAATCTGAGGATATATTTTAATATATTTCGAAAATTGCCATTTAGTCTCTCAGTTTCCAAAGTGAGTTTTCCAGCCCTTTTAGTTTTAAACTTACCAATTCAGTCCCTACTGTTTTAAACTTATCATTTCAGTCCTAAATTTCAAAGGTTATTAATTTAACCCTAAGTATCAAAACTATTTATTCCAGTCCCTGCTGATTTACTTTATTTTTAAGCTCAAGTTTTAAAAGTATTCATTTTAGTCCCTCAACTTTCAAAACATCAATTTTAGTCCTCAAATTATAATTTATCATTTTGAACTATATATTCGATAGACTAAAGTGACTTATTGGCTAAGACGAAGCGTACGGAGAATTTAAAGAAATTGAAGTCATTCCCGCTCAACTTTGCACTCGTCGGATTTGAGGTAGACTCGCACTTATTAATTGATTTAAATTATGATTTCATATGAATGTCATGTGACTTGTGAAAGTCAATTTTTAAGAAAAGCAAGTATGTTTTTATGAAAGGTAAATATACCTTATGTTTTTATGAAGAGTAAGTATGTTTTTATGAAAAGAAAATATACTTTATGTTTTTACGAAAAGTAAGTATACCCTATGCTTCACGAAAATGTTTTTTTGGATCATTGCTATGAAATCAATCTACCAAGATTGTTATGGGTCCCATATGATCAGTGGCGGAGCCAGCGTGTGGCGAGGTAGCGCGGCCGCGCTACCTCACCTCCGGCAGACCACCGGCATCTACAGATCTACTCCCCTCTTTCCAGACTTCCAGTAGGCAGGGTCGCAGCGCTTGCAGGCTGTAGTGCCTCGGTTCAAAATCAGCTTTCAGACTTCTATTCTAGTCCAGCTCGGTAGGGGAGATGGAGATGGGATCCGCAGGGATGGTAATGGTGGCTTTGAAATGGGAAATTAAGAGAGAGAGAGAGATGGGACCTGCTGATAAAGTGCTCTGAAATGGGTGAAATGAGAACGTGGATTTTGTCCTTGCAAAACTTTTAATTATATTTAAATAATTAATTGTTTGTTTAAGTGAATAAATTATAATAAGAGGTGTGATGATTCATTCTATTAAGGGTGTGATGGTGGGGAAAAAAAATCATGAAAAATGGAATTTTAATTACAAACCCATTTTGAGAATCCATTTTATTTCGAATTAAAAAAGAGCTTAAAGTAATTTGTTCCATGAAAATTGAGTTTTATGTTCAATTTCGTGTCAAATGTCAGAGTTGAAATTATTTTTCTCAGATGTAGCATTTTTTATGAAATTCGAATGCAATCAAATACTAATATTACACTATTACTTTTTAACCTTTGTGATAATTTGATTGTTTATGACAATATCCTCTCTAGCACTTTAAATATGTAATATTATCGATTCTCTAGAAAGATTGTTCTTATTTACTTGAACATATATATTTTTTCGTTCTTGATTTTTATTAGCATGTATCTTGTAGTGTATTCCTATATTGATTCATGAATATTAATATTATTTTATAAAATAAAAAATAATTTAGCTATTGCGGTGGTTGACCGTCGTTAGTCAACGGTCAACGACCGCTCTAGCTGAATTATCGCTCTAGATCCGCCACTGCATATGATAAGTTATGATATGTTAAGGGGACCGGAGTTTTAGTAGCGCTACACATAAGAATTCTTGCCACGAAGTTCGGTAACATTCTTGTGTCTCCTATGTTTATGAGGATTTGCCACGAAGTTCGGTAAAATTCCTATGTTTCCATATGTTTATGAGGATTTGCCACCTAAGTTCGGTAAAATTCCTGTCGCATATGTTTATGAGGATTTCGATCCTATCTTATGTTATGATGCAATTGATCCCTATGAATTTCAGAAAATTATGCTTGGTATACTTACTACATAAGAATTCTTGCCACCGAAGTTCGGTAAAATTCTTATGTTTATGAGGATTTCGATCTTATCTTATGTTATGATGGAAATGATCCCTATGAATTTCAAGAATTATGTTTTGGTATACTTACTGTTATTATGATTTTACTGCATAAGAATTCTTGCCACCTAAGTTCGGTAAAGTTCTTGTGTCTCCCTATGTTTATGAGGATTTCAATCCTATCTTATGTTATGCTTTCAAAAGAAATTATGCTTGGCATAATTAAAATGTTTTTATAAGTATATGGTTTTCAAAGAGCTGTTTTCAAAGAGTTGTTTTCAAAGAGCCTATGATTTTCAAAATATGTTCCGTGCTGTAATGCACAATATGAGTTTTATCAAGAGCCGTTTTATAAAGAAGCTCTATCAATGCCCGTTTTATAAAGAGCCGGGATTTATGTGTTTAATCATCTTATAAATTAAATTAATTTGCGATGAGTCTACTGAGTATTTTCCCCATGAAATACTCACCCTACTTTTTAACAGTTTTGCAGATTTCGGAGACGGTGGCGAGCGATGAATGATGGTGGCAATAATCGTTAAACGGGTGAAAGTTTGACGTTAATGATTTCCGTATTTTTTCCAAACAATCGAATAATTTAGAGAAGTTCATTTATTTGAGAAATTATGACATTGTCAATTTCTTTACAAAATTAATGGTTCGATTTACTATTTCAAATGGTTTCATAAATGTTTCAATTTTATCGGCCATTACAGTTTATTTAATGTTGCCAAAAATGAATTTCAATTATTTCTTCCGCAAAAATGTTATTCGAAAAATTTAGACAGAAAATGACGTAGTGAATCGGGTATACGGAACTCGGGGCGCTACAAGTTGGTATCAGAGCTAATCTGCGTTTCTGTAGACTGGTAAAATTTTCAAAAAGAATTTTAAGAAATATTTTCCATTATAAGATTTTTATTGATGAAGATTGCCACTGCCATCATTTCGTTCCACCAACTCCGAGGTAAAGAAGTTTATGATGTTTAAAGTTATTTCAGTATTTCGAATACTCATTTTACTGATTTATGAGAAAGAATGAAGAGTATTTCGGATACTTATGATTTATGAGAAATAAGAATGTATTTCTTCGAAAATAATGATGTTGTTATGCTTTGTCATAACTTATATGCTTTAATGTATGATTATGAGAAATTTTTTAAGAAAGAAAACGAGTGTTGAGCATAATGGGAATAATATGATTTAAGAATGATTTTTAAATAATTTTTGTCCTCGAGTTAGAAATGATGAACCCTAGATGGACTTTGCATAATTGATTTTAGACATGGCACTAAGTATGAGAAGTCAACGGAAAGGATTTGATTATATGTTCAGATTATCTATCGTTTAGATTAAACGAGAAATAGCAAGCCAGTTATGAAGTTGTGATAAGATGTTAAGATTATAAGTGATATGATTTTATTGAGAATTAAGTAAGGGATATTATGTTGAGTAAGTGAATTATTTCCTCTATTTTGAAGAGAAATTTATTATGAAGTTTGGCCTTGTGAATATTTTGGGAATATGATTTATGGCATATATTTATAAGTATGAGTAATATTTTGAGCCATTAAGGTATGGAAGGAAGTGATATTGTGATATTGAAAAATATGATTTGAAATTGTTATGTTGAGAAATTATGAATTGAATTATGGGATATTTTTGATGATATTGAAGTGTTGGAATCGTTTTCAATATTTTAGATCGTTGTGGATAAATGTGGAGTTATTTGTTATTGTTGGTTATGAAGTATGCTTATGTTTTGGGATAAGTCCAAATTACAAGGGAGACTCTGTCCAGAATTTTATCATTTGGAATTAAGAGCATAATATGATAAGCATCTACTAAAGGAATTAAGTTTAGACATGCAAGTTCATTTACATCACAAACGAGATTTAGTAGCTGATAGCAGAGATTTTATTATTTTCTCATAAGGAGAACACACAAGAGTCACACTGGAAAGGAAATACATGAAACACACGAAAGCATGAGAGAAAAATGGAAAGATCCTCAGAATGAGAGATGTGTTTCCGGAGTAGCTGTATCCTACCACCTCTGATCTTTTGAGGAAATAAAGAAACCTTCAAAGAGGTGTGTTTCGAGAGTAAGAATACTCCGTAATCTACCACCTGGAAACTTTGAGGTACACACAAGATTTAAACATTAAGGAAATCCTAGTAAATGGAGGGGTGTCTCGAGAGTGAGAATACTCCGTACTCTACCCCCACCTATTCTAAGATTCACAGAGTTAAGTTTACATTAACCGGACTCCATTTTCGCTTGATTCCCCTTCCTTGCGACCAATCTATCTTAACCCCTGCTGGATCTTGTATTGAGATATATGACTGCAGCTTATCCAGTAGTTCATCAATAGTAGGAGCAGAAATAAGAAGCCTTCTGGAAAATGGAGAGATGAATCCCTGTTCCACAGCATAATCAAGAAAGGTTAACAAACCATCAAAGAAATTGTTAACATTCAGAAGCCCAATAGGCTTAGTATGGAGATCTAGTTGAGCCCATGAGGTAATGTTAAAGATTTCTTCTAAGGTACCAAAACCTCCGGGCAGGGCTATAAAGGCATCAGAACCATATAGCATACAAGTTATGCGTTCATGGATGGATAAGGTTTGAACTTCATGCCCTCGTGTTTTGCCTGCAACATCTACCAAAGGGACAGGTATGACACCGATTACTTTTGATTTCTCTGCAAGAGCAGATTGAGAAACACAACCCATTAGACCACTGCTACCACCCCCATATACAAGAGTGATACCTTTTTCCCCCAGTTTCTTTCCAAGATCTACAGCCGCTTCTAGATAACCGAAGCCTTTCCCCACTTTTGATCCACAAAATACACAAATAGTTTTGATTTGTCGAAGTTTTGGTGCTTCCATCTTTGATAGTATAGAAGAGAAAACTTACGAAGAAGATGTGATTTTGGGATGCCTGAACTATGAAATATGTTTGGCTATTTAAAGCCGGAAAAATTTACTGTTTTTGATTGATTCTGAAAAAGTAAAGATTTACTTTTGACAAAATCAGCCCACTTTTGAATATTTTTATCGTATCGAGGCTGTCACCTTTCGGCGATTTAATATTTTATTTCCAGCTTTATCAAACCTCGAGAAAGGAAAATATATTTTATTTTCAAAACGCGTGAAAGAAAGCAGCAAAATATTTTAAAAGATTTACCTTGTATCATTGCTGAACTGCCAGAAGCCTCATTTTGTAAAACAGACTGGCAAACAGGATCTTTCGATATTATATTTTGGAGACTATAACGATTTTTGTCCTCGTTAAACTGAGCGTATAAGGAGAGAAGTTCACGTTGTACATAACCACTTGGGTGTGTCTCAAGAGTCAGTCGAATATCATCCAAAGACTCCTTACTCAGTCCACCCTTTATGAATTCGATTTTATCATCCCGATTAGTAGAAGAATATCCTACTGATTTGCAACGAGTATCACAATTCCAACGAGCACATTTGTAGCAACCACCCAGCCTTTTTGCTCTTCGTTTCTTTGCGAACGTGCTTTTGCCTAAACCAGGCATATGTTTTGGAAATGTTGATGGTAATTCACCAGATAGTCGAACCTTTGCTTCTATCAACCAGCGAACATCTTCTGGAATACCATGAGTCATCAGCAACCTCAATCTTTCGAGCCTTATTCTATAGATCTTTCTCAGATCATTCATAGGAAGACTGGAATAATACTTGCGAATGTTAGAAAGGATGATATCCATTGTTTGATGATTCAACCTCTTCCCAGCATGAACTATTTAAAAGCATTAAGGATCTGAGTGAATCCGCGTGATGTTGTGTCCAGCAAGAAAGAGCAGGATTATTTTAATGGAAAAGAGGGAACAAGAGTTTATGCACCGTTTACTTTATTGATAAAGGAAGATTTGATGATAAGATTTGAGATATGGAATATTTTTCTTGGATTTTGGATACTGATATTTTGATAAAATAATCAAGGTATAGAAATAATACGGAAAGACGTGAAAGTGAATTGAGGACCGTATCGAATTAGAGTTCATACATATATACAAGTGAAAGAAATACTTTGTAGGAAATGTGGTGACATTTAAGTAAAGAATCTTAGTTTAGGGAGATATTTGTTTACTGAATTTTTGGGTTACAAATATTGGAAAGATAAGTTGATAATATTATGTTGATATGTTTGGGTATATTACGTAGAGAGAATATTCAGGTAATTCTTTGATTATTTTGGGAATTTTCGATGATAAGAAAGGAAAAATTTATTATGATATGATATGTCAGTAAAGATTTGTTGAAATTTTAGAGATATATACGAATATTTGAGGTCACATGATACGATGATAAGTGACAGGTTACATGAGTAATACAAGATATGATGAAATATCACATACGATTGGGAATTTTCATTTTGATTCAGAAGAATTTATGAGTAGACACATATGTCTATAGAAAAGTCCATGTTCTTAAGAAACAAAGTGATGCATTTAGTCAAAGTCCAGTGGGTTAAATATGGTTGAGTTAAATATGGTAGCGATGATTCTACATAAGAGAAAGAAGAAGAGATTCTGATTAAGTATTTCAGAAATCATAAGATTAAGTAAGTTTAATTTCGAGGACGAAATTATTTTAAGGATGTAAGATTGTAGCGATCCAGAATTTTTACGCAAATTAATAATTATTTTAATATTTAGAAAATTGTGTCGCTACTATTTCACCCATTGTTTTGAAGTTAACGCCGCGACATGTTCGTCTAGCCAAGTTAAGAAATATCGAATTTGCTCGATTTTAAATTAAATGTTCGAATTTCTAAAATTATATTACTTTAATTATTTATTCAAAGTATTATTTCAAAATCATATTTTCAGTTCAAAATATATCAATTTTTAATACAATTCCGAATCAAAGTTAGTCCAATTCTTATCATAATCAAAATTTATTTCACACGTTTTGCTTTCTCTTTATACTCCTTTCCATCACATTATACAAGCATCAACATTATCATCACCACCCCTCCAAATTATGATAATTTACACTCAATTAATCTATCACAATATTCCTCCAAATCATGATATTCTCCACCATGTTATTTTTTTACAAAACCATCTTTCCAGCAAGAAAGATGCCTTCTCTTTATACATATCAGACCAATCCATTATCATGAATTCAAGAAATCATCCCCACGCCACTCAGAACACCACCTCCGTGTATCATCAACATCAGCACCATCCACAACTCAAACCAACAGACTGCCAAAACCACCATCGCAGCCACAAACTTTGATTCCCAATTTGCAGCCAATTCA
Source organism: Ligustrum vulgare (assembly GCA_963555705.1). Taxonomy (NCBI): domain Eukaryota; kingdom Viridiplantae; phylum Streptophyta; class Magnoliopsida; order Lamiales; family Oleaceae; genus Ligustrum; species Ligustrum vulgare. The sequence continues at coordinate 21,002,453 of OY743173.1, read as the reverse complement.
CTACCCAGATCAAAATCTGCAACACCACTGCCAAACCATCACCGCACCCACAACCGGTCGCAACCACAACCCAAATCAAAACCAAAGAAAACCCATGAATCAATGAGTTCATTTCTTACCTCAATCACCATTTTTCCGCCGAAAATCGCTCACCTTAAATCGCGATGTTGTCTCGGTTTTTCGAAACCAAAGAACTCGTACTGAACCCTCAATCTTCAACCCCTGCCTTTGACGCCCCTCGCCGCACTTGGCGCCGGTACTGCGCCGGCTTAGCACCGGCAGTGTCCCGCCTTTCCGCCGCCGGTCGCTTCTCTGTCTTCGTTCTCTGTTTTTGTTCGAAGAGTGAGAGAGTGAAAATGGTGAGAGAGAGTGAAATCTGAGGATATATTTTAATATATTTCGAAAATTGCCATTTAGTCCCTCAGTTTCCAAAGTGAGTTTTCCAGCCCTTTTAGTTTTAAACTTACCAATTCAGTCCCTACTGTTTTAAACTTATCATTTCAGTCCTAAATTTCAAAGGTTATTAATTTAACCCTAAGTATCAAAACTATTTATTCCAGTCCCTGCTGATTTACTTTATTTTTAAGCTCAAGTTTTAAAAGTATTCATTTTAGTCCCTCAACTTTCAAAACATCAATTTTAGTCCTCAAATTATAATTTATCATTTTGAACTATATATTCGATAGACTAAAGTGACTTATTGGCTAAGACGAAGCGTACGGAGAATTTAAAGAAATTGAAGTCATTCCCGCTCAACTTTGCACTCGTCGGATTTGAGGTAGACTCGCACTTATTAATTGATTTAAATTATGATTTCATATGAATGTCATGTGACTTGTGAAAGTCAATTTTTAAGAAAAGCAAGTATGTTTTTATGAAAGGTAAATATACCTTATGTTTTTATGAAGAGTAAGTATGTTTTTATGAAAAGAAAATATACTTTATGTTTTTACGAAAAGTAAGTATACCCTATGCTTCACGAAAATGTTTTTTTGGATCATTGCTATGAAATCAATCTACCAAGATTGTTATGGGTCCCATATGATAAGTTATGATATGTTAAGGGGACCGGAGTTTTAGTAGCGCTACACATAAGAATTCTTGCCACGAAGTTCGGTAACATTCTTGTGTCTCCTATGTTTATGAGGATTTGCCACGAAGTTCGGTAAAATTCCTATGTTTCCATATGTTTATGAGGATTTGCCACCTAAGTTCGGTAAAATTCCTGTCGCATATGTTTATGAGGATTTCGATCCTATCTTATGTTATGATGCAATTGATCCCTATGAATTTCAGAAAATTATGCTTGGTATACTTACTACATAAGAATTCTTGCCACCGAAGTTCGGTAAAATTCTTATGTTTATGAGGATTTCGATCTTATCTTATGTTATGATGGAAATGATCCCTATGAATTTCAAGAATTATGTTTTGGTATACTTACTGTTATTATGATTTTACTGCATAAGAATTCTTGCCACCTAAGTTCGGTAAAGTTCTTGTGTCTCCCTATGTTTATGAGGATTTCAATCCTATCTTATGTTATGCTTTCAAAAGAAATTATGCTTGGCATAATTAAAATGTTTTTATAAGTATATGGTTTTCAAAGAGCTGTTTTCAAAGAGTTGTTTTCAAAGAGCCTATGATTTTCAAAATATGTTCCGTGCTGTAATGCACAATATGAGTTTTATCAAGAGCCGTTTTATAAAGAAGCTCTATCAATGCCCGTTTTATAAAGAGCCGGGATTTATGTGTTTAATCATCTTATAAATTAAATTAATTTGCGATGAGTCTACTGATTATTTTCCCCATGAAATACTCACCCTACTTTTTAACAGTTTTGCAGATTTCGGAGACGGTGGCGAGCGATGAATGATGGTGGCAATAATCGTTAAACGGGTGAAAGTTTGATGTTAATGATTTCCGTATTTTTTCCAAACAATCGAATAATTTAGAGAAGTTCATTTATTTGAGAAATTATGACATTGTCAATTTCTTTACAAAATTAATGGTTCGATTTACTATTTCAAATGGTTTCATAAATGTTTCAATTTTATCGGCCATTACAGTTTATTTAATGTTGCCAAAAATGAATTTCAATTATTTCTTCCGCAAAAATATTATTCGAAAAATTTAGACAGAAAATGACGTAGTGAATTGGGTATACGGAACTCGGGGCGCTACAGAGAGGCTGGAAGTCAAGGTTCGTGTTGATTGGTGATGGACTAGGTCATGGTTCTTTGTTGGAACGAAGCTCCGATTCTATATAGTTAGAATAAAGACGGTAAAAAGAAAATAAAGCACGCATCTATTGTATCGTTTGATGCTATAATTATAGATTTTACATGAATTATATATATTCAAAGTGAAACGAAATATAGAGAACTATTTTTTTTGTATATAAATGAATAAATTGTTGGCTAACTAATATTTATAGATAAATATAATGCACATTAAGCTAGCTAAAGGAAGACAGAAACGAGAATAATGATAATAAAAGGGTCTTGTTCATAACATACGGACAAACGAACGTGAGAAATACAGAAATTCACAAGAAAATGGAAAACTGAAATATTTTTATTCAAAAATGGATGTATGATTTTTAAGTGCTTAATACATATTAAAGCGTAAAAAAAATGCTAATTCAGTGGAAAAATCCGAATAGAACTAGAAAATTGCAAAAATGACGAAAATACTTTAATTGATTCAAAACGTAAAAAAGCTAAGGTAGGACTTTTTAAAAGTGTAAGACTACTTTTAGAAGACTAAAAATGCTTTTGATCAGATAAACAACATTTTTAAGCTATGTTAGAGAAGCTCAAATATATAGCTTCTCCAAGAAGCATTTTTACAAAAAAATGTGAAATATATAATATTTTATTATGAAATTTTATTGAAAATATATTATTTTCCCTAATTCGTATAAAAATATTATATTTTATTGATTAATTTGAAATTATATTTTATTAATTAATAAGATTTGAAATATGTTGAAAACAATTTCATAAACCGTGTTGAAATATTATATTTTATTGATGAATATGAATTGTTTTTTTATTAAGTAATAAAATAGGAAATTTATTGACAAAATATTATTTTCTATACCTCTTATGGAAATTGTAGAAAGTGATACCTAAATGAAGTTTCAATACTTGGAGGGCCTCTTAGGTACCAGCTGAAACTTGGAGGACAACGGTGCAATTCTTGGGTTAAAGCTTTTTGTTTGGACCATTGGATGTTGATCAAAGGCTGAGATTTATTCTTGGATTTATAATACCTGTTTGGTTGGACTTTACGCACAAACTCTGCCCTCCCTCCTCTCTTCGCGATTGGTTCATTTCTTCCACTCTATTTTTATGTGATTTCTTGCGCCACCTTATGAAATACTTGTAGTGTAATATGGGTCAATTTGTAGACTAGGTTGTGGGCATTCTTGTATAGATAGGTGAGGGGATTTCTGTGGAGATTAGGGACTGATTTCTAGTTCCTTCAGAAGGAACGGTGTGCGCAGGTTTTATGGTTGATCTAATTGTACTCAATAACTCTCTTGGAAGGTTGTTTGTTAGTGGGTTAGGCTTGATCCTGAGCCACCCAGATTTAGTTGATTTTATCACCGAATTGGGTCACCAAAAGGTTGTGTTGTTTCTTATCTTTCTTTTTCATTTCTTGTTTAGGTTTACTGTGTTATCCGCGATTATTAGTTGATTTGCACACGAAATTCCCAGTAAAACTGGTATCAGAGCTTGTTAGGGTTCTTACTGTTAATTTTGAACTCTCTAATTTTTAGGGCTTTTGAGATATCTTTGGGATTATTCTGTTTAAGTTCGGATACTTCTTTGATTTTGCATTTCTTGTGACTTTTCAGAAAAATCCAAGTTGCGGTCTGACTGTGCAGTGACTAATTTCCGTGATTGTTTTAAGAATTAACATCAAAACTATCAGAGATTGTTTCAATTCACCTCTGTTTTAAGAATCAGATTCTTGTGTATTTTTGGGGATTTCTTGTAATTGACTTGCATGATGTGAATATGCAATTTACTTGCTGTTGATATTAGAATTTGTGAATTATGTGCATGCTATAATCTCTGTTACTTGACTACCCCAGCCTTTTGTTGATAAGTGTTGTTTCTTTGAGAAGAAAAATCATTTTCTTGGTAATTTGAAAATGTTTCTGAACCTTCTGTTTTATTTGAAAACCTTTTCTGTAATTTTTGAATTTAAATCTTAAATTCACAAATGGCATCAAGTAGTCATCGCTCTTTTACTGAAACTCGTTATGGGATCGAGGGTCGAATTGTCACAATTCGACGAAAAGGGTGACTATTCGATATTGAAATAGAAAATGAAGGTCATTTTGGTCCAACGAAGAGTAGCTAAGGCTATTGAAGATCCAGATACAATTTCTGATGAATTAAAGGCTAAACTTGACCTCATTAGTGATATGAATGAGATTGCTTGTAGTTTTGTTATCTTGCACTTATCTAATAATATCGTGAGGCAAGTAGATGAATATAAGATGACTAAAGACTTGTGGAAGCCCTTGATACTATGTTTCTAACTAAGACCTTGCCTAACAATATTTACCTTCTTGAGAAATTGTTTAGTTTTAAAATGGATCCCAAAAAGGAATTAGAATCGAACTTGAGTGATTTTAGCATCATAGTTAAGAGTCTGGCTCATAATGATAAGAAATTTCATGATGAGGACCTAGCAGTTATTTTATTGAACGCTTTACCATAATTTTTCAATGATATCAAAAATGTCATAAAATATTCTAGGGACAGATTGACTCAAGCTATTTTGATTGTTGCTGTGAAATCTAAAGAATTTGAAGTTAAGAAAGAAAAAAAGGCAAACCATAGAGAGATGAGTATGTTTGTGAGAGATAAACAAGATAAAAAAGACAATAACTCTCACTTTAAGAAAGCGAGAGGTAAATCTAAGGTAGATCTAAGTCTATAGAGAAACTTAATAGAAAGTGTTATCACTGTGAGAAAGAGGGACACTTTAGGAAAGATTGTTTTGACCTAAAGAGAAAACAAAATAGAGATCAAAACAATGAAGAAGTAGGAAATGATGTTGTTGGTCTAGACTTAGATAGCCTACATGTCATGATTGTGTCAAGTGATGACATAACTGAGGAATGGATACTTGATTCAAGATATACTTTTCATACGTGTCCTGTTAGGTCTTAGTTTTATAAATGCATAGAAATTGAACCTAAGAAAGTATACATGGGGGATAATAATATCCACACTTTTGTTGGCATTGGTAACATTGCTATCAGAATGCAAGATGACATTATTAGGACAATGAACAATGTTAGATATGTTCCTTATTTGAAAAGGAATCTCATTTCATTGGGTGTTCTTGAAGATGGAGGACGTGTATTTAAGTCTGACAAGAATACTTTGAAGATAATGAAGGGTTCAATGATTGTTATGAAAGGACCTAAGAGAAATGGGTTGTATTACCTGCAGGTGAAGTTGTGTCTTTACAGAACTGCATTTTCTTCACTGTGATTGAGAGTAAATCTGAATTGTGGCACAATAGAATATGACATATAGGAAATAAAGGATTGAAGTTCTTAAGTGAACAAAAATTACTTGGCAAAGAAGTAATTGAACCCATAAACTTTTGTGAGATATGTGTTCTCGGTAAATCACATAGAGTCATTCAAAGTAGGATCCCACTATTCTAAAAGAACCCTAGACTATTCCCATCCTGATTTATGGGAGCCTAAAAAATATCCTACTTTTGGTGAGAATAAATTCTTTCTATCCCTGATTGATGATTACTCTAGGAAAGTTTGGGTTTTCCCATTGAAGGCTAAATCTGAAACATTTCTAAAATTTACCGTTTGGTTAAAATTTATGGAAAATAGAAAGGAAAGAAAGTTAAAATTTTAAGAACTGATAATGGACTTGAGTTTTGTAACTTTGAGTTTGATAACATTTGTAAGGAAAAAGGGAAAGAGAGACACAGAATTGTTAAATATACACCAAAGTAGAATGGGGTGGTTGAGAGAATGAATAGAACCTTGATGAATAAGGTTAGGTGTATGTTGATTAGCTCAGGCCTTGCTAAAGGATTCTGGGCTGAAACTGTTAGTACTGCAACTTACCTCATCAATAGATCCACATCTAGTTCTACAAATTTTAGGACTCCACAAGAGTTGTGGACCGGTAAACCACCTGATCTTACCCATGTAAGAGTGTTTGGATGTGCTTCATATGCACACCAAAGTGAGGGTAAGTTGGAGTCAAGGGATACCAAGTATGTTATGTTAGGGTATATTGACGGGGTGAAAGGGTATAGATTGTGGATGCTAGGAGTTCAGGGTATAAAAATTATTAATAGTCGGGGTGTTGAGTTCAATGAGTCTGAGATGCATTGTTTGAAGAATCAAAATGTTAAAGCTGATGAATCGAAAGCTATTAATGGGATTAGAATATTGTAGAGTTGACCACGTTGACTGATACCCATAATGAAGCTCCTAAGCCTGTAGTTCCTCTACAAGGAGAAGATGAAATTAGACCTGCTAAACATGCAGGTGATGGGGATGTTGAACCTCATGTTGAAGTTGAACCTAAATACCCAATCCCACAAATATTGATACCACTTTACTAGATTACCAATTGGTTAGAGATAGGGAAAGGAGACAGGTGAGACGTAACCATAGGTTTGAAATTCAAAAATTGACTTATTTTGCCTTAGTTTCAGATGAACCCATTGAGAATGTTGAACCTACTTCCTTTGAGGAAGCTATGAATAGGCCTAAATTTGAAAACTAGATAGAGGTGATGAGAGAAGAAACAAAATCTCTAAGTGAAAATAAAAATGGGAGTTTTGTCAAGGTACCTAAGAAATAGAAAATAATCCAATGTAAGTGGATTTAAAAGTTAAAGGAGGGATTAAGTTCTAGAGATCCTTTAAGGTATAAAGATAGGTTAGAAGCCAAAGGATTCACCCAAAGGGAAGGTGATAAATGTATTTTATACACTTATTTGTACGTCAAAATTAGAATATTATGTTGTCGTTTTAGAATGATTACTACTTAATTTGAGTTTATTTGTTTACATTTCAAAAAATGTCCCAAAATGATGAAGAATGAAGGAATTGATGGGAAAATGCACACTTACTGCGCGATCATGCTGAATTACATTGCACGATCGCACGACTTTATGTCTGGGCTGCGACCTGGGATTTTGTACTGATTTTATCAAATTTTCCTCTTTCACCTAGGTCATCTCAATCCCTATAAATACAACTTGTGAGGCACGACTTTGGGGACCTTTTCCTCACCTATGGACATCATAGAATCAAGCTGTTCACATGGAACTCTTGGGAGATCGAAGCAATGCAAGGGGCGATACTTGGAGATTACTTGAAGAATTTATACTTGGTGTAGCTTTCCATTCTTTATTTAATTTTCGATGAATGCCTACTTTATTTTTTTTTTTGTTATTTAATCATGATGTGTAACTAATTTTCTATGTTAGGATGAACGATGTAGCCTAGTTGATTATTTTAATTCCAATTTTCCTTGTTTTAATGATTCGTTGCATGTATTGATTTATTATTGTGTTTAATGCATGAATTGACTGGCTACTAATTCATGATTCAACTTGTTACTTTCATAAACCGAGTGGTGAGTTAATAACATAAATCAAGGTAATAAATCCGGTAATTGAACAATAGATAGAGATATATTTTTGTTAATTAGTAACGCGGTCATGTGTGAATTCTTGTGTTTTATGTATCTAGATAAGGAATAATTTGGACCCTCTGTAGAGATACATGGTTGACTTATTTAAGTAGATTTGATTTAAACTCGAGAGGAATTTCAATATACATTAGCGAATTCAACCAAATACATATTTAGGAAATAAAACTAGAATTGAAGTTAATTTAATTGGCTAGTGAAATCATGAATCCCAACTACTTTACAAATGTTGTTTGAAACAAGACAATTTTGCGATTTTATTTCTTTAGTTTAATTTCTTAGTTTTAGTTTAAACATCAAAATTCTTTCATTTATAATCATTTAGTTTAAACAAGACAATTACTTCTTACGGGCCATACACTTGCGGGTATATTTCGCTTTGCGAAATATTAGTGAACAGAAGGCATTGATTATAAAGAGATATTTTGTCATATGATAAAGTACGAGACCATAAGATTTGTGCTTGCCTTAGTTGTTCAATTCAATTGGGAATTGGAACAATTGGATGTTAAGATAGCTTTCATGCATAGAGAGGTGGAGGAGGATATCTATATGAGTCACCCTCAAAGCTTTGAGGCTAAGGGAAAAAATGACTTTGTTTGTAAACTTAATAAATCCTTATATGATTTGAAATAAAATCCCAGGTAATGGTATAAATGTTTTGATTCTTATGCCATTGAAATAGGTTTTAAAAGAACTGAGTATGATTATTTCCTTTACTATAATAACAGTAAATATGGAAGTGAAGTGTACCTACTTCTATATATAAATGGGTCGATCCTCGTTTGTGCACCCCGAAGCGACGAAGTGGCAAACAATTTTGCCGAAACGGATTGAGTCGAGCTTTTGAGTATTTGGTCGAAGTCGACACGAAGTCACTTTGATCGATTTTCAATTCTCGATTTATTAACCAATATCCAACAATCCCCCACATGAATGGAAATTCCTCGATAAGCGCAACACAATGCGAATGCAATGCAAATGGAATGCAGACTCTAACAAATGTAGTACACACGACAAGTCATAACATCAAGATAGGTAGCTTGTAGTCTTGAAACTTCTTTAGTTGAATACAATCGGATTTACTAGGCTAGTTGGTGAACGCGATGTTTTGAACCATCCAGTCGTTCGTACAAAACCAAACCACTGTACCAACACCATGACTCATCTAACCTATTCGGTTCTCATGGTTGAGTCCATTTTGGCCCTGGACAACTCTTGGTTTCATAAGTGCTTTAAGAGAATTAAGCCTTGAATTCTCGTAGAAGCGGCCCCACTTCACACTTATATAGGTGATCTCATACCTTTCTATCTCAAGGTTATGAATCATTAAAACTATATATATGTATACTTATCCTTATACACATTTTACATAGCACTTTAAATTTTAGGAATGGGAGTAAGTGCTTTATTCCGAATCATTTATGACTTAGTTGTCCCATTGAACCAAGATCTTGAGATCTCCAATCTATAAGGTTGGGTTTCCGTCATAGTAATTCTATTCAATAGGCTTTAGGCCCATTCCCCTCGAAAGATGGTATACTTGATTTCTTGCAAGTCCTTTCATCAAAGGATCAGCCAAATTTTCTTTTGACTTCACGTAGTTAATAGAGATTATACCATTCGACATTAACTGTTTAATGGTATTATGTCTTCGACGGATATGTCGAGACTTACCATTATACATACTATTTTGTGCCCTTGCTATTGCCGACTGATTATCGCAATGTATATTAATCGCAGAAACCGGCTTTTCCCAACATGGAATTTCTTCAAGAAAATTACGAAGCCATTCTGCTTCTTCACCGGCTTTATCTAACGCAATAAACTCAGATTCCATCGTGGATCGAGCAATACACGTTTGCTTAGACGATTTCCAAGACACGGCTCCACCTCCAATGGTAAATACATAACCACTCGTGGATTTTGAATCCTTAGTGTCAGATATCCAATTTGCATCAGTATATCCTTCTAACACCGCAGGATATTTTGAGTAGTGTAATCCATATTCAACCGTATGTCTTAAATATCTAAGAACTCGGTTTAATGCCTTCCAATGTACAACACTTGGATTACTAGTGAATCTACTTAACTTGTTGACTATGTATGCTATATCTGGTCTTGTGCAGTTGGTAATATACATTAAACTACCAATAACACGCGAATATTCCTATTGAGATATGGGCTCACCAGTATTCTTGGCTAAGTGAATACCTAAGTCAATTGATGACTTAACCGGTTTATCGTCATACGCCTTAAATTTTTTAAGTATAGTCTCGACATAATGTGATTGAGACAATGACAAACCATCGGATGTCTTAGAGATTTTAATCCCTAATATTACATCCGCCACTCCCATATCCTTCATGTCAAAATGTTTTGTTAACATTTTCTTAGTCAAGGAAATGACTTTAGAGTTATTTCTCATAATTAGAATATCGTCAACATATAGGCATATGATTACATATTCATTATGTGTGTTTTTAATGTAGATACATTTGTTACATTCATTGATTTTGAAGCCATTTGACGGCATAGTTTTATCAAACTTTTCATGTCATTAATGCTTCGGTGCTTGTTTCAATCCATACAATAATTTTACAAGTCTACACACCTTCTTTTCATTTCCTGGTGCAAAAAACCCTTCAGGTTGTTCCATGTAGATTTCTTCTTCTAATTCACCATTTAGAAACACGGTTTTGACATTCATTTGATGTATTTCAAGATTATGCAATGCTGCGATTGCAATCAAGACACGTATAGACGTAATTCTTGTAACGGGTGAATAGGTATCAAAGAAATCTAGTCCTTCTTTTTGTCTATACCCTTTGGCTACTAATCTAGCCTTGTATTTATCAATTGATCCATCCGACTTCAATTTCTTATTGAAGATCCATTTACAGCCTAAAACTTTGTTTCCCGGAGGGAGTTCAACCAATTCCCAAGTATGGTTACTCATGATGGATTCAATTTCATTGCGTACAACTTCTTTCCAAAAAGGAGCTTCGGGAGAAGACATTGCTTCATCAAATGTCCTAACACATTGAGTATTTGGACGAAGTCGACACGAAGTCACTTTGATCGATTTTCAATTCTCGATTTATTAACCAATATCCAACAATGTGTTAATTAAATTGAGATCAATTTCTACTCATAATAAATTGTATTATTCTAAAATAATAGAGCCAAAGAGTACTGGACATTGTTGAAGATAGCAAGTTGTCACGACTCGCTCGATTTTGGCACAAGAAGATCGAGAAATTTAAAATGGTGACGACTTGAGGCTAACCGGAATATTCTAGAACTCCTACAAGTGCATGAAGATTGCTAGAATATGGTGGAACATTCTAGAAGCCTTCAAGCTCCTCACTTGGTGGATTATTCTAGATCATCCTAGTTTAATCCATAAATATTTTAATGTAGATATTTGTATAGATAATTCTAGAAGTGTAATCTAGACCATTGGATATAAATGATCCTAGCCATCCATTTGAGGAGGCTACTACTATAAATAGCTTGGTAGGATTCATTTGTAGGCATCAAGAGAGTGAACTTGTAAAGAGTGTTGTAAAGAGTGTCTTTATTCAATACAAAACCTTCTTTGTAAGTTCTTGTGTTCCTTCATTGTTCCTTTCTTAAAGTGTTCTACTTGGTGCCTTTCTAAGACATCAACGCCAATCGGGAGGCTGACTTAGTGTAATAACCGCGGGGGCGGAAGTTGAAGACACTAAGGCCGCACGGTTCTTGGAGGAAATTAGCAAGTCCGTGACAGTTGGTATCAGAGCCTAGGTTTGCTCACTTACTATCGTTGGCATGGCGGAAAAAGATGTTGTGGGTTCCGGAATTTCGGAGGTAGAACATGAGGAGCGGGGTCGAGAGGTCGAACCCCAAACCACGAGTAAGAAAACTCGACAAACTCGAAGCAAGAGCCGACCACCGGCCCCTACCGGTGGATCTCTTGAGGAGGTATTTCTCAATATGGGGGAACGCATTGAAGTAGTGGAGAATTCACTCTCAACCCTTGAAGCTCACACCTTGGAACAACTTGATGATCTCAAGGAAGACCAAGGCGCCTTAAGGGAAGAATATACGAGGTTGGAGGCCAAGGTCATGGATGTTGTCGAAGCGATCCAAAACCAAGCGAACAAGCTTTGCGCGGATATGCAAAGTGGCCTAGACGCTTGTAAGAAGGCGTCAACTAGTGCGGGTACTAGCACGATCCTAGCGGCTCCAAGGATCGACTATCCAAAGCCTAGGGAGTTCGATAGAAAGCGAGATGCAAAAGAGTTAGATGATTTCCTATGGCGATTGGAGATATATTTTGAGGGCGTGAACATTGTGGATGAAGCTATTAAGGTACGTACTTCGACTATGTATCTTACGGACACCGTGGCTCTATGGTGGCGACGTAAGCACGCCGACATAGAAAAGGGTGCTTGTAGGATAGATAGTTGGGATGATTTCAAGAAGGAATTGAAACGCCAATTTTATCCTGAAAATGTAGTATATGAGGCCCGTAAGAAGCTTAGGGAGTTGAAACATAAGGGCACTATTCGCGATTATGTCAAAGAGTTTACTACCCTTGTGCTTCAAATCCCGAGCATGTCCGATGAAGATCTATTGTTGCACTTTACCGACGGGTTGCAAAATTGGGCGAAGCAAGAGCTTCAACGTCGGGGAGTGAAGACAGTAGACGAGGCTATTGTGGTGGCCGAATCTTTAACCGAGTTCCAAAGGAGCACAGATTCATCAAAATCTTCTAAAAGCTTTAAGAGCAACTCGGCTAAAGGCGGGGGAGAGAAGAAATATTACCATAAGCCATCATTCTTCAAAGGTGGTAACACTTACAAACCTTCCCTCTCGCGAAAAAATTATGAGAAAAAGAAGAAGGCCTCGACGGGTTCTCAAAGTGGATGCTTCGTGTGCAAGGGGCCACATTTAATGCGTGATTGCCCTAAACTTGGCACATTGGCGGCTATGGCGGAGGAACGGGATTCATCCTCTTGCCAAGATCAAAGGGCTGAACATTTTAGTTCATTGCAACTTCTTAACGCCCTCAATGCTAAGGTCGTTCCGGCTTCCAATAATGAACGAGGATTAATGTATGTGGAAGCTCAAGTAAATAGTCGGCCTGCACTAGCAATGGTGGATACGGGAGCTACCAACAACTTCATTACTGAAGATGAAGCTAGAAGGTTGGGCCTCACAATCACTAAAGGTGGTGGTCTTATGAAAGTTGTGAATTCTCCATCCACTCCCCTTGGTGGCATAGTTCGAGTAGTGGAAATTCAATTAGGCACTTGGCATGGCCAAGTGGATTTCTCGGTGGCTACAATGGATGATTTTCGCTTGGTTCTCAGGTTGGACTTCATGAGGAAGGTCAATGCTATTCCCATGCCTTCATTTGGCTCGGTTTGCATCTTGGAGAGAGGATCTCCATGCATGGTTCCTACGGTAGCTAGGACGAAAGCAATGGGGCAGCTTTCGGCCATGCAACTAGCAAAAGGGCTAAAGAAAGGGGAGGTAACGTACTTGGCATCACTCAAAATGGAGGACCAAGTTGATGAAGTTGCGGGAAATGATGATGTGCCAAAGGTCATCAAGGATGTCCTTGAAGAAAATAAGGACGTAATGCCACCAGAGTTACCTAAGAAATTACCACCTAGGAGGGAGGTGGATCATAAGATCGAATTGGAGCCGGGTGCCAAACCACCGGCCATGGCACCCTATCGGATGGCACCGCCGGAGCTAGAAGAACTTCGAAGGCAATTAACGGAGTTGCTTGACACGGGGAGGATACGACCTTCGAAGGCACCTTATGGCGCACCGGTCTTGTTCCAAAAGAAGCAGGATGGTTCGTTGCGCATGTACGTAGATTACCGGGCGCTCAACAAGGTAACTATTAAGAACAAATATCCTATTCCTTTGATTGCTGATTTATTTGATAGACTTGGTAGTGCAAAATATTACACTAAGGTGGATCTACAAAAGGGATATTACCAAGTACGGATTGCAGAAGGAGATGAGCCTAAGACAGCATGCATCACTCGATATGGCTCATTCGAATGGTTGGTAATGCCTTTTGGATTAACCAACGCCCCGGCCACATTTTGCACATTGATGAATAGGATTTTCCAACCTTACTTGGACAAGTTCGTGGTGGTATACTTGGATGACATTGTCATCTGTAACGGCAACTTGGAGGATCATGCAAAACATCTCCGAACGGTGTTCCAAGCATTGCGGGAGAATGAGCTATACATCAAAAAGGAGAAATGTTCCTTTGCCAAGGAGGAGGTGCACTTCCTTGGACATATCATTGGCCACGGGCGCTTGAAGATGGATGAGGCAAAAGTAAAAGCAATCAAGGAGTGGGAAGCACCAACCAAGGTATCCGAACTTCGTTCTTTCCTTGGTCTAGTCAATTATTATAGGCGGTTCATCCAGGGCTACTCAGCGGGGCAGCTCCACTAACGGACCTATTAAAGAAGAATAAGACATGGGACTGGTCCGAGAAATGTCAAATGGCCTTTGATGATTTGAAGGCGGCCGTGGTGGAGGAACCGGTCTTGGCATTGCCAGATTTCACCAGGACCTTTGAAGTACAAACGGATGCCTCGGATTTTGCTATCGGGGGAGTCTTAATGCAAGATGGGCATCCTATTGCCTTTGAAAGCCGCAAGCTCAACGACACCGAGCGTCGGTATACAGTGCAAGAAAAGGAAATGACGGCTATTGTTCATTGCCTACGGGTGTGGCGTCATTACTTGTTGGGCTCAAAATTCATCATCAAGACGGATAATGTCGCTACTAGTTATTTCCAATCACAAAAGAAGTTAACTCCGAAGCAAGCACGATGGCAAGATTTCTTAGCGGAGTTCGACTATGTGATGGAATATAAGCCGGGGAAGGCGAATGTTGTAGCCGATGCGTTAAGCAGGAAGGCGGAGCTTGCAGCTATAAGCCAAGCCAAAGGGACGTTGCTTGATTTGATTCGGGAAGGCATGGATCATGATCCCTTGGCTAAGGAGTTGGTAAAAGCTGCCCAAGAAGGAAAGACGCGACGATTTTGGGTCGAGGACGGCTTACTCTACACTACGGGGAAGCGTATCTATGTTCCTAAATGGAACAACTTGCGGCGAGATATCATCAAGGAGTGCCATGACACCAAGTGGGCCGGTCATCCCGGGCAGAAACGCACATTGGCACTACTTGAACGAGCTTACTATTGGCCGCAAATGAAAGACATGGTAGAGCTCTATGTAAAGACTTGTCTTGTGTGCCAACAAGACAAGGTGGAAACAAGGTCACCAGCGGGTTTGCTGGAGCCTCTACCAGTCCCGGAGCGTCCATGGGACTCTATCACCATGGACTTCATTAGTGCCTTGCCTAAATCCGAAGGGTTCGGGTCAATAATGGTGGTGGTTGATCGATTCTCTAAGTATGGCACCTTCATTCCTGCCACCAAGGATTGCACAGCAGAGGAAGCAGCAAGGCTATTCTTTAAGAATGTTGTGAAGTATTGGGGGTTACCGCGGAGCATAATAAGTGATCGTGATCCCCGATTCACGGGTCGGCTATGGACGGAGTTGTTCAAACTCCTAGGCTCGGACCTACACTTCTCTACAAGCTTTCACCCTCAGACGGATGGACAAACAGAAAGGGTGAATGCTTTGTTGGAATGCTATCTCCGGCACTTTGTAAGTGCCAATCAGAGGGATTGGGCCAAGCTCCTAGATATTGCACAATTTTCCTACAATTTACAAAGTAGTGAAGCCACGGGGCGGAGTCCATTCGAGTTGGCGACAGGACAACAACCACTAACGCCCCACACTTTGTCCACTTCTATTGAAGGAGGGAAAAGCCCCGGAGCATACAAAATGGCTAAGTCATGGGAGGAGCATGCCGACTTAGCACGATCTTGTTTAAACAAAGCACGGAGGCGCATGAAGAAGTGGGCCGATAAGAAGAGACGGCCTTTGGAATTTAAAGTTGGCGACGAAGTCCTTGTGAAAATATTACCTCAACAATTCAAGGCGTACCGAAGTGTGCACAAAGGCTTGGTACGGAGATATGAAGGGCCGTTCCCGGTGGTAGCCAAGGTTGGTAAGGTATCTTATCGCCTTGACCTACCTAGCACTTTAAAGATTCATCCTGTCTTCCATGTGAGCATGTTGAAGCCATATCATGAAGACATGGAAGACCCTAGCCGAGGGGAGTCACAACGGGCACCTCCGATTGTGACTAAGTCATTTGACAAGGAGGTTGATGAGGTTCTAGCAGATCGCATTGTTCGACGGCGTGGAGTGCCTCCTTGCCAACAATTTTTGATAAAGTGGAAAGGATTGCCCGAGTCCGAAGCAACATGGGAAAGTCAAGAAGACTTGTGGCAGTTCGAAGACAAGCTAAAGCATTACGCGGCGACGAGGGCATCGCCCAAATAGGCGGGGGAGAATGTCACGACTCGCTCGATTTTGGCACAAGAAGACTGAGAAATTTAAAATGGTGACGACTTGAGGCTAACCGGAATATTCTAGAACTCCTACAAGTGCATGAAGATTGCTAGAATGTGGTGGAACATTCTAAAAGCCTTCAAGCTCCTCACTTGGTGGATTATTTTAGATCATCCTAGTTTAATCCATAAATATTTTAATGTAGATATTTGTATAGATAATTGTAGAAGTGTAATCTAGACCATTGGATAGAAATGATCCTAGCCATCCATTTGAGGAGGCTACTACTATAAATAGCTTGGTAGGATTCATTTGTAGGCATCAAGAGAGTGAACTTGTAAGAGTGTTGTAAAGAGTGTCTTTATTCAATACAAAGCCTTCTTTGTAAGTTCTTGTGTTCCTTCATTGTTCCTTTCTTAAAGTATTCTACTTAGTGCCTTTCTAAGACATCAACGCCAATCGGGAGGCTGACTTAGCGTAATAACCGCGGGGGCGGAAGTTGAAGACACTAAGGCCGCACGGTTCTTGGAGGAAATTAGCAAGTCCGTGACAAAGTGCTCCCACTTATCTTTTTGTCGGTATTTCCGTTTTTGAGAGATAATTCAGCAAGTGGCTTAGTGTTCATTTTGACTTTCACATTTCTCTTTAACCATCATGTACTAATTAAACAATGCTAGAAGCTACAAGTAGACATTTTTCAAGATGCTATCACTTATATTTTTGTCGGTATTTCCGTTTTTAGTAAAATATTATTTAATCAACAATTGCTTTTTAATTCACTTTTTCGTCGTTCTCCATTAATGGCGTGAAGCCTAAATTTGGTAAAATGTTTACAAGTTTTGATTATAAACGTTCAGTTGATAATATCTCATTTGACCATTTTATAAGAAATAATAATTTCGATTGATAAATAATTTTCTTTTAACATTTTTATTTAGAAAAAAAAAAGATTAATTAAATTTTGACGCGTCGTTATTTATAAATCAAATATACTCAGGGCGACCAGGTACGAAGTTCGAATCCTGAAAATGAATTTGACCTTGTGCCAAGCGGGAGTTACCACCACTCGTAGAGACCTTCAGTACCTTCTACCCTGACCTCTGGGAGGTACATCCTGTAATTTACCATTCGAACCAATGACTCATGAAAGGATCGGTTCGAACCCTCCAGGTGTGGGATACACCTTTTAACATTTTACAAAAGAAAAGCTTAGCCAGATTCCAATTTTATATTTGAAAGCTGTCATGACAAACAAATCAAGGTTAAATTGGCTCTGTCCCTCCCTCTGTCCCTCCCTCTCCCTCCCTCCTTGCCTTCTTAATGCGAGTCATTTTACTTGTAGCGGGAATAGGTATTTTTGGCATCTTTTTCTCAATTTTCTCGTACAAGAATGAAGATAGAGTTTGTAGGGTTAAATCGACTTAAATCTTTGTTACCACACCATATTTATTCAGAGAACAAAAATAGCAAACAAAGGAAAAATACAAAATATGAAGAAAAAATTATGGAGCGATCAAAATTTTTGATGTATACACCAGAAAATTTTATCATCAAATAGAATTTCATTGACCAAAACAGCCAAGTTTTATTTTAAAAAAAAAAATCAAGTCTTACCACATTCACTAATTTTTATTCTTTGCACAAATCCACAAAGAACATAAGAAAAACATAGATGAAAACTACAATTTTTCCTCACAAAAATTCTCTGATCACATTATAATTAATTAATGAAAACAAAATACATTTATTTAATAAACAATATACAGATGTGGCATCCAATTTAGATCAATCTAGTACTCCATTTTCGCACATTTTCCAACACTCTACGTTGTTAGAAGGCAAATTCCGTCATGAATACCAAACACGGCAATAGTAAAACGATCTCAATTTGAATCATTTTCAAACACATAATTCAATTAGAATTAAAACCTGTCCTTCGTTTACAATTCGAGCTAGTCCTTCAGAATTCTTTTGATATTTTGAGGAAAAATTCTTTAGGCTTCATTGATAAGAAAAATGTATAACGAAATACATACTCAATAGGAGGTATATGTGACATCACCTAACCTCACCTCACCTCACCTCCATACAAATATAAATTATAAATAAAGGTGTGAGCGGTTTCATTTAAAATGGTTAGGTAAAAACTAACATCAAACGAAATTATACAATTTTAATATGCTAGCGAAACCAGACTATTATTTACAGTTTGATCTGATTTCAAACTGCTGTTCAATTAGATATTTTACAGTTTTTAAAGATGTCCTCAACTGCCGATAATGTTACCTAGAGAAATTGCAAGGTGACAAACAATAAGTAAGATTTAATATCGGTTATCGAAATAAAAATATCATATCAAAAAGATATATGTTAGAAACGTCATTAAAAATAAACTAATTGAACAATAAGATTTCACATATCAAGTTATCAATGAGAATTTTGAAGAACAAAAATGTTATAATTGTGAACACAAGAGTTGGAAAAATTATGTTTAAGTTGATAAGATTGTAATTTCAATTTTAGCATATAGTAAATTCCAAGCCCGGTATCCGAAAATCAACAAGTAGATTCGTGCGAAAACGACCCCTTGAGTATCAGAAAATCCTCCCCCACTATCAGGACCCATCACATCACCCGTGTCGACTACCTCAGCAGCACCCACTGACACCATAACAAGGTCGAGAAAAGTACTAAGAGTCGAGGGTTGAAGATTAGCAAAGCACAGACAAGAAAGCTCTACTCCCCATTCGGAAACTACTCTGGAAGAGGAGGAGGTGATGGCGTGTCAGTGAAATGTACAATATATATTATATTATACTATAAATAAAAGAGACGCCAAACAATAAAATAAAATTACATAAATAAAAGTTTATTTACATAAACAACCGAGGCATAAGTTAAACTGGAGATCAAGGGTGAATAAATTGAATTTGAGGTCTGTGTACACAAAATTTTCTTAAAACAGATTTGCCCCATTACCATAGGTGCTTGAGAAAGAATGAGCATACGTGTTCTCGGATACAACGGAGAAACCAATAACATGATTAGCAGAAAGCTGCTACACCAACAAAGTATATATATTAATAGAATCACCAAGTGGACACTAGAATATAGATGAACTGGAAATTTCTGGAGTAGGGTGAAAGAAGTTGAATAGAATTTGTGTGTCTGGACTGTTCAAATTGGACAAGTATATAGGCTCACTACTTCTCCAAAGGAGCAATTTTAGGTTTAAAGAAATTTAAAACCAATTAAAATGCATTCAACCTGGAGTTAACACAGTAGTTGGAAAGTAATAATTTTAATTTTGAAAAAAAAAAAAATTACAAAAATGTACCGTACTATGTGTCCAATTTTTTGTTCGTTTCGTTTGACATTCGTATACATAGGTCTCGCTTCTGTACAATAGCTTCGTAAAAAATCTACCTTAATTTTTGTTTAACATTAATTTCTAAAACCACTTTCTACTACGAAAATTCTTTCCAAGAAAGCCATATTAGGTCAGTTTCATTTAAAAGCTCTTCTAACTAATTGAAGCACTTAAAAAAAAAAATCAAACAATTCAAAAATAGCCTTTGAATCTCAAAAGCAGTTTTAACTTCTCAAAAGTCATCCAAAACAAGTCATACATAAACTCTAATCTTCATCTTATCATGAAAAAATGATGTGCATTATGATATAACATAAATCTTTATATTGTATCATAAATTCAAAAGTTTAAATAATTTCTTGGCAACTCCATATGAGAACTTAAAAGTGATTATTAGCAAATAAAATATCTAAAATGCTAGGGAACATTAATTTAAATCATTGTAATTAATTTTATACATGGAAAAGATGAATGAATGGTTGGCCACGTGAACCACGCTAAGAGAATTCATCATGGACTAGCTAAATTTAGCTAGTCACATGGGCAAAAAATTAAATATTAAGTGACATATATAAAGGTTAAAATTGACCATTAACTTTTGCAACAATGTATATATTAATTTCTAACTAAGTTTAAGAATACAATAAATATTTAATTTTAAAATAACAAAATTTATATATTAATATGGTATTCATTTTGAAGATCCCATCAAATTATATAATATGAAATCAACAAAAAATTATTTTATTTATCGAGGTTAGAAATTTTAAAGAAAAAAAATGAATAATATTTTAGGGGAATTTTTCAACATAAATTGCCACGCATCAATTAAATTGCTAGCCAAATTTAACAAAGAAATTAACATATGGCTAAAAAGATTCTCTTTACATGTGAGTTAATATATTCATTATAGATTAATATTCAACATCTCACTAATTTATTCCACTAACATGTAGTTTAACTCATCCATTGTGAATACTCTAAGGCTAACCTTCTACATGAAGGATTGATCAACCACATTACCAATATCTTTTCGACCACGACGTTCTCAAGAATGGACAATTGTTGACATGATTTAGATTCATTCATCTACTACCACTGTGTTCGGAAACTACAAGAAATTCGTTTATAATGCAATTTATAAATTATGAAATTTTTCAAACCATTTTTTAACCGCACATTTTACCTAGAAAACACAAATAAACCAAAGAAAATGGCAGCTATGAGCACGTGGAAGAAACCACCAAGCATATAGATGAGAATTGACTGCCTATAAATACCGTCTAATGATGTCACACAAAATTTAAAGCCGATTTTACCAGCATTCATACATATATATAGTTTCCTTTTTCTTGCCTTGCTTTATCTCTTTCCTGTACTTATTTTTTCTCAAAGGCATCCACACATCTCAAATGAATTTTTGGGCTCCACCCAAGAAGGTCGATGGGGGTTAAGTTTCCCAACCATATACATGTATCATGAAAAGAAAATAATACATGGAAGGAGGGAAAATAGAACTTGACCTCCAAAAAAGCGACAAGATGGCAAATGGAAAAGCAAAGTATTGAAAGCAATAAATGAGGTAGTGCTACTTCTCATACAATAAAGGAAAATTAAAGATAAACTACACTATAAACCTCTAAAGCTGAGCAATCCATATTTGTCAATCTACACTAGTGCCTGAGCTTGCGAGGTAAATCTTGCGGTCTATACTTTTGATAGTACCATTGAACTAAACCTAATATGCGAGTGAGTCAGCATCATGGTTACCCTCATGGTATATATGAGAGAATCCCGATAGAAATGGAGGATATCTTGATCCGCCGAAGGAAGCCCTGAATCGTCAAAGGTCTTCCACCTCTAGTGATGCAATGGATAGTCATTGAGGAATCAGTCTCAACCAAAATGTCTACAATCCCCAGTCAACGAGCAAGAATGATACGGTCCCCATAGAATGTTGAGAATTCCTTGATGCAATTCCGACCATGGTCCTTAATAATATCCCATTGCTAGCAGTATTGTCTTTGATGATCCATCAATTTTGAGCTTGTAGACTCCCACTAATGGAGTATGCCAAAGAACTAGAATAGGGGGTGAAGGGGTAGATGGAGCAATAGATATATAAAATAGTAGGCAAATAGCCAAGTCCCCACACTAATGATGTGGTTTGAAGAGTTGTCAAGTATGGAGGAACGATAGCATGCAGTAAACCCTCCAAATGATTCACCTCAGTTGCATCTTCATGTCTCTTTATTTTGCGCTATTCCTCTCGGTCCATAGGAACCACAATATTAGAAGAGGAATGATGGTGTGAATGTTCCCCAGCCATACATATCGTCCAAAACATTTCCATCTGTAGAAACATTATCTGATATCCTCACTTTGAGTTGTAGATACCTAAAAGATTTTCCCGAAATGTCTCTATATCTACTCTGATATCGTGCTTCCAGTGAAGATGTGTGTAATAGTCTCAATCTATGAACAACCCTGACAGCGAAATGTTTAATAACACACAATCACCGTTGAATAACAGTGTCAACAAGGATCAGTCCCTGTCATAACCTCCAATTGAAGAAAGATACAGTGAGTGAAAAAGTATTTCTCCACATCATACGGTAAAAGTCTTGAGGCTGCCGACCCATCCAGATGAGCTACCAGGCAAACCTAATAGCAGACCGACCATTTGATGCGTCTTTCCACGAAATCTAATATGAGGAGTCAACACATAAAGGAATTGCCTTAATCTGTTTGGCCACTAGAGGTAGAATGACCTACAATAGTCACCAAATGTCTCAACCAATATCATCGAAGAAGTCCTGCACCCTCTCTAAGGTGTGATGCCTGTTTGGAAAGAGGGCTGCCAAGGTAGTGTACCCATCTAGCAGTAATGCCAAAAGAAACTCTGGCCAGCCCCAAAATGCCACCTAACATGTGGCTCAGCTCATGGTCCAGCCATTTTCAACCTCTTCCACACAGGAGAGGTCGAGTATTGGATAGCAGCAAGTAAAGGGTGAGTCTCCATATAGTACTTTAACAGTAATAATTGAGCCCGAAAAAATATTTGAGAAAGAAAGAACCACCAAAGCTTCAACGAGAAAGTATATATAGTATCTTATAGTCGTCTGAAGCTAAGACCATCCTTGTTAGTAAGGAGGCAAACCTCCTTCCATCTCCTCCAATGTATGTGCGCATGATCCTTGAAATCTCAAATGAATTGTGCGAATGCTCTCGAGCTTCTTCAGTACAACCTTTGGAGTCTACAAAATATGAATAAGATATAATGGAATAGAGCTTAGGAATGATCTAAAATAATGTGTCCTTCATATGAAAGTAAGCTTGAAGCCCAACTTGTGATCCTATTCTCTACTTTCTTAATCAGGTCATTATAAAGGAACATCCAGTTAATCCCTTTGTATAAGGGGATCTGACCAGAAACCCCTTATAGAGCTCCAAACACTCAATTACCCTCCTGATCCACCTTTATTAGCCGTTGGCGAAGATGAGCATATCATCGTTAAACGATAAATGTGAGACAAGAATAGTGCTACCATGTCGATAACCCATACTTGGGTACTTCTCAAACTATAATATGAATAATTGTGAGAAGTAGTCAGTAACAATGATCTAAAGTGATGGCGAGATACGGTGTTAGAGTCCTTGTGAGGTTGGAAAAATCCACAGGTCCGTCCATTCAAGAGCACCGAGAACATACACTTAGACAGAGATCTCCTGATCTTGTTGATCTATAATTGATCAAATTCGAAGCTCTGTAGAATAGAATATAAGAACTCCTAATCAATGCTATCATATCTTTTACCCATGTCCAGCTTCAGTATAGTATTCCCTCCTCTTACTTTATCATCCAAAGTATAGATCAACTCTTAAGCTAGTAAAATATTACCCATAATAAGTCTGCCAAGGATAAAATTTTCTGTGGTGAGATAATGTAAGGTAATAATGTACAGTCTAGTGTTCAGTAGCTTAGTGATGAGCTTATTAAAAACCGTACACAAGGTAATAGGTCTGAAATCAATCCACTTGCAAGCTCCATCCTCTTCAAGGATCAAGATAATAGAAGTAGTAGAAAAGCATCTAGGAAAATAGCCACCTGTGAAGAAGTCCAAAAATACACTGAAGAAATAATCGTAAATGATATCCCAACATTGATGAAAGAACAAGGATGAGCAACCATCTGGTTCTGTGACATTGTCAGAGTCAATACTGAATACTACCTCTCATATCTCCTGAATCAAGGGAGATTTAGTACCATGTTGACTTTCTCAATCACAAGCCTAAGTATGATGTTAGGTCCAATGCGGTCCACAAATTGTGAAGAAGAAGAAGAAGACAAAAGATCCTGGTAGAAATTAATGGTCGATGTCTAGATATCCTCAGTAGTAGAGAGTGCATCCCTTGACTAGGTCACGATAGACCTAATGCTTGATCTGACCTGACACCCTTATACCATTGCGTGGAAGTAACAGGTATTGTAATCCCCCTCATACACCCATTTAGAATTATCCTTCTGCTTTTAGAAGCCCTCCTCAATAGCTAATGTACAGTTCATAGCAACTTGTGCCTAATGCAATAAATCACGATGCTGTGGTGTAAGGTCCATATCATACATAATCTCCAACTCGTCCACCCTACACAGCATTCCATACCTTTTGGAAGATGAATACATGTCGTTTCCACCAACGTAGCCCTTGCTTCAACCTGAAAAACTTCTCCCAAAGAGCAATCATCCCCATAAGATGGGTGAGGAGTGACCGTTTTTGAGAGACGAAGGTTGAGAAATCATGGTGCCTGTTCCAGATATTGAGGAATAAAAAAAGCCTAGACTCTAAGTTATCTTTGTCATCCTAATGAAGTAGTAAAGTGCATGATCAGAGGAAGTACAATTCACATGCCTAATCAGAAGCTATCGACAAGAAGATGTAGTCGAAAAGTTAATCAAAATCCTTTCCAATCTCGTTCAAACCGTGTTGTTGATCCAAGTATACCTGCTACTTGTGAACCCAGCATCCTCGAAGTCACAGTAAATTATCATGTCCAAGAAAGCAATTGTACCTATGTCCTTGGTGTTATGGCTCGTAAGCTCACCATCATGAGCAATAACATTAAAGTCTCCCTTGACTAACCACGGGCCATCCACTCTAAGAGAGATGCGGTGAAGACCTTCCTGATAACCCAAGAATAACTAACCAAGAGGGGGTGAGTTTGTTCTTGAAACTTTTTCGATAAATAATCTCAAAACAAAATTGATTACAAGAAATTAAAGCAAAGTGTAATAAGAGAAGTATACAAGTAAATTCAATAATTTAAATCAAGTTATGTCACTTAAATAAATATAGCACTATGTAATAAGCAATTCAAAGTAAGTGCAATAATGTAAAGGTTACAAGTGAATTTAATGGGGCTCAATACACAATGTGTTATACATCCCCATTATCAAGCTCAACGTCGTGAGCAAGGCCAAATATATCATCATGGTAACTTACAGTAAGGAGTATCAATCCTTAAGTGTTTACAACAAGGAGCACTTATCCTTAAGTGACTTACAACAAGGAGCACTTATCCTTTGGTGACTTACAACAAGGAGCACCTATCCTTAACAAAAATTGAGTTTTCAAAGGCTTTCGAAACCACCAAAATATAAATAATAATTTTAAAATTGAAAGAACTCTAATTAAAATGATAGATTCAACTCAAGTGTCAACAAAGTTTGGATAACACTTCAATAGATAGCATTGAATTAAGTTCAAGTATTTAGTTGAGAAACTTAGATTATTGAAAAACAAATGATTAAATAATGTGTATCTTGAATCAAATCTTTCAACTAATGAAGAGAAATTTACACTTAAATAAAAGTGTTGGTGGAGAAGACTCTTCTGAAGAAGAAAAAGTTTTCTTATACAATCGGAAACTTGATGAAATAGATGAAGAGAAGTTGAATCAATCAAGAGATTCCTTTGTAATAAATGAAATAGAATTTAAACCAATGTATACACAATGAATTCATCAATAAATTTGTCTCTTAAATGCTCGCGGAAGTTGTTGAAATTGAATGCAAAAAAGAAGGCTATTTATAGAACAGATTTCGCACATTCTTCCTCTTGCGGTTGACCTCATCAAATGCAATTGATGTCAAAGTAGCCGTTATGAGAAAATAGCCTTTGGAGTTTAAAATTAGGTCATTGCGATTGACCTGGTTAAAAGTGCGATCGACCTGACCGCGTGCATGCGGTCGACCTAGTGGTCATGCAGTCAAACTCGTCATTAGTTTTTCAAATGTTTTGATCAAAGTTGATTTTGCTAATTTTGAAAACATTATGAAAGAGTTTTTAAATGATTTTCAAAGTTTTACTCAAGTTTTTGAAGTGCATTGCCAAAAATTAAGCGTTAACCTTATATTTGTTTGAAAAACAATTGTAAATGCTCAATTCTTTGTAGGTATGTCAACGAGCCGAGCCGAACATCGAGGCTCGAGCTTTTTAGGATCGAGTTTTTTTTTTTTTTTTCCCGAGCCGAGCCAAAGCTCGGCCAAAAATTTGAGGCTCGGCTCGAGCTTTCGGCTCGAGCTTCTTCGAACCGAGCTGAGCCCGAGCCGGGCTGGCCCCTTTTTTTTTTAATTGCAAATGAATATGAATTGTGATTACTTAAATGAATTGTAATTACTTAAATGAATTATACACAATAAATGTAGTTAAAATATCAAACATAAGATTTAATAAAAATGTAAACGTATTGTAGTGTAGAATGTAGTTTCAAATTTGAAAGTTGAAACTGAGAGAAATATTATCACAAGAATTGAAGAATATAGAGAAATAGAGAATTGAATAGAAATTATAGCAAACAAATGAATATTATGACAAAATGAAAAACTTGTAACTTGTAAGTGAATTGTGAATTAACAAACAAAATACGACCTGTTTATAGAAAAAAAACGTGGGAAAACAAAAAAAAAACTCAAATTTCAAATTTTCAAAAAAAAATCTTCATAATTCAAATACAGATCAAAAATCAGATCAACTAGTAGTCTAGTATGCAGGGGTACTACGCGCTGCAACCCGTGTTGGAGGTAGCACGCAGGAACGAGCTAGAATGCCCCATGTATTCGGGCCAAATTGGCCCGTTTTACCGGCCAAATTGGCCAGTCACACGGGCCGGCCCCGGCTCGAGCCCACTGACCATTTTTTGGCTCAGCCTGAGCTTTGGCTCGGTCCTACGAGCCTCAAGCCGAGCTTAGTCAGAGCCTTTAACGAGCCGAGCCCGAGCTACCTGAGCCGACGAGCCATTTTGACACGCCTAATTCTTTTTATGCTTCATTGCTTGGTCTTCATGTTGTCATGCTTAGTGTGTCACTTCTTGAACGTAGCCCTTTCTTCATTTGCAAGGAACAATTTGTACTTATGATCCCTATGAAGATAGCTTAACCATGAAGTATATTTATTAGAATACAAGATAGACATATTTTTATGATCAAAACTATATGATTAAGTCAACCATTTGTCAACAATTTCCCCCTTTTTGGTTATGAAAAAAAGGTGAAATATAGATGTTGTGTTAAAATGAGGAAAACAAAGAAGGATATAACTTCTATCAATAAAAGTTTTGGCATGGGTTCTTCCTTTCTTTTAAAAACCGAAAAGAATTTTGTCTTATCATAAATTTCATCGTATGCATCATATACACAATACCAACTTAATATCATCATATCCTTAACACGCCATATTTCTTAATATCACCATCATATCATCATTGAAACATGTTTCTTAATATCAATATAATATTATATTTCACAACATAAATATGTTACTTTCCCCTATTGTCATAAACAAAAAGGAGTAAGTCAACAATGCAAATCATAATCTAGCATTTTCAAGAGGCATAAGATTCATGCGAAGATTTATAAACACAAGGTCAAAAAAGATAGTTATGAGTTCACAACAGCGTAAACATAGGTTTAGAATTACATAAGTTCATAAACACATAGACTAAACATTTATAACGAGTTTTTCATAAATGTTATGCTATGGAGAAAATGACATGAATCTCACTCCATGGGAGGAGGAGGTGGAAAAGGAAACATGGTATTAACCTAAGCTTGAATATCACAAAGTGACTCCAAGATTGTTTGGTAATTTGAAAGGATTTGATGTTGCACACTTGCTATTCCTTTAACCGTGTTGACAAAGGAATCAATGCGTCCATGGTTGTGATTGCAAAGGTCCTCGGTGAACACCCAATAGGCCGGTGGAGCATTTTGAGGCACTTGTGGATAGGGTGCTCCATGAGCTCTTTCATTTTCTTCACTCATTTCAGCTTCATTCTCATTTTTAATTTGAAGAGTTGAAGGCTGAATGTTCATCAAAGCCTTGAGAATGGAAAACTCATTATCCACGTTCTTTAGAAATCATCATTTTCTTAAAGGTACGTTTGTTGATGGTCTCGGTTGGTTTTGTTGAATGAAAGGTTCACCATCAAGAGGAATATTGAAGTGTTGGAAGACTTTTATAAGGATAATTCCATAAGGAAGTCCTAGAATTTGGGGAGAAGTGGGTGTTAAATAGCAATATAAGGAAAATCAACCTTACGACTCGATAGACAAGAATTAAAAATAGGTCGAAATGTGTCACACTTTCAAGATGCCCTTTTCGAGGGATGAAAATATGGGCAACTTTTTTATGAATAATCTTGCAAGGTAGAGTGAGATGGTAATTGTTGAGTTTGATAGGCTAGTTTATATCTCTACCCCTGACACGAAGACGAGCAATAGTTGGATTATAACCATCACAAATAGGAGTACTACTTTGAGCATAAAACTAGTTTCACGTGCATCAAGGTTCAAACTAGTACTTAAAATTTCTTTATTAACTTTGATACGAACTCCTTTAACTTTACTAGAAGTCACACTAGGAGAGCTAGAATGGTTTTTGAATAATTCCCTAACTAGATTTGGATAGGCTTTTTCATGCAAATCAACGATATTCGACCACCCAATATCTTCAATATATTCCTCAAGATGAAATGATTGTGCTTCCAAAGAAAAACAGAACATATCAACACTCTAACCAATGCACGATTTTCTTGAGCCTTTTCCTTGGATCCATGAATGATTTGAACAAAGAAAAAGAGAGAATAAGATGAAAAAAATCAAAAGTATGATTGGAATCTCATGAACTCATGGTTTGGGCAAAATGGGTATGCAAGAATGTGAATTTTTTAAAGAATTTTTAGTTTTAAGTATGGGTTTTGTGACTTTATTGATAGATTTAAAGTTTGGAGGCTGAAATTTGAAGAAGGAAGAAGAAAAATAGAGAGGGTTTCGCAAAATGAAGTTAGAGATTTGAAAGAAAATTGAATTTGGGGCCAGTTAAGTTGCATAAAATGTGCAGGAGGTCAACCTCATAGGACATGCGGTCGACCTCATTTTGAATATGCTCCAACCGATAGGAGCCCCTGGTTGACCTCGTAGCAGGGGTTAGGTTGACCTCGCAGAGGATGTGATTGACAGAACAAAAAAAATATTTGAAAAGTTTTTTCCTACATGATTGATGCGTGTGATGCACTTGATTATCTATAATAACCAAAATATTTATTTATACATTTAGCCACATATTTCACATTCGTCTAAACTTCCTAAGCCTCTTCGAATATCAGAAAATCTATCGAGAGCAACAGGTTTTGTTAGGAAATCGGCTAACTGATTGTCCATATTAACAAAATTTAATATGATGTCAACCTTTTGAACATGATCTCTAAGAAAATGATGCCTAATTTCAATATGCTTAGTACGAGAGTGCAAAATGAGATTTTTTGACAAGTTTATTGCACTAGTGTTATCAAACATAATGGGATTTTTTTCAAAAAGAAAATGATAATCACTAAGAGTTTGTTTCATCCATGAAATTTTTGCACAACAACTAGCAGCCAAGATATATTCGGCTTTGGCTGTGGATAAAGCGACATAATTTTATTTCTTACTAAACCATGACATAGGTGAAAAGCCTAGGAAGTGACAAGTTCCACTAGTTCTCTTTCTATCAATTAAAACCAGCTCAATTAGAATCCAATAGCTAAGAAAGTCAATATGAGTGCCCTTAGGATACTAAAGACCTAATGATCTAATGGATATCTAAACATTCTTTTAATTGTACTAAGATAAGAGTCTTTAGGATTAGACTTGAATATAGCAGGCAAGTATATACTAAACATAATATGAGGACTACTTACGGTTAAGTAAATCAGAGATCCAGTCATACCTCGATATTTTGTTATGTCAATTGAAGTATCTTGCTCATCTTTATCCAATTTGATTGAAATACCCATTGGAGTATTCATTGTTTCAAGTCTTCCATCTCAATCTTTTTGAGCATGTCCATGATATATTTGGTTTGACTAATGAAGATTCCTTCACTAGTTCGCTTGATTTGAAGCCCCAGAAAGAATTTTAATACTCCCATTATACTCATTTCAATTTATTTCCTCATACATTTTAAAAATTCTTCATAAAGGAAGATATTAGTTGCAGAAAAGTAATATCATCAACATATATTTGTATAACAATCATATCATCATTTTTATTTTAATAAAAAGCCTTATTATCCGATTTTCCATTATAAAACAATTTGAAGTGAGAAATTTGCTCAATCTTTCATAGCAAGCTCTAGTAGCTTGTTTCAAATGAACAGAAAGCTCTTCTAAGTTTGAAAACACTTTTCGAAAACTTGTGATTTTAAAACCAGGAGGTTGTTCGATATACAGTTCCTGTTGAATGAAACCATTGAAAAAAGCACTTTTAACATCCATTTTATTAAGAGTGAATCCTTTATGACAAGAAAAAGTAAGAAGCATGCGAATGGATTTTAATGTAGCTACCGGTGTAAAATCTTCTTCGAAATCTATACCTTGTTCTTGATTATAATCTTGGGCCAATAGTCAAGTCTTGTTACATAGAATTATTCCATTTTCATCTAGCTTATCTCGAAAAACCCATTTTTTACCAATAACGGTTTGATCATTTGGTCTAGGAATTAAATATCAAACATGATTTCTTTCAAATTGATTTAGTTCTTCTTGCATTGCTAGAATCCAAAACTCATCAAACTCGGCTTCGTTGAAATTCTTTGTTTCAATTTTGAGAAAGGGAGGCATGGTTATTTAGAAAACCTATGGTAGAGTTTCTAGTACTTGCAACTTTGGAAGGATCACCAATTATTAGCTCTTTTAGATGAGAGAGAACAACCCTCCATTCAATGGGAAGTGTTAGATCACTTTGGATTTTGGAAGGTTCTCCTTGTTCTTATATTGCAATTTGTTCTTCCATATCATTACCTTCAATAACTTTAGGATCTTTCTTGTTTTGATCTTCAATATTCAAAGTTCGAAAACACTTTTCGAAAAATTGTGATTTTTAAAACCAGGAGGTTGTTTGACATATACTTCTTGTTGAATGAAACCATTGAAAAAAGCACCTTTAACATCCATTTGATAAAGAGTGAATCCTTTATGACAAGAAAAAGCAAGAAGCATGCGAATGGATTCTAATGTAGCAACCGATGCAAAATCTTCTTCGAAATCTATACCTTCTTCTTGATTATAATCTTGGGCCAATAATCAAGTCTTGTTACGTAGAATTATTCCATTTTCATCTAGCTTATCTCAAAACCCCCATTTTTTACCAATAACAGTTTGATCATTTGGTCTAGGAATTAAATCTCGAAAATGATTTGTTTCAAATTGATTTAGTTCTTCTTGCATTTCTAGAATCCAAAACTCATCAAACTCGGCTTCTTTGAAATTCTTTGGTTCAATTTGAGAAATGGAGGCATGGTTATTTAAAAAAAATTTGGTAGAGTTTCTAGTACTTACAACTTTTGAAGTATCACCAATTATGAACTCTTTTGGATGAGAGAGAACAAATCTCCATTCAATGGGAAGTGTTAGATCACTTTGAAATTTGGAAGGTTCTCCTTGTTCTTCTATTGCAATTTGTTCTTCCATATCATTACCTTCAATATCTTTAGGATCTTCCTTGTTTTGTTCTTCAATATTCATCTTCTCAAAAGGAATTTCCAAACCTACATCAATACCATTCTCTTGATCAAGAGAACTAGCTTCATGAAATGTAACATGCATGTATTCTTCCACTATTAGAGTTCTTTTGTTGAAGACTCTATAAGTTTTACTAGTAGGTGAATATTAAAGAAAGATCCCAATCT
The DNA here is from genome assembly GCA_963555705.1 of Ligustrum vulgare. NCBI lineage: Eukaryota > Viridiplantae > Streptophyta > Magnoliopsida > Lamiales > Oleaceae > Ligustrum > Ligustrum vulgare. The sequence continues at coordinate 20,970,680 of OY743173.1, read as the reverse complement.
CGGATTTTGAATGAAATTTTCCTAAATTTTCTTTTGTACTTGGAATAAAACATTTGAGACCAAATACTTTAAAATAATCGATATTGGGAGCCTCATTTGTCCAAATCTCATATAGAGTTTTTTTCCCCCCAACTTACCAAAAGCGGTACCAATGGATTTTTCCAACAATATTGGTAAATTATTTTCAATTAACATGGTCGAAGCCATTTCTTGTAATGTGCAATTCTTTCTTTCTACTACACCGTTTTATTGAAGTGTTCTAAGAGCCAAAAAATTATATTCGTGTCCATTTATTTTACAAAAACTATCAAAAGCAATATTATCAAATTCTCCACCATGGTCACTTCTAATAGTTGTGATAGAGTATCCTTTTTCATTTTGAACCTTCTTGCGAAATTTTTTGAATATATTTAAAAATTCATTTTTTAAGTTCAAAAACAAAATCCAAATAAATCTTGAGAAGTCATCAACAATGACAAAAGCATCGTGCTTACGACTTAAACTTACGGTTTTTGAATGTCCAAATAGATCCATGTGAAGAAGTAGAAAATTTTTGTGCTTGAAGAAAATTGCTTAGTTTTGAAAGAACATTTTTTTTTTTTTTTTCCAAATGGACTAGAATCCAAATTTTGTCATTTTCAAACTTTAGATTTGGTAGACCTTTGATGAAGCATTTTTTTTTTTTTTTTTTTTTAAAGTTTTTTGAAAATAGATCCATACTGACATGAATTAATCTTATATGCCATAACCAAGTCTCATCTTTAAAACTTGATAAAAACTTTATTTTCTTTTCAAATTCAATGTTAATGAAAAACATATTTACTTTTGACTTCCTATAAACAATACCTCATTTGACGTTGCATCCTTAATAAGAAATTTGGAAGAATCGAATTTAATATGATAACCTTTATCACATAATTGAGTAATACTTAGCAAGTTCTGTTTGAGATTACATACTAATAAAACATTTTCAATTGTGGGAGATGAATGGTTACAAATATTTCTAATACCAATAATTTTTTCTTTGGCATTATCTCCAAAAGTAACATGACTCCAATCCTTTTTCGTGATGTTTTATAATAAAGTTTTGTCTCCGTTCATGTGCTTTGACCATCCACTATCCAAGAATCAAATTCTTTTTATCTTTTGTGATACCTACAAGATGTGATTTAAGTTTTGATCATTGATACCATGCAACTTTGGGTCCTTGATAGTTAGTGCTTGTCGAATCTTTAATTCACTTGTGCTTTCTTTCAAACTGTTGTTTCTTTTTGACCGAACAATGGAAAGCTACATGTCCATTTCTCTTTTAAAAATTATATGTAATATTTTGATAAGAAGAAGGTGGAAGCTTTAACAAAGATATTTATGAGAAATTTTTGTTTTAAAATGGTTTGTATCCAATTTCTTCTTTATCGAAAACATATTTTTGTTCACCAAGCATTAACTCAAACATTTTCTTACCTTTAGTGTATTTGTGAATAATATTTGTAGAATCCAGAACCCTTTCTTTTAAAGAGGGATTTTCTTTAATTAAATCTTTATGATCATCATTTTCTTTTTTGAAAACGTTTTGAATTTCAAAAATCTTTTTAGTCTCATTTTTTAGTAAAATATGTTTCTTTGAGTGGAATGTTTAAGAGCAAGTTTTTAGATGTTATTTATGTTTACCTCATCTTTAATGGTCATTGAAGAATCTTTTTTTCAGGGACATTTGGTCCTTTTGTGACTGGGTTTGTCACAATCATAGGAAACAATTTCTTATTCTTTTCCTCACCTTTATCTTCTTTAATTTGAAAATGGCGGTTGTTGTGAAAGCCTCTCCACTTTTTAACAAGGAGAACAAGATCATCAAGTTCCTCATCATTCATGCTTGAGTTTGAGATTTCTTCTTCATTTGATGATTTCAAAGCCAATTGTCTCCTAGTAGGATTCTACTTTTCTTCTTCTCTTGCTTTTCTTGATTTCTGCTTTGTTTCAGCATGATTGAGCTCATAAGTCATCAAAGTTCCATGGACCTCTACCAATGGGTACATGTTGATATCTTTATGTTCTCTATCAACATCCTCATTGAGTCCAGTCTTCCGAGAGAGACCTAAGCATTTTGCTGACAAGTTCACCATTATTAAATTTACAATCAAATCCTTTAAGGCCATTAACAATATTAGTAATCTAAGCAATCATTCTAGTAATGGGTTCATCTTACTTCATAGAAAAATTTTCAAAATCTTTAAACAAAAGATTTATCTTAGTTTCTTTCACTTTGTTTTTACCCATGTGTGTGATTTCTAATGTGTACCAAATATCGTATGCATAATCATGTGTACTAATATGATTGAATTCATTTATATTTAAAGCACAATAAAGTAGATGTTTAGCTCTTGCATTTAAAGACAATTTCCTTTTATCATTCTCATCATATTCTTCTCTAGGTTTTAGATAGTCTGGTCAGGCTTTCCATCAACTTTATTAACCATAGTAAGCACATATGGACCAAATTCAATAACCAACCAAACACTATAATCAATTGGTTGAATATAAATCATCATTCTAGTTTTTCAATAATTATAATGTTTACCGTCAAATAAAGGAGGACGATTTGTTGAATTTACTCAAGGTTGTATAATGTTTAAAATGAGCACCTAAGATCCAATACCAATCGATAACCCAAGAATAACCGACCAAGAGGTGGCTGAATCTGGTTTTGAAACTTTTTCGATAAATAATCTCAAAACAAAAGTGATACACAAGAATTTAAAGCAAAGTGTAGTAAGAGAAGTATATAAATAAATTTGGTAATTTAAATTAAGTTATGTCACTGAAATAAATATAGCACGATGTAATAAGAAATTCAAATTAAGAGCAATAATGTAAAGGTGGAAAGCGGATTTAATGGGGTTCGATATGCAATATGTTCTATTTATCCGTTACCGAGATCACCATCACGAGTAAAGCCAAATTTACTGTCATGTTAACTTACAATAAGGAGTACCAATCCTCAAGTGCTTACAAGAAGGATCACTCATCCTTAATTGTTTTACAAAAATAAGCACTTATCCTTAGGTGAGTTACAACAAGGAGCACATATCTTAAACAACAATTGAGTTTTCAAAGGCTCTCAAAAAAAAAAAAAAAAAAGATAAATGATAATTTTACAATTGAAAGAATGCTCATTAATAATTGATATATTCAATTCAAGTATCAAGAGAATTTGGATAATACTTTAATAGATAGCAGTGAATTATGCTCAGGTATTTAGTTGAGAAACTTTGATTATTAAAAAAATAAATGATCAAATAATGTATATCTTGAATCAAATCTTTTAACCAATGATATCTCTTAAAAATAATACAGGTTAAGTACGAAGAGAGACTTACAATTTTATAAAAGTTTTGGTGAAGAAGATTTTTATAAAGAAGAAGTAAAGTTGAATCAATCAAGAGGTTCCTTTGTTATCATTGAAATATAATTTAAAGCAATTAGACTCAATAAATTTCTCTCTTAAATTCTCTTTGAAGTTGTTGAAATTGAATGGAAAAGAGAAAGCCATTTATAGAAAATATTTTGCACATTTTGTGTCTTGTGGTAGACCTCAATGTAGTTGTTATGAGAAAATAGCCTTTGGAGTTTAAAAGTAGGTCAATGTATAGGTCAGTGTAGTCCACCTGGTTAAAAGTACGATCAACCTAACTATGCACATTTGTCGACCTTGTCATTAGTTTTCAAAGGTTTTGATCAAAGTTGATTTTGCTAAGTTTGAAAACCTTATGAAAGAGTGTTTAAGTGGTTTGAAAGTTTTACTAGAGCTTTAGAAGTGCATTTCCAAAGAATACAAGAGAGAGTTGTTTGTTATAATCAAAACTATAGGATTAAGTCAACCATCTCTCCTACAAGATGTTGTACATGCAGCACAAATAGAAGTCAAATAAATAGTCCTAGACAGTCTGAATCCTCAACTTTAAAGTGCAGACATTGGCGATGATGATCCAATGAAGTTGCAATAGTTACAAAATTCCATAAATCAAATATTTCCAGATGAATTCTGTGTCCTAGTGCCGAAATGTAGCGAACATCGAATATTGTCAAACCTCTCTTAAAGAACAAAAGGCTCCAGGATGATCAACGAATAAACATAATAAAGCTGAACTAGTCTCTTCAAGCGCCTATGAGTAGCCGTACTAGCCACACCTTTCACATTCCATATGATAATACTCATAAGTACGAGGGACTTGATGAGGTATCCAATGAACAACTTCTGGTCTTCATCCGAGAAATAGAAAATGTGGTGTAAGGAGCTCATGAGTTTTTCTTCCAAGTGACCGGAGTAACATCATCCTCACTCCTCTGGGATAGAAAAACCAAATCATCAATAAAAGATCTACCCAATAGTCAATGTTGATTGTAGCGACCAAGAATTTTCCATGACTTATTTAAATAAATATTATCTAAAACGTGTCGCTACGACTTTACCTATTTATTTTAAACACATTTTCGTCTAATCATTTAAGTTAAAATTTAAATTATTTAAATTTATCGTAGTTCAATTTCAATTTTTATGAAAGTATCTTATTTTCATTATTTATTTATTTATGTATTTTAACCCAAATTTTAATTATTTAAGTCCAAATTTCAACTGTTTTAGTCCAACCCAACTTATCGAGCCCAAATGTTTTACCGATCGTTCTAGCCCTTTTAACAACCCAATCAATAGATTCTTGGCCCAACTAAATCAACAACTTATTTTCCAAGTATTTCCTTACAGATCAATATTTATTTCCAAAATTCTCACAATTTTCCATGAATCAAGATTTAACCTAATCTACCATGTTTAGCACCTAAATCAACTATTAATTGGATCCCTAACCCTTGCATTCACGAACCCAAAACGCCATAGCTGATTCTCTCACAAACTGCCGACTGCCAACTTCAATCCACCAATGCTGCTACTCTGTCTTCACCATTATCAACCACAGTTGAATCAAAACAAACAATTCTGCCCCAAACCAAGAAACGTTACCACCTCCACCTCTGAATTTCAAACCACCAGTTAACCAATTCATCAAGCAGCCATCATCTGAATCAAACTTCCATTGTCTGCAATCCAACGAATCACCACCAAATTTGCAGATCACCAATTCAATCATAGACCACCGAGTCATCAGCCTAACTCCCCTGCAACTACAACTGCTCAACACCACCTCCACTGCAATAGCCAAACAGCTGCCAAACCCAACCACCTGCACAACCCCTTCAACGCAGCCAATCAACCCATCTTCAACACCTCACATCTTCCTCCAATCAATTTCACAACCTACTGCAAACTCACAAACCAGTCTCCTCCATAGCCACGGCCAATCCACCATGAACACCGCCACAACACCACCACATCATCACCATCCCCTGCAACCTTCGCACAACCATTTACTGTCTTCACCATCACAAACCAAACGCCCACACCAAACTTCAATCCCCAATTTGCAATCAACCGAACCTCCGCAACCACCGCCTAGACCACCACGACCGCCACTGCCCAACTCAAGAAATCACTCAATCTGCCCAACCCACGAAAATCAAAAAATCAAAACACAAAACCAAGAATAAACTTTACCCAAAACTTACCTCGACCCGCGACCACTTTCGACCGCTATTACCGCCAGAAATCCCAAATCCAAGACTCGGTTCCAGCCCCAAATCGCCCCAAAACCATCCCTTTTCCTCACACTCGCGCCACTCCTACCGCCGCCATGTGTCGGTGGCGCTATTGCCGCCTGAACCGCCGGAGGCACTGCACCGGAGATGGTCTGTCGCCCAGCTCCCTCCGTCTCTCACCGCCCCTGCTGCTGCTCTCTCTCATTTAGAGAGAGATATGATATATATGTATATATTTTGTTTATATATTTTAATTTGAAAGTTATACTTTAGTCCCACAAGTTTTAAAAAGTTTTATTTCAGTCCCTATAGTTTTAAAGTGTTTTAAGTTTAGCCCACGTTTTTAAAAATTATTTATTTTAGTCCTTATTGATTTAAAAAAGATATATCCTCAGCCCTAAATTTCAAAAGTTATCTATTTCAGCCCCAAGTTTGAAAAGTTATTCAATTCAGTCCCTTTTGGTTTCAAATCAATTATTTAAGCCCTATAGTTTAATATTCGTTTTGAGTTTCAACCCAACTTTCAAAGTATTCATTTAGTCCAACAACTTTCAAAAGTATTCATTTTAGACCCCCAAGTTTTAAAATAATCATTTCAGTCCTCAAGTTGTTATAAACTATAAATTTCTAAAGAAAAATTTAACATATGGGCTAGACGAGGCACTTGGACATTTAGAAGAACAACGTGAATTTTCTTGCTCAACTTTCAGACTCGTGATTTGAGGTAGACTTGCCCCCATTAATTAGTTTAAATTATAATTGCATGTCTTATGTGAAATTACGTGATTTACATGCTTTGATGCATGAGACGAGAAAAGAATATCTCTTATGAGATAAATGAGAAATGATGATGTTATGCATAACTTATGTGCCTTAAGTGCACGAGACGAGACTACCCACACCCTATGATTTTACGAGCCTTGATTTTGAATATAAAATAGCCCAAGAATATGATGATGATGTCACTATATGATTGCATAATTACTTGTTCAATTATTTTATAAATTAATTATTGGCGATGAGTCTACTGAGTATTTTTTGAAATACTCATTCCATTATTTTAACAGTTTTTGCAGATCTCGGAGAAGGCGGCGAATGAAAGGGCAGCGTTGGCAAAATCTAATAAACGATGATATTTTAGTCAATTGTATGAATGTTACTCGTTAAATTATTTATCTTTAAATTTCATTTAAATAATTGAGACACAAGTTTTATGAATTGTTTTATATTTAAATTATAAACTTATTTTATTATGTTACGTTCAAGTTATTTTTCCATGTTTAAACTACTTTGACAGTTTGAGTAAATTTTTATAAAGTTATGTGAAATGGAATTTCAATTAAATTTAATTTTCGCTAAATTATTTTCTTCAAAGTCAATTTTGAGACGAAGAAGTGGCGCACCCGGGTGTTCAGAACCCGGGGCGTTACAGCGATGAAGCTCCAGATGAGCAAAAATCTTAATGGTAGGCTAAGTCCAAGACTCAGAAGTAATATAGGCCTTCACATTCTGCTGGAAAAGGAGGAATCTTAGAAAGGATAGCTACAAAAGGGTCCGTATCATATCCGAAAGCCTGCTACCTCAAAATAATATCCTCAATCAGTGGATCAAGAAAAGTAGTTGGAGGGATACTGAAAGTAGGGAAAACCACCAAGGGTGGTGTGCACTGAAATATCTGTGATGTTGAAAAGAATAAATAGCTAGTTGAACAATAGGTGATGGAGTAGAATGCTGAATGGAAATTTGAGCAGAGAGTTGAGAACTGACTCACTGAACTATAACTGGAAGAGCAGAATATTAAATACTAATTAGCTATGTTGTAACAGTTAGATCTGTACTGACATGCTGAGAGACAGTGCAAGGAAGAGATGGAGATATAACTACACTAGTAGCAGTGGGAGCAGTGAGAGTTGTTATTATAGAAGGAGTCACCATAGGTAATGATTGCTGAGAGGAATGTCCTGATGAACTAGGGCCTGCCTCTCCTGGCCGTTCCAGAGTTCTGCACCCCACTATCTTGGTGGCTCAGCAATCAATTTCCCCTTACCCTTGGCATTAGCATTGTCAGCAGACTTCGGAGTTGGGTCAGAAGAAGTAGAACTATAGGAACTAAAATAGTGTAGCCTAAGCTTGAGGATCAGTAATTGATGATGGTTGATTAAGTGTAGAGGCATGAGTCCTCCCCATCAAACAATCGTCATCAGTATGGCCCATGTGTCTACATCGATGACAAAAATCTAGTTTTTAATCATATACCACTGACTTCCAATATCTTGGATACATCTATCTCTGAATCCATAAACGATCAAGCAGTGCATAATCAAGGTCTACCTCAATACAAACCTAGCCTCACTAGGTCTCATTATGTCAGTGGTAGCATCATCAATGTAGAGTGGGACCTAATGGTCGGAGCAAGTGCAAATAAGAAGCCCTTCGCACAAAAAATGAATGGGAAGCAATGGAAGGGACACCCAAATAGGGATAATAGGGGTCTCATGAGTAGCGTTAAAGATAGGTGTCCATCTAATGGCCCGCATGGGACACCCATCAATATGCCACAAGGGCTTAAGAAATAGTCATGTATAATCATCCTCGTGTGTCAAATGTATATGTTGTGAATCAATAAGACCAACAAATAAATCATCGCAAAATCTAAATTTTAGAAAGCTCCCACACACCTTATTTATATGTGGCCTGTAGTGAGTGAATTTGTCAACAATTGTGAACTTGTATGGCTCAAAAAGAAACTCATCATCCTCCAAGATAACTCCAATGTCAGGCCGATTAAAGTGTAAGAAAGGTTCCTTAGTAGTGAATTTGTGAAGTGTTGAATCCTGGTGAACCTCTGTGACTGAGGCAAATGATTTGTTTTGGCTCCATTCAGTCTGAGTAATAGCGGTTTTACATAAAGTGTAGTAGAACAAGATATTTTGATGTGAGCCTGTGTCCCTACAGATGTAGGAGGCAATTCATTAGCATGGGAGGGACTTACGGCAGTAGGAGGACCACGTGGGGTAGAACGTGGAGGGGCTTGTTTCCTACCCAAACAGGCTCGACGTTGCTCCTTAGGGGTGAAGCAGTCTCCAAAGTAGTGTTACTCCCTCTCATGACATTCAAAGGAACATTACCAAGGGTTTATCATGGTACTGGAGTGGTTGGGATGGGTTTCAGAATTTGATTCTAAGCATAAACAACTGAATTTATAGCCCTGATTTACGTGCAAAAAAAGGCACGCTTTGCAATGGAACTAAAAGAGATGGATGTCTAAGTGGTAATACCAAGGGTTTGGAGGTGTTTTGGATTGGATGAAGGTGGCCTCATAATCAGATTCACAATAGAAAGCACAAAAATCACAGTCTCGATTTGCTTGCTTGAAGGTACAAATTTGAAGGTTGATATTCCATTAATATTAGAAAAAACGGGGACCATTCTGGGGTAATTATTATGTTCTAAGATCAATGGCGATACTTCCATATTTAGGTTCATATCATTAATTGTAGAACTCATTGCCTCGAAGTTCATGTAAAGAGGTACATTTTCCAATGTTGAAATTCACTCAAGACTGGATGGAACCAGGGTTGTCATATGGTAATATGGGGCACTGAATCCAATGGTGTTGGTATCATGTCAAGATTTATCCCAGAAATAGAAGAACTAGAGATCTTGTAATGTGTGGTGGGGGGGCACAAATCCCAATGTATGGCTACCGACCTAATTGGCACATACAGGGGCTGCCCATTGGTTTTTATTGTTTTCATGCAAAAATCCTAGGTGTCGCTATTATGTGTTCTTTTTGTAGGCTTGATGGAGATCTAAGAGTGTAGTAGATGTAGCAATACTGGAAGGGTAGAGTAGTCGTATTTCTCGACCATTGAGGATGTCAACAGTGTCGGGAAAATTAGAATATTCGTCCATCTTGTGCAACATAAGTGGGTCATTTTGGGGCTGTTTTCCTTGATTAATGGCATGTGAAAGACTGAAAATCAATGAAGAGCCATCATGTGGAAATGACGGTAGTTGATGAATGGGCGTGTGGCGTTGCATGTGTTTGAATCTATCTAGGGTTTGAAAAACAACCATAGATGCGAGGAAAGTAAAATTTAAGAGTAAATTTCTACCTCAGTTTACAAGGAATTAGGTGATAGAAGTGACTTGTAACATTTTTCTAAGGAAGATGAAGAGTTATGACAAAACAACTTCTTACCATCTTCAAAACTTGACATAAAAGCTATGATAGGATGGAAGAATATTTGTGAGACACAACTGGAACCACTACTAAAGGCATATGTAACCTCGACTCAGTTTAAAATTTTGGTGACCAAAATGCCAACCATTGGAGACCTAGCATAAGTTTCTTTCAATCCGTTGTGGTAAACCATACACTAAGGACTCCTTCCGTCTATTTTTCTGTGTTATATCTTGTAATTTGAACAATTTTAATTATGGAAATTAAATATGTAATATAAGTTAAAAATGGAAAAACTAATGTGAAGATAAAATCGGAGAAGTTGGGTGGAGGGGAAAAAATTTTCCCATGCGCATTCATAGGTAAATGCCTTGCATATACAACAGTTAAGATGCATGTAACTCATCCAAATAAATTGAACCATGTGTTTCCATGGCTAACTATCATGCACACGCAATGGTGGCCTAAACTAGCCATTAGGCTATTTTTTTCCATTTGGAATCTGGTTTCCTTTTACGTTTGGGAAATTATAAATATGTGATAGTTTTTTCAGTAGTTAATACAGTATATCCAACAAATAATCAATCAAAAAGTGTTTTTGATCTTGTTCCATTTCCATTTCACTACAACTTTTTAAAAGAGTTCTTCAAGTTTTAGAAGAAAAATACAAGTGCTCAAGTGTTTTTTCTTCAAGGCTTGTTCAATCCTACAAACTATTTGCTGGTAAATTCCCTTTAAGCACTTAAAATCACCTAGGTTTTTTGATGATTTAGTTCTCTTGCAATCTTCTTAGGTTAGTTCCTCTTCTTCTTCTTCTTCTTCTTCACTTTTTTTTTTTTTTTGTATCAAACTATATACTGAATGAAACTGCTATTGAGGCAATCAAATTGATGAATCAAGAAAAACTAAAATTTCTATGAACGACGCTAAAGATATTCTACATTCTTAATTCGAAATTGAAACCACTTCTGAAATCGAGGATGGAGACAAATGTGGTAAGGGTTGAAAGACAAAAAAGTGATTCTTCAACAACTTGGGAAACAAGAAGGGTTTTGATTTTGTAGAGATAACTGGATTTAATTCAATCAAAGTGAACTTATACATTGAATTTTTATTCTTGAGAAAGAAGATCTAACTCCAATTTATAGATCTTTAATCATCCACTATGAAATAAAGTCAACCATTCATGAAAAGTTGAGAACTTTTCAGGAAAATGTGACAAAAACCATTATTTAAAAGCATAACCTAACGTCTATGACTTACAACCAAGCACGGTTGGTGTTAATTTCAGCCCAACAACTGAAATTTTTCTCCAAGTGATCACTTGGCTTTAAGTAAAGTGCTCGCTTGATTATATGGTTTAGCCTCGGGTTTGATTAATTTTATCAAGGTGAACACCTGCTGATTTTGCCCAAGCAATTGCTTGGGAAATTTTTTCTCCAAATTTAAATTCATTCTTTTTGGGCCAATCAATCATCTTTTAATCTTCTTTTTAGGCTCAATTATGATTCTGAACAAATATAACAATCTCCCACTTATTCAAAATTATATTTGATCAAAAATTCAAACTAACAACACTTATGCATAAGGATTAGATATCTTTCACTTTTAGTATAACCATAGTGTAATCTTCACAAACTATTGTTGAAATTTCAGGTAGCACGAATGTTTTGAGCCAGTTATTCCTTACGACAACACTGGTGAAATCACACCACAATGTCAATGTTTCTCAAGTTCATCTTAACTCGCTTAGTGGTGCTATGGTCTTGAACTTATCCTATTTTAAAACTTTTAATAAATAAACTCTAACTCTCTATTGAGGCGGCACCACCTCGAAGTTCACATAGGTGAGATTCTTCCAGTGTCTTTGTTAGAATTTCATTTAGAAGGGTACGTTTTCTTAAATTTTAAGAGGTATGTTTTCTAAAAATTTAAAATTGAGATATCTTGCGATGAGAAATTTCTTTATTTCTTCTTCTTCAGCTTTATATTTTCTTTCCAAAGCATCCCATATTTCTTTGACTGAAGAGGTGTTGGTTGAGAGATTATACAATCAATCGAGTAAGGCATTTAGAATATGGCACCGACAAATTAGTTCATCTTCTTGATGCTTTTATCTTTCAAGCTTTACTGTATCCATATCTACATATGTAGGTTTGGAAAATGGTGCAAAGTCCATATCAAGTATGTAAAAGATCTTCAATGCAGTTAGAAGGAATTTCAACTTATCTTGCGAGTGAAGTTGTTTCCATCAAAAAGGTCCATCCTTACTAAGTCTTCAATCATCAATTTGATTGTTGCCATAGCTTTCAATCTCCATTTCAAGATTATCACTTGAGATTGTTAGATAAAATTGAGAAGGGAGTGGAAAAAGGAATATAAAAGTATATGAACACAAAACACGAATCAGGACTTGAACACATTAGAAACATTATCCTCAAAAGATATTTTCCCCTCTCGGTATTTAAGTGCTTATGGAATCACTAGAAAATAGTTTGGAGGATTGACCAAGCCTATAAGAAGAAAAAGCACAAAGTGATTCTTCAAGAACATGAGAAAACAAGATGTGGTCTTGAATTTGTAAAGAGAATTGTATTTAATTCAATCAAAGTGAAGTCATTGATTGAATTCTTGATTTTTGGAATGAAGATCTAACTCCAAATTATAGATCTCCAATCATCTACTACAAAATTAAGCCAATCATTCATGAAACTTTTAGGACTTTTATGAAAAGGTGCAAAAAATCATTATTCCAAAGCATTGCCTAACGACTATAACTTACAACCAAGCGATTGCTTGGTGTTAATTTTAGCCCAACGACTAAAATATTTTCCCAAGCAATTGCTTGGTTATATGGTTCAACCTCGGGTTTGATTAATTTTATCAAGGCGATCGCCCACTTATTTTGCTAAAGCGATTGCTTGGGAAATTTTGTCTTCAAATTCCAAGTCATTCCTTTTAGGCCAATCAATCATCTCCTAATCCATTTTTAGGCCTAATTATGATTTTAAAGAATTATTATTTGCACCCAAATGAGTTTCATAAAAAAGATCTCTAAACAACTCAACTTCCTTATCCTGTCTTGGCCAATGCTACAAACTCAGACTCCATTTTTTAATGTATAATGCAAGTTTTCTTTCTTGGGTTTCCAAGAAAGCGTACCTCTACCAAGGGTAAAAAACCAACCTGGAGTAGATTCTTTTTCTCCCACACTCGATCGGTATATCATTCTAACGTTGTTGGGAATTAAGAATATTGTAGTCCTAGGTTCTTTGTTTTTTTCCTTATCCAATAATGCTTCCAATTGCCTTCCAATGTTTAGAATTAGGATTACTAGTAAACCTACTAAGTTTACTAACATCAAATGCTATGTCTAGTCTTGTGCATTGTACTACGTACATAAGACTTCCAGTTACACTTGCATACTCAACTTGAGCTATTGCTCTTCCATCGCTCTTTACTAACTTGATACTTGGATCTAAAGGGGTATTTGTCTCCTTAATATTCAAATATTTGAACTTATTTACAACATTATCAATATAATGTGATTGAATTTGTGATAACCCCTACTATCCTTTCTAACTTTGATTACAATGATGGTGTCTATTTTTCCAAGATCCTTCATTTTAGACGTGGATGGTAGAAACCTCTTCATTTCATTAATTCCTTCCATGTTATTACTACTGATTAACATATCATCAACATAAAGACATAAAAATGAAAATATATTATCATGCACTTTAGTGTATAAATATTCATCAACTAAATTATGAGAAAAACCATATGACATGATGGTGAAATCAAATTTCTCATGCCATTTTTAGGTGATTGTTTTGAACTATATGATGATTTAACTAATTTACATACCTTATGCTCATTCCCTTGTAGAACAAACCCGTCAAGTTGTTCTATATAGACCTCATCATTGAGATCTCCATTTAGGAATGCCCTTTTGACATCCATTTGATGAACATACAAATCGTGAATAGATGACAATGCAATGCAATACAAATTAAATCCTAATTGAGGTTATTCCAACTACGGGTGCATAAGTGTCAAAGTCATCAATCCCTTCTTTTCGTTGATACCCTTTAGCTACTAATCTAGCTTTATAGTGTTAAGTGTTCTATCGGAATTGTATTTTCTTCTGAACACCCATTTGAAACCAATTGTTTTTGAACCTATTGTATTTTCTTTGAGGTTCACTTATTTTTTCAACATCCTTAGAAGAAGTCTCTTCTTGTGTTCCTCTAAAAGTTGGAATGTCTACTTAAGTTTCGTCGGAATTTCTAGTTGTCAAAATACTCTCAAAGAACTACACATCTGTAAATTTCATTATAACATTTGATTCCAAATTTAATAACTTATAGGCCTTACTATTTGAGGCAAATCCCATAAAACACATTTTATGCCTCTAGTACCTAATTTAGTTCTTTTTTGATCTATTTTCTTGCAATAAACAACACCCCCACACTTTGAAACATCCTATGTTTGGTTTTGTCCCTTTCCATATTTTATATGCAGAAACGTTACTCTTTTTCATAGGTATTCTATTGACTACAAGACAAGCACAAAGTAAAGCTTCACCCTATAAATTAAAAGGTAATTCAGCATTTAATCACATAAAATTTATCATTTCTAAAAATGCCTTATTCTACCTTTCAACTAATCCATTTTGTTGAGATGTTCATGGTGCAGAATTTTAGTTTATAATTCCATGTTGTTCATTAAAGACATTGAACTCGATAGAGAAATATTCTCCTTCCCTATCACTTCTTAGTATTTATAACTTTCTTTCAAATTGATTTTCTACTTCAGCATTATAGATTTTAAAACACTAAAGGCTTAATCTTTATGGTTTAACAAGTAAACATAAGTATATCTTGAACAATCATCAATGAAAGTTAAGTATTTATTTAACATGCAATTTAATTCTTAAATGTCGGATTGCAGATGTTCAAGCAAATTAGGTAATATTTGAGATAGATTTTTAATCATCTTTGATTTAACACAAGCTTCACATTTATCAAGTTTATGAAATTCATGTGTAACCAGTTCACATTTAATCATTCTTTTCATGGCGCTAGATCCTTCTAATCTACCATACGATATAGAAAAGGAATCAATAATAACAAAATATTTATTTTTATTAATGTTTCTCTCAACAGTACACAATTTGACCATTCCATCATTGAAATAACCCTTTCCAACAAAATACTCAGTTCAGGTAAGTGCAAGTTTTTCTGACTCATACATATTTGATCCTAGGTTTTCGTAAAAACAACACTTGTTAAGTTTCTATTCATAGCCGAGACATGAAGTACATTTTTCAAAGTTACCATCTTTCCAGAAGTGAAGATGAGTTCAACATTGCCTTTGAAAATACTTTGGAGCATACATCATTTTCCATTTGAATCACTTGTCCATCAATAAATTCGTCATATGTTTTGAATAGTGAATTATCATATCATACATGGATAGTTACATAGGTTTCATACCACCAACACGAGACTTGCTTTGAATTGCATTGATAGCACTCACCATAGTGACAATCTTTTCAATGGAACTTACATTTCCTTCCTTTCTGAATTACTTTTTGTATCTATGATCTCTAACAAAATGGCCAGGTTTTCTACAAACACAGTATGGTCCTTTAGACTTCTTTTTGAACTTCTATTGATCTTTTTTGGGACCAAGAGGTTTATCTTTCTTTTGAACGTTGTTGGAGTTATTGAAGTTTTCTACAACATTTGCTTTTGAGGTGCAATCATAAGAACTTTTGTTCCTATCTCTTTCCCTTGATTCTTCCTCAACTCGAAGATGCTTTTGAATATGTTCCAACAAGAAATCCTCATATTTATGAAGTATTTCCTTCCTATAACCCTTCCCAGTAGGTGGCAACTTCGCAATGACTGCACCAACTTGAAATGGTTTAGGAAGTTCGTTCACTAGAGGCAAAAGGGGTATGTTTCTAAAAATTTTAAATTGAGATATTTTGAGATGAGAAATTTATTGGTTCCTTTTTATTCCTCTTTATATTAGCTTTTCGAAGCATCCCTTTTTTCATTGGCCAAAGAGGTGCTGGTTTAGGGATCATACAATCAGTCGAATCAGCATTTAGAATATGTCCTTGAAAAATTAGTTCATCTTCTTGACACTTTTACCTTTCATCCCTTACTGCATCTGTATCTTCATAGGTTGGTTCAGTCAATTCTATCGACGAAAAAGTTCTCATTTGGTGGTTGTTACATGTACAACAATACATGTATCATACAATAAGTCACTCTTTAAGACTTATCATTTGTTGGATGGTGAACAAGAAATATAAAAGTTTAATAAGGTCGTTTCCAAGTGGTTGAAAATTTAAGTGTTAATGTCATCTTCACTTTAAGTAAAACTATTACCATAATAAATGTATTAAATTTTATTCTTGACACAATTATGAGCTTAGTTAGTGGAGATTTTTTAGTTAAAATTGTGCATCAAACGTATTCATGAGTCCATAAAACATGTATTATTTCGTTAAAGATTTTGTTTGAAAATGTAGTTCTTGTGAAGAAATGGTCCAAATATGTATTTTTGAATTTACTTATTCAATTCACTTGTTTACTTTGTGACATGCTAAATTAGGTCACAAGGTTCTAATATAATAACAAGATTGTTAAATTATAAAATGATTCCTTACAACACGAATGATACAAATAAATGTAAAATGTAAAGAATCTAAAATGATTAAAAGTCTTATCAAAGTGTGAATAAGATAAATATTTTAGAACTCATTCAAAAAGACATATTTGAATTAAATATTATGTTGACTAGGGTAGAAAATAGGTATTTTATTATCTTTATTGATTATCACTCAATACACTTATGTTTAACTTATGAAACATAAGCATGAAGCCTTCGATATGTTAAGACTTATAAAAACGAAGATGAGTATCTCTTAATCAAGAAAAATGAAACACTTATAAGTAATAGAGATTTTAATTAAATTTGTGAACAACAAGGCATAATACATCAATATTATGTACCTAGGACACCCAAAGTAAATGGTTTGACTAAAAGAGAAAATATAACATTAGTTTGTGTTATCTTATGCTAAGTTTTCATTTAATTTATGGGCAATACTTCGTTCAATGCATGTAGAATTTAGATAGAATCTCGTCAAAGTTTATAAAGTTATCTCCTCACGAACTGTGGGAAGGAAGAAAACCCTACACTGGATACTTAAAAGTGTAGAGTGTCTTGTGTATTGTAAGTTAATGGACTCTCAAATTAGTGACAGATCTAAGGATTCAAGTGAGCATGAGGGAATCCAAATGAACATGACCGGTCGTTATATAACAAGAAGAAGAATTTGGTCGCTTAATTAAAATGAAAAAAAATTCTGCGATTCCAGCATGAGTGGTTGAATAGACTCGCCACTAGTTGACTCCGCAACTGCCTAAAAAGATCAAGTAATGTGTCTTTTTAATATGAGTTAAATGTAGTAAATCCTATAAATTACTAAATTTGGAGACCAATGTGGTTATTAATCCAATGATGTGGAGTTCTTAGGCAATTCATATCTTCAAAGAAAACTTATAGAGAGATTCTTATCTCTAATAGAACACAAGAGGAAACATATTTTAAAAATATTGATGAATCTAGTGAACATTGAAGAAGCAATAGAATTCGAAAAGAAAAGAAAAGACATTAGGAATAGATGAAATAGGTTTTCAACTTACTTCACTTTACTTAGCAGAGAGAAATGAGAAGAATATTGTTAGAACAACATATCTTGTTCTAAAAGTGGAGACAGATCCTAAGAACTAGAAAAACTCTATGACTTCTCGTGATAGTATCTTCTGGAACTATGGAATTTAAGATGAAATGGATTCAATTCATCAAACAATACATGGAATATTGTTGATTTATCATCTGAATCTAGACTTATTTGGATGTAAATGAGTGTTTAGGAGAAAGTACAATATTGATGGTCTCTTAATACTTTGAAGCTAGATTAGTAGCTAAATATTATTAGCAAAAGAAAGAAATTGACTTTTTTGATACATATGCACAGGTAGCCAGAATAACATCAATAATAATATTATTCACATTTGTATACATATATGACCTTTATGTTCGTCAAATGGATGTAAATAGAATTCCTAAAAAGAGATATCGATGATGATGTTTATGTTTAACACCCGAAGGTTTTGTTCTAATTAGTCAAGAACAGAATATGTGCATGTTGGTAAAAAAATTTATATGGTTTAAAACAAGCACCTAAAAAGCGGCAAAAGAAGTTTGACTTATTTATTATATCATATAGTTTTGCATGAGTAGTGTAGATAGATGTTTTTCAAAGTATGTGATAAATATTTAGTATTTATTTTCTTGTACGTCAATGACATATTGTTTTTAAGTAAGCACATGTATGAAATAAAAGAAACCAAGAGGGTTATTGTCTTTAACATTCAAAATGAAGGATCTTGGAGATGTTGATAATATATTGGGCATTAAAGTGAAACAAACTAGTGGAGACTATTATATGAGTCAATCGCATTATGTAAAAAATGTCATAAATAAGTTCAAATACTTGAATATAAAATAGTATAGTATCCCTCTTGATCCAACCTCCAAAATCATGAAGAATAGTGAAATAACGATACTGAATTGGAGTATGCAAACGTTATAGGAATTCTTATGTATGCAGCTT
This sequence comes from Ligustrum vulgare, assembly GCA_963555705.1. Lineage (NCBI taxonomy): Eukaryota > Viridiplantae > Streptophyta > Magnoliopsida > Lamiales > Oleaceae > Ligustrum > Ligustrum vulgare. The sequence goes on along the minus strand of OY743173.1, from coordinate 20,952,144 downwards.
AATTCACAAGATCAGATATAGTATTTGTAATTAGTAAACTTAGTAGATTTACAGTAATCCAAGAGAGGAACCTTAGAAGGTTATTGGAAGAGTTCTTTGTTACTTAAAGAAAACAGAAAACCTAGGTCTACAATATTTCATTTTGTTTTGCTATTGTTGCCAGTTGGATATCTAGGACTACTAAAAGTAATTTACTTCGGGTTGTATGTTTACTCTTAAAGGAGATCCAAATCTTCTTAAAGGTATAAGAGAAAACATGAATAATATGTTTAACCAAAGAATTTGATACCAAAAAAGAAGCTGAGTAGCTTAAGAATCTTCTATATGAGATACATTTAGAATCGAAGAATACATCTTCAATATCTATTGTGTGATAGTCAAGACACGTTAACGAAAGCTTACAGTAAGCTATCTCATTTCTAGGTTCTTACATTGGGTTTAAGCCAATAGCAATTCCATATTCGAGAAAATAGTCATAAGAGGTAGGGGAAAAATAAGGTAGGCTTCTTCAAAAATTCCAGTTAGTAAAATAAGTCAATTTGTTTATATATTTTATTCTTCCAGTTCTTCAACATCAAAGGTTTTCTTTCTTTGTATCAATTCTCATGTCTTCCTTTTTGCGATAATTCTTGTAGTGATGCCCAAGGCACACTATACAAGGTCAAATTGAAGAATTTTCTTTAGAGATGAGTTTTCGATTCATAAGAAAATGTTTTATTGGTGCTGACACTATTTTATGATAATTTGAAACTTCTGAATTATAGTAGCGGTAAATTAATAGAGAAACTACTAATCCATCTTTGATGTAGTGGAATTTAGGCTATAACCTACCTACCTTTTTGGTTTCTTGATTTTCGCCTCACACAATATTGTTAACAAGTTTCTGCAACCTCAACTAAACCTTTTTCGCTAAATATCACCCAACAAGATTTATGTAAACAAATTCATAATTTGAATGTAATAGACACCCAGAGAATATGGCTTTATAATGCTCTCAAATTTCTCTTACAATCTAAATGAAGCAAGATTTAATCATGCAGTTTTGTATGCCAAACAATTTTGAAATTTGGGTTCACCACTACGACACTCATAATCAATTCCAAAACACCATTCTTCTTTGCTTCTCGCAGTTAAGAGTTCACTACAACAAACTTAGCCTTTTACGGCGTGCATTGTATGCCATAAAAGCATTTTTACGGCGTTCAAAGGCATGCCTTAAAAGGTCACAATGTAAAAACATACATTTACGGAGTGCAAAGCCGCACACCATAAACACTTAATGGCATGCAGATTTGCACGTCGTAAACTTATGATCACGGCATGCAGCACTGAACACCATATAGGTTTATAGCGTACAAGACGCACACCGTAAATTATAATTTGAAAAAAATCTGTAAATTATAATTCCAAAACACCTATAATAATAATACAAAATTATACACATTAATGCATATATTATCAATAAACGTAATTTCAACAACAAACAATATCTTAGTAAAATTCAATGCAATATACAAAAATTTAGATTTCACATAACCTACTCAAAAATTTAGACAGGAATGTCAAAAGTTCTTTCGCTACGGTACTCTATTTTTGCACATAGTAAATAATCTAAGTTTACTGCGTGCCTTATATGTATGCCGTAAATGCATGCTGTAAAAAGTTACTAATTGAGTTCCAGTTAGAATCATCTACTGGGATGCACACTAAAGCTCATTACTCTGCTGTTGGGTTCGAAAAATAGAGCTTTGAAACAAGTTCTATACACTTTTCTGGAAGGTTTGTGAATGAATTTCAACATGGTACTAATTATTAACTAAATTGATAGCTTTGATTCATGCTTAATTGAGCTTGACCTCAAATGTATCCAGTTGTTCCTTTCTAGATTGAATTGAGCACTGATGTTCAGTTTAAGGTCATCTGAACTCCATTGCTACCAAACTCTACAAATACATGCTGGATGAGCCCGACATCTTATGGTTCAATGGACCGGGAGCCGTGAAACTGAAGACCTAGCCAATTTTTTATATTTGTGCCGGATATCATATGTGAATTTTACACAATACTAATGTATTGGATTTTTTCAGATTTTTATGTTCTTCATTGCTTCATTAAATTTCCATTAAGAAATATGAAGTTTTTATTTTTAAATTGTGTATTTTCATTATGTGTGCAAACTGTTTCTAATCATAGATTTGTCACCATTATTGTAGTCTATATTGAGCAACATATTTTGATATGCAACTTATTGAAACAGAGATAGACATGGACTAATGTGAACATCCCTAAAAGATTCAATACACATGTGAATAAAAAGGGAAAACACTCTTTATAAGTTAAAGAGAAAGAGGGATACGTTCTCTTACCTTCTGGTGAATATTCCATAATTCATGGGCATGGAGTTATAGTACAACAACCTCACCAATAATATGAGGGATGAAGCTCATGCAGAGTATATGAAAAAGAAGTGAGAAAGCTTTTAGATCTAACAGTTTTTGTATGTATATTGTGTATCTTAGATTTTGTGTATATATAGTCTGGTGACTTCTTGTATTCCATATCCGAAAATAATATTGAAAATACAAAATTTTACATAACCCTGTGTTTTCTAAAGTTCCACTTGGTATCAAAGCTAAGAAATGGCCAACTCTAACCCCACATATCAGTCTGCTACCTCTAATTTCAACTCCATAATGCAAACACCAGCTCTAGTAAACAAAATTGCTCCCTTTGGAATGAACTCAACCTACATCAGTGGAATTAGGCAGATTAAAATTTCTTTTGTGGAAGAATGTGGTAATACCCATCATAAGAGGCCATGGTTCAGAAGGTTACTTACTAGGAACAAAGTAGTCCCCATCTCAGCAGATCAACACACAAGTTACCACTGAAGCAGGTGCAGCAGTTGAATCAACTCTCAATCCTGAATACTCCTAATGGATCTCTGTGGATGAACTGCTAATGGGTTGGCTATATTCCTCCATGTGTGTGATCGGTTGTACTAGCTCAAATGAACTATGGACTGCTATCAGTTAAAATTATGGAATTCTAAACAGATCTAAGATCACATTTCTTACTTCAGAATTATAGAGAGCTAGAAAAGGATCCATGACTATGGATTAGTATCTTACCTTGATTAAACAAATAGCAGACAATCTGAAAATTGTTGGAAAGACAGTTGATCATTCAGACTTAGTTACCCAGGCGCTTGCAAGACTTGATGAAGAATATACACCCATTTTGGTGTAAGTCAACAGTAAGGAAAATGTATCCTGGCATGAGTTGTCATCAACTCTCTTGACATTTGAGAGTAGACATGAATATCTTAGCTAGGTTAGAAATAATTTTTTGCTCCATTAATTTGACTAAAGGAAGAACGAACAACTCAAACTACTATGGTGGAAGAAATAATAAGGGTGGTAGAAATCAGAACTTCAGAGGAAGAACTAGAGGTAGAGGTAGATTTGGCAGATCAAATGAGGGAAAATATATCCCTGTCAAATATATGGATTAAATAATCACACAGTAGCATGGTACTTTAACAGAATGAATGAAAAATATATGGGAAAGAGACCTGCAGAGCAGGGCTCAAACCCCTCTGCCTTTATTGTAAAACCAAGCACAGTACAAGATCATGCCTTTTATGCAGATACAGGAGCCAGTCATCATGTTACAATCCATAAGGGCAATATAGAAAAAGCAAAATAATACGCAGGTAATCAAAAATTGGTTATTGGCAAATGAAACTCTTTACTTTTCTCACATATTGGAACAACAAAGTTTGATGTAAACTCTAGAAAAAATCTATTGTGATAGTAATGTCTATTGTGATTTTTTTTCCTGGTGAATGTATTGTGAAGGATTTACAAACAAGGAGAACACTGGTGAAGGGGAAGCTAAGGATGGACTCTATCAATTGAATCTGACCAACCATCATCCCAGTCAACCTCAAGTTAGTTCATCCTACTACAAAGCACTCAACACTACTCTAAGCCAACATAAAGGAATTGTCAAAATTACTGATCTAGATGTAGAAATCTAGCATTAAAGTCTAGGACACCCTCAACTCTCTACTCTGTGGCGAGTCTTATAAGTCTGTAATAAAGTTAGAACCACTATAAATAAGATTTCCTTTCGTGAAGTCTGCTAATTTGGTAAATTACATACACTTCCATACAATTTATCTTCATCTCATCAAAAATTCCCTTGGACTTAAGTCACATTGACGTCTGGGGTCCAGCTCCCTTAAATTCTACTATAGGGTTCAAATATTATGTAATTTTTGTAGATGATTGTACTAGGTACACCTGGATCTACCCTCTAAAACATAAAACTGAAGTTTGTCACCACTTCACATCTTTTAAAAAACTTGTTGAAAACCAATTTGAAAGAAAGATTAAGATCGTTCAAAGTGATATGGGAGGTGAATACAAATTCTTAAACCAGATAGAAAAAGAAGCAGGTATTGAACTGAGATATTCTTGCCCATACACTTCAGCACAAAATGGCAATGCAGAGAGAAAGCATCGACACATTACTGAAACGGGTCTGACTTTACTTACCCAAGCACATATGCCCTTATTTTATTGGTGGGAAGCTTTTTCTTCAACAACCTATCTTATAAACTGATTACCCAGTCAAATATTACAACACAAAAAAACCCTATGAAGTCCTTTTTAAACAGAAAAAAACTACCAGTCCGTTAAAATCTTTGGCATCGCTTGTTATCCATGCTTAAGACCCTATCAATACCATAAATTTGACTTTCACATACAGAAATGTGTATATCTAGGACCTAGTACATCTCAAAAAGGTTAGAGGTGTTTGAACTCTAATGGTAGAATCTACATGTCTAGACGTGTTGTATTTGATGAAAGATCCTTTCCCTTCAAAGGGGTTTCATCAACAAGAAACAAGAACTTAAACATTCTCCTATCACTTTCAACCGAATACCCTTTGAAATTAACTCTCAAACTCCAATAGATTCAATTGATAGAATACAAACAGTAGCTGATCCTTCATACAGAATCTCTGAAGTAAACATTGAGGGTCCACATGATGAGGTTTGAGACACTAATGAAGTGAATCACTTGTTAAAAGATCAAATCACAATAAAATTCAGGATGAAGTATCAGAAGATCAGATTGACATAAATTTTGATTCTCAAGATCTAACCAATAATCAGATTGTAAAATCAGTAGCTCATCACATGGTTACAAGAGCTAAGGCAGGAGTATTTAAACCAAAGTTCTATTCTATTACTCTATCAGAATGTCTAGATGAGAAGGAACCAGTGTCTGTGGAAGAAGCATTGTGCAGTAAAAGGTGGGGTGAAACTATGAAGGAGGAATGTAATGCTTTGATAGAGAACCAAACTTGGTCTTTAGTACCATGAGAGCCTAAAATGAAAGTTATTGGATGTAAGTGGTTGTACAAGCTAAAGTTTGATGATAAAGGAAACATTCGAAGGCACAAAGCTAGGCTAGGAGCTAAAGGTCTTCTACAGACCTCTGAGATTGATTACTATGAAACCTTTAGCCCAATGGCTAAAGCACCAACCCTGAAGATTATTCTAATTATAGCAATTTCTAAAGGTTGGGAAATCAGGCAAGTGAGCATAAATAATGCATTCCTCAATGGGAAACTTCGGGAAATAGTATTTATAGAATAGCCTCATGGTTTTGTTGATCAAACGTAGCGAAGTTATGTATGCAAAATCATTAAGGCTCTGTATGGACTAAAGCAAGACAAATTGAAGGAAGCATTGCTAAATTGGAGTTTTGAACTGTACAAGGCAGAATACTCAATTTTTTTATCAAGTTTCACAAGATTATGTGGTATACATGTTAGTATATGTAGATGGCATTATAATAACATAAAATTGTAGAAATAAAATACAAGAACTAGTTGAAAAATTAAATGTCACATTTGCTTTAAAGGACATGGGAAGTTTGAAAAACTTTCTTAGAATAAAATTCCAAAGAAATGAATTTGGGTTACATATGTCACAAAAAACATATGCTACGGACATGTTAAGGAAGTTCAGTTTCGAAAACTTGAAACCTAGTGTGACTCCAATGGCATCAAGGAAGTTAATTAGCAAAACAGAAGGTGCAAGTCTAAAGAATCCGACACAATTTAGGAGTGCATTTGGTGCACTGCAATATCTAATATCGCCTTTGTTGTTAACACAGTAAGTCAATACCTTCAACATCCTACATATACTCATTGGAATTTACTTGAAAAATTTTAGATACATCAGAGGTAGGACAGACATGGATTGACTATTCAAAGTGACCAAAATCTAAATATTGTGGCCTATGGGGATGCAGACTAGGCTTCATGCCTAGATGATAGAAAATCGGTAGTTGGATATTGTATCTACTTGAGCTGTAATCTAATTTCATGGAGCTCAAAGAAACAACAGGTTGTTGCTAGGTCTAGCACCGAGGTAGAGTATAAATCCCTAGCAAACACCACTATTGAAATTGCTTGGACGCAATCCTTTTAATAGAGCTACAAATCACTCAAACAGAAACACCACTGATATAGTGTCACAACATAGGTGTAGACGCACTAGCTTCCAATCTAGTATACCACGCGCAAACTAAATACATCAAGTTGGATGTTCATTTTCTTCGAGATATGGTTCTTGCGAAGAAACTCAAATTAACTACATCCCAACTACAGATCAAGTTGTAGACATTTTGACAAAACCTCTACACAATTCCAGACACATCTACCTAAGAAACAAACTGGAGTAAACTCTGTTACCCCCACTTTGAAAGGGGGTACTGAAAGAGAGATGGACTTCGACTAATGTGAACATCGATAAAAGATCTGATACCCATGTGAATAAAAGGGAAAACACGCTTTATAAATTAAAGAGAAAGAGGGATAAGGTTTCTTACTTGCTAATAAAAATTCCAGAATCCATGTGTATGGAGTTACAGTGCAACAACCACACCATATTTTCAGGGAAGGAGCTCATGCAGAGTATATGAAAAAGAAGAGAGAAAGATTTTTAGATCTAAGAGTTTTTGTATGTATATTTTGCATCTAAGATTTTTTTTGTATATATAGTCTGGTGGCTTCTTGTATTCCGTATCCAAAAATAATATTGAAAATATAAATTTTTAAATACCTCTGTTTTTCATCCACTCAACTGACCATATCATACCTAATTAATTTCCAAGTAATATTATAGTGGTTCTATTGTTTAAAAGATAATGTCGAGAGTGCCTTTGGGCTTCTACTTCATAGTTTCATAGTTCATTAGTAAGTCTACTAGGTGTATATTTTCAGAACCAGTATCAGCCCTTCCTATATAATTTTTTTTTTCAAATGAGTCATTTCCTTTTGTTCGATGACTGCAATATGTATGATATGTAGGGGCCTTAGTCTTGACACATATCTGATTCATCCTTTTAACTGCCTTAGTCTTGACACATATCTGATTCATCCTTTTAACTCATTTCGTGTTTTGAGAGCTTAGCTCAGATTTGTTACTTCTTCTCAGTTCATTGGTAGCAATCTAAGACACAAGACATTTCTTGTATGAAAAGGTATTTAGTGATACTTGGAGTTGATGTCATTGAGAATTAGTAACCATAATTCTATTTTTATCAAAAGCAATTAAATAAGAAGAAAAGAAAAATAATCAAGAAACGCAAGATTTATAGATGTTCGCCTCAATGTCAAACTATGTCTTCTTTGCTACTACAGGAATCCAATATAATGAAAAAAAAATGTTTTACAAGAGAAAATACATACCTATCTTCTCTAACCTCTCTTTTTCTCTCTCTATTTGATGGATGATAAAATACTAAAGGATTGCCCATTATATAAGATTGAATAGAGGCAAATTCATATTACACAAGGACTCTAATTATCTAATAAGGGCATATTAACATTACACAAGGATTCCAACTATTCAATAGGTGTAAATCCACATTAGACAAGACTCATATTATTTGATAGAATTTTACAAGAACATAATTTCCTAAGTTGTCCTTAACTAGGATTTTTGTCGGTCACATTATCTAGTTATCAAATAATTAGGCTTTACAACTTAACAATCTCCTTCTTAGAGAGTAATTCCCCATGAATAACTCCTCACGGCAGTAATAACTTATCAATTCTTAAAAGAGAAGTCCAACTAAAACAGAAGGTGGCATTCATTGGATGCCACTACATATCGCAGCAACGTCCTTCGACACTGCCGAAAAACACAGCGCCATGTGCTACTATTAAGATGCAGCGGCAACATGCGACATTGGAGCAAAAATAGCGTCCTACATCACTTCTTGAGGAAGGAAATAACGCTAGACAGCGACGATCCCTACTATAGATTGGAAATTGTCGACGCTGGCTAGAGGAGATTTAGGGTTTCGAAAGGATGTTTGGATGCTGGAGCTTCAATTCTGTAGATTCATTTCAAGAAATCAAGTTGCAATTTTTAAATAAAGGGTCTGTCATGCAATTTGTCATATTGGAGGTCATGTTTGTAATTTTAAATTAGGTTAGAATGCTATTTTTTAAATGGGCTTTGAATGCAATTTTGAAAAGGGTTTTAAATTAGATTTTCATACGGGTTTGACCCAATTTAAAACTTTGATCAAAATTTAGTACTTTTGACTCCATTCAAAATTTTATTTTAAAATTCACGAATTTTAAGGTGGCGTTCTTTTTGTATTTTATTTTGTATTTTCATTTTCGAAAATGTTTTATGTTTCCTATTTTTATTTTTGTTTTCAAATTTGTTGAAGACGTGTTTGATTAATTGGTTATTAATTGAATTTTATTTTAGAATTTATCCTAAATTCAATTAGTCCTAAAATCTTGAAATTGGAGTTGTACTCTTATTTAGTATTTAATTTTAAGTAAACACATCAACTAAAATAATTGATTAATTTGATTAATTAATATTAAGTTGAATTTTATTTTATTTTAGGAGTTATATCCTTAATTAAGATGTTAATTTGATTTTTTCTAAATTGTAATTAGAGTTGGACTCTAAATTTGGTATTTAATTGAAATGTGATTTTAATTTAACAGATCCACTAAGTTATTTAATTAATTTGATTGATTAATTATTGTTCTGATCCGTTTTGTCAAAATTAGTTTAGGTTGGGTATGCGTACCTATTACTAATTTGTTTGAGCTTGCAAGCTCTGTTATAAATATGGGCATGTGTGCCAACAAGTTTATGATACAGGTTGCAATTGGGCTACAAGAAGAAAACTATTATAGGATACAGATTGTAGCAGGAGATGGAGATTATTGTATTTTAGCATTCAATGATCGAATACAATGTCTCACAGGAATTGACCAACTAATCTTCTTCATGACTCGAGAAGACTAGATAGATATTGTCCATAATCATTTACAATAATATTACGTGTATGATTAATTGCATGGTTGATGTTAGTTAATATCCATTGGAATGATGAGACCAAGTCCCCCACTTAAAATAAAATTATATTAAGTTCTATGTTTTTCATTGTTATAATGAAAAACCAGATTCTACTATCGACACCGCTTGTTGAATTACTCAAGGATGCTCGTTGTTGAATATGTTTTTCATTATGAAGTATCGGATACTTCTGAACAATGGGTTGGACTTAACTAAAATTGTATCCCTTATTGAGTAAATCAAAATGAATATAAATTTTGGTAGCATTTATTAAATTCCTATTGGTTGCTTAATACAAAGTGCATTCTATTGTTATAGTGAAAAAATAGAATCCCCCCTCGAAGTTAGTATGTTGAGTCACTCATGGCTACAAGAGGACAAATATGATTATCACTATGAAGCATAAGATATTTATGAACAATGGGTAGAATCTCACTGTAAATTTTCTTTTGTTGAGCCACTCAAAGAGATTATATTTTGGAAGTACAGTCAAGTAAACACATAAAATGTGTGTGATAAAGAGTTTTCTATTCAATGATCTAGGAGTCACATGGAGATGTGATTCATAAGAGTGTCAACGTGGATATTTTACTAGGACTTGTTGAGTCATTCAAGATTCTAATAAAACAAAAGGGGGTCCTAGCTCACTATGAATATAATAGGATTCCACGAGATTAATGCAAAGGGTCATTAATTCTAGTAAAATAGTGGGAGCAATCAATTTAATAAAAAGAACTTATTAAATTGATTTGTTCATGATAATACATGATTCTATTTTTTTATTGATATTGTATGAGCTCTAAATTTGGGCTATCACTTGAATTTATCATTATTTTCAAACCTGGCCTGGCCAGAACGGATCGACCCAGGCCAGAAATCGGGTCGAGTCACCCTAGAAACACAGTCGAGTCAAACCTAGTCAACGACCCAGCCGACCTGGGAAACCCAGCCGATCCGATCGACCCAGACCCGGGTTTCATATTTTTTTATTTTTTAATTTATTTAATATTATTTAACGCCCAGGTCGACCCCGAGTCGACTCTGGGTTGACCCTCTAACCCTTGACCCAATTTCTCAGCCGGGTCGATGGCTAGGCCGGTTCTGAAAACATTGGAATTTATATAGTGTCATTGCTGTTAAACAAGTTCATTAAACATAAATCATTGGATGACATTGTTATTTGAGAACTGATCTCAAACACAATATGTAAAAGAATGCACTTCTCGAATATGAAAATAATAGGACACTAAATTAATAATTGTTAGGCTTTTTTAACCGAACTGAAGGGAGAACTTTGGTGAACCTTCTACTTCAATTTTCTATTTGATAGAGGTTAATTAATCTACATATTCAGTCATTCGAGTATTAGATACCTGATAATATGCAATAGCTAAAATTAAAAATGGTGATAGACCTGCAAGTAGGTAATAATGTAAATGTTACTTAAATAGATTTAGAAGTTATCACGTATCTTTCCCTTGGAATTAGACAAGTTGTTATTTTCAGTTCTTATGAAGAACATTCACATTTTATGTTTGGCCATGAATTGATTACCCTCATCAATTAGGAATAATAGTTATTCATTAATTTCAGTTGGAAGTTAGGGAAATCAAGACAATAACAAATAGTCTACATTCTGAATCTTGATAAGGTATAGAAGAAGTCACACTTAAATGTGCCACTTGACTGATTCAATTAATAGAAATATATATCTCACCTTTGAGGTAAAATAAAGTCATCTTTTCCTGGAAAAGGAATAATTGAATGGTTGATCCAATGGATTTATTACATTCGGATGTAAGTTTGTGTATGTCAGAATGGTCTTTAATCATTAGCTAACATTGACAACCATAGTTATTTATAATCTGGGAGTCTAAGAAGATCAAATAATATAGATATAAATTAGAAGGCCAAAATGGAAAAATATTCTAAACACTTAGATTGATCAAAGTGAAGAATACTTTAAGTGTCAACGCCAATATTATGTTATGTGATAAGTGCTTTATTAGCATGTATTTAATTCACTTATTATCCTATTTTGTTATTAGTTTAATCCTATTGAAGTATCGTTTAATGCATTTTCATTTATTGTGTTATACAGGATCGCAAAGAACGAAAAGAAAGGATACATGACCAAAGAAATACAAAAAAATCAAGAAGTGAGGTTCAAGGGCATATTCAAAGAGCTCCAAATCAATAATGGCATGTGGGAAGAAGATTAGATGCAAAAATTATGGTCAAAGAAGGTTTCGGGTGAAGTTAGAAATACAAAACCCGCAAGAATTGTGATCACGAATTTTAGTCATAGATTGAAGCTCAATTTTGTCATAGAATAATTTCGAATTTAGGAAGATCTATTTCACAAAGAATTGTAGATATTTGGGTTTTCTGTCCAACGCAACTTGAATCACCACAATCGGACTTCGGGAGAGAAAGTTATGACCAAAACATCGAACACAGGCACTTCTCGGCAGAAATACACTTACGGCCGTAAATGACAAAGTTACGGCCGTAACTTCCAAATTCCGGAAATTTTCAAAATCCCAATTACAGCCGTAATAAGGAAAGTTATGGTCGTAACTTGCTCTCCAAGGAATTTCCTTATTTGATTCAAGGTCTATCTTTGGTATATCTTTGGGGTAAAGTTAGGGAACGATTTTGAGAGTATTAAAGGAGGAAAATCACCACAAAAAGGAGGCTGGACATTGAGAAAAATATAGAGCATTCTTGGGAGATTTTCAAGCGCAAGAATATCAATAACGATGGAATTCATGAAGCATCTTGAAGAATCTAACACAACCATGCTAGGCTAAATTCCATATTTTGTTCAAAGGGGAAGTTGTGTCAATTTAATTATGTTATTTTCTTTTCCTACAAATTAGTAGCGTGAATTTGTTCCTTTATTTCAATTGTTGGATTATTATGTTTTGAATGTTCAATTGAGTTTATTTGATTAATAGTTTAATTTGGCCAATTGGATTATTGATCTTTGGATTCATGAATATGCTATGTTTAGATTCTTGATCCGTAATTGTCATTGAATCTTTACTTTAGTAGCAAATAAATCTCGTGCAGGTTTAGTAATAATTCAACTTGGATTAATTAATGCGAGCTTGTGTAATTAACGATCCAATTCAATCTATTCTTCTAAATTTTCATACTAGTCGTTCATTAAATCCTAAGAGCTTATTTAGGATTGTCCGTGACTAGAATTGGTTCGAAGAGTTTGTTTTGAATCAATACACATAAGGAAGAATTTAGATAATCAGAGCTTGTTGATTATTTATGAGTGATAATTGAATTAGGAATAGAAACACGTTACAAGGAAAAGTATAACATTAATTGAGGGCACAACCTAACCCGAGAACAAGATTTCTTCTCATATTAATTCTCTAGTCATATTTAATTATTTATTTTATGAATAGTTTTCATTCAAGCAATTCAAACAACAAACCCCCCAATTCCATTTTAATTGATCGAACAACTAAAATTAGTTTCCGTTCCTCGTGGGATCGACCCTTACTCTCACGACTACATTATTAATTAATATTTAGCAAGTAAGGAATTATTTATTATTTTGGTGCATTGCGACACGCATCAAATTTTTGGCGCCGTTGCCGGGGAACGATTAACCAATTTAGTGTTTAATCAATTAGAATTTTATTTTTCTGCATTTATTTTATTTTTATTTTATTTTCACTTTATTTATATAATTCTTCAAAAAAAAAATTTGAATTATTTTTGTGCTCCTTTACTTATATGCTTAAAACTCGATCAACTAATTGTGAACTTTTTGATCTTAACCCAGAAATTGAAAGGACTTTTCTACAGCAAAGGACAGCAACACAACAAATGGCAGCTAACAACATCAACAACAGAACTCTTAAACAACTAGCTACTCCCGATGTGGCTCAGCAACCATTGTGCATTACGTTTCCAACGGTAGAAGAAGGAAGAACCTTTGAGCTAAAATCCGGGTTGATCCACCTTCTACCTACTTTTCGGGGACATGCCGGTGAAGATCCATATAGACATCTAAAGGAGTTTCTTGTAGTTTGCGACAGTATGAGACCCACGGGCATTACCGAGGAACAAATAAAAATGAGAGCTTTCCCATTCTCATTGAAGGATGCCGCTACAGACTGGTTGTACTGTCTACCATCTGGATCAGTCACCACATGGAATGATATGAAGAGGTTGTTTCTAGAGAAGTACTTCCCTGCATCTAGGGTGGGGACAATCCGGAAGGATATTTGCGGGGTTCGTCAAAGCAATGGCGAGACATTATATGAGTACTGGGAGCGTTTCAAGAAACTCTTTTCGAGCTGTCCTCACCATCAGATCAGTGAGCAACTCCTGGTGCAGTATTTCTATGAAGGGTTAGCGCCAATGGACAGAAGTATGATAGACGCGGCAAGCAGAGGTACATTGATGGACAAGACACCGGAACAAGCACGAGCTTTAATCTCCAATATGGCTGAGAACACTCAGCAGTTCAACTCCAACAGGGATATGCAAGTTCTGCGCGTGAATGAGGTAAGTAGTTCCAATATTGAAAGTCAATTGTTTGAACTAACAAATCTTGTAAAACAACTTGTAGTAGGAAAGTTACAACAAGCCAAAACCTGTGGAATATGCGCGAATTTTGGACATCCAACAGATACTTGTCCAGTATTGCAAGAGGAAAACAGTGCCCAGGTGAATGCTGCAGAAGGTTTCCAGTTCCAAAGACAGCAGTACAATCCGTACTCTAATACCTACAATCCAGGATGGAGGGATTACCCCAACCTAAGCTACAGAATTAACAAGCCCCCGGGCTTCATTTCCAACAAACCTCAAGGTCAATTTCAGCAACAAGGAACCTTCCAACAACAGGGGCAATATCAGCTAAAACCTCAAGGCTCAGGTACTTCTCTTGAAGACATGGTAAAAGCCTTGGCATCTAATACACTTCAATTTCAACAGGACACCAAGTCCAGCATTCAAAATCTAGAAAACCAAATGGGTCAAATGGCTACTGCCATCAATAGACTTGAGGCACAAACCGGAGGAAAGCTACCATCTCAACCTGAAGTAAATCTAAAGAATGTGAGTGCAATTACTCTCCGAGGTGGAAAAGAGCTTGAAGAACCGCAACTGAAACCTACCGCAATCGAAGCGAAGGAAGTTGAGGGAAGGGAAGTCGGGAAGAACGACAGCACCTCAAAAAGCTTGCAGGTAAAAACAGATTCCACTTTAAATATTAAATTGACTCCACCTCCTTTTCCTAGCAGGCTAGCAAAGGCGAACAAGGAAAGCAAGGGGAAAGAAATCCTGGAGATGTTTAGGAAAGTGGAAGTCAACATTCCACTGTTGGATGCAATCAAGCAAGTACCCCGATACGCAAAGTTTTTGAAGGAGCTATGCACCAACAAACGGAAATTGAAGGGGAATGAGAAGGTGATGATGGGAGAAAATGTCTCTGCATTATTTCAAAGGAAATTACCTCCAAAATGCAAGGATCCTGGTATGTTTACAATCCCTTGTATAATAGGTGAAATTAAATTTGAGAAGGCCTTGATAGATTTGGGAGCGTCAATTAATGTAATTTCTAGGTCCACATACGCCTCTTTAAAACTTTCCAATTTAACTGAAACGAATGTCATAATTCAATTAGCTGATCGCTCTAACGCCTATCCGGATGGGGTAGTTGAGGATGTGCTAGTGCAAGTAGGAGGGTTAGTGTTCCCGGCTGACTTTTATGCGTTAGACATGAATAATGATCACTCTCCCAACTCCACTCCTATTTTGTTAGGTAGACCATTTCTAAAGACATCTAAGACCAAGATAGATGTCAGTAGTGGCACACTCACCATGGAATTTGATGGTGAAATGATTCAGTTTAATATTTATGATTCCCTGAACTACCTTGATAATGTTAATCCTGTTCATTCTGTTAATGTTATTGATTCTTCAGCACAGGAAACTTTCAAACTTGGTGGAAATGGTGAAAAGCCAGGTAAAATCTCGTGTATTACATTGCCAACTTCTGATTACATGCTTTTGCCCCCTGTCTTGCAGGCCCTAATGAAAAATATGAAAAAGAAGTTGAGCTTTGGAAATCCACATAATCCCGGTTGAAGGAGGAAACAACAAGTCTAGCCAAAGACAGTAAACAAAGGCACTGCTCGGGAGGCAACCCGAGAGGGGAGTTTCTTTACTC
Source organism: Ligustrum vulgare (assembly GCA_963555705.1). Lineage (NCBI taxonomy): Eukaryota > Viridiplantae > Streptophyta > Magnoliopsida > Lamiales > Oleaceae > Ligustrum > Ligustrum vulgare. The sequence goes on along the minus strand of OY743173.1, from coordinate 20,936,527 downwards.
CCTCAAATTTTTATTTTTTCTATTTTCATTTTTGTCATTTTCCTTATTAGTTAAAAAAAAAAAAAAATGTCCCCTCCTTTGATTCCATTCACATTCCCCTATTTTGTTTTGTATTGTCACGCTCCACATTGAGGACAATGTGGAATTCAAGTGTGGGGGGAATGATTATATATTATTTTTTGTTATCCCTATTTTATTCATCTTCATTCAATTTTTTTGTTAGTTAGCTTTAATTGTGCTTAGACCCACATTTCGGTTTAATAGGAAGCAGCCCCACTTATGATTATTTTTGAACCACCAATTGCATAATCGGATAAACAATGAGCACATAGAGATGAGTTTTCCAATAATTTCTGAATTAGTTTGAAAATTGGGACAAATTGAAAAATTTCTGCAACCTAATTGAGTCAAACCAAAATTGATATGATAAAATACCGCCCCGAGTAACTTCATTTTATCCTTATCCCCTAGATTTTGAGTTCGGAATGAAGACTGAGCAATGACCTATAACTCATAATTGGATGGGAGAAGCACATATAAACCATAATTTGTGAGCTTTTGAGCCTATGAGCTACTTTTACTCTTTATATTAAGCTCTATTTTTTTATGTGTGTCCTGCATGGTTGATTTGTTCTTGGATTTGCTTTTCTGTACATGCCGTTGTAGCTTCTTGGCTCAAGTGCAAAATATAGTAAAGGCATTAGGTTAAACCAAATTTGACCTGCTAAAAGGGCCTACCATGATACATGTACCAATAGAAGCCCTTTTGAGCCTTAGCCTTTCCTTGAAATTTTGATGCCACGCTACAAGCCAAGAAATACCCTTTCTTTCGCATTGTCTCTGTTTTGAACCCATAGAGAAGGGATTCGCAAGCTTTTGTTGATTAAGGATCGTGCTGTAGTCTAAGTCTAAGAAGTTGCAATGGTTATCTTGTGTTGGACGATGGTTGTGTAATGGACTGAATTCAGGGGAATGTAATTCTATCTCAAGCAAATTGGTGACTGCGTAATGATTTGAACAAAAGAGAAAAAGTTGCAGTCTGTACTCAAAAAAAAAAAGAAGAGAAAAAAGCAATAAAAAGGAGTTTAGTCAAGAAAATTAGTAGTTGAGGAAGTCAAACACTCAACTTGTGAAAAAAATAAATATATTCAAGTGTGAACAAAGTTGGGTAGAGTGAAACAATGAAGTTCATATTAAGGGGTGAAGGAAGTAATGTCATTGTGAATTGACTTAGTTTGCGAAATTCCTTCTCGACTCAGCCTAAATATATCCTTTTGTCCTACCTGACCCGAAGCCCCGTTACAACCAAATAAAGACCTTTACTTTGCACTTGTGTTATTGTTGGCTCCGGTTATGACATTTGAGCAGTCTGTGGTAATAGATTCTCCATGCAGTGAGTTGAGTGAAAATTCTCACCCTTATACACTTTGTGGGAAGAGAGAAATATCTAGTGAGGGTGTTAACTCCCATTACATATGCTTATGAGTGGTTTGAATTGCTTGGTCTATATTCTGTGCTTTTGAGTTGGCCAAAAAATAACACCCATGTAGTAAATCATTGATAGAGGTTAAGAGAGAACTCACGAGAGGTGGGAGGATACAAGCCACATTGGGAAATGAATTGGGCCGGGGGTATTGATTTTCATTTCTGTTCAGAGGATATTGGATGATGCATCTCTTGCACACACTAACACACTCCGGTTATGCAATTGAATTTTCATGCTAAAAGAGAAGTGGACTGTAACCTTGACTTTCCGATTGTAGGTCTATCTTTTTGTTTGAGTTATGTTTCTTTTCTTTCACATCATTATTCGAGGACGAACAATGGTTTAAGTGTGGGGGGATTTGATAAGTACTTTATTAGCATGCATTTAATTCACTTATTATCCTATTTTGTTATTAGTTTGATCCTATTGAAGTATCGTTTAATGCATTTTCATTTATTGTGTTATACAGGATCGCAAAGAACGAAAAGAAAGGAAACATGACGAAAGAATACAAAAAAATCAAGAAGTGAGGTTCAAGGGCATATTCAAAGAGCTCCAAATCAATAATGGCATGTGGGAAGAAGATTAGATGCAAAAATTATGGTCAAAGAAGGTTTGGGGTGAAGTTAGAAATCAAAAACCCGCAAGAATTGTGATCACGAATTTTAGTCATAGATTGAAGCTCAATTTTGTCATAGAAGACTTTCGAATTTAGGAAGAGATATTTCCCAAATAATTGTAGATATTCGAGTTTTCTTTCCAACGCAACTTGAATCACCACAATCGGACTTCGGGAGAGAAAGTTATGACCAAAACATCGAACACAGGCGCTTCTCGGCAGAAATACACTTACGGCCGTAAATGACAAAGTTACGGCCGTAACTTCCAAATTCCGGAAATTTTCAGAATCCCAATTACGGCCGTAACTAGGAAAGTTACGGCCGTAAATTGCTCTCCAAGGAATTTCCTTATTTGATTCAAGGTCTATCTTTGGTATATCTTTGGGGTAAAGTTAGGGCACGATTTTGGGAGTATTAAAGGAGGAAAATCACCACAAAAAGGAGGCTGGACATTGAGAAAAATTGAGAGAAAAATATAGAGCATTCTTGGGAGATTTTCAAGTGCAAGAATATTAATAACGATGGAATTCATGAAGCAACTTGAAGAATCTAATACAACCATGCTAGGCTAAATTCCATATCTTGTTCAAAGGAGAAGTTGTGTCAATTTAATTATGTTATTTTCTTTTCCTACAAATTAGTAGCGTTAATTTGTTCCTTTATTTCAATTGTTGGATTATTATGTTTTGAATGTTCAATTGAGTTTATTTGATTAATAGTTTAATTTTGCCAATTGGATTATTGATCTTTGGATTCATGAATATGCTATGTTTAGATTCTTGATCCGTAATTGTCATTGAATCTTTACTTTAGTAGCAAATAAATCTCGTGCAGGTTTAGTAATAATTCAACTTGGATTGATTAATGCGAGCTTGTGTAATTAACGATCCAATTCAATCTATTCTTCTAAATTTTCATACTAGTCGTTCATTAAATCCTAAGAGCTTGTTTAGGATTGTCCGTGACTAGAATTGGTTCGAAGAGCTTGTTTTAAATCAATACACATAAGGAAGAATTTAGATAATCAGAGCTTGTTAATTATTTATGATTGATAATTGAATTAGGAATAGAATCACGTTACAAGAAAAAGTATAACACTAATTAAGGGCACAACCGAACCCTAGAACAAGATTTCTTCTCATATTAATTCTCTAGTCATATTTAATTATTTATTTTATGCATAGTTTTCATTCAAGCAATTCAAACAACAAACCCCCCAACTCCATTTTAATTGATCGAACAACTAAAATTAGTTTCCGTTCCTCGTGGGATCGACCCTTACTCTCATTACTACATTATTAATTAATATTTAGCAAGTAAGGAATTATTTATTATTTTGGTGCATTGCGACACGCATCATGTTATGTGAACATAATTTTCTAGCAAACAACTTTTTCACATACGAGTCGGCACAATGGTGTATCTGAAAAAGAGATTGAAATTGACACATCATTAATGAAGCCACACAAAATCTCCAAAAATTTTTTGGAGCTTTTCATTGGACACTTTATAATACACACTTGATCATGTTCCATAAGAATAAGTTGATCAAAGTCCATATAAGATATGAATTTGAAATGTCTAATCTTCTTTTCGTTTTATTTAAGACTTTAATACTTATTAGAAATATACTAGATTTGGATAAACTAAAGTTTCATCAAAACATAATATATATATATATATATATATATATATATATATATATTCCTATCAGAAAAGTAAGTTGAGAAGTCAGTGGGAATGAAAATGGAACATGAAAGATTTCATGATTTCACGTGTATATTTAATCGATTAAATAGCTAAAATCCATGCTTGCATTGGATGAGGCACGGATCGACGTTTGGGATACGCTAGCTCATTATAAAGGTATTAGGATCGTTTTTTATCCATTGAGTTACAAACCCTTAATTCCCAATATTGTATCAGTCATCAAGGATGATAAGCCTATATATACACAGAAGTTAAGTCAAATTTTGACTAAAAGGAGATGGAAGGAAGTCATGGAATCCGAGATGAACTCTATGTATGAAAATTAGTTTTGGAACTCATTTTATAGTAGCAACAATCCCACATCGCCTGCATAAGGAAAATATAACTAATTTATAAACTAGAAGACCATTCAAAATTGGTATGAGGCATTTTAAGTAAAAGCCCAAGATCAAAATTGTGTGGCTTAGGCCCAAAACAGACAATATCATACCAAGTGGATTAGGATGTTAAAAATGGTATCAGAGCCTAAGTCCAGTCAGGAGCATGGCTAATGAGGAAGTTGGGCCTTTTAAGTAGGGTTATTGTAGCAGCCACAATCCCACATCACCTAGTTAAGGGAAATATAACTAATTTATAAACTAAATGACCATTCACAATTGGTATGAGGCCTTTTGGGTGAAAATCCAAGAGCAAAATTGTGCGGTATAAGCCCAAAGTGGACAATATCATACCAAGGTGGACTAAGATGTTACAAACGGTATCAGAGCCTAAGCCCATTCGGAAGTGTGGACAACGAGGACGTTGGGCCCCTCTAGATGGGGTTGATTATAGCATCCACAATCCCACATCTACAGGATAAGAAAAATATGACTAATTATAAGTTAAAGGACCATTACCAATGGATATGAGGTCTTTTAGATGAAATCCCAATAGCAAAATCATATGATCTAGGCCCAAAGTTGACAATATCATATAAAGTGGATTGGGATGTTACACATTTGATATGCATGAGCGGAATAAAACCCATAGGATTTAAATGAGTTTACAAGAAAAATATCGACATGGTTGGTAAAGTTCATGATCATAGGACAAGACTAGTGGTAAAAGGTTACATGCAAAGCCAAAAGATTAAAAGCAAAACTAATGAGTTGTCTTTAATGAAACCTTCACACTAGTCATGATGTCAGAGTCAATTAGGATTACCGCTTGCAGTAACAACATACTGTGACTATGAGATTTGAAAATGGATGTCAAAATGCATTCCTTGACGGGAGTCTTAAAGAGAATGTGTATATAATAATCCAAAAGATTCAAACATAGTATGCAAGCTACAAAGATCTATAACGTGACACTATGTACGACACCTTCTATATTCTTGAGTACTTAAGATGCACTAAGAATACATTAGAAATTTGAAGAAATATAAACTTAGAATCTTTGTGTATAGAGATACTGCCCTACAGTCAAAGAAAGGATGATGAGAATTTTCATTCTGATTTTGAATTTACTTATAGTAGTTGTATGGTTAGTTTGAAAGGGTTCAAAAACAAGGAAGACAACTAAACTCTACTACCGAGACTAAATACACAAATGCTTGGGAAGCAATCCTGATCATTTTGATGACAATAGAGACATCATGCAAGTGAGGAAACTGACTCTCATAAATGATCTGGGTATGTAGTGAGGAACTACTATCTCATTTGAAGATTGTAGAAAAATAGAATTCATGGCCACCGACCTTGAGAATGTTGAATGTGTGAAGTTTCACATATCAAAGATACACCTGTAAGACCACTATCACAAGTACTATATATTGTAGATTGTTTGTTAACAACGTGATTAACTGATTTTTACTTATCTAGATTTAATTATTCGGTAATTAAAAATAAATTTTGCAATAAACACATTTTCACCTCCCTCTCTAAGTGTTGGATCAACATTGTTTATTTCAGTTTCTATTTAAGTGGCAAGTATTTTAAAATGGCCACATTGTACATAACTTATTTAAACACCTTGTCTAGGTTTTGTTAGATGGGGTTAGAATATAATTTTAAATAGTTGACACGCTTGTGACAAAAGAAGAATGATAAGTGGCAAAGATTTATTCGAACGACTAAAAGTATAATCAATGCTAGACACCTTCCAAAAATATAATGTGATAATGGAGATAAAAGAGGTGAAGAGAGTGTACGGAAGAGGAGAAAGGAAAAATAAAGGAGAGAGATGGACAAAACATTGCAGCATTTATTGTCGAAGGTGTTTGTAGATATCATGTTAGACATACTTCCAAAATAGATGCTGTCACATCATTTTTTTCTCATCCACTTCATTGCCACGTCGTTGGACATTTAAAATAGTGGGTACAATTGGGAATACTCTAGGGTGTATTTGATAGAAGATGGAAAAGAAAATGGAAAATATTTTCTTTTTCCATTTAAATTTTCTTACATCAACCCATAAGAAAATATTATCTTGGAAATTGACAAAAACATGCTTTAATTGATTGTACCTAACAAAAATTTTTCATGGCAAAATTTCCAATCAAACACTAAAGCTAGAAATTGTTTTCCTTGATTTGACATTTTTCATGTAAAATTTGTCCAATCAAACAAAGGTCTTCATTGAAGAGCATGCTTAATTGGGGACGGAACGGGGCGGGGCGGGACGGGACGGGGACCACCATCCCCGTCCCTACTCCGTCTCCGGTTTAGGAATACTCTCTCATCATCATCCCCTTCTTTTTTCAGAAATTTCCTGTCCCTATACTCATGTTCATAGAATGAATATGTTAGGAATTATATAAACTAAAGTATAACTGTAAAAACCACCTTTAACACTGGTACCATATTACCATGGTGCACATGGTTCCAGATTGCATTATATACAAGTATTTATTTAACTCAGAGTGTGTTTGTAAGGACTGTCACTTTGTGTCGTTACAATAATGCCAAAAAATCCTCCGCTGGAAGATGAAGACAGAGAGAATTGAAAAATATATCGAGACCCCTCATTTTAACAAAGTTTTTTGAGATTGTAAGTGAATAAAAGTTGTAAATCTAACGAAATTTGTAGTTAAAAAGAAAAAGAAAAAGAAAAAAAGTTTTATTCGCTTATAATCTCCAAAAAAAAGTATCAAACAAAGGGATGAGTAAAAAACTTAAAAGTGACAAATTATGGGCTTTTCATTTTTGTCATCATTTTGCAGGGTACTATTAATAGTATTTATTTGTTCCCCATCATCTTTTTCGAATATTTGACCCCATTATTCAACCATTTCTTTCTTGATTGTTGTCTTATTCTTTAGAGAAGAATTTGCTTTATATCCCGGGAGAGTGGGGGTGAGGTGAACTTGCGTCCGCTTGTCTGTCGCGTTGCCTAATTTTCAAATGGGAATTTCATCTCTTTTTCTTTCTGCAGAAAGCCAAAACGCCAACAATCATACTTTCATTTGGATCCCCTTACGTCATTTGTATCCTCGTTCTTTTCCCTTTACATCATTTGTGACAATTTTTTAGTGTAGAGAAGAGAAATTAAAAAAAGAGAATTAACTCACTACAAAAAAAATGTATACATACAGACAGTAATTTTCCAAATATCATAATACGTCGTCGTCTCGGTTTCATCGCCAACCAACTTGAACACTGTTTTGATCGTTCGAATCAATAAATCCATTTCGAGGAGCACATAGCCTTACGGATGTGAGTGCTTTGTCGAAGTGCTTAGCTTTAGTGCCAAGATACTCACTCCACGTTATTGGTCGATAGAGTGGAGGGTGAAACTGATCTACCAATTTTGGAAGTGGGGAGATTTTGGCACTCAAGGGTGGCCCATAAAGGTATGCTAGTGATAACCGATGTTCGGCCCGGTTCACAACGGCCCGGTGCCGAACATTTGTGTACAATCCATTGGATAATATATGTAGAAGGTCGCCTACATGAATCACTAATGCTCCGGGATGCGGAGGCACTGTGACCCATCCAAAGCCCTCCCGGAGCACTTGTAGACCACTTACGTTGTTGCTCTGGTAGAGAATGGTGAGTATTGTGGAATCTGTATGCGGTGCCAGACCCATAGCCCGGTCCGGTTCAGGACAGGCCGGATAAGAATTTATTTGTAGAGCCGCGCATCCCCCTTCAAATTCTCCTTGATCCGCCCACTTTACATCGTCTTTGGTTATTCCTAATGATCCGAGCATGAGCCACATCAGTTTTCCAGCTAGCTTTTTCATCTGGTTTTGATAAGCTTCAATTATGTCACTGAAAAGAAAATTTAATCCATAAGTATTAGAAGAAATATTGATGAACACATAAAGCCCTGTTTCACAATCATTAAATTATATTTTTTTTTTTTGGGAGAAAAAAAATGAGTTTTTAGAAAATCGGTAGTTAAAAAGTAAGAAATTTTTTTGAATTTATGTTCTGGGCATTTTATTGTGAGAATTTGTGGTTGAAAATGAATTCGAGAAAAAAACAGTTTTGTTTTAATTGTCAAACAGGGGCAAAGAGGCCAGAAAGACTGAAATTGAAATTTCTTTTATAATTTTATGTGCATGTAGACTGTGAAGTACCAGAAGTTTTTGTAGTCTTGGGGCCAAAGTTGACGGGCATGTTCTAATGGTGAACCAATAACTGTGAACCCTTCGGACCACATGAGCTTGGGGAAGAAGGAAGAAATTCGAGCCAAGCCGTAGCCGCTGGTTCCATCCGGAGAACGCGCCGCCTTAAGTTTTTGCTGCATGGGGAGAGAAAAGAGCCTCTTACTTTCTAACTCAACATCTTCAAGCAAGCTCTTACAAATAGTATGGTTGACCAATTGGAAAACCCCCCATGTTCTGCATGCATGACCTATAAGCTCCATGGCATTCTTGTTACTTAGATCGATGACAGGGACGGATTCGACATTTGGCACCTCAACAGGCGGCTGTTCGTCGCAAACCGACGTCCATTCATGGGAGTCGGGCAATTCCTTCATGGAGTTCAAATCCAAGTACTTGTGAGGGTGATTGAGGGGGTGGCTTCTGAAGGCTTGAGAGAGTAATCTTGAAGGCATAGTACTTTTGGAGATTTTATTAATAAAAGATTGAAAGAAATTGCTTAAACTTTTGGTTTTTGGTTCTCGTACTAGTTATACATGTAAGAGTAGTAGGGATAGAAAAGTGGGATAATGTAGAAGAAAATTTGTTGTGAAGAAATATGATGGTGTCTAATGAGTTTATATAGAAAAATGATGGAGATTGTGACTGCTCACTAGTCACTAGCTACTTGGATTTTGCATTTGTGGGTGTTTGTTTATGTGGGGTGGGGGTGGAGATGGGTGGGGTATTATCATAGGGTTACAAGATGGTGACAATAAGGTGAGTGAACTTGAAAAAAATACAAAAGTATGAAATGACTGTTTTGCCCTCTTCATGACAAAAAAGGAAGCATTACAACCTCACAAGAAAGACTTAGGGGTTTGATGGAAAACAAAGAAAGGCCTACCCGTCTCCATGTGCCAGTGTCGTATCCCCAAGCAGAAAAACATCTATATCATATCCTCTATATTTGGTCCTAATCCCACATCTTCTTAACTAGAAGACGGAAAAAACACTACCACTTTCTCATCTTTGGGTGAAAAGACAAGTCTATCCTAGTCCTTTGGGGTAAATTTACCACAGATTTCCAGGGCTATAGCCTTTTTATGATAAAAATTTTTATTTATAAACGATCACGTAGATACATCTAATTGGACAATTTTTTGAAAAGTCAACAATTTCTAATGGTCAAAGATTTTCACCCACTATTTTTTACATTCCAAAAAAATAGACCAGGGAAGTATTACCAGCCAGGTATCAATTTATAAAAAATATTTATAAATAACCATTTATAAACAGTTTACTAAATGAATGCTTAGTTTCAATTCTTGTCGAGTCACGTGATATCTCTAGAACTAATGAAATTTATTTAGCCTTTATTTGGTATATATTAAAATCATATTTTTAGTAAATTTAGATAAAAGTTGATGAGATGTGTCCCATAAAATATGTGATTACAACTAATTGTTAACTCTTTTTTTTTAGCAAGCCAACGACTTTAATAATTTGAAATCTCTTCCCTAGCACAGGATGAGATAGACAACAGAATACAGTCAGTCCAGAAAGTAAATTTAACTACAATAGATATGTAAGATCCAAGATTGTGGGCCACGTAATTCCTATTTCTAGGAATACAATGACAATGGACAAGAGCCAATACCTCATAATCCGACACAAATCAACAATATCATTCAAAAGACAAGCATAAGACAAAAAGAAAATATCACACTTAAGAGCTTCTATGACCCGAAGAAAGTCCGTTTCCACACGATTTACTTCCATCCAAACATGGACTTCATTGGTAATCAATCATACCACAATGAATCATCCACGTAGTCACCTTGTGACATGCCAGCTATGGATTATGTCATGTCATAAGAGTGTTAAAATAATAAATATACGTCTTTTGTCTTTTTAATTTGAAGATATTATGATAAACCTCATTCTATCAATTTTAAATTCTAGGATACAATTTAGCGGGTACCGTGATCGTTTATGGTATATGGCTGCAAACTAAGCAGTTTTTGTCAGTGACAATAGGTGACGAAATGTTAAAAGATTTGTGAAATTTTAATAAAAATTGAATTTCATTGACCAAATTAAGATAAATTAAAGTTTGACCAAATTGGGATATCATAAAAAGTTCAGTGACTTTTAATGAAATTTACCCCTAGAAACCATTATGCATGACTCGGCTTGGAGACTCAAAAGCTTGTTAAGACATGTTCAATATCTTTCAATAAAACCATCAAAATGACGTAAAAGTCATATGATATCCTTTCTATGTTGAAATGAAAACTTGATTTATGTGTTATTAAGTTGTTGGATAATATGTTGTTGTAATGTGTCACAGTCCAATTAAGTCCAATCAAGAAGTTCATGTTGTAGTAAATCCAATTTGGTGGTCCACTTTTTAGAATCCTTTATAGTTAGAACTCTCCATAGATTCTAGATGATTCACGCTCTAGAATTCTCTGCAGTTGAGCAAGTGGTAAAAGTGTGTAGAACTTAGAATTAAATAATATAGTTGAAAGAGTGTACAAATGTTCATTGAGCAATATAAATAGTGCTTTATTGACACTTGTAAGTATGTAAGCAAAAATAAGAATCTAGTGAAATTCCAAGTTCGTCCAAATAAAAGTCTTCTCCAAATACTCCTCTAAAATTCTCTTACATATCTCATCCTCTTCCTAACAAATTGGTATCAGAACTTGAGGTTTTTTGTATCAAATAAGTAGTGAATCTTGAAGTTCTCAAATATAGGAACACAACGGTGCAAAAATCACACCGATCGAAACTCGTTTGCGCCTTCAAATCGCCTCTGAAAGTTGCTGTCTAGAAATCGAGTCGACACACCAGTCCACTGAGTTACACTAAATCAAGCAGAGTACTACTGAGTTTAACCAAGTCAGAGGCTGTTCCGAGTTTTTTTGAATTTCTGAATTCATCTACGAAGTCAAATTTCTGAAATTCCAATTCTATAGAAAGATATGATAAGCAATGGTATGATTCCTTTTCAAGTTCCAACACTTGAAAAGTGCAACTATGACAAATGAAACATTAAAATGAAAGCTTTGCTCTGGTCACAAGATTTATGGGAGATCGTAGAGAAAGGATACAATGATCCAAATGAAGTTATCACCCTCACTCATGCACAAAGGGATATGTTGAAGGACATAAGAAAGATAGACAAGAAAGCTCTCTACAGTATCTATCAATCACTTGATGGAGTTCGAGAAGATTTTGAATGCAAGAACTTCCAAAGAAGCTTGGGAAGCTTCAAACCTCATACAAAGGGGCGGAGAAGGTGAAGAAGGTTCGCTTGCAAACTCTAAGAAGTGAGTTCGAATTTCTACAAATGAAATAATTCGAAACTATTTCGAAATATTTTTCTAGAGTGTTGGCGGTGGCTAACCAATTGAAAACAAATGGAGAGAATTTGGATAATGTTAGAACTATGGAGAAAATTTTACGGTCTCTAGACCAAAAATTTGAGCATATTGTGGTCCCAATTGAAGAAACAAAGGATTTAGAAAGTATGACCATCGAGGAGCTCACAAGATCGTTCCAAGTATATGAAGAATGTCAAAAGAAGAAACAAAGTACATTGGAGCAAGCACTACAAACAAAGCTCACGTTGAAGGAAATAAATGGAGGCAACAATAGAAGAGGAAGAGGACGTGATCGTGATCGTGATCGTGATCGTGGTCGTGGTCGTGGTCGTGGTCGTGGTCGTGATCTAGGAAGAGGAGAATATAGGACAACCAACAACGAAGAAAGAAGATAAAATACATTTTTAAGGAGAGGTCGTGAAAGAGGTAACAATTCAAGGAAAATGTATGAAAAAGCTCAAGTCAAATGTTATAATTGCCAAAAGTTTGAAAATTTTGCTAAGGAATGCAAAACTAATAATCAAGTTGAAGAAGAAGCAAAATATTGTAGAAGATGAGAAGAAACTATACTCCACATTGCTATTGGCGTACAAAGGAGGAGAAGGAAGGAAAGTCACCTCTTGGTACCTTGACACCAGGGCTAGCAATCATATGTGTAGAAATAGAAGCATGTTCGTGGAGCTCGATGAATCGGTGAGTGGAAATGTCACATTTGGTGATGAATCAAAAATTTCGGCAAGAGGCAAAGATGATATTCTTATAAGCTTGAAGGATGGAAGTCACCAATTTATTTCTAATGTTTATTATGTGCCTAACATAAAAAATAACATTTTGAACTTGGGACAACTTATGGAGAAAGGTTATGATATCCACTCTAAAGAAATGGTGCTTTTCCTAAAATATGGTAAAAATAATTTGATTGCTAAGGTGCCCATGACAAATAATAGAATGTTTTTATTAGATATTCTAATATTGCAAAATGTCTGAAAGCTTGAGTGAAAGATACATCATGGCTATGGCACCTAAGATTCGGGCATCTCAACTTTGGTGACTTGGAGTTACCATCGAAGAAACAAATGGTGCGGGGATTGCTATCAATTAAGAACCAAAATCAATTTTGTGAAGGATGCCTACTTGGAAGGCATTGTCGAAAGAGCTTTCCAAATGAAGCGGCACCAAGAGCAAAGAAGCCACTAGAACTCATTCATACGGACGTATGTGGGCCAATCAATCCTAAATCGCTCGCTAAGACCAGTTATTTCCTTTAATCTATTGATGATTTAGTAGAAAAACAGGGGTTTATTTTCTTAACTCTTAAGGAAAAGTCTGAGGTATTTGAAGTTTTCAAGAAATTCAAAGCATTAGTTGAAAAGGAAAGTGACCTCAAAATTAAAGCTATTAGATCTGATCGTGGAGGAGAATTCGTATTGAGGGAGTTCAACAAATTTTGTGAAGATAATGAAATTCGACAATTCCTTTTGATTCCAAGATCTCCCCCAACAAAATGGAGTTGTCGAGCGGAAGAATCGAACCATTCTCAACATGGCTCAAAGCATGCTAAAGAGTAAGAAGTTGCCAAAAGAAGTTTGGGCTGAAACGGTAGATTGTGCTGTTTACTTGCTCAACCGAACACCAACTCGAAGCGTGTGGGGAAAGACACCTCAAGAAGCATGGAGTGGAAGAAAACCCGACATATCACATTTGAAAGTCTTTGGAAGCATTGCCTATGCACATGTACACGACCAAAGGAGATCCAAGCTCGATGACAAAGGTGAAAAATTTCTCTTCATTGGTTATGATTCAAGACCTAAGGGATACAAGCTGTAAAATCCAAGCACAAAGAAAGTCGTCATTAGTCAAGATGTTTAATTTAATGAAGAAAGACTCATGGAGATGGGAGACACAAGAGGATGACTACACCTTCCCATCATTTACCGAAGAAGAAGAAGAAGAAGAAGAAGAAGAAGAAGAAGAAGAAGAAAGAAAGAAAGGAAGGAAGGAAGGAAATGCAAGAGCATACAACCCCACCATCTTTACCACAAGCAAGAGTTCAAGAAGACTTACCAAGTGGAAGTTCAAGCACAACATCGAGGAGACCACATACATGGACATTGAAAGAACTGTATGAGTTAAATGAAAATAAAAATGATCTAAGATTAATTATTTCATTGGCCACTCAAATAAATGAAAAATTAATAAAATGGATGTGAAATCCGCCTTTTCAAATGGTTATCTTGAAGAAGAAGTTTATGTTGAACAGCCTCTTTGTTATGAAGTGAAAGTAGAAGAAAATAAAGTCTTAAAATTGAAAAAAGCTTTATATGGGTTAAAACAAGCACCGAGAGCATGGTATAGCCGAATTCAAAAATATTTTCAAAAAAATGATTTTGTTAAGTGCCCACATGAACATGCTCTTTATATAAAGGTGAGTAAAAATGGTGATATGTTGATTGTATGCTTATATGTTGATGATTAGATCTTTACTAGAAATAATCCAACAATGTTCGAGGAGTTCAAAAAGAGCATCACAAATGAATTTGAAATGTCCGATCTTGGATTGATAACATATTATCTTGGGATAGAAGTGAGGCAAAATGATGAAGGCATTTTTATTTGACAAGAAGGCTATGCAAAAGATGTTCTAAAGAAATTCAACATGGGAGAATGCAAGCCGATAAACACACCTCGTTGATTGTGGAACCAAGTTATCAAGAAATGAAAAAGGAGGAAAGGTGGATCGTACAAGTTTCAAAAGTCTTGTAGGAAGCCTGTGGTATTTGACATGCACGTGGCCCGACATTCTCTATGGAGTTGGTCTCGTAAGCAATTACATGGAGTCACCAACGGCTACACATATAAAAGCCGCATAAGGATGGCAACGGAGCGGGGAATATCTCAACCCGACGGTACCCGTCCCAAACGGGGCGGGAAATCCCTAACAAAGACGGGGATTGAGATGAAAAAGTATCCCCGAACCGGGGATGACCCTCTTATCCCCACCCCCCTCCGTCCACAATCCTCGTCCCCAATTAACAAGTTCCATTAAAATTTAAAAAGCCAAAAAAAAAGTCCTATACAGTCTATACAAAAGTCCTATGATGTAGATTTTCTCACACCATTAATTTATTACTTTTCAGGTCATAAACTTTAAATACTTACTTTGAAAAAAATAATACTGATTATTAGTTATTAAAATTACCGAGTTGTATTTTCTCATCTAATCCAATATAAAATAAAGATAAAAACAAAGATGAATATGTATTCGATTAATGTTCGAAGGATGTGTAAATATTATTAGATTTAGAAAATGTTAGGGCTGTTCCTGCATGTTACCTTATATTTTCTGTACAAAATTATTTTAGAACTTAAAAAAAAAAAAATACAAATGGGAATGTAAACGGGGATTTGCACATCCCCGCCCCACCTCATCCTCATTAAATGAGGACCGAGCGAGGATGGGGATGGTAAATCTTTAACTGGGAGAGGACGGGAAAACACATCCCGCCTCATACCCGGCTCGTTGTCATTCCTAAAGCCGCAAAAAGGATACTTCTTTACATCAAAGGTACCATTGATTATGGATTACTTTATTCATCTTTTAACAAACTTATTGGCTATAGCGATGGCGATTGGGTCAGAGACTTAGATGAAAGAAAAAACACAACGGGATTTACATTCTTCATGAGAAATACCGCATTTACTTGGAGTTCGAAGAAGCAACAAATTTTCACACTCTCATCTTGTGAAGCCGAATATGTTACCATAACTTCGTGTGTTTGCCATGCAATTTGGTTGAGGAGTTTAATGAAAGAGCTCAAATGATGCAAGAAGACCCAACAGAGACTTTTGTTGACAACAAGTCGGCGATTGCACTATCAAAGAGTCCTGTGTTTCATGATCGTAGCAAGCATATTGACACAAGGTATCATCTCATAAGGGAGAGCATAGCAAGAAAAGAGATGGAGCTACAATACGTGAAAACTCAAGATCAAGTGGAGGACATATTCACGAAACCACGAAACCATTGAAGCGTGAAGTATTCTTCAAGTTACGAGAAATACTTGGAGTCACCAAAATCAAGTTTTAAGGGGAATGTTGAAATGTAAACTTGATTTGTATGTTATTAAGTTGTTGGATCATATGTTGTTGTAGCGTGTCCAAGTCCAATTAAGCCGAAACAAGAAGTCAATGTTGTAGTAAGTCCAATTTGGTGGTCCACTTTATAGAATCCTTCATTGCTAGAACTCTCCATGGATTCTAGGTAAGTCATTCTCTAGAATTCTCTATAGTTGAGCAAGTAGTAGAAGTGTATAAAATTTTGAATTAAATAATATAGTTGATAGTGTGTAGAAGTGTTCTTTGAGCACTATAAATAGTGCTTCATTGTTGTCACTTGTAAGTATATAAGCAAAAATAAGAATCTAATGAAGTCTCAAGTTCATCCAAATAAAAGTCCACTCCAAATAAACCATTTTTTTGGTTTATTTTGATTTATTTCACACATCTCGAGGTAATTGGAGGGTTAAAAATTGAAGAGAGAAAATATGTATGATTAGAAAGTTGTATTGAAAACTGTAGAGTTTATAAACAAAAAAAAAAATTCATGATCCAGAGAATTTTCTTACATATTTCATCATCTTCCTAACATTCCGGAGTGAGGCTTTTAATTTGTAAAATGTAAACATTCTTTTTCTTTATATAATCACTATTTATTTTATGAATAATGCTAAAAATAACTACAATCGGGCTCTTCCACATCCTCACATGGAGGGGGGACCCACTTTGTCAGAGTGGGTCTGTACTTATAGCATGGCCCTTATTTTATTTGAAGCATTGTTTTGAGAATAAAATATCCTAAATAAACTTTTAAGAAGGCATTATTGTCCTGCAGAAACATGATATAGTGAGTTTTTAACCCTATTGATCCAAGTAGACTCTATAACAATCATATTAAATAATCAAGCATTTCAATGTACGTACCTCCTTGATTAAACGTCCTATATTGAGTCATCTTTGATTAAGAAGTAGGATTCCTGTCGTTTCTTATAATAGGAGGACAAGAATTTTATAGAATGACACTATTTGTGTTATTATCAGTTTTATGTGGTTGTGGTGATTACACAAGACAAAGGAAAACAAAGTAAGTAATACATGTCTTATTTGGCATGCTTAGACAAACTATACATGGGACGTGCTACCAAAAATTCAAACATAAGAAAAATCATCATTCTAATTGCACATGCCATTCATGTGGTGCAAACCATGTTAAGTTAAAGCTATGTTTTGTTTTCTTTTAGTGCCGTGTAAGTGTGGTGTACATTCGCAAATTATATATTAATTAATGTTGTGCTTGAGGCCCATTTTTGTAGAAGTGATTTTTTTTTTTTTTTAAAGAATATGTAGTTAAGAAGTAAAAATTGTTCGTTTATATAGAAAATTATTTTATTAAAAAATATGCAGTTGAAAGTGAAGTTGAAGAAAATATGAGTTTTTAAAAAGTAAGGCTCAAACAGGGGCTAAGTTGATATACACTAGTCAAATATTGTCAAAATTTACAACAAAATCGTTCTAATTGCATGGAATCAATTTAAATAAATAAATAAAATGGTTTATAAATATCACCTGATTGAATACAAAGAAAAATAAATCCTTGCAATTATTGTTCCTTGACACCCGATTTTCAACGATGGATCATGAATCACCTATTCAAGCATGTTTATTTCTTGAATTATTAAATTCTCCAACCTTTAAATCTCGAATTGAGATACGGTACGAATCCTGAGGATTTAATGTATTTTTAATTTTAATTTGACCTTAAAATTGTATATCTAGCCTCCCCTTTAATTGAATGAAAACGACCTCAATTTAGGTATAAAATAAAGTCCTTAAATATTGCAATTCAGGTCTTTCAATTCATTGGTCTCCAACTTTCTGAATATCACAACTTTAACAATTTTTGATAGATTCTCGTTCCTTTTCATGTATTCTTGTCCCATTTTCTTCTAATATAATCGATAACGAGCATAATTGTGTATCAAACTCATCATAATCACTCTAGCTAAATGCTACTTCTGACGGCCATGATATATACGTGATTGGCCCAATTCTCGACCTCATCAAGCACGTGATTAGAATGTGAATTCAGATATCAAGATCGGCATTTCTTATAGAGGTGTCAAGACGGACGGACCGACCAGATCGGTGAAAACCTGTAGCGTACCCGGTCCTCAAGGGCTGCCGGCCGTCTACTCATGGTCTTTCCACTCCCCCCTTGGTCGTCCTAATCCTCAAGGGCTGTCAGCCTCGTTTTCAAGAAGTGGATTTTTGCCTTCCGCAGGGATCGAACCTTGTACGAGCGGTTCACGGGTCAAGAAGTTGTGAACCTGGGTTTTGCGGGTCAAACATTCGGGGGCCGCGGTTAACCCACTAGCCCGTAAAAAAAAAAAAAAAAAAAAACTGTTTTTATTAAATACGGTAACATTGAAAATCTCTCTTCTTCTATAAATTCTAATACAACTTTTAAAGCAAAATCTTTTTTTTCCCCTCCCTAATAACTAAAAAGTGTAATTTTTTTTATAATAGTAATTAGAAATACATTTATCATTTAATTGTTATTTGTTTATATTTTATTTAAATTTGCAAATTTAGAAGTAATCCATATAACATAAAATATAATTTGAAATTCTATATAAATATTTTGTTGTATAAATATGAATTTATCATTTTAATCATTTTGTATTTAAAAACTTGACAAAAAATTTGCTATAAATATGAAAAAATCTTTGTTTTTACTCATACAGGCCAAATTAGAACGAACCGCGACCCGCATGGGTTCGACCCGAATGGGCCAGCGGCGCGGACCTGGGTTGTAGTTCAAAATTTGTGGACTGACCCGGAACCGGCCCGTAACCTGCAGCGGGCGGGTTTTTTTTCAAGCTGGCCGTTACCGGGCTTTTATGTTGGCAGGCCAACCCTGCCTTGACCACCCGAATTGACACCTCTACTTTCTTATCAAGGTCGGCTGATGGCGTTGAAGATCGAGCATTGTATTACTTAGATAAACAGGATCGTTCGGATTCAAAGTTTTAAAGAAACTAGCATAGAATTCGCATACGGACTTAGATTTTAGCCCATAATATGTTTTCAAAAAGGTGCCGACAAGACGGCCCAGACCAGCTGCTTTCCTACTGCTGATAATAGATTTTGGGCTTTTGAAATCATCTAAATACTTAGAATGGGATTCTTTACGTTTTTATGTCTATTTTTGTCTTTTAAACATTAATAACGGATCTAGGTTTAGTGTTTGTTATTTAAACTCTTTTGTCTTGCATTGTTGAGCAGTTTTTATGATATAGACTTTGATATTCTTGGTTTCTTCCCAATTTTCATATTTTTTATTTGAAATTTGAATTTGGATGCCTAGTTCCTAGTAATCGTAAGATTCAATAGGTAAGGAAGATCACTTATTGGCAATCGTGTGCGATTCAATAGTTTGTGACATTTCTTCTTGTTTTCATAACTTCCACTACATCATCGGACCATATGGTTAAGGTCGGTCATTTTACTCGATCTTGTCCAGATGTCCTCCATCACAATTTATAAGATCGGTCATAGTGCTTGGACTGTTCTTCTTGGACAAGGTCGGCACATTTACTCAACCTTTAGCCACATGTCCTTGGCCTTAATATTCAAGGCCTGCCTTACCTGATCGAACTTTGCTTAAGGCCCACATAAGAATATCGTAGATTACTCTTGATTTCTAGACTTCATAAATGGATCATATCTTGGACCCAACAAATTAGATATACTCCAGCTTAAATTTTACTTCCAAAAAGGAGAGTCCAATCCAGATAGGACTTTTCTTCTACAAGGTAAATTCATTCAACAAGGACTCCCTCTCTTAGTAGAAGAATGTAATATGCTTTGGGTCCTATAAATATAGCTCAATTTAAATTTCTTCTCTACCTCATATGAACTTTTAATATTTCACATCATTTTTAAATTACCCCATTTTGATCTTTCATTATCTAACAAGTCCCTTTTCTTCAAATTTATTTTTAATCACATGTTTTTTAATAAAATATTTTATGCATAGATCCAAATTTTTTCCCCACGTTTTATTTACATATTCTTCAAAACTCAGTATTAAAAAACTCATTTTGAAAAAAATAAATAAATAAAGGGACTCAAACGTAGGCTTTTATAGCTCCTCATAAGTAGGTCTGGGCATGGTTTCATATGGTTCTAGTTCCTAGGAAACAAATCAAACCAAGAGCCAATTTCAAAAGAATTGTTGGTTTTTTTGTTAGAAAAGAACCGAGTCATTTGGTTCTGGTTTATTCTGATTCCATAAACTAAAATCTTCATACTAAATGACTAATGTTAATATAAGTTGTATCACTGCTTGACATACATACAAAATCGACGCAATAAACATCATTCATAATTCAATAAAAAAATAATAAGTTCAAATGTTATGATCTCAAACATCACCAATCAAAATACATAGTCAAACTAACAAATATAGTTAAAACACAAAAATCGTGTTTCGTTCTACCGGTTCCAGTTCTTGGTTCTAGTCCAGTTCTAAACCTAGAACTAGAACCAAAATTGGAACCGAATGGTTCTTGATTTTAGAATCAGGATCGTTTAAAATTTTGAAAAAACTGAAACAAATCGAATCGAACCACTAGTTTCGGTTCTTTTGTCCATCCCTACTCATAAGTTTCATAACCGCCTTCTTCACAAGAAGTTTACGTCAAAATCATCTCTCACATCAATTTCTCAATGCACATAGTTAAATAAGGGCTTGTTCGAAAGCCAAGTTAGAATTTGTAAACAGAATTTTGTTGTTTTCAAGGTAAAATATGCTGTTGAAAAGTGGTTTGAGAAAATGTATTTTTATTAAAAAGTGGTTCAACAAATTTTTTATTGTTTATAAATTGATTTATAAACAGATTAAAGAAAATGGTGTTAGCAAATCTTGTATAATCTCATGCAATCATAATAAATTATTTGTACATGTTCTAACTTCTAAGGGTAAAAGACACTGGATTGGGGCTAGGCAAAGGATCTACCTCCTAATTCTCTATGCAATTTTCGAATATATTGTCGCTCATATCTTCGAGAAAATTAGCTTGTAAAGAATGGTGTCTAAAGTTCTTGTAAACGTAGAAGGTAGACATTTTGTTGGAAAAAATGGATGAATGAGAAATTGGAGTTCAAAAGGAATTTCACGTGGTCCATGTTTTTGTTAATTTTGAACTAGAAACTCCTGAAATTATTGCTATTAATTAAGGAGTAAATGGTCACATTGAAACTATTGAAACTCCTTGTTTATGGCAATTAATTGAGGATTAATGTGCCTTGTTAATTGTGGACCACAGGAGGGGAGCAAATCTTGGACTAACTTTGCCTTTGAGCCTTGAATTTGTGTGCAGGGGCGACCCGTGTACATGAATGTTGGACTGAATGAACCAAAAATTAGTCAAAAAGTGCAAACTACTTTTGGAATTTTCTTTTACGTTTTTCCATTTGAAACATAACTTTAAAATTTTTTCCATTTAATTTGTAACTCCAAAATGCCTAAATTAAAAGGGAAATATAATGGCAGGAGTTATGGATAATTAAAGGGCCGCATTAAGAGACAAAGGATCTTCCTTGCCTATATATATTGAACACTCTCCCTCAGATCAGACATACCAACACAGTAAAAGCTCACTTCTCTGCATTATCTCCTTCTCTATTTTCTGTCCAAATTTCTTACAATTTCTATCAAATTTCTTTTTAGTGATAGTTCAAGCATACATACAGTTTTTCGGAGTTGCAACGATGTGCTACGTTAAATGCTTGTTCTCCGTTGTATCCTGAGAGACGGACACCTGAAACAAACCTCAAGCATGGATTGGTGAAGGACAAATATGTTTTAAAGAAACTGTGCTTACACAGGCCTCGGCTCAGAATCTGCTCGAAATTCTCTTATTTACTATTTTATTTACAGTTTACTTTTATTGCAATATTTACATCATTTCCTTTCCAATTCCTATTAATTCATTTACAGATCGAATGCAAAATAGTGTTCCTACATTTTGTAACTTCATTGCATGCCATTTAACCTCATCTCCCCATTAATTTGAAAAACATGAAAATCACTTCTTTGTTTATGTCAAGACACGTTTTTCATTTTCTGTCCATATTTTTATTTATTCCATTTGGTGATAGTTTATGCATACAACAAGTTCTCGGGAGTGGTAACTTTGTGCTACGTTAACTACTCGACTTTCGTTGTATCCTGGGAGAGAAAGGCTTAGACAAACCTCAAGCATAGATTGGTGAGAGAGCGAATCCGTATTAAGGAACATGTGCTCGTGTCAAGAACAAAATTGAGAGAAAATTATTTTCTACTAATTAATCATTGTTACATGTATGTATATATAGTACAACTCAATAAAATAAATATGTTAAGATGAAATCAAAATCCCTCAAATTAAGCACATGATCATTCTTTGATTTCCTCAAATCATATGATTCATTGATTTTCCTCAATCATGTAATTCCTTGATTACCGCCAATCATGTAATTCCTTGATTTCCTCCAATCATATAATTCCTTGATTTATTTTCTTAACACTCCCCCTCAAGTTGGCATGTGGAAATCACACATGCCTACCTTGACTGAACAATCATCAAAAGCTCTACTTGTCACTGCTTGAGTGACTACATCAGGTAACTGATCTTCGGACTTCACAAATGGGAACATTATAGTACCCACTTTAAGTTTTTCTTTAATGAAATGTCTGTCAACTTCGACATACTTCGTTCTGTCATGTTGGACTAGATTATGAGAAATCTCAATGGCTGAAGTGTTATCACAATACAACTTCATAGCATCTCGAGACTTAATACGCAAATTTCTTAAACACAATAATTCACAAACTCCAAGAGCCATGCCCCTATATTCAGCCTCAGTACTAGACTTTACTACCACAGGTTTTTTTTTACATCTCTACGTTACAAGGTTTCCCTTACAAAAGTAAAATAATCAGAAGAGGATTCCATGTCATCTGTCAAACCTGCCTAATATGCATTTGTATATCCCTCTACTTTAAGATGACTATTCTTTGTAAAAAAAATAACCCTTTTTCTTGGAGCTGACTTCAAATACCTCAATACTCGTTCTACGGCATTCATGTGGGGGTTTCAAGGGTCATGCATAAACTTTCTTACTACACAGACTGCAAATGCAATATCCGGTCTAGTGTGGGATAGACAAATCAGCTTCCCCACAAGTCTCTAGTACATACCCTTATCATCAGAAAATGCATTCAAGCACAGGAACAACTGATAATTCTGCTCAATAGGAGTACCGACAGGCTTGCAATCAAGCATTATTGTTTCAGCTAACAGATAAAGAATGTATTTCCGTTGAGATAAGAAAACATCGTTCTTTGATCGTACCACCTCGATTCACAAAAAATACTTCAGGTCACCGAGCTGTTTCATTTCAAATTCAAAGGCCAAGTATCATTGTAGGCTTTCAATTTCACCTTCATCATCACCTGGAACCACCATATCATCAACGTATATAATCAAAGCAGTAATTACAGCCTTCATACTCTAGGAACAAAGTATAATTAGAGTTGTTTTGTTTATAACCAAAACTCTTCATAGACTTGTTAAATCTTCCAAACCAATCCCTCAGAGATTGCTTTAACCCATATAATGCCTTCTTTAGTTTACACATTTTTGTACTTTCTGCATATTTTTCAATACCTGAGGGAGGATCCATGTCACCTCCTTAATAAGGTCTACATGCAAGAACGCATTCTTCACATCAAATTGAAGAAGTGGCCAATCCTTATTTGCTGCCAAGGATAATAGAACTCTTACTGCATTAAGTTTTGCCACTAGTGCAAAAGTATCTTGATAATCGATCCTCATAAGACTATGTGTACCATTTTGCAATTAGCCTAGCTTTGTACCTCTCAATTGTTCCATCTACTTTGTGTTTGACTACGTATACCCATCTACACCCACAAATTCCATGTCTCTATGGGTGTATAGTTTATGTTCACTTACATGTTCATCAACGTTCAAAATTAAAATTAGGATCATAACATTTGTAGCCCCTTTTGATTTATCACATATCCCACAAAGACACACTTCAAAACACGGGATTCTAACTTTGAACGTTGATGAACATGTAAGTGAACATAAACTATACACTCAAGTATTTTAGGAGACAAATGAGGGTAAACAGCACAAATGGTCCCCAACGTTTGCATTTCCTGCGCAAATGGTCCCCAACGTTTTAATTTTGGCATTTACGTCCTCAGAATCACAAAACGTTGCTAAAGTAGTCCCTGTTGTTACATTCTGTTAATTCCTGCCGTTGAAAGCACAATTTGACCCAATTGACTGAAATTTCAGAGGGGTATTTCTGTCCGAGTATAAATTTCAGTTAAAAGGTTACAAGCCTCTATAAAGGATGTTAATAAAAATCGTCCTTAATGTTCAAACATTTTTGTAGATAACATCCATACATGATAAACGTTTTGGTGTATATAGTCCCTACAATGAAAACGTTTTGGCATATATAGTCCCTAACCTATCAACGTTTAGCACAATAGGTCC
Organism: Ligustrum vulgare; assembly: GCA_963555705.1. Classification (NCBI taxonomy): domain Eukaryota; kingdom Viridiplantae; phylum Streptophyta; class Magnoliopsida; order Lamiales; family Oleaceae; genus Ligustrum; species Ligustrum vulgare. Next base: position 20,912,114 of record OY743173.1, on the reverse strand, counting down.
CGAAAGAACAACTTCAGCCTATATAACAGTTACAAGCACAACTTCACACAAGCACCAATATCAACACATAAGAGCTACAAAAGTTTTCTTAAGAAGTTAAATAGCGGATATTATGACATTTACAAAAGTCTTCAGACACCCCTTCTAGACCATTACAAAAACCAGCAACGTACCACAAATTTTGACCCCCTTCTAGACTAATGCCAAAAACAATAGTGCATCATATATTTTCACATTACAATACAAAAAATATTAACAAAAATATGTGAGAATGTTTGTTCATCCCAAATTTACTGAAGGGGGTGCTATTCCTCCTCTGCAACTTCTCTTGTTATGTCTTGGTTCACCGCACTTCTTGCATCTCATTACCATCCCCTTTCTACTGTTGGACGATACATGTTCATTAGCCTCTCTTCGCCTAGCCTTCTTTGGACGCCCTGATTTTTTGGTATAAAAAGGTGGAGTCAATGGATTAAGACCCGGGCTCGGCCATAAATCTGGGCTTGTCATGGGGCAAATGGCCAGTGTATAAGTCCTCATGTAGGCCTCCTTCTTATAGATGTCATCCACATAGTCAATAACCGGCATATTCCTTGAAAGCACTGAAGCTATAACATGAGAACAAGGCAGTCCACTCAATTTCCAAGCACGACATGTACATGTTTTTGCCCTAAGGTCCACAGCATGCAGTTGACTGATGTTGTATCTCACTTGGAATTTCAAGTTTCCAGAGTAATCAGCATACATTGTCCTAGCAACTTTCCCATTCTTCTCCAAAATTCTTTGTATCCTAGGCCCAACTTCGCTCCTCCATCTTTCACAATTTTCCCTTCGGATTACAATTCTTTTCATCAAGTACATCCGTATTTCTTCAAGCATGGTCAAGATTGGCTTCTCTCTTGCACTTAACAACACACTGTTGAATGACTCACTTAAATTGTTAAGCAACATCTCACATTTGTTTCCCTCTTGGAAATGCGACTTACTCCAATGTGAGGCAGGTTTGCTGTCAAGCCATCCAAATGCCGCAGGATCCAGCTCCATCATTTTCACCATTTTCTCTTGCCACTGGGCAATAGTTGTGGCTCTAGCTGCTTCCCAAAGACAATTTTTTAGTGCTAAACCCTTGTGACTGGAACTGAAATTGTTGTACAAATGACGCACAGATGTTCTATGTTCAGCATGCTCAAATAGGGATTCAATGGAATTCACCAACCCCTTCTGCTTGTCTGAGATGAAGACCCATCCATGAGAGTTTTCTATACCCAAATCATCCTTTAACAACCCTAAAAACCAATTCCAGTTATCACCATTTTCAATCTCAACTACTTTATAAGCAATAGGATATACACCATTATTACCATCCACCCCAATAGCAATTAACAACTGCCCACCATGCTCGGTTTTCAAAAAACATCCATCTACTCCAATCACTCTCCTACATCCTCTAAGCATTCCCTCTTTCAATGCTCCTATGCAGATATACAGTCTTTTAAATCCACCCGCATAACCCTCCAACGCAACAGTGGTCCCAATATTAGTCTCTCTCAATTGCTGACAGTAATCCCACAAAACCTTATAATGTTCCTCGACACTCCCCCTAATCATCTCCATAGCCTTCTCGTTTGTTCTGTAAAACTGCCAAAGGGAGATATCACCTAAACCATCCTGTTTAACCTTGTCTGTAAAAGCAGATAGTGACATATTAGGATCAACCCACCAAGTAGAAGCATACTTACGTGCCAAATAAGTAGGGTTAACTCTCCTATTTTTGTATACCAAAGGACATGTGTGCTCTCCGTTGAAGGTCTTAATGATGTAACTAGTCTTGCCCACTTCTTTCTTAGCATATAACACCCACTTGCAAGGAGGTTTACAAACAGCTCTTAATCTAACAGCATCATTTTTCTTATACTGTATTGCCCTATTATGCCTAGCAGAATGCTCAGTGATAGCATCCTTCAAAACTTTCTTTGACTAAAAAACAAGGCCTATAAAATGAATCAAGATTACTTCTATTATATTCTAGAAAGACAATATAAATTATTACCTCCATCATAAAAAATAACTTACCAGTTTTGAACGTAGGTTCCTCCATGTCTGTCATAGGATTGAATGCATGCTCTCTTGATCTCTTTCTAGATGTGGAATATTCTTCTTCTCCACTGTCTAGGCTCATCAGCTCTTCTGAGTCACCATAATCTGTGTCTGAGCTCCTAATCTCTTGCTGATCTATAATGCTAAACCCTAAATCAATGTTCACTGTTGGATGTGTTTCATCATCAGAAATATGCTCGTCGTCCATTTCATAATCAGATTCAGTAAAAAAATCTCCTTGTTCTCCGTCATTCTCCTCATCAACTCCTGCATTCTCAACATCCTCAACCTCACCTTCATATTCATCCCTAGCATAAACATGTTCAACTTCAACTCTCTCATTACCCCCTATGTTCATGCCCATTTCACCAAGTCCATCTCCATCATCTACCTGACTACGGTATGCAAGTGAATCCTCAAGCTGTGACCAAATATGTTCCTGGGAAAATATGTCATCCCATGCTTGATCATTGCAACACTCATTACCATAATCCATTACTGGCACATAACACTCGTCATTGACTTCATCACACTGCTTAGATAGTGGTTGGTCAAGAGCCTCCATTGACAATGCATATTTAGGCACTGAAGAAACTATATAAATCTCTACCTCCCTCTCCCCATGCCTATCCATCAACATATCCCTTCCATCACCTTCACTCCTCAATCTAACCAACCCACTGCCAAGTTTCATTCTCTGTTTCTTAAAGTAAAAATCCAAATTCATCAATGGCCCACATGCACGTAAAAACTTCTCCAACATCCCCCTACTAAAGAACTTTGGATGCATGTAATCTAAAAAAAACACAAGTCCAAGCTCGTAAGCTACATTGTTCAGATTTTCAAAAAACCGACCTCCATGGTTAATTTTAATCGTGAAAAATTCAGTATTTGGACCTGTATGGAAATCATACTTTACAACATTTTCTGGGAAAAAAAAAAGAAGAAGAAGAAAACCCTCGATCACAGTTTATGAATATACCATAATTGGGAGCCCCTTCCTCAAACATTCGAAATCTTGGATGCCCCATGTGAATCAATATAAGTTTTCAACTCTATAAAAAAGAAATTCCGAAAATTTGTTAAAAAATCAAGATTTCATAGCAATTGTAGCTAATTATTCAAACTCATCAAAAACCCACCACACAGGAGGAAGCTAAACTGCCAATTTACTGACCTTGATGCACCGTAAGTGTTGATTGGAGCTTTTCTTCAGCGCCGCACGAGATGGACCATGGACGTCTGCCTCTGTTCGTAGCTTCGTTCTGAGAGGTGAGAGTTTTGGCCAATTTCCTAATTATTTGACTATTATACCGAAAATAACAAAGGGACTAAGTATGCAAAAGTTTTATAGGTTAGGGACGTTATCTGCTTATAACCTTTTAACTAGAATTAAAATACGCGGGAATTTATATTGGGACAAAAATACCCTTCTAAAATTTCAATTAATTGGGCCAAACAATGCTTTAAACGGTAGGAATTAACGGAATAGAACGGTAGGGACTACTTTGGCAACGTTTGGTGTTTCTGAGGACGTAAATGCCAAAATTGAAACGTTAGGGACCATTTGCGCAGGAAATGCAAACGTTGGGGACTATTTGTGTTGTTTACCTAGGCAAATGAACTAAAGGTGGATGGGTACAATAATCAGATAGAACATCTAAAGGTCTCTTAAAATCAAGAACGCTATATGGTGTATGATTTATAAGATAGACTGCTGAATTAAAGTCTCCCCCCATAGATAAGAGGGCACATACCCCCCCCCCCCCAAGTAAGAGGGATCTAGTAACTTCCAATAAATGTCTATTTTTTCACTTTGCAACACCATTTTGATGGGGTGAATAAGGACACGAAGTTTGATGAAAGATACCATGTGACTGCATTAACTCAACTAATTCATGCTTTAAATATTCCCCATTGTTATCAAAATGCAAGACTTTAATTGGAACCCCAAATTGGGTAGTCACCATTTTGTAAAAAAGTTGAAAAATTGCATCGACATCGCTTTTGTGTTTTAATTGATAAACCCAAGTCATTCGTGTGCAATCATCTACAAAAGTAATAAATTACCGTGTCCCATTAATAGTGGAAATGGTCCCGGCCCCCAAACATTAGAATGAACTAAAGAAAAAGGAAAATTTGTTTTATTGTCATTCAAATGAAAAGTAGTTTGACGAATTTTTGCCATAACACAAGTTCCGTAAACAAAATCCTCTAAATTACATTAATGAAATAAACATGGAAAAAGTATCCTAAGATAACTAAAAGGGGGATGTCCTAGACACCTATGTCATAACCAAATTTCTTCTTTCTTTTTATTCGCCGAACCTTCTTTTACCAAGTGGGCTTGCCCTTTCATGTTGGATTGTTGAAATCCATTCTCTAGATAGTATAATCCTCTACTTTCCTTACCACTGTCAATCCTCTCCTTGGTATGGATGTCCTGGAATACACAGTGTGTGAGGAAAAACATAGAAACATAGTTACAAGATTTAGTAAATTGAGAAATTGAAAGAAGATTAGAACTTAATGAAGGAACGAATAAAGCATCTTTGATAATTAATGTAGGAGATAATGGAATACTACCAACAACAAAACTAGGAGATGTAACCCCATTGGCATGAGTAATAGTAGGTTTAGATCAATTAGAAGATAATTGGCTAAATTTGTACCGATCACAAGTCATGTGATCTGTTGCAACGAAGTCAATTATCCAATCTCTATTAATAGTAAAATATATACCTGACTTAGCAGCAAAAGTTGAAGTTGAAGCCAAAGCTCCCTTCGAAGCAATATCTTCTTCTTGAATACTTGAAAATACATTAGACATCTTCTTGCTCTTTGGATGCCATTATGGATACCCATAAATTTCGAAACAAGTATCAACGGTATTACGCGTACCCTTGCAGTAAGTACACTTTAAATCATTCTTATCTTTCTTCCAAGTAGGGACCTTTCTGGATGCCATCACAGCTCCATCTCCAACCACTCTACCAAGCATGGTATCCTAACTATTAGCTTTCACGCAAACTATAGCATAAGCAATTTGTAGATTTGGAAGTGGTCTGGTAGAAAATATTCTACCTCTTGCTTCATCCAAGTGAGAATCAAGACCAACCAAATCTTCTGTAGTGTACTAAAGTAAGATATTACAGGCCCACTGTTTTTGACAAACAGAATAACCTTACAGTGTAATTGATAGGTTTTTTATGCATCATGCGTCATTGAATATGTATCCTTTGCAGTGTCCCAAATTTCTTTAGCAGTAGAAAGGCGAAGAAAAAGAGATTTGATATCTTTCTCCATCGCATCAAGGAGCCATGACTTCACCAAGCAGTGTTCATCCCCCCAAGCTTCAAAGTCATCTGACTCCACATCTTCAGGAGCAGTTTTAGACCTTGAGATATAGCCCAACGCTTCCTGACGCGATCCCGGGAGGGGAATCTCGTCGAACAACGCGGAATAACGAAATCTAAAACCCTAGGAAAGATCTAAATCAGATCTGACTCGAAAATAACCAGAACACGAATAAATAGATGGAAATTAAAATAAGATTGACGATAGGACCTGGACCCAACAATCACGACGCAATAGATTGACGATGCGGATTGAAGAACCGAGGTTTTCGAAACGCCACAAGGGATGCCAAACTCCTTGATAAGTTCCTGATTGGAACGCCACAAACATTCAGGAAAGAATATTTTATAAGTTCTATAAATCGTTCTTCAAGAACAAGAAAAAAGGAATCCTCCTTTTCGAGAGAGAAAATCTCACATTCATTCAATAATATCAAAGTTGTTGTTTCATAATGAAAAACAAAGTAATATAATGTAACAATTGACCTAACTAGGGTTAGCCGCTAATTGGGCCCAAAACATAGAAGTAAATAATTCAAAAACGGAATTAAATTAAAAAAACGCGAAATCTGGGAATTTAGGCGTTACGGCCGTAACAATGTCACTTACGGCCGTAAGTGACTTTCTGTTAATGATTTACGGCCGTAAGTTTTAATTCGCTGAATTACTTCAATTCCACCAGAGACGGAGTTACGGCCGTGAACTATAGTTTTACGGCCGTGAATGTAGCTTTTACGGCCGTGAACACTGGTTTTACGGCCGTGATTGTGCTCTTGGTCACGAAACCTTAACCCTTTTGATTCGGCTCGATCCCTTTGTCTCCTCGGCTCGCTTCCAACATGAAACTTGTGCCGTTTCCCGCGTAGATCACTGTCGCATTGCCGATAGGTCGACTTCTCCTTTGGTCTCCTACTTCGGATCACATCACTTCCTCCCTCGGATTTTATTTTTGAGTGTTCAACGCCCACTCAATATAATTGGTCCCATCAAGGCATTCTAGAGTGATTAATGTGGAATGTTCAAGCGTTTCAACCATCGTAGTGGTTTCAAATCATCCATTGAGAAGAAGACACTGAAGAAGATTAGAAACAAACAATCGTAAACAAAAGAAACCAAACTTCAATCCCTAGAGTAGATACGAGAAAATTGGAGGCTCTGATACGATGTCAAGAACACAATTGAGAAAAAATTATTTTCTATTGATTAATCAATTATTACATGCGCATATATGTACAACTCAATAAGCTAAATATGTTAAGATAAAATCAAAATCCCCCATGTTAAGCACATGATCATTCCTTGATTTTCTCAAATCATATAATTCATTGATTTATTCTCTTAACAGCTCACATGGGCCCTCGGTTCCAGATTTTGCTAGAATTTACATTTTTTTTATAGTAATATTTAAATTATTTATTGTTCCAGATTCTTTTTTGTTCTTTTGTCAACCAAATACATTATTATTTTATAATTTGATAATTATTTTCCTACACATTTCACTAGAAATATGTAATATACTCAAATTGTTATAGATTGAAAGGCCTCTTTGCTAGTTTATATCGAGCTTCTAACCTCGTGTACTTTTTTACCACCCTAAGACACTGCTAGATCATTCAAAAAATATTAATTGTTTTACTTAAAAATAAATAAATAAAATAAGAGTGGGTAGGGAGACAAAATGAAAGCAGTTTGTTTTGCTTTACTTTTTGAAGCAAAATGAATTAAGAGAACTTTAGATGTCATCATTGGGGACAAAATTTATCTATTATTTCTTTAACCCTATTAATGGTGGGGTAAAAAATGTGTCGGCAGAACCCATAGAGAGAGAAAGATAGATAAAAAGGTGGGTGGGGGTAATAAATAATGAAAATATTTTTCTTTCACGGACTATGGTAAATGTCATGATGATTCAACAATTGATACAAAATATGAGAACCATATGGGTCAATTGCAGTATAAGACTCTTTAGAAACAACTTGAATTATACAACTAAAAATGTTACCTAATAACAAAAGAGTAAATAGCACTGAGAGGTACTTTATGTTCAAAGTTGTTGTTCATCAGTTATGTAATTATTACTACGGTGGGCCTTTTTATGTCAAAGAAGATATGATATTTTATGATGCCAACGATAATAGAGCAAATTATGGACATTTTCTATGAAGTTTGCAATAATTTTATAAACATTCCCTCAATTTTCGGGGAAAAAAAAAATATCCATTACTTCAAATTTTAAATTTATAACGCATCTCTTACGAGACTTATGACAATTTCTCAGAGCCTCTATAACAGACTATTTAAATTTAAGGGGAGTCTTTAAATTTAAAGAACAAGATCTTTTACATACTTTAACAAACTTTTTATTTTTAGCTCTTTATTTTATTTTTCACAAAAATATATTTTTTTTTTATTTTCAGTTAATATTTATATTTTTAAAAGTCAATGGCTAATGAAATCAAATATTTAATAAAGAAAGTTAATGTATAGAGCTTTGAAAATTGAAATTCTTTTAATCCACTTAATAAACAAAAAGTAGGTTTGACCCTCCAAATTTGAAGAGACAAATTCACTCTCTAGTTTAAAATTTTAAATCAAAGAGTCAATTGGAGTAGAATTTTAAGGATTATCTATGTTATAAACTATAAAACAAAGAGAGAAGAATATAAACAACAATAAAATTGTATGTATTATTATGAACCAAAGCCTCATATATGTAGGAGGAATAAGTGATACACACGGTAATAATATCTAGAGTTACAGGGATACAACTACCATTCTCTAATACAATATAATATTTACAACACTCCCCTTAAATGAAATATTACAAAATATATGTCTCGTTAAAACCTTGTTTGATAAAAATTCAATTGGACAAGAATATCAAATAAAGGAAAAAAGAACAATTATTCTTGAAGTATTAAAATAAATGCTACCTTTTTAAAACGTCGCTGAGAAAATCCAATAGGATAAAATCTGGACTAAGGAAAAAGGTATACATACTCCCCTAATGTTGATCACTATAAATCATTGAGTTGAAGTATCCAGTCTTGTGAACCAATTTCTTGAATGTAGATGTTGGCGTTGCTTCTTTGGATAAATCAACTAAATTGTCAATTGAGTGAATTTGTTGAGAATTATGGAGTATTTTGATGCTTCCTTGTTAAAACCTTATCAGAAAAACCCAGTGAGACAAAACCTAAATGAAGAAAAAAAAGTACAGCTACTTCCTCTGATGCAATCTATATTGAACCATCCTTATAGCTACTCCCCTGAATCAATCTGTATTGAATTATTCATATCTTGATCTCTTCAAGAGTCTCGTATAGGAGAGTAAATCAATATATATATATATATATATATATATATATATATATATATATATATAAGAATCTATGACTTATACATTATGATGATCATAAAAATAAAATAAAAAAATATTTTCCATGTAATATCATTGTACAAAGAATATGCCTCGTTATTTACAATATTTGTATATCGTGGCTATCAATTTCTCAAGTGTCGTTGAAATCTCTTCAAGAGATCCAACCATATTTAAATTAACAATGATGACAATAAAAATACAAGTATTGATCTTTGTATTATATAGGCATTATCAGACATTCTTCATCAATACGTCTAACAACTATCCCATTAAAAACATTGCTAGGAAAACACTCTGGAATAAAACCTCAGCTAAGGAAAAAAAAATGTGTAGCGTATATTAGCTCCCCCTCATAGGAACATTACAATTATATTGATATTGCATATAATTATTACAACTGTTAATCTGTGCAATATCGAATATGTTCATTAAGCATATGTAAATGACACATATCTCATATTATTTGTTATTCGATTATAAATTCAATTATTCATTTTAACTTGAAGAACTATAAAATATTTCCAATCATTTGAACATGTTGTATCAAGAAATGTCTATAATTAATATTCATCAATACATTTAATGCAGTTCTCAAATTTGGAAGTGACTTATTTACTTCAGGTGAATAATTAACCATGAATTTACATCTTGAAAATCAAGTTTCACGATTTTCAAATATTATTCACAATAATCATACATTTCAATTTCAACACTTTACCGCAATCCCAAAGTACCGAAGTATTAATTATCCTTTTAAATCTCACTCACTGGTACTTCAAAGAACACTCTCAACGTACCGAGTTGATGATCATACATTTTGATATCACTCATTGGTATATCAAAGAGCACAAGCTAGTAATTAGAGTCAATCATCTTTTAGTATTTACATTTCTTATGTATATATTTGTCGGCACTTATTATGCATTTTTTAGGAAAATCTACTGTATATCATTTCATATGCAGTGTCGGATATTTGAAACATCGTTGCGCAACAAGTTGTATATTACGACTATACCATTTTGCTTTCTATTTGCAAATATCTATAGGAATTTTACTGGTTTTACACCTTTAATTGTTAGGACTTCAGATCCCAAAACTTTAGGTTTTGTAGTATGTTCAATTTACACTTGATGCATACTTTGACCAACTATTTTTATGTCGATTTTCTTCGGCACATTTTCTTTTATTATCATCGCTATCATTCGTATTATTATGCGACCAGCTTCACAATTTGCTTTTGCACAAATGCTTTATAATGTGTGTCGACACAATTATCATTTCGATTCGATTTCCTTCCCCGCAATGACATAACTTCAGAGATCTCGATTTTCAATATTTTAAGTACTTGAATCTCTTCTGGAGACTTACAATTGGTTATGTCAATATACTCTCTCAAGAGTATATGTCTCCTTAATAAGGCCATTCTATTCATTTGCTCTATTTTTATTTATTCAGGGATCTTTATTTGAATCAGATATAACTACGTTTCAGGCGTACCATACATCAACATGAATTATTGCATTTGTAACTAGTATATGAGAGTTTATTAATCTCTTATAGATATTGCATATTATAATTATGTTATCTTTGAATATTTTGTTCATATTTTCTATCGAACTTCTGGTTCGTATTATCAATCGTGAGGATATATATATATTTGTATGATTTTTTAAGCTACTAATCCTCCCTCTAATACTGAGAAATCATGCTATAAAGCATTACCAGTTAAGGTTCGTACTATTTCATAACATCTTATTTCAAACTAAATAAGTATTCTCAGCATTCTTAAATCCAAATAGTAGGGGATTATATCGTTGGAAAGACACATATCTGTGTTGCTACATGTAGTTAGCATTCCTAGTGGAAAGCATTTTTTTTCTTAATATTAACAGTTTAGCAATTGATTTGAGGGGTTTAAATAATTTTCTAAACTATGCGCAATTGAACTATCAGCTCAATTAGTAATCTTTAAATATTTGGGATGTAAAATCACTAGCTTCAAGATAATATTATCTTATCTGAAAATTGTGCTCAAACTATATCAGTTGAAACAAATAATCTCATAAAATTCAAGTTACGGATTTCAATAAACAGACACGTGACTATCTAATAGATCCATATAATCATATCATAATTGATGCAAACCACGTAGCGATTGTAGCTACGCAACCCACAAAATATTGGAATCGACCCAAGAACGCCAAAGAACCACGATTTAGAGATTGATTCAAATTAATTGAACCAAGCAACCAACACAATCGATTGATATGTTGACCTCTTGATCACAATAAAAATTAAATCTCACTCAAGTTTGAACAAACAAGAATAACTCGCAAGTTTGAATCGTATTCAATGAAGAATAGAAGTTTGAAAGAAATTTGCCTCACAATAATAATATCAAAGTTATGTCTAATAATGAAAATTACATCCCTATAAATAGGGTCAAAACCTGGTCTAAGAGTTCTAATTAAACTAGGAATGAAATTGCTAAAATATGGAAAGAAATAAAAATAACAAAAAAAAAAAAATAGGATTTTTAAGCATTTTGACATTTACGGCCGTAACCTTGTTACTGATTCACATTTACGGCCGTGACAATATTACTTACGACCGTAAGTCAAAAATGTCCAAATTCTAGTTTTTGAGCAGTGTCTTAATTACGGCCGTGATCCTCAGCATTTACGGCGGCAATCCCTTATTTCTCACAATATCAATTTTAGCAGTGAGTTCGTTACGGCCGTAACTTGGAAACTTCAAAATTTCCTTCGACGGCTTGAATGAGGTTGATCCACTCGTCGTCTCGACTCATCTACAACGTGGAACTCGCTTCTTTTGATGACACGAACATTGTCTTGGCCATTGTTTCTTGTACTAACTTGTCCATTGCTTCGTTGGCCCTCTTCGTTTGCAATCGAGTCATCGGTCCTCCTTTGATCAACAAAGGATCTTTGTACGGGCTTGTATCCGTGGTCTGGATCACATCATCCCCTCCCTCTTCGAAAGGATTCGACCTCGAATTTGTACCTGCATCAAACGGAGATAGATCAGAAACATTAAACGTAGCCGAAACATTATACTCACCGGGAAGATCGAGTTTATAGGCATTGTTGTTGACCCTTTCAATCACTTGGAATGGACCATCGCCTCGCGGTTGTAACTTTGATTTGCGTTGTTCCGGAAACCGCTCCTTCCTCAAATGTACCCAAACCCAATCGCCAGGTTCAAATATGACACATTTTCTTCCTTTGTTAGCCTGCGATGCATAATGTTCATTTTTCTTTTCAATTGCCAACCTCACCTTGTTGTGGAGTGATTTAACCATTTCAGCCTTTTTCTTTCCATCCAAACTACTACGTTCATTCACAAGTAAAGGAATTAAATTCAATGGTGTTAGCGGATTAAAACCATAAACAATCTCAAATTGCGAACACGAAGTAGTAGTATGTATAGCCCTACTATATGCAAATTCAATAAATGGTAAACACTCTTCCCAATTTTTTAGATTTTTATTGATTATGATGCGCAACAATTGAATCATTGTCCTACTTACTACCTCGGTCTGTCCATCGGTCTGTGGGTGACAAGTTGTAGAAAAAAGTAGTTTTGTTCCCAATTTTTTGTACAAGACTCTCCAAAAATGACTAAGGAATTTAACATCCCTATCTGAGACGATACTTTTAGTAACCCCATGTAAGCGCACGACTTCCCTAAAGAAAATATCAGCTATGTTTGTAGCATCATCAGTTTTGCGGCATGGTATGAAATGTGTCATTTTGCTAAAGCGATCTACTACCACAAAAATCGAATCTCTTCCCTTCTTAGTCCTAGGTAATCCCAAAACAAAATCCATAGAGATATCGACCCAAGGTTCACTAGGGACAGGTAAAGGCATATATAATCCATAGGGTTTAATCCTAGATTTAGCCTTCTTGCAAGTAATGTATCTACTACAAACCCGAACCACATCAATCTTCATCTTAGGCTAATAGAAATGTTCACTTAAGATTTCGATGGTCTTCTTAACCCCAAAATGACCCATTAAACCTCCACTATGGGCCTCTCTCACAAGTAACTCTCTCATTGAACACCTAGGGACACACAATTTATTTTCTCGGAATAAATAATCATCATGTTTAAAGAACCCGTCCACAGCCCCTTTACCAGATGAATCATAAATACTCGAAAAGTCCGGATCATTAGCATACATGTCCTTAACGTATTCAAACCCAAGCAATTTAGAATTCAAAGAAGTTAAAAGAACATACCTTAGAGACAATGCATCTGCCACCACATTTTCCTTACCTTGTTTGTACCAGATAACATAAGGAAAGGTTTCGATGAACTCTACCTACCTTGCATGTCTCTTACTCAGCTTAGCTTGACCCCTCAAATGCTTCAAGGACTCATGATCAGTGTGTATCACGAACTCCCGTGGCCACAAGTAATGTTACATGTCTCCAAAGAGCGCACAAGTGAGTATAACTCCTTGTCATATGTGGGGTAATTAAGAGCAGCCTCTTTTAGTTTTTCACTAAAATAAGCTACTGGCCTTCGATCCGTTATGTTGTTGATGGCCCTACAATCAACACACATTCTTCACGTCCCGTCCTTTTTGGGTACAAGTAACACGGGGACGGCACATGGGCTCATACTTTCCCTTATACACCTGTGACGACCCGAATTCTCGACCATTCGAGTGCCACTAAAAGTGACTCATATCATATTATCGAGACTTAAATAGTAATGTAAAATTATTCAAAAGAATAATTAGAATCCCATAATTTTATTTGTGAATAAAAATAGAACATAATTTTCTTACATAAAGTTCAACATAATTATCTCATCAATCTTAACCACTTTTGCCACTTCCATGTTGACCGCCTCGAACCTTCAATTATCTGAAAATGGTAAATATCGTGGAGTGAGATTTATAAAATCCCAGTAAGTATACCAAGCATAAATTTTCTTTTGAAAGCATATGGATCATTTTCATCATAACATAGGATAGGATCGAAATACTCATAAACATAGGGAGACACAAGAATTTTACCGAACTTAAATGGCAAGAATTCTTATGTGTAGCGCTACTAAACTCCGGTCCCCTTAGCATAATCATAAACATATCATATGGAACCCATAACAATCTTGTGAGATTGATTTCATAGCAATGATCCAAACATTTTCATAAAAACATAAGATATACTTACTTGTCATAAAAACATACTTACTTTTCATAAAAACATAAGGTGTATTTACCTTTCATAAAAACATACTTACTTTTCATAAAAACATAAGATATACTTACTTGTCATAAAAACATACTTACTTTTCATAAAAACATAAGGTGTATTTACCTTTCATAAAAACATACTTACTTTTCATAAAAACATAAGATATACTTACTTGTCATAAAAACATACTTACTTTTCATAAAAACATAAGGTGTATTTACCTTTCATAAAAACATACTTACTTTTCATAAAAACATAAGATATACTTACTTGTCATAAAAACATACTTACTTTTCATAAAAACATAAGGTGTATTTACCTTTCATAAAAACATACTTACTTTTCATAAAAACATAAGATATACTTACTTGTCATAAAAACATACTTACTTTTCATAAAAACATAAGGTGTATTTACCTTTCATAAAAACATACTTACTTTTCATAAAAACATAAGATATACTTACCTTTTAAAAGATTAAAATGAAGTGTAGTAGTAAATGGACCAAAACTTTCTTGACCACCTTGAATTTCTCTTACTTGTGGATTTTGTCAAGAGATTGGAAATAAGTGTATATGTGTAGAGTTGTGTGTAAAAGAGATGGGTTTAAATAGATGTATAAAGTTGGCATATTGTAAACATAATCATTCAATTCTATTAATTTTAACACATCCTTTTCTTAAAGTAAAGCACCATTCATATACTTTTCCATATTTATACAAATAATATGCTCTTCATGATTATATATAATGGAGTCTTATCAATCATTCATATACTTTTCCATATTTATACAAATATTATGCTCTTCATGATTATATATAATGGAGTCTTATCAATCATTCATATACTTTTCCATATTTATACAAATATTATGCTCTTCATGATTATATATAATGGAGTATATAAATCATTCATATACTTTTCCATATTTATACAAATATTATGCTCTTCATGATTACATATAATGGAACCTCCCATGCTTGCATATATTTTCTTAATTTCAATAATAAAAGTAATTTTTGTATAAATAAATATTGGGATAACATTGAATTAAGTACTTGGACTTAATATACTTTAAATCAAGAGAATGGAGATATTTTTTTTTAGAAATTCGGAATTTAATTTAAAATCGAACGATCTCGATTATTTCTTGACTTGGCTATACGAATACGTCGCGGCGTTAACTTAATAGTAGCGACACGATTTTCTATTAAAATAATTATTAATCGCGTAAAAATTCTGGGTCGCTACAATACCCTTTGCTCATCAAGTCCTCCACTTGTCTTTGGAGCTCCTTTGTCTCCTCGGGGTTACTTCGATAAGTGGGGCGGTTTGGAATGATTGCTCCAGGTACAAAATCAATTTGATGTTCAATACCTCAAATGGGTGGTAACCCACTAGGTATGTCATCTGGAAACACATCCTCAAATTCCTGCAATAAAGAAATAGCCAAACTAGGGAGAGATTTGTTAGCTTCATCAAATGCAAGGAATGAATCCTTATACAACAAAATGACCATTGGTCGTTCTTTCATGAATGCTTTCTTGATTTCACTCCTTTTTGCGTAGAAACTCATTTTTTTTCCTTTTCTGGCACTCTTCGCTCCCTCTCCTTTTTCTGAGGTATGTACCTCAACACTCCTTTTTTCTTTCGCCTCTCCTTTTTCTAGAGTCGTAGCTCCAACTCTCTTTTCCTCTCCTTTTTCTGAAGTCATGGCCTCAACTCTCTTTCTCTCATTTTCCCTTACTCTTTTTTCTTCATCATTTTTCAACTTTATTTGATCTTCATACATTTGTGACGGCGTCAATGGTGCAAGTGTAATGGTTTTTCCCCCTTTGGTAAAGTTATACCTATTTTTATACTCATCATGCATCACCTTCCTATCATATTGCCAAGGTCTACCCAACAAAATGTGCCCGGTATGCATAGGAACCACTTCACACATAACATCATCCACATAGCTACCAATAGAAAAACTCACCAACACCCTCCTATTCATCTTAATTTCTCCACTATCATTTAACCATTGAAGCCTATAAGGTTTAGGATGTTTAAACAAAGGTAATCCTAATTTTTCAACAAACGTAGTACTAGCAACATTAGTGCAACTACCACCATCAATAATCATACTACATACCTTATTATTAATGCGACATCGTGTATGGAATATGTTCTCCCGTTGTTGTTCCAAATCATTGGTGTCGATTTTAGCACTAAGAACTCGCCTTGCCACTAATAACTCACCCTGCTCCCTGGATAACACATCGTCATCATCACATACTTCCTCCAACGCCGACATATCGCTATAATCCTCTTCCTCACTATCACTCTCCAAGGTTCCATCCTTTCGCACAAGTATCACTCGCCTATTAGGACATTGAGATGCCACATGTCCTCTCCCCAAACATTTGAAGCATTGAATGTCTCTACTCCTAGATGGTTGAGGTTCCCCTTTAGGTGCGAGTTTGCTAGCATGTTCCTCCTTCTCTTTTGGTGCCTCAAACTTCCCTTTAGAAACAGCCCCATCTCCTTTATTTTCCCACTTCGACTTCCAAGAAGAATTAGAACCCGATTGATACCTTGCTGTTCCCTTTTTCTTCAATTGCTTCTCCACCTTTATAGCCATGTGCAACATATCTTCCACCTCCAAATAATGTTGTAGTTTAACCACATTAGCTATATCCCTATCCAACTCATTCAAAAACCGAGCCATCGTAGCCTCTCTATCCTCATCTACATTAGCTCTAATCATCAACATCTCCATCTCCTTATGATAATCCTCCACACTCTTTGATCCTTCGTATAGACTTTGTAATTTTTGATGAAGCTCCCGATGGTAATGACTAGGAACGAACCTCTTTCTCATGATAGCTTTTAATTCATCCCAAGTATTAATGGGCCTCTCGCGATTCCTCCTCGTAGAAGTCACCAATTGATCCCACCAAGTAATAGCATAATCGGAGAATTCAAGTACAGCTACCTTAACCTTTTTCTCTTCCGAATAAGTGTAGCAATTGAAAATCAATTCCATCTTCTTTTCCCACTCCAGGTATGCTTCCGGATCACTTCTACCCTTTAATGACGGGATTGTCATTTTGATGTTGCTCATACTACCATCCATTCTATCGCCAACAAGATCTCTATCCCTCCTTCCATGTCTAACTCCTCTATCCACAATTACCCCATCGTCAAAATCACTATCTTCTTCATTCTCATCGACCCCCTCTACTCTACGACCTCGCCCACCTTGCCTACGGGCATTAGGCACTTCTCGAGGTTGTTCAAGTCTTTCTAACCTATCTAACGCATCCCCAAACAACCGCTCAAACAGTTATACCATCTCATCCGTCATGTTGGCTCGATCGTTATTTTTCGTAGTAGAAGATTGTTCAGACATCCTAAAACTAAATATTATATGCCTCACCTGTATTTCGCTCGTGTATCACTCAATTTTGGCTTTTTCCCTCTATTGATCTCAACTCTCTAGCATTTTTCCACTCAATGGCTTTCACCCCAATTGCTTCAAAGAACGAATCCGAACTCAAACAAGTTCAAACTCGAATGACTCAAACCGAATGCAAGTGAGAAGTTATCAACTTGTTGGAAAACTCGAAGAACACCTTGAGATGTAATCTGACTCTATAAAGGACTTGACACTTTTATGGGAAATAAGATTGATTCAAGAAGGTAATTCTTGAAATCAAATAACAACTTTTTCCTTTACTATTGAAATGTTCATTTTTTTTTTTTAATTTCTCGAACATTCAACTACGAGAAATAACGACTTTTGAATTTTTTTTGACACTTTTTTGGATTAAAGACTCAAGAACTTGAAGAACACGAAGAACAAGATTAAGAAACTCAAGAAACAAAATAAAGATATAACCTTGATTTTTGGAGCCTAAGCTCTGATACCAGATGATGGAAACCACGTAGCAATTGTAGCTACGCAACCCACAAAATATTGGAATCGACCCAAGAACGCCAAAGAACCACGATTTAGAGATTGATTCAAATTAATTGAACCAAGCAACCAACACAATCGATTGATATGTTGACCTCTTGATCACAATAAAAATTAAATCTCACCCAAGTTTGAACAAACAAGAATAAGTCGCAAGTTCGGATTGTATTCAATGAAGAATAGAAGTTTGAAAGCAATTTGCCTCAGAATAATAATATCAAAGTTGTGTCTAATAATGAAAATTACATTCCTATAAATAGGGTCAAAACCTGGTCTAAGAGTTCTAATTAAACTAGGAATGAAATTGCTAAAATATGGAAAGAAATAAAAATAACAAAAAAAAAAAGGATTTTTACGCGTTTTGACATTTACGGCCGTGACCTTATTATTTATGGCCGTAACCTTGTTACTGATTCACATTTACGGCTGTGACAATATTACTTACGGTCGTAAGTCAAAAATGTCCAAATTCCATCTTTTGAGCAATGCCTTAATTACGGCCGTGATCCTCAGCATTTACGGTCGTAATCCCTTATTTCTCACAATATCAATTTCAGTAGTGAGTTCGTTACGGCCGTAAGAAATATATGTTACTTCCGTAACTTGGAAACTTCAAAATTTCCTTCGGCGGCTTGAATGAGGTTGATCCACTCATCGTCTCGACTCGTCTCCAACGTGGAACTCGCTTCTTTTGATGACTCGAACATTGTCTTGATCATTGTTTCTTGTACTAACTTGTCCATTGCTTCGTTGGCCCTCTTCATTTGCAATCGAGTCATCGGTCCTCCTTTGATCATCAACGGATCTTTGTGCGGGCTTGTATTCGTGGTCTGGATCACGTCAATAATATTTTTAGATAGTTCGCATGAAGGGTGAGTGTGCCCATTCCAATTTCAACTAGTGATGGTCTAATAACCAGTTTGCTCCAAGAACAAGCAACATATGATAATTTGTTGTATTTGAAAATATCATGGTTCTTCAATTAATGCATTTTCGAATTCTTAGTTTTCCGCATCTTATTGATCCGGATTGATCTTTACCGGTCATGCCAATCTTATTGAACTTCTGGTTGAATACAATGTTTGTCACACATTTTAGAAACTCATTATGTTTCTTTTTATAATAGACAATAAATTACTATCAACAGTAAAATTATATCGTCTCACACTCAACATAATACATTATTAACTCTTCTGGAAATTGACATAATGTTAGTCATATATTTTCAAGAGCATCAACGCTATATTAGTTTAATAATAAAGTTTTTTGATATGCTTCTTCAGAAGCATTGACATAATCGAATATATGTGCTCTATTCAATAAAAATATGCTTCTCCTTGAGAAATAAATCAAAATCTTCTACAATATTGAAATTGTAATATCACTCTTCAAGAGTAGATAAGGGATATACAAGGTAATAATACCTAGGTTTACAGGGGTACAACTATTATTTACTAATACAATCTAATATTTACAACAATCTCTTCATTATAAAGAGCTTTAAAGTTCAAAGAGTCTGTTAAAAATGCTCTTATACTTCCATTTTTTTGAATTACACAAACCTCTATTTTCATGTTTTGATTAATGCATACTTTCATTAACCACTTTTATTTCGCTTTTAGCATAAATAATAGGAGTAACACTTAAAACTCACCTATGAATTATCTTCCATCTAGTAAATATTTTAACAATAATGAAATATCTAAAACATACTTTTAATAGTTCTGACTAAACCAACAATGAAGTGCATTGATTCTTCAAAATATTTCAATATTCTGTTGATTTGAATAGTTATAATAGGAACACATGATGAAGGGATTCTACTTGTGATATCATCTTAAATGAGTACTAAAAATTGATAGTGTGAGAGAAATACTCTTTTTTGAATGTGATTATAGCATGATTATATTTTGCAAAGATTCAGAAGTTTGCAAATTTCAAACTAGTTTTTATTATTTTTTCTTAATAGATCGAGAATAAGCAAGATAATGAAGTTGTTGAATGGTCGATAAGTGGAGGTTAAATGAACATTATAGTCGAAATATCATCACAACACCAGTCGGGAATGGAGAGTATGGAGGTCTGATTTAGTTGCTCAAATTGGTGTTCGACTTTCCTGTGATGTTGCTGTTAATGAGGCAGCATGTTTTGTGGGCTTGGGTGGCGTATTCCGGGATAATAAAGGGACTGTTTTGGTGGCATTTTCATGCAGGGTAGAAGGCTCCTTCACACCTGAGGTTGCGGAGTCCATGGCTATTTGTTAAGGCTTGGAATTTGATACAAAAAGAAAGATGGAAGTTGAACAAGTAGAAACGGATGATCTTCGGATCATAAATTCCCTTCATTGCGATTTTTCTTCTCATTTTGCTTGTATTTTGAATGATAATGTTGGTTTGTATCGGATTGTAAGATGTGCTCTTGCCATTATATTCCTAGAGATAGGAAATATGTGGCTCAAAAACTTGCATCTTACGCATCTAGAGTTGTTGGCTCTGTTTTCTGGACCGATTGTATTCCATTATTATCTCTTCTCTTGTTCAGGAAGAGTCTACTTAATAATATAATTTGGTATTTTGATCAAAAAAATGAAATTTCCATTATTTCTTTCATTATTATTATTATTATTATTATTATTATTATTATTATTATTATTATTATTACGAAAATATGGGTACTGCTACTTTGGATCCAAGTGTGAGGGGGGGGGGAGGATTTAAACAAGAGAGCCAATTACGAAGCCCGGCAAAGGAAAATAGACATAGAATGAGCTAATGTGGACTCAGATAGTGTTTCCAAAGTGATTGATAGTCACAAATTGGAATAAAAAAGTAAGTAGTTTTCTGATGCAGATAAAGCAAGTTCAGTTTTATTGAGAAATAAATGGAAGAGGAATTCAAGACGAGACCCTAGGATTTATTCCCCAAAAAAAAAGTAGAACTAGCCCAGGCAAGCGGAAGATGAATGATGGGGAAGGCAATTTGGTCGGAAAAAGACTGAAATTCGAGCTGTTGGGAAGGAATTTAACTAATGTATCGACGGAGGCTATATGTCAGCCCCGTCGGGAACAATGAGTCTATTATCGTGGAATTCTCAAGGTTTGGGGAGCCCTCAAGCATTCACAAATCCTCAGTGTCTTGTCCGAGATAGGAAGCCTTCCCTTCTCTTCCTCTTAGAAACCCGCCTAAGGGGATAGAGAGCTGTCGATTTCCACTCCCGTATCAGCTTTAATAGCGGGATACATGTTGACAGTCAAGGTAGTAGGGGTTGTTTGATGTTACTTTAGAAAGAAGATTGGGATGTTCGACTTGTCTCTTTCTCCAAATTTCACTTTCATAGCATGGTTTCACATAAAAGTGGTCCAAAATGGAACTTAATAAATTTCTATGGGGATCCGATTTCATCTGAAAGGAACCATTCTTGGACTCTCCTACGAAGACTTTGCTAGGTTAACTCATACCCTATATTCTGCATGGGAGATTTTAATGGGATTCTAGTAGCGACGAAGAAATATGGAGGTAGGGATAGAGCACAGCCAACAATGGATGGTTTTCGAGATGTCCTGAATGATTGTGAACTAGGTGATCTGGGATGTAAAGGGCCAAATTTAACATGGGCTAAGCACACTCGAGCTGATAATAATATACTTCAGCGCCTAGACAGGGTAATTGTTACACCCATCTGGCGCGAGTTGTTTCCGTCACATGTGGTAACCCATTTATTTTTACAAATCAGACCGTAGAGCTATTGAGTTACAGCTTAACGAAGGGATCCCAAGTCTAGACAAGAAGAGGAACGAGAGGAGGTATTTTAAATTTGAGCCTTTGTGGTTACGTGAATTTGATTGTTTGTATCATTTTGGTCATTGGAAAGAGAAGTTACAAAAAATATTGAGGAGGGGACACGAACAGCGGTAAGAGTCAGGAGACCAAACGAGGTTTTAACAAACCTCATTGAGAGGATCAGAAGCTGTAGCATGTCGTTGGAATCTTGGTGCAGTAAAACTCGGAGACTTCCTAGTCGAATTAAGGAGATCCATAGTAAATTAAAATAGGTAAAGGAAGCTCCCTTCTCAGTAGAAAATTTTTCACGTGGCAGATTATTGGAAGATGAACTTGAAAAAATGCTTGAAATGGAGGAATATTACTGGAAGCAACGTTCTAGAGCTGATTGGCTTCACTTTAGGGATCGAAATACCAGGTTTTCCAACCTTAAGGCATTGGCTAGAAGGGCCAAAAATACCATTGAAGGAATCTTTGATAGTGAGAGATCTTGGAAAATGAAAAAGGATGACATTTCAATAATGATTAACCCATATTTTGATAAATTATTCCAGTCATCCAATCCTTCTTTAGATGACTTTGACACAGTGTTCCAGAATACTAATCCAGTGGTTTCGGAATGGACAAATGACATTCTGGGGGAACCTTTCATGGAGGATGAGATCAAGAAAGCACTATTTAATATGGGGCCTAACAAAGCTCCTGGTCCAGATGGTTTGCATGCAATTTTCTACCAGAAAGTGGGAAGTGGTGGGGAAAGATGTCATTGAGGCCTATCTTGCAATTCTGAATAATAGGGAGTTGGTGGCACCTCTAAATCACACCATTGTAATGCTCATTCCTAAGGTACAACAACCCACCATGATACAGGAATATCGCCCTATTAGTTTAAGTAATGTCATCTACAAAATCATCACAAAGACCATTGAAAATAGACTAAAATTAGTCCTGGGGGATGTGATCTTAGAAAATTAAAGTGCCTTTGTCCCTGGTAGATTGATTACTAATAATGTGATAGTAGGGTTTGAGAATTCATTCTATCTCACAAAACTCATGGCCAAGGAGGTTGGATGGCAATGAAACTAGACATGTCAAAAGATATGACAGGGTGGAGTGGGTGTAGCGCCCCGAGTTCCGTATACCCGATTCACTACGTCATTTTCTGTCTAAATTTTTCGAATAATATTTTTGCGGAAGAAATAATTGAAATTCATTTTTGGCAACATTAAATAAACTGTAATGGCCGATAAAATTGAAACATTTATGAAACCATTTGAAATAGTAAATCGAACCATTAATTTTGTAAAGAAATTGACAATGTCATAATTTCTCAAATAAATGAACTTCTCTAAATTATTCGATTGTTTGGAAAAATACGGAAATCATTAACGTCAAACTTTCAACCGTTTAACGATTATTGCCACCATCATTCATCGCTCGCCACCGTCTCCGAAATCTGCAAAACTGTTAAAAAGTAGGGTGAGTATTTCATGGGGGAAATACTCAGTAGACTCATCGCAAATTAATTTAATTTATAAGATGATTAAACACATAAATCCCGGCTCTTTATAAAACGGGCATTGATAGAGCTTCTTTATAAAACTGCTCTTGATAAAACTCATATTGTGCATTACAGCACGGGACATATTTTGCAAATCATAGGCTCTTTGAAAATAGCTCTTTGAAAACAGCTCTTTGAAAACCATATACTTATAAAAACATTTTAATTATGCCAAGCATAATTTCTTTTGAAATCATAACATAAGATAGGATTGAAATCCTCATAAACATAGGGAGACACAAGAACTTTACCGAACTTAGGTGGCAAGAATTCTTATGCAGTAAAATCATAATAACAGTAAGTATACCAAAACATAATTCTTGAAATTCATAGGGATAATTTCCATCATAACATAAGATAGGATCGAAATCCTCATAAACATATGAGACAGGAATTTTACCGAACTTAGGTGGTAAATCCTCATAAACATATGGAAACATAGGAATTTTACCGAACTTCGTGGCAAATCCTCATAAACTTATGGAGACACAAGAATGTTACCGAACTTCGTGGCAAGAATTCTTATGTGTAGCGCTACTAAAACTCCGGTCCCCTTAACATATCATAACTTATCATATGGGACCCATAACAATCTTGGTAGATTGATTTCATAGCAATGATCCAAAAAAACATTTTCGTGAAGCATAGGGTATACTTACTTTTCGTAAAAACATAAAGTATATTTTCTTTTCATAAAAACATACTTACTTTTCATAACAACATAAGGTATATTTACCTTTCATAAAAACATACTTGCTTTTCTTAAAAATTGACTTTCACAAGTCACATGACATTCATATGAAATCATAATTTAAATCAATTAATAAGTGCGAGTCTACCTCAAATCCGACGAGTGCAAAGTTGAGCGGGAATGACTTCAATTCCTTTAAATTCTCCGTACGCTTCGTCTTAGCCAATAAGTCACTTTAGTCTATCGAATATATAGTTCAAAATGATAAATTATAATTTGAGGACTAAAATTGATGTTTTGAAAGTTGAGGGACCAAATTGGATATTTTGAAAGTTGAGGGATTAAAATGAATACTTTTGATAGTTGAGGGACTAAAATAGATACTTTCAAAAGTTGGGATTTAAAATGAATATTTTGAAAGTTGAGTCGGAAACTCAAAACAATAGGGTTGAAATAATATATTTTAAAACAATAGGGGCTGATTAAAACTCATTTAAAACTTAAGGACTGATTTGAAATAACTTTAAAAGAATTGAAAGGGCTGAATTAAGACATTTTAAAACATAGGGACTAAACTGCAGATTCTGAAATTTAAAATATATATCCTCAGATTAAATCTCTCTCTCTCATTCAGCACTCTCTCTCACTGGCGTGAAGGAACAGAGGACGGAAGAAGGCGATGCGAGGGACAGTCGCGAGCTGAGGGATTTACTGGTCTCCAACCGTCGACTCACCGGCGCAACACCGGCGCCAGATACGAAGAGCGGTGGGGGTGAAAATAAGCTAAGTTCTGGGTTGATTGGTGTATCTTTTGTGTGAGGAAAGGGCGTGGAACCGAAACAGAATCGGGGCTTGAAGCGGCGATTGAGGTGAGGTAAGTGTTGGGTCAATAATTTCTTGGTTTATTTCTGGTTTTGGGTTTCGATTTGGATTAAAAATGGAAGTGGGCAGTTGTATGGGACGTTTGGTGAAGGTATTGAACTGTTGCAGTGATTGGGTTTGATTTCTGAATTGGTGGTGATTCAATGAAACTCGGTGGTGGTACAGATGAGGACTGCAGTGGCAATGTTTCAGGTGATGATGATAGCAGAAATTGGAAATGGCAGAGGCAGGCTGGTGGTTGGACTGATGATTGCCAGCATTGGTTGTGATTTGTGTGTGGCTGAATATGGTTGTGCAGTGACTCTGTGAATTGGAAACAGAGTCCGTATTGAAAATAATACGTGTGTGTGATGATGTTGATGGAGGAAAGCTGGAGAAAGTGACTTAAATTGAAGAAAGTATAGTGGAGAGTTAGGTATGAGATGGGGTGGAAAGTGGAGGGAATCATTGAGTGGAAAATTGAGTGGAATTGGTGATGATAATGATGATGCTTTGAGGTGTTCCAATTGTTCATGTGTGGAGATGCTTGTTGATTGTACACAATGAGATAGAAAGAATAATTAAGAAGGAAACAAAATGTGGGCAACGTGAGTTGTGATGGGGGATAAGAGAAATATATGTATTGATTAGGTATTATAGAATAGGATAGTGTAGAATTAGGTGGAATATGAAATAGAAAATGGCGTAAAGTGTTTAGACAAAATGATGATTTGTATATGGAAAATTGGTGTAGAATTAGTTATGTAAAATTTTGATTATGATAAATATTGGACTAACTTTAATTTGAAAACGTATTTGAAACTGATATAATTTTGGCTGAAAATACATTTGAGAATAAATAAATTTTGAGATAAAATTGAATTACGTATTTGGACTTGAAATATTTTGAATAAGGAAAATTGAGATATTTTAATAAATTTGGAATTCAAAATGATTTTGAAAATAATACTTTGAATAAATAATTAAAATAACATAATTTTAGAAATTCGGATTTTAATTTAAAATCGAACAAATTCGATATTTCTTGACTTGGCTAGACGAATTCGTCGCGGCGTTAACTTCAAAATAATAGGTGAAATAGTAGCGACACAATTTTCAAAATATTAAAATAATTATAAAATTGCATAAAAATTCTGGGTCGCTACAGTGGGGCTTTCTCGAAGTTATGATGAGGAGATTAGGGTTTCACATAGAATGGATCGAGCTGATTATGAGGTGTGTCACTTTTGCTACTTTTTCTTTTAATATTAATGGAGAGTCAAAAGGATTCGTCCAACCTAGCAGAGGTTTACGTCAAGGTTGCCATCTTTCCCCATACCTTTTTCTATTTTGTGCTGAAGGCCTTTCTAATATGATTACTAGTGCAACGGCAAGAGGTGATATTCGGGGCATTGCAACTTCTCAATACAGCCCCTGCTTTAGTCGTCTCTTTTTTGCCAACGACTCCCTGGTTTTTTGCAGGGCTACCAAAAATGACAGCCAACAAATTCTCTACCTTCTTAAGATTTATGAAATTGCTTCAGACCAACAACTCAATCTATCCAAATTTGGGATAACTTTCGGCCCAAACATCTCGGACACACGAAGGAGGGAAATTCTTGACTTATTCCAGTTAGGAGCTGCTAAACCTCATGACAAATACCTGGGCTTACCCTCACTTATCGGAAAAAGAAGACTGCTATCTTTCAATTCCTAAAAGAGAGAGTCTAGAGGAAATTGATAATATGAAAATGAAATAGGTTTTCGTCTAAAGGCCGTGAAGTTCTCATAAAGTCCATCATGCAGGCTATCCCCACCTATGTCATGAGAATGTTTAAAATCCCTTCATCATATTTAAATGATTTGCAAAGAATGACTTTTAATTTTTGGTGGAGGGTATCAGACAACAGACGGTGTATGCATTGGCTAAAGTGGTCCAGGATGTGCAAATCCAAGTTCGAAGGAGGTATGGGTTTTCGCGATATGGGTGATTTCAATCAAGCTCTTTTAGCGAAACAAGTTTGGTGTATTATTTAGGATCTGAATTCACTAGCCATCCGGGTGCTCAAATGCAAATATTTCTACCATTACGACCTTCTATCCGACCATGTCAGGCGACATGTTTCATTTCTATGGACTAGCTTGATGTGGGGCAAAAATTACCACTCAAGGGAATTATTCGAAGAGTTGGGAATGGCAGGAGTATATCAATCTCAAATGAACCTTGGATATGCAAATCTAGCTCCTTCAGACCCAGTCCACTGTACAACAACTCAAAGGATGGAGTCTTAGAACTTATCACACATGGACAGTAGGATTGAGATTTAGTGGAACAAACATTTTCACGTGTGGATAGAGATGCCATTTTTACTCATCATGGGGAGTACACTGTTAAATATGGGTACTCGCTTGTAGTATCGATGAGTAACTCACGTCCTGAGGTGGGCAGTAGCAAATACACAGAATCTCAATTGTGAAAACATCTATGGAGCCTTAACATTCCCAACAAGGTTAGAGTATTCATGCATCAAGCCTATAATAATATTATTCCTACAACTGTCAATTTTTTTTCACACCACACTCCCATTTCAACTGTGTTTGCAATATGTAAAAGAGACTATGAAACCACCTTCCATGCCATTGTTAAGTGCAGCCGTACTGGTGACAAATGGGCCCTCTCTCGCTTCAACCATCACATTGCAAGCTTTAAGGGGTCTGATTTTCGAGACTAGTTGATGTTTATGTGGAAAAAATAAGTGGGAACATTTTGATATGGTTTGTATGATAGGTTGGACTATATGGGAGGACCGAAATGCTATCACCCATGGAAAGGAAGTTAACCCTATCATCCAGTAAATTAGGGTTCTTGAGCAATATTTCAAGGAGTATTAGTCTGCACAACTTTCTTTCAGGAACACAAGTTCGGTCACCTTGAGAAGCTCCAACCAGCCGTCCACGCAAAAATATTGGAATGTTCCACCAACAGACACTCTAGTGCTAAACTCAGATGCTGCAGATAACGGTGAACATGGCATGATTTCAGCTAGTGGGATTATCCAGAACAACAAAGGAGAGGTGATGGGATCATTCGGGAAGTGTTTCTATGGGAATTTTCCACCACTGGTAGCAGAAATTTTGGCTATTCGAGAAGGGTTAGAATTTGCAAGAAACTTGGGCTTAAACATACACTATGCGGACACTCACTCTTTGTTAGTTGTTCATGCAATCTCTCAACCACAAGAATACTCTCCGAATTTCAACCTAGTGGTAGATTTCCGGACTCTTATGGAAGGCATAGCACACTACTTAATTTGGCACACGCCTCACAGGATAACCAAACTTCCCACGAACTTGCGGCCTTGGCAATGTCATCTAAGAATGAGTTTTTTTTCCAGCGAAGAAGTTCCCCCTCCTATTATTAAATTTGTTGAGTATGATGTATCAAACTTAAGTGATTGATTTATAATATTATGATGTTTCCATCCAAAAAAGAAAAGAAAAGAAAATAATAATACCTTTGTTGTTAATTTAGTTAGGACGGTTAAAAGGCTACTTTTAGGTTTTACATTATTATTAAAGGATAGTCTAATCAAATATTTTTTTTGATTTAGTTAGAACTATTAGAAATGTATCTTATGTAATACATTATTGAAAAGGAGTCAAGCGATGGAAGAAAGTTCACAAGGTTATTTTGAATATTACCACTATTATTTATGCTAACATGAGCAAGAAAAGTGGTCAATGGATGTGTGTAGCATTCAAAAATTAAATGAACATGGTTTATGTAATTTTAATAAGGACGGGATGTGTTAAGCGACAGTTCATGCTAACAATTAAAAATGGATTTAGACAGTAGTGTGTAAAGAACTAGACATCTTGAGACAATATCCCAAAAAGAGGTGTTTGATTGGAAAAATACCAAGATTTACACTTACCTCCAAGGGGTACAAGCACAAAAAGTTTAAACTGAGAAAAATTACATATTCTTTTTAAAGAGATGTGTTCATTATCTTTTCTTTGTCTTTGCTTTATCATCTATATACTTTAATAACTGTCTTTGCATAATTCTTGCAACAAGTTCCGGTAACTGCCATTTTCCAATAACTGCTATTAACGGCTCCATTATTTTAGATCGTGGGCTGAGCAGAAAAACATTTCTTCAATCATGCGTCACCTAGGGATTCATTCGCTCAAACATTGTTTCATTCATCCAATCGCCCAAGTCTTTTGTATGCTTGGGCGATTTTTGGCCATGTCTTGTCTATTCGTTCAAACTCCACGTTTGAGCCTCTTGTCTTGAGGATATGTCGTTGGGCTTTTATGTTGAGATTATTTTATGCATCAATAATTATTCTCAATATAATTGAATTATTGTTTAATCATTAATTTCGTCATACTTTAGATTTCACACGTTCTTGTAGTTTTGAGATCCCAAAAAGTACGAAATCTATAACGTTTCCTCCAACATACAACTCAAACGTGCATTCCTTTTTTGGCGGCTAACCTTTTTGTCACATCTCCCATCTATATAAAACCTACTTTTGTCTTCCTCTTCGACACTCGTTGTATTCGCCATTTTCATTTCCTCTTATTTCTTCAAGAAATCATGAAGTTAAAATTCTCCTTCTTAATTAAATTTTAATATATTTTCATCATTAAGAAAGTTGTGAGAAATATGAATATTATATTTTTTGAATTAAATTTTTAATATTCTATATTTTTCCATTTTTTCCTATAAACTTCATACTATTGCATGGTGAATTTTCGATTTGTCGTATAAATTGGTCCCGAGGTTTTGATTATTATTCCCTTAGAGCATCTCCAATGCATTACGTGAATTGTGGCTGATGTATTAATGACATACACGGACTTCTAGAGAACGTGGATAAATAGAATGAGAAGTCTAAAATTTACTCAAATGGTTACTTCCACATTTAAATAATATTGATTATGGTACATTTTTTTGTTTAAAATTAATTACTATGAATAAATTGGGCTTTATATATCCGTAGGATTTCTCACTGTATAAAGCGTTTAAATGAAAATAACTTGTATCATATAACCTAATTGGTCAACGTCCTTATTTATAATAATAAAATAATTATAAAATAAAAAATAATGTTGACTCTCATGTCCTATGAAGCGTCTAGATGTAGATGGAGCACCCCAAAATGTCTATTTTTTTGAAGTCACGTCAGTTTAACATTGTAATCCACGTTGTACATTGAAGATGTATTTTTAACACATTCCATCTATTTGCTGACGTTGCAAGTATTTTTTTAATCCATAGAGTGCATTGGAGATGCTTTTATTAGAAAAAGACTCATTTTTCGGATTTCCTTAAAAATATATTACCTAAGTTTAATTTAAGTCTAATTTTACATTTTTTTTCCTTCTATATTTTCAGAAGTTTGCCTTATAATAACCAAAAATGTCATGATTGTACCATAAGAAATCTTAATAACTGTTTACCTGCAGTTGAATTAGTACGAAATGATAAAAAACTACATCGTTGTGAAATACTTTGATTATGAATAAACCATCATGAAAAGCATGACCATTAATTATTATAATTCAATTAGTCATAAAAAATTATTTTTAACTAGTTTCACACTCCTGCGATACACAGGCATATTTCATTGATTAAGTATAATGTACTGACATGAAAAAATAGGAAAAAATTAATAAAAGATACAATAGCAAATGTCAATTTAAATAATAATAATTTTGTTATCCAAAGTATTACAAATGTTGGAAAACTTCCTTATACACAACATTAGTAGTAGCATTTGATGGGTTTCCATCATCATTGACCGTATCTTTACTTGCATCATTAGGAACGCTTTTGTTATTAAATAAAAATTAGCATGTAAAAGAAATTTGTGCATATGTGTAGCATTTGCGTATATTTGCATAACACAACTCAACTTTATTAGTCCAACCTCCTATTGCATCGCAACGCAGGAAAGAAAAACTCAATCTCACTTGACTTGACAATTTAGTAACATGATTTCACTATAAAAAAAATGTGTACAGAGAAAAATTTGATTGAAACGTAAAATGAAGATAAAACATCAAATGGAAGAAAATCTTCGCAACTAAACCCTAATTATTTATTTCAACTTGGAAAGTCTTCATATATCTATATATTAATAGAACGTTTTAATGTTTCAAAAATATATTAAATTAACATTTTACCCAATAAAATAGGAGGGATAGTATCAATTTTAATTCCTCATTTTGAAATGCAAAATCTATCATCTTAAACCACCACTAATTTATACAATAAATGTGTGCGATACCTGGTCATATTTCATTGATAAATTATAATGTATTGACACAAAAAATTGGGAAAAAATCAATAAGAAGTAACAACAGTAAGTGTCAATTTAAATAATAATAAAAACTTCGTAGCATTTGTTGGGTTTCCATCACCATCCACCATATCTTTATTTCCAATATTAGCAACGCTTTGGTTATTAAATAAAAAATAGCATTTTAAAGAAAATTAGTGCATATTTATAACATTTGCATATACTTACATAACACAATTCAACTTCTTCATTACTCCAACCTCCTATTGCATCGAAACGCATGGCACGAAATACTCAATCCCACCTAGCAACTCTTTAGTAACATGATTTCACTATAAAACAATGTGCACCCAAAAATAATTGAAATGTAAAATGAAGATAAAACATTAAATTTTAGAAAATCTTCACAACTAACCCTGATTATTTATTTCAAATTGGAAAGTCTTCATATATCTATTTATTAGTAGAACTTTTTAATGTGTCAAAAATATATTAAATTGACATTTTACCCAATAAAATAGGAGGGATAGTGTCAATTTTAATTCCTCATTTTGAAACAATTTGTCATCTTAAATAACCCATTAATTTACACAATAATCGTGCATTAAAAAAAATACCCACTTTGTAAATAACTTCCAAATTTAAAAAAATAAATAAATAAATAAAATATTAAAATTCAAAATCTTTGACAATACACACACACACACAGATATAGATAGGATTTGAAACTTAGCCTCTAGATTTATTTTTATTTTTTTTGGGGGGGAATTACCCTAACTTGAAAATCCAAGCCTAGGGTAAGAATTGATTAGAAATCACAAAGAGTTACAAAGAGAAGTGCAACCACCTTACCTCCACAACTAACACAGAATAAAACCAACAATTCAAGAAATTCAAACAAACAAAATACAACTCACACAACTAACAGCACAAAATTAAACCAAGCCAATACAAACCAATTAATCTTCACACGTTCTAATTATAGGTAGGCCAAGTTTGTCCAATATGATCATACCTTTCACCACTCTAGTTATTTCCTTCTCCATAAACAGCTTAAATGTCTTCTCCTTGTGGCCCAAATCAGCAAACAAGTCTGCAACGCAATTCCCTTCTCTCCATATATGGGTAACTCTCACTTCCATGTTCTTCACAACAGATCTGATAGCCTCCAAGTTATATTGAGAGTACCAAGGTCCACTAATGCTTGAATTGTAGAATGTAAACGCAGCCATTGAGTCTGTTTCTCCATATCTATTTGAATCCTTGTTTAATTCCTATTCATAATCCTTTTTCAGTGGCTTTTAACTCAGCCTCAAGAATCGTGACTTGTCCATAGTAATTGTGTGGAATCTCCAGATTACATTCCCAAAATGGTTTCTGCAAACTCCACCCCCGGATACTAAGCCATCATGTTTGAGCGCACCATCGGTATTAATTTTGAACCAGCCTTCCTGAGGTTTAGACCATTTCTGCAATATGATTCTTATACACTTCATTTTCCTCATAAGAGGATTACTAGCTAGCCTCACGATATTAAGTAGATATTGAGTTAGATTGGTGATACTTTGATCTTGCATTTTCGCGCCATTGTATTTGGAATTATTTTTGTTGATCCAAATGAACCAAAAGATTATAAAAGGAACCAGAGAGATAAGGTCACCAGGTTTAGCTTTTGTCTGTGCTAACCATGAATTGATCACCATTTTCAGATCCCCTTCAGATATGGCAATAATACAAGCTTTGTTACACGTTTTCCTCCAAACCTCCTGAGCTACTTCTCCTTGCACAAATAAATCATTAATGGTCTCTTCTTCATTACAACAGTAACATTTAGAGGCCAGCTGCATGTTGAATTTTCTTCGAATAACTTCATCAACAGAAATTCTATTTTCCCAAATCCTCCATATAAACATAGCAATCTTGGGAGGAAGCCATTTATTCCATATGAATTTGTAAGGCAAATGTGTCATCTTCTTCTGTCTGAATTGCTCAATGCAACTTTTAGCGTTGAAAATACAAGTAGAATTATTTTTCCAGTCAATTTGATCTTCATCATGATTAAGCTAAATG
Organism: Ligustrum vulgare; assembly: GCA_963555705.1. NCBI lineage: Eukaryota > Viridiplantae > Streptophyta > Magnoliopsida > Lamiales > Oleaceae > Ligustrum > Ligustrum vulgare. Next base: position 20,878,808 of record OY743173.1, on the reverse strand, counting down.
TTGAGGATCTCCTGTACAATATTAAGAGGAACCACTAGTTTGAGCTACTCATCATCCCATTTATTTCCTTGATTAGCTGTGTAATTTAAAACTAACTTCATCACATTAGTATTAGGTAGAGTTCTTGCCATCAATAAACCAGATCTGAGCCAATAATCACATTCAAAATTAACTATGCCTTCGTTGATTCTCCAAAATAAATTTTGTTCCACATACTCTCTCTCACTTGAATCATTCTTTTCCATAAAGGGGAATCTTGACTCCTCACTTGGACTACAGATTCATGAATTTCCATACAATACTTTGCTTTCATCACCCAACTCCATATGGATCCTTGCTTTCCAAAATTCCATCACGTTTTAAATTCAAACTCGAGGCTAATATTTTTGATCTCTCTGTAACCAAGACCTACTTCTTTATAATGAAGACACAGCTTATCCCAAGCAGCCCAGTGTATACATTTCTCTTGAGCTGAATCACCCAAAATTGTATGCATTGCACATTTTAGAGATTTTTTTGATGATTTCCTTAGGGGGATTGAGGATTTGTAATAGGTGTAAAGGCATGGAAGCAAGTACATGTTTTACAAGAATGAGTCTTCCTCCAGCAAAAATCCATTTATGTTCCCATCCAACTAATCTGGTTTTGATTTTGGTTAATAACTCCTCAAATAAGAAGATCTTCTTATGTCCTTTGTATGGAGGGACACCCAGATAAACCATCGGCAAATCCTGGTTTTGAAGCCAGTACATTCCATCACTACCTGCCTATGTTGTTCTTTTGTTTTAAGAAAATAACTTTTGGCCAGATTGATAACTTGACCAGAACCTTTACAATATTTCTCAAGGAATTCCATGATGCTGTGTAAACTCTATCTTCTGCCATTGGTAAAAATAACAATATCATCCACAAATAAAAGGTGAGATATAGGGACATTACCTCCATATTCATAATTCAGACCCATCCTTCTAGTATACAAATTATCCGATCCTCTTGATATGCTTTCAACAAGAATGATAAACAGAGCAGGAGATATGGGGTCTCCTTATCTGATGCCTCTACTAGATTTGAAAAAACCTTTGAGTCCATCATTGATCATAATAGAGAACCTGGTGCTTCTTATGGACCTACTGATCTTATCAATCCAATCCTCATCAAAGCCAAACTATTCCATAACCTTAGATAAAAAAATTCCAATCAACTCTATCATATGCTTTTGCCATATCCAATTTAAGGATCACATTTCTCCCTCTTATCTTTCTATCAAGCTGAAATACCAACTCTTGGGCAAGGAGAATATTGACAGCAATTGATCTTCCTGGTGTGAAACCGCTTTTAGAGTGTGAGATAATTTTAGGAAGAACCTTGTTTTACCTCATTGACATCACCTTGGTCAGTGTTTTACTTATCAAGTTGCACATAATGATTGGTCGTTATTCTTTCCAATTGATTGCATTTTCTTTCTTGGGAATAAGGATAATGGTAATTGCTACTGCATCATCTGGTACAATTTTCCCCTTAAAGAAATCGATGACTACTTCTAAGAGATCATCTTTGATAATATTCCAACAACTTTTTTAAAAAGAGCCTCCAAATCCATCAGATCTTGCTGCACTGTCTTTGTTAAATGAGAAGACCATTTCTTTTACCTCATCAAGAATAGGTAATTTGTCAAATTATCCTCAGTAGTAATGATCTTTGGTATAGGACCAAGTAATTCTTCAATACCTTCTGTGTTTTCCTCAATGAGAATTTTACTAAAACACTCAATTGCTGATCTTTGTATCTCCTCTAGTTCTTTTACAATATGTCCATTCTCCACAGTGATTTGATTAATTTTGCATTTGCTTCGATTTTTCCTCACCATTGCATGGAAGTATTTTGTATTTCTATCTTCTTCACAATTCCATTTGACTCCAGCCTTCTGTTTCCAAAAAACTTCTTCTCTGGACAGAAGATTATTCAAATCAGCATAGGCTTTATTAACATCAGCTCTAGCCTCAGTGGATTTTATACGGTCATACTCCTTTTCTTTTTGCAAGGCCTCATCCTCAGCCCTCTTCTAGTTTACAAACAGATTTCCAAATGAATTTTTATTCCATCGTTTTAAGAACTTCTTCAATTTTTTGAGCTTATACACAAAACCAAATAGACCTCTAGAATATGGAAATAATTCTATATTCCAATTCCCTTCAACCTCTTTATAAAAATCCTCATGAAGGTACCACATATTTTGATATCTAAATGAGGATTTACAAAACACATCCTTCTCAGAAGTTTACAACAACATTGGACAGTAATCCGATGTATCTCTACTTAGGTAGATTGGTTTAAATTTTGAAATCTTTTCCATCCATAATGCATTGGCAAGTAATCTATCAAGTTTTTTCCACATATTTCCATTGGACCAAGTAAATTGATTGTTCTCAATTTAAACCTCTTCAACCTCATAATCAATAAGAAAATTATTAAATTCCTCCATGGATTGATGATTAGGCTGATTTCCCCCTTCTCTTTCTTTACTAATTAATATAGCATTAAAGTCACCACCAATAAGCCAATGATTATTCATGCCTTCTAAAATTTGAATGAGGTCAGACCATAGATGTCTTCTTTGTTGTATGGAACACTTAGCATATACAGCAGATATATACACCTCCACTTCAGTCCATTTAATTTTTTGCAGTCAGTACTTGTTCCTTGTCCATAGTGATATAACAACACATTTCATCCTTCCAAAATTCCCAATTTTTTCCATTCGTATTTGAGTAGCAATGATCAAATCCCAATTTATGTTTAAATTCCTGAATTTTGCTTTTATCCACTATAGATTTAACAATAAAGATCACCCCCAGATTATACATCTTTCATAGCATTTTAAATCTAACCAGGGAATTAGATATTCCCCTTAAGTTCTAGATCAGTACAAATGACATCAGTTTAGAATTTTATTCTCTCGCTTACCTCTCTTATTCTGATGTCTCTTTTTCCTAGGAATTTTGATGATAAGAGGCTACACTATCTCCAACTCCTTGCTCTTATTATCATCTTCCTTACTCAGATCCAGATTAGAGCAAGAGTTACTTCTTTGGACTTGAGAACTTGGTTGACCTGTGTTATCAAAGTCAATAACATTAAGTTTAATTAGTTTCAATCTTGTCAACCTCAGTACTCTCATCTTGAATGTCACTGCTAATAATTTTGAATTTTTTATTCACCTCCATCAATTCACTGTCATCCTCAGGGAGATCTTTGAGGCAGTCAAATGCACCACTATATGGATTTCATTTCTCACTCCTTAGTGTTATAGATACTTCTTCAGTCTCTTTCTATAGCGTACCCGGTCCTCATGGGCTTCCGGTCGTCTACCCATGGTCTTTCCACTCCCCCCTGGTCGCCCTGGTCCTCAAGGGCTGCTAGCCTCGTTTCCAGGAAGTAGATTTTTGCCTTCCATAGATTTCGAACCTTGTAGCGTACCCAGTCCTCAAGGGCTGCCGGCCGTCTACTCATGGTCTTTTCACTCCCCCCCTAGTCGTCCTACTCCTCAAGGGCTGACAGCATCGTTTCTAGGAAGTTGATTTTTGCCTTCCGAGGGATTCAAACATTGTACCTAGGGGTTAAGTACAAACTTCATGGAATCCCTGGTACCATTAGATCAATTGTTGTAGCAACCAAGAATTTTTCACAAATTTAATAATTATTTTAAAATTTTGAAAACGTGCCGCTGCGATCTCACCCATTTTTAAGTTAACGTCGCGACATATTCGTCTAGCCAAGTCGAGAAATATCGAGTCCATTCGATTTTAAATAAATTCCGAATTTCTAAAATTCTATTTATTTATTTAAATTATTATTTTCAAAATCGTTTTAAATTTCAAATTACGTCAAGCTCATTTCATCAGATTCATTTTTCCGACTCAGTTGAATTACGCGTATTATTTTTCTCGAATTTCATGCCTTGCTTGACAAGACTTCCAAAATGTCTAATCAACCTATACTACCACCAACTTCTACCAACCACATCAATCCCATACCTATCAAACCCTCTTATACACTACACAACCCAACCCTCAGCATCATCATCACCAGCCTCTCCCCTCTCCCCTCTCAGCACAAACCACACAAGTCCCAGCCCCATCTCCATTCACAGCAAGCTGGCCAAACTTCAAGGTAAGAATTGTTCCCCAACCTGCACATCACCACTGCCCAACCACACCCAACTCACCTCCTTCACCATCATAATCACCATCTCACAGCCATAGCCAAAATCAATCCAAATCATCACCGTCACCCCCACAACCCAGTCATCACCCTCACTGCAGTACTACCTCCACCACCGTGCAACACCACCGCCACCTTCAGCTCACCTCCATCCCCATTGCCCAACACCAACACAACCACCACTATTGCTCAAACCGCCAGCTGCAACCACTACAGCCCACAAACCCAACTCCAAACCATGACCGCCACCTCCTCAATCCACGCCACCACAGTACCACCAAATTCATTATCATCAGCAACTCGACTGGCCACCATCCCACCGTCGCACCAACCTATCTTCATCTCTGCCCAATCCAAGATCAAACCTAAACCCCAAAGAGAAGAACCCATAACCCCAGAAATCCTTTTCTTACCTCAATCGCCGGTTTCTCCGCCGGAAATAAATCGCGAACTCACCTCGGTTTTGCACCCATTTTCGCACCAAATTTTGCTTCTTTCCTACCATCTCCTCCCCTCGTCACCGCCACACGATGGCGGTGGTACCGCCGTGGAATCGGCGGCGTTTGGCACCGGCAGTGCACCACCGGTTTCACCTCTGCCTCACCTTCTCTCTCCCTCCCTTCTCTGATCGTGAAATGGGTTAGGGTTTAGGGTTTGCCCCCAGGGCACATCTCCAAGTGGTAAAGGGGATGGGTGGTAAGTGCTCAGCGCAGCTGTGTGCTTGGTTCGATTCCCCGCAAGGTGGAATTGGCCTTGTGGCAAGCGGGAGTTATTGAGCGTTTCTCATGCTTACCATAAGCCCTTCCACCCTGGCTCCTTGGAGGCATAACCTGGATTTACCTTCCCGAACCAATGGCCTTGGGCGTGGTCGGTTCGGGCCCTCAGGGTGTGGGCTACACCTTTTTTTTGTGAAATGGGTTAGGGAGAATAAATTTGTTTTTAATAAATTTTGATTTTCGAAAATTGCAGCTTAGTCCTCAAGTTCCAAAGTTATTTAAATCAGTCCCTATAGTTTTAAAACATATAATTTCAGTCCTTAAGTTTTTAAATGATTTAATCAGCCCCTTCATTTTTAAAAATCAATTATTTCAGCCCTATAGTTTAATATTCGTTTTGAGCTTCAACCCAAAGTTTTGAAAATTTACATTTTAGTCCCTCAAGTTTGAAAAGTATTCATTTTAGTCCCTCAACTTTCAAATCATCAATTTCAGTCCCCAAATTGTAATTTATCATTTTTAAACTATAAATTTCAAGACTAATTCATTTTATTTTTCTAAATGGCTAGACGAGGTGTACGGAGATTTAAAGGATTGAAGTCATTTCCCACTCGATTTTCCACTCGTTGAAATTAAGCTCGCCCCTATTAATCGATTTAAATTATGATTGCATGTGAATGTGTATTTTATGTGATTTATGTGAAAGTTATTTCATGAAATGAGACGAGAATATATTTCTTTGAAAATATTTATGTTTTAATGCTTGTCATAACTTATATGCTTTAATGCATGAGAAAGAAAGAAAAGAATATCTTGCGTGATAAATGATGATGTTATGCATAACTTATGTGCCTTAAGTGCACGAGACGAGACTACCCACATTCGATGATTTTAAAGAGCCTATGATTTTTCAAAGAAAAGCCATGTGCTTTAATGCACAAGAAGAGACTACCCACACCCTATGATTTCTAAGGAGCCTGTATTTATGTGTTCAATTATATTGTAGGTTAATTAATTGGCGAGTGAGTCTACTGAGTATTTCCATGAAATGCTTATGTCTATTTTAACAATATTTGCAGATTTCAGAGATGGTAGCAGATGATGGATGATTGTGGCAATAGTCATTAAATAATCGAAAATCTTATTTTGATGATCCATATTTCTAAACTTTGGCTATTTTGAGATTTTCAATTATTTGAGAAATTATGGCATTGCCGAATGTTTTGTATTATTAATGGCTCGATTCGTTATTTTGAATTGTTTAATAAATATTTAAAATTTTATCGACCATTACAATTTATTTAATGCTGCCAAAAATGAATTTCAGTTATTTCTTCCGTTAGAATGTTATTTTAAAGTTTAGACCAGAAAATGACGTGGTGAATCGGGTATTTAGAACTCGGGGCGCTACACTTTCACACCTCTTTTTGTTGCATCCTTTCCTTCATTATTGTTGTTATCCATAGTTACATCATTACTTTCTTTGGCAAGACATCTTTCTTCATCTCAATCTCACCCTTCTCCATCACTTCTTCAGATTCATTTTTAGTTCAAGAAGGACCAGCCTCTTCAATCCTTTGAATTTCCTTCCATGTGTTTTTAACAATATGCTTATCTAGTTTTGCTAATGGCTCAACTACTTTTTGCTTGCGATTGTTTTTAACCTGCTGGTTACCTCTCTTCCATTAGTATTGAGTTTCAACATGGCCAATGTGCTTACAAAACTTACAGTATAGTGGATCATCTTCATAAGTGATTTTCTACCAAGTCATAAAATCATCATTTCCAATCCTTATTCTGTCAATCCTCAATTTATTAATATCCACTTCCACACAGATCCTAGCTAGGTTTGTTCTAGTCTTCCCAGCCATTGGTTCATCTATCTTTAATAGAGATCCAACCGCAGTGGCAATAGAGTAAAGAATAGCTTTGTGGTAATGTATCGGGTAAATAGCACAAAACGTTCCTACCTTTGAAATGTATTGTGCAAAACATCCCAACATTGTGATTTTTGACGCTGAACGTCCTAACCTTTACATTTTCTTGTTGGAGACGTCCTTTCCATTATATTTAACCATATTTCACCGTTAAAATTAAAATTGAACAGTAAACATGAGGGGCATTTTTGTCCAATTCCATTTTTATTCAATTTATTGGAAGAAAGAAATGGATTAAAAATGGAATTGGACAAAAATGCCCTCATGTTAAATGTTCAATTTTAATTTTAACGGTGAAATATGGTTAAATATAACGGAAAGGACGTCTCCAACAAGGAAATGTAAAGGTTGAGACGTTCAGCGTCAAAAATCACAACATTGGGATGTTTTGCACAATACATGTAAAAGGTAGGAATGTTTTGTGCTATTTACCCTAATGTATCAACGGCAATTTAGGAAGTGCAATCCAAATTGGAACAAAAAAGGATTCTCTACTAGCATCAAAATTGGCAGTGTATTTGAGCACTCGTATCGGAAAACCTTTGATAAACCAAACTGCCTTCATAAACAATCTTCATAAACAATCTAGCATAATCTTCTTCCAGCTCAAAATTTATTAATATATGTTTAACATCAAGATATCCAATAGTAAAGCCTCCATGAAATCCAATTGACAATAAAGTTTGATGTAGATCATAATTGGACAATTTCGAGTGTGAGTCTTCCCAATCAAAGAATATTTCAACCAACTAGACAATTTAGTAATTTCTTCATTCAATACGGGAACGAAAGGCTCATTCCTATAAACTTCAGCAACACGAATAGGTAGAATTTCAGATTTACCTTCTTTTACAACATCTTCGAATGATCTTGCTCGAGCTTGAACAACAGTCTTCTTCCCATTTGTAATTTCAGCATAGGATCTCACCTTAGCAGACGGTTGATCCATCGATTAAAGTTCCGAATACTCTCAACTTAGATTAGCAACCAATCAATTTCAAACTTCAAATCTGCACAGTGGCGAAACTCTGAAGGTATTGTTCTTTAGACCAGCTAAAACTGACCTCAATGCGAAGAACAATGAACAAAATTGAACAGTAAAAGGACAATTGGATTAAATCCGAGTTCCGATGTAGATCACCGAAAGGAAGATTGGAAAAATTGAACAGGGAAATTACTGTGTGTCATTACACCTTGAGTGCGTGAATTTTCGGCGGGAATGTTTTTGAGTGTTCCATGTGTAACTTAGCCTCTAGCTGATTGGTAAAATTTGTTTATAAATTTTGTTTATAAATGATCGAGTGACAATATATCTTATTGGAATTTTTATTTTTTTTTTAAAAACAAAGCTCAACAATTTCGGCTTATCAAATATTTCTGTTCACCATTTTTGAGCTTTCAAAAATGATGGACCAATAAAATGTTGTCACATCGCTATTTATATACAATATTTATAAAATGGTCTATTTTGGTAAAAGAATTTGGTTTATAAATTGGTTTGTTTATATTTTTGAGGTAAAGCATATTTTTTATTTATAAACCAATTTATAAATTACACAATTTCTAAAATCACTTTTTAACCAAACACATTTTCTCTCTTCATTTTGAACCACAAATTTTACTTCAAAATTATAAACAAATCAGTTTATAAACCAAACAGTATTACCAAAAAGGTGTGTACCATATCATAAATTTAATTATTAACTGAATTTAATTAGTTCCATAGTAATCACAAGACTCACTTTTCATACAAACCAAAAATATAAATTTTAACATTGAGTAAAAAGTTTTCTTTATATATGAGCATGTAGGATATTATTGGTAATACGAAGACTCGAATAGGTTGGAAGTTTTAAGCAAAATCTCTTCCTGGCCATTTCGATGGTAAAAAATATTATCATTGAAAATTTAAAAGAGATTTTAGAAGGAATAATAATGTAAGCGCATTGCTAACGGAGTTTTTCTTTGTCAATTCCAATATTTTCAATGGTAAAAATTACATCAACAAAAATTCAATAGTTATTCTGAAGTGAATGAAAGTCAGGAAATATATTAATATATATGGGTGACTGTCGATGAAAATTTTGTTGTTGATAGTCGATAGTTTACTATCTGTGAATCTGTGATTATCGATCATCAACGATAATTTATGGCAACATCATAAACGATTTTGTCAACATTAATGATTGTAAGAATATTGTTGATGAAGTTGTATGTGATCACCATAGAAGTCAGAGATGGAGTTTATTCTTACTTTATTTATTTATGTTGGGAAAAAGTTAAAAATAGAATAATTTATCAGTAAATTAATATTTATTCTACTTTTAATATTAATGAGTAAGCCATTGTTATAAATGTTATTTTACTATCGACGGAATTTTAACATTAATATTTTCATTAATTATATATATATATCTACACTTAGAGAAAAGTTTATATTGAGAAACTAAAATTTTAAAATATTTTATTTTTCAATATCGAAAAATAATCCCCCAAGAAATTGAATTAATTTTAAATTATTATTTTATTAGCAATTGATTTCAGTAGACATTATTTAATTCTTTTAATTTTATTATTTTGTTGTCAATAAAAATCCTTCGTGAGCAGTAGTTTTATTAATTCTTATAAATGATTTACCAAAATATTTTTTATACAGCATTAAAATATTTCAAATAATATTTTTATTAAAACTTATAGAGAAATCTAATAGTAATTTATGTTAACTTTATTTCATCGGATATTAATTGGTAAACTTGTTTGAATAGAAGAAATATATATCAAATATATATGTTATATTTCAGTAGACATGCATGTCATATATCAACCTAATAAATATTTATTTTTGGAATCGTGTGGCTTATTCCATAATGTACGAATTATTCCCCTTTGAAGGAGATTTTTGTCTCTGCCTTAGCTTGGCACATCTCCACGAATTTGAACATGACCTGAGCTCATGATACGAGGATTCTAAAAGCATCCAAATCCTTGGGGAAGCGCTCAATCAAGGTTGGGACAAAAATCTCCTTCAAACAGAAATAATTCGTGTGTTACAGGATACCAAAAGTACCGTAACAGTGATCTTAATTATGTAAGATTTGGAAATCTTGAGTGATTGTAAAAAAATGTTTTTGATAAGACGTTTATAAACAACATATTTTCTCAAACCACCTTAACCAAGCAATATGAACAATATGTTTTCTAAAACCATCTTAACCAAGCACATTTTTTTTAAATCACTTTTTAATCATACACATTTTAAACAAATAATTTGATATTTTCGTTGCAAATTATGCAGTTGAAAAGTAGTTTGTAAAAATGTATATTATTAAAAAATGGTTTGAGAAAATATGATATTTATAAACTTATTGATAAATAAATTTACCTAACAGCTCCATTTGGTAGAAGAATTTTGTCTCTGTTTGGCAAATTAAGGAAAAAAAAAAAAAACCATGTTTTAAAAAACATAATTTTTAAATCACTTTTCAATCACATAATTTACAACGAAAACATAGAAAAATATGTTTTTATATTATTGGTCCCTAATATTTATAGATTATTATATTTATGTTCTTAATTGTTTTCGACATATTCTTATCATTAAATTTTCAACAATTAACAAATCTTCTACTCATCGATTATTTTCATTTAAAAAAAAAAAATCGCTATCTTGCTTTAAAACGATAGGCAAGTATTTAATCATAATTTTGATTTTTTTTTACTTATTAAATATACGAGGGATAAATAAATATTTTTATTTCTTCTTAACTAATTTTTTTGTAGAGCACGATAAAATAGATAAGATATAGTAATTAATGAAATACGCAAAATAAGAATAGAATAAAAAAATGTTGAGGATATAGTTCTGATATTGACTATAGATTATGAACATTTCATGAATTAAAATGTGGTGCACATATAAGAAAATGTGATGTAAATATATTTAGCCTACAAGTAAATGCAAAAGTCAAGAAAAAATAAGTTCACTTTCATAAATTTATAATAAATTCATAGTGTTTGTTAAACTTGTTTATTAAACAATACATTTTTTTCAAATCACTTTTTAACCACGCAAATTTTTTGAAGTCACTTTTTAACAATATATTTAACCTCGAAAATAATATTATTATTAATTTCGTTTTATAAACAAATAAAAGTTGGCAAAGAAAATTTCTTGTGCTTATTATCTTTAAATTCTACTTTTATTAATATCCCAAATCTAATAATGATCCTTCTCCTTTTCGTGACTGAAAAATATTTGAGTTGAAAGTCTTCTCATATTTAGATAAAAATATACTGATGCGCACAATCAAATCCAACAATTTTTTGAGTTGGGCGGTTCTATTTATATTCAAAAACTATTAAATCAATATCAACTAATGAACAAAGTTTCGATTGTCGACAATAATTTATACATATCACAAACGATTTTGTCAACAATTATTGTAAGAATACCGATGGAGAAATTGTTTGTGATTAACCATTGAAGATACAGACGAAATTTATTCTTACTTTATATTTTTATTATTTTTTTTTTGAACATGTTATAAATAGTATATTGATCAGTAAATTAATGTTTATTCTATTTTTTATATAATGAGTAAGCCAGTGTTATAAATGTTTTTTTTTTATCGACGGATTTTTTACCATTAAAATTTAATATTTTCATTTATATTTCTATAGTTACCTACAAATTTATATCGAGACATTAGAACTTTAATATATTTAATTTTATAATATCGAAAAATAATACACCAAAATATTAATTAGGTTTAAGCTATTATTTTACTAAACTAACTCTATTTTGATCCACTGATGTAAAAACTCAATCATGAATTTTGAAATATTATTTTGTTATCAACAAAATCATCTGTGGGTGGGTAGTTTTAAAAAAATTTATAAATTGTTTACCAAAATAATTTTTATAGAAAATTAAAATCTCTTGAATAACCTTTTTATTTAAACTGGTAGAGAAATCTAATGGTAATTTATGTTAAGATTATTCTATCGAAGATTATGTAGGTAAGACTATTTGAAAAGGAAAAAAATATCAAATATGTTATATTTCGATAGACATGCATGTTATATATCGGTCTAATAAATTTGGAGATCCTAAGTAGGGATGTCAACAAGTTGAGCCGAGCTGGCTCGCCAGCTAAAGATCAAGGCTCGAACTTTTAGGGGTCGAGCTTTTTTCGGTCCGAGCCTAGCCGAGTCAAAGCTCGTTCCCAAAAATAAGGCTTGAGCTTTTTTGAGCCGAGCCAAGTCAAGTCTCGAGTTTTTAAAATTTATTTTGTTTTTATAATAAAATTCATATAATTTTTATTGAAAATGTATATATACAACGAGCTAAGCCGAGCCGAGCTTATGATCGAATTTCAATGCTCAAACTCTTTGAGCGGGTTTTTTTTGGCTCAAGCCGAGCCGAGTCGAGCCCAAGCTCGTCCCTCAAAAAAAAGCTTGACTCGAGCTTTGACTCGAAGTCCCAAGCTAAGCCTGAACTTTTTTCGAGTGGAGCCCGAGCAGCTCAAGTTTACGAGCCATTTTGCTATCCCTAATCTTAAGTGATTTTAAATTTTTAGACAATCGACTAGTTAGCTTAGAGTCATTAAACTCTTTCAATGATACTGTTGATGCCCAAAAAAATACTCAAAAATATAAGAGGCCTAAACCTTGGCCCAAACCAAAAGATGCCCAGCATTAAGGGCTTATTATAGGTAAGAAATTGAACGATTGGGCGATTGTATGGCAGCTAGGATATTTGGACGACAGGGCGAGCGATGAAGCAGTTGGACGACTAAGCAAGTAGAAGCAGTTTGGACACTTGTCTTATGATCACATAGCTAGTTGTAGATGAAGGTGGCACTTAAAATGACGAATTTTGGAAGTTACTTAGAGTGACGTGGCAAGCGGATGTTACAAGGACGTGGGGGAGGTTATGCAACGTGGAGGAAGCAAATTAATCCATGCAAGTGTTACAAATCAAGGTAGCAAATCAAAGATTCAAATATTGGCAGCGGTTGAAGGAAGTTCGTGCATTTGTATATATTGTAAAAACTTAGTCATTTAGAAGGACCAATCAATCAAATCTCAACAAGAGAATATGTAATTTCCTTTATCTTTACTTTTATCATCAAACTCTTAGTGTAATTTGTGTGCTTGCGCCCCTTGGAGGTGTTTTGTCTTCACTGTAATCTTCATAAATATAGCACCCCTCGTTGGGAATTTGTCTCGAGAGGTTTGTTCCTTACACATTCGTATGATCCCCCTTTGGTAATTGTTAGCGAGGTGACTTCCACGCGAAACAGTTTAGCACGCCCAGTGGAACGATTTGGTGTGTTTTTGAAGATACGAAGTGAACCATCATGCTTCACAAAAATTCCGACAAGGGAACAACAAGTCATCATCTCCCGTCTGTAATTGAAAGATGTGATGAGGAACAAAGTCCTCTAAGAACAGAGGGAGAGAGTCATAGCCATTATGAACCCATGACAGATTTGAATCATCGAACCATGTGTGCGCTGTTCGGTGAACTCGCTCAAGACGTGCTTGAACAGGTAAATCTGCAATATGTCCATAATATGGAAAAGTTTATTCAAAGAGAGAAAGAACAATTCGATAATATGGCCAAACAACTAAAAATGTTGCATGATAATATGAAAGTTGACAGGCCAAGTTGTTCAATCAACCTTCCCAAATATAGGATATCATTTTCAATCCAGGACGATTGTAGGACATAGTTCCCCAACCTCAAGTCCAAATCAGGGGATAAAATGGCCTTTTGGGCCGTCCATTTCAAACTTGGGGGGGGAATCCAGTGCCAAACCTGGGGGGTAACCCAACTTCAAACTTGGGGAGTAATCCAGTTTCAAACTTGGGGAGTAATCCAGTGAAAAACTTGGGGGGTAACCCAACTTCAAATTTTGGGAGTAATCCAATGCCAAACTTGGGGAGTAACCCAATTTCGAATTTGGGGGGTAACCCAGTGCCAAACTTGGGGGGAAACCCAACTTCGGATTTGGGGGGTGACCCAGTTCCGAACTTGGGGAGTAACCCAGTACCTCGGAATAGTGTCCAAAATAATGGACAAAATGTTCCACACTTTAACGATGGAGGGAACACTAACAATAACTTCACCAATGGTAATTGCGCTCCAACTTCTTTACCAAATCCTGTGTCAAACGTCAAGCCACAAGCACCACCAGGGGAAATCAACCTATAGGATTCCCTTATGATCCCAATACCTTGTTAAGGGATCAAGTAGCTGAGATTGTGCGAGATCAAATGGCAGTGGGGATGCGTCCTTATGTTAGGCTGACTTACACTAAGCCATACCCAGATTGGGTGTATCAAGCTTATTCGTGGGCTAGGGATTACAAGGTTCCAGAATTCTCTTTATTCACTGGTTTGGGGGAGGTCTCCACGCTAGAACATGTAGGGCGATTCACGTTGCAATGTAGTGAGGTGACTGATTATCATAAGATGGGGCTTTTCCCAAGTTCCTTAATAGGGATAGCTTTCTCTTGGTTCATTAACCTGCCAGCGAATTATGTGCAAACATGGCAACAATTAGAACAACTTTTCCACGCCCAGTTCTACAAAATGGAATCCAAGGTGACTCTGGCCGATTTGGCCAATCTAAGGTAAATGCCCGCTGAGTGGGTTGAAAGCTTTCTCCAACGGTTCAAAACGTCCAGGAGTAAATGCTTTGTACCCCTGCTGGAAAAATAATTCATTAGAATCGCTCAGAGTTTCCTGAGTTTTGATCTCAAGAAAAAATTCCAGGATAGCTAGTTCCCTGACCTATTTCAATTGAGCGCTAATGTAATAAGATATGAGCGTCTGCTGAGAGAATAAGATTAAATGAAAAATTCTAGCAAAGGGACCTTTTATATAGACCCAAAATTTGATATACACACGGTAGGTGACGGATACATTGACCAGGCCGAAGTATGCTTGGCCGAGCTAGTCAAAGGGTACCCATATGCTTGTCCCCTGGCAGCAAAATCTGGCGCGATAGTAAAAGATGAGCCTTTAGGAGAGGAAAACAAGAAGGCTAAGATATTTTCATTCGACGTTAGTAAGGCGGACCTTATATTCAACAAGTTATATAAGGATAAGCAAATCAAGTTGAGCGATAAACATAAGTTGCCAAACCCTGAACAAACTAAGGGAAAAAAATACTATAAATTTCATAATGCATGGTCGCATACGACTAACAATTGTTTGGTTTTCCGGTACATGTTGTAGGAAGCCATCGATTCGGGGAGGATCACGCTTGAGCCTAAGAAAAAGATGGACGTGGACAAGAACCCCTTCCTACAACCGCTTGGAGTGAACATGATGGCAACTGATTTTTCCCAGAAATTGCCAAAGTTCAAACTGGTGATTGATGATGGAGTAGAAGATGAACAACAACGTCCCAAAGTGTTTGAATGACTCGAGGGAAAAGAATACCAAGGAGACAGGAGTGTCTTATGTGATAGATGGAAGGAAGAAGTGAGTAAGTCTTTGGAAGAAAACAAAGTGCAAAGTTTTCACACTCATCCCAGAGTTGCGCCAAGTTTCCAACCCGATAAGGGGCGAGGCCCGGATACACATGGAAAACCGTATCAAGAAAGGCAATTATGGCCAATAAATCACAGGAAAACATTTAGGCTGCATCCATGACAATCAAATGTTTGGCATTCATTCCAGTACAACGCGAGACGAGTCGTGCCCTTCAATGAGATGACAAGGACACAGCAAAGGCGTTTTCAGAGGAACTACGGCAGAATGATGAGGCGATAACAGGGAATGTTGCCCCTAGATGCGCCAAGGCTAACTAGGGAAGCTGACCAAAGTGAATTTGATAGTGACAAAGGGAACATCACAGAGGGATCGGTGAAGAAAGCGTCTGGAAGTCCCGTTGGGAAATCGAAGTTCGAGCGTAGAAAAGAAGAAAGAGATGAAGAGGAACCAAAGCGAGCCACCACCATTCAGTTCTGGACATTACCCCCAGTTATGGCCAACAACTATATACTGGCCAATGAGTTAAGGAGCAAAGAGGATATAGGAGAAGAAGGTGGAGAAAATGAAGGAGCGGCCTGCGAGCTGATATGTGAAGAGGGTCAAACGTCCCAAGAGGAAGATTATGAAGAAGAGGACAATGGCATGACAGACATCGAGGAAGAAATCTATTTGGAGTTGGAAGGTAGGAAAAGAGGGGTTTCGCTCAATGTGTTCCTAAACCAGTTGTATTAAGAAGGCGTGCGCGAAGTGGATCTGTTGGATGAGCGTTCGATTTTTACTTACTGTACGGAACGCCCAAAAGGAAAACGAGAGTGCCACGGGTTGAGAAGTATAGGTCCCCTCCCAGGATACTTCCTCCTCCTACTGGATGGTTCACACATGGAGAGTTGAGAGATCAGAGTGGGGGACAAGAAGTATTGCAAGCCGAAGTGAAGAAAAGAGTCAGAATAAAGGAAGACGGCCAGGAGGTAGAGATCGATGCAGCGGAAAAGGTTATCTTTAGGAAACCCTCCACAAGACTAACCAGGCATCTGAGGCTACTGTATGTGAAGGCCCAGATCAATGGAATTCCAGTGTCAAAGGTTCTTATCAACAATGGGGCTGCTATAAATACTATCTTGTCCAGAATGATGAGAAGACTCACAAAAAAGGAAGATGATATGATCCCAACGGAAGTTATCCTCACAAGCTTCAACAGGGGGGTGACATCGGGCAAATGAGTGATGCCATTGGACGTCACTGTGGGAACTACCACAAGGACCACGGTTTTCTTCGTGATAGATGGTCCTACCAGCTATAACGTACTTTTAGGGAGAGATTGGATCCATGGGAGCCGGTACATACCTTCATCGCTCCACCAGTGTTTAGTATTCTGGAATGATAAAGGAGAAGCAGAAGTGATACAGGCAGATCATAGACCATTCATGGCGGAAGCGAACTCTATAGAAAGATTCATGTACGAGGGAAATTATGGGCATGTTAGAGTAGTGCAAGAGGGAGAAAGATTCAAGTTGGCCGTTTTTTAGTTGGAGCAAAATGTTGATAGAAAGATCTAAAAGGTGGATTGTTTGGAGGAAGAGTTGCTCGCAAAAAGGCAAGACGATGAAGCAATAGGAATATCCAAACAGGGGCACGCTTAGGCGCAAGACCCTCTTGTAAAAGTGAAAATCGGTGACGAAGGGGAAGAACGCCCAACATTCATCAGCCAAACACTCAGTAGGGAGATAAGTGGTGAATTGATTGCCTTATTAAAAGAATACAGAGATTGTTTTGCTTGGGAATATGAACACATGCCTGGTTTAGATAGGAATTTGGTGGAATACAGACTGCCAACTAAACATAATTTTAAGCCACATAAGCAGCCACCTAGGCGTTTTGCCCCTAATGTATTACCCGAGGTAAAAAGGGAAATAGAACGTCTTTTAAATGCTGCTTTTATTAGGACGACCAGATATGTAGAATGGTTATCTAATATTGTGCCCGTGTCTAAAAAGAACGGTAGCATTAGGATGTGCATAGATTTCAGGAATCGAAATTTAGCCACGCCTAAAGATGAGTATCCTATGCCAACGGTGGATTCTTTAGTAGATTGAACTGCATGGCATGTCATGTATTCATTCATGGATGGGTATTCTGGATACAATCAAATTTACATAACTGACGAAGACGTGCATAAAATGGCCTTTAGATGCCCAGGGGCCTTGGAATGTTTTGAATGGGTAGTCATGCCCTTCGGCCTAAAAAATGATGTGGCCACTTATCAAAGGGCAATGAATTTAATCTTTCATGACATGATTGGGGAATTTATTGAAGTATACGTAGATGATATTGTGGTAAAGTCAATGAAAGAAAAAGACCATTTTCAACAACTAAGGCGTTCATTTAGACGAATGAGGCAGTACAAGTTGAAGTTAAACCCTTTGAAATGTGCGTTTGGTGTTAATTCAGGAAACTTCCTTGGTTTTCTGGTATGCAAGAGGGGGATCGAACTTGACAAAAATAAAGCTAGAGTCATTCTAGAAGCAAAACCGCCTGCTAATAAAAAGGAATTGCAAAGGTTCCTAGGTCAAGTAAATTTCTTAAGGCGTTTTATTTCTAATTGTGCAGGGTGAACGAACGTTTTTTCGTCTCTTTTAAAGTTGAAAAATCAAGACGAATTTATCTGGCGGGAAGAATACCAAAAGGCTTTCAACAGCCTAAAGGTATATTTATCAAATTCGCCTGTGCTGGTGTCACCAATTCATGGAAAGCCAATAAAAGTCTATATATCGGCGAAGCAAGGATCTATAGCTGGAATGGTCGCGCAAGAAGACCAACTGGGCGAGGAGAGAGCGATTTACTACTTAAGCAAACAGTTGACGAAGTGTAAATGTAATTATTCAGCTATAGAAAAAAATTTGTCTCGCTCTATATTTCACATGTACTAAACTAAGGGCCTATTTACGGCCTGTAACAGTGTATTTGATATCTAAAGTATATATAGTCAAGTATTTGTTTTCTCGCCCTGTTTTACATCAAAGAATTGGCCTTTGGACATTGGCCTTTTCTGAATTTGAAATACAACACTTACCTCAAAAGGAAATTAAAAATCAAGCTTTAGCCAAATTTTTGGCTGATCATCCATGTTTGGACATGCCTAAGGAGGTTAATTTAGAAGTGGATTCGCTCGAAACAAAGCCTTGGGTTTTATATTTTGATGGATCAAAAACTTAACAGGGCGCGGGGGTTGGTATAATTTTAATAAATCCTCTGGGAGTCTATTACAAGTATGCTCTCACCTTGGAAAGAGCATGTACTAACAATCAAGTCGAGTACGAAGCATTGATCACGGGGCTAGAACTATTAGTAGAGCTAAAAGTGAAGAATGTGATTATCCGGGGACATTCTCAGTTGGTAATATACCAATTAATGGACGATTTCAAGTGTCAGAGCGATTCTATGGTAAAGCAACATGAGCTCGCCCAAGAGCTTTTGGAGGAATTTGATCAAGTGGAGCTTCAGTACATAAGCCGGATTTACAACGATGTAGTGAACGAATTAGCCCAAGTCGCTTTGGGTTATTCAAAGGTGGTAAATGCAACAAAAACTTGTGAGTACGGAATAATCCTGCCCGCCGTACAAAGGAGGATAAAGGAAAGCAGTATTCATTGTATACAAACCGGGGATGCGATGGATTGGAGAGAAGAAATAAAGAAATTTTTGGAAGAACCTGGGGGAAGAAACGACAGAAAAATGAAACTACGTGCATTGAATTATGTCCTCATAGACGAACAAGTATACAAGAAGCGTTCAGATGGGGTGCTATTAAAGTGCATAAGTTTGAGCGAGGCTTAGACCATTATGGCAGAAGTCCATGAAGGGATATGTGGGGCCCATCAAGTTGGCCAAAAAATGAGATGGTTGATTATTAGGAGTGGATACTTTTGGCCCAAAATGGGAGAAAAGTGCATACAATATGCACAAAGTTGCTTAGCATGTCAGAGACAAGGACCAATCCAAAGAGCGCTAGCCAGGGAAATGGTGCCTATTATTAACCCTTGGCCGTTTAAAGGCTATGCTATTTATTTAATAGGGAAGATTTATCCCCCATCGTCCAAACAATACACGTTCATCATTATAGCGACGGCCTTCTTTACTAAATGGGTAGAGGCTGTCCCTTTGAAAGAGATTTCCCAAAAGAATGTCATCGAATTCATTCGCGACCACATTATTTATAGGTTCGGAGTGCCACAAACCATAATGGTAGACCATGGGACCTCATTGAATGGAAATCTAGTAAAGGAGTTCTTGGATGAATTTGGTATCAAGCTGGTTAACTCTATGCCTTATTACGCTAAGTCTAACGGGCAAGCAGAGTCTTCCAACAAAACCCTGAAGAGCATTGTACGAAAAATGTTAGGCGAAAATGTAAGGAATTGGCACGAATGTTTGAACAATGCCTTGTGGGCTTACAGGACGTCTCCACGAACGAGTACAGGTGTAACTCCGTTTTAGCTAACCTATGGACAAGAAGCAGTACTACCTATGTAGATCACGTGCAATCAATTCGAACAAGTTTACAGAACCATCTATGCGAAAGCGACTATGCAGAATTGATGGTTCAGAATCTTTTAGAACTGGACGAATTAAAGTTGGACGTCTTGATAGATTGCAAGTTCAGAAGCAAAAAGTGGCTAAATATTACAACAACAAAGTGATTGCCAAATTATTTAGCATGACCGTTTTGGTCTGGAAAACAATACTCCCGTTAGAAAGTAAAAATCCCAAATATGGAAAATGGTCACCTAATTGGGAAGGGCCGTTCAGGGTGAGCAGTGTGCTGTCCAACGGAGCTTATCATTTGGAGGATCTAGATAACACGAAGCACATAAGATCCATCAACGGCAAATACTTGAAAAAATATGTTCCTTCCATATGGGAGGACGAACAAATATAAATGCATTGTATTTCGCTGGGAAAGGCACGCTATTATCGTACAAGCAAGAAAAAGGAAAATGAAAATAAGATGCGCCAATAACAAAAAATGTTTCTTTTATTCAAAAAAGTTATATACATTTTGCAATACAAAAGGAGTCAGCAGGACTTCACTCAGCAACAATAGGGAAACGAATACTGCCTACCAACTACTACAGAATGAAGACTGCCTATCGACTATTACAGAGGACGTCTCTATTACAGACCGATCTTCGTCACCCCAACAATGGCGACATGCTTGTGAACAAGGATGACCTGCCTGGCAGGTCTTCCCCCCTCCTCCATCTCAACCTTTGTGAAGCTTCCATCCTCGTCTTCTCGGATGCATCCGCTGGAAGCAATAACAATAGGTGAACGGCCTGAGAAGCACTCTCAGAAAGCCATTGACCGATCATGGAGTGAGAAATGGCTGGCGAGTCCTCCCTATGGACAGTTCATCAACATCTGATGACCCTGTAAAGGGATCACAAGGGAGAGAGACGTCGAAAGGAGCCTCCGCGGCCAAGAAACAATTTCCTATATCTCCCATACCAAAGGTATGTTTAGAGCAGATCGTGGGAAAAGAAAGTTAGATGGTTCACATCCGGAAGAAATAGGAACAAAAGACCTGTCAAATATGGAGAAATATACATGACAGCAGTGGCGTATAAGACTGGAAGAAAGGGATAAGAGACGTATCTGCAACCAAATCCTCTTTTTATAGGGAAATGATCCACCTCTTTATGCTAGAAAAAGAAGGCAGAATCTGAACGGTCTATGTTGGAAAAGACAGAAGAAGATTGGAATGATTAATATGGCATAAAATTAATGAATGAACATTAATTCCCCCATATTGGGGGGTAATTGTTGATGCCCAAAAAAATACTCAAAAATACAAGAGGCCTAAACCTTGGCCCAAACCAAAAGAGGCCCAGCGTTAAGGGCTCATTATAGATAAGAAATTGGACGATTAGGCGATTGTATGGCGGCTAGGATATGTGGGCAACAGGGCGAGCGATGAAGCAGTTGGGAGACTAAGCAAGTAGAAGCAGTTTTGACACTTGTCTTATGATCACGTAGTCAGTTGTTGATGAAGGTGGCAGTTGAAATGACGAATTGTGGAAGTTACTTAGAGCGACGTGGCAAGCGGATGTTACAAGGACGTGAGCGACGATTATGCAACGTGGAGGAAGCAAATGAATCCATGCAAGTGTTACAAATCTAGGCGGCAAACCAAATATTCAAATATTGACAGCGGTTGAAGGAAGTTCGTGCATTTGTATATATTGTAAAAACTTAGTCATTTAGAAGAACCAATCAATCAAATCTCAACAAGAGAATATGTAATTTCCTTTATCTTTACTTTTATCATCAAACTCTTAGTGTAATTTGTGTGCATACGCCCCTTGGAGGTGTTTTGTCTTCACTGTAATCTTCATAAATATAGCACCCTCGTTTTGACTTTGTCTTGAGAGGTTTGTTCCTTACACATTCGTCTGATCCTCCTTTGGTAATTGTTAGCGAGGTGACTTCCATGCGAAATAAATACTAATATTATTAGTATATTTAATATTTATTTCAAATTTCCACCAATATCATAAATTACAATTTAATAATTATTTCTTACGCTCTTGTAATAAATTAAAATTAACTTAACCATATAAATAATATTTATGAACAATATAAATTATGTATCTAAAAAGATGTCATTATTTAATGCAATGTAGTAGCACTTGGGCTACACTTTCAGTCATAGTAGTAACTAGTAGCCCTTGGCTGCCTACACTTTTAGACAGAGTCGTAAATCTTTAGTCTTCCTTCTATGCCTAGGAAGTCTCTAACCCAGATTATTGTGCTAGGAATGATGATGATGATAAAAAAAAAAAAAAAACAAGAAGAATAAATAAATAATTCATATATATTACATAATAATTAGGGGAAGGTAAAAGTAAATTTTGGACCAAAGGCTACATGTTGGAATAATAAAGTTGATTATTAGTTGTGATAATTATCTGTTCAGTGGGTTGTAGACATCAGATTTATTATTCGATGCACTAAAATGATGCACAATTAATTCATTGAACAATAAATTAGGGGACTCATTGTCAAATGTTCTTTATATTAATCAAAATATGTTTGGAACGGAGACAAATTACTCAATTAGATCACAAGATCCTTACTCAATTTATAGCCATCAAATTTATTATTCGATGGTAATGACCAATGAGTTAGTTTTTATGATGATAATAAGCGATGAGGGTAGCTTTCACATAAATAATATTATATAAGTGATTTTCACTTACAAAATTTTCAAAGAATAATTTCTTATTCAAACAGTAAAAATATCATCAGTGGATATATATATATATCCAGTGATGATATTTTTACTGTTTGATATATATATATATATATATATATTTTATCAAATATGCCATATTATTTTTTATAGTATATATATAAAATCAAACTTTACTCAAAATAACTTTTATTCTAGTATATATACTATTAAAAATCATTATAAACATACGAAACTTGGCTTCAGTTTGGTTGTCATTATTTGGTAGAAAAAGAGTTTTGAATAGTTACTGATAAGATATTCTGAGTTTGAAAATGAGAGAAAATTTTTGAGTTTATATATGTGTGGAATTTTGATTGTTAAATGTTTGGGTAAAATTAAGTATTATAGAAAAATGAGTTAAAAATAATAATGATCAAACATAGGCTGGGTTCATGAGTTGATATTGATTTAGCCCATGTTTGGTGAGGATTAAAATTTGATTTTTATAGATTTCGATAAAAGTGGTAGAAATGTATAGTTAAAAAGTTGTGAGTTCATGAAATGTGTATTAAAATTAATTGTTAATTTTAATTGATATCAAACATTAGTTTAATATGTTTTGAATATAATAAATAGAACCCACCTCAAGAAATTATTTATTTTGATTGAGCCCCTTAATATATTGATTTTTTTTTTTTTAATCTAAATGAGTGTGTTACACGCATTTTGCTGTATTTTCCTATCAGAGAAACTTCAAACAATGATTTCTTCTACGATACTCCCAAAATCCTAGAAAGATAAACTCATTTCTAATTTTACACGGATTAAGAAAACATAATTATTTTATGTTGGAAGTATAAATTTGCTTACATTTTACCTAATATACCATTCCATTAAATAATAAGTAGTTCATATGTATTGATAACTATGCATATTAAATAGTGGTATACTAAAAAATTAAGACATTAATATAATCCCAATAAAGAAAGTAACTTATAATTTGGTACAAACCAAAAAGGAAAACGAAAGAAAAAATTAATGAAAGATGAAATACAATGTCAATGGATCATTTTAAATGACTACAAAATTTTCTACAGTTTAGTAATTCGAAAATAATGTAACAAAGAATTGTGCGAAAGCTTTATATCAATATTAAGATATTACTATTACGACTTTATTTTAAACCTCATAATTAACTTGACGAAAAAGATAATAAGTAATACAAAACGATAAAAATAGGAACATGAGAAGGTCTCCACAAAAATGTCCAAGATAATCTTTGGACAGGAGACTGAATAGTGAATTAAATTCAATTGTTGCCCGCATAGTGTTTAATTGGATGAATAGTGTCTAAATTGATGAGAAACCCGGACAATTTTCCCACATAGTGCTTAATTGGATGAATAGTGCCTAAATTGATGGGAAAGCTGGGCAATTTTCCCGCATAGTGTTTAATTGGATGAATAGTGTTTAATTGCAGTTGGATGAATAGTTTAATTGGATGAATAATGTTTAATTGCAATTGGATGAATATTGCCATGAATAGTGACTAAATTGGACGAATAGTGTTTAATTTTAATTGGATGAATAGTTAAATTTGATGAATAGTGTTTAATTGGAATTGGATGAATAGTAAATAGTGTTTTATTGCAATTGGATTCCCAGGTGCAGGAGAGGGAAAGGTAGCAAGATCTCGGATAGTGCCATAAATAGTGCTTAAATTGGATTAATACTGTTTAATTTTAATTGGTTGAATAGTTAAAGTGGATGAATAGTGTTTAATTGCAATTGGATGAATAGTATCAATTGAGAGATTCAATCATTTATATATAATAGTTTTGGTGCGTGCGGTGCAAGCATATTGATAGTATTTTCCTATCAGAGAAGTTTCGAATAATGATTTCTTGTTTGATACTCCCCATATCCCATAAAGATAGTCTAATTTCTATTTTTACATGAATTAAGAAAATATAATTATTATGTGTTGGAACTATAAATTTGCTTACATTTTACCTAATATACCCCTACATTAATTAAATAATATGTAGTTCATATGTGTTGATAACAATGCATATTAAATAGGGGTATATTAAAAAATTAAGACATTAATATAATCTCAATAAGGAAAGTAATCTATAATTTGGGACAAACTAAAAAGAAAAACGAAAGAAAAAATTAATGAAAGATGAAATACATTACTAATGGATCATTTTAAAGACTAAAATTTTTGGTACAGTCTAGTAATTTGAAAATAACGTAACAAAGTATTGTTCGAAAGCTTTACATAAATATTAAGATATTGCTATTACGACTTTATTTGAACCCTTATAATTAACTTAACAAAAAAATAATAAGAAGTAACACAAAACGATAAAAATAGGAATATGAGAAGATCTCCATAAAGATATCCAATGTAATCTTTGGACAGTTGACCGAATCGTGCATTAAATCCAATTGTTTCTCGCATAATGTTTAATTGGATGAATAGTGCCTAAATTTAATTGGATGAATAGTGTCTAAATTAATGGAAATCCGGACAATTTGCCGGCATAGTGCTTAATTGAATGAATAGTGTATCCAATTGTTGCTCGCATAGTATTTAATTGGATGAATAGTGCCTAAATTGATGGAAAATCCTAGCAATTTGCCTGCATAGTGCCTAAATTGGATGAATGGTGTTTAATTACAATTTGATGAATAGTTAAAATGGATGAGTAGTGCCTAAATTGATGGAAAATTCGAGCAATTTGCTCGCATAGTGTTTAATTGGATGAATTGTGCATCCAATTGTTTCCCGCATATTGTCTAATTGGATGAATAATACCTAAATTGGATGAATAGTATTTAATTGCAATTGAATGAATAGTTAAATTGGATGAATAATGTTTAATTATTCAATATTATATATATATATATATATATATATATATATATATATATATATATATATATATATATATACACACACTAGTAAGTTGAGCACGCGTTTTGTGCATGATGTAAATATAGATACACGTTGTGTGAAATTTAATTATTATTGAATGTTTTAAGTTTGTTAAAAGAAATGTTAAATAACGAAAAATGTGCAATATATGCGTTTCGTTAAATTTGGTTGTTATTGAATGTTTTTTAGTTTGTTAGTTAAAAAAAATTAAATTCGGGCAGCTAATTGCCCGAAATTGGGACAAAATTGGCACTGTTGCTGCCCATTTCTTCCCTTTTATATAATACTAATATATATACACACACACACACACACACACACACATACTAGTTTTGATGCGTGCCTTGCACGCATATTGCCAGTATTTCCTATTAGAGAAGTTTCGAATAATGAATTCTTGTTTGATACTCCCAATGTCCCATAAAGATAGATACATTTCTAATTTTACACGAATTAAGAAAACATAATTATTATATGTTGGAACTATAAATTTGCTTATATTTTACCTAATACACCCCAACATTAAATAATAAGTAATTCATATGTGTTGATAACAATGCATATTAAATAGGGGTATATT
The DNA here is from genome assembly GCA_963555705.1 of Ligustrum vulgare. Taxonomy (NCBI): domain Eukaryota; kingdom Viridiplantae; phylum Streptophyta; class Magnoliopsida; order Lamiales; family Oleaceae; genus Ligustrum; species Ligustrum vulgare. The sequence continues at coordinate 20,852,671 of OY743173.1, read as the reverse complement.
AAAAAGTTAAAACATTAATATAATCTCAATAAGGAAAATAGCCTATAATATGGAACAAATCAAAAAAGAAAACAAAAGGAAAAATTAATGAAAGAATAAATACATTGCTAATGGATCATTTTAACTGACTAAATTTTTTTTTTATAATTTAGTAATTCGAAAATAATGTAACAAAGTATTATGCGAAAGCTTCACATCAATATTAAGATATTGCTATTACGACTTTATTTGAACTCTCATAATTAACTTAATGGAAAAAAAAATACGTAATACAAAATGATAAAAATAGGAACATGAGATGTTCTCCATAAAGATGTCCAAGGTAATCTTTGGACATGTGACCGAATAGTGCATTAAATCCAATTGTTGTCTGCATAATGTTTAATTGGATGAATAATGCCTAAATTTAATTGGATGAATAGTGCATAAATTGATGGAAAATTCGAGCAATTTAATTGGATGAAAAATGCCTCCAATTGTTATTTACATAGTGTTTAATTTGATGAATAGTGTATGAATTGGATGAATATTGTTTAATTGCAATTGGATGAATAGTTAAATTAGATGAATAGTGTTTGATTGTAATTGGATGAATGTTGCCATGAATAGTGCTTAAATTGGATGAATAGTGTTTAATTTAAATTTGATGAAATAGTCTTTAATTGCAATTGGATGAGTAGTGCTAATTGTACATTCAATCTTTTATATATAGAGAGATATGAGAAGACTTTCATTATTAGATTCGGGACAATAATAAAAGTAGAATACACACGAGAAATAATTTTTGGCAACTTTTTTTTATATATATAAACATAAAGAAATTATTATTTTCGAGGTTAAATATGTGGTTTAAAAGAGATTTTGAAAAATGAGTACGGAAAAATATTGATTCGGAGTTTATAAATAATATATTTTCTTCAAATCACTTTTTAATCACACACATTTCACAAACCATTTGTCAACCTCATATTTTACCTCAAAAATATTACATTTGTTATTTATATAATAATAATAAAAAAAACTCTTAGCAATTATTGTTTCGTGTTAAGTATGGTTTCGCTCGATGCTAACAATTAAAAGGGATTAAACGAAAGTTTAAGGGACAAACCTCTTGAGAAAAAGTCTCAACAAGAGGTGTTTGTATTAAGAAAATTAAGCTTGATTACACAAAACGCCTCTAAGGAGCGCAATCACACAATCTAAACTAAGGATAATTTCTAATATCTAAGATAGAAAAGATTACATCTCTGTTTCTAGAGTTTGGATTTTTTCGTCTCTAAACATCTAAAATTCTACTATATATATATATATACACATCGAAATTAAATACCTACTACTATTTGAATCTCTAATTTTCCGCCTTCACTTTGTAACTTGCTTGTAGTAACCGTTATCCACCATATTGCATAAATGTCGCCCACTTCTTTCTGTAACTAACATCTACTACTTTGCGCCAAGTAACTTCCATGTATCAAGTAACTTCCATGATCTTCTTCAACCGCTCATGATGTGGAAATCGTTTGTAGATAAACATGTGAGTTGTGAGATAAGTTGTAAAAACTGGTCCTTCATTCCTAAACGGCTTGATCGCTCTGTCTCCCTTGTGATCCTCCAATCACCCAGGTACTCTAGTGATCGCCCAATTGCTAGCTTCCTCCATATCGTCTTTTCATTTGTAATGGGCTTTCATGTTTCGGATCTTTATGTCGGGCTTTCGAATTGGATATTTTTATGTGTCAACAATTACCCCCCCCCCCCCCAATACGGCTAAATTAATGTGCAATCATTAATTTTTCCATATTTAAAGTTTTTTCCAAGCCTCATATTACCTCGAAATCCTAAAAAAGTACAGAATTCTAGGAATTTTCTCAAACTGCCGCCCAAACATGCACTTCTTTTCGAAGACTATCACTTGTCACATCCCTATTAGTATAAAACTCATGTTTTCAATTTCCTTCATTGTTTTCCTATAGGCAAAAAATGGGTCTTTACAAGTAAGATAACTTAGGTAAAACTTTTGTACAACTGAATAACTGCATTAACATTAATTTAGTTGTTTTTCTAACATACTGTATTGCCTTTCCCACGCCCAATCGATATTGTTTGGGTGACGCATCTGACTATTATGTCTTTGTGAAATTACCCCACAAGTCTGCAAGTGTCTCTTCTTCCAGGTAATCTATTTTGTTGACTTCATTTTGCAGATCAAGTTCTAGGCCAAATATAGTCATCTCGTCCTTCAATAATTCAAGTACTTCTTTTTTCATCCTTCGTTCAAACTTATCTGTATAGACCATTAATTTGGTCTTAAGAGTCATGGTTTCGGAAAAAATGTTTTATGGTTGATCTTGCATTATGCCTCTTTGATCATTTTCTTGCCATTTACTGGCTCTTCAAAGACCACTAGGTTTTGCCTCATTTGGGTAAATAGCTCCGTAAGGGCCTCCACTGAATATGACTCTTCATTTCGTGCTACTACTCTTGCTTCTTCTTCTTGGACTATTCTGACTTATTCATAATTGTCCTCATAGATGAGTCATTCTACTGGATTGGCTTCTGGTAAGTAGGGTTGTTGATCAGCTTGCAAAACCTCTGCATCTCCTTTTTCATTCCAAAACACCAAGCATTGATGGAGCGATGATGGCATGCATTGATTCCCGTATATCTCTACCCAACAGTATATTATAACTAGTGGGACCATCTATGATGAAGAAAATTGTAGTCTTTTTTGTACTTCCCACTGTTATTTCCAAAGGTATCATTCCCTTTATCGAAGTTTCTTGTCCATTGAAACATGTTAACACAACCTCTGTACGAATTATATTTGTGTCGCCCTTAGCAAACTTCATCAACATCCTATATGGGATTGTGTTAATGGCTGCTCCATTATCAATGAGTACTTTTGAAACTGGAATGCCATCAATTGAGGCCCTTATGTCCAAAGGCCTTAGGTGTTTAGTCAAATTCCAAGAAAGTTTCCTGAACATTACCTTTTTTGCTGATTCAACTTCCACCTTCCGTTTTCCTTGTTGCAATTCATCTTTGTTGGATATATCTACCTACAATATATCTTTGCTCTGGACTTCACCAACTTTTTTCATTTGTGTAGAACTTCCTGGCGTTTCTCCCCAACATGTAGGTAGAGGGAAGATCGTTGGTGGCAATCCATACTTTTCAGCATCTAGTTCTTTCTTCTTCTTTTTAGGTGTTCCATATAAAATCAAGTAATCGAACTGTCGCCCGGATGGTTCGCCCAATAATCCTACTGTAGGATAACCTTCTTGATATAGCTGCTTGAGAAGTCTGCTACATGATACTCCTCTCGTCCTGCACTCTGCTTCTACGTCTAGTTCTTCTTCTATTTCAGTCATCACATCATAATCTAGGTCATATGCTTCATCAACTTTTGGGATCACTTCGACAGGAGCAGCCTCTTCCCTCTCTAACATCCATGTTGCTACCTCTGTTTCTTCTATGAATGTCTCATCTTTCTCTTTATTTAGAAATTCAATTGCCAATACATAATTACTCGACATATTTGGAGGCAGCGTGCCGAATTGAATATTAGTGGACCCCCTAGCATCATTCTCATCATCTTCGTTCTGTCTTCTATCATATTTTGACCTCCAAAGATACTTACTTAATGACGCTTCTCCTATTATTATTTTTGAACTGTTAACCTATTTGGATCAATGTTCTGTTTCTTCGTCCATGTGGGATTCACCAGCTTAATTTGCTCTATGCCTTGCTTTCGTCTCATCATTTTCCCATAGTTTCTTTGATATCGCCTTTATTGTGTCCTTGTCATTTCATCAAATAGAATCACGCGCCCTTCTTTGAGATTGAACGAGTGCCATACATTTGGGTGATATGGTTGTGACTTGAATGTTTTGAGTTTTTGTGGAGGACTTGGTGATCTTCCAAAGGTCCTTGCACATGACCATGGACTATATGACTTTCCAGGACTGGTCTAACTTGTCCTTTGAATTTTTGTGGCTTGACTTGATGCAATGGTTGCTTATTGTTCTTCTTTTCATCCGCTACTTTGACAATTTTCTTTTGACATCTAGGGCATATATTCTTGTCTTCCTGTTTAGTAACTTCTTCTTTTAACCTTTTGAACACACGAGGACGTGTTCGTCCTCTCCTTCATCTACCACCAACTTGAATTTTGATAGATCTTGTTTCTTGAATTTAGGAGTAACCATGTCGATAGCAACTGTCTGTGGGAAAAGATTCTCATCCACACCCATCTTCTTTTTTGAATCGAATGTTATTCGCCCAGATTCAATGGCATCTTGTATCACATTACGAAAGACCAAACAGTTGTTAGTGGTATTAGACCATGCATCATGTCACTTACAATAATCTTTACCCTTAATTTGTTCATAGTTTGGCAACCTATGCTTATTGCTAAATTTGATCAGTTCATCTTTAAGTAACTGGTCAAGTATCATGTCGGCCTTTGAAAATACTCTAATTTTTTGGTTTCCTTCTTTAGTTGATCATTCTTGTTTGATATTTCTAATTTGGTAAAAACATGACAGTCATAAGTGTCGCCCTTGACCAGCTCGGCTGAACAAATCTCAACTTCTTCTTGACCGATGTCGATTGCATGTACCTCAAAATAAGGGTCTCTATAGTAGATCTCTTTAATAGCATTTTTCATTTATTCCTCATCTCTTAACAGATGCTCATATCTGATGACATTCGTACTAAATTGAAAGATTTGATCCCTAAGCATAGTATTTGGGTCAAATGAAACTGTTATTGGCTGTGGTGCGTAAGGCACTACAGGTGGTCTAACAACATTAACCCTAGCATTTGCTACAAATGGACCATTATTAACTCCGTTGAATGGTTGGTTTGCTCCTTCATTGGTGCGTTTAACATTTAGTTCTATATTTTGGACAATTTCCCTCATATTAGAGGTACCTCCCGAAGAACCTCCTGCATTAGAAGATCCTGGACCCCGATGTTGGACATACCAATATGTGGTGTTTCTAAGCCATGACTCATGTTCAAGGTTGAATAACCCGTGTTTATATTCAAACCTGGTGAGTCATTACTTAGTAGGCTCATAGTTTGGAAGTTTTCACCCCCTCCTATAGGATTCATTTGACATACTTGACCAACCAGTTTATTCATCAATTCATTTAAAGTGCTCAACTGTTTAACCATGTTATCACAGTGCCTATTTCCATTTTGAGTAGTTTCTCAATAGTATGAATATTTTGTAAACTTACCTGCTCAACAATATCCTGGGTGAGTTCTCCCAACATTCTATGCATGGTACGTGGGCTCAACTATGTCGTCAATTGATAACAACTGCGAGATCCTCCTTTTTCCGGACTTTACTGACCCTCTTGTTCTTCAATAATGGAAGGAAGAAATCGATGTACATTTGGCTCCTTGTCGGAAATATTTCAATGAATCAAAATACTTTTGATAATTATACTATTATTTTGAAATCGAAAAATATGCAATATGGATATCGAATCGAAGATCTCAATGAGAGTTTTAATACAAACTCACGAGTATGAGCCAACTATAAATACGTAATTCCTAAAATTACATCAAAGATTAAAAGTAAAAGTTTTATTTTGTACCTAACGCTTTTCCTAATGACCCACTATTTCAAAATTATTTTATTTAAGTCCTACAATGATATTTATAATTTCTTAAATAAATTTAATTTGGTACTAAATAATTAATTTCAATTCGAATTGCTTTCCTTATTAAATTAAAAGAAACAATAAATATCATAACTTTTTTCAAGTTCAATTAAGTTCGAATAATTTTTGCAAAATCATATTTCTACCAATTTATTTGTCATTTTAAAATTAATTTTAGTTATTTATTTACTCATTTGGTTCATTCATCTTTATATATTTATATTATTATAATATTATAATATAAAAGTAAGGCACTTCCCAAAAACAAGTTTTGGAACTTTTCCCACCTAAACTGTCTTTCCTAAAATGAAGATATTTCAATGCATTAGAACACTTTTGATCATTATACTATTATTTTAAAATCGAAAAATATGTAATATGTGTGTCAAATCGAAAATTTCAACGAGAACTTTAATACGAACTCACGAGTAAGAGTCAACTATAAATAGATAATCCCTAAAATCACATCAAAGATTAAAAGTAAAAGTTTTATTTTGTACCTTTCACTTTTTCCCAATTACCCATTATTTCAAAATTATTTTATTTAAGTCCTACAATGATGTTTATAATTTTTTAACTAAATTTAATTTGGTGCTAAATAATTAATTTCAATTCGAGTTGCCTTTCTTATCAAATTAAAAGGAATAATAAATATCCGAACTTTTTAAAGTAAGTTCAATTAAGTCCGAATAATTTTATGCAACATCATATTCAATCAATTCATTTTTCTTTTAAAATTAATTAATTTTATTTATTTATTTATTTATTTAATCGTTTTGTTCATTTATTTATTTATTTACTCATTTTGTTTATTTATTTATGTTTAATACTATAGATTTAAATAATCAAAATATGCAAAAATATATATTACAGACTTTAACAATTATTTTAACTATATTTATCAAAATAAAAATAAAGGCAAATTAGCAAACTCATTATATTACAAAATAGGATGTGATCAAATATCTTTATTTAAAACGTACAAAAATAGTTTTTTTTTTTTTTTTTTTTTTTTTCGGTAACATGACTCTTTGATCAATGGATGGAAAATGAAAAGTCGTGTTGTATTTTACATTATTGAATAAGGTTTGAATATTTCGACATTTTGTGTCTATGATATTTTTTTTTAATTTGTTTCAATTTTTGTCATTGGTCGTGGTTTCATGTTGTTTACCCGTTTATACGGAATTTAACTATTTTTTTTCTTTCTAAAAAACACCAAGAAGATCTTAGAGTGGTTTTTATGCCTCCTCTTCAATTCCCTCGGGGGTTTTGGATTCCCCTACCGTTTTATTAGAAAATGAAAAGGATTACAAGAGAGGGGAACATAGACCAAAACCTCTCAAAGGAAAATACAATCAACATATGCAAACCAATCAAGATATCAAGCAAAAAGACAACAAACTACACCTAAAAACCGTAAATAAGGAGTACTTACTCCCTTTACAATTCAGCACAAAAGAAAAACAAATCCTCCTTCTAATATCCGGGATTCCACATTTATCAAGCCGAAGGAGTCCTTTAGTTCTTTGATCAATTTCAGTTGGTTCTAAAAACTTTATACCATTGTAATAATGACCCAAATTGGCGAGGTGATCAGCAACGTGGTTTCCTAAACTACATATGTGGCAAAACTGAATATTCATATGGGTTGCAAGCTACTGTATTTTCCTTAGGGTATATAGACTACTCCAAGGACATTGACATCTGCTTAAACATATGTTTATAGCTGAGGATGAATCTGATTCCACAATGACATATAAGCACTCTTTTTGTAAGCACAAACTTAGACCTGAAGCAATGGCTGAAAGTTCAACATCTAGTATAGTGCCTTCTTGGAATTTTTCATGAAAGGTCCATAACATGATTCCATTCATGTCTCTAATAACACCTCCTCCAGCAAGGTGTGTTTCTTTTATGCAGGAGCTGTCAGTGTTCAATTTAAACCAAAGGTCAGGAGGTTTGATCCATTTAATCGGAATACAGCTATGTGGATGTTGTTTCTTTCTCCTACACCAAATAAGACCAGATCTTTGGAATTTATCCAGTTGAAATTGGATTTTTTTTTTACTCTGTGGAGGCTCATCATTTTATTTTTGTGTTTTGCATTGTTTCTTTCCATCCATAAGTACCAAAAGATCAACATAGGAACCATAGAGATGATATCACCTGGCTGAGCTTTAGTATGGATGACCCACTATAAAAATTGTTGTATTGGAATAGAGCACTAGTATTGCTTGATACCAAAGGTATCACAAAATTGTTTCCAGAGTTCAATAGCAATGGGATTGGAGAGGAAAATGTGTCTGATATTTTCTTCTTTACAGCAGCATTGACATTTCGAGGAGAGGGAGATACCAAATGTGGCTCTTATAATTTCATCTGATGAGATCCAGTCATTCCATAATTTCATCATGAAGACAGAGATTTTATAGGAGACAGAGGAGTTCCAGATATATTTTAGACTGACCATCTTAGTTTTGCTGGATATAATCTGTTCATAACAGCTTTTGGAGGTGAATTGACCAGTCGGATTGAGTTTCCATAAGATGATACCTTCCAATTTTTCAATAGGGATGCTTTCAATATTATTGACAATATACTGAGGGAGAAGCTGTCTGAGTTTTTTCAAATCCCATTCGCAATCCACCATACAATCAGATACCTTGATATTATGGGAGGAATTTTGTGAGAATTCTTTGAGGTGCAGATTAGGAAGCCAATGATCAAGAAGTAGATTGCATTCCCCTTTTCCAATTATCCATTGGATATGTTTCTCTATTGAGTCTCTGATATGACAGAGTCTTTTCCAGATGGATGAAGCTGATGTTTTCAAAGGAGAAATGCTAGGATGATATCTATGACAGTACTTAGCTTTAATAACCAGACTCCAAAAGGATTTCTGCTCACGAAATTTCCACCACATCTTGAATGCAAAAAATTTAGATATATCATATATCTTTCTGCAATTGATGCCTCCTTCCTCATAAGGCAGGCATAAGTTATCTCAAGCACACAAATGAATAGTTTTATGTTGATCAGAATCTCCCCAGAAAAAGCTGTTAAAAATTTTTGAAATGGTGTTCAAAATGGCTTTAGGAGGAAATAAAGCTTGAAGCAGATGCATAGGGATTGAGCTTAAAACATTTTTGATCAAGGTAAGTCTACCACTTGAAGATAGCAGCTTATTTTCCCATCCAAGAACCCTCTTCCTAAGTTCCTAAATCAGCTCACCAAAGAGAAATATTTTCTTTCTTCCTTTGTATAGTGAGACACCCAAGTATTACATTGGAAGATGAACAAACGAAAATCCTGTGACATTCTAAATAACTTGCTGATGATGGAGTTTAGGTGTATAAAAGCTGCTCTTAGAGATATTGATTTTCTGTCCAGAGTTTTTTGCATACAAATTCAAAAAGAGCATTATTTTTCTGATGTTGATTACCTGGCCATTAATAAAGATCATAACATCATTTGCAAATGCAAGATGAGTAACAACTGTAGGTCCACCATAAACATAATTCATAGCTTGATTTTGCTGGAATAGTTTTTTTAAGCCACGCGAAAGAGCTTCAGCCATTATAATGAAGAGAGATGGAGATATAGGATCCCCTTGCCTTAGTCCTCTTCCAGATTTGAAGTAGCCTTTCAATTCACCATTAATGAGGACTGAGAATCCTATAGAATTAATACATATATGAATTTTGTTCACCCATGCTTCATTAAATCCAAGTCTCCTGAGCACTTGCAATAAGAATCGCCAATTAGTTCTATCATAGGCCTTTTGCATGTCCAATTTCAAAACAACATTTCCCCCTCTTATCTTCTTGTCCACTTGCTCAATAAGTTCCTGGGCCAGCAATATGTTATCAATGATATCCTTTCCCGAAGTAAATCCACTTTGGTTGTTTGAAATGATGTTAGGTAGTAAAAGATTTAATCTGCTGCTCAAAATTTTGGTGATGATTTTGTTGCTGAAGTTACATAGACTTATAGGCCTATAATCCTTCCAATAATCAGCATTGTTTTTCTTTGGAATGAAAACAATAGTGGTAACTGAAATACCATTTAGAATATCTCTTCCCTGAAAGAAATCAACAATAGCATCAAGCAAGTCATCTTTGATTATATCCCAACAAGCCTGATAGAAGGAGCCCCCAAATCCATCTTTTCCAGCCGCACTGTTTTTATCCATGGAGAAAATAGCATTTTTAGTTCAAGTAAAGTAGGATTAGCATTGAGTTTGATGTTTTCCTCAGCAGATATAAGTTGAGGAATGTAGTCAAGGAATTCTGTGGAAGGATCAGTGTCTTCATTGGCCAGTAGTTGCTGGAAGAACTCAATGGCAGAAGCCTGAATCTGTTGCATATCTTCAAGAACCGTTCATGGTCAATTTTTATACGTTTGATGCTATTGAACCTCCTTTTATTATTGACCACATCATGAAAATATTTAGTGTTTTTATCCCCCTCAGCTAACCACTTAACACCTGCTTTTTGTTTCCAAAATATCTCCTCCCTCTTGTAGAGAAAATTTAAATGAGCATAGGCCTTGTGTAGCTCACTTCTGTTTTGGGGGCTTTCATTTTCATCATAAATTTGCTCCAGCCTGTAAGCTTTATTTTCAACCTCCTTGATGGTAACAAATATATTGCCAAAGCATACTTTGTTACATTCCTTAAGTCTGGTCTTTAATCTCTTGAGTTTGAAGAAAAAACCAAACATCCCTTCAGAGTATGGAATCAGGGGAGCCTCCCAAGATTGTTTAACACAGGCCTGAAAATCTTCATGAGAAGACATTTCTTGAAATCTAAATGAAGAGACAGCTTTGAAAGACTCTGGCGAGATGCATTGCGGCTAGATGGGATTATGATCCGAAGTGTCTCTATTGAGGAGTTGTGGTTTGAAGTCAGCTAAAGTAGAACTACAATGAACATTGATTAAGATTCTATCAAGCTTCTCCCATATTTCCCATTTGTCCAAGTATACTGACTTCCATCAATGCAATATTCATCCACTCCACATTTCAATAACATATCACCAAACTCAGTCAATAAGGCAATTTAGCAAACACTTTGTACTCAATCTTTAAGTGGCCTTGAATGGGTATAATGTGGATATATGAATACCCCCAACAACTCAAATGTGGCAAGGAATGAATGTTCAATATTACCCAATGTAAGGAGCAAGTGATATATGGTTTAAAATGTCAAGAACACAATTTCAATCATGGGAATGACAACCATAAGTATTTAGCAAGAAATGGGTATTGAACAACAAGGCATTGATAGAGTAGATCCCATTGAGGCATTTTACCAAACACTTTGTGTGCTTACTTTTGATAGTGTAGAACTTTCAAGTGTATGGATAATAATATTCCCCAACAAACTCACAAACAATATACCCAATATATGGAATCAAGAAATTCACATGGGCATATAAATATTCCAATTTTTTTGTAATTTTCGGATTTTTTTATATGAAGAACAACAACAATAATATAGATGATAGGTTTACCAAATTAGAGCCAAGCTCTGATACCAAATGATACGAATCCCCTTGGTATATCGACCAAGAATTCTCACAATTATTTTAATACCAACCCAAGAAAGTTAAAGTGGTAAAACAAAACGAAAAAACACCTTAACCTAAGTTTAAATCTAACCCAAAATTCATTGATTAAAGAACAAATCCCAATGGGTATCAACTAAACAAATTCAAGATGGCGTAAATCAACAACACCACAAAAATAAACAATACTCAAATCAAGTTGATTAACTTCCAAAGATAAAACAAGATAAGAGGTTTTTACCTTACCTCAAAGGGAGTCTTTCAAGACCAATCCATATGAACATCAAAGTTATTTTCGTTTGAAATCAAAAATGTGTATTTATTGTACAAAAATGAAAGGAAATAAGAAAATTTAAAAATTACACAAAACACCCCTTTTTTTTGAATTCAGTGTGTTTCAGTCGATCGAACCACTTTCGGTCGATCACATGGTCAACCAAAAGGACACTTTAGGTTGAACATTGATCAGCCGAAACTGAGTGAGGCTGCCTTCGAAACTCTCTGTAGTTCGGTCGACCATAATGACTTTCGATCGACCGAAATTGGCTGAGTCTAATTTCTTCTTATTTTTGGCTCCAACTAGATTCTTGGCTTCTTTTCTTGACTTATTCACATTGTTTCGCCTCAAATCTTGAACCTCCTTGACAACGGATCTTGTCGTGGGTCCCACAGGCATGCGCATCGAGGTATGACTTTCTCGCTTTTCATCAAGTTCCCTTTCCTTTGCCTTCGCGAGCTCTTCATTCAGCTACTTATTTTCTTCCCCAGGCTTCCTCGCGCTCTTTAGTTGCAGCCTCAAGGCTCAAGGTTAGCCTGGACCTTCCTAAGATCCTCCTCAGTAGCATTAGCTCGAGTGGCCTCGTACTGAACAGAGTGCACCAATTGACTTGTTGTTTCACCCCGTTCAATGCTCTGATTGATGACTCCTTGGGTGATACTCAGCATCTGCAGGTCAGGCAAGCAAGTTAGAAAAATGTTACACGAAAAGGATTAAGCTAAAACTTTTGTAAACATCCCAAGTCTTGCCTAAAGTGATGCGCTCATTATGTGTTCAACTCCCCACTCCAGACCGATCTCACACTGAGAATTATCCTCAACTTCCTCCCCACCATCAGACTCATTACCCTGAGGACTGGGATGAGGTTGGTAGAAACCTAAAGGCTCGACCTCTAAGGGTTCATCTAAGTTCTCCACCTCTCTAAGGTCGCCCATAGAAACTTGTCTCGCCATGACTCCAGAAATAACTAATAAAATTAAGATTGGTAGGAAAAATTCGAGCTTACCTAGGTGCTAAGAAGTTTTTGAGGAAGAGATCGTGCTAATTGCTCGAGGTGTTCTCTGATATCTCAAAATTCACAAGTAAAAAGAATGAGATTATGGGGACCAGTATATATAGACAAAATTAGGCGGGAAAAATTTTGAAATCTCAACCCTCCCCCTGCCACATGTCATGCATCTAAGATAGAGCTATTCATTAAAGTATTATAGTACATAAGTTGGCGCGTGATAGCTGTCATGCGTACATACGTCCAGAGATCTTGTCCCGATCTCTAACGCATGTGGGCCAATGATCAGTATAATTTCCTACCTCCTAAATTAAGAGAAATTCTATAGGCCATGGGTTATTACATCACGGGTCTTCCCTGGTAAGACCTGCAACCAGGGCTTGTTACTTGAATTTCCTGGATCTCATATTTCACAGGCCCAAAGGTCGGCCCATATGCTCAGGTTACTATCCAAACTTGTGGTCGGGTTTTGAGCGACCATAATTCCATCCCACTATATTATGTGTTCATAAGCCGGTCATCATGCCCGGGTCCATTCCCATGGTACCCGACCATATCCATATCTCATCGCGTCATGGGTATTTCAGGTCGGCCCTTCCCGGTCTAGTCACACCGCAAACCCATACAAGTAGGCTTCAAGTCCTCCTTCATCAATGGACTTCATAAATGAGCCCCATTATTGAGCTCCAAGATAAAGATATTCACTATAAGGAAATTTCCCTCTATATAAGGATTCTTCTCTTAAATGTTAAGTCTACACAAAAAGGACTCCTTCTCATAATAAAAGAAGGTTACGGGCTTTCTAAGCCCTATAAATATAGCTCCTTTAATTGAATATTATTCATTCATCATTCACAACATATTTTCCACTTATATTTCTCTCTCTACTTTTCTTTCTCTAGAAAACTAATTCTCACACCGGAGGGGCGACGGGGAGAATCCTCCTCGCCTTTTTTCCAGGTCATTCAAGGCGAATCTATTCATCTTTTCCAGTGATCAAACAACTCCAGATCTTGCCACATCAAGGTTAAGAATTTTTACAACATCAGTAACAAATATTATTCTTCGATTCAAGTAATTATACTACAAATTATCAAATTCGTGCATCGTACGAGTGATGCATTGGTTAATAATATATTAGATAGATATGAATTCTAAGAGAACAATAGTTTACAAATATAAAAACAATAAAATTATATAAGAAATTTACCCAAACAACTCTCCATTTTTCACAACATAAAAAACGTGAAATTTCTCGAAAAATAAAGTATGTTTATAATCTCAATATTATCTACACGAATTTAATTACGATATTAATTTACACGAATTCAAATGACAATTGTATTAATCAACACAACATACTTAATCAACATAAATTTTTGTCTTAATTTATTTATTTATTTATTTTTTTTCAGAAATGACAATTGTAAAATTAAGATTTAAGATTAAGAACGAAAAGTGCAAATTTCTAAAAATAGAATGATGAAATAATGTGACCTTGGTTGCCTATTAACATCACTTTTTGTAGCGTATTAGAAACTTGTAACATGTAAAGAGAAATTAAGTTTTGAAGAGTGGTAAAATAAAGTACAAATGCATGTTACAAATAATTAATAAATATTAGCCTCTGTCCTTTTCAGTCTCATTAATTCATACTTGTGATCTAGCAGGAAAATTGGTTAGGGAAGAACACAATCTTCATGGTGCAATTTCACATAGTAATCGATATTGCTAGTTTGATTCAAATCATTGGAAGTTTCTTCTCAGAATTAATCGGTGATGAACCAAGAGGGGAATCCCCCAAGGAAAACTTACGCAGAGGCAGTTTGGGAAAAGAATGTTTCACTTCCTCCATATGAAAAAACATTCGAGGATGTAGCAGAGGAGCTAAAATCTAAAGTTGTTGATGTTAGGGTAGCTGCGATTTATCTGAATGAATATTACATTCAAGTGTCAAAGGAAGAAATCAAGTTAATTAAGGAAATGAAGCAAATATAGGCAAAATGGATGATAATTGAAGCTTTAATTATATACATGGGAAAAGGCATGAAGGTAACTTGAATAAGAGAGAAGTTATTTGAAAGAAATAAAAGTTTGGGGACCAGATTGATGCAATTGGAAGTCTAAAGATTGAAGTACAATAAAAGAATGAGGACCTACTTAAACACATTTGAATATTAGATTTGGAGCTCTAGTGTGAAATTGAGTGGCCACACCTACTCAACTAAGTGGTCGTGAGACAATACGCGAAATAGGTAGAATTGGTTTTGCACAAGGCGCGCGGTTGCGCCTCAATTGGCCCCAGGGACGAGTTTTCGGCCCATACGCGTTTTGACCCATTTCTTCCTTGTTTGCCTAGGTTCCTTCTACAACTATATATATAACTTCTCATGCAATAAATAGAGACCTTTTTCAGACCTTTGCACGGCCTCTAAAGTACATAATTCATAGTTCTATCATTGAAATCTTGGAGATGAAAATCAAAGAAAAAGGATGGATAGTTGAAGATTATTATCAGGGAGCGAAATACTTGGTGCAATATTTCATTTTCTTTGTTAATTTGATAAACTTTATATGCATAGTAATTTATAGTTCTAAGTTTTTATTTCTTTATTGATGAACTATTGATTTCTTAGTTGGGACAATCAATATAGCTTACTTTTACGCTTTTAATTCTATAATTCTAGTTTTGCGTTTATGATTGCGTGCGTTGATTTTATTTTGTGTTTAATGCGTGAATGAATTGATCACTTATTCATGATATCATGAGTGTTTCATAATTGGAGAGGTGAGCTAACAACTAAGATCTAGGAATAAAATCCGATAATTGAATAAATGATAGAGATATATGTTTGTTATTATTGTGATCACTACATGAATTCTTGTGTCATGCACCTAATTATTATGACCCACTATAGAGATACATATGGTTGACAGAATTAGGTAGAGTTGACTTAAACTCGAGAGAGGAATTTCATATACATAAGTGGATTTGGTCAAACACATTAACAAGAATAAAATTAGATAAATGGAATTAAAAGTATTGACTAATGTGAAATCATAAGTCCCAACACTTACAAACACCAATTTATAAAATACAAAATTGTAATCTTTTCTTTTGCTTTTTAGTTAGGATATTGTAGTTTAGATAATTCATCACTATTTTGTAGTTTAAATAAGGCGAGAACTAACACAATTTTGGTACTTAATTTCAATCCTAGTGGGAACGATAACTCAAACTTTTTTATCCACTTTATTACTTGATTTTGATATTGTACATTTGAAATTAAAAATTACCACATCAACAAGCTATGAACTCATTTGATTTGAGAGGTGATATTAGTGTGGGTAACTTATATGGCAAACACATTATTCTCAATTTCAAAATGGAGGATGATTATTGTAGAATCTTCTCCAAACCAGTTTGGTATATTCAAGGAACACCGATGCGAATTCTGGAATACACTTTTGATTTTGATCCACAAAAAGAATCATCCATTGTCCTTATTTAGCCAGAATTTGTGTAGAAATGGACATAAATTCTACTAAATTGGAAAGAATTAGAATTGGGATAATGATTTTTCTGTTTGACAGAACATTTACCATGAAGAGTCCCATGTATTGTGATTTTTGCAAACATGTTGGACATGATATTGGGAAGTGTTATTGGAAGAAAACTGTAGGCTCAAAAGTAACCAAAAA
Organism: Ligustrum vulgare; assembly: GCA_963555705.1. NCBI lineage: Eukaryota > Viridiplantae > Streptophyta > Magnoliopsida > Lamiales > Oleaceae > Ligustrum > Ligustrum vulgare. The sequence goes on along the minus strand of OY743173.1, from coordinate 20,836,438 downwards.
GAAGGTTGATCCCCTTTTAAGAACTATGTAGGACAAATGAAAAGGAAAGAATGAATGTATTGAAGTAAAAAAGAGGAAGGAAGATTTCATAGGAGAATGTTCTAAACAAGGTGAATTGGAATAAGGAGATATCCAAATAATTTTGGAAAGACCTAATGAGAATAACTTTATGAATCAAACCACGAGAGGAGAGATCATTAGCCTTAAGAATTATGAAGAAGAACGTGGTGTTGGCGTGGATATTCACAAAGAATTTCAGGTGAAGAAGGAGCATCAAAACAATCCGTTGATCTCTCCTGATAGAATTTGCATTGACCTTGGGGTGGTGAAATTCGTTGAAGAGATAATTGAGAAGTCTAGATCCACAATTAAGAAACAAGAATCCTGTGAAAATCTTCAGTTGGAATAAATGGTGGAAAGGAGGAAGTTGAATCATTACTTGAAGAAGAGCATGAAGATGATATTTGTATTAAATCCCAGATGAAATTGAGAAGAAATAGTAAAAGAAGGGGAAGGCAAACTAAATATTACTCATGATCTGTAACATCATAATCTAGAATTTAAGAGGTATTGTTAATTCCCTAAAGAGGTTAAGAAGGTTGGTTCAGACTCATCATATTTCATTAATTATTTTGTCTGAACCTATAGTAGAGAGGGATCAGATTGAGGACTATTGTGAGAAGTTAATGTTTGATAACTGCTACTCCAATAGTAATGGTAAAATTTGGGCTTTTTGGATAACTGATATTGATTTCCAATGTATTGAAGATAAAGAGCAACATATTAGCTTAAAAGTTAATAGTTGCACATGGAGGCTTATGTATCAGCTGTTTATGCTAAGTGTTATGTTCAAATTGAGAGAATACTCTAGAATGACCTTGCTCGTTGTTTTGGTTCTATTAATATACCTTGGCTGGTAGGAGGGGATTCTTACACCATACTTTGCAGAGAAGAGAAAGAAAAAGGTAATTCACCTAATAGAAGATCCATGGAAGATTTCAGTAATTTGCTAATTGAAGCTGGAGTGGATGAAAATAATACAAGGGGAGTAAATTTACTTGGACTAATGGTAGAGTATGGAAGAAATTAGATCTTATTCTGGTTAATTCTCAAAGGATCAATGAATTTGATGAGTTTAATGTTGAGATATTGAATAGAGATATTTCAGACCATTATCCAATTTTGATGAATTGCAAACTGAAAAATATTAGCGTTAAATCATCCTTCAGATTTCAAGCGATGTGGTGTTTGAATGATAACGCTCTTGGACATTGTCAAGCTAAGTTGGGAAGCACCTATTATCCCATTTTCTAATATTTGGTTTCTTTTTTAAGTTGAAAAGACTTAAAAGTGCTCTAATCCCAATGAGCTCAGAGAATGAAAAAAATACCTCCTTTATAACAAATAGAGGGCTATATTGCTATAAAGTAATGTCTTTCGGCCTCAAGAACGCTTGAGATACCTACAAAAGGTTGGTGAACTACATGTTTTCCGACAAGATTGGTAAAGCAATGGAGGTATATATAGATGACATGCTGGTGGAAAGTGCTAAGTATTATGGTCACATAAAAAATCTTCGTGAGATGTTCCAAATACTAAGAAAATACAGAATGAAGTTGAATCCAGCCAAGTGTGCATTTGGAGTTAGTTCAGAGAAGTTCTTAGGGTATTTGGTTAACCAACGAGGAATCGAAGCAAACCCAAAAAAAAAATCAAACAAGTAGTGCTGCAAATGAAAGCACCAAAAAAAGTAAAAGAAACCCAAAGTCTAACAGGAAGAATAGCTACCCTCAGTAGATTTATCTCAAAATCAACTCACAAGTGCAAGCCATTCTTTGACACCTTGCGAGGAGGAAAAGATTTCCAATGGACTAAGACTTGCCAGGCGCCTTTCAAAAGCACCTTTCCTTTCCAAACCAAAGGAAGAAAAGCCTCCGATTTTATATCTTGTCGTATCACTGCACTCTGTAAGTTCAGTTCTCATAAGGGAAGGAGGAGGAACCTAGTTACTAGTTTACTATACCAACCAAGCATTATAGGTCGTCGAATTGAATTATACTCAAATGGAAAAACTATCATAGGCATTAATTACGGCCTCAAGAAAACTGAGATAGTATTTCTTGCAACACCCAGTATATGTTCTGACAAATTACCCTCTTAGACAGATCTTTCAAAAGACCAAAACTTCTGGAAGAATGGTTAAATGGGTAGTAGAATTAGGGAAATTTGAAATTCACTATAAACCGTGGACTGTGATCAAGGGATAAGCCTTAGCTGATTTCATTGCAGAAATTAGTCTTGGAATTCAACGGGATGAAAAAAATCATAATAACATCTGGGAGCTCTATGTCGATGGATCTTCTATCGACCTATGGTCGGGAGCTGGTATTGTCCTAAGGACCCCTGAGAAGCAAATTCTTTTCCATGCTTTATACTTTGATTTTAAAGTATCTAACAATGAAGAAAAATATGAAGCCGTCATTGCAGGACTACAAATGGCAAGAGAGATGGGTATCAAACAAATCATTGTACACAGTGACTCACAGCTAGTTGTTAATCAATTGCATGGGATTTACTAAACAAAGGCAGGTGCATGGACCAGTACTTAAAAGTAGTACAAAAAGAGTTCAATTCATTTTTAAGCTCTAAAATACTATAAATCCCCTGATCTCAAAATAGTCATGCAGATGCATTAGCCAAATTGGCAACAAGTGAAGGAGTCAACGAATTGGACATTGTCCTAGTAGCAAGAGTGCAGTTCGCTTCTATCGAATTGCTCCAAGTAACGCTCATGGCTATTGACCCAAAATCGTGCTAGATTGATGAAATTTATGAATTTTTTAATGATGGTAGTTACCCTACGGACCCAAACCTAGCAAGGAAATTGACAATCAAATCAGCTAGATTCAAAATCATTGATGGAGCCCTATACAAAAGATGCTAAGCTGCTCCACTCCTAAGATGCCTCAATGAATAAGAATCTCTCCAAACATTAACAAAAATCCGCTACGGAGTTTGCAAAAATCACACTGGGGGACAAACTTTAGCTCGCAAAATAAGTAGGCAATATTTTTAGCCTACACTAAAAAAGGGTGCCAAAGAGTTCACCAAGAAATGTGATAAGTTCCAAAGATTTGCTCATCTATACAGAACCCCATCTAAAGAATTGAGCTCAATAGTCAGCACTTGGCCTTTTGCAAAATGGGGAATTAGCTTCATAGGTCCCATGCCAACTAGAAAAGGCGGAGTAAAATTCACAATTGTAGCAGTAGACTACTTCACAAAGTGGGCAGAAGCAGAACCACTAGCCAAAATAACCAAGCAAAAGACAACGAACTTCATCTGGAAATCAATTGTTTGCAGATTTGGAATCCCCCACTCAATTGTCACGGATAATTGCAAACAACTTGACAACAAGAGGCTTAGAGGATTTATGAAGGGTAAAACATAAGGAAAGATTTCTCAACGCCTAACCATCCCAAGCCAACGGCCAGGTCGAAGCTATTAACAAAATAATCAAACACACCTTGAAGGTCAAACTAGAAAAATTCAAAGGAGCTTGGGCAGAAAAATTGCCTCGTGTTCTATGGTCCTATCAAACTACGGCCAGAACAAGCACGGGAGAAACATCTTTTTCCATGGCTTTTAGAATAGAGGCAGTTATTCCTATTGAGATCGAAGTTCCAACCTACAGAAATTTGCACTTTGATGAAAAACAAAACAATATCGCTCTCATAACAGAACTAGATTTTTTGGATGAAAAAAAAAAAGAAAAATGGCCGACCTTCGGAACTCCATTTATAAACAAAGGAGCGAGAAATATTACAATAGCAAGGTTCAAAGAAGAAATTTTGAAATAGGAGACCTAGTCTTGAGGAAAGTCTTCCTAGCCACCAAAGAACCCAACATCATATCTTTTGCGACGAACTGGAAAGGACAATACAGGGAGAGTAACCAAGGTGCTAAAAAATGGGGCTTACGAGCTCCAAACTCTGGAAGGAATTCCGCTTTTACATCTATGGAATGCTGAACACCTTAAGGTCAATTATCAATAGACTTGTAAATCTTTTGTGGGATGACATTTTTGTATACAAGCTTTATCTAATGGAAAAACATCGTTTTGTTATATTTATATACTATGACGGTGCCCAACTTCGTCCCTCCGACGTCATCAGATCGGCTACGGCCTAGATCTTTCAAATAAAAATTCTTCAATCCGGCTACATCTCTTAGAGATCCCCGAGTAAGGTCACGACCTTAAAACTCAATCAGGGAACAAAAACCCAACCACGGTCTTGTAAAAATCGCTCAGCTGGTACGCCCAACGATCCCTATAGGTCTGAAAGGTTCTCAATGAAGAACAACGGACTCCTAAGTAAGTGTTGCACACTTGGAGAAAAAATTGATCCCACGAGAGAATCAGATGAAAAATGTGGGCTCTATAAGGGTTCCTATATAAGTGTTGAGTTCGAACCATCAGGCTTAACCAAATTATATAAGTGTTGAGTTCGAATCGTTGAGCTTAACCAAATTATATAAGTGTTTAATTCGAACCGTATAGCTTAACCAGATTATATAAGTGTTGAGTTCGAAACATTGGGCTTTAAGTCCGAAATGGTTGAGCTTAACCAACTTGATTATTATAAATACTTTGTCTGATCACTGATTTTAACATGAGATTAGTTATTACCTGACAAATTAATATCAATTTTAAAGTTGTCAAAATTATTAAGTGTTGTAGTCAATAAGTAAAATAAATAGACTCTGAACCACTATCTAAGAAACTAAAGGTTTTCATTGCAGAAAATTAGAAGTTACAAAAGAGGCCTACAAGTGTCAGCTCCACTTAAAGGACCTCTGATTTACGGGTTAGATGTCCTCAATGCTAGCTCTTTCTCTTCTAGCTTCTGGAGGTCCTCCTTCAACCAGTTGAGATTGTAGTCCGAAGTCTTCTCCTCAATCTCTCTAATGACAGTCTTGATGCCCAAAATGTATATCTCGAACTCAATTGCTTTAGACTCGGAGGAAGCTTTGAAGTTAGCAATTGCTTTGGCTAATGCAGATTTAGCACTTTCTTCAGCAATGTCAGCTCTTCTCTGCACTTCCTTAAGCTGGATTTTTAAGGCCTTAGACTTATCATTTTCTTCTTCGATTGATCTAAGAAGTTCTTCGACCCTCTGCTCAAGGTAGGAAATGGCTTCATATACCTCATTTAGCTTGTCTTCAAGGGCAGTCTTCGTAGAGCTGGCATCTTCAGCAATTTCTTGGGCAGCATGGCGAAGTTGTTGCTCCAACTCCACCTCCTTGGTTTTCAGCTCCATCTCCGCCCTCAGATTCCTCTCTCTCTCTCTCTCTCTCTCTCTCTCTCTCTCTCTCTCTCTCTCTCTCTCTCTCTCTCTCTCTTTCACCGCCTACTGCAAATGGAAACTGTCATGGCTAAATCAGCGGGTTCCATCTTCTCCATATATTTTCTTTGCCTCTGAGTCAAGGATTTTCCCGTCAGCTGGCAGACCTGCTGGACTTCAACAGGATGGTTGGGATCACTTCGAGGGGACTTACTCCTATGAAAATCCCGTAGGGGCTTAGGTCGGGTTCTTTTCGCCTTAAGAACTCCGACTCCCTCTCATCAGTGGATCCAAAGAAGGAATCATCCTCCTCCTCGCCAAAGTTTGAAGGCAACGACATATGTGAAGGGCTAGAGGGAATCAGCTCTATCTGTTGCAGTATTTTTTTTGACCAATAATCACTCCCAGCGACAAATCCTCCTCTTACATCTCCTCCTCAACTATTGGTTGTTCCCCCCCCCCCCCCCCCCATGCCATAGTGACACCGCTGATTTCTGGGGCTTTTTCTTTTCTCACCCATGGCGACTTCAACTATTATTAGGTCACCCACTGAAGCCGTGACCAAAGTTTTCCCCTCCTGCACTCTTGCAACTCGCAGGTCCCTCATCGATTGTTTTCTTTTCTCTGTAAAAAGACGAAATCGAAGGTCAGTTATTGAGTAAGAAACTAAAATTGAGATCGAATTTCAGTAATACTTACTTTTTTCTTTCTTGAGTGGGATAAACTCCGTCTTTTCATAAAGGAGCTTCACCTTGTACAACTTTTCATCAACTATCAGATTCTTGCACTCCCTTCACCAGTTCTCGTATTCCCGGGCTTTCTTGGCCCTCTGAACTGAGTATGGTTGAACCTCTCGTATTTTGCACTACTAGAAAGGTTAATGGAGTTAAAACGGTGAGCAAAAAATTAAAATCAAACAAACATCACTTACTTAAAGTGCAGAAGCTACCATCAATGGTCACTTAGGGAGCTGGGTCATCTCTAACTTACTTCTAGTCACTAGTCACCAAAAACCAATTGATCTTCCAATCCCTGACGGACTCCGAAAGACCTTTTATTAGATTTCCTCCTTGCTTTGGGAGGGCACTGGCATAATAGAGACCGGAGTTCTTCCCTTCATGATTTAAACCGTACATAGAATGGAACTCCTCAACACTGAGCTCTCCAAACCCCAGCTCATCCCACAGCACTATCATTCTCACCAAAATTCTCCAGCCATTAGGAGTAAGCTAGAAAGGAATTATTCTCCAGGAATTAAAAAAATTTCTTACTATCAGGGAGAACAAGAGTCTCAGTCTGGCGTCTAACATATCTTCATTAATCTTTATGTAACCTATGGCTGGATCACACGACCTATCATCTGAAAGAGGAACCCCAATTTTACCTCCTCAAGGATCTTATATTTTTTCCTCCAAAAGTCTAGATCTTTTTCTATCACCACGGTGACATACCTCTCAGCATCCCACTCCAGTCCATCTCTCATAAATAGCCCTCGTCCCTTCAGAAAAACTGGCCTATCCTCCCTAGTCTCACACGAAGCCAAGGTAACCTCTTCTCCAGTAGAGGATACCACCGTCAGTGGAGCTGCCTTTAGGGCTTCTCTGGGAAGCTCGCTAAAACCCATACTAGTTCACATTTCTTTACTCATAGCTATCCCAAATTTGACAGTACTATATCAATTTTTTACTAGTAGAAAAGGAGATGAAATCGCTGAAGAGCTTCAAAAGTTTTGAATTCTGTGAAAAGGAAATTGAAACAGAAAAAGTTGAGAAGTTCGAGTTTTTTAATACCTCAAGAAAAAGAAAAACACGTTGAAGCTGCTGGTCGCTGGAAAAAAATGGAGTTTCCCTAGATAGGAATTTACATAAAGTCATCGGAAAATGAAAGAGAAAATGAATACTCTTTGGCTTTTAACCTTTTTGCAATGGAAAACTCCCAACCGTTACATGAAATCTAATGGATAGTATAAGTGTTGTGCGCCAAACATTCCCTTACCTTGGAACTAGAAAAATGCGTGATTTGATGATTAATTATTAGCTAGAAGAAATGAAAGGCGTGTTGAATAAGTAATTTGAAGACAGCTGTTGAAAGGAAACGAAGAGATAAACAGTCTATACTGAACTCATTCAGTACAAACCTTGGAGGACAATTGTTGATATGAGAAAATTTCGTCATAGTCCAATCCAGAATCTTTGGGCTACATAGACTTAGCCCATAACAGAAGGCTTCAAGTAAAATGGCTCGGCCCATCTTAGATCTTCCACCTTGAACAAGCGAACTTCAGTGAGGTGGTTCCGTTCTCCGACCTGCGGTCTCCGTAAATTATCGCCCATGGGAACATTCCTAAGGTCGGTAAAATATGGACCTAAAGGAACTCAATTGAGAGCAGAAAGTAGCTATCTCAACACAAGTGGATTACCTAGGGTGGCACAATTCAAATAAAATGTCTGTAACATGGTGCCTACAATACAGATTTGAAGAGAATATTGTCACATTGGGCCCATCACTTTATGATTTAAACTTACACAACAAGTTATCATCATTGTTTGTATAGATTATTGTGAAAATTCCTTTATTTATTCATTTAGCTACAGAAATCCTAAAAAAATTCTCTATAACTAGAAGGGTTTATATCATAGTGATATATGTCAAATTTGGAGTAAAAACTCTATTACAATAATTTCCATAAATAACCACTTTTTTTCCATTTCTTTATCTTTGAATGTTTGTTTAGATAAACCAAAAATAGTGACCTAAATTGATAAGGGAATTGCCATGTGACAACGACAATTTTTTACGTCAACAAAACTATTTATTTTTGGCTTTTATTTTACATTTTTATAAAAAATATTTATTGTCTTTTTTATTTTCAGTTAATAATTTTTTTTCATTTTTAAAAGTGAATGACCAATGATATCAAATATGTAATAAAGAAAGCTAATGTAGGAACATTAGAAATTGGAACTTTATGAATGTATTTAACAATAAATAGTGAGTTGGACTCTTCAAATTTGAAGAGTCAAACTCATTCTTTAAATTAAAATGTTAAAGTAAAGAGTTTATTGGAGTGAAATTTTAAGGGTTGACTCTTCAAAATAAAGAGCATCTCAAGTCTAGAGAGCCTATTGGAGATGTTTTAAAATCAAATAACATAACTCATGCTCAAATTATAAGGAATTATATCAAGAAATGAAACACAATATTACATACTTTAAACAAATTTTAGAAATCACATTTCGTTTGTTTTTCAGAAATTATACAGCTGCATATAGTTTTTTTTTCTTGTGTTTCGTTTGTTTTCTTGTGCCACTATTTCTAAATAAGCCCTAATTTGCAGGGACGGAGCCCATATGGGCCCAATGGGGGCCTTGGCCCCCACTGAAATTTTTTAATCTTTTTTAGTCCGAAAAAAAAAAAAAATTGAGTCCAAAAAAAAAAAAAAAAAAAAGAATTGACATCTTGAATTTATTTCCTTTGATCTTAATTCTCTCTATGCAATCATTATGTTTATGCAATAAGTAAATACAATATTTATTATTAGTATCTCTCACATTGAAAGTTTATATTTACTTTTCAGTTATATGTATTTTCTTTTGTGAATTACTAGTTTACATTGGTTAGTTGTTAGTTAACTTAGTTTAACTTTTGGTTTGTTACTTTATAATGTCAATCATTTTACTTCAAAAAAATTTTGGGGGCTCCGCCCCCGAACCCCCGGGAGGGGGCCTCCCGCCTCCCACCATTTGAAAATTTTAGCCCTCACTCAATCGAAATCCTAGCTCCGTCCCTGCTAATTTGAGCCCATCATTTTAGAAAAATATATTTTATAGTAGTGATTTTAGCAGAATGTGTGGTTAAAAAGTACGAAAACAATTTAGGTTTACGTATATAATTATTTTACAAGAGAACATGTTGATGAATATGAGTGTTGAAAAAATGAGTTTTAATAAAAATGAATCTCAAGCAAGGGAGTGTACCACAATGACGACAATATACAGAAGGTCTAAGGATGAATAAAAATGATAATAGGTTAAAGTGTTAAACTAGAGTAGTTTCTTGTGCTGTTGTGCAAGTGGTATAGATGACATAAATAAGTGGCCACCAAACTCACAATTGTAAATGAGATAGATTGAAAAAATTGATAATAAGTTAAAATGAGTATGAATAAGATTAAAAAAAATAATAATAAAGGAGGAGGAGGACAGGGGGGGGGGGGGGGGGGGCTTAAAATTTGATAATAAATTAAAAGACTATGTCCCTTGTGCAAATGGTCGATGCGACAGTGACAAGCTGATATCCTTTACATGAAGTGCAATATTATTTTCCATAAAAGAATATAAATTTAAGAAGAGTACAGATAAAAAGTTAAGTGTAAACATTATCTCGAGTTTCATTAATTAATTGTTGTAATCAAAGGAGTTATACTACTCCTAGTGGGCAGGGAACAATTGGCCAAATGGGTATTTTAATTGAGCACCTTAAAATTTCTATGATTGCTATATGTTCAGAAGTGTTTATTAATTCAAACTCAAAGTCTTGCTCTAGTGTCTTTAGAAGGCACACACTATTGTGCTTGCCCTTCACGGTACAAGAGTTGAGCCCTACCAAATAGTGGGGTCAACATGTTAGATCTTGAAGGGCACCCTAGCACTTTTGTAGAACTCAATTATTTTCCTATATATTCAACATAACTAGAATTCTATCAAATCAATAGATAATATTAACTTCTTTATTTAGTTAATTTCAATTTTATGCGGTCTAACTTACAAGTATTCTTCATGAGTCATGACGAAATGATAGGAAAAACCATAGAAGACAATACAAAGCAAAAATATGTATATCGTGGCTTAATACAAACATAATTTAAATCCATCTAGATAATAAAAAATCTTCTTTGGGCAATTGCTTTATACTAGGGCAATAAGATTTTGCAAATCTTAATGAAATGAACTACTCACTGAATTTTTCTCTAGCTTTCTGTATTTTCATTGTAATTTATTGGGTTTTAGCGTTTATAAATGAAATTATTTTTTACAAATTAGAATAAGGGGATAGAAAATAATGTAGAGCTTTTTTACATGTACATAAAATTGGGACATGAAATTGGGACATATTGAGGTCGCGCCTCGACATTTACTGACGAAGAGGTGAGTTATGTGCTTCATCACATGTATACATTTTCATCATCCAAATAATATGCATCAAATCAGAATTTGCATGTCAGATTTTCATGTTCATGCAGAATTTTTTAATAATGTACTACTCCCTCCGTCCCAATTATATAGGTTGTCTTTCTTTTTTCTCTTGTCACAATTATATAGACTTGTTTCTTGAGGGATGATATGTTCCTCACTGCCCACCCACCAATAGGGGGTGTGGGTTTGGAATATATTCCCCACAGTGGGGAACATATCTTTTTTGATTAGTTTTTTTATTGTGAAGTATTTATTTTGTTTATTTACTAATGTACTCATTTTCATTACTTTCAATAATAATAGTTTTGATACTTAAATAAGGGTAAATTAAGAATTTTCTTTACAAAAAATACTTTTCAATAACATTAAATATATTTTTTTAATTTATATGAAAAGTCAAATGCTGATATAATTGGGACGGATGAAGTATATTTTAAGTCCACAGATTTAGCATTAAGTATTTGCAAATTTTGTTTCTACTTGAACTCATTTCCAAGAGAAGAAAATAGGAAGCATTAAACATTGAAATTGGTAAGCCGATATAAAAGGCCATATATGCTGATGTATGTGCATATGTAATACAGCCTACCGGACAAAGAAGTGAAAGATAAACTTCTATCTCTGTTCAGCTCTTCATCTTGAAGCTATTTCCAATAAATGTTCCCATTCATTTTGCTTCTGCAGAAGCATATACATAGTGACCATTGAGCATCTTATCATGAATAAGTTCTTTGAATAGGGAAATAAATGAATGAACTTTAGTTTCTCCGTTGGGACTTGAGATAGTGATAATAAATGTTAGAGAAATTAATAAGACCTTAATTATATCAAGACAACCGCAACAACTGCATGAAGATCACGACATTTGTAAAGACGACCATGGCCCACACAATCCCCCAAGATAACCGAATTGAAGAATTGATTTGAAGATACTATCTTGATTGCAAGATTGATTTTGAAGATATTCTCCATTATCTCTTATTCCTAGAAACTATCACAATGTATTATTTATTTCTATCTTGTATAGGATTAGATTATTTTGTTATTTCATTTCCTTATGACTCTTGGACTCTTGAATATATATATATATATAGGGACATGAACAGTGTATAAAATACAAGATTTTCCATTATCAATATATACAAAAATTCTCAAATTGTATCAATAAACAGGAATAATCGTAATCTCGATTTTATCATAAAAAAATTGGGTCAAGTGAATAATACTCATTTTTGTTATACTTTTTTTAATGTTTTTACCTTGATAAATTTTGTTAATTGTTAATTAACGACTTTAATTTAAATTAATAGCTAATGAGTAGAATAGACCAAATTAAAAATAGTAATTTTTCTTGAAAAAAAAATTCGATGTTTAACAAAAAATACACCTAGTGGCCACAAATTCCCTAAATTAACAATGTGATCGATAATGGACGAAACTTAATTTTCAGAATAAGTGATTCCTCACTTTGTTGTCACATATGTTGCTTCGTTGGTCATATGACGTCGTTCACTTTGAAAATAAGATTTTAGTATTTTTAATTATTCAAATTAATTTGTGCTGATTTTGTAACAAATTTAACAAAATTATTACTATTATTGTGAACAAAAATATTTTTTTAGAAAAAATTAAATTAACAATTATAAAATTATAACATTTGAAATTAAATAATAATAATTATAATATTTACAATTACGATTATTACTATAATGAAAAAATTATTGGACTAATTATGATTTTTTGACATTTAAATTAAATAAGAAAATGGAAAATCAAAAAGTCCAACTCCAAATTTAGGGTTGGGGTTGCACTATTCACAACCCCAAATTTGAGGTGTAGTTGGGGTATTGTTGAAAAAGATGTTACTCCAAATTTACCCCAAATTTGGTGTCCTCTAGCAGATGACCTTAGTTAACCAGAAGTCAATTTTTTACATTTTTCAAAAACAATAAAAATGTTCGCATCCCATGCTCGACCTCGAGTTTGACCCCCTCACTCACATGGATGTTGACCTATGGTCAACTTGACCTTATTATTTTGATCATAACAAACAAGAATATATTGTGTTGCTAACAAGTGTGTTTCAAGTGTTTCATATAATTCAAAGCATTCAATGTTCAAATCGTCTATCAAAGATATAAATCAAAACTATGTGATCAAGCACATGAGACGCAAAGAAGATCAAGAAAGAATTGAAGATATTCGAGATCAAATTTCAAGTCGGAAAGCATGAAGACCAAGCAATGAAGCCTACAAAGAATTGAGCATTTACAAATTGCTTTTCAATCTTATGTAAGGTTAATGCATCAATAGTTGGCAATGCACTTCATAAAGCTCAAGTAACATTTTTAAAGCCATTAAAATATCTTTTTCAAAATCAACTTTGATCAGAAAACCTTGAAAAATCAAAATTTTGAAATCTTGATTTTTAAGGTCGACCGCATGGCACTTTGAGGTCGACCGCAAATTTTTTTAGGTTGACCGCACTGCCTATTTTTGAACTCCAACGGCTATTTTCTCGCAATGGCTATATTGAGGTCGACCGCATGGCAGGATAGGTCGACCGCAAAAGACGGTATGTGCGAAATTTGCTCTATAAATAGCCTTCTCTCTTGCATTCATTTTCAACAACATAGAAAAGATTTTATAAAAACTTTCTTGTAAAAATTCGTTGTTCTTACTTGGTTTATATTCATTTATTATTATTATAAAACTTTGATTGATCTAAACTTTTTTTATCAAATTCATCAAAGTTTTTGGAAGAAAGTTGTGTGAAGATTCTTGATTTTATATTGTTTAAACTTCTTCAACATCTTCACACTATATTGGAATTGAAGTGTAAGTCTCTCTTTGTTCTTAACTTGTTTTAATCTTTTAAAAGAGAGAAATTCCAATTAAGGAACTTTGATTATTTTTGCTACATTTTTCATTATCATTTGATTCATCAAAAGTTCCATTGCCTAAACACTTTGAGCTTAACTTATTGTTAATTATTCAAGTGTAGCATCTCTTGGTACTTAATTTGATTCAATATTTTAACAAGAGATTATTTGAAAAACCTTGTTTGATTGCATTGAACTTTTCATTATCATTTGCATCAAAATTTTTCTCTAACACTCGAGCTTAATTCATTGCCATCTATTGAAGTGTTAGCCTAACTCTCTCGGTACTTAATTTAAGTATATCATTTGTCAAGAGAGTTATTTCAATTGTAAATTCAATTCATTACATCTTGTGGTTTCGAGAGCCTTGTGAAAACTCGATTGTTGGTTAAGGGTAGGTGCTCCTTAATCCATTTATGCATTTGTGCTGGTATTAACTTTTATAGTGGACCTGATTGAACAAGTAAAACTTCTATATTTTTCCCAACATGAGTATAGCAGTCCAATGGCATTTGGAAAATTTTGACATGTCAAAATAAAATCCAGTGAGTCATTTCGTTTAAGTTTGTGAACTCAGTGCTAAGCCTGTACATATGTGTTTAGGAATTATCTTCTAATTAGAATCTCTTTTCCTTTTGTGTATTAAATAGATTTTTGAATATGGTGAAGGAATGAAACAAGTTATAAGACTCCTGAATTGTTGAAGGTAGTGGAGAGGGCTGGTTGTAAGACTCCATTGCCAATTCAGATGGCTGCCATTCCTCTTGGCTTGCAGCAACGTAATGTGATTGGCATTTCTATGTGATTGGCATATATTTGGTTTATCATCATTTACCATTTTCATCTGATTTGGATGGTTTAGTGCCCAAAAAAAAAAAAAAAATCTTCATTACATGCCTGATAATGTCCCACTTATAAAAATTCTGTTTGGATGAAAAAATGTTCACAAATACCTTCTCACTTTGTGAATAATGTCCCACTTATAAAAGTTTTAATACTACTATTGGTACTTTAATGCTTTATTTATTGTTGACAAATACCTGCTCATTTATAAATGTTCTAGATTTGGATGAATTAAAGAATCTTTGATGTCTGTTTCTTTGGTACTCCATTTTGTTGCAAACGGGTTTTCCTTGATGACATGTTGATCATGGCAGTAACTTTATTATTTTGATGTCTCATTCTTTGGTTTCCATTTTGTTGCAGAACAAATGCAATGTGGATTATGCATTTATAAACATGACAGATCCTGCCCTCATTATTCCTTTTTATCATTTGGGAATGATACTTTACTGGATAATGGAGAAGTGGAGGCTTGGGAAATTTGTCTTCACCAATCCTGAAAAACGCCAGCTTCTCAATAGGTACCACTGTTTGTGAAATGTTAACAATGCGGGTATTCCTTGACTTATAAATGTATTGCTAGCTACAGCTTCAGGTAAGTTGTTCAAGTGAATAGGATATCCCAAAATTGAAATTTGCTATTTATGTAATGATAAATTTTTTAACAATTCATGTGAAATATATTGATCTGGGGGCAGTGTTGAGTCACCGCACTTTCATTTAACTAAAATTTGAAATATTTCAGTCCTTTTGATCACTCAGTTGCAAGCACAGAGGGTGCTCGATTTACTATTGTGTGTCAATTAATATTGTATTTCCTTAGATTATTTGTTTTTTATATTTTAATAGATGTTTATTTTCCCACTCTTTTTTGATTTTCAATAAGCTGAAAGAAGAATAGTTAACCCATTTTTCGCATACTATTATCTATTTACTGAGTAAGCACGTTATTATGTGTTCCTGCAAAAATTGTTCTGTTATGTTCCTTTTTTAAGTTTATTGGCCATCATGCATCTGAATAATTATATAGTTCCTTATGGATTTCACCAAGTACCTTAGAGTATTAGATTTGCATGTTCTAGATCATTTATTGATTTGAAGTGTAGTTTTGATTGAATTACCAACAGGATACTAGAAATCAGATTAAGGACTCTAACAACCAGTTGAAGAACTGTACTTGGGATATTATTCATTAAAATGTCTTTGAAAGTTCTGAGACAGACGAACTTGACAGGAAATAAATACTTGGAAGAAATATATTGAGGCATGGAAACAAGTAGCTGAACATTAAAAAAAAAAAAAAAAAACTCGGATTAAAGACATTGAGTAACTAATGTGTAAAATGACTTCTGCTATCAGCTCGGACTTCTCAGATTATGCTATCAGCTCGGACTGGTAGATGACAAAAGAAAGTGATGGGCGCTGAAGGTAGTTTGCTTCAAAGTCTTGGATGCCTTAGTAGATACAAGCCTGTTAACACTGTTATTATTTTGAAAGATGTCACATAATGAAAAGTTACATTCCAGGTATGTGCCTTAGCTCCAAAAATTTGTAATTGTTGTGGAAAATGGTGGGGGAAGTAGATAGATCATCATTTCATGAAATTTGTTCTCAAGCAACTTTATTACCTCTTTCCCATTTGGTAAAGCTACTTTATATTTATTCCATACTTAAATAAATTAATTTCAGGTATTTTTTTATTTTTATTAGAGTGCTTTCTAATATCCTAAAGGATTTCAATTTATGGTCTTGATATCTTGCCTCATCTTGAGATATAATTCTCCTGTAGTCCATTAATTTGGCCTAATTTTTATTCAGGTGTCTTTTTCATGAAAAATCGGAATTGATTCGTGGATGAAAACATTTGGAAAGAGAATTTATTTATCTTGCTTGCCCCTATAGCTACATTCATGGAAGGATTTAAGTTTACCCATGTCTTCATTGAAACTGCTGGAAGTATATCTCAAGAGGCGAAATGATTATAATTCATTTTAGTTATGTCATTTGATAAAGAGCATATTTCATATGTTTGATCAACAATTTCACTCATAAGAAACAGAAAAGGTGGAATTTCGCTCAGTAACATTTTGAGTCTTCACATTCACCATTGGTAATTGCTCTTAAGATACATCATTTAGCTAATTTTGTATATTGTTTCTCTTGCTAAAAACCCATGTAAGTTTTTAATCAATTTTCTATGTCTTTCCATTTATAATGTTTGCCCTTACAAATGGAGTTTTGATCTTCTCTTTGTTAGTCCTACTCAATATCCACGTATGCTTGTGGATCCAAATAATTTTCATAGATATTCTCTGGTCTGGATTGAAATTCACAACTTTTTGTAAAGAGATTTTTTTTTTAATTTTTTGGATTAATGTATACGTCACAAGGAATCTAAAGTTGATTTGCAATTTCGAAACACAGATATGGTGCTCGGAATCCTGGATTGTCTTCGGTATCCTGATTTCAGGGTGGACATATGCCATCTAGGGTTAGTTTTGTTTGACATTTTGTTGTTAAATATTTGTGGTTTGTGAAATTTAATTTGAGATTTTTGGTTTGTGATTTTGAAGTTAATTTGTGAGTCTATAATCTTCATCAATAATGAAGTCATTGTACAACTAATGATTTGAGATTTTTGGTTTTTTTGTAGTGTTTTATTTCAAATTATTTTATATTTTTTTGCCTTGATATTTAGTCTCTAATCTACTGCTTCTTATGCTTTAGGAAATATTGTTGTTGAAGCTTCTCCATCTGCTGGTGAATATGCAGAAGCTTTGAAAAAGCTTGGTCACGGTCTCAAATCAGTAGCTTCACAAGTCAGAAAGTTAGACTATATTTAAGAACTTCACTTGGAACTTAGAAAGTTAGACTTAATTGATTTGCATTTATATTGTTTAGTTTTGATAGTTAGGCGCAAGCTACCGTTTGCCACTAATTAAATTATTATGTTATAAATTAAATTTTGGGGTTTTTGATTTAATTGATTTGATTAGTTTTGTTTGAGATTTTGTTGTTAAATATTTATGGTTTGTGAAATTTAATTTGAGATTTTTGGTTTGTGATTGTGAAGTTAATTTGTGAGTCTCTTATCTTCATCAATAATAAAAGTCATTGTACAACTATTGATTTCAGATTTTTGAATTTTTTGTGGTGTTTTATTTTAAATTGTTTTCTATTTTTTGCCTTGATATTTAGCTTCTAAAATTGGGATGTATTGGAAGTGGCATTTTGTCAGCATCCTTACTTTGCATGTCATAATTTACTTTTCAATGTAATTGTTAGGTTGGCTCTATTAACTGATCTAGATGTTTTTGATCACTTTTAGGCTCTATTTGAGCTCCATATATTTGTGAAAAAAAAAAGAATTTTTTAATAGTGGTTTTTAAATTTTTTTTTTTTTTAAAGAATGTGTTTTTAAAAATTCAAGAAATGTTTTGAATTTCCATGCAAAATTATTTTAATGGGAGACGTTATCTAGAGTTGATCGCTTTAAGGATCTAAAAAGGAAGCTAGAGCAGAGAGGTCAGAGATGGGGTGGCCATCATCAATCCTCCTGTTAACTCTCTATCATTGGATGGCTTTGATTGAAGCTGTTGATATTTTATCAGTTACGGCGATTCCTGTGGATCTATCAGACTGTTATTCATTGATTAAATTAGCTTCGACTTCCTTGAATTCGAAAGTAATGTTTCAGTATTCTCTTTTAGCCCCATTAGCTTTTGATGTTGTACTTTTTGTACTGGACCCTATTAAGCTTGATTTAGCAAACATAAAAAACATTAAGATTGTTATGAAATTTGGGGGAACTATTGATGATACTGTAGTTGGTTAAGAGGACGGTTTTTGATAAGGTGAGTCCTGCGTGATGATATTGTAGTTGGTTAAGGGGATGGTTTTTGATAAGATGAGTCATGGTCATGCAACAAGAATGGAGTGAAATTACCATTCAAAGTTGCACTAATAATTTATTTTTGGTTACTATAAATGTTAGTCGCTTCTTAACAATAATTATAGTCTCATCAAAATCGAAAAAAAAAAAAAAAAAAAATTTCCGTATGGGATTAAAACTTACTTCATGCACTATCAAGGAAAAAACTTTATATTGTTGAACCACATGTATGTCTTTAAGGAACCAAAATTGACCTACATATATATTTTTCTTCCTGATGAGGCATAAGGTTTCTTATGAATAAAAATTGTGTATTGCGTGAATTTGTCACCACTCCATGACTTAAAACTTATAGAGAATAGAAGATTTCTTCTTTTCCCAAGAACAAATCTTATTTAAGCAATTAAGCTTTCCATTTAGTGGTAATCAATCTCTAAGACACTTATTCAGCTATCTTTTATACAATTCATTCCGTTTAGGATCATTGTTGTGGCCATGATTATGAAAGCAGAATATAGAAAAATGTACAGATAAAAGAAAACAATATTTGGCATTAATAATGACGTGGATTCTTGAAAAAAATACTTTGTCTCCTTGAGATTGTGAAAAGTAATTAGTATCACTTTTCCATTGCAGGAAGGCTTGAAAAGGCGCATCTAAGTTGTTTCCCAGAAGTGGGGAAAATCTTGGCAAATGGGTTACTGGTATGCCTTCTTTTCTTGCATTTCTAAGTTCAATGTTTTTACTTGGAAATCTACTCATCTTTTCTTTTGAATTTGCATTTCTTTAAAGATAAGCTTCATTTTTGGGAACTATAACAGGTAAAGAGGAAATCCTACCACTACTATCTTTCTAAGTCACTGCCTCTTATTTCTGAGATTGCAGTTAATTGCAACAACAAGTGGGATTATAATGTAGTGGCAGAGGCACCTAGCAGGATATTTTCGGAATCAATATCAGTTTCGAAAATTATCAAGAAATACTTCTCAAATAATGATGAAGTAACGTCAAGCTCAGGTCCCTCTTTCACAGCAGTCCGAAGTAACCATAAAGAAAAGCCACCAAAAGATAGAACAGATTGCAAGTTCGTAAACATTCATCCTGGACGAACAGATCGCATCATTGGCTTTGTTTTTATCTATTTATTAGTGTCATCTATACAAGATGTCCTGTTGTTTTGAAAATACATATTTGGGTCGGCAGATGAAATCGAGTTGAAGTTCTATAGAAAGTTGTTATCTAAACTCGTACTTCATCTATGCATCTTATTTGGATTTAACTAAAATGTATGAATATAAATTTCATCTTTTTAATACTTATTTTATTATGTGAACATTGAAAAATTATTATGCTTTCTCTTGGAATCAATCATAAAAACTACATTTGTCGTGCATCGCACGGGTAAGAACTAGTTTTCTCGCAACGGCTATATTGAGGTCGACCACATGGCAGGATAGGTCGATCGCAAAAGACAGTATGTGGGAAATTTGCTCTATAAATAGCCTTCTCTCTTGCATTCATTTTCAACAACATAGAAAAGATTTTATAGAAACTTTCTTGTAAAAATTCGTTGTTCTTACTTTGTTTATATTCATCTATTATTATTATAAAACTTTGATTGATCTAAACTTTGTTTTATCAAATTCATCGAAATTTTTGGAAGAAAGTTGTGTGAAGATTCTTGGTTTTATATTGTTTAAACTTCTTCAACATCTTCACACTATATTGGAATTGAAGTGTAAGTCTCTCTTTGTTCTAAACTTGTTTTAATCTTTTAAAAGAGAGAAATTCCAATTAAGGAACTTTGATTATTTTTGCTACATTTTTCATTATCATTTGATTCATCAAAAGTTCCATTGCCTAAACACTTTGAGCTTAACTTATTGTTAATTATTCAAGTGTGGCATCTCTTGGTACTTAATTTCATTCAATATTTTAACAAGAGATTATTTGAAAAACTTTGTTTGATTGTATTGAACTTTTCATTATCATTTGCATCAAAGTTTTTCTCTAACACTCAAACTTAATTCATTGCTATCTATTGAAGTGTTAGCCTAACTCTCTCGGTACTTAATTTGATTATATCATTTGTCAAAAGAGTTATTTCAATTGTAAATTCAATTCATTACATCTTGTGGTTTCGAGAGCCTTGTGAAAACTCGATTGTTGGTTAAGGGTAGGTGCTCCTTGTTGTAAGTCGCCTAAGGATTTGGTACTCCTTGTTGTAAGTTACCAATATAGTGGATTTGGCCTTACTCGTGACGGAGAGCTCGGTAACGGGAGACGTAGATCACGTTGGTTGATTGAACCTCCTTAAATCGCGTTTACATTCTCTTATCCCTTTTACTTCCTTACATTGCACTTACTCTTTTCTATCAATTTATATTGTGCAACACTATATCTAAGTGTTATACTTACTTTATCAATTAAGTTTACTCATATATAGCACACTACATTGATAGTTTAGTTACTTGCAACACTAAGTGCTCATACTTATATCCATTGATTTTTAAGTTTGATATTATTTATCGAAAAAGTTTTATAAACCAATTCACCCCTCTCTTGGTTAGTTTACTGTTGGGCTAACAATGGAGTGTGGGCCACGATCACCCATGACGAGTGGATTCCCACCCCCATGTAAGTGAATGGTCATGCTTGAAGTCAAACATGTGGTGCAAGTAGAATAACACAAAAATGGTCTTTTAACTTCTCTTAATTATTTTTATTCAGTTATACTATAGGAACATAATATTTAACATAAAATTTTACATTTGCACACATGGAAACAATTTATTATTTTACTCATCACATCAGCTCCAAAATCAGTAACCTACAAAAATTCAATCATCTATGATGGCAAAATAGCATTTTTCTTATTTTATAAGAGTGGTTGAGATACAATTAGTTTTTATGGCAAGGCTACTTTGCTTTTTAGTTTTTTTTTTTTTTTTTTTAATCTTTTGCTTTGGTTTTTTTTTCCCCGTATGGTCAACTTTGTTGACTCAAATAAAGTTAAAATAAAAAGATCTTGATATCCGTATAAATTTTTCAAAAGTATTTTACCACATTAATAACAGTATAAATTTTTCACAAGTAGTTTACCACATTATTAACAGTATAAATTTTTCACAAGTATTTTACCACATTATTTTTGAATTACAAAACAAAAAATTGTAAAAAAACTTATAGTCGTTTAAAACAGTCCTATAAGAATGAATTTTCATTTTTTCACGAGTCAATTTTGATCTCATTTTCGAATATGCACTCTAGACAAAAGTTTTTAAAGTACTATTTTGAAAAGCTTTTAAAAATTACAAACTTGCATTTTCAACATCATATAATGATTGTCAAAATAAGATGAATTACAAATCATTTTGTAGGCTGAAATGAAGTCGTAATAACAAGATCTTGACGCTTATGTTAAGTTCTCTCTAATTACTTTACCTCATTATATTCGAATTACGAAACATTCAACCATTGCAAAGATTATAACCGTTTAAAATGGTACATTAACAATGTATTTTTCATTATTATTACGAAATAAATGCCGTTTCATTTTCAATATATGCATTCTACACAAAACTAAGTTTTTAATGTACCACTTCAAAAAGCTCATTAAAACTACAAACTTACATTTTCAAAATCCATTTTTCAAAAAATATGGTCGTAATTAAAAAAAAAAATTGATATGAATGTGAAGTTCTCACATAGTATTTTACCTCATTATTTTCAAATTATAAAATTGTCAATCGTCATAAAAGATATAGTCGTTTAAAATGATTCCTTAACAATGTCTTTTTCATTTTTTTCACAAGTCAAATTTTTTCTCATTTTCGACATATGCACTCTAGAAAAAACTCCGTTTAGTAAACAAAATAAGCTGGTTTATAAATTACACAATTTCTCAAATTGCTTTTTAATCTCATTTTCTCTCTCCAATTTTGAACCACTATTTTTTACATCAAAATCATAAATAAATATATCAACGTATGAACAAAACAGTACCAAACAAAGGCATCTTTAATATACCACTTCAAAAACCTCATAAAAATTACAAACATATCTTTTCAAAATCATATAAGATTGTTAAAATAAGATGAACGTACATAAAAAAAAAAAAAAAAAAAAAAAAAAAAATTAAAGCTCACTTTTTTAAAAAAAAATTGTGATTGCTTGTCCTCAAAAGCTTATTTTTCGATTTTCTTTTTTACGGATTAATTTTTGTCCCATTTTCAAAATCATGCATACCTGAGATAAAATTGAATTTTTAGTATAATACTCAACAAGTTTGCATAATCTATAAATTCTTCTTTAAAATTATATAACAATTGAGCAATCATAATTTAACGTGTTATTTTTTTATTGTTCATGTGAAATAAAACTATTACATATACATAATTACAAACCCTACTCTTTTATCTACGGACTTGAATTTAATTAATGAAAGCGATATTTTGAAAGAACGGACTCTAGAAAGTGATAAAGAGCTGTTTCAAAAAAATTCAGGGGGACGTAAATGCAGCCAATTTGCCAATCTGAAAATTAATTTCGATCTTGATTCATATGTAACTTAAAAATTTACACTAGGTTTTAAATTTATTACTGCAAATTGACATTTTATTTATTTTTTCTAAAAATTATAAACGTAATATTAATTCGTGTACAATTTTAACTCTATCATTTCCTTACATATTTACGTATTCACTATATTTCGGGGAGGGAAGTTGCAATATTTCAGTTTCGTACGTAAAAATATGATCGAGTGAGGTGATGCTCTCTTATTGTTCTCAAAATCTCAAGCACCAGAAAGAGTAAAATTATCTTGAAGACTTAACATATATAATTAAATTCATTCAATTCAAATAAATATTAATATACTTTAATTTGATTTTGCATTATTTATTGTAGGGACCAATGGATATCATTTTTTCCAATCTCAAGCTCAAATGAGGTTCCAACCCGAAATAAATTAGTAATTGTGGAGTAACTCACTTGAATTATATGGTGGTTTATTCTCTCATTTACAACCGATGTATGATTTGTTTGTATGTTCAACAATCTCTTCCTCAAACAAGACCTACAAAGTACATCCGACCCATATGGGTCTTCCTCAAGAGATGTCCCGTCACATCTCCTCATAGCTCATACTCAGGGAAATCACCATTCATAGAGATGTCCATCATAGTCAGCGACACTATATTACTATGAATCTACCATCTCGTGAGAAATATAGAAATTTTTCGTCTTGAGGGCTCATCATCCCTATTCATATGTCATTGTTCGGAGAGTCTCATTCATTCACTCAATCGTGCATCCGCCAGACAATATTTTCGACTCTAATACCACTAGTAGGGACCATTAAAATCAATTTGTCCATTCCCAAGTCAAAATCCCTAGGCCCAAGTGAGATTTCAACCCAAAATCAATTGTTAATGAGTGGAGTAACCCATTTTGATTATATGATGGTTTATTCTCTCATTCACAATTTATTGATGTGAGATTTGTTTATATTATGAGATCCCGTGAACGACAAACATACATACAAGTTGAATTTAAAAAATGCATCCGTTGTGGTTGATATTGTCTGCTAGTAAAGTTAATAATGGATATGATTTAAGTGCAATAAAATGTCAGAAATTGATGGGAGGCTGTGAACCAAGAAATTTGGAAGTTCTCTTCTCTGAAGCAATGTTAATTACCTATATATGTACAGGACAGGATCTAAATATTGAATAGATTTCTTGATTCTTGATTTTAACGGTTTCCTCAACTTGTGTCAAATAAATACAATTAATGCATTTTGGAGTGCATTCCCCAATGGATCATTTTTCAGTCTGTATTCATGGTTATAAACTCTTGGAAAATCAATATCTGAAATATCTGTCAAATTGAAAGCTACGAGAAATCAGAGAAATATTATTATAGAATTATGTTGCACTTAACTTACTGGTTCTATTACACACTGAGTTACTCTCCATCTTATATGGGTGTGAGGCCTACACACGTTGATCCCACGTCCATGTGAGAGGAAGAGTAACCCAGTGTGTGATCAGGTGAATAATCTTGAAAGGGTTTTGTGTCATAATTTCTTATTAAATTTATCCCCATGAAGAGAGATAATTATCAAAAGAATGAAATTTGCGCTAGCTTTTATACTATTCAACAACTCAACCTCAATGCATTACAACAATATTTAATGCATGTAATTTCATTGTTTTAAGATGTTTGATCGTTCAATAATGAAATTGATAAATTCATATCGTCTACCTTCTCAGTTATCACCGGTCTATGGATATCTGAGTTAATCATTTGCCTGCATTAAATTGATACTAGAGCGAATATAAATAACAAGATCATATTTAAAACTAGATAGTCCCTTGAGAATTTGGAGACGCCATTTGACCCTATGACACAAAAATGAATTATCATTAGTAATTATAATTAAAATTAATGGTATGTACATACAAAATTCTCATCTTCCTGCAAAAATTCAAATCATCTCCGAAAATATTTTATACCACCACCTAATGTTTTTTAGGTCAAATCTAGCCTTAATCTTAGTTTATTTTCTTTTCGTTATTTATAAAATAAATCACCTTGTGTGGTTGATTTATTCAAAAAAAAAAAAAAACCCAACTCGGTATTAATAGGTTAGAATTTTAATTTATTTTTCAATATATGACTGAAAGGAATTTTAAAAAAAAAAAAAAGTAATCCTCCATATGAATTTATTTGAACCCATCTTGCATAGGCCCGAAAGTATGGAGTATTTTGGGCCCAACACTAAGAAGTCCATTACCGCATCGAAATTAACCGGCAAATAATTCAAGTCATTGCACCCATAGTTGTCAAACATTCAACATTTAATCCATATATACAATCACCTATATTATATTATATTATATAAGAAGAAAAGCACACATTTAAGAAATAATTAATCATTTGATTCTCGAGATGGTTTAAAACACGGGCTAGAATCTTATGGAAGGCATCAGTGGAGGATTTTTTTTCTGAAATGAGTGAAAGCCTGATGGAGAATATACAATTGGGTTAATAAAAAAAAAATTGGCAATATCAGGAGAATAAGTATTTATTAACTCCATGTCGACGACTGCGTGAAGCCATAAGATACAAGCATTATTCGAAATGATTGAACGTCAAACGCCTGTAGGTGATTTTTTAAGTCAGTCATCAAACTTCAAGTTCGACTCTAGACAAATCTCAAGGTCAATCCTAGACATGCACTAAGGGCTTGTTTGGTAATGTGAAAAGATTTGATTTTTGTGATTTTTATTTTATTATATTTTTTTTAATGAATGTGTAATTTAAAAATGTTTTAAAAGTCAAAAATTGTAGACTTAACTAATAATGAATGATAGAGATTGGATTTGAAAAGTTGTTGTGAAAATTTTTGCTTTACAAACAATCTCTAAAAACTACCAAATGGAGTACAATGGGGCCGGGGAGAAGAAATTTTCAATGAAGCGGTGTAATCCTTAAAGTTCGAGAATAACACCAACAACTAAAGTACTCTCCTAAGATTTTTCTAGGGTTAATGAATTTTTATGTTGTATTTCTTCTTATATCTATCATTAATTCACTAAAATCCTAGTTTAATTGAAGGTAAAAGTGGTTGTATCGGTAATATATTTGGATTCAACCCGAAGGCTCATGAGGAGTTAGATTTTTTGAATAGCTACTCATGTAGATTGTCGTTACACACCGTTTTTTATATTAATTTATTTATTGAATAAACGAATTTAGGAACCAGTAAATTTCTCGCGATTATGAAATCCCTGAATCTAACAAATAATTATTTGAAATTAATTTAGTGTACTCACAGTTTTGAACAGTACAACCCATAAATGGCAAGGGAAAAGTCTTTCTCCAGCCGTGAGAGCAAGCACACTCAAATCCCCCAATCAAATTACTTGAAACTTTACACGATCCCTTTCCACAATTCACGTTTTTACACACATCATCTGTACAAAACAAAACAAAATAAATTAGATTAAAAATCCTAAAATAATAACGAAAAGGCAAATATAACATAAATTCGATCATAATTAATGTTTAGTACCTTGTTCAGCTGATGTCTCAAAGACGAAAATGAAGAAGAGTAGAATAAGAAAAATGAAAGTAAAATTCAAATTATAGTTTCCCATACTTCTTATCTTAGAGAAATTGATAGAGTTAGCAATGAATGGTATTTATAATTTATTGTAAAATGTAATCAATGCATGGAAGTTGTATTTACAAGTTATTGTAATGTACGTATTAAATTAGTAAGTTACGTTTGGCGCTTTGTAACGTCCCCCATAGAGGAAGCTTAAAGGGTAATTAAATTACGTCCCCATCCTCAATCTTTGACCCTTTTTGCAATTTTGTCCTCAACATTTTTTGTTTTGACAAATGGATTCTCAAACTTCGACTTATCCACAACAGCATATAGTGTAAGAAAGAAATTGTCCATTGTAGGCACTAATATACTACATGATAATGGAAAATGAGATATTCATTTTCTTATCGACGCCCTTAACATGTAAAATATTCGAAGTGTGGCATATCGTGTGCTTGATAGCAAAAGAAACAATGTCATCGATTTGGAAAAGCTGTCCGATTTTAGTGATTTCTTGTTGGTTCAATTTTATATCAAATCCCTAAAGCCTCTCGATTATGTATAAGGTCCAATTCTTTAAGTTGGACTCATTTGTGCTTGTCATGTTTTGAAGAATTAAAGTATTCGCAATTTGTTAGAGTTGTTCTAGCTATATAAAATATCATCAATTAATAATAAGATAAATAACATTGAAAATTCAATATATTTATGGAATCGATTGTTACGTAAAGTGGATGATACATATGGTTTTAGATCCGATAAGATAATTAGTCTAAATAATATTTGATGCGGAATGAATTTCCTACTACCTTCCTCGATCTGAACCTGGCCCAATCGCTAAAACCTGCAAAATGGGCGGGGCTTTACCCCCGTTTTAACTCCGGCGTAATAATCAGTAAAAGAATTGAGAGTAAAATTTTACAGAGTATTCGCTTATGAATGTATAATAATGCATACCTGAATATCATGGTGTGCCGGGGTATTTATAGGTGTGTGTTTTCCTAATTTTAGGGAATGAAAATCTCCACAAAATATGGGGTTGTGATTTGTTTAGGTTTATTTACCTGAAATTATGGGATAATGGTTATCTATTTATGGATAACCTCCATGAATAGTGGCGTGAATCCCTCCATCTCTTAACGGATCATGTAACCATGGTCAATCGTGTGACATCATTCTACTTGTTTATCGTTATTCGTATCTCGTCGCATGATTGTTCGTTTATTTTCTTCACATAAGTATCAATAGTTCCCTCAAACGATCGAGATTCTTGGATTACGATTCTTGATTGTTTGATTTCAAGTTATAATTGAACAATCGTAATGCTTGGGAAGTTGGTCCATGCATTAAATGTGCTGGTAAACGTGTCTCCATGGTATTTGATGAGAATCCCCATAACTCGCACCCGTCTGATTGACAGCGCATCAATCTTTCAGCAGTCTTCCAAAAGTACGAATTGGAGAGAATTCCAAGAGTCCTTGAAATTGAAAACTAATCATTTCTCACAGATATAAATACGTGTTCCTACTCTCACTTTCGCCTTATTCGCCTTGAGACAAGTTCTTCCTCCGTCTGAGTTCGTAATCCGTGCATTCTTTTGCTTCTATTTTGATCAAACGTTCTGGTGGTAGCAGCTTTCAATAATTCCAAAAGGTAATTTTCTGTTATCTTTTCCCTTTCTAGTTAGCCTTGGGATCCAGCTTTTGGTTTTGTGGTGATTCTCAGGGAGTTATTTCTTTTTAGGGTTTTGGGTGTCAGTTCAGTACACATTTACATACATTCATGTATGTGTGTGTGTGTGTATATATATATAGACACACACGCATGGAACCTATTCTTATTATAGATAGTGATGAGGAAGAGGGGAGGGTATCTTTTTCTTTAGGTAGGTCAAGTGGAAATTCACCTTCTTCCCCTCCTTCTCTCCACCAATTTTTAAATCGTGCACCGAGCCACCTCTCAGTCTCATCTCCCTCACCTTCTGTCTCGTCTGATTGCATCATTTCTGATGTTTTGCCTATTTCCCCTCGAATGTAGCAAAACATGGCTCGTGCTCCACCTTACCGTCATCCTTAAGATGCTTTGGTTATTCCCAATTATCAAAGTTGCTACAATATTGATATCCATTTGGTCGAGGTTCTCAACTCTTTCATCATATTTCCTGACCATTCATATCGTGCACCTTTAAACAATTAGGGGATTGGCGAGGGAGAGAACGGTGAGGTGATTGTTTATTTTGATTTCCTCTTCATCCCTTCCTTGTGTCTTTCCTTCATTTTGTCGTTCTCAACCCAGCCCAGTTAGCTCCAAATGCTTGGAGAGTTATCGTCTATTTTTTTGTTAGTGTGTTTACAAAATGATGTTACTCCTTCGTTAAACATTTTTCGATCATTGGTCGAATTAAAACCTCATCGGGATTACAACAATCTGGTCGTGTTCACCACTAAGATCGATTTCAAAATCCCTTCATTTCCATCTTGATAACCTGGCTGGAAGACCAGATTTTTCTTTGTCAAACGAAATAGCAATCCTTTTCCCTTTTTCAATACTTCAGTTGTTCTTTCTGAAGTTGAAGAGGAATCTCTTCTGGTTGTTCAGGGATGTAGGCCTCTCAGTGATCAAATGAATGAAGTTCTAACTGATGATATTTTGATCAAATATCGTATAAATTTTCCAGAGGGTAATCTTTTCTTGTACTTCAAAGTCATATTTAACTTCTTTTTTTTAGATTTACGAGATTCTTTGCTTTTGTTTTAGACAAGATGATCTATGATTCAAGCAAGCTCGAGGCTCTGATAAGGGCAAAGGCAGCCAAAGGGAAAGGTACAAAAAGAAAGGGTAATGCGAGAGATCCTCCTGTTAATTCCCCTATAATCCCTTCGAATGTTCAAGCTACGAGGACCTCTTCGTTATCACGACCAATAACTTCAGTGCGTACGATTTCCAGTCCTTGTGGTGGAGGTCAAGAGGCGTCTGCTCGTTCTGCGATCAACGTTGATGAAAACGATCAAGTTATTACTGGCACGGTTGAACATGCCCTAGTGGAGGACGTGAAGAAGAGAGGTGGTGCTAGTATTCATTGCACCTTTTCTGTTGAAATACGAAGGGTATGTCACTCAACCACCATTCATTCAATCGTTAGTTACCCACATTGTAATCTTATAATCATTTTTCAGGTCCTAGCCATGGAGTGTGCACTTTTGGAATCATTGGAAATGACTTTAAAGAGTTATTCACAGAGTTTGCGCACGAATTCTCAGTTAGAGAAGGAATTAGCCGATTCAAAGAGACTTCTGGAGGAAATGGATAGACTGTTGGCCAAGAGGGATTCCACTATTTTCTCGGTGCAAGATGACTTCGAGCGACGTCTCGTGGATCATGCTCGTGAAGCTGTGGAGGCTTACAGAGTTTCCTCTAAATTTGAAGAAGTTGCTGGCATGTACGACATGAAATCCATGATTCATGCATATAAGAAGGTGAAAGAATGGCTCTGTCGTGATCATCTGTTGGTGAATCTTGACGAATTCAAAGACTTTTCCCATGCAGAAGCATTGGAAGATGACGACGACCAAGACGGTGGTGGTTCGAATCAGTCCCCAAATGATGATTAAAAAACCTTTCTTCCTTTTGTAATAGTTTTGTAACGACCCGGCTCCCTCGCTGGGGCCTTCTCCGAGCCGTATCATAGTCTTTCCACTCCCCCCTTGGTCGTCCTGGTCCTCAAGGGCTGCCAGCCTCGTTTCCAAGAAGTGGATTTTTCCTTCCGCAGGGATCGAACCTTGTACCTAGGGGTTAAGTACAAAGATTCTTAAATCTCTGCTACCCTTAGACCACTTCTTGGAAACGAGGCTAGCAGCCCTTGAGGACCAGGACGACCAAGGGGGGAGTGGAAAGACCATGAGTACGGCTCGGAGAAGGCCCCAGCGAGGGAGCCGGGTCGTTACAAAACTATTACAAAAGGAAGAAAGGTTTTTTAATCATCATTTGGGGACTGATTCGAACCACCACCGTCTTGGTCGTCGTCATCTTCCAAAGACTTAACCCCTAGGTACAAGGTTCGAATCCCTGGGGAGGCAAAAATCCACTTCCTGGAAACGAGGCTGCCAGCCTTTGAGGAGCAGGACGACCAGAGGGGAGTGGAAAGACCATGAGTAGACGGATGGCAGCCCTTGAGGACCGGGTACGCTACAAGTTTGATAGGACAATTGCCGATTTTGCAATTCCTATCATTTGGAAATGAATAGTACGGCCCTCAACCTTTGACTTTTAATCAACTCAAACTTGTAGTATAGTTTTGATGATGTACTATTTGGATAAATTGTTTCAATTGTTGTAGTCTTTTACTAATCGTTTAATAATTGGTCTATTGCTTTGCTCGTGACGAAGTCTTTTATTTGATCGTTTTTTTAGCGATCTATTGCTTCGCACGTGACAAAGTCTTTTGTTTGATCGTTTTTTAGCAATCTATTGCTTCGCGCGTGACGAAGTCTTTGAGTTGAACCCCATTTTCTAAGATCGAAACGTTTTTATTAATAATTGCATGAAAAGAATTACATCAAAGAGGGAAATAATATCTCCTATCACAGCTTCTTCCACTTATAACTACTAATAAATTTTCTTCAAATGATCGATGTTCCAAGGTTGTGCTAATTTAAAGCCATCCATTGTCTTTAACACATACGCCCCATTTCCCAATACCTCATCAACTTGAAGTGGTCCTTCCCACTTAGCTCCCAACTTTTTGGGGTGATGTCTAGCAGCATTGGCTACATGAAGCATGAGATCGTCCTTCACAAAATTCCTGGGCTTTACTCTCCTTTCATGAGCACAATGAGATTTTCTTTTCAACTGAAGCATCATTTTTTCCAGTTCATCTCTTTCTTTGTCGATCGTATCCAATTGGAACTTTTGGCATCCAAAATCAATGGGGTCTACAGAAATCCTTAATGATGGAACAATAATATTGGGTGGTACTACTGCTTCCAGTCCAAAACACATCATAAATGGGGTAACCAATGTGGATTCCCTAGGTGTCGTATTATACGCCCACAAGACGTTGGGTAGCTCATTTGCCCATTCATCGCCCTTTCTGTCTAGTCTTGTTCTGAGATCCCAAAGTATGTTTGGGGGTGTGATACCAACGCCAATTGCAACAAAAATGTTGTAGCTCGTACAAAAACTTTTGAAATCTCTATTATCAAACTATCTCACGTTATCCGACACGATTACTTGTGGGACTCCAAAGCGGCATGTGATCTATTTCCAAACAAAGGCCTGAACTTTCTGGGAAGATATGATAGCAAGGGCTTCAGCTTCAACCCACTTAGTGAAATAGTCGACCCGACTAGTAAGAATTTCTTTTGACCTCTTACAAGGGAGAGGGGACCCAGAATGTCTAGTCCCCATTGATAAAATGGTCGAACTCCAAATATTGCATGTTGCACCTCTGCTGGGACATGAATCAAATTTCTAAGTTTTTGACAAGCTTCACGCCATTTTACTAGCTCCGGAGAATTCTTTTTTAGAGTAGGCCAAAAATAGCTTTGTCTTAAAGTTTTAAAGCCCAACATGTTTCCTCCTAGATGATTCCTACATACTCTTGAATGGATCTCCTCCAATATTTAATGACCCTCTTCCTCCGTAATGCATTTTAAGTAAACAACTGTCCTTCGATCATACAGAAGTTGGCTGCTTGCAATCACAATTTCCTTGCTTCATTTCGATCACCAGGTGTCCAACTGTGAAGAAGCTTCACTTTGATCGGTCTCATCAATGATTCGTTCTATATCTCCATTATTTCAATCATTGATATGCTTGGTTTTTATATAGCTCGTACATTCACACTTGCAGGTAGCTATTCCCAATTTGAGAATTTCGACAATTGATCTACGTGCATATTCGACTCCATTGGGATTTTTTCAATCTGGCACAAGTAAAATCTCCTTTCCAGATCCCTTATCTTCATGATATATTCGAGTATTCTAGCATTTCTTATCTCGAAGTTCCCCGACGCTTGCCCCACAATGAGTTGTGAATCGCTGTATAAAATCACTGATAGTGCTTCCATACAAGCGATCATTTCTAAACCAACGATGATCGCTTCATACTCAGCCTCATTGTTTTTAGCTGGGAACCGTATTGCATACTCAAATTGTGTTCCTTCTGGACACACAGAAAATACTCCCACTCCTGCTCCTTTCCGACTTGATGACCCATCAAAATACACTTTCCATTGATGTGTCATACCCTATCACTCTCATGTGGCGTTAGTTCAGCTATGAATTCTGCCAGGACTTGTGACTTTATTGCTGGTAGATGTTTGAAGATAATGTCGTGATCTCCCAATTCTAATGCTCATTTGACCAGCCGTCCAAATGTCTCAAGACGATAGAGAATCTATTTTAGCAGTTGGTTTGTCAATATTGTTATCGGATGTGACTGAAAATACGGTCGTAGCTTTCTCGCAGCGACTACCAATGCCAACGCTAATTTCTCGGCCAAGGAATATCATTGCTCAGTTGTTTCATCATATGAGTCACATAGTAAACTAGCTTTTCTACACCATTCTCCTCCTTGATTAACACTGCTCTTACAGCATGCGATGATACGACCAGATATAATCGAAAACGATCCCCTGCAATAGGTCGTACCAATACAGGCGTGGTTTGCAAGATCTTCTTCAACATGCTCAAACTCTCATTGCATTCATGATTTCAATCAAAGTTTGTTCCTTTCCGTATAGCTCGAAAAAATGGCGAACAGTGATCAGTTGCTCGTGACATGAATCTGTTAAGGGATGTTATTCTTCTCGTTAATAGCTACACTTCTTTCACATTCTGAGGCCTCTCCATTACAAATATAGCTTTAATTTTATTTGGATTTACTTCAATTCCTCTCTGTGACACCGTGAAAAGCAAGAACTTTCCTCTACCTACACCAAATACGCACTTCTCTGGATTGAATCGAAACCTTCAAGTAATGGCCATATTGAAAATGTGCTCAAGATCATTCAGATGGTCTCCACTTTTCTTACTACGAACGACCATGTCATCGACGTAGGCTTCGATCAAACCTCTAATTTCATTTTCAAAAACGTTGTTGACCATACGCTGATAGTTCACATTTGCATTTTTTTAGTCCAAATAACATAGAAGTATAACAAAAACTACTATCATCGGTGATGAATGAAGTCTTCTCCTCATCATTTTCTTCCATCTATATCTGATGGTAACCT
Source organism: Ligustrum vulgare (assembly GCA_963555705.1). Taxonomy (NCBI): domain Eukaryota; kingdom Viridiplantae; phylum Streptophyta; class Magnoliopsida; order Lamiales; family Oleaceae; genus Ligustrum; species Ligustrum vulgare. The sequence continues at coordinate 20,802,928 of OY743173.1, read as the reverse complement.
GAGAATGCATACAAGAAGCTCATTCTTTCCATTCCAGCTATAGCATTTACTAGCGCATCGATGCGTGGAAGAGGATAGCAATCCTTCGGGAAAGCTCGATTCAAATTTGTGTAATCAGTGCACATCCTTCATTTACCATTTGAATTCTTGATCAGGACCACATTTTCCAACCATTTTGGGTATTCAACCTCTCTAATGAACTTAGCCTTCATCAGTTTATCTACCTCCTCTTTTATGATCGGTTGCCTTTCAGGTGCAAAGTGTCGTTTCCTCTATTTCACTGGCTTAGATTTGGGAAACACATTTAGGAAATGTTGCGGAATTTCTCTAGGTATCCCTTCAATTTGCTCAAAATTCCATGCAAAAGCTTCTTTTTTCTCACGAATAAGGTACACAATTTGATTCGATTCATCCTCCGTCAATGCTCCACTAATTTGAATAACCTTTCCTGATTCAACTTTCCTTTCTATGACAATATCTACTGATTCGAAACGAGGAATCACATCCGGTTCACTCACCTCAACCACCATGACTGACTGTTTTATCATCATGCTTTCTAGATAGCATCTCCGCGAATTGTGTTGATTTCCCTTAATTTCACCATTCCCCTGGTCGTAAGGAATTTAATCTTTTGGTAATAGGTCGACGCTATACCTTCAATAGCGTGTAAGAGTGGCCGACCATATATGGAATTGTAAGCCATTTTCACATCAACAACCAAAAACTCAGTCTGAATCGCTTCGGTCGTAGGATACGACCCAACACAAACAATTAAGCGGATTGCTCCTTCTACCCTTACAGTTGCTCCTCCAAATCCATGCAATGATGTGGCCACTAATCGGAGATCATCCATCTGCAAGTTTAGGGCTTTGACTACTTCAGCGTCATCACATTTGTAGCACTTCCATTATCCACGAGCACCCTCTTCACATCGTAATTTTCTATATCTCCCACTATGACTAATGCATCATCGTGGGGGTAGGCTACGCCCTTCTTGTCATTCTCTCCAAAGACAATATCCATCGAATGCTGTGATCATGTGCCGATTGCATTGACATCGATCGATTGAGCATATCCTTTTCTAGAATATTTCGAATCTCCTCCTGAAGCTGGTCCTCCTGAAATTACATTGATCACTCCGGCACGGGACCTCTCCACTCGGTATGAGTAGGGGTTTTTCCTTCAACTCCTTGGTTTTGCACGTATTTTTTCAACGACCCACACTGGATCAACCTTTCAACCTCATCCCTCAAAACCTTACAATGTTCAATGTGATGTCCATGATCTTTGTGAAATTCGCAAAACTTCAACTAGTCCCGTAAATGTTGTCGCATGGTCATTGGTCATGGCCAATGCAGCTCCCTCCTTTTTTTGATCTCCATCAACACATTTTCCCACGGCACATTCAAGGGTGTGTAGTCATTTGAAGCTAAGGCCGTACTTGTATTTGTCCTGAAGTTATAATCCCTTCTTTTCTTCAGACTTGCCTCCCTGGGCTCCTTCCCCTTATCACTATTCCGTTTAGAACTTTCTTAAATATGATCCCTGAACCCTTTCGTGATGTTCAATGTCTCTTCACTATCAATATATTTTTCAATCCTCTAGAGAAGCTCTTTCATTGTTTATGGGGCTCATTTTAACAAAAATGTTCTATACCCATGATTCCTCAGTCCATTGATCATGGCTGTTATCAACTAAGGCATCTGCAAATTCTTGACCCCCAAAGCCGCTCGATTGAATCGAGTGACGTAATCCCTCAGGGACTCTTCTTTGTGTTGCACGATCTGCATTAAGTCAATAGTACTCTTCTTCTGTCGAGAACTACTTGCGAAGAAAGCTGCAAATTTGGTGGCAAAGTCCGAAAATGATTTCATCGATCTCAGAGGGAGTGTGTCATACCAATCCCTAGCCTCTTTCCTCAACGTCGGAGGGAATGCACGACATGCAATGGTATCAGGTATGCCATGTAGGCACATCATATCTTGAAATGAGCGTAAATGATTGATCGAATATGTCGTTCCATCGTACTTCTCAATGCATGGGGATTTGAAAGAGTCTGGCAGTGGGACCGCCATGATTTCAGGTACGAATTGATCCTCACTAATCAACATCGATGGCAACGTATTCTTCTTCTTCAATGCCTCATCCAGTTTATTATCCAAAGCATCGAGCCTTGCCTCCAGTACAATATCGTTCAACCGAGTGCTTGCTCGTTGTGACAATTGTGTCGCTTGCGACGTATACACACTAGCAGACTAATCGTATTGATCATCCGCTTGAATCATATTCGGCAAATTTTTCGGTTGAGGGACATCACGTTGTTGCGGGCTTGAATATGATCCACTAACATCTAAATCTACATTTGTAAGTTTTGGAATTGGTCCTGAGTTACGTAAGGAACATTTGGGACCGATTCCTCCTGTACTGCTGGTTCTGGCTCCCTTGCATTATGACCAGTATTTCTTCAAGACATGGCTAGATATTAAATGAGATTGGAAACAATGAAAACGTTTCCCATAGATGGCGTCAAATGATGCGGAATGAATTTCTTACTCCATTCCTCGATTTGAACCCAATCGCTGAAACCTGCAAAATGGACAGGGCTTTACGCCCATTTTAACTCCGGCGTAATAATCAGTAAAATAATTGAGAGTAAAATTTTACACAGTATTCTCTTATGAATGTATATAATGCGTACCTTAATGCCATGGTGTGCCGGGGTATTTATAGGTGTGTGTTTTCCTAATTTTAGGGAATGAAAATCTCCACAAAATATGGAGTTGTGATTTGTTTATGTTTGGTTAGCTGAAATTATGGGATAATGGTTATCTATTTATGGATAACCTCCATGAATAGTGGCTTAAATCCCTCCATCTCATAACGGATCTTGTAACCATGGTTGTTCGTGTGACATCATTCTACTCGTTTATCGTTATTCGTGTCTCATCGCGTGAACGTTCATTTATTTTCTTCACTTAAGTATCAATATTTTTCTAATTAAAAGACATTTAATTTAGCTAAAAAGGATGATGAAAATTTAAGTCAAAGTAAATAAGTAATTAATTTTATTCCCACATATCTTGAGACTCACAACTTTACCAATTGTTCAATCATACAATTGATCTACTTCACCACAGCTTATCAACCTTTCAATCAAAAAATTCATCAATTTTTATCATTGTCTAGTAAAGTTTAATTTTTAGAAAAACGAGAACTACAATTTTTTATTGACATTAATCCATCATAATACAATTGACCTACTAAATTTTGTAGTAAAGTACTAATGCAGTATCATACATACAAAAGAAACCTAATGTTTTACAACACTTCATCATTCATCATTCAATAATGAAATTGATAGAATCGCAATTCTTATTTTTTTGTATATAAAGATATCCTACTATAAGAGTTTAATCCTCTACCTGCACCTAAATTGATTCTAGAATTAATGCAAATAACAAAATGAATGATTATTATCTTATTCAACTTTCCCAAAATAAATTTTAAAAAAAAAAAAAAAATTGAAAAAAAAAAAGAATGACATTGTACTCAAACATTCATATGATATTATGATAAATTCAATATCCAATATTGTTTTTAGGTCAATACTAGCCCCCTCCGGATTCGAATTTCTTTCTCGTTTTTAATAAAAGGGACCACCTAATTCTTTATTTATTTATTTATTTATTTATTTGGAATCTATGGTTATAAAAGGAATTTAAATGGTCCAAGTCGGATTTATACTAAACAAGCCTAGATTGTCTATGCTATTCAGCTCGGATCGCTTCTATTACTTGCTCGGTTGATTTTTTAGTCGGGCCGGGTTGGGTTGGCCCAAAATCGCTAATGATTTTTTCCGTTTTAATTTTGAGAAAATTACCTAGAGACCTACATTTCAATTACACATTTCAAGGATAAGATTTAACAACTTTAAATTCAAAAATCAGTGGCAATTTACACAAATTAAGACTCGTTAGTTTTGCCACATTTTATCATATGTTATTTTTAGATCATTTGAAGTCTCATCTTTCCAAAAAGAAATTAGGAAAATTACATGGAACCTTAGATTCTAAGTTTTAATTTTAAAAATGAGTTGGTGAAGTTTACTTTTTAAAAATCAGGTACTAATTATCTAATTAATATTTATTAACTAAATGTTTTATTCCAAAAAATTAAATCACCATTTTCATAAAAAATAAAATCAATCACTCAAATTCAAAAACCAGGTTCTCTCTCTCTCTCTCTCTCTCTCTCTCTCTCTCTCTCTCTCTCTCTCTCTCTCTCTCTCTCTCTCAAAATCCGGTGACCTCCCTCTCTTTCTTCACACTATCGCCGGCATGGTGGCGGTGGCGCACCACTTCTCCATAGACGATGCAGAGGCGACGGTCGTCATCGATGCCGCGCAGATGCGACTGTCTCCATCGCCTGCTCGCAACCAGGGGCTCTCTCTCTTTCTACAATCTCTCAGGCTGGCAACCTTTCTTTCTTTCTTCACACAATCTCCAGCATGGCAGAGGCGCACCACTTCCATAGGCAACGCAGAGGCGACAGTCTCCATCACCAGCTAGCAGCCTACGTGCCGCACGCAACGAAAAAGCTGCGTGCTCTTTTCGAATCGCCGCAGACTTGCGCGGTTGTGTGGTAGTGTGTGGGCGTCTGTCACCTATGCTTAAGTCTTCTTCGATGATTAAATCTATTTTTTAGTAGCATCTTAAGTGCCTTTCCTCTGTCATTTTTCAAATTTTTGGTGGTTTTGGTAGAGATGGAGGAGTTGAGGAGGTTGTGGTATCATGGTGGTGGTAAGGTTGTGGGGATGGTGACGATGACTTTTTTTTTTTTTTTTTTTTTTGTACAAGTTCGTGGTGGTACGAGTGACTAGTTGTGTTGTGTGTGGTTGTGAGGTGTTTGCTGAGTGGTGGTGTAGGTGCCGGCAATAGGGAGGTGGTAGGTGCCGGCAATGGGTATGGTGGTGATACGGTGGTTAGGTGATTGTAGTGGTGGCGATGGTGTGGTGGTTCGAGCAGTGTTGTAGGTGGGTGGGATGAGGCAGGGTGATGACTTGAACATTGTTAGTGATCAATTGTTGGTGGTTGTGACTTTGTGCAATCATTAAAACGAGTAAATGGTGACTACTAAATAAATAACATGTGATCAATTATGGATGACTATGACCAATTTTATTAGGTAATTGTGACTAATATCTTAATTAAGTGTGACTTTGTGCAACATGTGACAAGCACAAGATGTGACCAATTTAATTAAATTATTGATCACAAAATTTGATTTGTGATTAAATTTGTAATTGTGATCTACAATTTGTGTCAACTGTGATTTTGTGTGACCATTAGACGAGGGCGTGATGTGACATACAATTGTGTCAACTATAACTATGTGTGACCAAACTGTAACTTTGTGTGAGCGAACTATGACTAGCCTTGTGTGATCAAACTGTAACTTGTATGATCGAAATGTAACATTATGTAATCGAACTACGAATTTGTACGACTAAACTGTGAGCTTATGTGAGCAAATTGTGACTTTTGTGACCAACTGTGACTTTGCAAGTCATGTTAAGTGGTGTGGAATGAATTTTGCAACTAAATTTTTAATTATGACTGAACTATGAATTTGTGTGATCAATTGTAACTTTTTTGGTGGGTTGGGTTGGGTTGGGTGGGGTGTGGTTGGGTGAAATTTGTGATTATATTTGTAATTGTGACCGAACTATGGTCTTGTATGACCAATTATGACTTTTCGAGGTTGGTGGGTGGGGTGGGTTTGGAATGAAATTTGCCAATAAATTTGTGATTGTGACCAAACTATGATCTTGTGTGGCCATCTCCATGTGCACTCTATGGCCTCTAATGCCGCCCTTGCTCTACAACTCAATGTCCACTCCACCACTAAACAAAAGGCGCGACGATGATGGTATTGCGTCTCTTCTTCCCAAAGTCGGAGTGGTGGTGTTTGTGCCTACAATAGTGGTGTGAGGTGCAGTGGCAACGGTGCAGAATGTGGTGCGGTGGTGGTGTAGGGCTAGTAGGGGTTTGTGTCCAATGATGTTGTGGGGTGGGGGAGAGGAAGGTGCCGCCTGAGTGTGGTGTGGAATAATGCCTGAAGTGATTTAGCGTTGGTTTACCGTTTGCTGAGTTTAATAATATTAATTAAATAGGTATTAGCACCTGATCTTTACAATTTGATTCTTTAAACATTGATTTTTAATTGTAATCTTAGAAAACATGTGTCCATGTAATTTTTCCAAAATTTTTTATTTACAATAATCCATCATAATAAAATTGAACTACTACATTTTGTAGTAAAGTACTAATGCAGTATCATACGTACAAAAGAAACCTACTTGTTTTACAGCACTTCATCATTCATCATTCAATAATGAAATTGATATATTCATAACGCTTATTTTTTCTGTATATAAAGATATCCTACTATAAGAGTTTAATCATGTGCCTGCATCTAAATTGATGCTAGAATTAATGCAAATAAAAAAATGAAATTTAAACCCACAAAATTCCTCGAACATTTGGAGACGCCATTTGATCCTATCAAAAAATAAAATAAAATAAAATAAAATTTTCATATAATAATATTCTAATTTCTTCCTCTAAAAATCAATTAAGAGAATAACCTCATTTGCCAAACATCTTTCAAAGAATGATTATTATCTTATTCAGCTTTCATAAAATAAAATTAAATAAAAAAAACTGGAAAAAAAAAAAGAATGACATTGTACTCACACATTCATATTATGATAAATTCAATATCCAATATTGTTTTGAGGTCAATACTAGTCCCCCTCCGAATTCGATTCGTTTTTAATAAAAGGGACCGCCTAATTCTTTATTTATTTATTTATTTAAAATCTATGGCTATAAAAGGAAATTGAACAATTATCTAGCGTTCGACCCAGGTTGCGTATATATGGATTAACGGTCCAAGTCGGATTTATACTGAACAAGCCTAGATTATCTGGGCTATTCAGCTTGGATCGCTGCTGCTTGCTTAGTTGATTTTTGAGTTGGGACGAGTTGGGCTTGCCCAAAATCGCTAATGTTCATATTTGTTCGTTTTTAATTTTTACTTCCTTATTAGTCATGATTTGAGGCTTAGAGCCGTTTGGTGGATGAGAAATTAGAGAAAAAATGAATTTTTGGGAGAATGTATGATTGGAAAAAGGTTGAAAATTGTGAAAATGATCGGTCCTACAAAAATGTGTGATTGAAAATGAGTTTTGGAGAAAAATTTTGTAAAAATTCCAGGACTTAACATGGGCTTAATTCTCATAAATTTGATAATATATAAACATTTATCTAATTTATTAGTTAACATACCTTTTGGTGGTGGGGGCGGAAATTTACCATTCAATAGGGTTGGTGGTGGGGGTGGGAGATTCGACACAGGTGATGGTGGTAGGAGATTCGGACCGAGGCCAAGTTTATCACAATCTGCTCCAATGGAACCTGACAAAAATTGGATTGGACAAACTTGAATAAGAAATAGATATCAAAGATAGATAATTTATTATTGAATTTTCAATTCAACATAACGTAGCAATCATGTATAGGAAGTCAAAGACACAATTAGAATTAGATTTTAGAGTTAACAATATAAAATGAAAATATGAATCTTACATTGTTTTACACAAACTAAGGTAGTCAAATTCAATAAATTGGCGGACCCATCAAAGCATTGACAGTAGTGATCAGAGGTTCCATTTGCAATGCAGACTCCATCGCCACACCAAACAAAATTACAAGCTGTTAATCATATCATTTCATTGTTTACATCAGTTGATAATATCATTCAAGTATAATTTGAGCAACAAAAAAAAAATATATATATATATTTATATATATATGTGTCAGTGTGTGTGTGTGTGTGAGATTCGTGAAATTTACGATTGGATAAATTGAGCGATGGCATTGTAAACGGTGGAGTAGTCCCGTTGCCACAAAGAAAATCAATAGCACCTGCACATAATTCATTGGCACCGATAGTTACCAAATATGTTATATACAATCACTTACATTCGTATACTGGAAGATCGATCAATCAAGTAAGAAATGATTAGTCATTTGATTATCGAAAGAACGATCAATCAAAGAAGAACTGAGACACGGCCCAGTCTCTTATAGAAATGACTGTCTCGAGAATAAGTAAGAACTAACTTTGTATTAAGACATAAATTCGAAATGATTTGGGTGTATAGCATCTATAGATAGGTGACTTTTTGAATCTGTCAAATTAAAGAACTCGATTTTGACTTATGAGTAAGATTTCTTTTAAATTTTTAATGTTTTACTAGACGAATTGCCTTTGTAATATTAAATGTAAGTTACCGTCTTCTTATATTAATTGTTTCATTCAATAAAAAAGATAGGGTTCAAGTCAAACTCTCACCTAAGTAGTAGTAAATTCAAGAGATTATGAAATCCACAGATATTAAATATAACGAATAATTCTCTCAAATTAAATTTTAGTATACTCACAATTGGGAATAGCACAAGATGAAAATGGCACAGGAAAAGTCCTGTTCCAGCCTGAGAAGCAATCACACTCGTATCCTGTAATTGAATTACTCGAAGCTACACATGATCCTCTTCCACAATCCACATTTTGGCATACATCATCTGTACAAAATCACATAATTTAATTAAAAAAAAACTCTAAAACAATAATGAATGCTGAACATGACATTTTTTTTTTTTTTTAATCATAATTGCTTATGTACCTTGTTGAACCGAAGGCTGAAAGACGAAAAGCAAGAAGAAAAGAAGCAAAATGGGAGTAAAATTCAAATATTTGTTCGCCATACTTCTTGGGAATTGTAATTAGAAGAGAGAGATGGAAACAATCCAATATACAAGTTATTGTAATGTATTCAATGCTTTGTAATTTATGTTGGCGCTTTGTAATTCACCCCCTAGAGAACTTATATGATAAATTATAGCAACCGTCCCTAACCTTTGATCATTTTTGTAATATTGTTTTTTAACATTAAAGTGGATATTCAAAATTAGGGGTGTTTTCGAACAGAACAAATCAGAAATATGCGTTTCGAGTGTTTAAATATTGGTATTTCGGGTAGGTACCATAACACTTTTGTCAGAGAGTCTTTCTTATCCTCCCAATTTTCATTGCAATCCTTTCACTTATATCGCGATGTCCAACACTTTGGACACATATACAAGTCCTTATATTCATTTTGATACAATACACAATCATTTAGACATACATGTATCATCTCTATCTCCATACACATAGGATACAACATTTTCTTTGCCTCGTAGATCGAACTAGGAAGCTTGTTATCCTCCGAAAGCATCTCTTGTAAAAGTTTCAATAATGCTATGAAACTCCTATCACTTCACATATTCTTTGCTTTCAAGTTATACAATTTGAACATAACAGACAATTTTGTAAATTTATTACAACCAAAAAATAAAGGCTTTTCAAAATCATTGAAAAAGTTATCGAATATACGAGGCTTTTCAATGAAATCCTCTTGTATATAACGCATCATTATCCACATCATTCTCGTCATTGTCAATATTAATTTCATCATTATTTCTTAGATTATTCTCTTCCTGATCACCCTCATTGTCACTAATGTCCATCCTAGGAAGTATACTCTCACCATGTCATATATCCACCGTGTATAACCTTCCTTAAACCCACGACGAATTAAATAGCTCTTCACTTGCTCAGAGTTACGAAATTTTCTCAAATTCTTACAATCACAATAAGGACACAAAATCATTTCTTCACATTTCTTTATTTTGTTTTCCTCAACACATTTCATAACCTCTTTCACATATTCATGTGTATTATGTTTCTCATATATCAAACTCCGATCCATATATAACGACCTATATATCAAGATATTCATCATGTATTAAAACGAAACCCTAACTATTAATCTTGTGTTATTTAAGTAACGATTGAGTTTAAGGATTAAAATGAAATCACAAATTTAAAGTCATGAAGCAATGCACAAATGAAATCACCGTAAATTATCATTTTTTATTTATAAAGTCCTATAGAAATTTTCGGCAGAATCTCCATTTTTTTTTTTTTTTGGGTAAAATATCCTAGCTTGAAAATCCAAGCCTAGGATATTAATTTATTAATACATGGAAAATCAAATGCAATGCAAGAAGGGGCACATAAGCCTTACCTCCAAGAAAAAGAAATAAGAAGTGTAAACTGAGGGGAAAAAAAGAAACCAATTAGAAGAAAATTTAAACACTAGTCTAGTGTAAAAATCTCAATTGAGCTGGCAGCTACAGTGTGAGAGTTTGAGTCCTACCTTTGGTGTGGATGAAGCTCCTTGTAAGAGCAATTTAATAACAAGCTTTCAACCCTACTCCACTGAAGCACATCATGCGATTTATATTCTCTACAAATTTTCAGGGCATGTGCTATAGAGGCTCCTTTGGTTGGAGTTCAACCCTTTTTTTTTTAGCCTTAACTACTTTGAAACTTCTCTCTTTATAACCTTTTTTCACAAGCCAGTCAGCCACAGAGTTCCCCTTTCTCCAAATGTGAGAGATTACTCCCTCTATATTTTCATATTGTAGTGTATCGATTGTAAAATGTATTGGACATTCCAAGGACCGTTTCTGTGATTTATCAAAAGTGTAGCAATCCCATAAATCACCTGTAACCATACCACCCTAGAGCTATACTTCTCTGGCCTTTATCAAACCTTGTAAAATTCCCAGCAAGTTGAAGAGCAGAATTCAAAATTTAAATTTGTTTGATAATCATTGCATATCTCATATTAATTTGATTATGCTTAGCTCTGTTCCTAAACATCCAAAGAAACCAGATAATAGTAAGAGGGAGGATTAAATATCGCAAGGTCTAGTATTTTTTTTTTCAGAAAACCAATGGATAAACGTATCTCTAGGGTGGTTACAAGCGATTTCTTGAACATCCAATAACCTGCAGTAATGGCCCCAGAAAAATCTTACTCCTGCTGTTGACACGTAAAAATATCCAATTCGAAGGCCTTGCACGAAGACCCATAACATGATGGCCCATTATGAATGAAAGGGAGATGTAAAGGTCATCAGAGCGATTTGGCGACTGTCAGAATGCTTTAGCGATAGGGAGATTGGATGATCAAGCCGGATAAGGATATAGTAATAGTTCTTACAACGCATTTCACAACTCGGTTAGTCATTATGGGCAGTTGGATAAGATCATGGAAGTTACTTAGTAAAGAATTAGGAGATGATTATGGGACATGATGGACGAAGATTATGCCATATAAGTTACAAGTTGAGGCGGCAAAGATTCAAATAGTAGAAGGCAGTTATAAGTAGTTCATTTTCAATTTGTATATATAGTAGAAACTTAGATGTTTAGAAGGATCGATCAATCAACTCTCAAAAGATAACTATGTAATTTACTTTTATTTTAATTTTCTTGTCAACTTTCGTTTACTTTGTGTACTTGGGCCCCTTGGTGGTGTTTCGCTTCGTTGTAACCTTCGCAAATAAATACCCATCATTTGGACTTTGTCTCAAGAGGTTGTTGTTCCTTACACATCATCTGAGTCTCTTTTAATTGTTAGCGAATTTTTCCACTTGAAATAATTTGGCACCCCCAGTAGAATAACTTTGGTGTTTTGAAGGTACAAAAAGGTGAACCAATATGCCTCATAAGAACTCCGATAAGGAGCTTCCAAACCATTGAGTACAGTATGTGATTGAGAGATATGAGGAGCAGAAAAGTACTCCAGGAACAGAGGGACAAAGTTAGAGTCGTTATGAACCAATGGAAAAATTAAGTCCTCGAACTATGTGTGCATTACTTGGCGAACTTACGATGTGGTTCAACAGATAAATCTGCAATATGTTCATAACATGGAAAAGTTTGTTCAAAATGAAAGAGTCCACTATGGCGACATGGCTAAGCAATTAAGAACTTTATATGACGCCATGAATAAGTTAACGGGCCAAGTTTTTCAGTTAACTTTTCCAAATATAGGACACATTTTCAAGCCAGAACGATTGTGGGACCTAATCCTACAGTCGTAAGTCCAAATCAGGGAACATAGGGGTGGTGGAATGGATAACTTTAGTAACGATATGAGATACCAAGCTTAGGGGGTAACCTAAATGCAAGGGACAACATCCAGAATAATGGATAGAATACCCCGCGTGTTATTGATGGGAGAAATATTCAAGCTAATGGTAACAATGGTGTAAACAATGGCATTTTTGCTAGAAATCCATTTCCAAACCTTAGGCCTTAGGTGATACCACCAGGAAACCAACCCATAGGTGTCCCTTATGATCCTAACATATTGTTGAGAGATCAAATCGTCGAGATTGTGCGAGATCAAATGGTTGTTGGAATGCATCCTTGTATTAGGCCAACTTATGTAAAGTCGTACCCTGATTGGGTAGATCAAGCATGTCCCTAACCTAGAAGGTACAAAGTACCAGAATTTTCATTGTTCACTGGCCTGGGAAAATTTTCCACTCTAAGACATATAGGGCAATTTACATTGCAATGTGGTGAAGTAATTGATTACCATAAGATGAAACAATTCCCTAGTTCACTAACATGAGTAGCTTTCTCATAGTTCATTAATTTTCCAGCAAATTTTGTTCAGACATGGTAACAGTTTGAGCAATTTTTCTACGCTCAATTTTATAAAACTGAGTCTGAAGTGACTCTGGTCAATTTGGCAAATTTACGACAAATGCCCAATAAAAGGGCAGAGGTTTTTCTTCAAAGGTTTAAAACGGTCAGGAGCAAATGTTTTGTTCCCTTTCCTGAAAAGGAATTTGTCAAGATCGCTCCAAGTTGTTTGAGTTTTGATCTAAAAAGGAAGTTCCAGGATAAGGAATTTCCTCACCTATTTTAATTGAGTGCTAATTTAATTATATATGAACGTTTAATAAGAGAAGAAGAACAAATGAAAAATTATAGAAAATGGACTTGCTATAGAGACCCGAATTTTTACGTTCACATGGTTGATGACGGATATTATGACTAAACCAAAGTATGTTTGGCCGAATTGGTTAAGGGAGATGCGTATGCTTGCCCTTTAGAGTTAGAATCAAATGCAACGGGAAAAAATGAGCCTATGGGGGATAAAAACAAAAAGGAAATGTTTTTTCATTTCATGTGACTAAAGCTGGCCTTATACTTGACAAACTGTGTAAGGATAAGTAAATAAAGTTGAGCGATAAGTATAAATTGCCAATCCCTAAGCAAATCAAGGGTAAAAAATATGGTAAATGACACAATGCATTGTGTCATATGACTAACAATTGCTTGGTTTTTCGTCATATGTTGCAAGATACTATCAAATCTGGGCGAATCACTTTTGGAGCCAAAAAGAAGATGACTGTGGATGAAAATCCTTTCCCACAGCCACTCAGGGTGAACATGATGACGACTAGCTTCGAAAATAGGTTGCCAACATTCAAATTAGTCATAGATGACGGAAAGGAAGATCCTAAACGACCTCCTAGCGTTTTTGAATGAGTCAAAGGAAAGGAACCTAGAAAAATGAAGGTATCGTGTGTGCTAGATGCAAGGGGAAAGTAAGCGAGCATGTGAAAAAAGTAGGGACATGGGGGCATTACAATTATCCTAATGTTGTTCCTAGTTTCCAACTCGGCAAAGGAAGGAGTATGCCGCTCTATAGAAAATCACCTTTCGAAAGGCAGTTAAGGTTGATGAATAGCAAGAGAACATTCAGACCATAACCTTGTCATCCAAATGTGTGGCATTCATTCCAATATAATACAGGAAGGGTTTTGCCTTTTAATAAGATGACCAAGACATAACAAAGACGTTTCCAGAGATATTATGAGAGAATGATGAGACAACAGCAGGGATTATCAAATCTTAAAACATCTAAATTACTCAAGGTAGCTAACAAGAATGTTCTCCATGATAATAAGGAAGCTAGTACAGGGGAGTCAATGGAGAAAGTACCGAAAAGTTCTTCTAGGAAGTCAAAATTAGAATGCAGTAAATAGGATGAGGATGAGAAGGACCCAGGGCGACCCCTCGCCTTTCAATTCGGTACTCTACCTCCAGTTATGGCTAAAAAACACTTGTTGGCTAATGAATTTAAAAGTAAAAAAGAATGATGAAGAAGAGATAGAAGATAATGAGGAGGAAGCATGCATGCTAGTGTGTGAAAAAAGTCAAACATCCCTGGAGGTATGTTATGAAGAAGAAGATGATAGCAGGACAGACATTGAAGAGGAAATTGATTTAGAAGCAGAAGGGAAAAGAAGGGGAGTATCATGTAATATGCTGCTGAAAAAACTCATGATTTGTTTCATACCCGACCCGTACTAGTCCATTGTAGCTTGATCTCTCGTGAGATGTACTTCCCCCTAAACTTGTTATTTTCTCACTTAAGCTCGGTTAGATCTAATAAAAGAAGGTTTGCAATGGTTCTCCTTTATTGAGTGTCTCAACCTTCAAACATCCACTAGGAAATTCAAACACACTAGTTATCTAAATCCCTTTATGCAATCAAATATCTATCCATGCTAATGGTACATCATTTTTTATTTATCTTATCTTATGTACAATACATCTCTCCCTTAAGCTTTCAATATGACCCATGTAACAAGATTTAGGTCGATGACTCCCAGGTCTGAGTAAACCATAGTGCAATAGGTATTGAAACACCTCTACGTGATGCAAACCACGTAGCAATTGTAGCTACGCAACCCACAAAATATTGAAATCGACCCAAGAACGCCAAGAACCACGATTTATGGATCCAATTAAAATTAATTGAATCAAGCAACCAATACAATCACTGGAATATATTGACCTCTTGATCACAAGCAATAATAATTCTCACCGAGATTTGAACAAACAAGAATAACTCGCAAGTTCGGAATTTATTCAATGAAGAATAAGATTATGAAAGCAGAATAGCCTCTCAATTATAATATCAAAGTTGTGTAATGAATGATAAAAATTACATCCCTATAAATAGGGTCAAAACTAGGTTTAAGAGTTCTAATTAAACAAGGAAACAAATAACTAAAATCAAGGAAATAATTAAAACCCTAATTTACGCGTATGGTGAGTTACGGCCGTGACCCTTCCCTTTACGGCGGTAACATGGTTTCTGTTTAACAGTTATAGCCGTGATATAAATATTTACGGCCGTAATTTATATTTTCTGAAAATCTTGTTTTTGATCCGAGGCTGCGTTACGGCCGTGATAAATATTAGTTACGGCCGTAAGTCCAATTTCTTCAAAAATTCAGTTTTCAGCAACAAGTTGGTTACGGCCGTGAGGATTATGAATTACGGTCGTAATTCTTGAAATTTGGCAATCTTCTTCGACGGCTTGAATGAGGTTGATCCATTCGTCGTTTTGGCTCGGTCCCAACATGGAACTTACTTCTTTCGATGACACGAACATTGTTTTGGCCATTGTTTCTTGAACTAACTTGTCCATTGCTTCCTTGGCCCTCTTTGTCTGCAATCGAGTCATCGGCCCTCCTCGGATCTTCAACGGATCTTGGTGCGGGCTTGTATCCGTGGTCTGGATCACATCACTACGGGATTAATGACTTGAGTCAAATAGACTACGAAGAAAGGTGCAGGATATATGCTGTGACTTACTTTTAAGCAGTAATAAATTCAATGGAGTTACCTCTCTCCCTTACGCTTTCTAGATGATCAATGTAGTGAGCTTTAGAGATATGACTCCCAGTTCTATGAAACCATAGGGCAACGGGTTTTTAAAGACCCATACAGACTTAACCACTCGAGTATAAAAGGCCATAAGGAGAGGTAAAAACAATTGCATGCAAATGTCTACTTTATTCAAGAATTAAATAATAGGGATTGAATGACTAGCATTTGGTTATTACCTAGCTTCCATCTATTATCCAAGATCACTCCACACAAATATTTAACACGCATGGAATCAACACATCCTCAAGTAACTATATCTTTAACTGATATCCCTGAAAGGAAATTAGATGGTTTGGTCAAAATGAATTCTTGTTTTGGCTAAACAGTTATAGATGACTTGACAATTTCAATAAAAAACTTTGCCGAAACGTCGATCGTAATCATCGTTGATTGAGATCATTATTTCCTTTTTCTAAGAGCCCTATTCATATTCCAAAGGCGACCAACTTTTAATACTAGTTGTTACCTTACGCTGCCATTTTTCCAATATTATTGAATACCATGGCCTGCGACTAAGATAAATCAAGTGGGAGAACCGTGTTAAGGTTGGCTAAACTATTGATTTCAGTGGTTAAGTAATTAGGGTGTGTTATCGACATATGTCTAGATTCCTGATTCCACTATATATATATATATATATATATATATATATATATATATATATATATATATATATATATATACCTATTCAACAGATGAATCAAAATACTTAATTCATGATGAAAAATATTAATCTCATGCGCAAATTAGTATCAAGTTTCACATCAACAAGTACAAGTTAATCTTAACTTTTTCCAACGTTCATGACTTAACAACTGATTCCAATATATTCATCATTGTTGACAATGTCATCTAACCCATACAAGCAAACAAACAAAAAATAAAATCTTTTTAGATTTTTTTTCAATGTTTTCAGTATTTTTTAAGATAGTAAGAGTAAGAAAGCAAACGGACATATAAAAGTAGATAAAACTCAATGAACGTTCTCACCCCGAAACTTGTGACAGATATTGTCCTAAATGTCTAAAAAATATAATAATTAATGGTAAAGAAGGGAACCAAGTACTCTCATATAATAAATTTGCAGGTTGTAGGTAAACTGGTATGGAAGTGCTAGATCACTTGTTGTGTCTTTCTCTTTGTCATGTGTCCAGGTTCCATGTTCCTTCAAAATAACTAGAAGTTTATCATAATATGGAGAAATTATATTAATCTTAAACACAAACTAAAGGGAAATGTGGGGATGAAGATATCCAGTATACTAACAAAATTAATAAAGCTCACTAATTTTATATTCTAGAAAGCAAAATAAATAAAAGGGAAAAAAGTGGGTTGTCTCTCAATAAATGTTTGTTTATAGTAATTAACTTGAACGTGGCTATCCATGGTGGCTTGAAATAGATTTTTTAGCCTCGCATTAATTACACTTACAATTGTTCTTCAATTTATCTTCAGCCTTCCAGGTTATAAGGTTTCTGTTGTTGTCCTTACCAACCAATCGACCATCTCTTTTCTTTTTCTTGTGACTTTCTCAGTCATCATCTTCTTCATGGTCAATCCTTTTGCATTTCTCAATATAAGGTTGTTGAATGAATAGAGTATTCATAGTGAAACGTTATTTTTTTTTCCACCCTCAAGATTATCTCACCATTTTCAAAATTCATTAAAGTACATCCAATTGTTAGGAATGATCTTCCCAAGATTAATAGTAGCTAATGTGCTTCTTCTATATCAAAGATGATGAAATCAGCTGGAAAAATGAGATCTCCAACTTGATGATCATATCTTCAACTACTCAAAAAGAATGTCTGGGTGTTCTATTGGCAAGTTGTAAGATTATCGAAGTTGCTTTTGGATCTCACAATCTGAATTTCTTGTAAATAGACAATGATATCAAATTAATACTTTCTCCAAAAATCAATTAAAACATTTATACTATGTGAATTTCCTATAGAGCAAGGTAAAGTGAAACTTTCTGGATCTTTAAGTTTAGAAATAAGCTTATGTTGTTGAATTGCACTACATTCTTCTTCCAATGTTACTGTTGCATCTTCTGACAACTTTATTTTCTTTGTCAACATTTCTTTTAGAAATTTAGCATAATTTGGAATTTTCAAAATGACATCAGTCAATGGAATGTTGATGTGCAGTTTCCTAAGAGCATCCAAGAACTTCTTGAATTGTTTTTTCAATTTATTTTTCTTCAACATTTAGGGAAATGGAACTGGAGATTTGTGTTTATTGACAGACATGATTATCATAACTTGTGGGCAATCATCTTTTTCTACTTGATTTAACTTCTTTGATTCTTGAGACTGAACCATTTGTTCCTCACCCATGGTAGTTTCATGATTCCCATAATTTCCTTTCCTTTTAACATTAATCTCTAGTAACTGAACTTCACTTCTTGTAGTAATAGCATAAAGTTGTTCATATTTTGGCTGCTTTCAAAGTTTTTACGAGAATGGAATAGCAGTACATATTATTGAATAGAATAAACAGATATAATTGATGGTGTCTCGGTAACTACATAATTCATAGTTTCAACAACTAATACATGTTCACGTAGGTTTTTTCCTGTGTTGCTTGGTAGGGTACCCTATCCTCTTGGTGATGTAGTGCATAATTAGATCCTTCAAAGATGGCTTCTTATCATGTTCTTGCTTAAATCTTGGTAGATTGCCTAAGTTTGATTTTTCTGACCCTCATCATTAACCAATGAAAAGTTCAGATCATTCTTCCAACCTGGATTATATGTGTTGGAGTAGGGGGTTTCTCTATTGCCTTTGAAAATCCTGTACATTACTGATCTCCTCAATCTGGAAACATGTGTGGATGCTAAAGGATGACTTATAGTTGTATGATCTACCTAGAACTCCTGTAAATTGGTGCTTGTTGGTGAACCTTGCTCACATTTTAAGTTAGGTTGTCCAATCTCTTTGTTAGTACTTCCATCGAGGCTGCCAATGCGGTGACTATATCAATATTATGAACACCTGCTACTTTCCTAGAAATTTTCCTTTCAGTTGGCCACATAGACTAATTTTCTACAATTCTCTCATAAATATCACGTGCCCTATCTATGTGTAAGTTCATCACTGATCTACCATCTAAAACATCAATCATGTTGCGGTATTCAGGATGTAAACCTGAATAGAAGATATAAACTTGAGTAATTTTTTTGGAATGTTCAAGTTTGGGAAGTTTTTGAAATACTCCTTGAACCTCTCTGATGCTTCTAGATAACTCCAGAGATCTCTCTTCTTAAAAGTATGAACTTCATTCCTTATTTTATGAACTCGAGATGGTGGTAAAAAAAAACACATAGTTAACTTTTGCACCATGTCATTCTGAGAAACAATACTCCCAGGAGGTAGTAAGCGTAGCCATTCTCGTGAGCTATCTTTAAATAAGGGAATAGAAGCATTCGAAAGGCATCTGCTGAAATCCCTTTGTGGTTGATTACTTCGCACAACATATAAAAGGTTTGTTTATGTTCATGTAGATTTTCAGTTAGCTTCCGAAAGAACTTGATGTCCTGATGGTTATGAACAAATTGATGATGCCAGGTCAAAGGTGATAGTTGGCATGTCCAAAAGGTGGATAAATAACGATTTTTTGTACTGGAGAATGCACGTAGTTCACATAATGCCCAACTAAAGCTTGGGCATCATTGACAGCTGCTTTTGGCAAGATCAGAAATGGTTGTGCTGGTGGAGCTAATGATGACTGATTTTGAGCTTGTTCTGATTCTAATTTTCTGCCATATCTCTTGTTTCTCATTGTTCACTTCTTCGTTGCTTGAAGGTTCTTTCAATTGTAAGATCTATTTATAGAAGTCTGATCTCGTCAGAATCTTGCATAAACTATTTAATGCCCAAAAAGAGCAAAACAAAAGAGATTTAGAATTTAAAATAAAATAAAAAAATAGAATTGAATAAAAATAAATAAACTAATAACTATAGTAAACACGTTATTCCTTGATAATGGCACAAAAAACTTGGTCGAGAAAATCCCGCAAGTGTAGGGGCCATTGACAAGTAATAGATTTGATGAGTTAGAGTATCATCCCACAATAAACAAGTTGTAATTATCTGTTACTAGTTTGTTATTAATTCAATGTAGTGAATAGAAAAAGGTTTGTTTGAATTATTATGATTCTGGATGTGTGTAAATTGTGATTTGTAAATATATGAAATGAATGTATTGGGATTTGAATCCACCTATTGCTATCTATCGCAATTCTCAATTATATAATTTAGTTTATTCATGAGTTCTTGACAATCGATAAAACTAAGGCATTTAACTTTCTTTTTGAAGACAAGTTAATTCTATTTTAATCACGACCAAAGTCTATTCCGAGTGAATAGAATGCATTAAATTTTAGATTATCTACATAATTGCACATGTCATAAATGTTATTCCTAACATCTAGTGTTCGTATGTTAATTTTATAGTGTTCTAAATTATTGTGAGTTTGTAAAACACTACACCAAGCAACTAATTATCCAATTAGTGATCAATCAATCAAACAATTCAATTGGGATGCAAGATAAATCAAGAATCACAAGAAATAAAGTAATAATCTAGAATTTAAAAATAAAAAATAAACAATAGGGTTCATCCTCATCCAATACAAATATAGATCTGGCCTAACATGATTTAATATAAATTAGAAGAAGAAGAATAATAGAAAAATATCACCTGAATCATTAAATAATGCAAAAGATATTAATCTTCAAGTCCAAGGTTAAATCTTTAATTTCTTGATGCAATTGATCTTCAATCTTTGCTAGGGTTTGATCTTCTCTCACAAAATATGGTAATTTTTTTCATATTCTTGAATGATTTTATGATATGGATGTGTATTGAGAGGCTTGCTTGAGTTTTTTATGATAGTTTCCCACCTTTTGTATATAAAAGGTGTAAAATTAGGTCAAGAGTCGTCCAAAGTTGTTACCTAAAAGAGAAGTTAAAAAGGGAAATTTCTTGTTCAGCCAATATTTTAATTATGTGCAAGCATGGTTATTTACTTTTCGCCTCAGGTGCTAGCATTTTGGTCCTTGCACACGCAAGGTTATAATTCTTGCGCACACATGGTTATACATTTTTTGGGTATATTTTTGTTCCTAAACGTTCAAGAATGTGAATTTTTAATCTTTTTTCGTTTCTTTTTTAATCCTATGACATTCCTATACTTCAAATTTACCCAAAACACTCTTTAATCCTCATTGTACTCCCCAATTCACCTTTTTATTGTTTGCATTTTGGTTACCTTGAGATCTCATCCATTTTTTCCACTTTTCGCTCTTTTTTTCCAATTCCACCAATTGGATCGAGTTTCTCCTCACAAAAAAATATACAAAAAATCAAGCCATAATTCATTAAAATCAATAGAAAATACTATAATTTAATGATCCAAATAAGTATAAAAATACACTTATCAATCAACAAGGGAGTAGTTCAAATAATCACAACTGAAGTGAAAACCAAGTTTGGAGAAAGATGTTTCATCAATAGATGTAGAAAAATTAAAAATCATTCCAAGATATTGAAATGAACTATCAAAATCAACAAGCATCAATTTAAAGTTTCATATACGGATTTGTCTGATTGCTCATTAACTCTCAAAACATACAAAGATAGCTCATTAACTCTCATAACACACACATGGATAATTACCAAGTAGTATAGTGATTAATCCTGAATCCCTGATGAGCACGTAATGGCAATAAGAGTAGTGAAAATTGGACTACCAATGGCTCTTCTAAAAGTTCAAGCATGTATACCTCGAGTTCCATTTTCCATAACTACAAGGAATGGAGTGCAACTATCGAAGATTCATGTGATTAGTGAAGAGGCCAAACCAGATTAATCAAACACGAGTTGATAGATGAAGCGAGAAGTGAAGAAAAACTTGTACCCGTAAAAGAAGATTAGTGGGGAAAAAAGTAAAAAAAAAAAAAATATATATATATATATATATATATATATATATATATAAGGCACCGAGTATAGTCAAAGCTTATGTGTCTCCTATTCATTTTTCTCGAAGGCTCCAAAGTAATAAGCAATATTATAAATTTTGAGCTACTTTGGATTTTTAAAATATATTCCAACAAAGAAAAAGAAAGCTTCAACGTTCGAGATTTTGATACTAACTAAAGAACATAGTACAAGACTACAAAATAAATCTCCTCCCTAACTAAAAGATTCAAGAAGTTTTATTTTACCAATTTCAATTAAAAATTCTTGTTAATGCATTTTGTGATACAGTTCTTAGTATTAAACCAAATACCATATTCAGTTTTAGGCTATGGTGAAGTCAAAGCAACATCATTAATGCTATAGCTTGTCGATAGAACAATTACACATTCACAAGGTAAAGTTAAGGACTTGTTGCTTATAAATAATAAAAGTAGGAAATTTAATATTCCTATTAGATTGCATTGACATACACAAGATCGAAATTTCCGGTTATATTGGATCAATCACCCTAATTGAAAAGGAGAAATGAGAGCTAATATTGAGAATAGAGGACAAGCCAGAAATTTTCAACATTAATACCTTATTCTAACAACCATCCAACTTCCAAGAGCGTCGTATAATTGGTGAAGAGGAACCACCTTATCAATGAAAATATCTAAATCGAAGAGAAATGGGTAGAGTAATAGGCGCTCTAGAAGATTAAGAAGGAGATTGCGGAATTTGAAGAGAAAAGGTGTACACTCACAATCTATCCCAAATATTCGATTCTCTACAAGAATCTTCTAAAGAATCCAAACGAACACAAGAATAGGCATCAAACAAGCATCATTCATCAATAATCTACCATTCTATCCATAGAAATGATTGTTAGAACTAGGGGTGGGCGTCGGTCGGGTTGGGTCGGTTTTTTGCCCAACCCGAACCCAACCCACCACGGTCGGGTTGATAAAAAATCAACCCAACCCAACCCAATTACGAATTCAAACCCAACCCAACCCAACCCACCAAATTTCGGTCGGGTTGGGTCGGGTTGGTCGGTTTGGGCTTTGGCCCAATTAGTAAAATTTTTGAAAAAAAAAAAAAAACACTCAAGAATCTATCTTTAATTCAAAATCAATTATGTACACTACAATAACCAAAAATACAATAAATTGAACACTTGCTAATAAAATTAAAATATGTTCAATCAATATTTAAATAAGTCAAGTTTCATTACTTAAAAAAAAAAAAAAAAAAAAAAAAAAAAAACGTCTTTTTTTTTGTTGGGTTGGGTTGGGTTGGGTTGGGTCGGGTTGTTCACCCAACCCGCAACCCGACCCAACCCGAAAATTTAAAAAAAAAAAAAAAACCCAACCCAACCCAATTTTCATGAAAAACCGACCCAAACCGATCGGGTTGGGTCGGTTTGGGCGGGTTGATCGGGTTGGGTCGGTTTTTGCCCAGCCCTAGTTAGAACCCTAATTTTTAAATTTGGGAACTTTGAATATTTATATTGCAATGTTGTTTTAAACATGAATGAAATTATTAGAGTAGTTGCTAGGAGGTGGATTATGTTCAATAGTTGGCAACAATTTCAAAAATCAAGCAACCCGCTTATATTTCCATCAGAATCGAAATTAACTTCAACGGAAGGGGTATTTCGTAATCCAAAATTTTGGTACATTGTGGGTAATACACTAATGACTCAACCCAGAAGATCCAGTAGAACAATTAGACCTCCACAGAAATATTCTTCAACATTGAATTATATCCTATTGACTGATAGAGGTGAATCATAAAGTTATAGTGAAGTTGGGCAGGTTGATGAATCAATCAAGCTGGAGTTAGCCATGCAGGATTAGATGGACTCATTATTGTCCAATCAGACATGAGAATTGACAGACTTACCAAAAGGAAAAAAGGCTTTATAGAATAAATGGGTTTATTAGCTAAAAGAAAACTTGGTGAAAGCAAGCGATACAAAGCAAAACTGATTGTAAAGGGATTTCAACAGAAAGAAGACATTAACTATACTAGAATTTTCTCTCTTGTGGTGAAATTAACCACTATTAGAGCATTACTTGGATTAGTGGTAAAGGAAGACATGCACTTAGAGCAGTTGGATGTAAAGGCAACATTTCTTTATGGAGATTTGAAGGAAGAGATTTACATGATACAACCAAAAGGTTTCAAAGTACAGGAAAAGGAGAAAATGATGTGCAAACTTCATAATAGTATGTATGTTCCTACTCAAGATCCAAGGCCGTGGTATAAGAAGTTTAACAGTTTTATAGGTATTAATGGCTTCAGAAGGTGCCAAGGAGATTGTTGTTGCTATATAAAGAACTTTGGTAACTCCTATATTATTTTGCTTCCATATGTTGATAACATGTTAATTGCTAATACTTGCAAATAAGAGATAGATAAGTTAAAAATGATATATCCAAGAAGTTTGCAATGAAGGACTTGGGTGATGGAAAATAAATACTTGGAATAAGAATAATTAGAGACGGTGATGTCTTGAAACGATCACAGGAAGATTATGTGAAGGTGCTAAAGCAAGTTCAGTAAGGATGATACAAAATCAATAAGTACTCCTTTAGCTAGTCATTTCAAGTTATCAAATTAGCAGTCATTGTCTATAGAGCAAGAGCGAGCCTACATAGTCAAGTTGCCTTATGCCTCCGCTATTGGCAGTCTTATGTATGCCAAGGTTTGTACAAAATCGGATATATCACATATAGTAGGAGTTGTGAGTAGATATATGAGCAATTCAGCTAAATAACATTGGGAGGCAGTAATGTGGATTCTCGGATACCTAAAAGGTCCTTTAGATTCAGCCCTGTGCTTCAAAGAATCAAGTTTGGGTTTACAGGGCTATGTAGATGCCGACATGACAGGAGATGTTGATGGAAGGAAGTGTGATACATGATATGCATACACCTTTGGTGGTACAGCAATTAGTTGGGTGTCTAAGTTGCAAAGATAGTTGCTCTTTCTACTATTGAGACTGAGTATGTTGTCATAATTTCGGTTAACAAAGAAATGATATGGTTACAATCTTTCTTGGAAGAATTAGGTCACAAGTATGAAAAGAGCGTGTTGCATTGTGACAGTCTGAGTGTCATTCACTTAGTAAAGATTCCAATTTATCATGCAAGGACAAAGCATACACAGGTTCATTATCATTTCATCTGATTAAATTTGGAGGATGAGATCTTAGCACTTGAGAAGATTCAAGGGAATCAAAATCTGGCTAACATGTTGACGAAGACTATTCCAATTAAGAAATTGAAGTTGTATGCAACTTTAGTTGGACTTCTCTTTTAAGGATTGCGGAGTTGTTGCCACTGCAAAGGAGTTATTCATGGTGAATTAGTCTCCAAGTGAGAGATTGTTATGTTGTGGACCTAATTATTTACTCCCTCCGTCCCATAAAGATAGGTTCGTTTCTATTTTCACACAGATTACGAAAATATAATTAAATATGCTGGAACTATAAATTTACTTACACTTTATCTAATATACATCTACATTGAATAATGATTAGTTCATATTTGTTAATAACAATGCATATTAAATAGGGATATATTAGAAAATTAAGATATTAGTATACTCCCAACATTGAAAGTGACATGATTTGAGACAAACAAAAAAAAGGAAAAAAGTGTCTATCTTTGTGAGACGGAGGGAGTAATAATTGGATAAGGTAACCATTGGGTAATTGGATGAAGACAAAAAATCCTAGTTAAAGACACTTAGAAGATTGTGTTCTTATAAAATTCTATTAAAAAATCGGAGTCCTTATCTCATATGGATTTACTCCTATTGAAGTCTGAAGAGTTGGAATCCTTGTGTAATTTGGATTTGCCATTATTAAATAAATATTATAATCCTTGTGTAATGTGAATTTGTCCATATTCAATCTTATAAATATGGGCAATCGTTAGACTTTTATTATCCATCAAATAGATAGAGAAAAAAAGGTTAGAGATGATATATGTGTGTTTTCTCTTGTAAAACATTCTTTTTCATTATATTAAATTACTGCAGCGTCAAAGAGGATGTAGTCTCACATTCAAGCGAACATCTATAAATCTTGTGTTTCTTGATTGTTTTTTCTTTTCTTCATATTAATTGTTTTCGATAAAAATAGAATTAGAGTTCATAATTCTCAACAACTGGTATTAAAGCTTTGGTTCTTAATTAAAAGCAATGATACGATTGGTATTATTATATAAGAAAAACAATTAAGAAATCCTAATGCAATTAAAAATTTAACATAAATTGCAATTAGGTAATTTTTGGGCATAATTTTGTTTTATATATGTGCACGGCAGAAGGGAGAGAAGCAACAAAAAAAAAGAGGTCGAAAAAAAAATTGCTTTGAATTGTGAAAGAAAACAATGAGCAAATTTCTAGCTCGATTATCTTCTTCTTCTCTTCTTCTTCTTCTTCTTCTTCTTCTGTTCTTTTTTTTTTTTTCTTTTTCTTTCTATCGGCTGTCATACATATTTCCAAAAGGTGAGTCGAGATATGATGCTTTGAACTTGCTGTTTTCATAATACGTTTTTGATATTTTGACACATTACAATATCTTCCCTTTTGTCAAGAAAATATAATGTGCTGATTCATATTATGGGATTGAGATTAAAATCAGATTTTTAACGAATTTTAATAAAAATTGATGAGATGTGTGTTTAAAAAGTTGTATGACCCATGAAATATGTGATTTTAATTAATTGTTGACTTTAACTTTGATAAAAAAAAATTGATTTTTAATCAGAAACAAACAAGCCCTGAGAACGGCAAGTTCGGGACAGACCTCATACTGTATCGATATAAACAGCCAAAATAGAAACAGCAAACAATCAATTTACTGCATACACAGTGCTAGAAGCCCAGAAATCTTTATATGTATTGGAAATTCTGTTATGTTAAAGAATTTTGTTACACTTCACAAGTGAGTGAAAGCACAAAATTCTCCAATTATTTGGGTTTAAGAATGGACCAAGTTGTAAATTACAGAAAAGTAAGAAGATTATAACACCATTCCTTCAATTACAAGTTCTTCTAACCCTCTTCTTAGCCTCTGTGAAGCAATTCGACACTGCTCTTCAATCAACCCACCGAATGAAATCCTAACATACCCGGGACAGCCACTGGAGGATCCCGGGATTAAGACCACCCCATGTCTCCGAGCCAGCCAGCCAACCACTTCAAAGTCTTGAGGAAATTTATCCGGAAGCTTCGCCCACAAGTAAATTGCACCTTCTCCGCCTTTGACAGCATCCTCACCAAGTGGAGATAGAGCTTCTAGAAGAAGTTGTTTGTTTTTCACGAGGTCTTTGACTCGATCGGTGACCCAACCGGGCCCCATTTCCAACGAGTGAAGCGCAAGTCGTTGCGAGATAATAGAAGCGCAAATGGGTATGTTGTCCTGAACTTTAAGGAGTTGAGCTGATAAACCTTCCACTTCTGAAGGGAATGCAATCTGCAATAAAGAAGATAATCAAAATCAGCGCCCGATTTCTTGCAAAGCAAAGGAACTTTTCTCCTATCCAGATCATTCGAGATTTTTCTCAAACATAGAGCTTGTTTGGTAATGGGAAAAGTAGTGAGTCTCATAGAAATGTGCGGTTGAAAATGAGTTCGAGGAAAAAATGGGAAAAAATTCTCATTACCAAACAGGGCCATAACATCACTTACATATCCAACTCGCCATCCCATCATCCCATAAGCTTTAGAAAAGGAAAATATGTTGACTATGTGATCCCCCTCTAGACAGACGTGCTTCCGACCATCATACATGAAGTACCTGCATATAGACTTGTTACTCAATTCAATTAAAAAATTATAGATTTCCAGATATTATGACCCCAATGCTTAATTAGAAACTATGGATCGATATTATTAAAATAAAGATTGCATTTTCCTTCTTGGCACACGTGTTCAATACAGCACGTCATTGAAGCAGATCTACAATATCTTACTCACCGTGATGTAAACAAACTCTTAAAAAGTTTGCTGAATGGACACACGTAATATAACTATAAGATACACAGAACAGACGATTGGAACACAACAAATTTGTAGATGTTCAAGATTAGTAGACACCTACAAGAAGAAATATCAACCTCATTTAGCCCTTGTTTGGTATAGATTAAAATTTGATTTTTAGTAGATTTTGATAAAAGTAGATGAGATGTGTAGTTGAAAAGTTGTAAGTCCTGTAAGATGTGTAGTTAAGATTAGTCGTTGACTTTGACTTGTGATTAAAATCAGATTTTAATTAGAACCAAAGGAGCTTAATTAGTTATGAACTGTCCACCGTTAGGATTATAACAAATTATCAGAAAATTTATATAGGAAAACTGTTTGACCAGACAAATTTAACTGCATAATCGACCTTATTAATAGACGATTTTTGGCAGGCATTTGCCTCAAGGTGAAATAACTATAACCCAATAACTCAGCACTAAGAAGAAAGGAGGAATAATCTCACTCATATGTATTGTCTACCACAAGCCAACATCCGGAATCTTTGCAAAGGTCCGATATTCTCTGCTTCAATGCAATATAAGTGAAACACAAGGTTACATACAAAATGAGGATAAAGACATAAAAGTGGAACTACGTTCTCAAATGAACATTTTAGTTACGGGAAGTAAAACTCCAGCACTGAATTCTTTTAAACACTATGCACACGCAAAATCACCTGGAGAAGTGGCTGGGGAATGTAGGTTCCAGAGGGGTTGCCAGGATTTACAATACTAACAAGCTTTGGAGTTGGTTTTGTATCCTTTAAAGTCCTCTCTAACCAGTCTGAACAAAAAGACAGTTCAAATCATTATATAATGAGTAATGTTTAATAAACCAAGCATATTTTTGAGCCTACATGATGTTCATAAGTCATATTGCATACTTGTATTTACACTGTTATGTAAACAATGTTTTTCGAACACGAGACAACATTGGTCACTTCGTTCTCTTGAAGCTGCTATATGTATCAATAATACAACTAACAGACATTAACTACAACGTTCAGAAAGTCAAATCCAACACGGTAAGCATAACACATTAGGACGCTGAAATAAGGGAAGTTTGTAATTGTACCATCTTTAATGAAACAAAAAGGAAATGATCTGGTTCTTGGTTAAGATTCCTGAAATTCTGAACTTAAATTATCTTTAAGGAGAATGCAATCATATTTTGAATCTCGCATGTTCAACATAGATGTCCTTCCACAATTGATGCAGAATTTACCAAACCCTGTTATCTGTACAATTTCATATGCCATTCACATGGGGACTGGTGTATAATTCCTTCAAAGTACAAATTCTCATCATTAAGTTCGACATCTTGATCTGAATCCCAAATTTTGTGCTAATCATCTTAGGAAAGACGGGAAATAAATAGTTAACACCATGTATTCATTTTCATGAGGAAGTCAGCCTAGTACACTCATAAAAAATGGACACACGGTTTAGCTTCAAAAGACTGAGAATATGAGAAGGACAACATACATCATATGGATTCGAAAAAAAATTTAACAAATTTTGTATTACCCATTGGAAAAGAAAGCTATGTCTAGCTAAGTGGCAAACTTCAGAACTAAAACTCTTAACATCTAATTTGTCAAATACCAAGGGGAACACTATGCAAAGATAATGCAGCCACTCTGACTTTTTACTACAAACTTTCTCAAAAAGCGCGGTAGTGGCGAAGAGTTTTCATTGCCTAAACTAGTGGTGAAAGGATGTGATGAGCAGACGAAAATATAAAAAATACGAAATTCACAAGCCCCCTTCCAAATCTTGTTGATTCACTCATTAATATCAACCCATTAGTTCTCACGGGACACTAAGTATTTCGACTCTTTGACTTACAATATAGCATGCCAAGAATCGGACATATAATTCAGAAGACTCAATTCTACATTGCATAAGAGCCCGTTTGGCACAGCTATTGTGAATAGAGTTTTTTGCAGTAGAGCTTTTATTAGAAGTGCTGTTAACAAAAAGCAGTTAACTGTTTTGTTGTCATTCCAGAAAATACTGATAATATTAAATTGATTGTTTGACAGGACAAGCATAAAAGTGCTTTTGTATAAACTAACACTTAAAAAAAATAATAATAATAATTAATTCATAAAATATAACATTTCACTATTTTCAATATATTCCATATTTTTATTAATTAATTAGGAAAAAATATATTTTTTCAATTTATTTTTGAAAGATTTCATATTTTATTAATTGATGAATTATAATATCTCAATAAATTTTCCATAAGAGTTATAGAAAAAATATTTTGTCAATAAATTTCGTACTTTATTAATTAATAAAATATTATAACTTCATATTAATCAATAAAATATAATATTTCAATACGAGTTATGAAAAATAATATATTTTCAACATATTTCATATTTTATTAATTAATAAAATATAGCCCCTGTTTGGTAGGAATTAAAATCTAGATTTTAATCTAAGTCAAAGTCAACAATCAATCTAAACCACAGATTTCGTGGGACCTACAACTTTTCAACCACACATCTTATCAATTTTTATCAAAATCTACTAAAAATCTAATTTTAATCTCCACCAAACAGGGGCATAATTTCATTTTAATAAATAAAATATAATATTTAAATACGAGTTATGAAAAATAATATATTTTCAACATATTTCAAATTTTATTAATTAATAAAATATAATTTTTATTAATTAATAAAATATAATTTTTATTAATCAATAAAATATAATATTTTAATACAAATTATGAAATATAATATATTTTCAATAAATTTCGTAATAAGATATTATATATTTCAGTATTTGTAAAAGTGCTTTTTTGAGAAGCTGCAAATTTGAGATTCTCTAAAACAGCTGGAATTAACAATGCATCAAGTCATCATTCTTAAGAATCAAATGTTTTTCAGTTTGTGTCATGCAATCATGATAATAGGCAATTAGGCATCCTCCAACTATAATACTTCATAGTTGTGCATCCCCATAATGGTATGCACACAGCAGAAAATGTAGCTCTCAAACCAACTGAAGTAGAAAAGCACATACAAAATAATCATAACTAAATTATTAATTCTTACGGAAATATCAAGAATTGTGTTTTTTTGATTTATATAAAATACCGAGAACTGGATACATAATTGTGAAGGCTCAATTTTCCATTTACTATCTAGCTCCAATACCATGAAACAAATTATAATTTTGCTTTCCCTATATTAATTCAGAATACAATTTGTGCAACCTTTAAATGACTGCCCTAGACATTAAAATAAGAAAGTTACAAGTACTTATCACTAATTTGTTCTATAAGTTATGGGTCTGACCGCTGATCGGTCCTACCAAGCAGGGATCAAAGTTTACAAAGGACAAAGGGAAGGAAATAAAAAATAAAACAAATCATAATAACCCACCCAACATCAATGATAGCATGTCATATAGAAGCAGATTTCCGAGCATTGGAATTTTTAATGGATTGGTACAAAATCCTTTCCAAATTCTTGGAATAGATAAAAAAAAACATTGGCTTTGATTATGGGAAAAAAGCAACCAACTGGTGTTATTATTAACCAATCTGAACACAGGTTAAAATAGATGGTTCGTGGTGCAGAATGACATATAGCATCCAGGATCATAAAAAGGGAAGGTTAATTAATGCAAAAAAAGATTATATTATGATCATAACCTGCATCTGGATGAAGCGTCTTTGGATCACCAGGACCGACCAGAATGTCGGTGACTCCTGTCATCTGGAATGACATATATGAATTGAAGTAGTATGGAGCAAACATGACAACTGAATCTCCAGCATCACACAATGTAAGAACAATATTAACAAAAGCCTGGAACAATTTGGGAGATAGTTTTAGTTAGAAGATAATTAGGGCACACAATGGGAACAAAGAATTCTATTTTGGTAACATACCAAAAATCCATAAATTGCAATATACACCAACTAATTGGCTACCCAGTTAAAATCACATTCACCATTTTAACAATATACAAGCAATAATCCAAAGAATTTATTATATAGAAACTCAAATGTGAATCAATTTTAATAGTTCGAAAAATTTATCCACTGGAAACATCTGGCTGGAAACTAGAAACCATTGGATAGGGAAAGCATAGAAATCAATGACAAAAATGTAATAATTAAAATGAAATTTGAGAACGGTTAAAGAACTACTTTCAACTGTTCAACTTCCTTGAAGAGCTACAACTATTACTGCAGAGGTGCAAAAAGATAAGAGATTAGAAATTGATGGGATAAATTTTCAAAGCCATAGAGAATTAATAGAGGAAAGTGAAAAAGAAGAAAATATGAAAGGTAAGCCAATCACAAAATACATGTGGCTCATGTGATTACTAACCTCGGAAAACAAAGAAAAGTATAGAAACTATCCCCATGCCCTAGTTGTCCAACTGATTTTAAAGAATCTAAACCTCCTATGTATCTATGATCAACAGCCCAACTTCATACCTGATTTGCACCAGCAGTAACCATCACTGAGGATCTGTGTAAATTATTTTCCTGCTGTAACTGCAACAAGAAAATGAAATGAGTGGTTTAGAAGAAATAGGAAAAAAAAATTGGCTGGACAAGGCTGTATACTGATTTAAAATCCACTCAAAGGACCTCACTTAGGGTCCGTTTGAAATTTGGGCAGAAAGAAAACGAATCCGGGAAATTGAATTCCATATAACTTATTTTCCTGTAAATTGGAAGTTGAATGTTTTTTATCCAATTAATTTTCTGGGTAGAAAAAATGGGGAACTTTTCAGGTTTTGTTGTTTGGTTGGCATTTTTTTCATGGAAAACTTGGTAAAGTTAAGTTATTTTAGTCTTTTTTTATATATATAAATATAATATTCTCAACCAAAAAAAGAAAGAAAGAAAAAAGTTGGAAAGTTTTCCATTTTTCCCTTATATTACGAACCAGTGAACTCTTTCTAGTGAATATCTTCCAGACATTAGCCTTTACCAGTCTGTTTAATAGTCCATAGGGTGATAATAACATGAATTATTAGCAGAGTCAAACATTTCGCATTGTATGAAACAAACTGTAATAACCACAAAACAAAATTTAGCTGAAGATGTAAAAATATTGTTTACCTTTTTCAATAACGCTTCCCTAAGCTCAGGAAGACCTTCATCTGCACCATAACGACTGATCGCAGGTTCCCATACAAGTTCTTGCACCTTTTCTAGAGCCTGTTTAGGTGGTTGCCAGTACACTACCCCCTGTAAAACAGCATGATAGAATATTGTAATGGGAAAAAAAATAGACAAAGTAGGCATGAAAACACGTCTCTAATAAAGTGAGTTGAGGGCTACACAAAAGGAAAAGTACAATACGAACCCCCAAATTTATATTTTTACATTCTTTGCAAGAAGACAAATAAGATAAGTCGCTCTAATAATCACTTGCATGTTTGCTTAAAAAAATATCATATTACGAATTTTGTTAACAACTATGGATTCTAGAAGCAAAAACATTTGAACTTCCAATACAAGCTAACTATAATTACTCAGGACAACTTTGTAAAGCCAACAAGTTATCAGCAATCCAAAAAAATTATTGTACCCAAACTTAAGGCTTGATCTTCTAAATTAAACCCAGGTTGCAAAATAAAACCAATTTCACCGAACCATAGAGATTCAATTAGGACGACGAGGAACTTGTGAAATTAGGAGAACTAGGAATATATGAAATTCATTACTGCAAAAGTTTACTGGACACATCACCTAATGCATTCTACAGTACAAGAGTTCTTAAAGATTTTCACCGATAATTTTACCAATTAAGAAATTGACAAAAATTTCCTTTTCCAAGAATTCGTTCAAGTTTTAGCAATTAAGAAATTGATAAAAATTTACTTTTCCAAGAATTTGTTCAAATCCAAAAGAGGGACAGGAGAAAAGCATTCACGCTTCTCAATTGCTCGAAACTCCATAATAAGAACATGGCCGGCAATAACTTAACGTATACTTCAGAAGTTTTTAAGAAACAAAAATTAACAATTTATATCGGAAAAGTCGGCAAACCTGAGCCAGAGAAATACAATCTTCCACACCTCGGATCAGCTCTTGTATCTGCAAATTTCAAACACAAAAAGTATAGATTTCACTAGGTAAATAAATTAGAATAATTATATGAATTTGGGCCAGATCAAAAACACATAAAACAAAGGGAACCAATTCAAGAAATAATGGAAAATTAAGTACCTGAACCATAATAGGGGTATTCGTAAACACGGCCCTTCTTGCCAGCATTCCATAGGAACCCATTTTCCTCCTAATTTCTCTAGCGTGTTTTCCCCGATATATCCACCAAGATTCTTTTCAATTATATATATGTATATATAACTGCAAAAGCTCAAGTCCAAGATTGTCTTTTTCTCACCTACCCTTCAAAATTTTTGGCTTTTCCCCTGTAAAAACTCACAAAGGTTGAGGTTTATGAATTCAGATAAACATTACAGCAAAAGCCAAAAAGTAGTAATAAAAATACATCTTGCAAGAACAATAAAAAAAAGCTAAAAAGATCCCAGACTTTTTCAATTTTTCTCCGTTTTCTTTTGAAAGAATATATATATATATATATATATATATATATATATATATATATATATTTTTAACCCTCTTTTTAAGGAGAGGGGTATCTCTGTATGTACAAGTTTTACGTTACAAATTTAGGGTTAAGTATATAATTACACACATGAAATTTTTTGAAATCAGATAATTTGTAACTAATTACAAAAGTATCAAAATAATTTTCAAAATCAGGTATTTTTTTAAAATCAGAAATAAGATTTTGTAATTAATTACAATTGTAACTTTATTTCTATTTTGTAATTAATTACAATTGTAACTTATGAATTAGTTAAACATTAGTGTAATTCGTAATTAATTATATTAGTATAATTTGTAATCAACAGTCACTACAACTGCGGTCGTCGGACTACCGTCGAAAATACAATAGTAACTTATATCAGTTTTGTAATTAATTACAATTGTAACTTTATTTCAATTTGTAATTAGTTACAATTACAATTTTAAATAAAATAGTAATTAATTACCACCACCACCAAATTTGTAACTAGTCACCGCCATAACGTCAAAAAATACAATAGTCTCCGTCACAACCACTGTTGGAAATACAATTGTAACTTTATTTCAATTTGTAATTGTTACAATTGCAAATTTAACTACAATTGCAATTAATTAACATTACCACCACCAATCACCACCTAATTTGTAGTCAATCACCGTCACAACCACCGTCAAAAATACAATTATAACTTTATTTTAATTTGTAATTAGTTACCATTGTAATTTTAATTGTAATTGTAATTAGTTTAGTTACTTCCTTTAGATCTAACCATAAATCATCCCAAATTGAGGAAAAATGCTTATTTTGTTTCCATGTGACACCGTTCAGTGGATAACTACTCGGGTTAAGTTCATAATTACAAACATTTATATTTGAAAATTTTGGTAATCAGGTGATTTGTAACTAATTACACAAATATTAAAATAATTATCAGAATCGAGTTTTTTTTTTTTAATTAGATCAGGTTTTTGTAATTAATTACAATTGTAACTTTATTTCAATTTCTTAATTAATTACAATTATAACTTATAAATTAGTAAATTATTAGTGTAATTCGTAATTTGTAAGTAATCACATTAGTGTAATTTGTAATCAGCAACCACTGCAACTGCCGTCATCGAACCACCGTTGAAAATGCATTGTAACTTTATTTCAATTTGTAATTAGTTACAATTGTAATTTACCACCACCACCTAAAATCATCATCAACACCACCAACCACCACCAATTACCGCCAATGACAATGGAGAAGTAGATAACCAGCATTACAAGAGAATGTGACACCTAATCCATTAGCAGAACTAAATTCCCCTTAAAATCAACCATATAAACCTCAAATAATCAAAAAAATCAAATAAAAAATAATAGAACAACGAAAGAATAATTTCGCTCCAAACCATTTATACATAATTGAAAATATCTATTCATCACAGAATTGCATATATATCCAAATCTGATGAAGAATTCTCCATGCGGA
Source organism: Ligustrum vulgare (assembly GCA_963555705.1). NCBI lineage: Eukaryota > Viridiplantae > Streptophyta > Magnoliopsida > Lamiales > Oleaceae > Ligustrum > Ligustrum vulgare. The sequence continues at coordinate 20,767,118 of OY743173.1, read as the reverse complement.
TAATATCATTTGAATTAGACAACTAGAATTCTATTCCAAATTTCTTGAAGGCCCATTTTTACTTTTGGGCAAACACCCAGCAATCGTCAATGAAAGGTAGCAATGGATATTTACCCAAGAAGAAGCAGAACGTGGGACGGTGGGAAGCAACAATAAGTTCTCATCTGCAAGCCCCGTTATCAATTCTTCCTTCCCCGATGAAACATTAATTGAAGGCTCTCATAAATCCCCCACCATCCAGTGCTCCTCACCCTTCATCACTGGAGGTTTTGGTGGAGGTAGAACGGGCAGATTTGATGATTCCGTCACAACCGATATTCTACGCCTATATCTTAATCACAACGCTCCCCTTCGACTCATTTGTGACATCTTCCAATTCTATTTCCTTTGGCGAGTCCGATGTGCAAATATATCTCTACTCCCACATCCTCTATCGGGTAAGTATTCTGCTGCTCTACTCTCCGATTGGCGGCAACTACACGACGACGACGACGACTCTCCATCCCAGGCGCTGCTTTGTGTGCGTTACCTTTGCCCTTTCTTCTTATTTTTAAAATTCTAATGACACCTGATTTGTATAATTATTTTTCAAATACCTGATTCTAAAACTTCTAAATATAAAAGTATGAATGGGCCTAATTTTCCCACAAATTTATTCTTGTATTCATGGGTTAGACTAGAGGTGTCAAGACGGACGGGCCGGCCAGACCAGCGAAAATCGGTCCGGAACGACCCGGGACCGCGGGCCGACCTGTGACCCGAGCGGGTGGTTCACGGGCCAAAAAAGTGTGACCTGCGGGTTTCGCGGGTTACACCTTCACGGGCCACGGTTAACCCGCTGGCCCGTGAAAAAAATAATAATAATAATAATAATAATTTTAAATTTTTTTTTAAAAAACTGGACTCCCTCCACTTGCTGCAAGGGAAAGAAAAAAAAATATAAAAAATTTAATAAAATTTTAAAAAAACTGGCATTGCTCTCTCCCTCTTTTGCCTGCAGCAAAGCATGCAGGCGTAGCCTGCATGGCAAGACAAGAGCCATTTTTTTTTTTTTTTCATATGTTAACGGTAATTTTTAACATTTCATCTATAAATTGGAATGAATTGATAAATTTTATCTCATTTTCAGTTCACTATCTATCTTAAATTTTACAATTTTATTAGCCACTTAGCTGAGCTCTTTGCAGTCTGCCTTATTTTATTATTCTTGTCTCTTATCTGTAATTACATATTTTCAACAGCACAACTTCACTTCACAAGTATCATCATCTCTATTCTCAGTTCTCTACACTATTATATTTTTTTCTTCTCACTAAACAGTTTAATACTATTGTATTATTATGTCTTCTCACGATTTTTCTTCTCAAAATAATATTTTCAATGATAGTTGCTCCCCAATAAATTTAGAAGATGATAATGTTGTAGAAGTTGGATCATCTCAAAATTCAAGGAAAAAAAAACAAACATCAAAGGTGTGGCAAATTTTTACAGTAAATGAAAAAGATGGTACAGCAGTATGTAATATCTGCAAAAAGGCTTATGTTTGGAGATATGGTCAAGGTACCGGCACGCTACGAAGACACAAAGAAAAACATCTAAATGAAACAGGACATTTGGATCCTAAACAAGCTCAAATTATTGGTTTTACTAATGCTAGTGGATCAGTTACTTTTACTAACTTTGTTTATTCGCAGGAACGAATGCGAGTTGGAATGTCGGAATTTTTAGCAGCTCGTGAGATGCCGTTCACATTTGCAGAAGATCAGTATTTTGAAGAGTTTCTACAAAAATACATTCAACCTTCTTACAGGAGCGTAAGTAGAAATACTGCTCGTTCTGATTCTATGAAATTATTTCATACAATGGCTGAGAATTTAAAAAATGAACTTAAAAAAATTGATGGAATTATTTGTTTCACATCTGATTGTTGGTCTGGACGAAATCATAATGGTTATGCTTGTGTTACAGCACATTATATTGATAATAATTGGTTATTGCATAAAAGAATTATTGCTTTTCGTTTACTTGAATATCCACATAATGGTGTAAATTTGTGTGAAAATTTATTACAAGTTTTTAATGAGTTTGGTGTGTTAAATAAACTATTTAGTGTTACCTTTGATAATGCAAGTGCTAATAATTCATGCATTGAGCTTTTAATTAGAATGATTACACCCCTATATGATTCTAAATTATTTCACATGCGTTGTGTTTGTCATATATATAATTTAGTTGTGCAAGACGGTTTAAAATTAATAACACCACAAATAAGTATAATTAGACAATCTATTAATTATATTTCTTGTTCAGATTCTAGACAACAAGAATTTGCAAAAATTTGTAAAACTCTTGGATTGAAAAGAAGAAAATTTGTTGATGATGTTCCCAATAGATGGAATTCAACTTTTTAATGTTAAAATCGTGTGTTGGCTATACTGATGCTATTAATGCATTTGTTAATTCAAAACAAAATCAATTTCAGGTAACTGATTCAGATTGGGAAAAAGCATTTAATGTTATGAAATTTTTGAAACATTTCTATAAGGCAACAAAAGCTAGTTCTGGAGTTTATTATCCAACTAGTAATCTTGTACTTTTACAATTAGTAGAAATTGCTGGACAATTTTCATCATTTAGAGCCGATCCATTTTTCTTTCAAATTATTTACTCAATGGAGGAAAAGTTTAAGAAATATTATGAAAACATGCCACTAATTTTTCCAGTGACAGCTGTAATGGATCCTCGCATTAAGTTGTTTGGAGTTCAATGTGCTTTAGAATCACTTTCTGAAACATTAGCTTTTAACATAAATATTACAAATCGAGAATTGGAAATTTTTATTAATGAAATGTATAATAACTATTTTATTAAATATGGTAACAATGAAAATATTCCTTCATCTACAGACTCTAGTACAACTTCTAAAGGCAAATCTTCTTTTTTCTCCCTAATAGCTAAGAAACGTAATGTTCTTGGTTCTTCATCTACAACTTCAACTGTAAATCCAAATACCACACCTGCTGAATTGGATAGATATTATCAATTTGATCATTATAGTTTAATACCTGAAAATGAAGTGGATAATTTAGATATCTTACGATGGTGGAATTTAAATGAGCGCTCATACCCTGTATTATCTAAAATGGCACGAGATCTACTAACAGTTCCAGTCTCAACAGTGGCATCCGAGTCTGCTTTTAGTGCAGGTAACAAGGTATTGGATGAAAGAAGATCTAGACTTAAAGAAGATATTTTGGAAGCTCTCATTTGCGTGAAATATTGGATTTTCGCAGATCGAAGGATGCAAGATAAAATCATTGATGATATTGCTGAAGACTTCAAAAATCTTGCAGTTCCTGAAGAGTGAAGATTGATTAGGAAACAAATATATAATTTTTGAATAGCTAAATTATAGTTAAGTAGGTGTCAACCTAGTTGAGATGTACTTAAACTATAAATTATAGTAAAAGTAAAAGTAGGTGCCAACCTAGTTGGGATGTACTTAAACTATAAATTTGAATTCTATGTAAACATTTCTTGGTATAAATATGAATTTATCATTTGGTTCATTTCTTGGTATAAATAATTCATGTAACATTAAATTTGAATGCTATGTAAACATTTCTTGGTATAAATATGAATTTATCATTTTGTTTATTTCTTATTTTACATTTTTTATTTTACAATATAATATATATATTTTGCTATAAATATGAAAAATTCTATAATTTTATAATTTTATTCATACAATGAACAATCATACGGATACGGGATACGGGCCAAACCGGAACGAACCGCGACCCACGACCCGTATGGGCTCAACCCGGATGGGCCAGCGGGCGAACCTGGGTTGTAGTTCAAAATTGTGGGCCAACTCGTAACCGGCCCGTAACCCGCAGCGGGCGGGCTTTTTTCTACGCGGGCTGTTACCGGGCTCATACGTTGGCGGGCCGACCCGGCCCGGACCACCCGGATTGACACCTCTAGGTTAGACTTTTACGCTCCATCTAAATTCGTACGTAAAGAGTCTAAAACGAAATATTTATAATTTCAACAACACATTTCTTTAAACAATAATTTAAAGGTACATTCATTTTAAATATTTTAAAATGACATTATGATATGTCAATTTCTCATTAAGTGATAAAGATGTACATTAAATAATGAAGTTATCACCAAACGAATCATCACCAAATGTAAAAAAAAATGAAACTTCTTTAAAATATTTTTTAATTAAGCCCCTATTTGATAGCGCTGAAAATTTAGATTTAATCAAATTAAATCAATATTTAATTTTAATCATACATTTATGTGATCCACATCTTTTCAACTATATATCTCATTAACTTTAATTAAAATCTATTAAAAAACTGATTTTTATCAATACCAAACAGGTGCTAAATATTTTATTTTGGGGTTAATTACACTACCACCACTCATGTTTACCAAAAATTTCAAATTTACCACTAAAATTTCAAAATGATGCAAACTACCACTTATGTTTGAAATTCTTACACCATTACATATACCATTTTGTTAATTTTCTACTTTTAGAATGCCCAATTGAATATTAAAGACAATTTTTTTTTGCTTAAAAAATGCCACTCATATTAGACTTTTTTATTTTTTTTATTTTACCTTTTTGTCTAAAATGTTGGTACATATCTTAATTACATCATTGGTCTCTCAATTTTCAAAATTTGTCATTTTGGTCCCCAATTTTGAAATTTCTTTCGAAAATGTCCTCATTTATTTGAAACTTAGGTCCTTCAACTTTAGATTTATTGCACATTTGTCCCCAAATTTTACTTTTCTTGCGAAAATGTCCTCATTTATTTGCAACTTAGGTCCTTCAACTTTTTAGAAAATGCCTTCATTTATTTACAGGAATGACTAAATTGACAGAAAAATTAAATTTGGGGACTAATGTTCAAGAAGATCTAAAGTTGAAGGACCTTAGTTGCAAATAAATGAGGGCATTTTCAAAAGAATTTTCAAATTTGAGGACTAAAATAACAAATTTTGAAAATCAGTGGACCAATAATGTAATTAAAGTAGATACCAACATGAAAATAAGATAAAAAGGTAAAAGAAAAAAATAAATAAATAATCTAATATGAGTTGACATTTTTTAACCAAAAAAATTGTCTTTAATATACAATTAGGCATTTTAAAAGTAGAAAATTAACAAAATGGTATATGGTGTAAGAATTTTAAACATAAGTGGTAGTTTGCGTCGTTTTGAAATATTAGTGGTAAATTTGAAATTTTTGATAAACATGAGTGGTATTTGGTATAATTAACCCTTTATTTTGAAAAAATCACAATTTTTATTTATAGACAAGAAACTTTTATCAAATATAATTTTAGTTTTTAATTTATCCATTTTTCCCATGATTAGAGTTAATTTTCATTTTTATAAAATATTGAATGAATGAGAAATTTTTAAAAGATTAATTCCCTCTCATATTTTATTGCTAATGGCTAAAAAACCCTTCAATTTAAAATAGTTTTTATATTGAAATAATAATTCATATTCATGATTAAAAGTGATAGTATGCAACACCTTCATATTTCCTTAATTTCACATTTTATCTATTTGGTAACAATGTGTGGTTTATAAATTGGTTTATTTATATTTTTGAGGTAAAAAGTAGTAATAGAAAAATGGAGAGAAAAATTTATGTGGTCAAAAAGTAATTTAGGAAACTGTGTAGTTATAAAGTGGTCTATAAATTAATTTATTTGGTTTACCAAACTGATGCTAATATGACACATTGATGTAGGAAATTAATACAATTTTTCCGACAGTTTCCTAAAAAAATAATCAAGCATTAAGATACCTTCTTGCGATTCAGTATATAATCAAAACTCAATGTCCTTAATCAACCCCACAAATTTAGAAACACTTAAATGCCATTTAAAAAGTTAATATACTAAATATATAATTAGTAACATGAAATCATATTCTATTAAGTTGATTAATATATTAATATAAACAATTTAAGATTTTATTAAAATCACATACAATTAACAATTAGATCCCATTTGAACCCAATTTTTCAGAATAATCTATACCACTTTTAAAAATGACTTAAATGAATAAACTTTTTTGAACGTTTTTACCTTCGCGACTTTTTTATAATTTCATATTTACCATTAATGTTAATTAATGAATAATTATTTTAATTATTTTTTTTTTCATTTTATCAACAATCAACAATGTCATTAATTTCAAAACAAACACATAATCTAAGTTCTTTACTTTCTTACTAAAAGTCTTTCAAATAAAGTCTAAAACTTTCAATTTTTGATTTTCATTTTTTTGTTGATTTATTTCAAATTATTATTTATTCTCTCTAAACACAAATACAATTATATTAATACAATATAATACAGAAAATAGTGAAAAAGAAGTCTGATTATAATTTTTTTTATGAAACTGAAATTATCATTCTTAATTAAATATTAAAATATTTTCATTATTAAGGAAGTTGTAAGAAATATGAATAATATATTTTTTGAATTATGTTTTTAATATTTTATTATTTGTCTACAATGTCATTATTTCAACAAGAATATCTACGACCCTTACTCTACAACAAAAAACACATGCATTATAACCTTCAATCTAATACATTTACATAGTTATATATAACTCATAATTACTAATTTTCATTAACAAAACACTAACAATCTAAACTCTTTACTTTCTTACTAAAAGTCTTTCAAATAAAGCCTAAAACTTTCAATTTTTATTTTTTATTTTTCGTTGATTTATTTCAAATTATTATTTATTCTCATTAAACACAAATACAATTATATTAATACATTATCATAAAGGAAATAGTGAAAAAGTCCGATTATAATTTTTTTCATGAAATTAAAATTCTCCTTCTTAATTAAATATTAATATATTTTCATTATTAAGGAAGTTCTGAGAAATATGAGTACTATATTTTTTAAATTATGTTTTTAATATTTTATTATTTTTCATTTGTCAACAATGTCATTTATTCAATAAGAATATATACGACCCTCATTCTAAAAGAAAAACGCATGTATTATAACCTTCAATCTAATGTACTTACATATCACTACAACAAAAAAGCCATTTTGCAACATGCAAACGGCAACATTCATCAATTGCATGTTGCTAAAAGGTGTCTATAGCAACATTCACTTGTTGCATGTTGCATTTGATTCATTAAATCGAGTTTTAGCAACATTCAACAAATAAGTGTTGCTAATAATAAGCTTTTGCAACATTCATAAAAATGTTGCAATAAGCTTAGGCATTGGCAACGCGCACCGCACGTTGCCGAAGCCTAAGCTTTTGCAACGTGTAATGCGCGTTGCAATAGAATTTTCGGGCTAAATTTTTACATTTACCAAATGTTGGGACTTAATTGCAAATCTCAATCCTCTAAACACAAACCTATTTTACACCAAAATGAAATAATTTGAATTCTTTCCCCCCCACACCCGATTCTCTACATTCCCCCCCTACAAACCGATTCTCTACATTTCCCAAACCTACCCACCTCGCCTAAATCCTCTCTCTCAATCTCGTCGACCTGTGAACGAGCTAAGGAAGGGGCATCGAGCAGAGGCAGGGGCATCGAGCAGAGGCAAGGGCATCCGGCATCGAGCAAAGGCAGCGGCATCGAGCGAAGTCAGCAGCATCGAGCGAGCGAATACTAGTGAGATTTTCATGATTTCTTGTTTCCTATTAGCTTTTCTCAAATCATTTTGTTGAATGATACTTGTGAGCTTCCAATAAGAACCAGCCAGTTGCTCGAACCACTTTTGGAAGCTCGACAAACCCTTTAATCCCTCGTTTGATATGAGGATTTTCAGGCTCTGGAGAAGTTCTTCTCTAAATTATCATTGATTGAATCCATCCATTCCTAAAAATTGTGAGCTGAACAATATTAATCGAATTTAAAATAATTTCATATTCAAATTTGTTAACCATGCCTTACTGGTGAGTAATTTATCTAAGTTTTCAACTTTGACAAAAAACGAACTGATCTCTAGTTCTTTAGTTTTTATCCAGGTCATTGGAGACATCATATATTCCTTAGTCTGTTATGGTTACGTCGAGGTGACTGTGCTAACTGGATCCATTCGAAAATTCATTTAAATAACAAATGCAAAAGCTTAATTGCTTTATTGAAAGATGCATCTATTTTTTGTTATAGAAGATTATAATCTTATTTGAATTTTTTAGGTCTAAGGTCATATTATATACTCATTTCTGAGAGTATGGAAGATTTGGAGTATTTGCAGGTGAGATTTGGCTTTGGAAAATTTAATTAAGACATGATAGTTAAGTGGTTTAATAGATAGAACCCCTAAGATAGAGGGTAATGTTATGCGGCCAACTGTTATTAGTGTTGCATAATGCCTTATGGGTGGATTAACTATACATAATTTCTAATGAGTAAAGCAATGTATCGGAGTCATTCGGGACATATTCTTGGACTTAATTAACATGTTCATAATCTCATGGTAACTATTTTAATTTTATTAGAAAAATACAATTTTTTTTTCTTTTGGGGCATATAATGCTAATAATGACTTTGACAACGTGTTGCAACTATTAGGTTTTATACCTTTAGAATTTAAAGGGTTCTACTGGTCAATTGGCAAGCCTTGTTTGATTGTAAAGGAAACTTTGATTTTTCAATTTATGCATAGATTGGTACAGTGAGAACTTCTCAAATCTGTACAGTTGAAAGAACTTTGAGTTATTCTTCCTTAGAATCTCCAATTAGATGGATGGCATGCCTAGCAAAACTAAAGGAACTATAATTCTACAAACTGCAAAATAAATGATGATACATGTTTCTTAGATAATAGCTCTTACTTGGCTAAAATGATTGCCCGAAATTAACTTTCAACTTATGGTATAAGAAACATGACATGATTCCTTTCAAGATGAGCCTTATCACATCCTTTCATCAAAAAGCTTATCCCAGAATCATACCTTCAAACAAAGCTGTCATTTTCATTTGCATTCTAATCCAAGTATGGCAATGAACACTGCTTGTCCAACAATCTAAAAGTTACATTGCATATCTATGTTCTCACCAAATGAATATATTTTTTGTTTAAATTAATTCTCTTTTGTTTGAAGGTTGCTAAAATCTTTTCATTGGAAACTCAAGCATGAATCAGATCCCCCAAATGCTCAGGTGCATCGTAGTTGGTTTAATAATTGTTGAGGATCTGTATCTTAATTTTTATATCTAAATGATATCTTTATATTGACAAGGAAAGGATGATTGTCTAATATTTGAAATCATTTTTTCCTAACAAAAACTCTTGAAAGGTTAATGTTATAATTTTGAATTTTTTAGCTAAGTAATAATCAGCTCATTTCTGTGTTGTACTAGGTCCTATGTTGACCTATAGTTGACTCTGGTACCATTTTTTATTAATAATAATAAAAAAATATATTTATGTTTAACAAGATTGCCTTGAATATTTTACATATAATCTTGAAAAGTATCCAAATGTAAAAATTGTCATCAAATCAAGATATTGTGATCAAATGAGACGCAATGACCAAGATCAAACTAAAGTAGATCAGGATTAAAGATTGATTAGAAATGAGTTTACATCGAATATAAAAGTATCAACTTATCAATCGTTAGCGATAAAATGAGCTGAAATATGATTTTATGCATCAAACATTTTTCACCATTTACATACTTATTTGAAAAACAATTTTATATCCAAAAATTGAAGAGACCATAATTTTTGCTAGTTTCAGGCCATTCTGAGTTTTCACCCGGTTGAGGTCGTTTCAAATCTCAAATTCTTAGTTTAAGACATGTTACCGAGGAGTCAAAGTTTTTTTTTAGAATTTCTGTTTTAATTCCTTTAATTTCGTTGATGTCTAATTTGGTCTTTTTGCTTACATTAGGGATTCAAAAACTATCTAAATGTTGTTTTGTTTCTAAATAAAATTATTCAAATTTGGAGGCTATTATTTTCTTGTGAATTATAATTCTTTATCGATTAGCTTTACTTTTGTAAACCTAGAAATTCTATTTTGCGTCAGGATAACTTGCTAAACGGGTAGCTTAAGCTTGATAAATTATTGAGTTGAACTTGACTCCTAGACTGTAGTACGACTGTGCAACTACAAGTCTACAAGGACTTCCAAGGTTAGTGCGTCATTTGATTTAGATAATGACATTTGAATTTGATTTTGAAAATGTGACATTTGAATTTTGAATTTGGCTATGATCTACACTTTCTTAGGAGCTAATATCTCATATTTTATTTCTTAATTTGAATCTAAATGTGCATAGAATGGATAATATCTTTCAGTTGTTCAGTATTGGATAATATCTTTGTATATGATGGACAAAGCATGGCTGCAATTATCAAGGTTATCATCTGAAATTAGATTATCTATTAATCTAGTTACAAAAATCAAAAAAAATGTACTCATAATAAATTTTACTTGTAGATTGTCAGAAAAATATAGAGATGGAGCACAAAAATTTGTTGAGCTAGCTTGTGACTATATAAATTCAGAAATGATAGTATGCTCTTGTATTAAGTATAGGAATCTAAAGCATCACCATTATGATACGGTGTATGAACATTTGGTTATTAAGGGTATGGATCCTACATATGTCGTTTGCGTATTTCATGGAGAACAACCAAGTGAACCAAATTTGGTCGATGTAGAAATACCTGAATCGCATATGATGTTTAGGGACTTCTATGCACAACTTGATGTGGATCCTGAAAACCCTATTGATGTAAGAGAAGATGAGATTGAAAGTTTAGTTGATGATGCTGAAACTCTATTATATCCTGGTTGTAGGGCATTCACGAAGATGTCAGCTTCGATTGCTATGTTTAAGCATAAAGCTACACATGGTTTATCGGATAGTGGTTTTGATGATCTTATTAATCTTGTTCAAGACATGCTGCCAGAGAATAATACACTTCCTAAATCACTTTATAAGATGAAAAAACTTGTCAATATATTTGATCTTGGCTATGAGAAGATACATGCTTGCATAAATGATTGTTTCCTATATAGGAAAGAGCTTGAGCATGCTATAATATGTCCAAAATTTGGTTGCTCAAGATGGAAAGTTAACCAACGAACTAAGAAAATTCAGAAAAAAATTCCAGCAAAAGTCTTGCGTTATTTTCCTATAATACCAAGACTTAGGAGGATGTTTGGAATAGATGAGATGTCAACGCAACTTAGTTGGCACTCAAGTAATACAAGTTTAGATGGTAAAATGAGGCATCCAGTTGATTCATTGGGTTGGGAAATGATAAACAGAAGGTGGCCAGATTTTGCATCAGATCCTCGAAATATTAGATTAGGTCTTGCCATTGATGGATTTAATCCTTTCAAAGATCTAAGCTCTAAATACAGTTGTTGGCCAGTGATCTTAACTATATATAACTTGCCTCTCTCATTATGCATGTCAAAGGAAAGTTTGATGTTGAGTTTATTGATCCCGGGGCCAAAATAACCAGGTAATGATATAGATGTTTATTTGGCACCACTTGTAGATGACTTAATGTTGTAATGGAGTGATGGGGTTGAGATGTATGATGCAGTTACAAAATCTACATTCAATTTAAAAGCTATTTTGATGTGGACAATACATGACTTTCCTGCATATGGAAATATATCTGGATGGCCTGTGAAGGGAAAAATTGCATGCCCTATTTTTCGTGAAAATATATGTTCACTATGGTTGTCACATGGTAGGAAATTTGCATACATGGGATATAGAAGATTTCTTGCAATGGATCATCCATTTCGCATGAAAAATAGTTGGTTTAATGGACATGTTGAAAAAGGTATTAGGTCGAAGATAAAAAGTGGTGAAGAAGATTTTATTGAAGTTGATAAAATTGTAAATGATTGGGGAAAATGTGGTAAACGAAAGAGGAATAAGAAGCTCAATCTAATGTAACTTGGAAGAAAAAGTCAATATTTTTCAACCTACCATATTGGAAGGTAAATGCTTTGATATTTCTATCATTCATATTTTAATCTTCTAGTTACTTGTAATATATCATTAAACCATTGAACACTTTATCAAAAGCAGAAAAACAATTTTTTTGCAAAAGGCTTGCTAGCTTGAGATTACCCGATGGTCATGGATCAAATATTGGAAATTGCATTTCAGTGGAAGAATGTAATATCAGTGGTCTCAAGTCTCATGATTGTCATATATTAATGCAACAATTATTATCAGTTGCCTTAAGAGGACTTTTACCTAAGGGACCCAGGAACTCTATTTTTAAATTGTGTTCATTTTTCAATGAGATATGCCAAGGAGTTGTTGATAGGAATAATGTCGAAAAATTAGAAGAAGATGTTGTTGAAACATTATGCACGTTGGAAAGGTATTTTCCGCCTTCATTTTTTGATGTAATGGTACATTTGACAATTCACCTTGGGAGAGAAATACGTATATGTTGACCAGTATAATATCGTTGGATGTATCCATTTGAGAGGTAATCTTTATTTAAGCTATTCTCAAAAGTTAAATTCATTATCAAATTGGATTTAAATATTTTTACATTTTTTCATTCGTATAGGTATATGAAAGTGTTAAAAGGGTATGTTATGAATCGTGCACGACCTGAAGGGTGCATAGCTGAAAGGGTATATTGTTGAAGAAAATGCAATGTTTTGTAGCAAATACATAAAACCAACATCTAAAATAGGTTCCAAGCATGCACGCAATGAAGAATATGAGAGTGATTTCTTAGTCGTAGGGCGTACAATTTCTAAAGGGACGTCACTCGTTCTATCTGATGAGATGTTGAAAGTTGCCCATCGTTATGTGTTGCTAAACAGTGCAGAAGTTCAACCATACATAAAGTATGTTTATTAAATATATACTTCGACAAATTTTAACTTATTCGACCATATTCATTTGATATATTTTTTTTACCTTAGGATGCATATGGATGAACTCAAGAGTTTTGACAAACGACTGGAAGGAAATGAGGTTTTATTACATAAAAAGCACATTGACTCTTTTGCTGCCTAGTTGGATAATAAGGTTCAACATATATGAAGAAAGTTTTTGTCTAGTTGTACTATTTATTATTTTACTCCTAACATGTTTAAAATAATAACAGATTAGAGCTCAGTGTTTGATTGACAATGTTTCAAACACTTTAAAGTGGCTTGCACGTGGTCCTAGATGCCAATCCATGTCATATTCTAGTTTTGTCATAAATGGTTTGCGCTTTCACACTAAAGATGCTGAAAAATCTCGTCAAAATAGTGGCATTTTAGTTGAAGCAACAACCATCTGTAGATCGAGTGCAAAAGATAATGCACCTCAAGTTGGGAAAGTTCATTATTATGGAGTTTTGGGCGATTTTATATTGCTTGATTACAATACATTTCACGTTCCAATATTCAAGTGTGATTGGGCAAATATCACGAATGGAATAAAAAAGGAAGATGGGTTCACTTTGGTTAACCTTAACGAAGGACACGGACAATTTGAAAATGATCCATTCATTTTAGCAACACAAGCGAAACAAGTTTTTTATTCTAGGGAGAATGAAACTTCTAGTTGGCATGTTGTTTTGCAAGCACCATCAAGAGATTTGTATGCATTACATGTGGAAGAAGATACTGATGAGCCAACTGTTCCAGTAGATATATCACAGCTTGAAGACAACCATGATGATGATGATGAGAACTATGCAAGGATAGACGTTGAAGGCGTATTATGTGACACATAGAGTAACTTGGTAATAGTTTTAAAAGTTATCTTCTTAACCTATATTTGTACATAATGTACTTTTTATAGCCCGATATTTGGAAGTTTTTACATCGTGATGAAATGTTGAATATTTAAATTTTGTTAAGATCTCTAACCTTAATTTCTTTTGATGTTGCAGATTTTCATTCCAAACTTTCGAACTAGTTGAGAGTAGGAAACTTATTATTTAAAACGATGGACAAAGCTGAGGTAATTGTGTTTTCTTTTGCTTTTATATTTGTTGATTTTCGAAAATAAACATATTTGTATTTTGTTTTCATGTTGCATTCTTAAAGTCAACTAAACAAGCTGCCAAGATCTCTAAACAACGAAGAGCTGCTATTGCTGCAGCAGCAATTCAAGAGACTAGTGAAAGAGTAAGAATTTCTAGTGAGCAAGAAAATGTTGTATCGACTCCAATAGTAAATGAGCAAAGCACGCCATCAACTACTAAAAATGTTCCCAAAAAAAGGAGAGGTCCAACCCAAGTGAAAATGATTACGGGAAATAATTATCAGAAGATGGATCTTGAATTCAATGAATTCGGGCAAGTGGTTGGCAATAACTCATATAGATTTGCTAGTATAGTTGGAGCTATGGTACGAGAACATGTGCATGTTATACTTACAGATTGGCATTCGGTGGATGAGAAGAAAAAAATGAACTTTGGAGTATCGTACATGTATGATTCTTAATTGAATTTTAAGATTATTTTTGGTACAAATAAGTTGTAAAATTATATTTGTGTAAAAATACAGCAAAGGTTCAATGTGGGTGATTTTCATAAAAAAATGACATTTCAATGTATGGGAAAGTATTGGAGGACGTACAAATGTAGAATTAGAAAACAAACTCGAGGTCAGGTCAAATCTTCTTTGAATAGGACACGTACTACTAACCTTCTTAGACCAAAGAATGTGCTCACTCAAGAAGAATGTGAAAAATTTGTTGAAGATACTCTTTCCAATAACTTTAACGTAAGTAATATTTACATACTAATGTTCATTTTTATTTAATTTTTATTGTTGTTTATAACTTTTTATTTTGTGAATAGGAAATAAGTTCCAATTTCAGCGGAATGAGAAATAATCAAAAACTTCTCCACACTATGGGACGAAAAGGTTATCCACGTGTGGCTCATGAAATGGTGCAATTACAAACATATCTTTAATTTTTACTTGAATTGTCATATTGTCACATGCTAATACATATAATTGTTGGATTTTTATTGCATAGGAAAAATAACCCAGATATAAAAGGGATAAGAACCAAAGTATGGACTCAAGGACATCTAAGAAAGGACGAAACTCCAATAAATGAAGCAGTTGCCGAAACTCTGGTATGTTAGAAATCTATGTACATTCTTTTAATAATAAATTTACATTATTTTAGCATAAAAAATGAGGTTCATAAGTGCAGAAAAAGATAGAAGATTGTGCACAATCTATTTCTGATACACCGGCAGAAGATTCCATCCGAGATGATGTTGTTGCTCGAGTTTTAGGTCCTGAAAATCGTGGAAGAGTTAGGGGACTTGGATTTGGAGTTGCACTATCAAAATTTGATATACAATTTCAAAGTACTGGAAGAGTGAAAGAACTTGAGAATCAATTGCAAACTCAATCACAAAAACTACACACTCAGTCAAAAAAATTACAAACTCGGTCAGAAAAAATGGAATCACTAGAAGAAAATGTTGAAGCATTAATCATGCTATGTCAACATGTATAACAATTTACATTATATTAATATGATAACATGTTTAATGTGAACAACTTTTTTAATGTTTGTGTCATTTTACAGAATGTCGAAGATAGGGGTTCACATGTGTATACGCCTCAGGTTATTGTATTTTGAAATTTTAATTGTTTATGTTTAATATAAATTATTATTGCAGTTTCTTAATTTCAAAAGGAATTTCTTCATTTAACTGTAAATTTGTAGTCACATAAAGGAAGTGGTGTTCAAGGAGGTACATATATGGAGAATGCAAGGTGTCAACTCTTGCATTGGTACAAGTATGATGAGGAAGAAATTGTTGCCGAAGGGAAGATGGCAACAACAGACCCAAGTGCAAAGGTGCATCACATGCCACTTGGACGAGATTGTTGGAAGGTTTGGGTCGAAGAAGTGTACATGAGTCATTTGGCCTTATACAGACCTACAGATGAATTTCCATTGCTTAGTGAAGCCATGGGAAGCACTGTTGATTGGCCTAAAAGCTGTATTAGACTTATTTGATGAAGGTAAAACTTATTTACAGATGAATTTCAATTTCTATTGTTGCGGATTAAGTTTTGAAATGATTTTGTTGTGATGAGTATTGATTCTAGATTATTGTTGGCGTGGAGTTGGGGATGAATTTTGGATTGATTTGATTGTAGTTTGATGATGAATGAGTTTTTAGTTTGATGTTTTAAAGTATTATGGTGATTGTGATATCCCTCTACAGGTTGGCTAAGTCCAATTTATAGGGGAGACTCTGTCCAAATTTCTGTAAAGTTTTACAATCGAAAATGATAATTTTAATATTTAGTATGATTTATTTCTACATTTTTGCATTCAGTGCAGTTGGAGTCCTGATGATTAAACTTTTATAATGTCTTTGCAGGTAAAAGTCAATTTTGCAGTTCTCTCATAAGATGGTTTGTCACGGGCATAGTTCAAGCTAGACTTCAGAAGCAAGGGAAGTACTCATCTTTAATGATGATTCGTGTTGAAAATGGTGATAGTAGCTCCTTTTTGTATGGCTACTGGTCTGTTAGAGATATTGTTACAATTTAGAGGGACAGTAAATGTCAAACTTTAGATGTGCAATCAAATAGATGAAAATCTATATTGCAGATTTTGTTTTAATGTTGGAGAACAAAGTACCGTAATTTTTGTTAAGTATTAAAATATGTGGTATAATTTTCTTTAAAATGCTTGCATTTTATTGTGAATAGTTGATTTGTTTTTATAGCACATGTGTTTCATATTTTACATATTACATATATGTTTGAGAAATTTGTTGGTTATGTGGAATTATCTATATTGATTTAAAAAAAATTAAAAAAAAAATTGTTAAAGATCAACGGCAACGCGCAATGAGTGTTGCCAAAAATATCAACAGCAATGCGCAAAGAGTGTTGCTAAAAGTATCAACGGCAACGCGCAACGAGAGTTGCCAAAAGTATCAATTGCAACGAATATCAACGGCAATGCGCAATGAGTGTTGCCAAAAGTATCTACCGCAACATGAAAAGAACGTTGCTAAAGGTCTACCGCAACACTCAATGAATGTTGCCAAAAGTATCAACGGCAACGCACAATGAATGCTGCAAAAGCTCTACTACAACGCGCAGTGAACGTTGCCAAATGTCTACCGCAACTAATGAAGTTGTGAGAAATATGAATAATATATTTTTTGAAAATTTTATTATTTTTTCATTTGTCAACAATGTCATTTATTCAATAAGAATACTACGACCCTCATTCTATAACAAAAAACACATGTATTATAACCTTCAATCTATTGCATTTACATAGTTATATATAACTCATAATTACTAATTTTCATTAACATACTAACAATCTAAACTCTTTACTTACTAAAAGTCTTTCAAATAAAGCCTAAAACTTTCAATTTTTATTTTTTTATTTTTTTGTTGATTTATTTCAAATTATTTATTCTCACCAAACACAAACACAATTATATGAATACATTATCATAAAGGAAACAGTGAAGAAAGTCATCCGATTTATAATTTTTTTCATGAAACTTAAATTCTCCCTCTTAATTAAATATAAATATATTTTCATTATTAAGGAAGTTGTGGAAATATGAATAACATATTTTTTGAATTATATTTCTAATATTCTATTATTTTTTCATTTGTCAACAATGCCACTAATTCAGTTGAATATCTACGTCCCTCATTATTCTATAACCAAAATTACATACATTAAAATCTTCAATCTAATACATTTACATAGTTATATATAACTCTCAATTACTAATTTTCATTATTAAGTTTATAATTTCAAGAATCCTTAATATTCATGTATGTTTTTACACTAAAATAAATTCAACACAACATATACTATAACCCAATATAGCCCATTATAAATTCAAAATGGGTTAAAACTCTAGCCTCATATTTTGCTGAACTTTTTTGATAAATCATTTCTCTCAAATTTGAATTTTTAATAAATCAAATGGTTTTTTCCACAAATATAAATCATATGTTTTTTATGAAATCTAATCATATATGACGAAGATTGGTATAAAAATTTATAATATTTGTACATATTCCATTAAAACATATATGTCATATGGAAGTTCCAAAACTTAGTTTGAATTTTTATTGATGACGATGTGATATTTCTCATTATGACAAGTCGCAAAGATCAAATCTCAGACTTTACGAGTCTTGCGTAATAAAGTGTTTTAAATAGATATTATTAGTTTATCCTAAGTGGGATAGAAGGAAGAGAATTGCTGATTTCAAACAAAATGAATTCCTTCTGAGATGCTCGTTCTTCGGTGCATAAGAAGAAGATGATGATATAGAAGTAATTCAAAGGCATCAGTTTACTCGGTAAGAGGGGATGAGACTTTGAAATATTATTTTAATTATTGTAGATCAAGAAATATATAAATAATGTATATCTTGAAAACTTTTAGAAATTTTATACAAATTTTTCGAGATTTCACTAACAATTTTAATATTTTCTTTGATATTATCAATTACCTTTGAAAATAATATTAACACTTCAAAAATATTACGCGTATCATTGACCATATACATAAACGTGCAACATGCGAGCTTATTACTAGCAGCTATGAAAAGATGGTAATAAAGATAGAGATAAGAAATTGTTTAGCCTATGTCTTTACAGACCACAAAGTTTTGGCTGGGTGATCAAGTCTCTATTGGATAAAAGTTTTTTATTTAGCATGTGTTCGGGTAAAGGAATGTTTCTTGTTTATAAACATGTTTATAAACAATATAATTTTTCAAACCGCTTTTTAACCACACATTTTTCTCTCTCCAATTTTCAACCATTACTTTTTACTTCAAAATCATAAATAAACAAGTTTATAAACCAAACAGTGTTACCAAACGGAGCCTTACAAATAAAGAATGTGATATTTTCGAGATAAAATATGTGATTAAATAATGATTTGAAAAAATGTGTGTGATTAAAAAGTGAAATGAACAAATATGTCGTTTATAAATTTATTTATAATAATTTTTCCAAACGGAGGGCAAATAATCAAATAATAAAATCAAATTAAAAATGGACAAATGAGGGAATCTTTGAAGGGATGTGGTACAGATCATGCTTAGAAATGTTTGTTTTTATATAAATCCCCTCTACATAAAAAGAGACAATAAATATTACTATTCATCTTGAAACCTTTCATTTCACACCTGAATCCCCTAAAAGTTCTACATTCCGGTTCGGCAATAGTGAAGAAAAAATATCTGTGAAAACCACCGTCTCTTCGTACCTCTCTCTCTCTTCAAAACATATCTCCATCTCTCTCTCTCTCTCTCTCCCCAAAATCCACTGTATCTCCAATTTCCTGTTGGATATTGGTTAAGTATTGAAAATCGATTAGATTGACTTCGTGTCGACTTCCGCCAAATAGTCAAACCCGACTCAATCCGTTTAGGAAAATTAGTTTGCCACTTCGGATGAATGAGAAATTACGGAAAATGACAAAAATATGATCAAAATTTTTCCCATGCGATCGCACGGTTTTAATACCGTGTGATCACATGTCAAAACAATTAAATTTTTGTTTGGCGTAAAGCCGTGCGGTTGCACGGCTTATAAGTGTGCGATCGCACGTTTGTCCGGAAAAGGTGTGTCTTTTTGAAGAGTCGCAATGTTTGGAAGGGTTGCAGGGTTTGGCTCCCACCACTTTATCCACAACCTTTCATACTCTATAAAAAGGACCATTGGGGTGTCCCAAAAACACATCAATGATATGCAATATCACTATCACTCTCTTATCTCTTCCTAAATCAAATTCTTGCATTTTTGTTGCATTATTTTGATTTTTCTTCTTCATTTCATGATGAGAACCGAGAAACTCAAACCTCGATGCACATGTCCATGGGACCCATGACGAGATCCGACGTCGGAGATGTTCAAGATTCGAGACTAAACAATGTGAATAAATCAAGAAAAGAAGCCAAGAATCAAGTTGGAGTTAAAGATGAGAAGCTTGGAGTTTCAGCCAAGTTCGGTTGACCGAACTTTCTTCCGGTCGACTGATCTTCTGGAGAGGAATTTTTGATTCAGCATCAGTCACGTTTGGCTGAGTGACGGTCGACCGAAAGTCCCATTTCGGTCGACCTTGTGATCGACCGAAATAATTTTGATCGACCGAAACACCCCATTTTAGAAAAACGGGGTTTTTCTTGTAAATACCGAAATTGCATCTTTTACCCATTTTGTACATTATATACACATTTCTTTTCATTTGTAAAGATAAATTGGTGGTTCATTGTAATGCTCTTGAGAGCTTAGTCTAGAGAGACTCCTTTTGAGGTAATGTTAAACCTCCTTTGTTCTTGTATCTTCTTGGAAGTTAATCAACTTTGCTTGAGTATTGTTATTCTTATGTTGTTGTTTATTTTTCGCCACCTTGGAATTTGTTTGGTTGATACCCATTGGGCTAGGGTTTGTTAATCCTTGAATTTTGGGTTAGATTTAAACTTGGATTAAGGTGTTTATCCTTTATTTTACCACTTTAGCTTTCTTGGGTTTTGTATTAAATTGTTGTGGGAATTTTCGGTCAACCCACCGAAGGGGTTCGCATCATTATCTAACCCAAAATTTAAGGATTAACAAACCCTAACCCAATGGGTATCAACCAAACAAATTCCAAGATGGCGGAAAATAAACAACAACACAAGAATAACAATACTCAATCAAAGTTGATTAACTTCCAAGAAGATACAAGAACAAAGGAGGTTTAACCTTACCTCAAAAGGAGTCTCTCTAGACTAAGCTCTCAAGAGCATTACACTGAACCACCAAGTTATCTTTGCAAACGAAAAGAAATGTGTATATAATGTGCAAAATGGCTAAAAGATGCAATTTCAGTATTTACAAGAAAAACCCCATTTTTGTAAAATGGAGTGTTTCGGTCGACCGAACTTGTCAACCAAAATGGGACTTTCGGTCGACCGTTACTCAGCTGAACGCGACTGAGGCTGAATCAAAAATTCCTCTGCAGAATATCGGTCGACTGGAAGAAAGTTCGGTCGACCGAACTTCGCTGAAACTCCAAGCTTCTCATTTTTAGCTCCAACTTGATTCTTGGCTTCTTTTCTTGATTTATTCACATTGTTTAGCCTCGAATCTTGAACCTCTTCGACGTCGGATCTCGTCATGGGTCCCACGAACACGCGCATCGAGGTTTGACTTTCTCGGTTCTCATCATCCCCTCCCTCTTGGAAAGGATTCGACCTCGAATCTGGATTGATTGCACTAGTGTGAGATTCCTTGAACTTTGATCTTGAAACATTGCGGACCACAGGTTCATGTGATGAAGTTGGACCTTCGCGATTCTCATCATCTCCTCCATCTTGAAAGAGATTCGACCACGAATCGACACCTACAATAAAAAAAATAGAAAATTCAGACACAATAAATGTAACTGAAATTTCATACTCACCTGCAAAAATCAATTTGTAGGCGTTTCCAAGAACGTGAGAGGTGCTAACATCGCAGAGTAGCAATTTGGGTTTTTATTCGATCGGGAACCCGTTCTTTCTTCGAAAGGAACTATATCGAACCAGCCGGATCAAATACGGATCGCCTCCTATCATTGTTGGTGTTTGAATTGTAGTGCTCATCCTTCCTCTCAATTTGAGACTTGTTCCACTCATGAGGTTACTTAACCTCTTCCTCACTTTTCTTCCCACCCAAGTTACCTCTTTCATCATTAAACAAACACATCAAGTTCAAAAGAGCTAACGAGTTAAATTCATGAAGAATTTCAAAAGGAGAAAATGCAGTAGTAGAATGAACACTTTGATTATAAGCAAATCCAACAAAAGATTGACCTTGTTTCCCACTCTTTAGGCCAATCATAAGGTTAGTGCACAGGAATTGTGTTAAAACTTCATTAACCATCTTGGTTTGGAACGCGGTTTGGTAAGAAGAAATGGTTAAAGCTAGAAATTTGGTTCTAAACCTCCCCCCACAAATCTCCCAAAATGTGATTAATAAAATGTGCAATTATACTCAACAACATTCCCCTATGGATAACATGTAAATGCACTACCTCCTTAAAGAGAAGAATGGATACGTTAGTAGCATCACTGGATTCATGAAATGTAGCATTCTAATAATCCTACCAACATTCACAAAATTATCTTCATTCCCTTTCTTGGACCTAAGTAAACCCAACATAAAATTCATAGAATCAGTAATCCAAGGTTTACTCATGATGGACAAATATGTATGGAATTCTTGGGGCAAAAACTAGTTTAGCCATTTTGCAAGTTAGGCATTTATGACAAGTGCAAACATGTTCAATACCAATCTTCAAATTAGGCCAATAAAATTGATCACATAATACCCCTAGAACCCCGTTGATTTTAAATCGCCCCATCAAACGACCATCATGTGCCTCTCCCATTAGCAATTCGCATATGGCACTTTTAAAAAAAAAAAAAACTAGTTTCCCAAGACAAATAATCATCATGTTCATAGAATCTAGAAAAATCTCATGATTCATAGAAGTTAAACAATTTTGGGTTTTTAGCATGCATGCTCTTGACATGTTCAAGACAAGATGAGTTGGTTAAGGAGGTTAGAAGAAAAATCATTTCCAAGCCAAAATGTTTGGTTAGATCTCCCTTATAGACTTCCCAAACTAGCAATTCCCCATAAGACAAGTAGGCACATTGAACTTGTTTTCACAAAATAGGAAGTCATGCTTGTTTTCACAAAACAGGAAGCCACCATGCACATGAAGGTTATCAAGTATAACATTTTCACACTCCAACAAAATGTTTGCTAAGCTTCCATCGATGTCATACAATCCTCTAATGTATTCAAAACATAATAACCTTGCATTTAAAGACTTGTTAGGAGCATACCTCCTTGATGTGACGTCGGTTATTTCATTTTGTTTACCTCGGTTGTACTTGTCGTTGTAGGAAAATGTTTCCAAGAATTTCTTCCATAAGGCATGCTTTTGGAGTTCTTTGTTGCTTTGATAAGTTGGCCTCACAATTTCCTGTAACAAAGACATAACCAAACTAGGGAGGGAAGTGTTAGAGTATTCAAGAGTAAAGAACATTTTGGGGTGATCTTTGCTCTCAATTTTCTTGGTGACACTCTTCACATCATCTCTTTTTTCTGAGGTAGGAACCTCAACCCTCGACTTTTCTCTTACCTCTCCTTTTTCTGGAGTCGTGGCTCCAACCCTCATCGCCTCTCCTTTTTCTAGGGACGTGGCCCCAACTCTCTTATTTTCATTTTTGTTTTCTTTCTTTTTCTCCTTTTCTTCCTCCAACTCCTTCTTGAGTTTCACTTCCTCCAAACTCGAAGATAGGATCACAATCTTTTTTCCATCCATTTGGAAGCTACACCGGTTCCTTCTCCTATCAAGACTCGCATTTCACTCACATTGCCAAGGTTTTCCCAAAATTATGTGAGTATTATGTATTGGAACCACATCACATATCACTTGATCACTAGATGTTCCAATGTTGAAAGTAAGAAGAACTTGTTCACTTACTCTCACCTCCCCATCGTCACCCAACCCTTGCAATACATAGGGATTATGATGTTTCATAACCGGTAACGCCAATTTCTCCACCCTACTAGCACTCACCAAATTAGTGTGAATATCCCCATCTATCATGAGACTACATGGTTTATCACTCACTAGGCACCTAGTGTAGAAATTATCCTCCCCATGTTCCCACATCTCATTAGTATGGGCCAAAGATTGTGGTGGCCTAGAATTCATCTCCTTCACTACTCTCCTACTTCCACTACCGTTCCTCCTATGGAATGATGAAGTCTTCATTTGCTCAATATTAACCTTCTCATCCATCCCATCTCCACTCCTATTTACCCACTCTCTTCTTCTTCTATCCCTTCCCCAATCTTCTTTAACTTCTCCTTCATTATCATCCCTCCCATGGAATGATGGACTCTTTATTTTTGTTCTATCAATATTATCATCAATTCCATCTCCACTCCTATCTACCCATTCTCCTCTTTTCCTATACATGCACCCATTTTGTTCACCATCCCCTTCATCATCCCAAACATTCATTCTAATTTTCCTATTCAACTTCCCATTTGGTTTTCTACTTCCATCCTTATACACAATGTTCACAAATTTATCCCTCAACCTTCTCCTACCATCCCTATTTTCTTCACCCATACTAGTTGATGTACTCTCCCCTCTTGTTCCTAAATTTTCCAACTCACCCCCAATCTTCTCCATTTGTCTAGCCATGGTGGTTGAAAGATTTTTTAACAAGTATTTCAAATCTTGAGTTTGAGCATTGGAATTTGACATGGTGTGCAAGTGTGAGAGTGTTCTCACAAGAATAATTTTCACTCGTGTTTCACTCAATTTAGGCTTTTACCCTCTAATGAGCTCACCACTCTTGCCTTTTTCCACTCAAAATCTCCTTTCTCAAGTTCTCCAAGGAAGGTAATCAACTAAACCACAAGGTATAATTCTTGTGAAGTCAAGGAAATCACAAACAAAGGAAGAAGGAATTTATAACAAGTAGATACAAATAGCAAGTAGAATTTATGTGCTTGCTAAACTCAAAAGGAACAATATTTATGTAGGATAGGATACTAGGAACACAATTTAGCAATGTGATTGACAAACCATAAATAATAGACAAGGCATAGATGTAGAACAATAAGCACAAATAGTGTAAATTTTGAATGAGGCAATTTATCAAACACCTTGTACTCAATCTTTGAATAACCTTAAATGGATAAAATGTGGATATAGGATAAATCCCCAACAACCCAAATGTGACAAGAAATGAATGATCAACAATTACCCAATGTATGAAGCAAGTAATATATGGGATACAATGTTGATAACACAATCTCAATTATGGGAATTAGATAGCCACAAGTAATTAACAAGTTATGGGCATTGAATAATAAGGCATGAATGGGGTATTTTTCTATGGGACAATTTATCAAACACTTTGGATAATGTAGGAAAGTAAATGTTTGGCTAATAGAAACCCCAAAACAAATTCAACAATCAATAAATCCAATAGGTAATGATCAATAAATACTCATGGGCATACAAATTTTCTCCATTTTTTTTTCCACTTTTCGGAATTTTTTTTTTTTTTTTTTTTTTTTTACAATGAAAAGAACAACAAGAAGAAAGTAAATATATGTTTACCAAATTAGAGACAAGCTCTGATACCAAATGATGCGAACCCCTTCGGTGTGTTTACCGAAAATTTTCACAACAATTTAATACAAAACCCAAGAAAGCTAAAGTGGTAAAATAAAGGATAAACACCTTAACCCAAGTTTAAATCTAACCCAAGATTCAAGGATTAACAAACCCTAGCCCAATGGGTATCAACCAAACAAATTCCAAGGTAGCGAAAAATAAACAACAACACAAGAATGATAATACTCAAGCAAAGTTGATTAACTTCCAAGAAAATACAAGAATAAAAGAGGTTTAACCTTACCTCAAAAGGAGTCTCTCTAGACTAAGCTCTCAAGAGCATTACAATGAACCACCAAGTTATCTTTACAAATGAAAAGAAATGTGTATATAATGTACAAAATGGGTAAAAGATGCAATTTCGATATTTACAAGAAAAACCCCGTTTTTGTAAAACGGAGTGTTTCGGTCAACCGAACTGGTCGACCGAAATTATTTTGGTCGATCACAGGGTCGACCGAAATGGGACTTTTGGTCGACCGTCACTCCGTTAAACGCGACTAAGGCTGAATCAAAAATTCCTCCGCAGAAGATCGATCGACCGGAAGAAAGTTCGGTGGACCGAACTTGGCTGTAACCCCAAACTTCTCATTTTTTGCTCCAACTTGATTCTTGGCTTCTTTTCTTGATTTATTCACATTGTTTAGCCTCGACTCTTGAACCTCTTCGACGTCGGATCTCGTCATGGGTCCCGCGGACACGTGCATCGAGGTTTGACTTTCTCGGTTCTCATCATTTCATCTTGGAGTACATAAGCCGAAATTCTGGTTCGTTGTGCTTGTGTTTTGAAGTGCTACAAACATAAGTTGAAATTGTTGTATCTTGGGAGTCGATTGCCATAACTCGTTGGCACCATTGCGGGAAAAATTCGACTTAAGGACAAAGTGTTCAACACTTACCTCGACTTTGTCCTTTCTTCTTTCTTCTTGTTTCCGTGTCATTATTCCGTCCATTTGTCGGCACGAATTTCATATATATAATAGTCTATTTCTTTGGCATCACTATATACAAAATATTCCAACATCTCCCTCTCCAAAACATCTCTCTCCAACGCAAAGAGATCAATTTTTTACTCCCTCAACTGCTGCCGACCTGAATTGTAGTCACCCGTACCTTCGAAATCAGCTTCTCATCAACTGGAAACACTTATCTAGCTACCATCAACGATTCCAACTTCAGATCCGACCCCAGCCACATCTCATGCATCTACACTCAACTAGTAAATATAATAAGAATCTAAGCATGTGATGGAAATGTTGATAATATTAACACACATATATATTTGAACGAAAATGCCCTCTTGCCCATTGTGGGCAACATAAAAACTATCCACATTCAATGTAAAAGAGTTAAGTGTTTCTAATATTTAAAATTCGATACTTGACTTTTTTTTAGTGGATGTGAGCACTTGTTATGTTTCCCACGGTGGGTGGGCAATATAACAGGACTGTATATCTGAATTGAGTAATGTAGATGAATGGAGGGAAAAAATTTGAAGATTTAAACACATTAGTCCTTTGGTAAAGGCTAAAAATGTTTAATTCATGTCCTCTTTATTGGATCTCGTAGGCTTATACAGTCAGCGTGAACCAAATGAAAGTTGTTAACGGCTTAACGCATTTAATTTCAGTCAATTGAACCTTATAAACTATGTGGATCACTCCATATACTATATGTAGTTCCAATTAAATAAAGCTACTTTGTTTTCCAAAAAAATAATTGTAGACAATTCATGTCTTTACTATGTGGATGGAGGATTAGCCTTTGTTTGAGTCTCTTTAAGTTTTTCTCTTTTTTCTACATCATTCAATCTCAACCATCCATTAAAAGTCAAGCCTACAGTATTTGACTTTTCAACAAAATTCCAATAATTCATTCTCCTAAAAATTACTATTCATTTAAAAAAAATTCTTTTTAAATAATATCAAACACACACTTAATCTCCTCATATCGCATGATTAAGTCAAGTTCCTTGAATCCTACCAATGTTTTTCATTTGCTTTTCTGAAAGTTTAATTTAAATGGTGAAAGTAAAATGAGAATGAACAAAATATAGCATTCTCTAACTCATGGTCTAACGTTTCATCAATCAACTTTAGAATATAATACTCTGTTCTGTAACGCAATCATTACAATTTATAAACAACACAATTTCTCAAACCACTTTTTAACCACCCAAATTTTCTCTCTCCACTTTTTAACCACATATCTTACCTCAAAAACAAAAATAAAAAATAGTCTTTGTTTGGCAAACTTGTTTAACAAGAAGCTTTTTCTACACAATTCCCCACACAACTTTTTAACCACACATATTTTCTCTCTCCACTTTTCAACTACATATTTTATCTCGAAAACATAAAAAATCATGGTTTTTTTTAAAAATAAAAATAAATTAACAAACAGAGACATAAAAACTGCTACAGTGTTACCAAACACTCCATAAGAGATTGCATGTGGATTAGTTCTCCACACAATAATATAGTATTGTACTTTAGCAAATGGGAAATCTCGCCATTTTATTGTTCTAGACTTGGTTAAGCTTGCTTTGCTTATAAAAATCATTTATAATAATTAAATAAATTGGCTTGAACTATAAGGCTGCGTTTGATACTATAGCGACCCAGAATTTTTATGCAATAAATAATTATTTTAATATTTAGAAAATTGTGTCGCTACTATTTCATTTATTATTTTGAAGTTAACGCCGCGACGGATTCGTCTAGCCAAGTCAAGAAATATCGAATTTGTTCGATTTTAAATTAAATGTCCGAATTTCTAAAATTATATTATTTAAAGTATTATTTTCAAAAATCATTTTTAAATTCCAAATTTATTAAAAATGTCTCAATTTTCCTTATTCAAATTATTTCAATTCCAAATACGTAATTCAATTTTTATCTCAATATTTATTTATTTTCAAAATTTATTCCACGTTTTTCTCCTCCTTTCTTTTCTCTTTATTTATACAAAATCCATATTATATTGTAAACCAAATTATGATTATTCCGCATGATTCCCCTCCCCAAATTATAATGTTTTTCCACTTTTCTTAATACCTAACTATCCACCATCTCTTCCTCTATTTTTATACGTTCTTCATCATGCTCATCACATCCTACATAGATTCCTCCCACATGTTGTTTTTCTTTTTCCACCTTATTGCATCCATGTTATCTTCACTTTCTTTTTCCAACCCATAACTCACCATCCACATTCTTAATTCATAACCATTACAACACCCACGTTTTGCTCATCCTTTTCTTTTCTTTACACCAAACCACTCAATGAATTATTCCCCCTCCCCAAATTATTATGTCTCCCATTGATCATTTTCTATGATTTTATTTCCCTCACTTCTTCAATTTAAGTCTCCTTTTCCTTCCTCACAATCCCACAAATTCAGCCTTTTCTTTCAACACCAAATTTATTTGAATCACCAACTGTGAGCTCAAGCAACCATAACCATCAACCAATTTGCAATCAACCACAGTATTCATCATTTCATCATCGATCCAATATCGACCAACCATGTTCAGCATTCATCAGAACACTACAATACACAAATCAATTTGCACCTCACCATAGCCAGGATCCCTTATCAACTCCACAAATCACTACTGCCCGACTGCCATAGCCAAGACCTCAACCTCAACCTCAACACCACCCTCTGCATTCATCATCACCAATTTTCATCAAACTCCATTTTCCAAGCCATCACCTCCATGCCCCAACTCCATTTCAGCCACCTCCAACTCACAGTCCGAACCACCACAATGCAATCCGGCCAACTGCCTGCGCAACCATACCACCTCCACACGCAAGATCACACAAACTAGCTCAAGTCCACCCCTGCCCCACACCAAATTTGAATCCCCAATTTGCAACTAACCGAACCTCCATCGACGCCACTGCCCAACTTCAATCGCAAATCAGAACAACTCCTAAAACAACCCAAAACTCAGGAATAGATGAAGCCCAGAAACTAACCTTCATCCTTGATCCATTTCGACCAGAGTTCCATCGGAAAACCTCGCAGCTCCAAATCCTCACCCAAAACCAAAATCAAAACCAAGAATCAATAGAGCCAGTTACTTACCTCAATCGCCGCTCCCTTCGCCGGAATTTCAGACCCAAATCGCAACCCTAAATCTGAATCCAAGCCTCGTTTTATCTCTGATTTCGCACTCAATCCGCTCAAAAACCTTAACCACTCTCTGACCACTTCTTGCCGATAACCGCGACGACATTGCGCCGGTAAACCGCCGGCTATAGCACAGTTTTCCTAAAAATATCCCTCAGCTCGCGACTGTCGCCGATCGCCTTTCTCCCTCTCTGTCTCTATCTTATTCAGAAGCAAGAAAGAAATATATATTTTATTTAAAAAGTTTTCTTAAATTGCATTCTGGTCCCTCCACTTTTTAAAGTTATTCAATTCAGTTCCTTTTAGTTTTAAACTTATCAAAATCAGCCCCCAAGTTTTAAAATGAGTTTTAATCAGGCCTTTCATTTTAAAAATCTGATCAATTCAGTCCCTGCTGATTTACTTTATTTGATTTTAAGCCCAAGTTTCAAAGTATTCATTTTAGTCCCTCAACTATCAAAAGTATCTATTTTAGTCCCTCAACTTTCAAAACATCAATTTTAGTCCTCAAATTATAATTTATCATTTTGAACTATATATTCGATAGACTAAAGTGACTTATTGGCTAAGACGAAGCGTACGGAGAATTCAAAGAAATTGAAGTCATTCCCGCTCAACTTTGCACTCGTCGGATTTGAGGTAGACTCGCACTTATTAATTGATTTAAATTATGATTTCATATGAATGTCATGTGACTTGTGAAAGTCAATTTTTAAGAAAAACAAGTATGTTTTTTATGAAAGGTAAATATACCTTATGTTGTTATGAAAAGTAAGTATGTTTTTATGAAAAGAAAATATACTTTATGTTTTTACGAAAAGTAAGTATACCCTATGCTTCACGAAAATGTTTTTTTGGATCATTGCTATGAAATCAATCTACCAAGATTGTTTTGGGTCCCATATGATAAGTTATGATATGTTAAGGGGACCGGAGTTTTAGTAGCGCTACACATAAGAATTCTTGCCACCTAAGTTCGGTAACATTCTTGTGTCTCCTATGTTTATGAGGATTTGCCACGAAGTTCGGTAAAATTCCTATGTTTCCATATGTTTATGAGGATTTGCCACCTAAGTTCGGTAAAATTCCTGTCGCATATGTTTATGAGGATTTCGATCCTATCTTATGTTATGATGCAATTGATCCCTATGAATTTCAGAAAATTATGCTTGGTATACTTACTACATAAGAATTCTTACCACCTAAGTTCGGTAAAATTCTTATGTTTATGAGGATTTCGATTTTATCCTATGTTATGATGAAAACTTACTGTTATTATGATTTTACTGCATAAGAATTCTTGCCACCTAAGTTCGGTAAAGTTCTTGTGTCTATTTATGTTTATGAGGATTTCAATCCTATCTTATGTTATGCTTTCAAAAGAAATTATGCTTGGCATAATTAAAATGTTTTTATAAGTATATGGTTTTCAAAGAGCTGTTTTCAAAGAGCTATTTTCAAAGAGCCTATGATTTGCAAAATATGTCCCGTGCTGTAATGCACAATATGAGTTTTATCAAGAGCCGTTTTATAAAGAAGCTCTATCAATGCCCGTTTTATAAAGAGCCGGGATTTATGTGTTTAATCATCTTATAAATTAAATTAATTTGCGATGAGTCTACTGAGTATTTCCCCCATGAAATACTCACCCTACTTTTTAACAGTTTTGCAGATTGCGGAGACGGTGGCGAGCGATGAATGATGGTGGCAATAATCGTTAAACGGTTGAAAGTTTGACGTTAATGATTTCCGTATTTTTCCAAACAATCGAATAATTTAGAGAAGTTCATTTATTTGAGAAATTATGACATTGTCAATTTCTTTACAAAATTAATGGTTCGATTTACTATTTCAAATGGTTTCATAAATGTTTCAATTTTATCGGCCATTACAGTATATTTAATGTTGCCAAAAATGAATTTCAATTATTTCTTCCGCAAAAATATTATTCGAAAAAAATTTAGACAGAAAATGACGTAGTGAATCGGGTATACGGAACTCGGGGCGCTACAGATACGCAATGTTTTCGATGAAAAATATAAATTTTCACGTAATTTTTCAACTTTGCGCTGTTTGGTTACCTAAGTTTTTCATGAAATTCATTTTCCTACTTGTCTCAAAATCTGGTATTTTCCTTGTTTTGGATGAATTCATTTTCCAAAGGGGAGGAGGTTTTATTTTTCATGAAAAATCTTATATCATTTTCGTCATGTTTGATCATTTTTGTTATTGTTAATTGATTTATTTTTTTCAAAAATTAACATTATTATTATCAAGTACAAATGTGTGAAAAGAAAAAAAAAATTATTAAAATAGCTAAATTTTGCTTTATTTTTAATAGAAAATAATGTCAATCAAACAACAAAAGTTGAAATATTTTTCACTTTTTCCACCTAGGAGCCTCCGTTTGGTAACACTGTTTGGTTTATAAACTTGTTTATTTATGATTTTGAGGTAAAAAGTAATTGTTGAAAATTGGAGAGAAAAAATGTGTGCTTAAAAAGTGGTTTAGAAAATTGTATTGTTTATAAACATATGTATAAAAAAAGATTTTTTAACCAAACGGATGCTCAATCAAACACATTAAACTTTCAATTCCCAGAAATTCAATTTCTTTCCACCCAAATTTCACCATCGCTATCAAAAGCAGCATAAGTTATGGTTCCATTTAATAGCGAGTATGAAATTAGGATGAAAATGAAATGAATTACAGGGAATTAAATTTTTCTTAGGAATTGAAAGTTTAATATGTTTAATTGGTTTAGTTTTTTATGTGAAAAAGTGAGAAATTTTTCAAGTTTTGTTATTTGATTGACATTATTTTTTATAACAAATAAAGTAAAACTTAGCTATTTTAATAAAAAAAAAATATTTTTAATTTTTCACACATTTATACTTGATAATAATAATGTAAATTTTCTAGCAAAAAAAAGTCAATTAACAATAACCAAAAAAGATTAAAGGTGACGAAAATGATTTGCCACCCAAGGTGGCAAACCAATTCTCACCAAAGTGTAAAAAATTTGTTTGCCTTAAAACCAAGAACTTCACAACGTTTTCTTTTACTCCAATAACTTCAGCATGAAGAAAATATGAATATTTGTGGTAATTGCATTCCCTTCTAGCATCAAAACTTCTAATAATCGGGCGACCAAATATAAAGTGATTAAAAGGAAAAAGAAAATTATGAAATATACATTAAAAAAATATGTGATTTGAGATTATTCAAATAGAGAAGTTGTCGTGTTTTGTTTTGTTTTGTTTTGTTTTTTTTTTATGGAAGATCTCAGCCAACTTTGCAATTTATAAATAATGGACAAGGTAAACAAGAAGCAAAAATTCTGCAACCAATAAAAGAACAAAGTCTTGAACCATCCTGAACACATGATTAAGTAATTATGCTGCTTTAGCCTCTTCATTTTTGCATTGTACTTTGGGGAGTATGGAAACATAAAAGGTTCTTCCAGCCAATTTAATGCATGGACATGGAATAAGACATCCCTCTCCTAAATACAGACCCACAGGATATCATCTCATGTTATATGTTATGATATAAAAACAAGAATAGCAACAAAAAAAAAGAATATGTGCATAGATTTAACGCGGGAAAGAAAAACCAACGAGCAAAGGAGGAATACTTCATTATACAAAAATATGATACTACAATAGATTGTATCTTGATAATTCCTATTTATAACAAAATAGGGACCCTAAATCACATATGGACCGAAATTAGGACAAGTCCATACTACGGGGGCAATTTAGTTTCACAAAAAAGTTGCACCGCAAACTTTTCGGGCGGGCCAAACAAAATTCGGGTCATCATTCTCTAACAATCTCCGCCTTCACATGAATTTCAATACAAACAAATAATTCTCCACCTCTTCCATAAAATCCCTAAAGACAGATTCAACAACAAATACCTACCACGTCCAAGCAATGCTCAAACTTGGCTACAAGGAGTGTCTTGGTCATCATATCAGTAGGATTATTTTGGGTACCAACTTTGCTCACAACAATATCACTATGAGCAATAAAATCACGTATAAAATGATACCGCATATCATTGTGCTTTGTCCTCTTATGAAACATTTGATCTTTTATGAGAAAATATAGCATTATGACTATCACAAAAGACTGTGGTAATCTGTAAGTTTTCACTAAATTCACCAAATAATCCCTTCAACCAAATAACTTCCTTACAAGCCTCTGTAATTGTCATATACTCTGCCCCAACAATAAACTTTCCAACTGATAGTATTAGACGAGATAACTCGTTGGTTTTATTAAGTACCTACTTTTGTTACTCTAGAACTCACTGATTTCACCTTGATCAGACTCAGTCGTCGTGCTTCCATCGTACCACTGGAAAAAAATCCACACCAGAAGTACAATTGTAGAAGAGTTTACACACGTTCTTCGTCCTAACCTACAATTCTGCATATTTTATGGTTCTTATCCATAGATGAAAATCATGTTAAACAAACACAAAATTCATTTCAAATATCATGTTCAACCACCTGAAACATTAAGTCCACAACTTCAGTTATAAACGTGATTATATAATATATCTTTACCAATGTTCACGATCCCAATCAAATTAGTAAATGGAAAAAAATCTCAAATTTTTTTAGCTTGTTCCCATCTTCTCATGTAGTAAGTTGAAGAGATTCTACCCACATTAATAATTACTGTGCATATTAGTGTAAATCAAGAATTCGTTTCACTGCATGCAAACGTGATAGTTTCACATATTTCTTCGGTAAATAAAAAAATTTAGCAACAATATTATTGAAACAAACGTTCAACCTCTTCAAAAACAACATTATTTGAAAACCATTTTAGACAAACATATAAAAAAAAATTTCAATCGAAATCAGTCCATCTTTAGACCATAAATATCAATAACACTAATTCGGAAGGTTCTACAATACATTCTCCAAATCTAGTTCGATTCTACATCTAAACTCAATTTCATGAACTCTAATACCGAAATCTGATTTCTAATGTTGAATTACAAAATCCCTAATTTCATAAATACAACTTGATGTGTATATAATACAAAAAATTACTAAAGTTTTACCTTAATGCAGTAAGAAGAAGTCCCCTAAAGTCGTCTAATGAAGATCTGAAGAAAATACTCGATGTGAATCCTCGTATGTACCTCTATAGATGAGAGACGAGTAAATCATGCTATTTCTACCTTAGTAATCCATTGGTAGAATTGAAAATCAAGCAGAGTGCACCGGAGTCGCCAAATGGTTTTCCTTGCTCTGTCACCACATTCAATTAAAAAGGAGTCTAAATGTTTTTTAGATTTTAGGGAAGATTATGGTGATTTCGTAATAGGAATAATTAGATCCAATACTATTTCTACCCTCTTTAGATAAATGTTAACTTTTAAAATAATTAGATCCAATACTATTTCTACCCTCTTTAGATAAATGCCAACTTCTAATACTATTTATAAATTTACGTGATTTTTTAAAAAATCTCTCTCTCTCTCTCTCTCTCCCCCCTCTGTAATAAATGCGGAAATCTATCTTTCACAATTTTCAAATTTTGGGACTCCATTTTTCGCACAATTCTAAATGAAGCAAATATACACTTCCATATACTCACCCATTACGATAGTTATTGCCCAAATCAAGCATAGGGTTTTTCAAAGAAGTTCCAATTCTGAAACCACTGCTTCAATTAGTCTGTTTCGCCGACTATATCATATCTAAAATTCCATTCCATGCGAAATTAGAAATTGATACCGGAATCATGGTTTGTACTCGAGCCTCACCCGTTAAAGCAAATCGTTGGAGTGGACAAACTGATCAAACACCTGCAGTGCGACACCGTCAGAACCTCATACCGCTGTGATGAAAAAATCTGGCCAATTAAAGAAGCGGTCTTCCAGTAAGAAGAATCTGAAGCAACTCCCTGTCATTCTTCCGAGAGTATGTTATTTCCACTAGTATATTATTATTTTTCTTCAACCTTATGAATTACTCAGTGGGAATGAATTTATATATTTAGGGATAGATTATGTTAATGATAATATGCAAATTTAGTCATCTTGGCCACTTTTCTTTCAATTTGTAATCATTGAAATTCTTGATTTATGTTTATGGTGCGATGTATTAGTTAGATTTTAGTGAACGAATGGTAATATTCTAGTGCTCTGTCTTGCGATTAAGGTTGATGGCAAATTTTAATGATGGTTACTACGGTGCACAGTAGCCGTTATATCATCTATTAGATTTTGATGGCAAGTTTCAAATCTTATTAAAGTAGTTTCTAGTAGCTTTTTATAAGAATAATATTGTCATGCTCTTTATATCTTGATTAAATGTGGACGTCAAGTTTTAAACGCTATTTGAATAGTGTCTAATAGCCTTTTATATCCTCTATTCACATCATGTAAGGTGACAACTAGTAATTTAAGGAATATTACAGATCATTACAATAAGTGTACTATGGACTTTTTTAACATTACAAACCATTAAAAAGTGAAGGTTTAATGGTAATCTGGGAGTTTGTATCAACGGGTAATATTAAACATGATTGGAATAGTGTTAAACATGGTTGGAATAGTGTCCAATAGTCGGTTCTATATCCCATATGCACATCATGCAATGTGACAACTAGTAATTTAAGGAACATTATAGATTATTACACTGGACGTAATATAGATGTTCTTCACATTACAGACTATTACATCATTTGCAATATATATATAATAGTTTCTATTACCTTTCTAAACTGTATGGAACCGATTGGTGGTGATCTAGTATTATAAAGAATGTTACAGATCATTATAGTAGATGTAATATGACTAAACATATTCCATGTTTTATTTTTGTAATCATAATTAGTTAATTAGATTAGTAGGCAGATCCAGAGACTTCGCTTCATATTAATTTTATTACATATCATTTTGATTAACAATCTTGCCCGATCAGTGAGAAATACATTTTTAATTGATTGTTATTACAGGAATGGGACCTCATCCTCCCACGCGAATATTGGTTCCACACCAGCATTGTGATGGACACCATAGATAATGTGATATTTAACCTGAATGCCAAGCTGAATAAATCTCAAAAGGACCTATTTAGATATACCTGCTTTGGAAGAGTTATAGCTATGAATTGAATACTCTTTCAACTTCAACTCATTCACAAAGTATTGTTGAGGGAACTACGACAACCGAACCCCAACGAAATGTGGTTCGACATTGGCAGTAGCCGAGTCAGATTTGGACTGGAAGAGTTTTGCCTAATTACGGGGTTGAGGTGTATTGGTAGCACCGATAAATCTATATTCCAAGCTAGATCGTGCAGAATAAGGGATCAGTACTTCCCAAATATTGAAAGAATATCCATAGAAGATGTCACGCACAAGTTTTTAGATTTGGAGGAGGGAGTCCTAGATGATGATGTAGTTGATCTTGGTGTTCTATATTTGATATTGACATTCTTATTTACAACCTAAGCACACAAGAATGTAGACGATGAGTTGATGATAATGGTTGATTCTAGTAATGGGGAATTGTATCCTTGGGGTTTGGATCTGTATAGGTATACAATGAAGTCATTGAAGTCTGTGATGACTTCAAGACTCGAGAAAGTGACAAAGGGAAAGAAGGTATCACCACAGTATAGGATGAATAAGTTCATGTTGGCCCTTCAGATATGGATTTATGAGACAGTGCCGAATTTAAATGGTAAATTATGCGAGAAGAAAGAAACCAGATTCCCTCGGATCCTGAATTGGGCTGCATCTGTCCACCTGAATTCAGGCAACCTTTCCATGGATACATTCGATGCAAATGAGGTACATATATTCTACATTTTTATGAAGTCTTGTTTCTTAACATAAATTAAGAAATAGCACTAGTGTAATGATTATATATGTGTTCAATTTACAGATGGAAGTGATGATTATAGAGCCTACGGACGAGGAGTTGGCACAAGACTGCTGTAAAGATGTATTTCCAGGTGCGCGAAATGATGACTGTAAAAAGGAAGATGATATGATTCATAAATGCCCTCCACCTCAATCCTTCAATGCGAAGATAACTTCATCATCTCATGAAAATATTGTGAATGCCCCTGGCACATCTAGCATGAGTAAACCACGTGAAAAACAGGTATCCAAGCATCAATGTAACGTAATATATTTTATATTATTTTAGATGACAAGCAAAATAGAATATATGTTACTTATAATTACTTTCAACTTGCATATGACATCAGGAGTACATGGAGTCAACAGTTGAGTTAAGGAATCGTTTAACTATTCTTGAAGCGAAGATGAAAGAAATCGAGAACAAACAGATTGTTCAGATGGATGATATTGTAACGAAATAGGGCATATTGTCTAATGCGCAGACTAAATTGAAAATGGAGCTTTCATCAATGACAAAGGAATTCTCATCAATGATCAATGAACTGATTGGTTTTATATCAACCAACAAGTGTGCGAGGTGTCAAATGAATGTGCAGTCCCACATGATGAGGTAATATCAATCCAGTTATATTATTTTATAACATTTTAAAAAATCAGACACACGGCATATACATGATAAAGTGAGATCTGTTGACGAAGAGCAAGTCACACCAAAGCCAACTAGTCTTGGTGATTAAACAATTCAAAAGCTGGACGAGACATTTAACCCAATGTTGGATGGTGAGGATGAACTTCCTACATTTAGTCTTGGCATTTCTTCTGATCAACCCCTAAGTGGCACTGATCAAGATGATGATTTTTTCTTCAGAAGAGGTCCTTACAGTCTTGGTTGAACAGGAAATGCTACCAACTAAGATATTTAAGATGTCTGCTACAGCATGAATAACAGATTGGTGTAGAAGATATACGTCCATTAAACATTGAAGTAGGGGAACACGAGATATATAATTCCATTTTTATTGGAAATAAATATACTAATTTTTCCAATTAATAAGGTGTATGTAACACTCATTAATATTAGAATGAATTGTCTCATTTGCTCAACAAAACGTAGATGGAAGATAATAATGATTTTGATCAGGCAACACAGGACGTGTGCACAACTCCTGGACATATTGATGAGTTGGCTACCAAGGTAACCAACTGCATATTACATGACACGTAAGTTCATTTTTTACATGAATTTTTCAATTACACACAGGATGAAAAAAAGAGTGGCGATGAGGTACCAGTGTTAACGAAAGACCTCCATGATCATAAACAAGATCAAGTCATTGAGGTAACGTGTAATAATTTTTCACACAATTATAATGGTCTTTGTAATTTGAATGCGACCTATTTGTAAGATAAAATGTACATAGCTTGCATATGAATCCCAGGAGAATGTTGTCGAAGGTGATATCATTGAAGACTTTGACAAACCAGAGGTGCCTTTGAAGAGGAAAGTGAAGGTCTCACGCTACAATCAGTCATCATTCATATACAATTCGGCCACTACAATTGAACGACCAATAGAATTACATGACAGCCATTCAACTTTCGCTCTGGGTTTGGAAAGGCCAATCGACGAGGACATAGACCAGTTTCGCAAATGGTTTAACATTAGTTACAAGAGCAGCAATGTGTAATGTCAAATAACCTTAAACACTCATGTCAATTTTCATGTCCATGTGTTTAGATTGATATGAAGTGTTATTCATACCATATTATCGATCTATCTGCAGAATGAAGAAGTTCACCAACATGAAGATTAATCCACCATTGGATCTGGGATTCATGGAATCCGATGAAAAATTTTGGTTGGTGGTTCTAGATGTATGAGTCGGAGAACAACCTTGATGACACGGTATAGAATTTCCTTTAAAATAAATTAAATTCCAGTACATTACAGCAACATTGAAATGGTAAAATGTATAATGCAGCATATCAATGTGTGCTTCTACCACCTGAGAAAGATGACAAAGGACTTATCATACAAGTCTACTACTACTAATCTGTGCTTTTCTGTCAAGATAAGAGGTATATACCCTGCATGGCTGAAGGATAACTCTATCATTGTTGACCACACATCACTTATCGACTACACAATTGGTCACCGTATGCCATGCAATACCCCATGGTCGTAGGTCGACTTTGTTTTAATCCCTTTGATGATGTCCAATCACAAACACTGGCTCCTTGCTGAATTCGATATCAAAGAGAGATATCTCCATGTCTATAACTCAATGTGATGTAAAATTAATGATGAAGTTGTCCGGAAAGATTTAAGACCATTTGCTGATATCATTCCATATCTAATGTTCTACAATGGGACGTGCCGCAAAGTAATGAAGGTGGTCAGACAAAGTTTGACCCACTCAATATTAATGTAGTGGACAATATGCCACAAAAGGACAACGGTTTCTAGCTTGAAAGCTTATTTATTTGAAATTTTTAATTCACTACAATGGCAATGAAATGATCTTGTAATTTGAAACAGTTATTATTATTACATGAGATGGAAAGAAGTTGCACAATTGTTAGCTATTGTAACTTTGTTGTAATATTATAGATACGACTGTGGGGTATTTGTCATAAAATATGCCGAGTTCCTGATGATAAGTGTAATTTATACACTTATTTGTATATCTAAATTAGAATAATTTGTTGTCGTTTTAGAATAGAGTCTATATAATTGTTTAATATTTGTTTACATTGCAGAATATATCCCAGAATCACGTGAATTTTATAATTGAATGGAATAAAGACAATTTGGATGATAAATGAAGCGAAAATGAACAAATGGATGAAGAAGTTGGCAACCGGGATATAAAAGAAAGGCAAAGTGCTTGCAATCAAAGTTGGAGTGCTTAATTGAAGATGGATTGAAGTTGGAAGAATGATTTGAAGAGATTTGAAGAGATTTGAAAGTATGGGGATTGAATTGCAATAATTGAAATTTGAAGGACCGGAGGTGCAAATAAAAGACAGAGACCTACTTGTACACTTTTGAAAGATGAAAGTACGCTGGAAATTTTTGTATTGCGCGCCCACCAGATACAAGAGGCGTGGTCACATGATAAACGTAAAACAGAACCTGTTTTGAGATAACTGTGCGGCCACCCGACTTTGACCTGTGCAGCCCCATGCACGATTTCTTGTACCAAAAGCCTAGGTTTCTTCAACAATCTATAAATACCACTTCTCATGCACGAATTAGGGGACCTTTGCAGAGCTTAAAACATCATAACCTCGCGTTCTTAATATCAAATTTTTGG
The DNA here is from genome assembly GCA_963555705.1 of Ligustrum vulgare. NCBI lineage: Eukaryota > Viridiplantae > Streptophyta > Magnoliopsida > Lamiales > Oleaceae > Ligustrum > Ligustrum vulgare. The sequence continues at coordinate 20,726,501 of OY743173.1, read as the reverse complement.
GAGGAAATTGAAAGGAAAGGGAGAGGATTGAAGATTATCAACGTGGAAGAATTCCTTGGTCCAAGAGTTTCTTTTCTCTTTGTTAATCTGATATGCTCAACTTGTTTATATTTTATTATTGTGCTTTTAATTATTTTTTGATGAGTAGTTAAATTATTAGTTGGGATATTCGATGTAGCTTAAGTTTTATGCTATTGACTTCATGAATAGAGTTTTACATATATTTTGCATGTGTTGATTTTATCTTTTTATTTAATGCATGAATGAATTGATCACTTGTTCACGATGTCATGAGTGTTTTCATAATCCAAGAGGTGGGCTAACACTTAGATCTAGGGATAAAATTTGGTAATTGGACGAACGATAGAGATATACATTCGTTATTATTGCAATCGTTATATGAATTCTTACATTCCATGCACTTAGTCATTACTGTCAGCTGTTTGTTAACATGATCAACTAACTAGGTAGAGTTTGTTTAAACCCGAGAGGAGAATTTCATATGCAAACGTGAATTCGGTCGAGCACATAGATATGAGTAAAACTTGATGATTGAAATTAATAGTATTGATTTATGTGAAATTGAGTGTCCCGACATCGTTAAACATCACTTATTAGATTCAACAATGTTTGAATTCATTACATTATACCTGTTTCGTCTCATATGCGCCCGTGACCATGTTTCGAACTCCTCATCTTTTTCCCGTTTCAAAAAAGTATATTAGACCATATCAAATGACATTCTTATGTAATACATGCAACAAAATTTTTAATAATACCAGGTAGGAACGAATCTTCTTATTGATCATGTCTAATTGACTCATTTTATAATTGAATTCGGATGTTGTATATGCACGTGCAGCTGCATTGTATGGTGTTGTGATATTGTGCCCAGGATTTCTGTACTTCTTGGTTACATTACCCAATACATGGAAGCAACACAAACCATAGAAAGCATCCGGGTAAACTATTGCAATTGCATTCTTAATGCTACGACACCCATCCGAAACAATGCACAAATCATTGCGTTCTCCATATGCCTCTCTTAGCAAACGAAAGAACCATTCCCATGATTTATTATTCTCTAAATCTCCAACACCGCTAACAAGTACAAGTATGGCATTATTTGCATCTTGTATGCAAGCGGTGAACAATGTGCTGCCATACTGACCTTTCAAGTACGTTCCGTCAACAACAATAACATGTTTGCATTTATGCCACCTTGTCATTGAAGCACCCATTGCGATGAAAACATATTTGAACTCGTCATTAGCATTTGTTTCAATTCTAATGTATCCAGATTCTTATCACTTAACCTCTCAAATATGCAAGAAAAATTTGCATAGGACTCTACGGGGTCACCCATTATCTCATTAAATGCATGCTCTTTTGCCCTCCAAGTCTTCTTGTAACTTAGTGTAATACCGTGATCAACTAACATGTCATGCATGATGTCTGTTGGCTTGTAGTTTGCCTTGCACGATGTGAATTTGTTCTTTATCACCTCAGCAACAATGGCACTTGTAATTTGACGATGATCACCTAACATAGCATCTACTCTACAAGTGTGTTCTGCAGGTATTTTCCTTATCTTGAACATGTTTGTCTTGCCAACATTTGAAGCCCTGAATGTCCAAACACAAACAGGATCCAAACACTCTAGAATGTACTCCGTCTTGTTAGACCGCTTCACCTTGAATTGGAACCTATTATGATGGCGTACAATTTCATAGCCTTCATAAGTACATTCTTATCTAGAAAAACTTGTCCTCGATCAATATTACTGCTCTTCATACTTGTAATCACATTCACATCTTTCTGTAATGTTTTTTGTGTCGCACTCTTAGCCATATCACACAATACTGAAGATACATCATCCAACGACGACTTTTCTGATGTTGTAATCTACGTAGGTGTAATGCTCCCATGAACTTGAAGTTGAAGCGATGACGTAATATCTGAAATTGCATTATGTTTGTTGGATAAAATAAATTCATTTTTTTTATCACAAATAACATCAACATCATCGTTACCATTTATAAGAACCAAATCGATGCACAATGGGAAGCTTGTCAAGTTTGAATATTTCCTTTTTAACTCCAAATAAAATGCAACACCCTCATCATCCAATATTTTCATTGGAGCCATAATTTTGTCCACTTGATACCACAGCCTTGCTTTAGTAATTGTACAATTCAACATTAAGCGATCAACAATCTTATGCTTTAGGGAAGTGAATGTAATATCCAAGGAAACTATCAAATTCGCGACCCCTTTTCCCGTGTATTCATGTAGATCATTCCACGCCCCACCATAATTAATGAATACATTGATGGAGTCCATATCTGAAAAAATGACCAGTTTGTTTTACATGGAATTTAGGTGGTATAATCAAGTGCTAGTTTTAAATTACAATTGAAGCAATATTCAAAAAATTCCTAGAGGTTACACTAAATGTAATATAACAAGGATCACTGGCACTGGTACTGTAATATTACATCCAGTAATGCTACCTTAACCTTTAAGTATTCACGAGGCAAAATTACATAGCATAACATGCTATATACTTAAATTAAAACCGCATGTTATCTAACATACCTCGTTCTGGTATTACATTCAATGTAATTTTTTTAGAAATACCAAGCATTTGAATGGAAGGTTTTGTTAGGTAGAATGGTAGCATTGGCTCTGTAATATTACATCTAGCGATACTACCTTACCCTCTACGTAATTACCAGGCAACTTTGCATGATATTACAAGCAATATAATTGAATTACAACCACCTGTAATATAACATACCTCGACCTTGTGTTAGATGCAATTTAATCGGTAAAATAATATGCCACCTTCTGAATTACATTTAATGTAATGTTTTTAGAAATAGTAAGTAATTGCATGGAAAGTATTATTTCGATGAATAGAAACACATACACTATGCATTACATCCGTTGTCATATTACATCCAGTTGTACTATATAACACTGTAATGAACATAAGGTAAAATCACGTGAACATTAACCTTTTCATGAATTTAATTTCACTTGATATAATATTACAAGCTCTGTATTATGAAAAATACACAGTCATTTTGTTATGTATTACACACTGTAATGACAACATGCAATACAAAGTTAGATGACACTGTAAGGAATCATGAGGTAAAATCACATGAACTGTAACCTTTTAATGAGTTTAATTTCACTTGATATAATATTACAAGCTTTGTAATATGAAAAAAACACAGTCATTTTGTCATGTATTACACATTGTAATGACAACATGCTATACAAAGTTAAATGACATGTAATATTATGAGCAGCATTGTCAGACATGAAAAATGGAATGAATTTTTTCATATTACACAACAATACCTTGTAATCCAATTGAAGGTGTTGTTTTTCAATTATCTCTGTAACTGTAATGCTTTTCGAAGATGAGAAAGAAGAGATTACAGTAAATGAATCCGTAAACTGCTGCAAATAAAACCCGGATTGATGAAGAATATCAATGCCGGAATATTGTGGAAAAGGAATGCCAGAATACTGTGTAAAAGGAATGTCGGGAAAAAAATTACAGAAAATAGACGTCATAATTCTCTGATTTCTTGAAGTTCCGGCGATACTCGTCAACTGTTGACGGTGTGAGAGCAGATCCTGTCGATGAAGTCTGATAATGACAGGGAACGTGTGGCTGAAATTTTGGGATTTTTGGGAATTATCTAATTTAATTACCTACAGAAAAGGTAACAACTTTCCTAAATATAAGGAATTTATTTTTAATGATGTCAATAAAAAAAAAAAAAACATTACATTCTCTCTAATGAAAATTTGGTATTTTTCTAAAATTATGATATGAAATTCAGTAATATTACGAATAGTTTCAAAACCTGGTATTTTTCAATTACAGGAGGTTACATCTAGGTAGTTACGTAATTTACCCTTCGTAATATCGCAATCACTTAAAGACAATTTCGATACTTTGAATTTCGTCAATAAGCCTCCTTTATTAACACGTTTTCCAAAATCACTTTCAACTAAATATTTTAATTCGAAAGCATCACATTATTTACTTATAAACAAAAAACTTTTATCAAACATGTATGTTTAGGGTCTATTTGTTAACTTTTTTGTGTTTGAAAACTTTTTTTTTTATGTTTTCTAGGTATTGTATGTAGTTAAAAAGTGTAGAGAGAAAATATATGTAGTTAAAAAATAATTTGGGAAATTATGTAAAAAAAAATGTTTAAAAACATGTAGAAACACTTTTACCAAACATAGGCTAAGTTATTTGTAGAATCTGTTTGAACATGTATTATTATTTTTGTTACTTTTAAAGGATCAAGGTAGAGATGACAAAAAACCCAACTTAAGAAGCGAGTTTGGGAAGGGATGGAAAAAACTCGAGCGGGTCATGAAGTGAATTTGATCACCCTGCCACGAATACATCCTAATCTGCCCCGACTGTTTATTCGGACAAAAAAATATGGGAAAAAATGAAGAAAAAAATTAAAAAAATTTAAACGTGGCTATAAATAGGGTGACAATGTTGTTCGCCCCAAAATTGATATACCGCGAGACAAATTTGAATATTTTTAGTCTCCGTTTGACAAACGATTTAAAAACATATTTTTAAATAACATAATTACCTAAATAACTTTTTAACCACACACATTTTCTTTCTTTACTTTTCAACTACATATTTTATTTTGAAATCATATAAACATAAAATTTTTAAAAAACAAATCCTTATTTTTCACGGGACAAAGCTTGGGTGGAGTACGAATTCACCCCGTTTTCATGACTTGATCAGGGAAGCACCCTTTCCCAAATTGGGCATTGTTGCCAAATTTATAAGGATAATAATATTTGAACATATGAAAATTATAGAATACCCTTAGTGAGCACGTGTCTGCCCCCTATTAGGGGGTGTTAGGCGGGTCGCGATCTAATGCCCATTTACCAAGTGGCGGGTGGATACTTTTTTGGTACCTCTTTGATTATTTGAACATAAGGGGTATAATCTGAGGTGCCTCCTCCATTAGTGATGGCAACGGTGTGAGTTCGGATCGGGTCCCCTCGAATCGTGCCCCGCGAGATTTTTTCAATTCCAAACCCATCCCGTGACTCGCGAATTATGGGTAGGGGCGGGCCAACCTACCCTCCGTTTAATTTTTTTTATTTTTTTTGGTATTTATTTATTTTTTTTTCTTTATTATTTGTTATTAATTTATTTATTCGAAGCGAGTTCGGGTCGGGACAGTCAAACCCACACCCTCCCCACGACCCGCTAAAAATCGTCCCATACCTGTCCCATCGACCTGCGAGGCGGATTTTTTTCGCCCCATTAGTGACGGATTTGGGTACTCATCGAGTCGGATGTTTTTGTCAATTCTAATCCCCTCACATTAATGTGTATGGGGATCTCATAATGAGCCGTCACATTCTCACGTGAGTGGCACCTGGGTTCATTAGCATGGTTTAATTTCTAAAGACCCGCTCAGTTTCATATTTCGAATCCTACTGCAATATTTTTCACAACTACCACTGTCACGCGCGGACGCCTCTGTCACACGTACTGTCTCGATCCCCCTATATCACCAGCTCGCACGACCAAAAAACGGCGGCAATGGCTAGCGAGTCACTGATATCCGACTCCGAGTCGGTGGAACCACTACAAGGCCTCAATGGACCGTCTCTCTTCCCCCGTACAATTGGGGCTTCAACTGACGGCCCAATTCCATCCGACTCCAAAGACCTAAATTCAATTCATCATTTTATGAAATCTTTGGTACATGAAGGCGGCTTATTTTTTAATTTGTTCATTTTTTTTTTTTTTTTTTTAACTTTCAGAGCTTTAATTTGTTGAATTCTTAAATCTTACACTTCAACTCGATGCCATGAGCTTAGGAAGCCTATTTTACGGGTAGATTTAAGTGTTTTGTGTACTCTTATTAAGTGGCTCTTATATTTATTGCATGCTGATTAATGCGTATTAATCGTAAATACCTAGCTTTGTTTGGTTTGGTTTATTAACTAGATTATTTATGATTTGGAGGTAAAAAGTAGTGGTAGAAAATGTGGGGCTAAAAAATGGTTTGAAAAATTACTTGCTTTATAAATTGATTTATTTTGTTTACCAAACTGATGCTGAATTATGCGATCTTTTGACAGTTGAGCAGCAAAGAAATGGGATGAAAAAGAAAATGGGAAATATATTGTGTGTAATTTTGTATAGTAAATTTGTGAATTGCAATTCCATTCTGCTAAAATGGCACTGGTTCCGGTTTTTGATTTATTTGCTTTATAAATTGATTTATTTTGTTTACCAAATAGATGCTGATTTATGCCATCTTTTGACAGTTGAGCGGCAAAGAAATGGGATGAAAAAGAAAATGGGAAATATATTGTGTGTAATTTTGTATAGTAAATTTGTGAATTGCAATTCCATTCTGCTAAAATGGCACTGGTTCTGGTTTTTGATTTCATTATTTAATGAGTTATGAGGATTAATTTTGAAATAAAAGATTGTAACTGAACCTTTGTGCTTGTTAATTATGCTTCTGGTCTCAGAAGGACTTAAGGAGTCCAGAAAAGCTTAGGAATGAGGCAAAGAGAATTATGAATGGAGCAGCGCATCTTGGCTCCAATTTCACAAACATTGCTGACACTGTGAGCATCAGTGATGCTGTTACTGCAAAGGGCAAGGACAAGCCCCAAGAACGAAGGCCAGGGCTGGCCCTTGGTCGTAAGCGGGCTCGATTCTCTTTGAAGCCTAATGTGAGGTGAAGACTGGTACTCATTCATCTTTACTTTTAGTTGCTATAGTGCTCCTTTAAGAGATTCATGTTAATATTAACAATATTTCTGGTAACAGTCAGCCTTTAGTGACTTTGGAACCAACTGTGAATGTTGATCAGCTGGAAGACCCAGACAAATTTTTTGATGCTTATGAGAGGCTTGAAAGTAAAATTCTTTGGTTTCATTTTTCACTTTTCTTCTTCTTATATTATCATTATTTTTATTTTTATTTATTTTTATCAACTTCTCAATTTTCATGGAGAATTCATGTTTATTAATCTACAGATGCCCAGAAGGAAATACGTAAACATCTTGGTGACCGCACAAACAATTTGAATGAATACAAATCTTCAACTAATGCACGTCTTCGTCGACCTGGAATTTTGGGGTATATTAACTTCTTTTTTGTCATCTTGATTATGACATTTCACAGTAAATTGGTAGTTTGTAAGGCATTTTATTTGGTTGCAACGCATCAGCTCATTCTTTTTAACTGCAGGAAGTCGTATAACTATAAGCACCGTTACTCTGCAGTGCCATCTGAAAATGATGACACATTAATGTCCTCCCAAGAAATGGTGGAGGAAGATGCGGTGCCATCTAAAAATGATGATACATTAATGCCCTCCCAAGAAATAGTGGAGCAGGATGTTCTGGATGCTCCTAACTATGATACTCAGCAAAAACTAATTGACCCCAGTTCCAGTCCCAGTGTTGATTTACAGGAAATGGAATTTTCTGGTGAGTGAATCCTATTGAATTGGGGAAATATCAATGTCATTGTGAAAGGACTTTTGTTACTGATTGCATTGCTGCCATTGGAACTTGATGTCCTTTATGCTATTGTCTAGAATCCAAATATACCATTTTCTCAACTTACTATAATTTTTAATTTGATTTAACAGCCTCAACGACAGAGGTGGGGAATAGCGTCAACCATATTTTGGATGAGTTGTTATCATGTAATAATGAAGATTTAGATGGGGATGGGGCTTTGAATCTCTTGCAGGAGCGATTGCATATCAAACCTCTTGATCTTGAAAAATTGTGCATGCCTGATCCTCATCACATTGGAAGGATTGATGTTACGGCCCTGAAAAAATTGCCAAAGCTCTGCAATAATTCACCAGTAATTGATACTTTGCTGAAAAGCGTACTTGGGGAACCAGCCAGTGAACACGAAGAAGTGGCACACAATTCAATCAACTATGGAGCCTCACCAACCCCTCCAAGAAATCCAGTTGCTTCTCTATCTTTGTTGAAGAAGCCAATTTTGCAATATAGTCCCCTGAGAGATCCACATTCTCCTCGTCAGGTTAATGTGTCAGCACTTCCAAGTGTTTCTCCTGATCAACCAATCAACAAGCTTCATGATCAGGTTGGACTGAAGGATTCGGGCATGTATAGCAAGTTGAAGTCATGCATAGATTCTGAAATTAGAGAACTTACAATTTCTAATATGGATGCACAAAAGGTGATAAATGAAAGTTCAGGGAATTTGCTGGATCCATTTGTGGATGAGACTGCATGCAGACAAAATGCAGATGAATCAAGTCGACCAAATGAATTACTAGATTGCATTGTTCAAGAAGAAACAGTCGTAGGAAACTTAAGAGTGCCACAAAATCCAACCAACCATGAAGTCTCACCAAACCCTCCAAGAAATTTACTCGCTTCTCTATTATCATTGAAGAAGCAAAATTTGCAATTTAATCCTCCGACAGATCCACTTTCTCCTCTTAAGTTTAATAGGTCAGCACATTCAAGTGTTTCTCCTGTTCAACATATCAAAAAGATCCATGATCAGATTGAAATGAAGGATTCAGGGATGTCTAGCAAGTTGAAGTCAACCATAGATATTGAAATTAGGGAACCTGCATTTAATAATATGGATTCACAGAAGTTGATAAATGGAAGTTCAGGCAGTTTGACGGAACAGTTAGTGGACGAGAATGCTAGTGGAGAAAATGCAAATGTTGAAAGTCGACCAAGCGAAGTAACTGATTGCAGTGTTGAAGAAGCAACAGTTGTTGGAAACCTAAATAGCAGTGAGAATATTAGTGCTCTTACTCTGATTTGTCATCTTTATATATATATATATATATATATATATAAACTAATGTTACTCATCTGATCCATGAGATGCTATATAACTACTAAGAAAATTACACTAAGCCTTGTCCCCAATAAACTATAAAAATCCTCTCTCCATTACATTTGATTTTTTGTTAAATATGCAGAGAATCTATGTCACTATATCATGATAAATGATGTTGCATCAATAAATTCTGATGAAATCTTCCATCTTTGGATAAATTAATTAAATTGATCTTCAAGTAAACCGCCTGAGATTGCTTGTAATAATCTGTACTTATGATCATAGCCAATCCAATCTTCCTCTATATTCAATTCAAATAAGTATTATCTTGTACAACTCGTTTTCTGGACCTCATTATATAATGTTTATTTATTAACATTTCATTATACTATTTTTGCGTGAAACTGAGTTTTATTGAGGTAGTTTAATTGAAAATTTCCATGAAATGAGCCATAAGTTGGCAAAATTGTGCTAACAATCCTTAATGACCCAAGTTTGTATGGAATATGGTATGAAGGCTTTCATTGATGTTAAGACCATAAACTTGTCAATAAATGAAAATATATAATATTCTTATGTAGGAAAACCAATTTGATGTTTACTAGATTTAAAGCTGGCTGTTATATGATTTATGGTTGTTGAATATCAGTTTATGAGCACTAATGTCATCGTGTATTTATATTTCACAGAATGATATTTTAAAAGTGTTTATGTAGCACTAATCTCAACACTGACTTGGTAGTTTTAAGTTGGCAATACCGAGTTACACAACGAGCTCTATAAAAGCTGCAAGGTTCTAGCCCCTTTTTGGTGTGGATTAAAATAAGATTTTTAGTAGATTTTGATAAAAGTTAATCAAAATATGTGGTTGAAAAGTTGTGGAATCATAAAATGTATGGTTAAAATTAATTGTTGATTTTGACTTAGATTAAAATCTGAGCCAATGTTCGGCAGCTAATTAAATAGGTGAGAGAAGATTTTTAGTTGTTTTCGAGGTAAAATATGTGGTTGAAAATTGGAGAGTGAAAATGTGTGTGGTTAAAAAGTGATTTAAACTATGGTTTAATTAGGTAGCCGAACACTACCTGAATTTTAATTTCTACCGGATAAGGCTTACTTTTTTATAGGTTTTGGATATCATCTATTTTCTGTAAAATTTCACTTTATTGTTTTGATGTTCTCTCTTCATTTTCTATCTTCCTGACAGACCTATCAATTCTTTCTGCATTTCTAGATGATGCCATGGATATTCCATCCAGGATGCAGCAATTCAATATTGAACAACAGCCTGAGGTCATCCTAACTTACTCTTCTTTCTGTTCTCTGTTCTTATAGTTTTATTATGGCTTCTCTCCTTGAATTTAAAGTCCCATCAGTGGTCATTATTCATTCATTTAGGCTTTGTTTGTTAAAAGTTTTGTGTTTAAAAATATGTTTTTTATGTTTTTTAGGTAAAATGTGTGGTTGAAAAGTGGAGAGAGAAAATGTGTGTGGTTAAAAAGTGATTTGCGAAAATGAGTTGAAAAAATCTTGTTTTAATACATGTTTGCCAAATAGAGGCTTAGTTATCATTTCACATTTTTTTCACAATATTTTACGGTGAACTCATTAACTTTACTCTGATTCGTCTTTCTGTTCTCTGTTCTTATAGGTTTATTATGCTTTTTCTCTTCAAATTTAAAATCTCATCAGTGGTCATTATTCATTCATTTAGTTATCATTTCACATATTTTTTTTCACAATATTTTACGGTGAACTCATTAACTTTACTGTGATTATTCTTGTTTTAACCTTTCGAAGCTAGTTCTCTTTCTGTGTTTATACATGTTATAATATCCTATGTATAAGTGCATAAATAATATGCACTAGGAAGTATGGTGTCATACGTCTAACTTAAGGACTCATGACTATTGGTGGATCACCGTGGATTATGTCGCACGGATGAGCTATAAGCTACCTGAATTTGCATTGGTTCACTCCAGCTGTGAATTATTTTTAATCATTTTGTTGACTGGAGTATATGTATGGGTCAGAGTATATCATCTATGTTGTCCCGCAATATGGATTACAAGTGCTTAAGCTAACATGTGCATGTTACAATGATTTTCAAGTGTTCGTATGATTTGAATACCATGAAAAGATGGAAATATTGTCATAGATCATTCACACTGCTTTATATATATATAAAAAAAAAGTCTAAATGTATTTTATTTTCTTCACTTTCTTATTTTATCTACTTCTTTCTGTGTGCGCATTTGGGGATCACAAGGGTGTAAATATGTAAGATGTTTTATATGTTGAAATCAAGGTAGTTGAGGACGTTGGGAATTTGAAAAAGATTTTGTGTAACTTGCTCTCTCCCTTATTCTTTGCCTCTCATTTGCTTCTGCTTAACTTTTTTTTTATTTTTTTTAATTTTTTTGCTGGGTAAAGAGGCTTTGGCTTTGTAATTGTAGTACTTTTTGGATTTTATGCTTCCTTAGCTATGTGCTCAATATTGAACTATAAATATGTTTGAGTTCGGGTACGAATATGGTTTCTCACTTGGTGGATTACTATTTGGTAATATTTGCTCCATCAATTTCACACCTGAATTGGTACTTGCAAAAGGAATTGGTTGTGTAAGAGACTAAAAGGGCAATTATGTCACCAAGACTTTCTCATTTGTTGTGTGTATTTCTTGATATATTTATATAAGGTCACAGATATTGATTTGAGTTTGGTATTTGCATGTAAAAGAACTCTCTGTTTCTACAAGTGACTGAAAGAAAGGCCGTGTTACAAATTTTTCTTTGTGTGATGTCTATTTGAACACTTAACAATCATACTTGAGTGCGAGGACTTCTTGTATTGATGAACTGCTAAGACGTTATACCATTGTTCATTAATTTTGGATAACTTGAATTTTATCTGTACTTTTGAAATTTCAGACACATAATATCAGGAAACGGAAATCAAATAGAGAAGCAGGTGAAAACCGCCTCAGAAAAGCACACCCACTGAGAAAAAGTCTTGCAGGTTTTTAACGTGTATATCTATTGATACAACAGTTATGTTATAATTATTTATTTTCTTGAGTAGTAATAGACACATTGGCTCTACAGAGTCTGGTACATCGTTTGAAACTGGAGTAAGAAGAAGCAAAAGAATCAGAATGAGACCTCTGGAATACTGGAAAGGCGAGAGGTTCTTATACGGACGTGTAAATGAGAGTGAGTATTCTGACATTTCCAAATATTTTACTCATAAAACAATAAAATTTAATTTACTACAGGATTCTCATAGGGTATGAAGAGTATTTTTTTATGTAAACTTTTATTTCTTCAATTAGAATACATTCTTCTTGTTTAACTTTTTACATTAGTCTGGTTTTACACTTATTTAAGACATTAATAGATTTAATAATTTATCAGCCTTCTATGAGTTCTGAGGATAAATAATGCAATGTTCAGTTCAACTCACAAACTAGAGAAAAGATGAAGGCGTTAAAATTTTTCGATTAGCCTCTTTTTGATGTACTTTATTTGAGAAAAAATGTTTTGAATCGTGATTGATGTGATATTGTGTAGTTGAAACTGAAAGAAAACTTTGAGGTTATGTGTAGAATATTTTATTGTTAAAATGTGTAGTTAAAATTGAATACGGTAGAAAACAATAATTATTTTTAAAGACCATGAAACAGAAGTTTAAAGCGAAAACATTTAATTATGCACAATGGGCAAACATGATAAAGTGAAAAACTTCACGAAATGACTTGCCTTTTCTTCTCTCCTCTTGCGAGGCGGGAAATTGCCTTTGTAGGGACCTGGATCCTTTCATTTTATTTATAATCTTTATTTCAAAAGCTAACAAACAAGAGAAATTAGCACTGCATCGCTTCACAACTTTTGTTTTTTCTTCTATTTCTCCTGTTAAAGCATGATTCTCTACATTTTGCAATAAAATTTCAAAGAATTAAAAAAAAAGAAAAAAGTGGCGTGTCCATGCTTCTTAGAATGATACCCTTGCTGTAAAGGTGCCACAGTTCCTTAACGTTGGAATCCTTGGATAACATTCTGATATGATTATTATCTTCTTTCACATTATTAATTTGTGTTGTTCTATTGTAGGCCTGAAGCTGGTTGGGGTGAAGTATATATCTCCAGGGAAGGCTGATGGAGGGCTGAAGCTGAAGCCTTATATTTCATCTATCGATAAGGAGTTTCTTGAACAGGCGGCCCAGCATTGAGTCGGTTATTTACCTAAGCATGATTATCATATGGAGGAAATTATTAGTATCTGCTTATCTATTTTGCTTTGTGCTCTGTGCAGATGGACTCTGAGCAAATTTCCCTTATAAATTTGTTATGTTTGATTTTCTTCCTCGATGACTTTGTCTTTGAATTTGTACAATTTGTGGTTATTTGAATCTGTCATTAGCAGATGGTCTCTTTTCTAGTTGTACGAGTATTTGTGGATGTCACGAGTTATTATATTCCGGTGGAAGAAGTATACCTTGTTGAAGTAGAAGTCTTGCTCTGTATAACCATATTTAGCCCTTGTTTGATGTCTATTAAAAGGAGTCTTTTGAGAAGGATGAGTTTTTGAATAGTGATTGATTGAAGAATGTGTCGTCAAAAAGTAAGGAAAAACTCGGCTTGATGCGTAAAATATCTTATTTTGAGAATTTGTAATTGAAAATGAGTTTTAGAAATAAAATAGTTTTAGAGAACGTTAGATGAATTGGGGCTTAATGTGTTTTTGAAGGCCCCTGAGAACTCGAAAAATGTTTTTAATTTTAGGAAGTCAAAAGTACTTAGATAAATTTAAAATGTTTGTTGTTCGTCAGTCGGGCAGTGTTGGGTAGTTCATGTTACTTGACAGGAGCAAATGTGTGGCAATCACATGTCACGTGGTAGTCTTACGTTGGATGTCGAGCAACATAAGGTTGTGTAAAAATGTAATTATTGTAAATGAAAATTGGCGCATTTAATCCTTAAATGTTTGCCTTTGTGTGCAATTAGTTTTTAACCTTTTATTTTTGGTGTTGCAGTTCTTAGACATTACGTTATTTGGTACAACTAGAAATGACAAAAAAATTCTTCCCGCCTCAAACTCGACGAGTACTCGTGCCACAGGTTGACGGGGCGGGTTTTGGTCCTCCCTCCCCGATATATTATTAAAAATAATATATTAAAGAAAAAAATAGAAAAAAAGGTCGAAAAAATAAAAAACTATATGGGGCGGTAAATAGGACGGAAGAGTTGACTCGTCTTGCCCTGCCTCGAAATTTGCGGGTCGTGGGGTGGAGCACGGATCGAGGGGACCCGACTTAAACCAGCCCCGTTGCCATCACTAGGTGTAACAAGTCCTTTTGAATGATTTTCATCTATTCCACAATTAAAAAATTAAGAAAAGACAAAGATCATATTGGTGTTTAAGTTCCTAATCTTTTAATTTGGTACAAGTAGTTAGAGATAGCAAAAAAATCCGACCCGAACCCGCCTCGAGGGTCGGCGGGGCGGGTATGAGGCGATTTCCCCCGACCCGGGCGGGTCGCGGGGGGAGTTTGGGTTTAGCTGTCCCGACCCGAACCTGTCCCGATTAAATAAATTAATAAAAAATAATAAGGAAAAAAAATAAAATAAAAATCGAAAAAATAAAAAAAAATTAAACGGGGCGTGTAAACGAGGTGAGTAGGTTGACCCGCCCCGACCCGAAATTCGCGGGTCGCGGGGCGGGTTTGGAAATAAAAAATTCTCGCGAGGCGAGGCACGGGTCAGGGGGACCCGACCCGAACCCGCTCCGTTGCCATCATTACAAGTAGTCTCTAAGTTTCGACATTACTTAGTGCAATAAAACTTTTGCATTTCGTCAATATTCAAGATTGACTACATGAATGTTCATTGCTATGGTGTAGTTGTAAGCAACAACGCGCTTTTTGTTCTTTCTTGGATCCTTATCATGAGAGGTATCAAGATGGTAGCATTAACCAATAATACATAAATGTCAAGGATTTAAAGCTTAAGCACCAAAAAGAATTTCAAGGATCAATTGGTTTGTTCTTATATTTTTCAAGACTATTGACTAAGAAAAAACTAAACTAGAGTGATATGTATTACCATTTCTCATAAAAAATTGATATCTTTCAAGATCCCACCGTCTAGAAGCAAATAATTAACTTCAACTATTACTAGCTACCTTGTGCCTACTATTGAAAGTGATCCCCAAATTTGCAGTTTTCCATGGTTGGAGGGCCTAATTGGCAACAAACTGAAGTTGGAGGATTTAAGGTGCAATACTTGAAGTGCAATACCGAATCTGACTTATAGCTTCTGATATGGACCATTACATTTTAATCCAACGGTTGAGACACTCTTTTGGCTTAACATTAATGTGTTTGACTGGGCATTTTGCACTTGATTTTTTGAGCCATCTCTATTGACACACACAACACACTCTCTCTCTTCACTGGCGTGCGACCCTATTATATTTCACCACTTCTTGAGTGATTTTTTCTTGGCTGCCTTGTATAATCTTGTATTATAATCTGGCCTAGTTTTGTTGGTTAGAATTGGGAGTACTATTGTATGATTTCAGGCACTGCATTTTGTTGTGAAGAGGGTAGTCTTGTTCCTTCAGAAGGAACGATTGTGCGCTGTTTTGTGGCTTGATCTCTTGTATCTAAACACTCTCTTTGGACGGTTTTTGCTAGTGGATTGGGCTCGGTCTTGAGCCCCCTAGACGTAAGTGCATTTTGGCACTGAACTGGGTCAACAACCAGGTGTTCTTTGTTCTTACTTTACTTCTTGTATGATTTGTTTTTGTTATCCACGTTATCACTCGTTTAAGGCTTGAAAAAATCCCAACAAACTGGTATCAAAGCCTAAATTAGGGTTCCCTATTTTTTCCAAAAAATTAGGGTTCTCTGTTTTTCGAACTTCCTGATTTAATTTAGGGATTTTATGTGTATTTTTTTTTTCTTTTTTGGGATTATTGTGTTTCTGAATTAGGTATTGCACTGATTTTTTGGTTCTTGTGAATTTTTCAGAAAAGTTCATAGTAGGCCGAATTGGAGCAGTGCAATGTCTGGTTCAGGGCTGTGACCATTCTTGGTGTTCTCTTGTCTCGGTGAATTGGGGAGATTGTTCCAATTCCTTATTTTTGTGTGAAGAATCAGATTCTTGTTTGGTTTTGGGGCTATTTTGATGAGCATGTCATTATTCAATTGTTTAATTACTGTTTGAATAAGATTGTGTGTAAATTGTGTATATTGAGATTTATTGCTCATACTTGATTGCCCCTGCCTTTTTTTTTTTGTTAAGTGTTTGGTATTGTTGTTTAATTGAAAATTGTATTGAGCATCTTGAAAATATTTTTTTTTGAAAAACATTTTCTGTTGATTTGAGAATTTGATTTGTACATTCAAAATGGAATCTAGTAGCCATCCCTTGTTTACCGAACCCGTTATGGGTTCGAGGGTTGAATTGTCACAATTCGACAGAAATGGTGACTACTCGATATGGAAACAGAAAATTAAGCCATTTTGGTCCAACAAAAAGTATCTAATGCTATTGAAGATCCTGATACATTTTCTGTTGAACTAAAAGCTAAACCTGCCCTCATTCGTGACATGAATGAGATAACTTATAGTTCTATAATCTTGCACTTATCTGATAATATCACGAGACAAGTAGATGAACATAAGATGGCTAGAAACTTGTGGGAAGCTCTTGATACTATGTTTCTAACTAAGACCTTGCCCAACAAGATTTACCTTCTTGAGAAACTGTTTAGTTTTAGAATGGATTCTGGAAAGGAATTAGAATCGAACTTGAGTGATTTTAGCATCATAGTGAAGAGTCTAGCTCATATTGATAAGAAATTTGATGATAAGGACCAAGCAGTGATTTTATTGAACTCTTTACCCGAATCTTATAATGATATCGAATATGTCATAAAATACTCCAAAGACAAATTGACTCAAGCTATTGTGCTAAATGTTGTGAAATCAAAAGAATTTGATATTAAGAAAGAACAAAAAGCTAGCCATAGAGAGATGAGTATGTTTGTGAGAGGTAGACCTGACAAAAGAGACAATAACTCTCACTTTGAGAAAGGGAGAGATAAGT
Organism: Ligustrum vulgare; assembly: GCA_963555705.1. Taxonomy (NCBI): domain Eukaryota; kingdom Viridiplantae; phylum Streptophyta; class Magnoliopsida; order Lamiales; family Oleaceae; genus Ligustrum; species Ligustrum vulgare. Next base: position 20,709,494 of record OY743173.1, on the reverse strand, counting down.
CTAAAGGTAGGTCTAAGTCTAAAGAGAAATTTAATAGAAAGTGTTACCACTGTGGGAAATGGAGGCACTTTTGGAAAGATTGCTTTGAATTGAAAAGAAAGCTCTAAGGGACCAAAGTAATGAAGAAGAAGGCAATGCTGCTGTTGGTCTAGACTTAGATAGTTTGGATGCCATGACCGTTTCTGGTAATGACATGAGTGGCGAATGTGATATCTTCTAATTTGGACTTGATTGAGGATTATGTGTTATTAAATCATGTTGATTCCATTAATATAAATTTAATTGTAAAACTTCATATGCAATAGCTACTTGATTTGCCACATATTTCTTTCATGTTGCATCCCGTAGTGTTTTGTTCAACAATTTGCATTAATATGAGTTTGATCACGTTGTTTTGTATAATGATATTGCATGCAAAGTTGTTGGGATGGGTGATATTTCTGTTAAGTTTGATAGGGGCTGTGTACTCTTTAATGGAGTTATATTTATTCATAAGATGAATACGAATTTGACTTCTGTGGGTCAATTAGAAAAGATGGGGCTGACTTGTAATGTGTAAGGGATTTATAAGATATGGTGTATATGTTACCACTGCTTATGTGTTTAGAGGTGTTGATTCCTCTATTTCATTTACCAACACAAATGACATGTATGAGTTGCATACTACGGGTGCACAGAAGAATGATAAGGGGCTCAGAGCTTCTTGGTGGTATAGGTGCTGTTGTAGGAGACTATGGGTCTTATGTACCTTTATGTGATAAATGTGGATTATATGTAGATTGTATGTCTTATATGCATTTGTGTGGTCATTGTTTGTGTGGTATGTTTCATAGAAGGCATTGAAAAAGAATACATGTCTAATGTGCTTTATGTGATCGTCTCATGCTTAGTAAGAAACATCACGTTTCTTTTACTTCAGGTATTTGTGATACTACTCATGATAGATTGCATGATAAATGTGTTGATCATTTTATGTTGTAGACTTTTGGTTGTGCTTATATTTTCACCATTTGAGAATTGGGGGAAATTCTGAACCTATTGCTAGATAATGAGTTTCGTAGATATCCTTAGAGGATTGATGATTATATGTTATCATGTAGAAGCCAAATAGGTGGTTATATCATGGAGTAGTGTGATCACGGTTAATGAGGTTGATATGTCATGTTCAGAACATGCTCCAATATTCAGCGTCTTGAAGATTAAAAGATAGTTGTGATAGAGTGATATGGATACACTTGTTATAACCTTCTTGTGTTGACTAGTGTGATAGAATGATGATACTCTGTGAGAATGAACAATCGATAGAGTGGATGGAGCAATGGATAGCGATGAGTTCTCTTGTTATAAATCATAAGATGATACCACTAGGAATGAACCTTTTTTTATATTACTAGACTAGATAAAGAGGTACACACATAGAATGAGGTGATGGTTATATGAAACTTTTGTTGGTTGTTTAGTTAGTCATGACAACTTAAACAACCTGATGTGAAATTACATTTTTTATAAAAGTTTTTTATATTTCAATCTCTTGGTTTTTGGTGATAATAAAAACCTGTGCATGTGTGTTTTATCTTAAGGGGTTCTGGTATTGCTTGAAAGTTGCCTGGTTGTGGTATATATGATTTGATTCGTTTGTTCTTGATATTGGATTTTTTGAAGCAATAAGTTTGATCACTGCTAGTAGATCATCATAATGAAATAAAAGTGACTTGGTGTTCTTGTTATTATACATTGATGATATTGCTCTTGATTGGTTCATTGTTGATACTTATAAATGGAAAGTATTGAAATGTGTACATTTGATCTGAGGGGATATTGTGATGGGTCTTATGTGTATGTGCTATATATAATGTGATATTGTAAGGATTTATATATGTATGTTATGCTTGGAATATTGGTAACTGAATGGTGATTTCCTCTTATGTGTTTCACTTTGTGTGATGGTTATGTGAGATGCATATCATAGTTTTTTGCACATGATCGAGTCTAAGTATATTGACACCATATGAGTCATTAAATGATCTTTGATATTTAATGGTCTTTGAAATAAACATTGTGGTTTAGTTGGTGATATGATTATATACTTTGATTATTAGCATGATATACATTGTATGGAAAAAAATCCTGTTTTTTCACGGTTGCACTATACATAGAGACTATTTGATGTATTTAACTTGAGGTGTCACAAAGTGACGGAAATATTGAATAAAACATATAAGTTATGACATCCATAACATAAATTTCTCTTCTTATCTCATAAGAGATATTCTTGTCTTGTCTTATCTCATAAGAGATATTCTTGTCTTTTCTCATGCAATTAAACATATAAATCACGTAAATCCACATAACACATGCAATTATAATATAAATCAATTAGTGGGGACGAGTCTCCCTTAATTTATCTCGAATCACGTAAAAAGTGGAGCTGGAAGTAGCCTCAATTTCTCAAGCGTCCACATGCTTCGTCTAGCCAAAATATGAAATAAGCCTTGAATTATTAATTCGAAATCTTAAGGTTTTAAAATGATAAAGTAAGATTTATGGACTTAATTAGAAATTTATTAAAACTGAAATTTGAAAAGTTTAGGGACTGAAATAGACTTCTTTTCAAAATTAGTGGGTTGATGTGGGGGGAACAAGAACTCCAGGGGCTAATTTATTGGATTTAAAACATTTGGAGACTACCCATTAAAATATATATACAACTGCAGGGACTTATTAAGGCATTTTAAAACTCAGGAACTAAAATAAATAACTTTTAAAAACTGTAAGGACTGAAATGAATATACTTCCAAAATTTGAGGCTTAAGGATTAATTTTTTTTTAAATAAAAAAAATATAAAAATAGAAACTCTCTCTCTCTCTCTCTCTCTCTCTCTCTCTCCCCCTTCAAAGATCAGCAGAGGGAGAGAGAGACGGATGATGGTTTGCTCATCGCACCAGTCCAACCGTCGACAGGAAAGCCGGTGACAACGCCGTCGTCACGTGGCGGCGCTGGTGTGGGGGGGGGGTGTGGAGGTGGCTTGGACGGATTTAGGTGTGGAACACTGAGGCAAACCGAGGCTCGGGTCAAAGCTTGGGTGAAGATTTCCGATGACAAATCCGGAAACAAGGGCGGTGGTCGAAGGTAAGCTGGTAGGTTTTGTTAAATCTTGGGTTTTGGTTTGATTTTAGGCTTGATATTTGAGTGAGGCAGTGGCGGTCGGTGGTGCTCGAACTTAGAGTTGGGAAGTGGCGGGTTTCACGTAGTTGCTGTGTGTAACGCCCCGAATTTCGTGAAACCCGAAACGCTACTTCGTCTCTCTTTAAAATATATATTTAACAAATATTACGGAAATAAATGAATTTTAAGAAAATCCAAACATCACATTCATTTGAAAATTTTCAACGGAACTCACATTTAAATAAATTCTCTTGAGAAACATTCCATAAAATTTCAAAACTCGGATAAATAAACAAGTTCCAAAAATCTCAACTTTCAAAATAATTTAAAATAAATGTTTGCCATCATTGCCCATCATTCGCCACCGCTTCCGATCTCTGCAATTTGTTGTTAAAAACGGAGTGAGCATTTCAAAATAAATACTCAGTAGACTCATCGCCAATAATTAATTTACAAGATAATTGAAAACGTAATTATGCAAATAATATAATGACATTCTCTTCTTAATCATAGGCATCACATAGTGAATGCAAATGAACATACTCTTCTCTTATGCGCTAACGCATATAAGTTATGACATGCATAACATAAATTTCTCTTTTGATCTCATAAGAGATCCTCTTGTCTTATGCAATTAAGCATATAAATTACGTAAATCCACATAACACATGCAATTATAATATAAACAAATTAGTGGGGGCGAGTCTACCTTAAACTTAACGAGTGTGGTTGAGCGGGAATGACTTCAATCTTTCAAATCTCCGTACGCTTCGTTTAGCATAACTTAAAATAATAAGACCAATTTAATACTTTAAAACTGATTTGAAAGTTGGGGGACTAACATGAATACTTTGAAAGTTGAGGGACTAAAAATGAATAATTTGAAACTTGGAATTTATATATATATATATATATATATATATCATTTTTAAATTGATATGAACAAAATTAAAAGACTTTAAAATATGTGGGCTTAAATGATAACTTTTGAAATTCAGGCTAAAGATATATATAGGACTAAAATAAATAACTTTTAAAAACATGGGCTAAACTTAAAACATTTTAAACATTTAGGGACTGACTTAACGAAAACCTAAAATTTCAGGGTTTAAAATAATAACTTTTGAATTTTAAACTAAGATTTAAAATATTTAAAACTGTAGGGACTGAAACAAAACTTTTTAAAACTTGTGGGACTAAAGTATAACTTTCAAATTAAAAATATATAAACAAAATATATACATATATATCATATATATATCTCTCTCTCAAATCAGAGAGCTGGGACGACGATGTCCCTCTTCCACCCGGCACCACAGCCGGCGATTGTCCGGCGGAACACCGTTGTAGGGTGGCGGCGAGATGCGGTCAAGGAGAAGTTCAGATTTTTAGGGAGTTTGGCGCGAGATCGAGTGCAATGACCGAGGAAAAACGAGGCTGTAGGTAGTGATTTTCGGTGGTAAATCCGATCAAAAAAGTCGGCGGTCGAGGTAGGTTATGAGCTTAACTTAGTTCTTTGGTTTTTTTTTTTAGATTTTGATTTTTGGGTTGAGATTGGAGCTCAAAAATGGGGAAACAAGAAATGGGCAGTGGCTTGTGGCGGTGGTTTTGGAGCGATTGGTGGTATATTTTGGGTTGGGACAGTGGCCGGCTATGTTGTGTTGGTAGCAGTCGAGTTGATGTTGGGCAATGAAGGTGGAGGTGGCGGTCAGTGATGATGATATAGGCGATGCTGCAGGTGGTTACAGTGAGTGTGTGTTGAGATCGATTTTGGCTATGGCAGTGGTGGTTTCTTGGAGGTGGTGGTTGGCAGTGGTTCGTTGGCGGTGGTAAGAAATTGTGGTGATTGGTGTGTGGATTTGGAGGAGGCAGTGGACTCACAATGGTCCGGTTGGGGAGTTGTAGACTCGAGAATGGTTCAGTTGGTTAGCTTCCCGCAGTGGATGGTTGCCGTTCAGGTGGTGGTCGTTTTGAGGTGATGGTGGCTGCTTGGTCGAAAATGGTGGTGCGGGTGAACTTGAAACTTCCGATTGCAAGCAAATTGATTATGGAGGTGAAGGAAGAAAGTGTTACCCAGAATGCTAGGCTGCTGATTGTGTGAGGAGGTGAGTCTGAGGGTTGAGAAATTTGAACAGTGATTATTTAGGGCACCAATTTCTAGGTTTTAAGTGGGCCAATTTGGGTTGCAAGATTTATTTAATTGGATTGGGCTTAAAATAATCAAAATTTAGACAACATAATTTTAGCCCCAAAATATTAAAATATTGGACTAATTAAATTGGATTCGGTATTATAACAATGTGCTAAGTACATAAATACACAACTTCATGAACCTGTTTTTTAAATATAAGATATTTGAAAAAATATTTTGATAATATAAAAGATATTCCTAAAATCAGGTATTCGTTGCATTCAGAGAAAATCAGGTAATCGTTTGTTAAGGACGAGCCATGTCTCAAATTGGAAAACTTTTGCAAGCGATCATTGAAGCCGGACGCTTCTTCGGACACTGTGGTAGCTAGATCACTTCCTAGACGACGTAATCCTCCTCAGCTTCAGCCTTTTCAAATTCCACCTGTCTCGATTAAAGGCCCTAAACCAGAGATTTTTGCTCAGAATCCGGAATCGAAAACTAAATCAACTTGCTTCTTCCAGAGTAATGAATTCAAAACCATATGTATGATCCCAAATTCTTCCACCACCTCTGTTAAAATTTGCTAATGCACATTCTGGGTCATGTATGTCGAGTCGATTCTCTGCATATGATTTCTTTAAAATTACAGGAAAAAAATCAGAAAAGAATTAAGAAATAGGCAAACTTTGCAGCGAATCTTCCTCTCAAGTCATTATTCAATAGCTTCTACTCGTCCTGCTTTACTTAGGGCGGAGAACAATGTGGTCAGAACATATCACTGTCCTCTAGAAGTCCAGCACGAGTTTCACACGGTTCCTTAGACAAAATATTACCACTTACTTCTTACCACAGTGACACAGTCCAATCACTAGAACACTATCCCATTCACAAAGAATTGTGCAAACTAGATCAAGAATGAAGAACTATCAAGATCTAACCCAAAAGAAAAGAAAAGGAAATTCTCCTTGTTAGCTTTTGCTTATTAAAGAGAGAGTAAAATGAATGGAATAATAGCTACCCCACTGCGCTCTTTTGCTTCTCTTTGAATGCAGAAACGCATTTAAAATGACTTCTCATCTATGCCATTGATTCCAAAGAAATGGTTTGGATAAAATAAAATAAACACGTATCCATGTAATTCCATTTAAATCAATTCGAGAATACTGAATACCACGTGGAGGATTTTCTTGACAGACAAAGAAGAGGGTTTTGTCACTTTAGTGAGACACCCTATTTATGTTTGGGTAAATTGGAATTAATTACAAATGCAACTTAATTGTATTCTGTAATGAATTATGATTTACAATTAATTACAATTGAAACATTATTTTAATATTGTAATTAATTACATTTGTAACTTATGAATTCGTAAAAATAATGTACGTATTAGAAATTTTTAATTAATTACTTTTTCAACACCATCGCCACTACTACCTCAACCAAGAGGGAAAAAATTCATTATAATTATGTAATGAATTATAGTTTGTAATTAATTACAGTTACAACTTAATTGTATATTACAAGTCACTCGAGATTTCATTTCTTTCTTTTAAAATTAAACTAGTTAATTGCTATTGTAACTTAATTGTATATTATAAGTAACTCGAAATTTCATTTTTCTTTTAAAATTAATTGAATTAGTAATAAAAAATTGTAATGAATTGCAGTTTGTAATTAATTAAAATAGTAACTTAATTTCAATTTTATAATCAATTAAAAATGTAAGTAATTAGGTACTATTGTAATTTAATATTACAAGTCACTTAAAATTTCATTTTTTTTAAAAATTAATTACAATTTTAACATTATTTCAGTTTTGTAATTAATTACAAATGTAACTAATTAATTACTATTATATAGAGCTTAATTGTATATTACAAGTCACACGAAATTTCATTTTTCTTTTAAAATTCATTAAATTGGTTACAAATTGTAATGGATTATTGTTTGTAATCAATTACAATTGTAACTTAATTTCTATTTTGTAATTAATTAGAAATGCAACTAATTAATTACTACTGTAATTTAATTGTATATTACTAGTCATTCAAGATTTAATTTATTTTAAAATTAATTGAATTAATTACCATTGCAACTTAATTACATTTCGTAATGAATTACAGTTAATACAATTTTGACCGATGCTATTAGAGTTGCAATGAAATAATCATTGGCCAATCTCAACCTTCGATGGAGCCTTGAGAAAATACAATTTTGCTACAGTTACAATTAGGGTCACAATTTGTCTACGTGGCGCAATCCTCTCTTTCCACACATCACATCATCTTTTAAATCAACAACAATAACACCTCCATATCATCAAATTGTCATCTACATTATCAAATGAATTGTGCACTTAGCTTAATTCGGGAAAATAACATTCAAATCAGGTAAATATGTTTTGTTGGGAATGAAAAAACGTTATGATTGTGGAGAACCATGACATTTGTTGCACTTTAATCTATGCACCTATTGGGTTGACTATATAAAAGTTATACACTTGTATAACTAGCAATTTTTTACCAAGTATTTAGAATTAGATAATTCACAGTCTAAAATCCAATATAATCAGATTATAACAAATATTCATAACTAAAACGATAAGGAATAAACGATTTTGAAAAATGAATATCGGAAACCAAAATTCAAAAAAAAAATATCGCGATTTTCAAAATAGTTCATCTAAAATTGGATCAATCTAAAGAAAAACCGAATCTTCCACAATAAAAAAGAAAAATGCTTAAAGCACTTCAGGACTTACTCTCTTAAGTGGGCTCCACCCCCTCCATGTGAGGAGGGGGTCACCTCGGGGGTAAGCCCGAAGTGCTTGTATCATCATTCAGTAAAAAAATACTCTAGAAAATAGTGTGAGTTGTCAATTGTTGAATATATATATATATATATATATATATATATATATATATATATATATTCAGTTGGCTTTCTTTTCTCTCTCTCCCCTCAAAATTTTCAAAGAAAAATGAAAGCCAAAAAGATGGAAAAGTACAGCGAGATATTAGATGTGGGCGTCAGAATTGTTTGGAGGTTTCATTCTCAATGCCCACAAAGCGGCCGGATGTACTACCATCCTCCGCCTGTCCAACATGATGCCCACCACAAATACCACCCGCATGATGGTGTTTCCACCACTGACGCCTCTGTGGAAGGCTCAATTCAGATGGGGGTGTAATGGATCCAATGTTGGAATTATATATGCCCATAGAGTATAATTCACGACATTTAAAAGTAAAATATTAATTGATTGTATTAATATGATGTTGTGTTTGTCCACGGGTCGATTTGATATTACAAATTGAGTGTTTAAGTTGTTAAACACAGAAAGATTAAATTTGTGATTCGATCTAAAATTAACGTTCACGATCAGTAAATAAATATGGACGATTTATTTTGATAAGATCGTCTCGATTTTATTAAAGTCTGTCTTTGACTTTGGTAATAAAATTGAGAGTACGTTTAGAACGTATTGGACGGGACCACGTGAAATTAATTTGTGACATTGACCATACAAATTTAATTTCACTTGATTATTGTACGTGGGACCTTAATCCTAATAGGATAATGGACTTCGATTACTAACTTGAAGTTCTTTGAGGTATCAATGGGTGAGATCAAATTGCTGATCAATATCTCGGTACTTTGGGAATTAAAGTGAACTAACGAGGAACATATATTCGTATTATGGAATCCGTCACCTTTTTGGTATGATCATAATCTCACTGGTTCTTCTAGTGGACAGTTGAATCTGAGCTCAGTAATTCGACAGTGACTGTTGAATTCTATGATGTGATGGGATCACATCGAACTGTCAGATAGAAGATGAGAGTTGAGAATTTATGAATATTCAAAGAAGGGCATTTTGGTCATTTTAACTTGCTCCGAATATTCGAGTTGATCGACGGGGGTAACATGTAAGAACGATAAGTCAGAGGATATAATTATTGATTAATTGTTTCAGTAATTTCAATTTTACTAAGAGTGCAGTCTCGTTCTTTTAGTGGAATAGAACGTGATTAATAAATTAATTTTGACTAATCAAGAGTTGATCGGGTCATAATTAATTTATTGGAGCTTAGTTTAATTGGGTCCGATCAGGTTCCCTCGGTGGCTTCACTATAATGGGTTTATACAGGCTTATTACCTGTATTGGGTTGTGCAGAAATGGGCCTGGGTTATGGTACTAGGCCTGGTAGGGTTTTTTGAGTGTAAAGAGGTTACAAATAGTCTCCTAAGACTATTTTTCTTTACCTAATTGGAAAAGTGGCGAAACACACACTAAAGTGTGTGGTGTGTGTTTCCTCTTTACAAAGAAACCCTAATCCTAGTTTAACCTAGGTCTTGAGAAAGGTGACCACGCACCTGCACAACTGCCATTGGAGAACACCGAGGAAAGCTTGAGGGTTTGAAGCTTTGGTGGAATCAAGAAGCAGTTGATGAAGATTATTGTAAAGCACGCTACAAAGGTAATCTTCTCAAAATCCTTTTTGTGTGCAAAATTATTTATTCCAAGTTAAATACATAGAACAGAAAATCCTGTAATGGGATAATCTATCACAAGAAATCAATTTTTGTGATTAGAGCAACACGGGTTCCCAACATCCAAAACTGGTGACGAATTTGATACTACTGACCTCATTCTTTATACGGTTGCTTAATATTCAAGAATCTAAAATAAAAAAAAATTGTTATTCAGTTCATTTTTTATACGGCTTGTAATTGAGAAAGTGGCAGTGGAGAGAAGAAGAAAAGAGAGAGAGAGAGAGAGAGAGAGAGAGAGAGAGTAATACCTGATTTTGTTAAATAGTTATTAATTGTCTGATTTATAATAATAAAATTGTATAAACATGTTTTTGGGTTATTTTCTCTATAACAATTTGGTTTCTAAAAATAATAAGGAATTTGATACTTTAAAATATTTTTAGATTTGGGTTTGATTTGGAACATATTTAAATTCGTTTAATAATGACTAAACGAACACGCTTCACATTTAAAAGTAAAAATTCGGGGTTAAATCTTAGCGAGACGTTTTTCAAGAAAAACGATTTTTACATTATTTTAAATTTCTCGGTCGCTACAACCTTACCCCCTTAAAATAATTTCGTCCTCGAAATTTAAACTTACTTGATCTAGAATATCTGGATACTTAGCTAGAATCTCATTCTCTTTTTCTCAGGTAGCCTCATCGTTATCTTGTCTATCCCACTGGACTTTGTCTAGTGAAATCTCTTCATTTCTTAAGACATGGACATTTTTTTTTTCAATAATGCACCTTGGTGCCTCCTCATAAGACAGATCCCTCTGGATCGAATTAGTCTGAAAATTTTCCACATGAATCGAGCCGTGGATATATTTCCTCTATAAAGAAACGTGAAAACATTTTGTACAGTCGAGAGCTCGGGTGGCGAAGCCAAACGATAAGCCACGTTCCTCACTTTCTCTAGTATTTGAAATGGTCTGATAAAACGAGGCCTTAATTTCCCTTTCTTGCCGAAACGAAAAGTACCGTTCATAGGAGCTACTTTCAAGAACACTTTTTCTCTAATCTCAAACTCTAAGTCTTTCTTCTTTGATTGACATATCTTTTCTGTCTGTCTTAGGTAGCTTTAAACCGCCATCTGATCTTCTCGATAGCATCAACTGTTGCCTTAATCAATTCTGGACCCAATAACTTCCTCTTGCCAACCTTATCACAATAAACTGGCGATCGACATCTTCGCCTATACAATGCTTCGTATGGTGACATACCAATAGTAGCCTGAAAAATGTTATTGTAGGCAATCTCCACTAATTGAAGATGTGTTTCCCAGTTACCACTTAGGTCTAGAACACAAGCCATAAACATATCTTCCAATGTCTGAATAGTGCATTCAGACTGTCCGTCTGTCTGAGGATGATATGCAATACTAAAATTCAACTAGTACCCATAACCGTCTGTAAGCTCTTCCAACATCTCAAAGTAAACCTTAGATCTCTATCTGAAACAATGGACGTCAACACTCCATGAATCCAGACAAACTCTCTAACATAAATCTATGCCTCATACGAAGCCATGTGAATTGACGCTTGATAGTTATTGTGTAGAACTCAACCAATCATCCAACATTATCCAACTTATTAACTCATTCGCTAATCTTCTATTTCCAACCTTTCACAGGATCTACACTAATATCGAAACTACAAAAATAATTATTAATTGTTCCATAGCTTAAAACTAAAATCAAGAAGATTGATCAAGAATAAAACCTTATGATCCAAAAATATAGAAACGCGGTATCAATAACAAAATATTGAGCACAAACCCAAACTTGGAAGAATATTTCTGGAAAGATTTACCAACATAATCATTTCTAAACTTGACTGAAACTTCCTTTAAACATTGAAGAATTCAAACTTAAATCCTTTAGTCCATACATATAAATCATGAATCAAGTATTTGGTATCACATACTCATCATAACTAAGGACTAAGGTATTAATTTAAAGCAGCATCATAAGGATCAGATATGATATTCTCAAACTTAAGAAACCTCACTAACTTCCCAATCTGAAGTTCAAGATACAATTTCTCCTGTTCTCTAAAACATCAATTTATGTTACCATATGATTAAGTCTATCATCAATGAATAAGACTTCTGTGAATCATATAGGATTCCTCATCAAATTTACTTAACCCAAAGATACAATTCCATTATAAGTAAAAGTCACACTAATGATCATCTCTCTCCCATTATCGTAGCAAATTACTTTGCTCACATATAAAATACAACCGACAATAAGTAATCGAAATTGCATCACCAAAACGTTAAATAAATCCATATATCTTGTGACTGAAAATGAAGATTTCCAATCGTAGGTAATATTTCACCATGATTCAATAAATGATCAAGATAAGATCAATTGACTCAATATATTCGCACAATTCTTTCACGGGATAACCATAACATCCATTAACCGTCTACTCACCATTGTTAACCCAAGATAAACTAACCAAGAGGGGGGGGGGGGGGTGAATTGGTTTATAAAACTTTTTCGATAAATAATCTTAAACTTAAAAACCAATGAGTATAAGTATGAGCACTTAGTATTACAAGTAGCTAAACTATCAATGTAGTGTGCTATAAATATATGAACTTAATTGATAAAGCAAGTATATCACTTAGATATAGTGTTGCACAATATAAATTGATAGAAAAGAGTAAGTGCAATGCAAGTAAGTAAAAGGGATAAGAGATTGCAAACGCGATTTTAGGGAGGTTCAATCAACCAACGTGATCTACGTCCTCCGTTACCGAGCTCTCCATCACGAGCAAGGCCAAATCCACTATATTGATAACTTACAACAAGGAGTATCGAATCCTTAGGTGACTTTACAACAAGGAGCACCTATCCTTTACAATTGAGTTTTTCACAAGGATCTCGAAACCATAAACAAAGTACAAATGAGAATTTTTACAATGGAACCAACTCTCTTAACAAATGATATAATCAATACAAGTATCTTGAGAGTTTTAGGATAACACTTCAATAGATAGCAAATATTTAAAGCTCAAGTGTTTATGAAAACTTTGAAGAAGGATATGAGATAGTTTTTCTTGAATCAAAGTTTTTCAACCAATGATCTCTCTTTCCAAATAATACTTAGTTAAGTATGAAGAGAGATATACACTTCAATAAGTGTTTGGTGATATGAACTCAATCAATGATCAATAATGAAGTAAGAGTATTGAGTTTTCTACAAGATGGAATTTTTAATAAAGATATGAAATAGTTTTGAACAATCAAGAGATTCCTTGCAATAAATGAAATAGAATGTAAAATAAAGTAAGCTCAATGATTTTCTCAATAAATTTCTCTCTTAAATGCTCTTTTAAGTTGGTTGAATTGAATGCAAAAGAGAGAGCTATTTATAGAGCAAATTTCGCATATTCTGACTCTTGCGGTCGACCTATTCAGCCATGCGGTCGACCTCAATATAACCGTTGCAAGAAAATAGCCGTTTGAGTTCAAAAATATGCAGTGCGGTCAACCTGAAAAAATTTGCGGTCGACCTGAAAGGGTCATGCGGTCGACCTGAAAAATCAGGATTTCAAGATTTTGATTTTTCAAGGTTTTCTGATCAAAGTTGATTTTGAAAATGATATTTTAATGGTTTAAAAAATGTTTCTTGAGCTTTATGAAATGCATTGCTAGCTATTGATGCATTAACCTTACATAACATTGAAAAGCAATTTGTAAGATCTCAATTCTTTGTAAACTCCATTCCTCGATCTTCATACTATCGCATCTTGTGTTTTTGATCTTTTATCTTCGAGAGATGATTTGTCCTTTGAATGCTTTGAAGATTATCATTACATGAAACACTTAAAACACACTTGTTAATAACACAATATAATCTTGTTTGTTATTTATCAAAACAATAAGGTTAAGAGTTAACCATAGGTCAACAACCATATCTTGTAGTAATCCTGTAACATGCCACTTATCATCGTATCATACGACCTCAAAATTTTAATCATATCAATCTCTCTAAGATCACAATATAATAACCATCATATTTATCACGTGAACCTTATACGTCAATCTGCTCACTAAGATTATATATCAATCTTTCAAACTAAATAAATCTTGGATTCTGCCATATGTCACTCTTTCTGCACACTACTCCTTAATAAGTCATCACTGTGAAGTCTTATCCCCATTTTCCACTAATTCTATCCACAAGGACAATTAAATAAAATTTCATTTCTAATTTTCGAACCAAGATACCATCAGTAACAATTTCCAAAATTTCAAGGTATGATCTTGTCATAAACTTTCCTCCGATTAGATGCATTACTTCTGCAATACTTGTACAAATCTAGGACCTGATAAAAATTTTATTTCATCAATTTCATCCAATAATTTCTTTCATGATCTTCTAATATCATAAATGGAAACTTAATGTACATCGGTGAATCATTCACATTACGAGGAAACCCTGACTCATTTCCATGACTGAGACTCATCTTTCTTCGAATTCCACTTAGAACCAAATATAACATAAATTCGTGAAAATTCGACTTATTTCATAATCTCAATACATCATAACCTTCAGTTCTCACCATAAGAGCAATCGCATCATTCCTTATAATTATCTCTTGTATCTTTTATATTCAAATGACCTTATGACAATCATCATTATCTCACATAATTCCAAACATTCAATCACATGTCTCCAATTTCTCACTTTGAATAATTGGTTACTCCTTTAAGGCATCTCACCATAAAATATTTTCAATATCTCCGATTCATGATAACTGACTATTCCAAATAATCATATTACATGTAAATAAACAAATCTTTAACACATCATCTACCAATCAACTTCCAAAATAAATCGACAGCATTATCACATACCATCATAGTTTATAATATTCTACAATATAAGTGATCATTTCCTACTAATAATCAATTCGTTCCCAAGAATAATTAAGATTCTTCCCAATAACGCCATAATATTTGTCTTCATTCATCTTTCAAATTATAACTTGACATACCCCAGTGTATGCATCAATTCATCACATCACTTCATGTATTCCTTGATATCTAAGTAGTTGTATACATCATCTTGTTTTTTGAAATTGTAAAAAATGGAGAGCATTTCAATATAACTATCTCCATTACAAAGAAAATGATTATACCTCGAAGAAGCTAAAAATATCTCAAGAGTCATTATCCCTTTTTCATTTACTAAATCTTGCTTGTGATGTAAATGAACTTGCAAGTCTAACCTCAATTCTCTTAGTGGGTGCTTACCCTACTATGCTCTTAACTAAAAATGATAAAATTATAGGTAGAGTCTCCCTTGTAATTTGGACTTATCCAACCCGTAGGTATACTTCATAACCAACAATAACAACCTATAGATATACTCCACATCTGACCACCACGATTTAAATATTGACAACAATTCCAACAAAATTCAATTCCACAAAAAATATCCCAAAATCAATTCATAATTCCTCAACATAACAAATTCAAATCATAGTTTCCAACATCAAAATATCACTTCCTTCAATACATTAATTGGCTCAAATGACCACTCATTTGTCATACTTATAAAATATATGCCACAAATCATAGTTCCAAAATTTAATCACAAGGCCAAACTACATTATAAATTTCTCTCAAAATAGAGGAAGAAATTACTTACTCAAGCACAATATCAAGTCCTTAATTCTCAATAATTAAGAGCCAAGTCTTTAAATCTCTAACTTCATAATTCTTCTCATAAAAGTCTCAATAAAATCACATCACTTATAATCTCAACATCTCATCACAACTTCATAAAACTGGCTTGCTATTTCTCGTTTAGTCTAAACGATAGATATTCCGAAAATATTGTCTAATTCTTTCTGTTGACTTCTCGTAAATGGTGCCATGTCTAAAATCAATTATGAAAAGTTCAGTTAGGGTTCATCATTTCTAAACTCGAGGACAAAAATTATTATAAAATCATTCTTAAATCATATTATTCCCATTATACTCAACACTCGTTCTCTTTCTTTTCTTTTCTTTTCTTTCTTTCTTTCTTATTATTTCGGATACAAATTTTCTAACTCTTTCTCATCTTCTCATTCTTTCACATCTAAATCTCAAAACATCTTATTTCTCAAGTATCCGAAATAAATAAGATAAATATGCTGAACTTCTTTACCTTCGGAGTCGGCGGAAGGAATGATGGTAGTGGCAAAAGTCGTCAAAACATTATTTATTATTTTCTTTTAAAAAAAATCTCTTAGAAAATTTTGCAAGTCTACAGAAACGTAGACCTTGCTCTGATACTAAACTGTAACGCCCCGAATTCCGTGAAACCCGAAACGCCTCTTTAAAATATATATTTAACAAATATTGTGGAAATAAATGAATTTTAAGAAAATTCAAACATCACACTCATTTGAAAATTTTCAACGGAACTCACATTTAAATAAATTCTCTTGAGAAACATTCCATAAAATTTCGAAACTCGGGTAAATAAACAAGTTCCAAAAATCTCAACTTTCAAAATAATTTAAAATAAATGTTTGCTATCATTGCCCATCATTCGCCACCGCTTCCGATCTCTGCAATTTGTTGTTAAAAACGGAGTGAGGATTTCAAAATAAATACTCAGTACACTCATCGCCAATAATTAATTTACAAGATAATTGAAAACGTAATTATGCAAATAATATAATGACATTCTCTTCTTAATCATAGGCATCACATAGTGAATGCAAATGAACATACACTTCTCTTATGCGCTAACGCATATAAGTTATGACATGCATAACATAAATTTCTCTTTTGATCTCATAAGAGATCCTCTTGTCTTATCTCATAAAAGATACTCTTGTCTTATCTCATAAGAGATACTCTAGTCTTATGCAATTAAGCATATAAATTACGTAAATCCACATAACACATGCAATTATAATATAAACAAATTAGTGAGGGCGAGTCTACCTTAAACTTAACGAGTGTGGTTGAGCGGGAATGACTTCAATCTTTCAAATCTCCGTATGCTTCGTTTAGAATAACTTAAAATAATAAGTCCAATTTAATACTTTAAAACTGATTTGAAAGTTGGGGGACTAACATGAATACTTTGAAAGTTGAGGGACTAAAAATGAATAATTTGAAACTTGGGATTTATATATATACATATATCATTTTTAAATTGATATTTATCAAAATTAAAAGACTTTAAAATATGTGGGCTTAAATAATAACTTTTGAAATTTAGGCTAAAGATATATATCTTTTAGATCAATAAGGACTAAAATAAATAACTTTTAAAAATGTGGGCTAAACTTAAATCATTTTAAACATTTAGGGGCTGACTTAACGAAAATCTAAAATTTCAGGGTTTAAAATAATAACTTTTGAATTTTAAAATAAGATTTAAAATATTTAAAACTGTAGGGACTGAAACAAAACTTTTTAAAACTTGTGGGACTAAAGTATAACTTTCAAATTAAAAATATATAAACAAAATATATACATATATATCATATATATCTCTCTCTCTCTCAAATCAGAGAGCTGGGACGGCGATGTCCCTCTTCCACCCGGCACCACAGCTAGCGATTGTCCGGCGGAACACCGTTGTAGGGTGACGGCGAGATGCGGTCAAGGAGAAGTTCAGATTTTTAGGGAGTTTGGCGCGAGATAGAGTGCAAAGACTGAGGAAAAACGAGGCTGTAGGTAGTGATTTCGGTGGTAAATCCGATCAAAACAGTCAGCGGTCGAGGTAGGTTATGAGCTTAACTTAGTTATTTGGTTTTTTTTTTTTTAGGTTTTGATTTTTGGGTTGAGATTGGAGCTCAAATATGGGGAAACACGAAATGGGCAGTGGCTTGTAGCGGTGGTTTTGGAGCGATTGGTGGTATATTTTGGGTTGGGACAGTGGCCGACTATGGTGTGTTGGTGGCGGCCGAGTTGATGTTGGGCAATGAAGGTGGAGGTGGCGGTTAGTGATGATGATATAGGCGATGCTGCAGGTGGTTGCAGTGAGTGTGTGTTGAGATCGATTTTGGCTATGGCAGTGGTGGTTTCTTGGAGGTGGTGGTTGGCAGTGGTTCGTTGGCGGTGGTAAGAAATTGTGGTGATTGGTGTGTGGATTTGGAGGAGGCAGTGGACTCACAATGGTCTGGTTGGGGAGTTGTAGACTCGAGAATGATTCAGTTGGTTAGCTTCCGGCAATGGATGGTTGCCGTTCAGGTGGTGGTCGTTTTGAGGTGATGGTGGCTGCTTGGTCGAAAATGGTGGTGCGGGTGAACTTGAAACTTCCGATTGCAAGAAAATTGATTATGGAGGTGAAGGAAGAAAGTGTTACCCAGAATGCTAGGCTACTGATTGTGTGAGGAGGTGAGTCTGAGGGTTGAGAAATTTGAACAGTGATTATTTAGGGCACCAAT
Source organism: Ligustrum vulgare (assembly GCA_963555705.1). Lineage (NCBI taxonomy): Eukaryota > Viridiplantae > Streptophyta > Magnoliopsida > Lamiales > Oleaceae > Ligustrum > Ligustrum vulgare. Next base: position 20,691,239 of record OY743173.1, on the reverse strand, counting down.
TTTTAGGTTTTAAGTGGTCCAATTTGGGTTGCAAGATTTATTTTATTGGATTGGGCTTAAAATAATCAAAATTTAGACAACATAATTTTAGCCCCAAAATATTAAAATATTGGACTAATTAAATTGGATTCAGTATTATAACAATTTGGATTCTAAAAATAATAAGGAATTTGATACTTTAAAATATTTTTAGATTTGGGCTTGATTTGGAACATATTTAAATTCTTTTAATAATGACTAAACAAACACGCTTCACATTTAAAAGTAAAAATCCGGGGTTAAATCTTAGCGACACGTTTTTCAAGAAAAACGATTTTTACATTATTTAAAATTTCTCGGTCGCTACACTGTGGCATTGTGCAGATTCTTTTTTTATGTGGTGGTGATATGGTTGCTCTTCGGTCTGGGCAATGGAGGTGACGATTAGTAGTGGTTTGGTGGTCCGGCTATGAGTTGCAAGCGGCGGCTGCGGTGGTGCAACAGTGACGATTTGGGGCGGTGTTGTGGCGGTTTGGAGTTGAAGATGGTTGGGTTCAGTTCCGGTGATCGAGGTGGTGGGTTGTGGTTCTGTGACAATTGATTTTGGTTCTACAGTAGTGATGCTTGGTTCAAGTCTCTGTGGAGTTTGGCCGTGAGGTGAAGGAACAAGAAGGTTGCTGTCGGGTGGTTGGTGTATGCGTGGGTATCTAAAAATTCAGATTGTAAAGAAAACGGCCAGATTATGGAGGCGGGAGAGTGTAACCTTGGCAGCGTGGGTTGTGGAAATGGCTGAGATTTGTGAGTGGTTTGAATAGTAATTGTTTAGGGCACAATATCCTAGGTGCTAAGTGGGTCAATTTGGGCTACAGAATTTTATAATTGGACTGAAAATATTCAAAATCTGAATAACATAATTTTGGACCCAAATAATAAAATATTGGACTTAATTAAGTTGAACTCAAAATTATTAAAATTTGGATTTAAAATTGATAAATAATTTGACACTTTAAATTATTCGAGATTGGACTCGATTTGGAATAGTTTTAATTTTATTTTTTTACAATGGCTAGACGAACACGTTTCATTTTTAAAAGTGAAATTCGGGGTTAAATCTTAGCGACATGTTTTCGAGAAAAACGATTTTATATTATTTGAAAATTCTCGGTCGCTACAATTTACCCCCTTAAAATAATTTCGTCCTCGAATTTTAAACTTACTTGATCTAGAATATCTGGATACTTAGCCAGAATCTCATTCTCTTTCTCTCAGGTAGCCTCGTCACTACCATGCCTACCCCGCCGGACTTTGACTAGTGAAAATTCTTTATTTCTTAAGATATGAACTTTTCTATCGATAATGCACATAAGTATCTCTTATAAGATAATTTTTTTTTAATCGTAATCGACTGAAAGTTCACTACGTGACTGGGATTATGAACATATTTCCTCAATAAAGAAATGTAAAAGACATTGTGTACAACCGAGAGCTCGGGTGGCAATGCCAAACGATAAGCCACATTAGTCATTTTCTCTAATATTTCAAAGGGTCCGATAAAACAAGGCCTTAATTTCCTTATCTTGCTAAAACAAATAGTACCTTTCATAAGGGCTACTTTCAAGGACACTCTCCCCAATCTCAAATTCCAAGTCTCTTCTTTGATCGGCATAGCTTTTCTGTCTGTCTTGGGCAGCTTTAATCCGTAATCTGATCTTCTCGATAGCCTACACTGTTTTCTCAATTAATTCTAAACCCAATAATTTTCTCTCGCCAACTTCATCCCACTGGATTGGCGATTGACATCTTCACCCATACAGTACTCCGTTTGGTGACATATCAACGGTAGCCCGAAAACTGTTATTGTTGGAAAATTCCACCAATGGTAGATGAATCTCCCAACTACCACTAAAGTCTAGCACACATGCTCTAAGCATATTCTCCAGTGTCTGAATAGTGCGTTCAGATTGCCCATCTATCTGGGGATGGTAGGCGGTACTAAAATTTAATTTAGTACCCATTGCCACATGTAAACTCTTCCAAATCTCAAGGAAAAATTCTCGGATCTCTATCTGAAAAAATGGACACTAGCAATCCATGAAATCGGACAACTTCTCTAACATATATCTGTACCTCATACGAAGCTATGCGAAAAGACGATCGATAACTATTGTGTAGAACTCAATCAATCATCCGACATTATCCAACTTATAAACTCATTCATTGACCTTCTATTACAAACCTTTCAAGGATCTATACTGATATCGAATCCACGATATAACTATCAATCATTCCAATGCTTAAACTATAAATAAAGAAGATTGATCAAGAATAAAACCTTATGATCCAAAACATAGAAACGCGGTATCAATTCCAAAATATTGAGCACAAACTCAAACTTGACAGGATCTTTCTGAAAAGATTTACAAACGTAATTATTTCTAAACTCGACTGAAGTTTCCTTTTCAAAATTGGAGAAATTCAAACTTAAATCCTTTAGTCCATACTTTTAAATCATGCATCAAGTACTTGATCTCACATACACATTCTAGCTGAGGACTAAGGTACTAACTTAAAGCAGCATCATAAGGATCAGATATGATATTCTCAAACTTAAGAAACTTCACTAATTTCCCAATCTGAAGTTCAAGATATAATCTCTTCTATTCTCCAACTTCAATTTGTGTCACGCTTTGAACAATACTATAATTAAATCTATCCCCAATAAATAAGACTTATATGAATCATACAGGATGTTGACCTATGGTTAACTTAACCTTATTGTTTTGATCATAACAAACAAGAATATATTGTGTTATTAACAAGTGTGCTTCAAGTGTTTCATGTAATGATAAATATTCAAAGTACTCTATGTTCAAATCGTCTCTCAAAGATATAAATCAAAACTATGTGATCAAGCACATGAGACGCAAAGAAGATCATGAAAGAATTGAAGATATTCAAAGATCAAAATTGAAGTTGAAAAGCATGACATGAAGATCAAGAATTCAAGCATACAAGATTAGAGTTCAAGTTCAAGAGTTGATTTAATCTATGTAAAGTATAACACTCTCAACCTTTATCGATGGAACTCAACGAGCTCGAAAATGATTTTTATGCATCAAGAAACTTACTTGAAAATTCATCACTTGCATAAAATATTTTTATCTAAGTCAATATTGCTTTTCATATGTTATTTGATCTTAAATCATGATTATACTATGTTAAACCACGTTGAAAAACAAGTTAGAAACCTAAAAATCGTACATTTTCATGTTTTTCAAAAGTCAATTTTCGGTCAACCGAAATTGGTCAGCCAAAAGTTCAACGGTTGAAAATCTGTAACGGCTATATGCATGTTTCGGTCGACCGAAACTCCAGAAATGGTCAAGCGAAAGTTGCTGAACTTGAATATTTTGATCTATAAATAGCCATCTCATTTACATTCATTTTTAATAACATAGAAAAGATTTTATAGAAACTTTCTTGTGAAAATTCATTGTTCTTACTTGGTTTATATTCATCTATTATTATTATAAAACTTTGATTGATCTAAACTTTGTTTTATCAAATCATCAAAGTTTTTGGAAGAAAGTTTTGTGAAGATTCTTGGTTTTATATTGTTTAAACTTCTTCAACATCTTCACACTATATTGGAATTGAAGTGTAAGTCTCTCTTTGTACTAAACTTGTTTTAATCTTTTAAAAGAGAGAAATTCCAATTAAGGAACTTTGATTATTTGTACTACATTTTTCATTATCATTTGATTCATCAAAGTTCCATTGCCTAAACACTTTGAGCTTAACTCATTGTTAATTATTCAAGTGTGGCATCTCTTGGTACTTAATTTGGTTCAATATTTTAACAAGAGATTATTTGAAAAACTTTGTTTGATTGCATTGAACTTTTCATTATCATTTGCATCAAAGTTTTTCTCTAACACTCGAGCTTAATTCAATACTATCTATTGAAGTGTTAGCCTAACTCTCTCGGTACTTAATTTGAGTATATCATTTGTCAAGAGAGTTATTTCAATTGTAAATTCAATTCATTATATCTTGTGGTTTCGAGAGCCTTGTGAAAACTCGATTGTTGGTTAAGGGTAGGTCTCTTTGCTGTAAGTCATCTAAGGATAAGTGCTCCTTGTTGTAAGTCACTTAAGGATTTGGTACTCCTTGTTGTAAGTTACCAATATAGTGGATTTGGCCTTGCTCGTGACGGAGAGCTCAGTAACGGGGGACGTAGATCACGTTGGTTGATTGAACCTCCTTAAATCGCGTTTGCATTCTCTTATCCCTTTTACTTACTTACACTGTACTTACTCTATTCTATCAATTTATATTTTGTAACACTATATCTAAGTGCTATACTTGCTTTATCAATTAAGTTTACACATTTATAGCACACTACATTGATAGTTAAGTTACTTGCAACACTAAGTGCTCATACTTATACCTATTGATTTTTAAGTTTGATATTATTTATCGAAAAAGTTTTATAAACCAATCACCCCCCTCTTGGTTAGTTTACTCTTGGGATAACACAGGATTCCTCATCAAATTTACTTAACCCAAAGATACAATTCCACTATAAGCAAAAGTCACACAACTGATCATCTTAGGTTTTCCATTATTGTAGCCAAAATATTTACTCGCATCTAAAGTACAACCGGTAATAAGTAATCGAAATTGCATCACCAAAATCTTAAATAAATCCATATATCTTATGACTCAAAATGAAGATTCTCAATCGTAGGTAATATTTCACCATAATTCAGTAATCCATCAAAATAAGATCAATTGACTCAATATATTCACATAATTCATTCACGGGATAATCATAACATCCATTAATCGTCTAGTCACCATATCTTGTAGTAATCATGTAACATATCACTTATCATCATATCATATGACCTCAAATATTCATATCAATCTCTCTAAGATTACAATATAATAACCATCATATCTATCACGTGAACCTTATAAGTCAATCTGCTCACTAAGATTATATATCAATCTCTCAAACTAAATAAATCTTGAATTTTTCCATATGTCACTCTTTCTGCACACTACTCCTTAATAAGTCATCATTGTGAAGTCTTATCCCCATTTTCCACTAATTCTATTCACAAGGACAATTACATAAGATTTAATTTCTTATTTTCGAACCAAGATACCATCAGTAACAATTTCCAGAATCTCAAGGTATGATCTTATCATAAACTTTCCTCCGATCAGATGCATTACTTCTGCAATACTTGTACAAATCTAGCACCTGATAAAAATTTCTTTCATCAATTTCATCCAACAATTTTCTCTCATGATATTCTAGTATCATCAATGAAAACTTAATGTACATCGGTGAATCATTCAAATCACGAGGAAACCCTGATTTATTTTTCATGACCGAGACTCATCTTTCTTCGAATTCCGCTTAGGACGAAATACCGCATAACTTATTGATGGAAGGTCAACTTATTTCAAAAAACGTTTTTGCCTAGTTTTCAGATAGGTGTAAAACATTATATAGGTAAATCAGTGGACAAAATTATCTATTTTAATATAGCTTTCTATGATTTGTATTATTCAAAAGTGCAGTATCATGCGAGTGACACGAGATTAATTTCTTCATTTTTACTCTTATTATTAATTACTCCAACGTGCATTTCTAAAACATATTCATCAAATAAGAATCTTTAATTTTTTTAACAGCAATAGGTTGACATAAAATAAGCCTTTTCATTTATTGACAATGGTCTGATTTGTTGTCAACAAGTCATTCTTTGAATATATTAACCAAAGCAATAATTATACTAAAAAGTCTACCGTCTTCTCGTTTCACTAGGAAAGACGGGCGGCGGCGGTGTAGTAGGAATTGGAGAAAAAATTGGGAGGTGACACCTAAACGTACAAGTTGCATCGCAAGAGGGATTAAAGGTTTTCATGCCCTTGTTGCAGGTGTTGTAGCATGGAACGTAGCAGTGCAAACGGAGACAGTTGATTCTACAGTGTTTGAAACAAGTATCATATCCCATATTGCTGTTTTTACACTGGTAATAGCATGAGTTGTTGCAGAAGTAATCAACGTTTGCTGCCTCTACAAAGATGAACATCAGTACCATGATAAACACACAACTCCAGGCCTTCATGTTTGAAACAATATTATAAGCAATACCCCAAATCACAGTATTTATAGCTGCGATATATTTACAATGGAGAGGACCTTGTAACAATCATATTTAGACTGTGGACAAAATCTAAATATTATTGTTATTGCTAAATTTTGGAAATCTCAACAATTATATTTGGATTGTGGATAAAATCTAAATAATATTGTTGGTGGTAAATTTAGGAAAATCTCAACAATTATGTATTGCAACAATCATATTTAGATTGTGGATGAAGTCTAAATAATATGAGTAATTATAAGAAGACACTTTTAATTGACATTTTTAACTGATACCCAATGTGTGTGCGCTATATCAAGATAAAATGGAAGAAGAAGAGGAACTTTGAATGCTATACATACTTGAAGGACTTACTAAGAAAAGTCAAGAAACGTATTTTTATCTTTTACACTTCTACACACGTCTTTTGCTCCAGCCTTGCTTTTTGTCTGCTACATCACCAGAAATCAGCTGAGCTGTAGCGATCGAGAATTTTTCAGTTGATTATAAAATAAATATTTAATTTCATAAAAAAACGTTGCTATAATTTCACCTATTTTTAAATTGAAGCGTGTTCGTCTAGCCATATTGATTATTTCAAGCCAATAAAATATAATTTGAGTCCAATTCGATTCCTAGTCCAATTTCATAATTTTGAAATATTGTCCAAGTCCCAACTGATTTAATTCCAAAATTTTATTTATTTTAAACTCAAATTACTTTAAATCCCAATTTTAAATTTATGCTTATCCAATTTTATTTTTAATCAAACTTTTATCTTTTAAATAGTTATTTTCGATAAGGTATTTTATTCGCATTGATATTCTTGTACCCCAAGTTTACACAATTTGAAATCTAATATTTCTCCATATCCAACATTATCAAAATTTCATTCCAAATATAATACTCTACCTATCTATATATCCCCAAGCCTGCCTTCAATATACTAACGACACAACCAAGCAGAAAATTCAGGTATTATTTTCATTCCTCAAGCAATTTTCACCAATTTCTACTCTCAACCCTTCCCACAGCCGTCTGCCATTACTCAACTTCCGACCAACAACGATTTCACTTCCAACAACCTTCAATTCCACCACCATCGAACTTAACCATAGACTACTGGCCCCACCAACTCATCAAACTACATTCAATCTAACCCAGTTTTTCACAACCAAACCCAAATGGCACCTCCGTCTGCATCCCTCAATCTGAAAATCCGACCCCATGGATCCACTGCAAAACTGTTCCCACAATCAAGCCACGACTCCAATGATTTACCACAAGACAACCCACTATCAAACCTATTTTATATTTTTAATTATCTGCCATAATTTTTATCATTAATGTTAGGTTTTTGATGTAATTGGCAATCCCATAAACAAAATGACTCATATATAAAGTCTCAATCAAAGTCAAAGTATGGTAGTAGATTTAGTTGAGTATTTGAATTCAAGAAAAATAAAAAAATGTTCAAGAAGACTTGGGATGCAATCTATCTATCTATATATAATAACAAAATAATGCCAAAAATAATATGCACATAGTTTCCCGTAAAAAATCATCTTCTGAATTTGGAAATCTTGACAAAAAAATAAAATAATGTAATAAACTATATATATATTTTTTGAATAGTTATTATTATTTTGATAATTATTGTATTATATTGAAATCAAAAAATATGTAATGTGAGTATCAAATCGAAGATCTCAATAAGAAATTTAATACAAGATAACAAGTGAAAACAAACTATAAGCATATTGTCCGTAAAATCGTTTTAAAGATTAAATGTAAATTTTTTAATATTTTTTTATCTTTCCTCAATATCCCATTCATTTTAAATTATGCTGAAATATTTTATCGAACTGACGAATTTGCCAAACCGTGATTTTGGAGTCATCTGTCAGTCTCCCAAAGCGAATGTAGAATATTCTCTCTTGCCATGTAAGAATGAACCTCAAGTGGAAGAATAACGTGCCGACAATTTGCACCATTACCTCTCAAAGCTTCAAAAAAGTGCTTGGACTGCATCAATAAGCGATTATATAAATTAATATTATTGCACAATAGTGTTTGAAAAGTAACTGGATAAGAAAGCAACATAGCATTTGTGGTATAAATCTCGAACTCCCCATAGACATAGATGTGTGCGTGTGTGTGAGTTTTTTTTTTCTCTCCATGCGTGTGTGTGTGTGAGAGAGAGAGAGAGAGAGAGAGAGAGAGAGAGAATGTGTGAAGTTCATACAATCACACTTTTTCTGTTTTCAATAAAAAGTCAAAAATCATAATAAGCCTTAATCTAAGTTACAATCAACAATTAATTTCAATCATGAATTTTTTGGGTTTCACAACTTTTCAACCACATGTTTCATTAATTTTTATCAAAATCTACTAAAAATCTGATTTTAATATGCACCAAACATGGACTAAATAGAATCTCACCTGCATTGTCAATGTTCCAACATTTTCGTCTTCTCCTCCATGAATCAATAATATAGGCTTTCGAATTTTATGCGCGTTAAGGATAGTACTCATCTCAAGATAGGAGGAAGTAGCCTCCCAAAGTGTCCTATGCTCTTCCTATAGAAACAATAGTTGGAGAATTGTTTTTTTTTTTTTTTTTTAAAAAGAAAATAAAAATTCAAAGCCTAGGGAATATAAATAGCAACTCTGGTATCTTAATGTTCATATCCTAACCCCCACTATAAATTGAAAATGTTGGAAAAATAAATCGAGATGGAAAGATATTCCTACCTGATATCTAAAAGGTGTCAATATTCCGTTGTATGCTCCAGATTGAGCGATTCCGCAACAGAACAAATGTGGTGCGTGCACTAGGAGGATTGAGGTCATTAAAGCCCCAAAGGAATGACCACCAATAGAGATTTTGCCTTGATCCACGACCTTCATAGAAAACTCAAAAATATCAATTCTTTTAAAAACTCCTAATCCTCTTTTACATCCATTAGGCAGAATCAGTAGTTATAATTTTTATCCTCAAATTGGCCGGGAATAATTTCTTTAGAAAATTCATCTTTTCTTAAATAAAAACAGAAGCATAGCTATTTTACATTTTTATTATTAAAACAAATAATTCTTTAAAAGCATTATCATACCTATCATATTCCTCTCCTTCATTCTTGTTGTCGATCATTGGCATGGATAGATTGGTTACGACAGCAAATTAACCTGAAAGTTGAGAGAGCAGTTGTAAATCGATAATTACATTGACTATTACTAAAGTTGGCAATGAGAAGGTTGCTCGATGAGCAACATAAGCAAGATATATGATTCTCAAGCAAATAAAGGGAAGGAGAGATTCAAACCTTCTTGAAAGCCAAATTAGTGGTGAATTTGGGTTGATGCGAATTAGTTCTTTAACTGCTCCTTCACTTCTAGGGTAAGGAAAAAGTACACATGGTAAGGGGCCATCTCTATCCCGATCGTAATTTGGAGGAAGATGTAGCTTAGCATCAAGTTCTTTCCCATCCTCCCTCTTGCACTTGATAATTGTTATCTTTGCATAGGGAAATTTAACTTCTTCTCTACGTTCAGAAGGAACAACCACACTTGTTCTCTCAATAGGAGAGAGATCAAAATGAATGTCATTTTCCAAAGATTCATCCAACTCATAAGGAACAACTTTCTTAAAATACTTTTTGTGCCACTGTTGATAAACTTTTACATACAAAGCATACAATTTGATTAAACTGTGAAAAGAAGGATATAAAAATATCAAACATCAATATTGTACATATTAATATTGTAAAATTATGACAAGTGGTATTAATGGGATGTAAAATATTCTAACTAATGTAACATGGGGAAAGGAGATAAAAATATCAAAAATCAATGTTGTATATGTTAATATTGTGAAATTGACAAGTGGTGTTAGTAGAATGTAAAATATTCTAGCTAACGCAACACAAGGCAAGCTTGAAATTCATAAGATAGACAAAACGACAACTTATATTTCATACCTGAAGCGAAATCCAAGCTTACAAAAAATTGTTGGTTTTTTCTTACCAAATGAATCAAGACGTTGTACATAAATTATATCCCGTGGATTAGCCTTGACTTTGGCATCTCCCCCATCTTGTGCCGTCACCCTATTTATAATTCAACAAAACATCCATTAGCAACCCATTTATTGGAAACTCATCAATAGTATAATAAAAAGGTGAATGTACCATGTATAGGACTCTTAAGGTGCATACCATAAAAGCATTGGCAACTCGCAGGGTGCCCATTGAATTTGTCGCATCCCTTTACGTACACAATCATTTGCACAAGGTATGTCCTCGGCAAGAGGCAAGTCACAAACTTGTCTAACAAATTCTCCCGTAGTAGTCCAAACATCAACCTTTTTCGGAAAGCACTTGAGATTTACAGCAAAGGAATATGGTCGATGGATTGAAGAAATCAAAATATACTTCTTATTTGGAGATGGATCCAAATAAGTATATATTGCGGGTGATCCGAATAGATTTATACTTCCATCCAGAGAAACGAGAACCAATTGAGATTCAGTGTAATATTCAAATTTGGCTACATCACGCTCATCGCTAAGAAGATCTGGATTGGGTCTCGACTGAATAGTTTGGCCCTCCTCATTTGAGAATATCATAGGACGAACGAGAACTAAAGGTTTTATCGGACTAGGTCCACGAGACAATGGAATGGTTGGAACCAACAACATAGATTCGCTCATCCATAAATACCTGAAAAGTATAAATAAGAAATTGTTAATTAATCAAATTCATATTTATAACACTTCAGAAAAACTGAAACATACTCGGTAAAAATTATATTTAGGAACATCTTTGGCGGCAACAATGGTCTGGCTTTTAGTGATACTACGTCTGCTATCCAGAGGCTCATCACTACGGATACCATTCTTCCGTTTGAGTGAAAAGCAAAAAAGTCATTGCGATTACATGAAATAACGTAAATATCACAATAGATCGGGATTAAAAATATTATTATGCAATTGAATGGAGCAACTCACCCCAACTATTTGCATGCTAAAAGATAGGTGTCGACCATCAATTGACCTAGACGAAACAAAATTTATTAGTTTTCAAATGAACATAATAAAATCGAAAAATTTCTAAAAGAACAGGCAAATTGAATTAAGCAATGTCTCTAGAATTACATATTTATACAAAGTCTCTTGAAAATATTGTTGATCACAGTAAAGATATCAAGGGATATCACGAAACTTAGGTCTTACCAGAGAATGCATCGAATTTTTGCACCAAAAGAATACCGCATATATCTTTTATTGATTCATTTCTCTTTGTATCTTGTATTCCTTCAATAGTATAGTATGGCCTCGAAATGAAAATGTCAAAAAAAAAATTTCAGGCCAAAAAAAAAAAACTAGCAAAGTCCCAAGACATTCATACTGTCGATCACAATAAAATAATGAAATAAAACTCGATAAATCCACCAATGCATCATTATAAAATATGCATTTATAACACTTGAAATCACTAACTTGAATGAGAGAATATTTGTAGAAGATAAATAAATTCATCTTACTCACATGCGACTTAGGGAATTGCATTCACTTTCTATTCGAATTCTAGCTAATTTTTCCTCTTTTAGCCTCACTAGTTCATGGAGACAAGGTAAAATGCTCTTTTTCAACCATACGACCTTATCCTTGAGTGGAGATGTAAATGGTATTGAGCCGTAGGGAGCATCAACTCTAGCCATGATCTGTGCGGGAGGAGTGCGAAATTGATGGCCGCCTACAGGTACATAAAATAGGAAAAATCAAGGTAAAATGAAAATGCCAACAATGTCCATTTCCTGAAATGCAATACAAAAATTGTATGTATATTATTCCGATCACTTTTCGATATGATTCATATATATTATGTATAGTAATGTTTCGAAGTTATTATATAAAGTATATTATTGGAGTTTTACGTATGTATCACACTTAGCACCGTGTGAAAAAAAAAAAAAGAAAGACATGGTGTGTGTATTTTGTTCTCCCATAAATCAATTTAAGTATAAATCCATTTTCGCCATTTTTCTTCCTTGGTAAAATATAAAAAGGTGCAATCCCAGAAGTTGTCAAAATAGGTCATCACCTAGTAGTCTTCCTAGTTATTCCCATTCCCGCCTCCATTAGAGGGATTTGAATCTATAAAAAACAAAATAGTGTTCAAACGTTGAGATGCATACCGAGGACATCGTCATCATCTCTATAGTTTCCTTTCATTGAGCCTTGACCATAATCATCAAACATGTCGCTTGAACTGTTGAACTAAAAAATTAAAGAAAACAAAATATCAGTCAAAAAATGAGGGGGGGGGGAACCAAAATCAAAGAATACAGAAACTACTACTTTTCTCAGACTTGAGTCATCGGTGCTGAATGGGAGTCCGGTAACCAGTTTGAAGGTTGAAAAGCATCTTATCCGACTTAGTTTATTGCTTGCATTTCTAAACAAAGCCATTGCTGTTAAATGTTGGATGTGATTTCTGAAGAAAATGGCTCTGTCTCTTCTCTATCTCTATAGAAAATATGCTCAATCCCTCTGCATCCTCATAAAGTTGTACAAAAACCCTAGACTCTCGGAAAGTACGTATTCCTTTTGGTCAACTTTGTTGCCCCCTCTCAGTCTCTCCCCTCTCTCGTCTGATTTCGACATTCACATTTCCACGTTAAAAATTCCAAGTTTCACCATTTTGTAACCTGAAATTCTTTAATCATTACACCAATCAGATCATTGTTTATTGTACGTATTAGTCCTAGGCAGCCTATGCTAAGCAAAACAGATGATTTTCAGAAGTAAAAGATAAAAAATAAGATTGCATCGAAAGTTACGGTTTCAGTTCGATGTTGATTATCTTTCGGTCATTTTTCGTTATTTTGTTCGGTTTACTCATAATTTCACATCATGAGCTGTAGTAGTATAATCAAACATGATAATATAGCAATGGTATAATCAAACATAAAATATTAAGAATACAGAAACTACTTCTTTTCTCAGAATTGACTCATCGGTTCTGAATGGGAGTCCGGTAACCAGTTTGGAGGTTGAAAAGCATCTTATCCGCCTCAGTTTATTGCTTGCATTTATAAACAAAGCCATTGCTCTGAAATGTTGGACGTGATTTCTAAAGAAAACGTCTCTGTCTCTGTCTCTTCTCTATCTCTATAGAAAATATGCTCAATCCCTTTACATCCTAATAAAGTTGTACAAAAACCCTAAACTCTCGGCATGTACGTATTCCTTTTGGTCAGCTCTGTTTCCCTTTCTCAATCTCTCCCCGCTCACGTCAGATTTCGAAATTCACATTTCCACGTTAAAGTTTCCAAGTCTCACATTTGGTAACCTGAAATTCTTTAATCATTACACCCATCAGATCATTGTTTATCGTACGTATCAGTCCTAGGCTGCCTATGCTAAGCAAAATAGATGATTTTCAGAAGTAAAAGATAAAAAATAAGATTGCGTCGGAAGTTACAGTTTCAGTTCGATTTTGATTATCTCTCGGTCAATTTTCGTTATTTTGTTCGGTTTACTCAAAATTTCACATCATGAGCGGCAATAGTACAATCAAACATGATAATATAGCAATGGTATAATCAAACATAAATAATTAAGAATACAAAAACTACTTCTTTTCTCAAACATGACTCTTCGGTGCTGAATGGGAGTCCGGTAACCAGTTTAGAGGTTGAAAAAGCATCTTATCCGCCTTAGTTTATTGCTTGCATTTCTAAACAAAGTCATTCCTGTGAAATGTTGGATGTGATTTCTGAAGAAAATTACTCTGTCTCTTCTCTTCTCTATCGCTATAGAAAATATGCTTAATCCCTTTGCATCCTCATAAAGTTGTACAAAAACCCTAGACTCTCGGCGAGTACGTATTCCTTTTGGTCAGCTTTGTTGCCCTCTCTCAGTCTCTCCCCTCTCTCGTCAGATTTCGGCATTCACATTTCCTTGTTAAAGTCTCCAGGTTTCCCCATTTGGTAACATGAAATTCTTTAATCATTAGACCAATAAAATCATTTTTTATCGTACGTTTCTGTCCCAGGCTGCCTATGCTAAGCAAAATAGATGATTTTCAGAAGTAAAAGATAGAAAATAAGATTGCATTGAAAGTTAAAGTTTCAGTTCGATTTTGATGATATTACGGTTGTTTTTCGTTATTTTGTTCGGTTTACTAATAATTTAACATCATGAGCTACAATGGTATAATCAAACATGATAATATAGCAATGGCGTAATCAAACATAAATAATTAAGAATACAGAAACTACTTCTTTTCTCAGACTGGACTTATCGGTGATGAACGGGAGTCCGGTAACCAGTTTGGAGGTTGAAAAGCATCTTATCCGCCTTAGTTTATTGCTTGCATTTCTAAACAAAGCCATTGCTGTGAAATGTTGGATATGATTTCTGAAGAAAATGGCTCTATCTCTTCTCTTCTCTATCTCTATAGAAAATATGCTCAATCCCTTTTCATCCTCATAAAGTTGTACAAAAACCCTAGACTCTCGGTGTGTAGGTATTCCTTTTGGTCAGCTTTGCTGCCGTCTCTCGGTCTCTCCCCTCTCTCATCAGATTTCGACATTCACATTTCCACATTAAACTTTCCAAGTCTCACTATTTGGTAACCTGAAATTCTTTTATCATTACACCAATCAGATCATTGTTTATCGTACGTATCAGTCCTAGGCTGCCTATGCTAAGCAAAACAGATGATTGTCCGAAGTAAAAGATAAAAAATAATATTGCATCGGAAGTTACAGTTTTAGTTCGATTTTGATTATCTTTCGGTCAATTTTCGTTATTTTGTTCGGTTTACTCAAACTTTCACATCATGAGCTGCAATGGTATAATCAAACATAAATAATTAAAAATACAGAAACTACTTCTTTTCTCAGACTTGACTCTTCGATGCTGAATGGGAGTCCGGTAACCAGTTTGGAGGTTGAAAAAGCATCTTATCCGCTTTAGTTTGTTGCTTGCATTTCTAAACAAAGCCATTGCTGTGAAATGTTAGATGTGATTTCTGAAGAAAATGGCTCTGTCTCTTCTCTTCTCTATCGCTATAGAAAAGGTATAGTGGGTATTTATAACCCTTTTCTGTGAGAAGGTATAGGGGGTATTTATAACCCTTTTGCCATGGTGATTCTACTTCTGCTTTTCCTTTCTCCCTTCAATTCATTTTCTTCCGCACAATCGGATTCTCTTTATGACACTATATCTAAGTGCTATATTGTACAACACTATATCTAAGTGCTATATTGTGCAACACTATATCTAAGTGTTATACTTGCTTTATCAATTAAGTTTACACATTTATAGCACACTACATTGATAGTTAAGTTACTTGCAACACTAAGTGCTCATACTTATACCTATTGATTTTTAAGTTTGATATTATTTATCGAAAAAGTTTTATAAATCAATTCACCCCCCTCTTGGTTAGTTTACTCTTGGGCTAATACAGGATTACTCATCAAATTCACTTAACCCAAAGATACAATTCCATTATAAGTAAAAGTCACACAACTGATCATCTTAGGTTTTCCATTATTGTAGCCAAAATATTTACTCGCATCTAAAGTACAACCGGTAATAAGTAATCGAAATTGCATCACCAAAATCTTAAATAAATCCATATATCTTATGACTCAAAATGAAGATTCTCAATCGTAGGTAATATTTCACCATAATTCAGTAATCCATCAAAATAAGATCAATTGACTCAATATATTCACATAATTCATTCACGGGATAATCATGACATCCATTAATCGTCTAGTCACCATATCTTGTAGTAATCATGTAACATATCACTTATCATCATATCATATGACCTCAAATATTCATATCAATCTCTCTAAGATTACAATATAATAACCATCACATCTATCACGTGAACCTTATAAGTCAATCTGCTCACTAAGATTATATATCAATCTCTCAAACTAAATAAATCTTGAATTTTGCCATATGTCACTCTTTCTGCACACTACTCCTTAATAAGTCATCATTGTGAAGTCTTATCCCCATTTTCCACTAATTCTATTCACAAGGACAATTACATAAGATTTCATTTCTTATTTTCGAACCAAGATACCATCAGTAACAATTTCCAAAATCTCAAGGTATGATCTTATCATAAACTTTCCTCCGATCAGATGCATTACTTCTGCAATACTTGTACAAATCTAGGACCTGATAAAAATTTCTTTCATCAATTTCATCCAACAATTTTCTCTCATGATATTTAGTATCATCAATGAAAACTTAATGTACATCGGTGAATCATTCAAATCACGAGGAAACCCTGATTTATTTTTCATGACTGAGACTCATCTTTCTTCGAATTCCACTTAGGACGAAATACCGCATAACTTATTCATGGAAGGTCAACTTATTTCAAAATCGCAATACATCATCACCTTCAGTTCTCACCATAAGAACAATCACATTATTCCTTATAATTATCTCTTGTACTTTTTATATTCAAATGACCTTATGACAATCGTCATAATCTGACATAATCCCAAACATTCGATCATATGTGCCCAATTTCGATCATATGTGCCCAATTTCTCCCTTTGAATAAATGGTTACTCCTTTAAGGCATCTCACTATAAAATACTTTTAATATCTCTCATTCATGATAACTGACTTTTCCAAATAATCATATTACATGTAATTAACCAAATCTTTAACACATCATCTACCGATCAACTTCCAAAATAAATCAACAGTATTATCACTTACCATCATAATTTAGAATATTCTCCAATATAAGTGATCATTTTATACTGATAATCAATTTGTTCCCAAGAATAATTAAGATTCTTCCCAATAATGCCATAATATTTGTCTTCACTCATCTTTCAAAATATAACTTAACATTTCCCAATGTATGGATCAAGTCATCACATAACTTCATGTATACCTTGATATCCAAGTAGTTGTATACATCATCTTGTTTTTGAAATTGTGAAACAAGGAGAGCATTTCATTGTAACTGTATCCATTAAAAAAATGATTATACTTCGAAGAAGCCAAAAATATCTCAAGAGTCATTATCCCTTTTTATCATTTACTAAATCTTGCTTGCGGTGTAAATGAACTTGCAAGTCTAACCTCAATTCTCTTAGTGGATGCTTACCCTACTATGCTCTTAACTCAAAATGATAAAATTCTAGGCAGAGTCTCCCTTGTAATTTGGACTTATCTAACCCATAGGTATACTTCATAACCAAAAATAACAACCTATAGTTATACTCCACATCTGAGCACCACGATTTAAATATTGACAACAATTCCAACAAACTTCAATTCCATAAAAAATATCCCAGAAATCAATTCATAATTCCTCAACATAACAATTTCAAATCATAATTTCCAATATCACAATATCACTTTCTTCAATACATTAATTGGCTCAAATGACCACTCATTGTCATACTTATAAAATATATGCCACAAATCATAGTCCTAAAATTTAATCACAAGACCAAACTACATAATAAATCTTTCTTAAAAAAGAGGAATAATTCACTTACTCAAACACAACATCCATTCCTTAATTCCCAACAATTAAGAATCAAATGTTTAAACCTCTAATTTTATAATTCTTCTCATAAAAGTCTCAATAAAATCATATCACTCGTAATCTCAACATCTCATCACAACTTCATAAAACTGGTTTGCCATTTCTCGTTGATTTACTGAAAATGTTGACAAAAAGTGACTAATGAACTTTCGCAACGGTTGTTCTAAAATCACTAGTTATGGCCTCATAATGCGCGGCACAATAGTCGATAGTGTGGTCATATATCTTAACAGGAGGTGTTGGTCCAAACGATATATATTCTGAAAATAGTATCTAATCCTCTCTGTTAACTCCTCGTAAATGGTGCCATGTCTAAAATCAATTATGCAAAGTTCAGATAGGGTTCATCATTTCTAAGTTTGAGGACAAAAATTATTATAAAATCATTCTTAAATCATTTTATTCCCATTATGCTCAACACGTTCTCTTTCTTTTCTTTTCTTTCTGATTTGGATACGATTTCTCGTTATACTCCGAAACTCATTTTATTCGGATACAATCTCTTTCTCTTTCTCTTCATTCTTTCTCATAAATCATTAAAATACGTATCCGAAATACTGAAATAACGTTAAACATCATAAACTTCTTTACCTCGGAGTTGGTGGGACGAATGGTGGATGTGGCAATCTTCATCAATAATAATTAAATAGTGTAAAGTGTTTCTTGAAATTTCTTTTTGAAAATTTTCCAGTCTACAGAAACGCAGACTGATTCTAATACCAAGCTGTAGCGCCCTGAATTCTAAATACCCGGGTCGCAACTTCATCTCTTTAAAACTAACCCTTTAACGAAAAATATTGCGGAAATAAACTAAATTTTTCAACATCACATTCATTTGGAAAATTTACGATGATAGCACAAATTTAAATACATCTACTTGAAAACATTCCATAAAATTTCAAATCTCAACAATTAAACTTAACAAAGTTCAATAAACTAGACTTTCAAAATAACTTAAAATAAATGTTGCCAAATTGCCCATCATTCGCCTTCGCCTCCGAACTCTGCAAATGTTGTTAAAAACGGAGTGAATATTTCAAAAAAAATACTCAGTAGACTCATCGCCAATAATTAATTTACAAGATAATTGAACACGTAATTATGCAAATAATACAATGACATTCTCTTCTTAATCATAGGCATCACATAGTGAATGCAAATGAACATATTCTTGTCTTATGCAAATAAAGCATATAAGTTATGACATGCATAACATAAATTTCTCTTCTTATCTCATAAGAGATATTCTTGTCTTGTCTTATCTCATAAGAGATATTCTTGTCTTTTCTCATGCAATTAAGCATATAAATCACGTAAATTCACATAACACATGCAATTATAATATAAATCAATTAGTGGGGGGGGGGGGAGTCTACCTTAATTTATCTCGAATCACGTAAAAAGTGGAGCTGGAAGTAGCCTTGATTTCTCAAGCGTCCACATGTTTCGTCTAGCCAAAATATGAAATAAGTCTTGAATTAGTAACTCGAAATTTTAAGGTTTTAAAATGATAAAGTAAAATTTATGGACTCAATTAGAAATTTATTAAAAATGAAATTTGAAAAGTTTAGGGACTGAAATAGACTTCTTTTCAAAATTAGTGGGCTGATGTGGGGGAACAAGAACGCCATGGGCTAATTTATTGGATTTAAAAAATTTGGAGACTTCCCATTAAAATATATATACAACTTCAGGGACTTATTAAGGCATTTTAAAACTCAGGAACTAAAATAAATAACTTTTAAAAACTGTAAGGACTGAAATGAATATACTTCCAAAATTTGAGGCTTAAGGATTAATTTTTTTTAAATAATAAAAAATATAAAAATAGCAACAAGGGCGGTGGTCGAAGGTAAGCTGGTAGGTTTTGTTAAATCTTGGGTTTTGGTTTGATTTTAGGCTTGATATTTGAGTGAGGCAGTGGCGGTCGGTGGTGCGCGAACTTAGAGCTGGGAAGTGGCGGGTTTCGCGTAGTTGCTGTGGCATTGTGCATATTTTTTTTTTATGTGGTGGTGACGTGGTTGCTCTTCGGTCTGGGCGATGGAGGTGGCGATTAGTAGTGGTTTGGTGGTCCGGCTATGAGTTGCAGGTGGCGGCTGCGGTGGTGGTGCAACAGTGACGATTTGGGGTAGTGTTGTGGCGGTTTGGAGTTGAAGATGGTTGGGTTCAGTTCCGATGATTGAGGTGGTGGGTTGCGGTTCTGTGACGATTGATTTTGGTTCAACAGTGGTGATGCTTGGTTCAAGTCTCTGTGGAGTTTGGCCGTGAGGTGAAGGAGCCAGAAGGTTGCTGTCGGGTGGTTGGTGTATGCGTGGGTATCTGAAAATTTAGATTGCAAAGAAAACAGTCAGATTATGGATGCGGGAGAGTGTTACCTTGGCAGTGTGGATTGTGGAAATGGCTGAGATTTGTGAGTGGTTTGAATAGAAATTGTTTAGGGCACAATATCCTAGGTGCTAATGGGTCAATTTGGGCTACAGAATTTTATAATTGGACTGAAAATATTCAAAATCTGGATAACATAATTTTGGACCCAAATAATAAAATATTGGACTTAATTAAATTGAACTCAAAATTATTAAAATTTGGATTTAACATTGATAAAGAATTTGACACTTTAAATTATTCGAGATTGGACTCGATTTGGAATAGTTTTAATTTTTTTTTTTTTTCAATAACTAGATGAACACGTTTCATTTTTAAAAGTAAAATTCGGGGTGAAATCTTAGCGACACGTTTTTCGAGAAAAACGACTTTATATTATTTGAAAATTCTCGGTCGCTACAGTTGTGCATCCAACGAATTTCCTTACACACGGCCATTTCATCCATCGTTTTATCTCCCGAACCTGTCCCATCATCCTATATGTGCCCATTTTCATGTTGAATCTCAATCTCACCTTTGTGAATCCATGTGACATAGCTCGTCGTGAAACCATTATGATGTATATGATACACCCTCAGTCCTATTTATATAGGCTTATTTGACTTTTTACACACATTAAGAAAACATATTTAATATTATTGAAAATGTGACTTTTATAAAGAAAATTTCCAACTTACCCTTATTAATATCAAAACTATTATTATTGAAAGTAATAAATAGGAGTACATTAGTAAACAAACAAAATAAATACTTTCCAATATAGAAACAAGCCTATATAATTGGGACAAGAGAAAAAGGAAAGGAAGCTTATATAAATGAGACCGAGGGATTATTCAACGGTCTCCAAATAATGGGTATACTCGTTTAAACATTTGTTACACGGACATCTAACCCTCCCCCGATTGTATACCAATGGTCTTGCCATATCTATAAAAGCTTTCGAACCAAATAAGAATTCTTGAGACTTTCGATCTCTAATATTTGTCCATCTTTTATCAATTTCCATCTCTGGTATCTTGCAAACAAGAATACAATGTATATTATTTGACAATTTTGAGTGACGTGAATGTTCTAAGTCCACCTTATCACTCCATGTGTAATAAAAAGGGAGGGGCCCTAATTATTCATCATTGATCTGCAAAATAATGAATTTTGTTCATTTTTCCATTCATGTCTATATTTTCTCATCTGTAAATTTTGGTAGCCTCTCCCTTAAGTTCTCTTGATGTGCGATTTATGTTACATATAGTCCACACTCGGAGAACATAGGAAGAAGTCGAAAGTTACACGGGAATATATATATATATATATATATATATACATCAACAGAAAAATGAACAAAATTCATTACTTTGTATATCAATGACAAACTCTCCAAAAAATGGGAGAATTCGAAGATCAATTTGTAAACTTCAATTTGTGCGATTTTCGATTTACAAACTAATCTTCAAACGATTTTCTAAGCTTATGCTTAATTACAGTGCAGTGTATATTCTAAAATTTCTATAATAGCTAATATATATTAAACACTCGAATAATCTAAAAAAAATTAACAAAAACATATTTAAATGGCTTACCAAAGATCCAAACAATGCCTTGTTTTGATTTTCTACTTTTAAGTTCGATTATGTCGATAGAAATTGATGATACAGATGTAAGGAACAAAGAAAATGTTGTATTTTGAGGAGAAAGTCTGAATATGAAGTGAGAAGAAGATAAATAAAATTGGGGCTATAGACATATGTCACCCCTACAGGTACTATTGTTGTCCCTACAAATTCTAAAATGCGCCAAATTCTTCACCAAAAAATTGGGGCTATAAGGGAGAAATTCCCGCTAATCATTTGGTTTTATAGGGGTGATATATGTCGCCCCTATAGTTAACGAATCTATAGGGGCGACATATGTCACCCCTACAGGTTCTCTTAAGTCGTCCCAAAATATATTAGAAAAGGCGCCGATATATGATTCTATAGAAGCAACAATTAATTTACAAGAGTCGGGGCGATCTTGTGTGTCGCCCCTATTGGGATCACCTGCCGCCCCTAAAAAGTTATCCCTATTGCTCCGATTTCTTGTAGTGTGGTTTACCTAAATCTTAACAGGGCAATAGATGTACCAATGAATGATCTGAATTCGAATGGTGAAGTACTTCGAAATGTTTCTAACATGAAAGTTAGCAAAGTTGAATTCATTTATTCATTAGAACAGTACTGTCACTCTTAATTAGAGTAATTGAATTTCTTTATGTATATTCTATTGAATTATTTAAATATGATAATATTGACGATGGTCTATTTATGTCTTGATGAGTTCATATAGAACCTTTGAAGAAAAATGAGCTTAGAGATTAACTATTTAGAAGAGCAAAAAACGTTTTTGCCCAGTTTTCAGATAGGTGTAAAACATTATATAGGTAAATCAGTGGACAAAATTATCTATTTTAATATAGCTTTCTATGATTTGTATTATTCAAAAGTGCAGTATCATGCGAGTGACACGAGATTAATTTCTTCATTTTTACTCTTATTATTAATTACTCCAACGTGCATTTGTAAAACATATTCATCAAATAAGAATCTTTAATTTTTTTAACAGCAATAGGTTGACATAAAATAAGCCTTTTCATTTATTGACAATGGTCTGATTTGTTGTCAACAAGTCATTCTTTGAATATATTAACCAAAGCAATAATTATACTAAAAAGTCTACCGTCTTCTCGTTTCACTAGGAAAGACGGGCGGCGGCGGTGTAGTAGGAATTGGAGAAAAAATTGGGAGGTGACACCTAAACGTACAAGTTGCATCGCAAGAGGGATTAAAGGTTTTCATGCCCTTGTTGCAGGTGTTGTAGCATGGAACGTAGCAGTGCAAACGGAGACAGTTGATTCTACAGTGTTTGAAACAAGTATCATATCCCATATTGCTGTTTTTACACTGGTAATAGCATGAGTTGTTGCAGAAGTAATCAACGTTTGCTGCCTCTACAAAGATGAACATCAGTACCATGATAAACACACAACTCCAGGCCTTCATGTTTGAAACAATATTATAAGCAATACCCCAAATCACAGTATTTATAGCTGCGATATATTTACAATGGAGAGGACCTTGTAACAATCATATTTAGACTGTGGACAAAATCTAAATATTATTGTTATTGCTAAATTTTGGAAATCTCAACAATTATATTTGGATTGTGGATAAAATCTAAATAATATTGTTGGTGGTAAATTTAGGAAAATCTCAACAATTATGTATTGCAACAATCATATTTAGATTGTGGATGAAGTCTAAATAATATGAGTAATTATAAGAAGACACTTTTAATTGACATTTTTAACTGATACCCAATGTGTGTGCGCTATATCAAGATAAAATGGAAGAAGAAGAGGAACTTTGAATGCTATACATACTTGAAGGACTTACTAAGAAAAGTCAAGAAACGTATTTTTATCTTTTACACTTCTACACACGTCTTTTGCTCCAGCCTTGCTTTTTGTCTGCTACATCACCAGAAATCAGCTGAGCTGTAGCGATCGAGAATTTTTCAGTTGATTATAAAATAAATATTTAATTTCATAAAAAAACGTTGCTATAATTTCACCTATTTTTAAATTGAAGCGTGTTCGTCTAGCCATATTGATTATTTCAAGCCAATAAAATATAATTTGAGTCCAATTCGATTCCTAGTCCAATTTCATAATTTTGAAATATTGTCCAAGTCCCAACTGATTTAATTCCAAAATTTTATTTATTTTAAACTCAAATTACTTTAAATCCCAATTTTAAATTTATGCTTATCCAATTTTATTTTTAATCAAACTTTTATCTTTTAAATAGTTATTTTCGATAAGGTATTTTATTCGCATTGATATTCTTGTACCCCAAGTTTACACAATTTGAAATCTAATATTTCTCCATATCCAACATTATCAAAATTTCATTCCAAATATAATACTCTACCTATCTATATATCCCCAAGCCTGCCTTCAATATACTAACGACACAACCAAGAAGAAAATTCAGGTATTATTTTCATTCCTCAAGCAATTTTCACCAATTTCTACTCTCAACCCTTCCCACAGCCGTCTGCCATTACTCAACTTCCGACCAACAACGATTTCACTTCCAACAACCTTCAATTCCACCACCATCGAACTTAACCATAGACTACTGGCCCCACCAACTCATCAAACTACATTCAATCTAACCCAGTTTTTCACAACCAAACCCAAATGGCACCTCCGTCTGCATCCCTCAATCTGAAAATCCGACCCCATGGATCCACTGCAAAACTGTTCCCACAATCAAGCCACGACTCCAATGATTTACCACAAGACAACCCACTATCAAACCTATTTTATATTTTTAATTATCTGCCATAATTTTTATCATTAATGTTAGGTTTTTGATGTAATTGGCAATCCCATAAACAAAATGACTCATATATAAAGTCTCAATCAAAGTCAAAGTATGGTAGTAGATTTAGTTGAGTATTTGAATTCAAGAAAAATAAAAAAGTGTTCAAGAAGACTTGGGATGCAATCTATCTATCTATATATAATAACAAAATAATGCCAAAAATAATATGCACATAGTTTCCCGTAAAAAATCATCTTCTAAATTTGGAAATCTTGACAAAAAAATAAAATAATGTAATAAACTATATTTTTTTTTTTTGAATAGTTATTATTATTTTGATAATTATTGTATTATATTGAAATCAAAAAATATGTAATGTGAGTATCAAATCGAAGATCTCAATAAGAAATTTAATACAAGATAACAAGTGAAAACAAACTATAAGCATATTGTCCGTAAAATCGTTTTAAAGATTAAATGTAAATTTTTTAATATTTTTTTATCTTTCCTCAATATCCCATTCATTTTAAATTATGCTGAAATATTTTATCGAACTGACGAATTTGCCAAACCGTGATTTTGGAGTCATCTGTCAGTCTCCCAAAGCGAATGTAGAATATTCTCTCTTGCCATGTAAGAATGAACCTCAAGTGGAAGAATAACGTGCCGACAATTTGCACCATTACCTCTCAAAGCTTCAAAAAAGTGCTTGGACTGCATCAATAAGCGATTATATAAATTAATATTATTGCACAATAGTGTTTGAAAAGTAACTGGATAAGAAAGCAACATAGCATTTGTGGTATAAATCTCGAACTCCCCATAGACATAGATGTGTGCGTGTGTGTGAGTTTTTTTTTTCTCTCCATGCGTGTGTGTGTGTGTGTGTGTGAGAGAGAGAGAGAGAGAGAGAGAGAGAGAGAGAGAGAGAGAGAGAGAGAGAGAGAGAGAGAGAATGTGTGAAGTTCATACAATCACACTTTTTCTGTTTTCAATAAAAAGTCAAAAATCATAATAAGCCTTAATCTAAGTTACAATCAACAATTAATTTCAATCATGAATTTTTTGGGTTTCACAACTTTTCAACCACATGTTTCATTAATTTTTATCAAAATCTACTAAAAATCTGATTTTAATATGCACCAAACATGGACTAAATAGAATCTCACCTGCATTGTCAATGTTCCAACATTTTCGTCTTCTCCTCCATGAATCAATAATATAGGCTTTCGAATTTTATGCGCGTTAAGGATAGTACTCATCTCAAGATAGGAGGAAGTAGCCTCCCAAAGTGTCCTATGCTCTTCCTATAGAAACAATAGTTGGAGAATTGTTTTTTTTTTTTTTTTAAAAAGAAAATAAAAATTCAAAGCCTAGGGAATATAAATAGCAACTCTGGTATCTTAATGTTCATATCCTAACCCCCACTATAAATTGAAAATGTTGGAAAAATAAATCGAGATGGAAAGATATTCCTACCTGATATCTAAAAGGTGTCAATATTCCGTTGTATGCTCCAGATTGAGCGATTCCGCAACAGAACAAATGTGGTGCGTGCACTAGGAGGATTGAGGTCATTAAAGCCCCGAAGGAATGACCACCAATAGAGATTTTGCCTTGATCCACGACCTTCATAGAAAACTCAAAAATATAAATTCTTTTAAAAACTCCTAATCCTCTTTTACATCCATTAGGCAGAATCAGTAGTTATAATTTTTATCCTCAAATTGGCCGGGAATAATTTCTTTAGAAAATTCATCTTTTCTTAAATAAAAACAGAAGCATAGCTATTTTACATTTTTATTATTAAAACAAATAATTCTTTAAAAGCATTATCATACCTGTCATATTCCTCTCCTTCATTCTTGTTGTCGATTATTGGCATGGATAGATTGGTTACGACAGCAAATTAACCTGAAAGTTGAGAGAGCAGTTGTAAATCGATAATTACATTGACTATTACTAAAGTTGGCAATGAGAAGGTTGCTCGATGAGCAACATAAGCAAGATATATGATTCTCAAGCAAATAAAGGGAAGGAGAGATTCAAACCCTCTTGAAAGCCAAATTAGTGGTGAATTTGGGTTGATGCGAATTAGTTCTTTAACTGCTCCTTCACTTCTAGGGTAAGGAAAAAGTATACATGGTAAGGGGCCATCTCTATCCCGATCGTAATTTGGAGGAAGATGTAGCTTAGCATCAAGTTCTTTCCCATCCTCCCTCTTGCACTTGATAATTGTTATCTTTGCATAGGGAAATTTAACTTCTTCTCTACGTTTAGAAGGAACAACCACACTTGTTCTCTCAATAGGAGAGAGATCAAAATGAATGTCATTTTAAAAAGATTCATCCCACTCATAAGGAACAACTTTCTTAAAATACTTTTTGTGCCAATGTTGATAAACTTTTACATACAAAGCATACAATTTGATTAAACTGTGAAAAGAAGGATATAAAAATATCAAACATCAATATTATACATATTAATATTGTGAAATTATGACAAGTGGTATTAATGGGATGTAAAATATTCTAACTAATGTAACATGAGGAAAGGAGATAAAAATATCAAAAATCAATGTTGTACATGTTAATATTTTAAAATTACAAGTGGTGTTAGTAGAATGTAAAATATTCTAGCTAACGCAACACAAGGCAAGCTTGAAATTCATAAGATAGACAAAACGACAACTTATATTTCATACCTGAAGCGAAATCTAAGCTTACAAAAAATTGTTGGTTTTTTCTTACCAAATGAATCAAGACGTTGTACATAAATTATATCCCGTGGATTAGCCTTGACTTTGGCATCTCCCCCATCTTGTGCCGTCACCCTATTTATAATTCAACAAAACATCCATTAGCAACCCATTTATTGGAAACTCATCAATAGTATAATAAAAAGGTGAATGTACCATGTATAGGACTCTTAAGGTGCATACCATAAAAGCATTGGCAACTCGCAGGGTGCCCATTGAATTTGTCGCATCCCTTTACGTACACAATCATTTGCACAAGGTATGTCCTCGGCAAGAGGCAAGTCACAAACTTGTCTAACAAATTCTCCCGTAGTAGTCCAAACATCAACCTTTTTCGGAAAGCACTTGAGATTTACAGCAAAGGAATATGGTCGATGGATTGAAGAAATCAAAATATACTTCTTATTTGGAGATGGATCCAAATAAGTATTTATTGCGGGTGATCCGAATAGATTTATACTTCCATCCAGAGAAACGAGAACCAATTGAGATTCAGTGTAATATTCAAATTTGGCTACATCACGCTCATCGCTAAGAAGATCTGGATTGGGTCTCGACTGAATAGTTTGGCCCTCCTCATTTGAGAATATCATAGGACGAACGAGAACTAAAGGTTTTATCGGACTAGGTCCACGAGACAATGGAATGGTTGGAACCAACAACATAGATTCGCTCATCCATAAATACCTGAAAAGTATAAATAAGAAATTGTTAATTAATCAAATTCATATTTATAACACTTCAGAAAAACTGAAACATACTCGGTAAAAATTATATTTAGGAACATTTTTGGCGGAAACAATGGTCTGGCTTTTAGTGATACTACGTCTGCTATCCAGAGGCTCATCACTACGGATACCATTCTTCCGTTTGAGTGAAAAGCAAAAAAGTCATTGCGATTACATGAAATAACGTAAATATCACAATAGATCGGGATTAAAAATATTATTATGCAATTGAATGGAGCAACTCACCCCAACTATTTGCATGCTAAAAGATAGGTGTCGACCATCAATTGACCTAGATGAAACAAAATTTATTAGTTTTCAAATGAACATAATAAAATCGAAAAATTTCTAAAAGAACAGGCAAATTGAATTAAGCAATGTCTCTAGAATTACATATTTATACAAAGTCTCTTGAAAATATTGTTGATCACAGTAAAGATATCAAGGGATATCACGAAATTAGGTCTTACCAGAGAATGCATCGAATTTTTGCACCAAAAGAATACCGCATATATCTTTTATTGATTCATTTCTCTTTGTATCTTGTATTCCTTCAATAGTATAGTATGGCCTCGAAATGAAAATGTCAAAAAAAAAATTTCAGGCCAAAAAAAAAAAACTAGCAAAGTCCCAAGACATTCATACTGTCGATCACAATAAAATAATGAAATAAAACTCGATAAATCCACCAATGCATCATTATAAAATATGCATTTATAACACTTGAAATCACTAACTTGAATGAGAGAATATTTGTAGAAGATAAATAAATTCATCTTACTCACATGCGACTTAGGGAATTGCATTCACTTTCTATTCGAATTCTAGCTAATTTTTCCTCTTTTAGCCTCACTAGTTCATGGAGACAAGGTAAAATGCTCTTTTTCAACCATACGACCTTATCCTTGAGTGGAGATGTAAATGGTATTGAGCCGTAGGGAGCATCAACTCTAGCCATGATCTGTGCGGGAGGAGTGCGAAATTGATGGCCGCCTACAGGTACATAAAATAGGAAAAATCAAGGTAAAATGAAAATGCCAACAATGTCCATTTCCTGAAATGCAATACAAAAATTGTACGTATATTATTCCGATCACTTTTCGATATGATTCATATATATTATGTATAGTAATGTTTCGAAGTTATTATATAAAGTATATTATTGGAGTTTTACGTATGTATCACACTTAGCACCGTGTGAAAAAAAAAAAAAGAAAGACATGGTGTGTGTATTTTGTTCTCCCATAAATCAATTTAAGTATAAATCCATTTTCGATGGGCTTCAATATTCTAGTCTCTCCTTTTTTTTTTTTTTTTTTCTAATAACAACATGCATTATGTATTTATGTTGCCCATAAAGCATTTTAAGTATCCATACACACTTTAAAGTTGGTTCTGGTTAAGTAAAATTACAACTTTGAAATATGTTGAACGTTGTTCTAATTTATTTCATTTTTTTCCTTCTAAAAAATGCAGATGGGCAGGCATTTTGCACAAAATTTTACGTTCATCGAGAGTTTGAAAATTATTAATACCAGTGATTAAGGAGAAGAAATATCAAAACATATCACCTTTAATATCCTGCCTTTTTTTCTCCATTTTTCTTCCTTGGTAAAATATAAAAAGGTGCAATCCCAGAAGTTGTCAAAATAGGTCATCACCTAGTAGTCTTCCTAGTTATTCCCATTCCCGCCTCCATTAGAGGGATTTGAATCTATAAAAAACAAAATAGTGTTCAAACGTTGAGATGCATATCGGGGACATCGTCATCATCTCTATAGTTTCCTTTCATTGAGCCTTGACCATAATCATCAAACATGTCGCTTGAACTGTTGAACTAAAAAAATTAAAGAAAATAAAATATCAGTCAAAAAATGAGGGGGGGAGGGGAGGGGTGGGGGTGGGGGAACCAAAATCAAAGAATACAGAAACTACTACTTTTCTCAGACTTGAGTCATCGGTGCTGAATGGGAGTCCGGTAACCAGTTTGAAGGTTGAAAAGCATCTTATCCGACTTAGTTTATTGCTTGCATTTCTAAACAAAGCCATTGCTGTTAAATGTTGGATGTGATTTCTGAAGAAAATGGCTCTGTCTCTTCTCTATCTCTATAGAAAATATGCTCAATCCCTCTGCATCCTCATAAAGTTGTACAAAAACCCTAGACTCTCGGGAAGTACGTATTCCTTTTGGTCAACTTTGTTGCCCCCTCTCAGTCTCTCCCCTCTCTCGTCAGATTTCGACATTCACATTTCCACGTTAAAAATTCCAAGTTTCACCATTTTGTAACCTGAAATTCTTTAATCATTACACCAATCAGATCATTGTTTATTGTACGTATTAGTCCTAGGCAGCCTATGCTAAGCAAAACAGATGATTTTCAGAAGTAAAATATAAAAAATAAGATTGCATCGAAAGTTACAGTTTCAGTTCGATTTTGATTATCTTTCGGTCATTTTTTGTTATTTTGTTCGGTTTACTCATAATTTCACATCATGAGCTGTAGTAGTATAATCAAACATGATAATATAGCAATGGTATAATCAAACATAAATTATTAAGAATACAGAAACTACTTCTTTTCTCAGAATTGACTCATCGGTTCTGAATGGGAGTCCGGTAACCAGTTTGGAGGTTGAAAAGCATCTTATCCGCCTCAGTTTATTGCTTGCATTTATAAACAAAGCCATTGCTCTGAAATGTTGGACGTGATTTCTGAAGAAAACGTCTCTGTCTCTGTCTCTTCTCTATCTCTATAGAAAATATGCTCAATCCCTTTACATCCTAATAAAGTTGTACAAAAACCCTAAACTCTCGGCATGTACGTATTCCTTTTGGTCAGCTCTGTTTCCCTTTCTCAATCTCTCCCCGCTCACGTCAGATTTCGAAATTCACATTTCCACGTTAAAGTTTCCAAGTCTCACATTTGGTAACCTGAAATTCTTTAATCATTACACCCATCAGATCATTGTTTATCGTACGTATCAGTCCTAGGCTGCCTATGCTAAGCAAAATAGATGATTTTCAGAAGTAAAAGATAAAAAATAAGATTGCGTCGGAAGTTACAGTTTCAGTTCGATTTTGATTATCTCTCGGTCAATTTTCGTTATTTTGTTCGGTTTACTCAAAATTTCACATCATGAGCGGCAATAGTACAATCAAACATGATAATATAGCAATGGTATAATCAAACATAAATAATTGAGAATACAGAAACTACTTCTTTTCTCAAACATGACTCTTCGGTGCTGAATGGGAGTCCGGTAACCAGTTTAGAGGTTGAAAAAGCATCTTATCCGCCTTAGTTTATTGCTTGCATTTCTAAACAAAGTCATTCCTGTGAAATGTTGGATGTGATTTCTGAAGAAAATTACTCTGTCTCTTCTCTTCTCTATCGCTATAGAAAATATGCTTAATCCCTTTGCATCCTCATAAAGTTGTACAAAAACCCTAGACTCTCGGCGAGTACGTATTCCTTTTGGTCAGCTTTGTTGCCCTCTCTCAGTCTCTCCCCTCTCTCGTCGGATTTCGGCATTCACATTTCCTTGTTAAAGTTTCCAGGTTTCCCCATTTGGTAACATGAAATTCTTTAATCATTACACCAATAAAATCATTGTTTATCGTACGTATCTGTCCCAGGCTGCCTATGCTAAGCAAAATAGATGATTTTCAAAAGTAAAAGATAGAAAATAAGATTGCATTGAAAGTTAAAGTTTCAGTTCGATTTTGATGATATTACGGTTGTTTTTCGTTATTTTGTTCGGTTTACTAATAATTTAACATCATGAGCTACAATGGTATAATCAAACATGATAATATAGCAATGGCGTAATCAAACATAAATAATTAAGAATACAGAAACTACTTCTTTTCTCAGACTGGACTTATCGGTGATGAACGGGAGTCCAGTAACCAGTTTGGAGGTTGAAAAGCATCTTATCTGCCTTAGTTTATTGCTTGCATTTCTAAACAAAGCCATTGCTGTGAAATGTTGGATATGATTTCTGAAGAAAATGGCTCTATCTCTTCTCTTCTCTATCTCTATAGAAAATATGCTCAATCCCTTTTCATCCTCATAAAGTTGTACAAAAACCCTAGACTCTCGGTGTGTAGGTATTCCTTTTGGTCAGCTTTGCTTCCGTCTCTCGGTCTCTCCCCTCTCTCATCAGATTTCGACATTCACATTTCCACATTAAACTTTCCAAGTCTCACTATTTGGTAACCTGAAATTCTTTTATCATTACACCAATCAGATCATTGTTTATCGTACGTATCAGTCCTAGGCTGCCTATGCTAAGCAAAACAGATGATTGTCCGAAGTAAAAGATAAAAAATAATATTGCATCGGAAGTTACAGTTTTAGTTCGATTTTGATTATCTTTCGGTCAATTTTCGTTATTTTGTTCGGTTTACTCAAACTTTCACATCATGAGCTGCAATGGTATAATCAAACATAAATAATTAAAAATACAGAAACTACTTCTTTTCTCAGACTTGACTCTTCGATGCTGAATGGGAGTCCGGTAACCAGTTTGGAGGTTGAAAAAGCATCTTATCCGCTTTAGTTTATTGCTTGCATTTCTAAACAAAGCCATTGCTGTGAAATGTTAGATGTGATTTCTGAAGAAAATGGCTCTGTCTCTTCTCTTCTCTATCGCTATAGAAAAGGTATAGTGGGTATTTATAACCCTTTTCTGTGAGAAGGTATAGGGGGTATTTATAACCCTTTTGCCATGGTGATTCTACTTCTGCTTTTCCTTTCTCCCTTCAATTCATTTTCTTCTGCACAATCGGATTCTCTTTATGACACTATATCTAAGTGCTATATTGTACAACACTATATCTAAGTGCTATATTGTGCAACACTATATCTAAGTGTTATACTTGCTTTATCAATTAAGTTTACACATTTATAGCACACTACATTGATAGTTAAGTTACTTGCAACACTAAGTGCTCATACTTATACCTATTGATTTTTAAGTTTGATATTATTTATCGAAAAAGTTTTATAAATCAATTCACCCCCCTCTTGGTTAGTTTACTCTTGGGCTAACACAGGATTACTCATCAAATTCACTTAACCCAAAGATACAATTCCATTATAAGTAAAAGTCACACAACTGATCATCTTAGGTTTTCCATTATTGTAGCCAAAATATTTACTCGCATCTAAAGTACAACCGGTAATAAGTAATCGAAATTGCATCACCAAAATCTTAAATAAATCCATATATCTTATGACTCAAAATGAAGATTCTCAATCGTAGGTAATATTTCACCATAATTCAGTAATCCATCAAAATAAGATCAATTGACTCAATATATTCACATAATTCATTCACGGGATAATCATGACATCCATTAATCGTCTAGTCACCATATCTTGTAGTAATCATGTAACATATCACTTATCATCATATCATATGACCTCAAATATTCATATCAATCTCTCTAAGATTACAATATAATAACCATCATATCTATCACGTGAACCTTATAAGTCAATCTGCTCACTAAGATTATATATCAATCTCTCAAACTAAATAAATCTTGAATTTTGCCATATGTCACTCTTTCTGCACACTACTCCTTAATAAGTCATCATTGTGAAGTCTTATCCCCATTTTCCACTAATTCTATTCACAAGGACAATTACATAAGATTTCATTTCTTATTTTCGAACTAAGATACCATCAGTAACAATTTCCAAAATCTCAAGGTATGATCTTATCATAAACTTTCCTCCGATCAGATGCATTACTTCTGCAATACTTGTACAAATCTAGGACCTGATAAAAATTTCTTTCATCAATTTCATCCAACAATTTTCTCTCATGATATTCTAGTATCATCAATGAAAACTTAATGTACATCTGTGAATCATTCAAATCACGAGGAAACCCTGATTTATTTTTCATGACTGAGACTCATCTTTCTTCGAATTCCACTTAGGACGAAATACCGCATAACTTATTCATGGAAGGTCAACTTATTTCAAAATCGCAATACATCATCACCTTCAGTTCTCACCATAAGAACAATCACATTATTCCTTATAATTATCTCTTGTACTTTTTATATTCAAATGACCTTATGACAATCGTCATAATCTGACATAATCCCAAACATTCGATCATATGTGCCCAATTTCGATCATATGTGCCCAATTTCTCCCTTTGAATAAATGGTTACTCCTTTAAGGCATCTCACTATAAAATACTTTTAATATCTCTCATTCATGATAACTGACTTTTCCAAATAATCATATTACATGTAATTAACCAAATCTTTAACACATCATCTACCGATCAACTTCCAAAATAAATCAACAGTATTATCACTTACCATCATAATTTAGAATATTCTCCAATATAAGTGATCATTTTATACTGATAATCAATTTGTTCCCAAGAATAATTAAGATTCTTCCCAATAATGCCATAATATTTGTCTTCACTCATCTTTCAAAATATAACTTAACATTTCTCAATGTATGGATCAAGTCATCACATAACTTCATGTATACCTTGATATCCAAGTAGTTGTATACATCATCTTGTTTTTGAAATTGTGAAACAAGGAGAGCATTTCATTGTAACTGTATCCATTAAAAAAATGATTATACTTCGAAGAAGCCAAAAATATCTCAAGAGTCATTATCCCTTTTTATCATTTACTAAATCTTGCTTGCGGTGTAAATGAACTTGCAAGTCTAACCTCAATTCTCTTAGTGGATGCTTACCCTACTATGCTCTTAACTCAAAATGATAAAATTCTAGGCAGAGTCTCCCTTGTAATTTGGACTTATCTAACCCATAGGTATACTTCATAACCAAAAATAACAACCTATAGTTATACTCCACATCTGAGCACCACGATTTAAATATTGACAACAATTCCAACAAACTTCAATTCCATAAAAAATATCCCAGAAATCAATTCATAATTCCTCAACATAACAATTTCAAATCATAATTTCCAATATCACAATATCACTTTCTTCAATACATTAATTGGCTCAAATGACCACTCATTGTCATACTTATAAAATATATGCCACAAATCATAGTCCTAAAATTTAATCACAAGACCAAACTACATAATAAATCTTTCTTAAAAAAGAGGAATAATTCACTTACTCAAACACAACATCCATTCCTTAATTCCCAACAATTAAGAATCAAATGTTTAAACCTCTAATTTTATAATTCTTCTCATAAAAGTCTCAATAAAATCATATCACTCGTAATCTCAACATCTCATCACAACTTCATAAAACTGGTTTGCCATTTCTCGTTGATTTACTGAAAATGTTGACAAAAAGTGACTAATGAACTTTCGCAACGGTTGTTCTAAAATCACTAGTTATGGCCTCATAATGCGCGGCACAATAGTCGATAGTGTGGTCATATATCTTAACAGGAGGTGTTGGTCCAAACGATATATATTCTGAAAATAGTATCTAATCCTCTCTGTTAACTCCTCGTAAATGGTGCCATGTCTAAAATCAATTATGCAAAGTCCAGATAGGGTTCATCATTTCTAAGTTTGAGGACAAAAATTATTATAAAATCATTCTTAAATCATTTTATTCCCATTATGCTCAACACTCGTTCTCTTTCTTTTCTTTTCTTTCTGATTTGGATACGATTTCTCGTTATACTCCGAAACTCATTTTATTCGGATACAATCTCTTTCTCTTTCTCTTCATTCTTTCTCATAAATCATTAAAATACGTATCCGAAATACTGAAATAACGTTAAACATCATAAACTTCTTTACCTCGGAGTTGGTGGGACGAATGGTGGCAGTGGCAATCTTCATCAATAATAATTAAATAGTGTAAAGTGCTTCTTGAAATTTCTTTTTGAAAATTTGCCAGTCTACAGAAACGCAGACTGACTCTAATACCAAGCTGTAGCGCCCCGAATTCTAAATACCCGGGTCGCAACTTCATCTCTTTAAAACTTACGATGATAGCACAAATTTAAATACATCTACTTGAAAACATTCCATAAAATTTCAAATCTCAACAATTAAACTTAACAAAGTTCAATAAACTAGACTTTCAAAATAACTTAAAATAAATGTTGCCAAATTGCCCATCATTCGCCTTCGCCTCCGAACTCTGCAAATGTTGTTAAAAACGGAGTGAATATTTCAAAAAAAATACTCAGTAGACTCATCGCCAATAATTAATTTACAAGATAATTGAACACGTAATTATGCAAATAATACAATGACATTCTCTTCTTAATCATAGGCATCACATAGTGAATGCAAATGAACATATTCTTGTCTTATGCAAATAAAGCATATAAGTTATGACATGCATAACATAAATTTCTCTTCTTATCTCATAAGAGATATTCTTGTCTTGTCTTATCTCATAAGAGATATTCTTGTCTTTTCTCATGCAATTAAGCATATAAATCACGTAAATCCACATAACACATGCAATTATAATATAAATCAATTAGTGGGGGGGAGTCTACCTTAATTTATCTCGAATCACGTAAAAAGTGGAGCTGGAAGTAGCCTTGATTTCTCAAGCGTCCACATGTTTCGTCTAGCCAAAATATGAAATAAGTCTTGAATTAGTAACTTGAAATTTTAAGGTTTTAAAATGATAAAGTAAAATTTATGGACTTAATTAGAAATTTATTAAAACTGAAATTTGAAAAGTTTAGGGACTGAAATAGACTTCTTTTCAAAATTAGTGGGCTGATGTGGGGGAACAAGAACGCCATGGGCTAATTTATTGGATTTAAAAAATTTGGAGACTTCCCATTAAAATATATATACAACTTCAAGGACTTATTAAGGCATTTTAAAACTCAGGAACTAAAATAAATAACTTTTAAAAACTGTAAGGACTGAAATGAATATACTTCCAAAATTTGAGGCTTAAGGATTAATTTTTTCTTAAACAATAAAAAATATAAAAATAGCAACAAGGGCGGTGGTCGAAGGTAAGCTGGTAGGTTTTGTTAAATCTTGGGTTTTGGTTTGATTTTAGGCTTGATATTTGAGTGAGGCAGTGGCGGTCGGTGGTGCGCGAACTTAGAGCTGGGAAGTGGCGGGTTTCGCGTAGTTGCTGTGGCATTGTGCATATTTTTTTTATGTGGTGGTGACGTGGTTGCTCTTCGGTCTGGGCGATGGAGGTGGCGATTAGTAGTGGTTTGGTGGTCCGGCTATGAGTTGCAGGTGGCGGCTGCGGTGGTGGTGCAACAGTGACGATTTGGGGTAGTGTTGTGGCGGTTTGGAGTTGAAGATGGTTGGGTTCAGTTCCGATGATTGAGGTGGTGGGTTGCGGTTCTGTGACGATTGATTTTGGTTCAACAGTGGTGATGCTTGGTTCAAGTCTCTGTGGAGTTTGGCCGTGAGGTGAAGGAGCCAGAAGGTTGCTGTCGGGTGGTTGGTGTATGCGTGGGTATCTGAAAATTTAGATTGCAAAGAAAATAGTCAGATTATGGATGCGGGAGAGTGTTACCTTGGCAGTGTGGATTGTGGAAATGGCTGAGATTTGTGAGTGGTTTGAATAGAAATTGTTTAGGGCACAATATCCTAGGTGCTAATGGGTCAATTTGGGCTACAGAATTTTATAATTGGATTGAAAATATTCAAAATCTGGATAACATAATTTTGGACCCAAATAATAAAATATTGGACTTAATTAAATTGAACTCAAAATTATTAAAATTTGGATTTAACATTGATAAAGAATTTGACACTTTAAATTATTCGAGATTGGACTCGATTTGGAATAGTTTTAATTTTTTTTTTTTTCAATAACTAGATGAACACGTTTCATTTTTAAAAGTAAAATTCGGGGTGAAATCTTAGCGACACGTTTTTCGAGAAAAACGACTTTATATTATTTGAAAATTCTCGGTCGCTACAGTTGTGCATCCAACGAATTTCCTTACACACGGCCATTTCATCCATCGTTTTATCTCCCGAACCTGTCCCATCATCCTATATGTGCCCATTTTCATGTTGAATCTCAATCTCACCTTTGTGAATCCATGTGACATAGCTCGTCGTGAAACCATTATGATGTATATGATACACCCTCAGTCCTATTTATATAGGCTTATTTGACTTTTTACACACATTAAGAAAACATATTTAATATTATTGAAAATGTGACTTTTATAAAGAAAATTTCCAACTTACCCTTATTAATATCAAAACTATTATTATTGAAAGTAATAAATAGGAGTACATTAGT
This sequence comes from Ligustrum vulgare, assembly GCA_963555705.1. NCBI lineage: Eukaryota > Viridiplantae > Streptophyta > Magnoliopsida > Lamiales > Oleaceae > Ligustrum > Ligustrum vulgare. The sequence goes on along the minus strand of OY743173.1, from coordinate 20,653,014 downwards.
AAACAAACAAAATAAATACTTTCCAATATAGAAACAAGCCTATATAATTGGGACAAGAGAAAAAGGAAAGGAAGCTTATATAAATGAGACCGAGGGATTATTCAACGGTCTCCAAATAATGGGTATACTCGTTTAAACATTTGTTACACGGACATCTAACCCTCCCCCGATTGTATACCAATGGTCTTGCCATATCTATAAAAGCTTTCGAACCAAATAAGAATTCTTGAGACTTTCGATCTCTAATATTTGTCCATCTTTTATCAATTTCCATCTCTGGTATCTTGCAAACAAGAATACAATGTATATTATTTGACAATTTTGAGTGACGTGAATGTTCTAAGTCCACCTTATCACTCCATGTCTAATAAAAAGGGAGGGGCCCTAATTATTCATCATTGATCTGCAAAATAATGAATTTTGTTCATTTTTCCATTCATGTCTATATTTTCTCATCTGTAAATTTTGGTAGCCTCTCCCTTAAGTTCTCTTGATGTGCGATTTATGTTACATATAGTCCACACTCGGAGAACATAGGAAGAAGTCGAAAGTTACACGGGAATATATATATATATATATATACATCAACAGAAAAATGAACAAAATTCATTACTTTGTATATCAATGACAAACTCTCCAAAAAATGGGAGATTTCGAAGATCAATTTGTAAACTTCAATTTGTGCGATTTTCGATTTACAAACTAATCTTCAAACGATTTTCTAAGCTTATGCTTAATTACAGTGCAGTGTATATTCTAAAATTTCTATAATAGCTAATATATATTAAACACTCGAATAATCTAAAAAAAATTAACAAAAACATATTTAAATGGCTTACCAAAGATCCAAACAATGCCTTGTTTTGATTTTCTACTTTTAAGTTCGATTATGTCGATAGAAATTGATGATACAGATGTAAGGAACAAAGAAAATGTTGTATTTTGAGGAGAAAGTCTGAATATGAAGTGAGAAGAAGATAAATAAAATTGGGGCTATAGACATATGTCACCCCTACAGGTACTATTGTTGTCCCTACAAATTCTAAAATGCGCCAAATTCTTCACCAAAAAATTGGGGCTATAAGGGAGAAATTCCCGCTAATCATTTGGTTTTATAGGGGTGATATATGTCGCCCCTATAGTTAACGAATCTATAGGGGCGACATATGTCACCCCTACAGGTTCTCTTAAGTCGTCCCAAAATATATTAGAAAAGGCGCCGATATATGATTCTATAGAAGCAACAATTAATTTACAAGAGTCGGGGCGATCTTGTGTGTCGCCCCTATTGGGATCACCTGCCGCCCCTAAAAAGTTATCCCTATTGCTCCGATTTCTTGTAGTGTGGTTTACCTAAATCTTAACAGGGCAATAGATGTACCAATGAATGATCTGAATTCGAATGGTGAAGTACTTCGAAATGTTTCTAACATGAAAGTTAGCAAAGTTGAATTCATTTATTCATTAGAACAGTACTGTCACTCTTAATTAGAGTAATTGAATTTCTTTATGTATATTCTATTGAATTATTTAAATATGATAATATTGACGATGGTCTATTTATGTCTTGATGAGTTCATATAGAACCTTTGAAGAAAAATGAGCTTAGAGATTAACTATTTAGAAGAGCAAAAAACGTTTTTGCCCAGTTTTCAGATAGGTGTAAAACATTATATAGGTAAATCAGTGGACAAAATTATCTATTTTAATATAGCTTTCTATGATTTGTATTATTCAAAAGTGCAGTATCATGCGAGTGACACGAGATTAATTTCTTCATTTTTACTCTTATTATTAATTACTCCAACGTGCATTTGTAAAACATATTCATCAAATAAGAATCTTTAATTTTTTTAACAGCAATAGGTTGACATAAAATAAGCCTTTTCATTTATTGACAATGGTCTGATTTGTTGTCAACAAGTCATTCTTTGAATATATTAACCAAAGCAATAATTATACTAAAAAGTCTACCGTCTTCTCGTTTCACTAGGAAAGACGGGCGGCGGCGGTGTAGTAGGAATTGGAGAAAAAATTGGGAGGTGACACCTAAACGTACAAGTTGCATCGCAAGAGGGATTAAAGGTTTTCATGCCCTTGTTGCAGGTGTTGTAGCATGGAACGTAGCAGTGCAAACGGAGACAGTTGATTCTACAGTGTTTGAAACAAGTATCATATCCCATATTGCTGTTTTTACACTGGTAATAGCATGAGTTGTTGCAGAAGTAATCAACGTTTGCTGCCTCTACAAAGATGAACATCAGTACCATGATAAACACACAACTCCAGGCCTTCATGTTTGAAACAATATTATAAGCAATACCCCAAATCACAGTATTTATAGCTGCGATATATTTACAATGGAGAGGACCTTGTAACAATCATATTTAGACTGTGGACAAAATCTAAATATTATTGTTATTGCTAAATTTTGGAAATCTCAACAATTATATTTGGATTGTGGATAAAATCTAAATAATATTGTTGGTGGTAAATTTAGGAAAATCTCAACAATTATGTATTGCAACAATCATATTTAGATTGTGGATGAAGTCTAAATAATATGAGTAATTATAAGAAGACACTTTTAATTGACATTTTTAACTGATACCCAATGTGTGTGCGCTATATCAAGATAAAATGGAAGAAGAAGAGGAACTTTGAATGCTATACATACTTGAAGGACTTACTAAGAAAAGTCAAGAAACGTATTTTTATCTTTTACACTTCTACACACGTCTTTTGCTCCAGCCTTGCTTTTTGTCTGCTACATCACCAGAAATCAGCTGAGCTGTAGCGATCGAGAATTTTTCAGTTGATTATAAAATAAATATTTAATTTCATAAAAAAACGTTGCTATAATTTCACCTATTTTTAAATTGAAGCGTGTTCGTCTAGCCATATTGATTATTTCAAGCCAATAAAATATAATTTGAGTCCAATTCGATTCCTAGTCCAATTTCATAATTTTGAAATATTGTCCAAGTCCCAACTGATTTAATTCCAAAATTTTATTTATTTTAAACTCAAATTACTTTAAATCCCAATTTTAAATTTATGCTTATCCAATTTTATTTTTAATCAAACTTTTATCTTTTAAATAGTTATTTTCGATAAGGTATTTTATTCGCATTGATATTCTTGTACCCCAAGTTTACACAATTTGAAATCTAATATTTCTCCATATCCAACATTATCAAAATTTCATTCCAAATATAATACTCTACCTATCTATATATCCCCAAGCCTGCCTTCAATATACTAACGACACAACCAAGCAGAAAATTCAGGTATTATTTTCATTCCTCAAGCAATTTTCACCAATTTCTACTCTCAACCCTTCCCACAGCCGTCTGCCATTACTCAACTTCCGACCAACAACGATTTCACTTCCAACAACCTTCAATTCCACCACCATCAAACTTAACCATAGACTACTGGCCCCACCAACTCATCAAACTACATTCAATCTAACCCAGTTTTTCACAACCAAACCCAAATGGCACCTCCGTCTGCATCCCTCAATCTGAAAATCCGACCCCATGGATCCACTGCAAAACTGTTCCCACAATCAAGCCATGACTCCAATGATTTACCACAAGACAACTCACTATCAAACCTATTTTATATTTTTAATTATCTGCCATAATTTTTATCATTAATGTTAGGTTTTTGATGTAATTGGCAATCCCATAAACAAAATGACTCATATATAAAGTCTCAATCAAAGTCAAAGTATGGTAGTAGATTTAGTTGAGTATTTGGATTCAAGAAAAATAAAAAAGTGTTCAAGAAGACTTGGGATGCAATCTATCTATCTATATATAATAACAAAATAATGCCAAAAATAATATGCACATAGTTTCCCGTAAAAAATCATCTTCTAAATTTGGAAATCTTGACAAAAAAATAAAATAATGTAATAAACTATATTTTTTTTTGAATAGTTATTATTATTTTGATAATTATTGTATTATATTGAAATCAAAAAATATGTAATGTGAGTATAAAATCGAAGATCTCAATAAGAAATTTAATACAAGATAACAAGTGAAAACAAACTATAAGCATATTGTCCGTAAAATCGTTTTAAAGATTAAATGTAAATTTTTTAATATTTTTTTATCTTTCCTCAATATCCCATTCATTTTAAATTATGCTGAAATATTTTATCGAACTGACGAATTTGCCAAATCGTGATTTTGGAGTCATCTGTCAGTCTCCCAAAGCGAATGTAGAATATTCTCTCTTGCCATGTAAGAATGAACCTCAAGTGGAAGAATAACGTGCCGACAATTTGCACCATTACCTCTCAAAGCTTCAAAAAAGTGCTTGGACTGCATCAATAAGCGATTATATAAATTAATATTATAGCACAATAGTGTTTGAAAAGTAACTGGATAAGAAAGCAACATAGCATTTGTGGTATAAATCTCGAACTCCCCATAGACATAGATGTGTGCGTGTGTGTGAGTTTTTTTTTTTCTCTCCATGCATGTGTGTGTGAGAGAGAGAGAGAGAGAGAATGTGTGAAGTTCATACAATCACACTTTTTCTGTTTTCAATAAAAAGTCAAAAATCATAATAAGCCTTAATCTAAGTTACAATCAACAATTAATTTCAATCATTAATTTTTTGGGTTCCACAACTTTTCAACCACATGTTTCATTAATTTTTATCAAAATCTACTAAAAATCTGATTTTAATATGCACCAAACATGGACTAAATAGAATCTCACCTGCATTGTCAATGTTCCAACATTTTCGTCTTCTCCTCCATGAATCAATAATATAGGCTTTCGAATTTTATGCGCGTTAAGGATAGTACTCATCTCAAGATAGGAGGAAGTAGCCTCCCAAAGTGTCCTATGCTTTTCCTATAGAAACAATAGTTGGAGAATTGTTTTTTTTTTTTTTTTTTAAAAAAGAGAATAAAAATTCAAAGCCTAGGGAATATAAATAGCAACTCTGGTATCTTAATGTTCATATCCTAACCCCCACTATAAATTGAAAATGTTGGAAAAATAAATCGAGATGGAAAGATATTCCTACCTGATATCTAAAAGGTGTCAATGTTCCGTTGTATGCTCTAGATTGAGCGATTCCGCAACAGAACAAATGTGGTGCGTGCACTAGGAGGATTGAGGTCATTAAAGCCCCGAAGGAATGACCACCAATAGAGATTTTGCCTTGATCCACGACCTTCATAGAAAACTCAAAAATATCAATTCTTTTAAAAACTCCTAATCCTCTTTTACATCCATTAGGCAGAATCAGTAGTTATAATTTTTATCCTCAAATTGGCCGGGAATAATTTCTTTAGAAAATTCATCTTTTCTTAAATAAAAACAGAAGCATAGCTATTTTACATTTTTATTATTAAAACAAATAATTCTTTAAAAGCATTATCATACCTGTCATATTCCTCTCCTTCATTCTTGTTGTCGATTATTGGCATGGATAGATTGGTTACGACAGCAAATTAACCTGAAAGTTGAGAGAGCAGTTGTAAATCGATAATTACATTGACTATTACTAAAGTTGGCAATGAGAAGGTTGCTCGATGAGCAACATAAGCAAGATATATGATTCTCAAGCAAATAAAGGGAAGGAGAGATTCAAACCCTCTTGAAAGCCAAATTAGTGGTGAATTTGGGTTGATGCGAATTAGTTCTTTAACTGCTCCTTCACTTCTAGGGTAAGGAAAAAGTACACATGGTAAGGGGCCATCTCTATCCCGATCGTAATTTGGAGGAAGATGTAGCTTAGCATCAAGTTCTTTCCCATCCTCCCTCTTGCACTTGATAATTGTTATCTTTGCGTAGGGAAATTTAACTTCTTCTCTACGATCAGAAGGAACAACCACACTTGTTCTCTCAATAGGAGAGAGATCAAAATGAATGTCATTTTCAAAAGATTCATCCCACTCATAAGGAACAACTTTCTTAAAATACTTTTTGTGCCACTGTTGATAAACTTTTACATACAAAGCATACAATTTGATTAAACTGTGAAAAGAAGGATATAAAAATATCAAACATCAATATTGTACATATTAATATTGTAAAATTATGACAAGTGGTATTAATGGGATGTAAAATATTCTAACTAATGTAACATGAGGAAAGGAGATAAAAATATCAAACATCAATGTTGTACATGTTAATATTGTGAAATTGACAATTGGTGTTAGTAGAATGTAAAATATTCTAGCTAAAGCAACACAAGGCAAGCTTGAAAATCATAAGATAGACAAAACGACAACTTATATTTCATACCTGAAGCGAAATCCAAGCTTACAAAAAATTGTTGGTTCTTTCTTACCAAATGAATCAAGACGTTGTACATAAATTATATCCCGTGGATTAGCCTTGACTTTGGCATCTCCCCCATCTTGTGCCGTCACCCTATTTATAATTCAACAAAACATCCATTAGCAACCCATTTATTGGAAACTCATCAATAGTATAATAAAAAGGTGAATGTACCATGTATAGGACTCTTAAGGTGCATACCATAAAAGCATTGGCAACTCGCAGGGTGCCCATTGAATTTGTCGCATCCCTTTACGGACACAATCATTTGCACAAGGTATGTCCTCGGCAAGAGGCAAGTCACAAACTTGTCTAACAAATTCTCCCGTAGTAGTCCAAACATCAACCTTTTTCGGAAAGCACTTGAAATTTACAGCAAATGAATATGGTCGATGGATTGAAGAAATCAAAATATACTTCTTATTTGGAGATGGATCCAAATAAGTATATATTGCGGGTGATCCGAATAGATTTATACTTCCATCCAGAGAAACGAGAACCAATTGAGATTCAGTGTAATATTCAAATTTGGCTACATCACGCTCATCGCTAAGAAGATCTGGATTGGGTCTCGACTGAATAGTTTGGCCCTCCTCATTTGAGAATATCATAGGACGAACGAGAACTAAAGGTTTTATCGGACTAGGTCCACGAGACAATGGAATGGTTGGAACCAACAACATAGATTCGCTCATCCATAAATACCTGAAAAGTATAAATAAGAAATTGTTAATTAATCAAATTCATATTTATAACACTTCATAAAAACTGAAACATACTCGGTAAAAATTATATTTAGGAACATCTTTGGCGGCAATCGGTCTGGCTTTTAGTGATACCACGTCTGCTATCCAGAGGCTCATCACTACGGATACCATTCTTCCGTTTGAGTGAAAAGCAAAAAAGTCATTGCGATTACATGAAATAACGTAAATATCACAATAGATCGGGATTAAAAATATTATTATGCAATTGAATGGAGCAACTCACCCCAACTATTTGCATGCTAAAAGATAGGTGTCGACCATCAATTGACCTAGATGAAACAAAATTTATTAGTTTTAAAATGAACATAATAAAATCGAAAAATTTCTAAAAGAACAGGCAAATTGAATTAAGCAATGTCTCTAGAATTACATATTTATACAAAGTCTCTTGAAAATATTGTTGATCACAGTAAAGATATCAAGGGATATCACGAAACTTAGGTCTTACCAGAGAATCCATCGAATTTTTGCACCAAAAGGAATACCGCATATATCTTTTATTGATTCATTTCTCTTTGTATCTTGTATTCCTTCAATAGTATAGTATGGCCTCAAAATGAAAACGTCAAAAAAAAAAAAATTTCAGGCCAAAAAAAAAAAAAAACTAGCAAAGTCCCAAGACATTCATACTGTCGATCACAATAAAATAATGAAATACAACTCGATAAATCCACCAATGCATCATTATAAAATATGCATTTATAACACTTGAAATCACTAACTTGATTGAGAGAATATTTGTAGAAGATAAATAAATTCATCTTACTCACATGCGACTTAGGGAATTGCATTCACTTTCTATTCGAATTCTAGCTAATTTTTCCTCTTTTAGCCTCACTAGTTCATGGAGACAAGGTAAAATGCTCTTTTTCAACCATTCGACCTTATCCTTGAGTGGAGATGTAAATGGTATTGAGCCGTAGGGAGCATCAACTCTAGCCATGATCTGTGCGGGAGGAGTGCGAAATTGATGGCCGCCTACAGGTACATAAAATAGGAAAAATCAAGGTAAAATGAAAATGCCAACAATGTCCATTTCCTGAAATGCAATACAAAAATTGTATGTATATTATTCCGATCACTTTTCGATATGATTCATATATATTATGTATAGTAATGTTTCGAAGTTATTATATAAAGTATATTATTGGAGTTTTACGTATGTATCACACTTAGCACCGTGTGAAAAAAAGAAAAAGAAAGACATGGTGTGTGTATTTTGTTCTCCCATAAATCAATTTAAGTATAAATCCATTTTCGATGGGCTTCAATATTCTAGTCTCTCCTCTTTTTTTTTCTAATAACAACGTGCATTATGTATTTATGTTGCCCATAAAGCATTTTAAGTATCCATACACACTTTAAAGTTGGTTCTGGTTAAGTAAAATTACAACTTTGAAATATGTTGAACGTTGTTCTAATTTATTTCATTTTTTTCCTTCTAAAAAATGCAGATGGGCAGGCATTTTGCACAAAATTTTACGTACATCGAGAGTTTGAAAATTATTAATACCAGTGATTAAGGAGAAGAAATATCAAAACATATCACCTTTAATATCCTGCCTTTTTTTCTCCATTTTTCTTCCTTGGTAAAATATAAAAAGGTGCAATCCCACAGTTGTCAAAATAGGTCATCACCTAGTAGTCTTCCTAGTTATTCCCATTCTCGCCTCCATTAGAGGGATTTGAATCTATAAAAAACAAAATAGGAGGGGTGGGGTGGGAGTCCGGTAACCAGAATACAGAATACAGAAACTACTACTTTTCTCAGACTTGAGTCATCGGTGTTGAATGGGAGTCCGGTAACCAGTTTGAAGGTTGAAAAGCATCTTATCCGACTTAGTTTATTGCTTGCATTTCTAAACAAAGCCATTGCTGTTAAATGTTGGATGTGATTTCTGAAGAAAATGGCTCTGTCTCTTCTCTTCTCTATCTCTATAGAAAATATGCTCAATCCCTCTGCATCCTCATAAAGTTGTACAAAAACCCTAGACTCTCGGAAAGTACGTATTCCTTTTGGTCAACTCTGTTTCCCCCTCTCAGTCTCTCCCCTCTCTCGTCAGATTTCGACATTCACATTTCCACGTTAAAAATTCCAAGTTTCACCATTTTGTAACCTGAAATTCTTTAATCATTACACCAATCAGATCATTGTTTATTGTACGTATTAGTCCTAGGCAGCCTATACTAAGCAAAACAGATGATTTTCAGAAGTAAAAGATAAAAAATAAGATTGCATCGAAAGTTACAGTTTCAGTTCGATTTTGATTATCTTTCTGTCATTTTTCGTTATTTTGTTCGGTTTACTCATAATTTCACATCATGAGCTGTAGTAGTATAATCAAACATGATAATATAGCAATGGTATAATCAAACATAAATTATTAAGAATACAGAAACTACTTCTTTTCTCAGAATTGACTCATCGGTTCTGAATGGGAGTCCGGTAACCAGTTTGGAGGTTGAAAAGCATCTTATCCGCCTCAGTTTATTGGTTGCATTTATAAATAAAGCCATTGCTCTGAAATGTTGGACGTGATTTCTGAAGAAAACGTCTCTGTCTCTGTCTCTTCTCTATCTCTATAGAAAATATGCTCAATCCCTTTACATCCTAATAAAGTTGTACAAAAACCCTAAACTCTCGGCATGTACGTATTCCTTTTGGTCAGCTCTGTTTCCCTTTCTCAATCTCTCCCCGCTCACGTCAGATTTCGACATTCACATTTCCACGTTAAAGTTTCCAAGTTTCAGATTTGGTAACCTGAAATTCTTTAATCATTACACCAATCAGATCATTGTTTATCGTACGTATCAGTCCTAGGCTGCCTATGCTAAGCAAAATAGATGATTTTCAGAAGTAAAAGATAAAAAATAAGATTGCGTCGGAAGTTACAGTTTCAGTTCGATTTTGATTATCTTTCGGTCAATTTTCGTTATTTTGTTCAGTTTACTCAAAATTTCACATCATGAGCGGCAATAGTACAATCAAACATGATAATATAGCAATGGTATAATCAAACATAAATAATTAAGAATACAGAAACTACTTCTTTTCTCAAACATGACTCTTCGGTGCTGAATGGGAGTCCGGTAACCAGTTTAGAGGTTGAAAAAGCATCTTATCCGCCTTTGTTTATTGCTTGCATTTCTAAACAAAGTCGTTCCTGTGAAATGTTGGATGTGATTTCTGAAGAAAATTACTTTGTCTCTTCTCTTCTCTATCGCTATAGAAAATATGCTCAATCCCTTTACATCCTCATAAAGTTGTACAAAAACCCTAGACTCTCGGTGAGTACGTCTTCCTTTTGGTCAGCTTTGCTGCTGTCTCTCGGTCTCTCCCCTCTCTCATCAGATTTCGACATTCACATTTCCACATTAAACTTTCCAAGTCTCACTATTTTGTAACCTGAAATTCTTTTATCATTACACCAATCAGATCATTGTTTATCGTACGTATCAGTCCTAGGCTGCCTATGCTAAGAAAAACAGATGATTGTCCGAAGTAAAAGATAAAAAATAAGATTGCATCGGAAGTTACAGTTTCAGTTCGATTTTGATTATCTTTCGGTCAATTTTCGTTATTTTGTTCGGTTTACTCAAACTTTCACATCATGAGCTGCAATGGTATAATCAAACATAAATAATTAAAAATACAGAAACTACTTCTTTTCTCAGACTTGACTCTTCGGTGCTGAATGGGAGTCCGGTAACCAGTTTGGAGGTTGAAAAAGCATCTTATCCGCTTTAGTTCATTGCTTGCATTTCTAAACAAAGCCATTGCTGTGAAATGTTAGATGTGATTTCTGAAGAAAATGGCTCTGTCTCTTCTCTTCTCTATCGCTATAGAAAATATGCTCAATCCCTTTGCATCCTCATAAAGTTGTACAAAAACCCTAGACTCTCAGTGAGTACGTCTTCCTTTTGGTCAGCTTTGTTGCCCTCTCTCAGTCTCTCCCCTCTCTCGTCAGATTTCGACATTCACATTTCCATGTTAAAGTTTCCAAGTTTCACCATTTGGTAACCTGAAAATCTTTAATCATTACACCAATAAAATCATTGTTTATCGTACGTATTAGTCCTGGGCAGCCTATGCTAAGCAAAACAGATGATTTTCAGAAGTAAAAGATAAAAAATAAGATTGCATCGAAAGTTACAGTTTCAGTTCGATTTTGATTATCTTTCGGTCATTTTTCGTTATTTTGTTCGGTTTACTCATAATTTCACATCATGAGCTGTAGTAGTATAATCAAACATGATAATATAGCAGTGATAATCAAACATAAATTATTAAGAATACAGAAACTACTTCTTTTCTCAGAATTGACTCATCGGTTCTGAATGGGAGTCCGGTAACCAGTTTGGAGGTTGAAAAGCATCTTATCCGCCTCAGTTTATTGGTTGCATTTATAAACAAAGCCATTGCTCTGAAATATTGGACGTGATTTCTGAAGAAAACGTCTCTGTCTCTGTCTCTTCTCTATCTCTATATAAAATATGCTCAATCCCTTTACATCCTAATAAAGTTGTACAAAAACCCTAAACTCTCGGCATGTAGGTATTCCTTTTGGTCAGTTCTGTTTCCCTTTCTCAATCTCTCCCCGCTCACGTCAGATTTCGACATTCACATTTCCACGTTAAAGTTTCCAAGTTTCAGATTTGGTAACCTGAAATTCTTTAATCATTACACCAATCAGATCATTGTTTATCGTACGTATCAGTCCTAGGCTGCCTATGCTAAGCAAAATAGATGATTTTCAGAAGTAAAAGATAAAAAATAAGATTGCGTCGGAAGTTACAGTTTCAGTTCGATTTTGATTATCTTTCGGTCAATTATCGTTATTTTGTTCAGTTTACTCAAAATTTCACATCATGAGCGGCAATAGTACAATCAAACGTGATAATATAGCAATGGTATAATCAAACATAAATAATTAAGAATACAGAAACTACTTCTTTTCTCAAACATGACTCTTCGGTGCTGAATGGGAGTCCGGTAACCAGTTTAGAGGTTGAAAAAGCATCTTATCCGCCTTAGTTTATTGCTTGCATTTCTAAACAAAGTCATTCCTGTGAAATGTTGGATGTGATTTCTGAAGAAAATTACTCTGTCTCTTCTCTTCTCTATCGCTATAGAAAATATGCTTAATCCCTTTGCATCCTCATAAAGTTGTACAAAACCCTAGACTCTCGGCGAGTACGTATTCCTTTTGTTCAGCTTTGTTGCCCTCTCTCAGTCTCTCCCCTCTCTCGTCAGATTTCGGCATTCACATTTCCTTGTTAAAGTTTCCTGGTTTCCCCATTTGGTAACATGAAATTCTTTAATCATTACACCAATAAAATCATTGTTTATCGTACGTATCAGTCCCAGGCTGCCTATGCTAAGAAAAATAGATGATTTTTAGAAGTAAAAGATAGAAAATAAGATTGCATTGAAAGATAAAGTTTCAGTTCGATTTTGATGATATTACGGTTGTTTTTCGTTATTTTGTTCGGTTTACTAATAATTTAACATCATGAGCTACAATGGTATAATCAAACATGATAATATAGCAATGGCGTAATCAAACATAAATAATTAAGAATACAGAAACTACTTCTTTTCTCAGACTTGACTTATCGGTGATGAACGGGAGTCCGGTAACCAGTTTGGAGGTTGAAAAGCATCTTATCCGCCTTAGTTTATTGCTTGCATTTCTAAACAAAGCCATTGCTTTGAAATGTTGGATATGATTTCTGAAGAAAATGGCTCTATCTCTTCTCTTCTCTATCTCTATAGAAAATATGCTCAATCCCTTTTCATCCTCATAAAGTTGTACAAAAACCCTAGACTCTCGGTGTGTACGTATTCCTTTTGGTCAGCTTTGCTGCTGTCTCTCGGTCTCTCCCCTCTCTCATCAGATTTCGACATTCACATTTCCACATTAAACTTTCCAAGTCTCACTATTTGGTAACCTGAAATTCTTTTATCATTACACCAATCAGATCATTGTTTATCGTACGTATCAGTCCTAGGCTGCCTATGCTAAGAAAAACAGATGATTGTCCGAAGTAAAAGATAAAAAATAAGATTGCATCGGAAGTTACAGTTTCAGTTCGATTTTGATTATCTTTCGGTCAATTTTCGTTATTTTGTTCGGTTTACTCAAACTTTCACATCATGAGCTGCAATGGTATAATCAAACATAAATAATTAAAAATACAGAAACTACTTCTTTTCTCAGACTTGACTCTTCGGTGCTGAATGGGAGTCCGGTAACCAGTTTGGAGGTTGAAAAAGCATCTTATCCGCTTTAGTTTATTGTTTGCATTTCTAAACAAAGCCATTGCTGTGAAATGTTAGATGTGATTTCTGAAGAAAATGGCTTTGTCTCTTCTCTTCTCTATCGCTATAGAAAATATGCTCAATCCCTTTGCATCCTCATAAAGTTGTACAAAAACCCTAGACTCTCGGTGAGTACGTCTTCCTTTTGGTCAGCTTTGTTGCCCTCTCTCAGTCTCTCCCCTCTCTCGTCAGATTTCGACATTCACATTTCCATGTTAAAGTTTCCAAGTTTCACCATTTGATAACCTGAAAATCTTTAATCATTACACCAATAAAATCATTGTTTATCGTACGTATTAGTCCTGGGCAGCCTATGCTAAGCAAAACAGATGATTTTCAGAAGTAAAAGATAAAAAATAAGATTACATCGAAAGTTACAGTTTCAGTTCGATTTTGATTATCTTTCTGTCATTTTTCGTTATTTTGTTTGGTTTACTCGTAATTTCACATCATGAGCTGTAGTAGTATAATCAAACATGATAATATAGCAGTGGTATAATCAAACATAAATTATTAAGAATACAGAAACTACTTCTTTTCTCAGAATTGACTCATCGGTGCTGAATGGGAGTCCGGTAACCAGTTTGGAGGTTGAAAAGCATCTTATCCGCCTCAGTTTATTGCTTGCATTTATAAACAAAGCCATTGCTCTGAAATGTTGGACGTGATTTCTGAAGAAAAAGTCTCTGTCTCTGTCTCTTCTCTATCTCTATAGAAAATATGCTCAATCCCTTTACATCCTCATAAAGTTGTACAAAAACCCTAAACTCTCGGCATGTACGTATTCCTTTTGGTCAGCTTTGTTGCTCCCTCTCAGTCTCTTCCCTCTCTCGTCAGATTTCGACATTCACATTTCCACGTTAAAGTTTTCAAGTTTCACATTTGGTAACCTGAAATTCTTTAATCATTACACCAATCAGATCATTGTTTATCGAGTATCAGTCCTAGGTTGCCTATGTTAAGCAAAACAGATGATTTCCAGAAGTAAGAGATAAAAAATAAGATTAAATCGAAAGTTACAGTTTCAGTTCGATTTTGATTATCTTTCGGTCATTTTTCGTTATTTTGTTCGGTTTACTCATAATTTCACATCATGAGCTGCAATGGTATAATTAAACATGATAATATAGCATTGGTATAATCAAACATAAATAATTAAGAATACAAAAAGTACTTCTTTTCTTAGAGTTGACTCATCGGTGCTGAATGGGAGTCCGGTAACCAGTTTGGAGGTTGTAAAGCGTCTTATTCGCCTTAGTTTATTGCTTGCATTTCTAAAAAAAATCATTGCTGTGAAATGTTGGATGTGATTTCTGAAGAAAATGGCTCTGTCTCTTCTCTTCTCTATCTCTATAGAAAATATGCTCAATCCCTTTGCATCCTCATAAAGTTGTACAAAAACCCTAGACTCTCGGTGTCTACGTATTCCTTTTGGTAAAATTTGTAGCCCTCTCTCAGTCTCTCCCCTCTCTCTTCAGATTTCAACATTCACATTTCCATGTTAAAGTTTCCAAGTTCCACCATTTGGTAACCTGAAATTCTTTTATCATTACACTAATCAGATCATTGTTTATCGTACGTATCAGTCCTAGGCTGCCTATGCTAAGCAAAACAGATGATTGTCAGAAGTAAAAGATAAAAAATAAGATTGCATCGGAAGTTACAGTTTCAGTTCAATTTTGATTATCTTTCTGTCATTTTTCGTTATTTTGTTCGGTTTACTCATATTTTAACATCATGAGCTGCAATGGTATAATCAAACATGATAATATAGCAATGGTATAATCAAACATAAATAATGAACAAGATTATGTCCTTGTTTGATTTTCATTATTTCAAAATCATTGACTTCTTTATCTTATTTTCAATCACATATTTATTAATAAAAAGGTAATTGATGCAAAACGTCCTTACCTTTGGACATTCTTGTGCAATTTATCCTACCTTTGATTTTTTGGCCATTTTACCATCACCTATACATTTCTTTGCTGGAAACGTCCTTACCATCCAAAAATTCGTTAGTTTACCAATTAATCATCTTTTCACCATTTTAAGAAGTACAAGAAAGTCGCCCCAGGGCACATCGGCACATCTCCCAGTGGTGAAAGGGAGGGTGGTTTAAAGACCAGTTTCTCTTGGTCAGGGGTTCGAATTCGACACTTGTCAAGTTAAAAGGTAAGCCCTCACCCTGCACTCTGAGAGGCATAACCTGCGATTTACATCCTTTACCAAGGCCCAGGGCATGGCAGGGCAGGTAGGGGCCCCTAAGGTTGGGGTTCAACCTTTTTTAAGAAGTACAAAAAAGTCTCTCTCCTCCCCCCCCTCGCTCCCACACAACCACCACCCCCAATCCAACCCATCCCATCACATCGAGGGGAAAAAAAATCAAGGGAAGATGAATTCTCTGTTTTTGTGAGAAGGTATAGGGGGTATTTATAACCCTTTTGCCATGGTGATTCTACTTCTGCTTTTCCTTTCTCCCTTCAATTCATTTTCTTCTGCACAATCAGATTCTCTTTATGACAATTTTGTTCAATGTTTAGCATAAAAGAAAAAATGTTTCGGCTGAACAAATTTCAACAATTGTGTACAATCCCACAAATTTCAACAATTGAGTTCGTGTCGAGAGTACCTAAACGATATGCCAACGATCACTGCCTTTTTCCGGCCATGGGCATTGGGCACCGGGACCTGTCTTGATTTTCAAATTATTATGTAATTAATTTGAAAAATATTGTTAATAATTCTTCAGAAATATAAATTTAAATTGCAAATGTGTTGAAGAATATTTGACTAATCATGTTTCAAATTGAGAAGATGATGAACTAGAATGCAACTGAAGCTGTTTTTCAGTACGAAACTATTGTACACAAATCGACTATTGTACAACATTTTGTAACTGGTATGAATTTAAGAGATTTAGTACTAAAGTTGTTCCCCCTCATTTTTGGTTCGATGGGTTAGGTTGGGGGTGGTGGTTGTGTGGGAGTGAAGGGGAAGATGAATAGTTACAAAACTTTTATCATAATCCTAAACTTGAAACGAATCGAAGCTCAGAAAAGAGCACGAGGAAGACAACGACAGCAAGCTTGAGCTCAACAATTGCTTGCGGCATTGTGAACAGCTCGACTGGTGGTCCTTCTTCAAGCCACAATCGCACTAGCCTTTGTCCGTCCCGCAGATTCTCCTTCATTGTCTACTGCAGCCATTTATGGTTGTGGTGGTAGTACTGTCGGAGCTAATTAGCTACTCTTCGAAATTATCGCAATGGGTTGGATTGGGATGGTGGTTGTGTGGGAGTGAAGGGGGGAGATGAAGGGGAATATGAATAGTTATAATTTTTTTATTTTGTTTTTCATTTTTTGTTATATAATTTTTAAATAATGTAAAAAGACTTTTTTCCCCTTATTAAAATGATCAAAAGATGACTAATTAGTCATCTAACTGATTTTTGGACAGTAAGGACGTTTTCAGCAAAGAAATGTAAAGGTAAGGGTGAAATTGTCAAAAAATCAAAGGTAAGGACGAATTGCACTAGACTGTTTTTTAACTATACATTATCCTAAAAATCACTTTTCAAACCACAAAAATTATTTTTTAAACAGCATTAAACACACTCTATAATTTGTTTAAAAGTATTTATATTTTTTTCTCCTTCAAAATTTGACTAATACCTTATTTTTGGGTTTTCTGTAATATGCTCTTAACCAAAAGTGGAGACATTATTCGTTTTTCAATAACTAATTTTTACTTCTAAATAATAAATTAATTAGTTTATAAATCACATATTATTATCAAACAGAGGAAGACGTGTGTGTTCATCAGTTCGGTTTGATTATTGAAGGAATCAAAACTTTCTATAGGTTTCAGTTCAAGCTAAGAACCTTTCAGTTACAGTTTCAGTTTGATTTTGATTATCTTTCGATCATTTTTCGTTATTTTGTATGGTTCACTCATTATTTCACATCATGAGCTGCAACGGCATAATCAAACGTGATAATACAACATTAATGGTATAATCAAACATAAATAATGAACAAGATTATGCCCTTGTTTGATTTTCATTATTTCAAAATCATGGACGTCTTTCTCTTCTTTTCAACCACATTTATTAATCAAATAACATTACTCAAAGACCTAGAAAAGTTTTCTTACTTTTTAACTATACATTATCCTAAAAATCACTACTCAAAACCACAAAAACTCTATTTTAAACAACATTAAACACACTCTATAATTTGTTTAAAAGTATTTACATTTTTTTCTCCTTCAAAATTTGACTAACACATTATTTTTGGGTTTACTGTAATATGTTCTCAACCGAAAGTGGAGACATTATTCATTTTTCATGTCATATAGAGAGTAGCTTTAAATACATTTTATTTTCGATCTAATCTAGTTCCTTCATTGATATTCAGGCTCACATCATTTTCATGAACATATTTTCTCCTATCATAATTTATAATTAATTGCAAATTTAGCCTTTTTTTCCTGCTAATAATATACCGTTGATGATGCTTCATTTCATTTTCTTTCATTGATTATCCATGTTTATGTTTGATTCCGAATGTTGTTGACCTGAACTATTTACTTACTATATTTACGTGATATTTGTAATTGATAGTTTGTTGGAACGATTTGGCACAAAGAACTCTTCCACCATGATGATACACTGAGATTTCAAGATTTTAAAGTAATACACCATTATTCTCGGTTTAGTTCAAGGAAAAATTAATAAAATGTGTTTTATCAGGTTTGGTTTCGATTTTGAGAGGTCGATTTTTTTTTTTTTAAGTCGACTTCGAATTTTTTTTTTTTTTTTTTTTTTTTTTTAAAAAAAACCCTAACGGATTTGATTTTATTTTGTTTGGTTTCGATTTTTTTATCCACCCTCTCTTATCCCTTAAAGGGAAATTTTAGGTCACCAAATAGTATCATTACTTATTTTATCTACTATAATTGTAGTCAAAACTATTGGCCAATATCGTATGGTTGACCAAATGCATTTCGTAATACATTTTTAACTTCCAATCAATAATTTTCAGTATGACTGGACAAAAATGCCAATATGAACTTGCTAGTCCAATCTAATTATGCTTAAATTTTTAATGATTGGGAACAATACACTTGGACTGAGGGGCTTTTTAAACCCCATTTCTGAGAGAATAAGGGGCCGTTCTCTTTTGTGTTTCGATTTTGAGTTTTGAATTTTGAATTTTGTTTTGAGTTTTCTGTTTTAGGTGTTTGTTTTAGGATTACTAAAAATATGTTCTCTTTGCAATTTTGAAAAACTGTTTTCTGGAATAATTATTTTGTGATAGTTTATATGTACAAAAATGATTGATTTGTTGAATTACACTAATTTTAATATCAATATATCAGTCTGTGCTATATTTTATTCATATTTTGTTACTCGATTAATATTTCATTTCCTAAAATGACTCATAAATTAAATGAAACAAATACTTGAGCTAAAATTACTTAGGTCCCCTCGTTCATTTGCAATAGAGTTAACATTTGCACGAATGAATCTACCCGCTTGAAAATGCCTTCTAATTAAATCAATAGAATCCAAGACCATTGGATTGGCACACAACTCAACCTTTGCAACTTTTCATTCAACAAAATTTTAATTCAAGCTTATGTATCAAATGGATTCTGTTGTGAAAAAAAAATGTCAAATTAACATCAAAAGTTCACCGAAATAGAGACCCCATTTTTCTCCATTGAGACGCAAAACAAGATATCAAATTTCTTGCAAAAAGATAGAAGTAATAAAAAACTGTGGAGAGATGTTCACAACTTTAACATTAATGGACACTCTTGTTAAAAATATTATAAAATTCCAATTATTTAGTCAAATTTAATATCCATTAATGTCTCTATGATCAAATCTACCTTGGCAGACAAAATCCAGACATTTATACAGCTTACATCTTTTACCAATACAAAGTCCAAGCTCTTAACAATTTCGCACAATAATTTCATTATTTATTGAATTCTTCAATTGTTATATATATACATTTTATAGCATTCTAAAACTTATTAAAATAAATGAAAAATAGAGTAAGACAAATCAAATTTGTTTCATATGTCGATTAGAAAAATACTATAATTCATTATAAGTTTCTTGTTACATATATCAACAGCAAAAAGAAGAATAAAATTGAAAAAATACGAGACCACTTGTGATGATAATCAAATCAACTACACAAAGTTTTTCTCACTGCAACCCTACATAGGTACCATGTGAGTTGACTCATTTCAAATGATTTCAAGCTTTACATTCCATACAAATTTGCCTCTCTTTTTGTGGTGTGGATCTCTTGCTGAAGTTTCATTTATAGCAATTGAAGTTTCCAGCAACCATAGTGAAGCATCAGCAGGTCCAACACTGCCAAGGCTAAAAATAGAAGCAATTCCAAATTGCATCGAGACCTGCTGGAACATTAAAATCCAGGAGTCATACTTTCTCTAAAAGAGCTTTGCGATCGTCCAATCTGCATTATGTAACAGGTGACTATTACCTAACAATAATCACACAATGCAAAAACTCATGGAGACTTGAATAAGTAAATAGAGATAGGTTAAGTCATGAAGGTGTTTAGTATATTCAATATCTTCTATCCTAAACAACAAAATTTTGAAGGGAACTTTCATTTACATTCAACTATTTTTCCTTTAGAATCCAAAGAAGGCATTAGGATACAAGAGAAGCATAAAACTAGAAGCAAAATAAACAGCCTGGTTTGGATTTCCAACTAAAACCGAGATATTCATATCAATAATAATTTCTTCATTTTTTTCAATTCGTGCTACAAATTCAGCCAAAAACAGATATTTACTAAACAAAATAGTGGAACTACTTATAAATGTCAAATATATATATATAAGCTCCCACCATAGTTCTTTAAACTTCATCATCTCAATTGCACTTTTTCAGCTAAATTAACATATCTTTATCAAACAAAAAGAACAAATAATTCTCTTAAAAAATCGCTTCGCCATTGACATTAGTCCCAATTCCAATAATAATAAATAAATAAAATAACAGAACCAAATGTGGAAAAATCAAATGCATATAGAAGGAAGAGTTATTTAGGCTCTAATACTAACATCGTTCGGGGTCAAGCCCACATTTGAGTCTGGTGTTGTGTCTGTTGAATCCTCAAAAGAGAGTTTATATAACATTCATTATCAAAACACTACATTTGAGTGGAGGTGTGACTAAATTTCAGATTCCTTCAAAAACAAAGTTCACCCACTTACCAAAATAAATTTACCCACTTATCAAAATAGAGTTTATATAAACTTGTACAAATTCAAGAAAACAAAAGCCGAGCCTTGTCAATTCAAAAAAAAAAAAAATGACCATAGTCGAAGAACCCGCTGTCATCGCCAGAGAAGGAAGTGATTCAAACAATATTGTTACCAAAAATCTCAATCTATAAAAAAGATAACAAAATTACAAATCAGCAATGAAGTTAAAGAAAAATGAAAGAAATCAAAACACAGGAAATTGATGGATGGCATACGCGGTCGGCGGTGGGATGACCGGCCGGATGTGGAAGAGCAGGAGGATGGAGACCTTCAGCGGTCGCTGCTTCGAAGAGGCGTGAGAGAGATGGATCGATTGTGAGATGTTTGCCCTAAGTGATGCCTTCCTTTTTTTACTAGACCGCGTTTTGGTAAATAGCGTGTTTTGGACATTTTGAACATAAAACGTCCAAAACGTTAAAAAGTCGTTTTGGATTTCCTTTGTATTTTTTTTTCCGAAAAATCGTTTTTGAAAAAAGGTAAGTGAACGCGTTTTGGATATTTTCAAAAACTCAAAACTAAAAATGGCTCGAAAATGACAAAGAGAACATGACCTAAGTTTTGTATGTTTTGAAGAATAAATGTCTAAAAAGTAGGAAAAAAATAAATTTACGCGTAAAATTATTTATTTGATGAATGTGCAATTGAAAATGGATTTTAATAAAATGATGCTTAAGAAGACGCTGAATGAATTGGACTTCTATTTGTTTTTTTTCAAAATATTAAGTGCATTAAGACGTCGAATGAATTGGACTTTTATTTGTTTGTTCAAAATATCAAGGCAAATGCATTGCACTATCAACATGGAAGAATTATTCTTTTTGAGTAAAAATAGTGTCAAACAAATTTAAGTTAAATGACTCATAGATACGTTTTTGTACTTATTTTGGTCTTAAATTTAGACAATTACAAGTATTTTAGAATGTGATATAGTTAAATTGCGCGTTCATTTTAATTGTCCTTGGAAAAACTCGAATTTGGATTCATTTAGATACTTAATGAGGAAAATAACCAAAATCGTGCAAAAATGTCAAAGTGAGAACCAAATTGTACACATTCAAAAGTTATAGAACTAGTGATTCAAATATAAAAGGATCAAACCGAAATGAAAATGAAAGTATAGGAACTCAATCTGAGAAGCCAGAAAGATGGAGGACTGAAGGGTGCAATTATACATGGATCAAAGTGAAATTAATACTCAAAATATATCCTGTGCGATTGTACAGCTATAAGCTTTGCAATCGCAAGGCAACCCGTAACAAAGGAAAAATTAAAACCAAAACCAAAAGCATTAATGCCTTGCGATCGCAAAACATATAACCATGCAATCCTAAGGAAATTCTGACCAGCGGGAAAATAGATTTTGTATGGAAACTAAATCTGGGACCTAATTTTGGACTCCGACTTGTGCACAAAATTACGACTTTGACGGACCTATGAATACACCTTTTCATACAACATCAAGAGGGTTGAATTTGACGACAAGAATACACATAAAAGTAGAGAGAATTCCAATATTTCAAAGGGGAATTCAAGGGTTTTCAAGCAATGAGATTAGTTCTTGGTGTAAGATCTTCATCTTCTTCTTAAATTTTCATTAAAACCAAGTTATGTATTTTTTTCAATATTAGTTGTCGTTTCTCTTATCATGTGTAACAAGTTTAATAATTGGGACGAACGATGTGACTTAGTTTGATTATTCAATTTTAATTTTCAAGTTTTATGCTTTAAACTATATGTATTGAATTTATTTCTGATCATAATGCATGAACTACTTGATCGCCAATTCATTTATTTGTGGGTTGTAATGAGTCAAGATGTGAGTTACATAGCTGGACCAAGTAATAAATATTCAACAATTTAACAAATGGTAGAAATACATTGTTGTCGTTGTTGTGATCGTTTTTTGAATTCATATTATTGAATGCATTTAATTATGGCATATTTAGATCCAACTAGATATATAAGGTTGATTTAATTAGATGGAACTTATTTAAACTCGAGAGGAAAAATTAGATATAATTATTATTTTGATCAAATACTACTTTAGAAAGAAAACTTAGGATGGAAAATTGAATATAAAAACTAGGGTACAATCGTGAGTTCCAACACCTTCACTTCAAAATAGAAAATCAATTCTTGAGTTTTACAAGATTAGTAGACTTTAATGATTACATGATTATTCGAAGTGAGGCAAGACTCGATTATTTGGCCTCTATTGGACAAATTATTTAAAAACACACAATTAATAAAATCACTTTTCAACCACACATATTTTTTTCTTTACTTTTCAACTACATATTTTATCTTGAAAACATAAAAAAATATATTTTTAAACACAAAAATTTTAATAAAAAGAGCCCAAGCGCATCCCACTCTATTTTTATTACAACATTTTTAGGATTGGAGGGGTGGGGGAGGAGGCTCGAACCCAGGTTACATAATTGTAAGGGAGAGGCCTAATCACTATGTTATCACCTTGGCCTCAAGTGCATCCCACTCTAGAGTCTAGACCCCCCTCTAGAACCCAATTAATTTGACGGGGCACTCCAACATGGGGTGGGGTTCGTGAGTCTTGATCTTTCGGATCAAATTGTCATCCCTAAATAATAGGAGTGAATATGGTTCCATTTGATGATGAAGTCAACTGCATTTTTTAATTATTATTATTATTATTATTATTATTAAATAAAAATAAACAACCAAACCATTCGGTTCTGATTTGATTCGATTCTAGTTACATTATCTAATTTTTTTATACAAAATGTAAATTAAAATTTACCGTCATATTCATTAGTAATATATACCTAAATAAGAATAATAATAAAAATGTATCAATGTCAACAATGATGGCCAAAGAGTGCGACGAGGACTGTGATGTGAGAATGCAAGTGGAAGAGTGAATGTGTCTAAAATTGGAAAAAGAGAAATAACTTGGAATTTGATTTAGGGCTTCAACATTTTGTCGAATAGGTAATTAGGCAAAATGTAATGATAAATCACATTTTCGTCAATTTCATATTTGTAATTGTGAAGTTCGATTAATAAAAATTGAGTACAGATCTTGGTTGAGGTCTTGAAATGGTTTAGCTTAAAGAATCGATAAATATTAAGTTATAAATCAATAATTAATTTAAATTACATACTTTATGAAATTGTTATTTTCATCAATTTTTAATTGATAGAGTAATTGATAGAGGCAAAGGAAAAATAAAGTGATTACACTAAATATTTAATTACTTTTTAGTTTACCATATCGTAATTCATTCATATTTTGAGTGGATAAAGTACTAAATATGTCATGGATAATGAATAAATGAAAAAATATATATTTTTTAACAGAGTATCTTCGATGCACTACATGAATTTAAAAAAATCGGGTGACACTTCATCAAGTAGATGTAATTTGTTAAAAATACTTTTCCAATGTATTTCGTGAATTACAATATTAAGTTGACGTAGAGTAAAAAAAAAATGAACATTGTGAGATGCTCCGTCCACTTATAGACGACGCTCTATGGGACATGATGACTCATCATTTTTTAAATTTATAATTAATTTAATTATTTTGTGAATTAGTTATTGATTTTAAATTTTAAAAAATGTCAATCCTCGTCCAAACATGTTTTTATTTTTTTGTATTAGATGAATTTTTAATTATTTTGTGAATTAATTATTAAATTTAAACTTTTTAAAAAATGCGGGTACCTTTCATCCAGTTTTTAAACTATGTCAATCCACGTGCACATCTTCTTTTTTTTAGTTTTTTATTTTATTTTATAATTATTTTAATTATTTGTTGAATAAATTATTAATTTGTTTATTTTCTTTATTTTTTGAATGAGTTATTAATTTTTAATTGGTACTAGAAAAATTTCAATCACATTTGGCTTTATTTGGTAAAAGTTTTTTCTTTATAAAAAAAAAATGTTAATTTTGAAATAAAATACTTTATTTAAAAATATGCGTGGTTTAAGAATGATTTAAAAAAATTATTGCTTTATAAACATAAACAAATTCACCAAACTAACTATAATTTATCATAGTCAAATTATTAATTTCAAGTCACTTGTTATTATTTTAAATATTTTGTGAATGAGTTATTAATTGTAATTTTTTTTTTTTTTAAAAGTCACATAATCAAAACATTATTTAAATGTAAAATAAATCATTGAAGAGTAAATTTTAAATATTCTCATCTATTAACCAACGTTCTATTACCCACATTTTTTATAAGTCCATCTATTTTATTTTCAAGTTGTCAGCCTCAACCTCAATTCATGTAATGTATTTAAGATGCTCAAAGTTGTATAGTAACTAAGAATAAACAGTTATACCTTTTTTTTTATGTAAAAGTTGCTAAATGGCTGGTACCTACTTCCACTATTCTAAAAGGCGGTGAAACGCGCCGCCGAGGCGCGCATTGGAACAACGCGTCCAAAACCACATCGCATGTACCATATGCGTGCACTAATGCACGTTGACCGGTCAAAATCCGGCCAAAACATTGGCAAAACCAACCAAAAGATTAGTAAACCGGTCCAAGCCGATATTTATACAATAAAACCTACTAAAACTAAAAGATCAAATTTTATAATTTTAATTAATATCAAGATTAATCTTTTTTAATAAATATAAACTACCTAAAGAAATTATTAATGGTTGAGGGGTGGCTTTGTGAATAAGCCACCCCTTTTCAAACCTGTGTCAAGTATCAATTCTCTAAGGCTTTATAGAGTATTGTTGGTCCCCATCCCACGTAAACTTCCGATGTGGGATGGCTTGTATTTCCAATTTTATTTTTCTTTTTTGAAATTTGTCTTGTTTTCCTTTCTTTTCTTTTCTTTTTTTTTGAAAACTGTCGTTGTTAATTTGTTTCTTTCTGCTTTTTTTTTTATTAAATTGTTTACATTTGTCATTTGTTTATTTATTGAACTTACTCTTCACCAATTGTTTAAATATTATTTTTATCATTTTTATGGATTAAAATATTTTAAAATATTTTTTATTTTTTAAATAAATTATAGTATGATAAATAAAATTAACAATCTTGAATCTATATTTTCTTTGAATTAGTAATTTTGAAATTAAAGATTATTTTTGTTATATATTTTATATTTTTTGTTTATTTAGTATTTTAATTTTACATAAATGTCTTAAAAATATTAAAATAATTTTAAAAATATGAAAAGCATTATGACGCCTAATCTTCGCATTGACACGTCTAAACTTGTAATTTTGATTCTCGACCTCGACGCATCGCAACGCATTACGCATTTTAGGACATTGCCTACATCCGAACACAACTTACATTCCATATATGATATACCCACACCCTAATACATACCATTTAACCTCAATGGCGATGAAACCCTCTATATATCTCTCTTAAAGTTGATCCCCTCCTCCATGACGAGGACGGATCAATTTCCCCACCCCTTCACAAGGGTGGGCCCCACCCAGCCCAAAATTTGCCCTCCCCGTCACGGGGAGGGGAAAAAGCTTCGTATCTCTCTTAAATGTGTCTGTATGTGTATTTATGTGTCATGGTGTGCATGCGTCACGATTTTCTAAAACTAATTCGAACGGGCAATTTGGAAATATTTTTGTTTCTCTTGAAGACAACATTATGCGTGATATGATCTCGACTAGTGATGACTCTGTTTATGAATTTTCTGAAACTTTATAAGAATTGATACAATTTTTTGTTTGGTGGGGAAGTATTTTTGACACACAAATTAGGTAGTTTGAGTTGACTTAGATTTTGATTTTCTTAAATACATAAAAAACGTATCATAATCTTATAATCCTAAATTGACACAATTTTTGTTTGGCGGGGAAGTATTTTTGACACTGACACGGTTTAGGTAGCTTGAAATTACATAGTTTTTGTTTTTCTTAAATACGTTCCGTATGCAATTTCCATCTTTTATTTTCATTTAAGTTGGTCCTCTTTCTTTATTTGTGTGACAAGTCTTCAAATTCCGATTAGATCAATTTGGTCCCGAACTCTTGATTCTTTCCAATTTATTTCTTGTTAAACTCAATTGACTTCATACACTTTCCATGCGTACAATTTAGTTCTATTTATAATCCAATTGCTCTTCATAGTCATCACAAGATCTAAGGGATCCCATTTAACCATACATGAGTAGTTACCATGACTTGAATAGTTAGTGAAGATCATTGGAAGTTATTTGATACAGAAAAGTGGACGACAGTTAAGCAAGAAAGTAGATTACGATTACACAACATGATGGATAACGATTACTACAAATCAATTATTAAGTGAATGCAACAAATTGAAAGCTTGAAATAGTAGGCAGTTTTTGCGAATTTGTATATATAGTAAGAAATTAGAAATTTAGAAGAACAAACAAATCAAAATTCTCAAAACAAAGATGCAGTTTACTTATCTTAAATTTTAGAACTATCCTAATTTAATTTGTGTTTTTGTACTTCTTGAAGACATCTTGTCAATTAAGCTTTCTTTAGTGCAAACACCCCATTTATCTCAAGAGGTTTGTCTCTTATACTTTCTCCAATCTTTTTAACTGTTAGCATGAATGAAACAACACTTGTGCAAAATAGTTATACAAAAGTTCAGTAGTATAAAGATCAAGAAAGAAATGAACTCATCTTCATCTAACAATTGCATATCAGGACTTAGGCCTACCAAGAACTCATATGCACCACTAATCTAATGTCACCCCATACAATTACTTTTAATGCGAAAATAAATAACTAGAGTAATAAAGAGAAAGAACAAGATATCGAACAGAATAGTCTGTCGGTCGGTAAATTAGGAGATATGTGAATATCACCGCTTGCGGGATGCCACCATACAACCTAAAGCATCCATTGAAAATTGCAACAACTCGAACATCACCAGTCTACTTATAATCTTTTCATGAAACTTAAATTCTCCTTTTTAGTTAAATATTAATATATTTTCATCGTTAAGGAAGTTGTAAGAAATATAAATAATATATTTTTTGAATTATATTCTTAATATTCTATTGATATTTTTCATTTGTCAACATTGTCATTAATTCATTTACATAGTTACATATAACCTCCAATTACAAATTTTCGTTAACACGTTTATAATTCCAAGAACCCTTAATATTCATGTATGTTTTTACATTAAAATGAATTTTATACAACCTATATTATAACCTAATATAGTCCATTAAACATTTTTTGACTTTTTACCCTTACAACTTTTTTTATAAATTCATATTTAACCTTAATGTTAACTAGTGTTACACCCGTGCGATGCACGATCATTTGTTACTAACATATATCAAATTTATATGTTAACATATGAAATGAATATTTAATTAAAAATAAGAAATGAAGGAAGACAATTAATTTCAAAAATTTAAAATTTAAACATACCTTAATTAATTTTTACCGTTAGTATGTTTATCGTTTAAGGAAATTTCTTTACATATTGTAATTTAAACTGATTTAAAGCTTAAAATGAGAAAATTAAATTAAATTTTAAAAAAATTCTAATACATAAAAAATAGATATGTCTGTGATATACGCTCACAATTTTATTAAAGGGAAAAAGGAAAATAAAAATTAGACGGATGAACGTTCCTATTTAATCCTCATTCATTTTTTTTTAAAGAAAAATATTTATGTGATATTGACAATGTTTTTTTCTTTTTGTTTGTACAAATTAAAAAAAAAAAAAAATGTAATTGGTTTTCAAGAGGGGAATGTGGACCAAGAAACTTAGGGACTTGGAAAAACGGCTATTTAAAAATTTGCATTTGATCGGTATTATTCTCCTTCTCCCTAAAATTAAGGAGAGTTCAATGACTAGACCAGAAGTGCTCGGGCATCCTTGGTATGGTCGGTATTGACAGACCTTACGACTACTCTTTAATAACGGGCTGCTCTATAACGATATGCCCGGTCTCATACAGGTCGGGTACATCCCGACCTATATCTTTGACTTAACACTCAAAGGTGAGGTCGGCTCTTCTCGGCATTTGGGCCATGATAGCAGGCTTCATAATTTCTTTCGACAATGGGCCTCATTAATGGGCCATGTTCTTGAGCCCCAAGGCAATACGTGATCCATAAGGAAACACTTTACAAAAAGGAAACTAAATCCCTATAAGTTTAGAACTCTTCTTAAAAGGTAAGTGTGTTGCAAAAGGACTTCTTCCTTAATTAAAGGAGTTTATGGGCTTTTTCAGCCCTATAAATACAGCTCCTTTAGTCACATATATTCATTCAGTATTCTTTACATATTCCAGTTAAATATTCTCTCTCTACTTCTCTCCAGAAAACTAATTCTCACATCGGAGGGGCGACGGGGAGAATCCTCCTCACCTTTTTTGCAGGTCATCCAAGGCGAATTCATTGATCTTTTCCAGCAATCAAGTATCATCAGATCTTGTCACGTCAAGGTTAGGATTTTTTACAGCATCAATTGGGGCCTTCTGTGGAAAAAGATACAATCAGCCACGGTTAATAGACGTCAAGCTTGTCCCTCCGCATCCATAGGTCAACCCCTTTCGTCCAATACTCCGGCTGAGGAGGAAATTCCTCCTCCTCTTGAAGATGTTGGGGAAGAACAAGACCCAGAAATCACTCGAGACAACGAACCTGTTAGTCGAGAAGATTTCAACGAACTTCAGTAGCAGCTCCGTGAGCTCCGTCAAGCTCTTCAACAACAGAATAATAATCATCCGTAACCTGACCCGAACACTCCAGGAACAATTCCCAGGGAAGATCGCAGGCCAGTTAATCCCGTAGCTGACAACTCCCCGGGAATCGGGGGAGCCCATCCCATGACTGAAGGATCTGCCAACTTAACACAGCAAGAGCTCTCAAGGATCATTAAGGAAGGAATTATGGAATATGACAGAACACGACGTCATTCATAAGAAGAACCCCTTTTACTCCTAAATAACATCGTTTCCCCTACCGGAAAGATTTAAATATCCTCGGATAAAGGAATATAATGGAACAACAGATCCTAACAACCACTTGAATACCTACACTGATGTCATGGACATGCAGAATGCTCCCGATCAGATTTTGTGTAAGGCCTTCCCGCAAACCTTAACAAATTCAGCTCAAGACTGGTTTTCTACAATACCTCCAGGATCCATCTCTTCCTTCGCTGATCTTACCGAAAAATTCACGGCTTTCTTTGCAAGTAGCGAAAGGATCAAGAAAACCGCCGCTTCCCTCATGCAGTTAAGGCAAGGACGGAATGAAATACTGCGAGAGTTCATGACTCGCTTTAACGCTGAAAGACTTCAGATTCTGGATCTTCACATCTCATTAGCCATTTCAGCCCTAATTCGAGGTCCGGAATTCAGAATGTCCTTGTCCAAGAATCCCCCCTCGAATGTGACGGAGCTTCTCAGAAGGGTCGAGAAGTACATAAATATGGAGGAGACACTATTGTCAGTGCGGGCACAAGATCCAATGATGGGACAGAAGCGCAGTCTTCACAATCCGCAAGGCAAGGGAATAAGAGGTCAAGGCAAGAAGATGAAAAGAACTCTTCCCGGCCTAACACAAAGGGAAATAACTACGGGCATTAGATTTAACTCCATTGAATGCGCCTCGATCCCACATTCTCATGGAAATCAAGGGGCGTGAAGACCTACGTTGGCCCAAGCCTATAAAGGGGAAAATCGACGAAAAAAATCGACATAAGTATTGTGACTTTCACAAGAGCCCGGGCCATACCACGGATGAATGCAGAACATTAAAACAGGAGATAGAAGCCCTCATAAAAAGTGGCTTCCTGGGGCACTACATAAAGAAAGACGATAAAGAACATGGAAAAGGGGAAGAGAAAAACAGATCCGCTGGCACCATAAACTTTATTGTTGGAGGAATAGCATTTGAAGGTGATTCAAATAACGCACGCAAGAATTATGCCCGGGCATCAGGTGATCGGGAAGAAAGGTCAGGAGATAATGACCATGAGATTTCAAACAGCATCAGCTTCCGTAACGCTGATATGGAAGGAATTTCGTATCCTCATGAAGATCCCATTGTCATCAATACCACAATCATAAATTTTGATGTAAGAAGGGTGCTAGTTGAAAATGGAAGCAAAGGAAATGTCCTTTCCTTGGAAGCCTTCAACAAGATGCAACTCCCCAGAGATCGGCTTCGATAGGTCATTACTCCGCTAACTGGCTTTGGTGGAGGAACAGTGAAACCCGAAGGCCTAATTGATCTTCCTACTTCACTAGGATCAGAGGAAAAGCAAGTAACAAAGATGACTCCGTTCCAGATCTTCAAGACCCCTATGGCCTACAATGGTATCTTAGGAAGACCATTCCTGAACAGCTTAAGAGTTATAGTACCGACATATCATCTGGCAATCAAATTTCCGACTTCCGTAGGCATAGCGACAATACAGGGAAGTCAATCAGTAGCCAGGAGTTGCTATATCAGCTGTATTGGAAAGGGTAAGACAGATCTGATGTCAATTGAACTTCTTGTGGAAGAAAGAATGTCGCTGGTAGAGGAATTGGAGGAAGTTCGAATCTCAGAAGGGAAAAGCTTTACAATTGGGAAAGAACTCCTAAAATTAATGAAGGAAGAGCTATCGCAGTGTTTAAGGAGAAATATTGACATATTCGCATGGAGTGCTGAAGACATGCCCGGAATCGACCCCGCACTCCTTGAACACAGGCTTAACGTCATGGCCGACAAGAAACCCGTAAAACAGTGAAGAAGACATTTTACCATAGAAAGGAGGCAGATAATAAAAGAATAAGTAGATAAACTCTTGAAAGTAGGATTCATCAAGGAGGTTAAGTATCCAGAATGGCTAGCCAATGCGGTCCTGGTGAAGAATCCAAATGGCAAGTGGCGAGTTTGTATAGATTTCACGGACTTGAATAAAGCATGTCCAAAAGATAGTTATCCTCTTCCCAGGATCGACAGATTAGTAGATTTCACATCGGGCTCTGAGCTTTATAACTTCCTAGACTTGTACTCGGGATATCATCAGATTCGGATGGCACAGGAAGACCAGGAAAAAACTTCATTTATGGCAGATGAAGGAATATATTGCTATAAGGTCATACCCTTTGGATTGAAGAATGCCGGAGTTACTTATCAAAGGTTGGTAAACATGGTCTTCGCTAAACACATCGGGCTGAACATTGAAGTCTACGTTGATGACATGGTCGTAAAAAGATCAAGAAAGGAAGACCACATTCCTGACCTAGAGGACATATTATGTACGCTCAGAGAACATCGGATTAAACTGAATCCTGCCAGTGCACCTTCGGAGTAGGCTCGAGAAAGTTTTTGGGATTCATGATCACTCAGAAAGGCATCGAAGTTAATCTAGATAAAATCTTGGCCCTAACATCTATGGAACCTCCCAGAAATATCAGGGAAGTGCAGAAGCTTACGGAAGAGTGGCAGCATTGGGCCGATTTATGTCAAGGGCAGCGGACAAATGTTTTCCCTTCTTCAGAAATCTCAGAGGAAACAAAGACTTCAGATGGGACGAGGAGTGTGAGGTCTCCTTCAGGAAGCTGAAAGAATATTTGGATTGGTAAAACCAAGTTCAGGGAACAATCTGTTCTTGTATCTAGCGGTGTCAAATCATGCTGTGAACGCCGTTCTTGTTAAAGAGGAAGGGAAGGCCCAAAAACCGGTGTATTACGTCAGCAAGATGATGTTGGACGCAGAAACCCGATATACATTAGCAGAAAAACTTACACTTGACTTGGTTACATTCGCAAGAAAGTTAAGACCTTACTTTCAAGCCCATGCTATAACTCCCATGCTATAACTGTCCTCACAAATTAGCCCTTGAAGCAAATCTTGCAGAAACCGGATGTGTCTAGTCGTCTACTCAAATGGTCAATCGAGCTTGGGTAGTGTGACATCGAGTTCAAACCTCGACCTTCCATCAAAGCACAGGTCTTGGCTGACTTCGTCGTCGAACTCACACAAAGACCTCGGGGGCCAACAGGTCATGACAGGGAAGAGGCCACATTGACTTTGCAAGTGGATGGAGCATTGAATGCTGCAGGCTCGGGGGCCAGAATCATACTGAAGAAAGATCACGGCACAATGGAAATTCAGTGTGCAATAAGGTTTGATTTCCCAGCAACTAATAATGATGCAGAATATGAAGCTTTCATCGCCGGACTTCAGGCAGCTTAACATCTAGGGGTCGAGCACATCAAAGTCTTAAGCGATTCACAGTTAGTGGTAGAGCAGGTGAACGGCACTTTTGATGCAAAAGATGAAAAAATGTCATCTTACAGAATGATGGTTTTGGACTTGCAGAGGAAGTTCAAGTCTTTCCGCAGAGACAAAATCCCAAGGTCCGCCAATCACAAAGCAGATGCTTTGTCAAGGTTAACTTTTTCCAATCTTGACCACTTAGAGAGAACCGTATTTGTGCGAACTCTTCATGAGCCCAGTATTACACATCAACCCGATGTTATAGATATTTCAGATCATGAACCCTGCTGGATGGATCCGATCATTGAGTATTTAACGTCAGGAAAGTTACCGAATGACAAGACAGAAGCAAGAAGAATCAAAGTAAGGGCCCCGAGGTATAACTTGTTACAGAATACCTTGTTCAGTCGAAGTTTCACACTTCCTTACCTGCGTTGCCTAACTCCGAAAGAAGCAGCCCTTGCTATGGCCGAGGTTCATGAAGGAATTTGTGGAGGACACCATGGAGCAAGAGCTCTGGTATTGAAGTTGATACGATACGTGTACTATTGGCCAACCATGAAGAAGGACACACTGAATTATGTAAAAGCTTGTGACAAGTGCCAAAGATTCGCAACCCGATTACATCAACCCACTGAAGAGCTATCCTCAATTATGTGCCCATATCCTTTCGCTCAATGGGGAATTGACATACTTGGGCATTTCCCCCTAGCTCGGGGTTAGGTTAAATTCTTAGCAATTGCTGTGAAATATTTCACAAAGTGGGTGGAAGCCGAACCACTAGCCGTAATCACAGAACAAAAGTTGGAGGCATTTGTGTGGAAATCTATAATCTGCCGTTTTGGTCTTCCTAAAACAATGATCACTGATAATGGGGTCTGTTCGAGTGCCAAGCCTTCAAACAATTCTGCAAAAACCTGGGAATAGAACACAGATTGACTTCTGTTTTGCACCCGCAGAGTAATGGGTTAGCTGAGGTTACGAACAGACTCATCTTGCAGGACTTGAGGACTTTCCTAGACAGCGCCAAGGGTGATTGGCCCGATCTCCTCCCAGAAATACTTTGGACCAACCGAACAACGTTCAAAATTGCAACATGGGAGACTCCATTCATGCTCGCCTTTAGAATGGAATCCGTTGTCCCAATAGAAGTAACAATTCCGAGGTTTCGTACTATAGCTGCGGGACCACCCGACCATATTGAAGGACAGAGAGAAAGTCTGAATCTTCTGGAAGAAGTCAGGGAAAATGCATCACTAAGAATAGCAGCTTATCAACAGGCCATGACCAAGAAGTTCAATATCCGAGTAAAGAAGAGTAAATTCAGAATGGGAGACCTTGTCCTTCGCCGAAGCAAAGTTGCCGGTCATCAACCTGGGAAACTTGGACCTATTTGAGAAGGACCGTACGAAGTCATCCGAAAGGTGGAAAAGGGCTCATACAGCCTCCGCACAATGGATTCAAAACCTCTTCCTCGGCCATGGAATGTGGAGAATTTGAAGCCATACTACAAGTAGTCACGTTTCTTTGGATATCAAAGTCATCTAATCATAGAAAGGTCGAGCCTGTGCGCCCATTTTTATCTTTTTACTTTCGGACTTGCACGTCCATCAAAGGTCGGGCCTGCGCGCCCATATTACTTTCTTTCAGCATCAGGGAGGGTGCTCTTTCAGCATCAGGGACTTGTAAGACGTTACAAATTATTTCCAAACAAATAATTTACAATGTCTCATGGTAAGACTTTACAAATTATTCTTCCACGAATAATTTACAAGGTCTCATGGCAAGACGTTACAAATTATTTTCAAACAAATAATATACAATATCTCATGGTAAGACTTTACAAATTATTCTTCCACAGATAATTTACAAGGTCTCATGGTAAGACCTTACAAATTATTCTTCCACGAATAATTTACAAGGTCTCATGTTAAGACGTTACAAATTATTTCCAAACAAATAACTTACAATGTCTCATGGTATGACTTTACAAATTATTCTTTCACGAATAATTTACAAGATTTCATGGCAAGACGTTACAAATTATTTCCAAACATAATTTACAATATCTCATGGTAAGACTTTACAAATTATTCTTCCACAAATAATTTACAAGGTCTCATGGCAAGACGTTACAAATTATTTCCAAACAAATGATTTACAAGGTCTCGTGAAAAGACGTTGCCAATTATTACTCCTGCTGACCTCCCCTCTGCGGAAACTAAAGGTCGGATTCACTCGACCTTACAAGTTATTTCAGCAATTCAGCGTCACCTGACCTTGTTAATATTTACCTCAATTTCACAAAGTTATTAGCACGACTTTGTCTTGGTAAATAGACTATAAAGGACGGCCACTCCGGTCTCTCTAATTGTTATCAATCATAAGTTTTGATTATGAAATTAGGAGCTCGTCCGCACCCGATCATATATCCCCCTATAAGAACTGTTTGTGTACTCAAAATGACAGTTAACGCATCATTAAAACACAAGTAAAGGGCGTGAGCATTGGTAAAAAATAAACATTCATTCATAAACGGAAAATTACAGGCTGTCCTCGGGGCATACCCCGGGTTTGTACACTTCAACAAAAAAAAAAAAGAGAGTACAAAAATGGCTTCAAGGCTTGGGCTCGCTGCCGATCTCATCATCCCCCACCACTTCACAGTCCACTTCTTCGTCATCAAAGGGGGAGAGATCAAGCTCGTCAAGGCCAAGAGGAAATTCGGCCAGAGGGCTGGTATCAAGCTCCGGCGCCTTCAGAAGGCACCAAGCTCGCGCTTGCTCGATCACTTGAGCATATGATTCAAGGGCGTAATTCCCAAGAGCGAGCTTATACTCTTTAGACCTCTTGAATTCTTCAACCGCCAGCGCTCTAGCTTGGAGCTCACCCTCACGTGCCAGCTTGAGCTCTTCAGCCAAGCGTTTGCTTTCATCACGGGCTGACTCATGCTCTTGGATAGCTGCCTCAAGCTCAACCTTCACCTTCCTGAGCTCTTCCTCGGCAGCATTAGCCTGGGTTGCCTCATATTGGACGGAGTGCACCAAGCTGGCAGTCTCTCCCCGTTTAATACTTTGATTAGCAACACCTCGGGTAATGCTGAGCATCTGGAGATCGAGAAAATAAGTTAGAAGAAAATTTAGCTGAATGAACACTAAGAAGTAGTGGAACACCACAGACCATACCTGAAGTGCTACGCTCATTATATGTTCCACTCCCCGCTCTAACCCGATCTCATATTGATACTTTTTTACAAGATCAGGGTGGAGAGAGTCTTGAAGATTCTTTCGGCAATCCGCCAATGAAGGGTTCTCAGTCTCGAGCTCCGAGTCAGAGGGCGGGGGAGCCCGACCCCTCTGCTACCATTCCGTCCTGGCACGAGGAACTTCGGCAACCATGTTAGAGGATTGGCCCGGACTTGAAGCAGAAGCTCTTGATTTCTTCTGAGGACGTCATCGAGTCACCCCGTCCACAGTTCGCTTGTTCCGAGCCCCTCGGGCCTTAGCCAAAGCAACCTCCTTCAGTGCCTCAGAGTGAAACGCCATCCCTGAAACAAAAAATACATGTCGGGTTGGTT
Source organism: Ligustrum vulgare (assembly GCA_963555705.1). Taxonomy (NCBI): domain Eukaryota; kingdom Viridiplantae; phylum Streptophyta; class Magnoliopsida; order Lamiales; family Oleaceae; genus Ligustrum; species Ligustrum vulgare. The sequence goes on along the minus strand of OY743173.1, from coordinate 20,616,513 downwards.
AGATCTCCTTGAAATAGGACATGAACTAAGAATATAAGAAAGTGGAAGTACTTTTTTTTACGTCGAACCCTAACGGGCTGGAGACTAAGGCCGGCTATGTCAAGAATGTCATTATTCACAAGTTCATTGGCCTCCTCGGCCAACAAACCAAAGTCGCACACCCTTACGACATCTGCCATAAGCTTGGTAATGGCCTCCTCACTTAGGTTCCCTATCCTATTGAAGCTATCTACATCTGGTTTCCTAAAGGTTGGCCAGAAAATGTTGTCTCCTTCTCTCGGCTTAATAAAGAAAAAAATTTCTTTCCAGTACTTAATAGAGGATGGAACCCATGGGGCCTCAAATCTACCCTTCCCGCACAAGTAAACAAAGGAATTACATCGGGGAAGAAACTTGAGTTCTAAAAGACATTTACAAAGGTTGACAGTAGGTTCTATTCCTAAGCTCCTACACAAAATGAAAAAGTATACATGAATCCTCCACCCATTTGGAGCAAGCTGACCTGGCAATATGCCCGCGGTTAGCAAGATGTCCACAAAAAAAATAATGGAGTGGGAATTGCAGCCCGGCCATTAAAGCCTCATGAAATACTACTATTTCCCCCTCCCGACAATGATAAGGGTACTCATCTCTATCAGGAACCCTTGCCGTATAACTATCTACCAGGTTATACCTCCTCATATCTATCTCGATCATATATTCTTTCATTTTATTGAAAAATGTTGAAAGTTCGAGGTCGGCCTCTCTCGGATCTCTATCAACCTCGAGATCATTTTCCACCCCCTCTTCGTTTTCAAACTCATTATCCTGAGGACTAGTCGGGGGTTCGTAGAAACCTAGATGCTCGACCTCTAATGGTTCGTCTAAGTTTTCTATTTCCCTAAGGTCGCCCAGTGGAACCCGTCTAGCCATTACGCTAATAAATAATAAAATCAGATATAGGACGGGATAGATCAAGCTTACGTAAGTGCTAAAGAGTTATTGTTGAAGACGTCGTGACAACTCAAGGAGTTCTCTGATCACTTTTTTTTCACAAAGTAAGGAGAATGAGGCTATGGGGACCACATATATATAGACAAGAATTGGCGGGAAAAGTTTTAAAATCCACAGATTGCCCCTAGCCACGTGTCAGCCATCTAAAGCGAATCAATTAGATCTAAGCATTAAATTCTATTAGTTGGCAAAGTACATGTTACAGCTGTCATGCGTCCAGATATCTTGTCCCGATCTCTGACGCATGGGGGCCAATGGTCGGTATTATTCTCCTTCTCCCTAAAATTAAGGAGAGTTCAATGACCCGACAAGAAGTGCTCGGGCTTCCTTGGTATGGTCGGTACTAACCGACCTTACGACTACTCTTTAATAACGGGCTGTGCTATAATGATATGCCCCGTCTCATACAGGTCGGGTACATCCGGACCTATATCTTCGACTTAACACTCAAAGATGAGGTCGGCTCTTCTCGGCCTTTGGGCCATGATGGCAGGCTTTATAATTTCTTTCGACAATGGGCCTCATTAATGGGCCATGTTCTTGAGCTCCAAGGCAATACGTGATCCATAAGGAAACACTTTACAAAAAGGAAACTAAATCCCTATAAGTTTAGAACTCTTCTTAAAAGGTAAGTGTGTTGCAAAAGGACTAATTCCTTTATTAAAGGAGTTTATGGGTTTTTTTCAGCCCTATAAATACAGCTCCTTTGGTCACATATATTCATTCAGTATTCTTTACATATTCCAGTTAAATATTCTCTCTCTACTTTTCTCTAGAAAACTAATTCTCACACCGGAGGGGTGACGGGGAGAATCCTCCTCGCCTTTTTTGCAGGTCATCCAAGGTGAATTCATTGATCTTTTCCAGCAATCAAGTATCATCAGATCCTGCCACGTCAAGGTTAGGATTTTTTACAGCATCAACATTCAATTGGATTATTTTAAATCTGAAAATTGTCGAAAATGAATAATATATAGTTAATTAATATTACTTACCATTTTAAGAAATATATTTTAGCAAAAAATGGGTCAATACATTTTCATGCTCTCCCTTTTATGTATTTCGTTTTTCTCTTGTAAACATATTTAATCCTTGTTTAAGCCTTATTATATACAAAATAAGTTTTTTAATAGTGATTTTTTTGGAGAATATGTACTTAAGCTCCTGTTTGAAACCATTATTTCAAATAATGTTGTTTGTAACAATAAATTCGGGATAATAAGTTTTTAAAAAATAGGAACTTTTTTGAAGTTATATGTAGATTATTTTATTAATAGAATGTTAGTTGAACATAAGTTTTAGAAAAATGAGGTTTTGAATAAGAGTATCTAGTATGGGCCAAAAAATTTTTTATCAAGTGTCTACAATTGTAATAGTTTGGAACTTGAATGACTTACTATTAAAGTAAATAAATAAAAAATAATAATAATGACCATTTGCATAACTATTCAATTTTATTGATTATTGACGTAATTAATATTTCCAAAATATAATTTCTAGATTATAAAAAATAAATTTAGGACCAAGGGCATTGCCCTAGTGGTTGAAGGAGAGCCCTTACTTGGTATATAACCAAGGTTCGAGTCCTCACCGCCCCGCCCAGCCCCTCCATTCCACTCCAATGTAATGATTGATGTATATATATATATATATATATATATATATATATATATATATATATATATATATATATATATATATATATATATATATATACCCGAATAGCGGAATAGTACTATTAGAATTGGTACTAACTATCTTAATATAATATTTGATATTTAATTATAAACAAATATTTCATTTCATATTTACTTTAACATTATAAAATAAATACACATGGTCCTATATTTAAATGAATGTAACAAATTAAGCAACCCGAATTGATCGAAATATGAAGTTGCAAAAATTATTCGAACTTAATTAAATTACATAAAAGTTCTAATATTTATTATTTCTTTTAATTTGATAAGAAAAGTAAATCGAGTTGAAATTAATTATATATGACTAAATTAAACATAGTTAAGAAATTATAAATATCACTATAGAACTTAAATAAAACAATTTTGAAATAGAGGGACATTGACAAAAAGTAAAAGGTACAAATTAAATTTTTTACCTTTAATCTTTGATGTGATTTTAAGGACGATATGTTTACAATTGACTCTAATTTGTGAGTTCGTATTAAAGTTCTCGTTGAGATCTTCCATTTGATATCCTTCGATTTCAAAATAATAGTATAATTATCAAAAGTATTCTCATTCATTGAAATATTTCTATTATTGGAAATGTAGTTTATGAGGGAAAAGTTTCAAAACATGTTTTTCAGAAGTGCCTTACTTTTATATATAGTATGAAGTATGATTAGCGATTTTTTTTTTCATTTTATCAACAATATCATTAATTTCAATATAGTTGCAATTTAAACTCTTTACTTTCTCACTAAAAGTATTTCAAATAAAACCTAGAACTTTCAATTTTCATTTTTTATTATTCGTTAATTTTGTTCAAATTATTATTTATATTCTTACTGAACACAAATACAATTATACTAATACACTATCATAAAGAAAATATTAAAAAAGTTCGGTTATAATTTTTTTCGTGGAACTTGAATTCTCTTTCTAAATTAAATATTATTATATTTTTCCTCAATAAGGAAGTTGTGAGAAATATGAATAATATAATTTTTGAATTCTATTTTTAATAATCCATTTTTTTTTCATCCGTGAACAGTGTCATTAATTTAATAAGAATATCTATGACCTCACTCTATAACCAAAACCACATACATTATAACATTTAATCTAATACATTTATATAGTTACATATAACTTTCAATTACTAATTTTCATTAACATGTTTGTAATTTCAAGAACCCTTAATATTCATGTATATTTTTACACTAAAATGAATTGGAATAATTAGATCCTACACTAGTTATTCCTACCCTCTTTAGATAAATACCAACTTTTAATACAATTTAGAAATTTACGTGATTTTTCAAAATCTCTCTCTCTCCCCTCTTTCATCCGTAATTAATGCAGATATCTATCTTTCACAATTTTCAAATTTTGGGACTCCATTTTTTCGCATTCTAAATGAAGCAAATATACACTTCCATATAACCACCCATTACCATAGTTATCGCCCAAATCAAGCATATGGTTTTTCAAAGAAGTTCCAATTCTAAAACCACTGCTTCAATCAGTTGTTTCGTCGACTATATCATATCTAAAATCCCATTCCACCCGAAATTATAAATCGATACCAGAATCATGGTTTGTACTCGAGCATCACCCGTCAAAGCAAATTGTCGGAGTGGACAAACTGACCAAGCACCTACAGTGGAAACATCGTCAGAACCTCATACCGTTGTGACGAAAAAATTTGGCCAATCAAAGAAGCTGTCTTCCAGCAAGAAGAATCCGAAGGTATGTTAGTTCCACTAGCATATTATTATTTTTATTCAACCTTATGAATTACTCATTGGGAATGTGTTTATATATGTAGGGATAGATTATGTTAATGATAATATGCAAATTTAGTTATCTTCGCCACTTTTCTTTCAATTTGTAATCATTGAAATTCTTGATTTATGTTGATTTGTTTTATTTAAGTCATGATTTTTATAATTTCTTAACTAAATTTAATTTGTCATAAATAATTAATTGGAAAATTACATGGAAACCTACATTTTATATATCAATTTTAAAAATCAAATTTTTTTTTATAAATTAGGAGATAATTCAATTTTTCATTATTAATGAATAATAATAAATTAAAATATATAGGTACCATCAATCCAATACAAACCCTTCCCCAAATTTACTTTCTACCTCCTCTCCTTTTATCCTCTTATTCTCTCTTTTTCGTTTCCCAATTAAGTCTCCCTGTCAATGGTTCATTCTGCATCACGGCGGTCCGCTGTCGAAAGTCAAACAGTGGCGCACAGCCATCAACTAGCAGTAGCTAGTATTGCTACTAAAGGTGATAGGCGACAGAGGCACGAGGCATGCTGTCGCATCTCACACATAGCGGAAATGCCTTCTTACTACAAGTCTCGGAGAAAGCAGGTGCCTCCATGTAGAACCGATGCCATTTTCTCTTGCTATGAATCTTTGATGTTTTGGTGAAATTGAAATGAAGCTCCCAAGCAATTGTAAAGAAGGTGAAGTTAAGTCATTGAAGCATAAATTTCAATTTAATCCTCTATTTCAAAATTGCATGATAGTTCCTCCGTTTAAAAATTGCAGATGGCTCGCGTTTGGGGTGGCGGTTCTTACAAAGGTGCGGTGGTGTAGTTTTCGGTTGTTCATTAGTTAATGGTGTGTGGGTGGTATATGTCTATTTCATGGTGGTGGCGGTATCGTTCTAGCGAGGTGTGTGGTGTTGTGTGGATTGTAGATCCGGAGGTGTGTAGTGTGGTCCTGATGGTGTGTGACTGTGTGTGGTGGTGGTGGTGCGGTTTTAGCGACGATATGGTGGTTGTGTTTTGGTGGCATTGGTGTGGAGTGTGGTTATGCGTCTATGTAGTGGAAGGGGTGGTGCTGGTGAAGGGATGGATGATGACTTTTGTGTAATTGTGATCAATTATTGGTGACTGAGACAAATTATTAAGTAATTGTGACTTTGTGCGATTTGTAACGACTGCGGAGCGTAACCAGTTTCATTAAATTATTGATCACAAAATTTGATATACAACTAAATTTGCAATTGTGACTTATAATTTATATCAACTGTAACTTTTTGTGACCTTTGAATAGAAGGGGATGTGAACCGTTTAATCAATATCTATTGACTAATTGTGAATTTGTGTGACTAGTGACGAGCTCAGGATTTGACCTGTTTATATTAGATAATTGTGATCAAAATATTGACCAACTGTGACTTTGCGCAACTTGTGACGAATACGGAATGTGACCATTTGATTTGTACCAATCGTGACTTTGTGTGACCATTTTAGTTGCAAATGTGACCAATTAGATGGGTGATTGAGATTAATTGTGTCTTTGTGCGACTTGTGATGAGTACGAGATGTGGCCAATTTATTAGGTATTGTGACCATAATATTGACTAATTATGATTTTGTGGGACTTGCGATGAGTATTGAATGTGACCAAAAATGAGTAAGTTGTGACCAATAAATAAAGTATAAACTGTGACCGTGAGTTTGGGGTTGGGGTCGGTGGATGGGGTTTTACAACTAAATTTGTAATTTTGACCAAATTGTGACCTTGTGTGACCAATTGTAACTTTGTGTGACCAAATGTGACTTTACATGTAGGGTAGAGTTGGATGGGGTGGGGTTGTGGTGAAATTTGTGATTGTGATTTGTGACTGAAATCTAACTTTGTGTGATCAATTGTGACTTTGCGGGTTGGGTGAGGTGGGGGTGGGAAAATATAGAGAAAAAAATCATTTTAGGTCTGGAAGGGGAATGGAATGGTGAAACATAGAGAAAAGTAATCATTTTTGGGGTTGGTGTGATCTCGTGTGACCTAATTACGACTTTGGGTGACCGAAATGTGACCTTGTGTGATCAATTGTGACTTTGGGGTGAGGTGGGGAGGGGTGGGGTTTTGCAACTAAATTTGTAATTCTAATTGTGACTTTCAGCTATGAATTTGCATGTCGAGTTAGATGGGGTAAATTTTGCAACTAAATTTGTAATTGTGATCGAATTGTGACTTTGTGTGATCAAATGTGATTTTGCATGTGGGTTGAAGTTGGGTGGGGGGGGGATTAGGGTGAAATTTGCGATTAAATTTGTAATCCTGCTTTGTGATTTTGTGTTATCAATTGTCACTTTGAATGTGAGGCGGGGCGGGGTGGGGTGGGAAAATATCGAGAGAGAGAAAAGAAAAGAAAAGAAAAAAACCTTATTTTTTGGGGTGAGTAGGGTCGGGTGGGTTGGTGTTGGGGTGAGTGGGTTGTGTAAAAGTAGAAGGAAAAAAAATCATTTTTAGATTGGAATGGGGTGGGGTGGGGTGGGGTGGGGTGAGGTGAGGTGATGTGGGGTGGGGTAGGGGTTTGGTCGGGGTGGGTGGAATCGGGGTGGGAGCTGTGATGGACGGATACATATTGTTTGATGGCTTTTTTTATTTAAATATTATATTATTTTTAATTTAATATATAATATAATTATTTATATTATTATACAATATTATATTTATTAATTACTAATTAACACTTGATTTTTAAAAAAATTCTTAAATTTGTTAGTTTTAAAAAGTGATAATTTTAGATTTGTTGTTATGTACTTTTCCGTTATTAATTTCAATTCAAGTTGACACTCATATTACTCATTTTGTTCATTTATTTAATCATTTTATTTATTTATTTATTTTTATTTATTTATGTTTAATACTATAAATTTAAATTATAAAAATATGCAAAATACATATTACTGAGTTTAACAATTAGTTAACTAATTTTCTTTAAAATAAAAATAAAGGAATGTTAGGAAACTCATAATATTTCAAAATAGGGTGTAGTTACATATATTTATTTAAAACGTATAAAAATAGTTTTTTTCGGTAGCATAATACTTTGACTGCTGGGTGAAAATTGAAAAGTCACGTTGCATTGGAGATTATTGAATAAGTTTTGAATATTTTGATAATTCATATCTATAATTTTTTAAAATTCTGTTGGTTTCATGTTGTGAATCGGTTTATACGAAATTTAACTTTTTGACTTTGATTTTTTTTTTTACTTTTCCTTTTAATAAAATTTCAAGCGTATATCATAGATATATCTATTTTTTTTACTTATTACAAATTTTATTTAAATGTAATTTTTATTTTCCACTTTAAGTTTTAAATCAATTCAAATTATAATATTTAAAGAAATTCCTGAAACGATAAGCATGCGAATCGTAAAAAAGATAAAAATAAAAAAATAATGTATGTGTAATGTACCTTTTTGTAATTAATTGTCTTCCTTCATTTCATTTTTAATTAAATATTCATTTTATATGTTAACATATACATTCAATATATGTGAGTCACAAATGATCGTGCATCGCACGGGGTGTAATACTAGTTAATTAAAAAAAAGAAAAAAAAACCAAAAAATAAAAAAAGCTAAAAAATAAAACGAACAATTTTTAACCATAGAGGTTTGATGATCTCGCAAGCACGAATTTGATGAGTAAACATTAGCTCTTGTTTGAGCCCGATCCTCACAAAATTCATTTTTCGAAAAACTCATTTTCAATTATGCATCCTTTCAATAAAATAATCTTACACGAAAACTCAAAATCTTTTTTATTTTTTATTTTTTTTTAACATGAAGATTGACAAGGGTATACCAACAGAGTGATAAATAAAAAAGATATTGATGGTGGACGCGATGGTACATCTATGTCAATAATAGGTTGTGGTATTGTTTTGGCTAATAGTTAGATGGATGAGTGCATTGATCACAGAATGCACAACTGATAAATATCATTGAACAAACTATTTTACCAAGTTTCAATATTTAGATTGTCAAAGAGGCATTTATATTTTTGGAAAATTTATTTTATTTCTTTACTTCAAAGATATTATCACTACAAGAAATAGGGACGACCATTGTCTCCCCATAAGTAGATATGTTTCCCCTGCACATCTATAGTGGCCGAAAATGTCACCCCTAAAAGGTCATCTGTATATCTTCGTCGCACTTGACCTATTGAGGTGACAAATATCACATCTATAATAGGAACATGCATAGGGACTACATTTGTTGTCTCTATTGCAGCCTTGTCGTTGTCTTGTTTTTAGTTCAATAGAGATGACATTGTCACCCAAATATGTCTTCGCTATTGCTCTGTGAACAATAGAGATGATGATTATTATCCCTGTATATCCTATTTAATTTTTAAAATATTATCTATATGGACAACATATATCTCCCCTATAGAAATTTTGTTATAACATATGTAGGGATGACCTGAGTCGCCCTTACAAACATATTTTAAACCACAGAGACGGCGAATGTCGCTCCTATAGATATACATTTTTTTAAATATAATTATTACAACATGAAATTCAAAATAGAATCTACGATCTCCCCGAACCTTTATCATATCATCCTCATCATCACCCATATTCACAATATTTGGTAATCCCAAATTCTTTGTAAGCCAATCAATAGTCATCTACATTCGGAAAATCTTGGTATCCTTCTAATGCAACATTAGTGTCTACGTCGTATTCCAATGACCTTTCTCACGATGGCGCTCTCGTCAACTTACCACTGGATAATGTTTGGTGTGCCGAGTCTCTGTAAGCTAGCAAAGACTATCATGTGTTTGTGAAGAAAATTAATTAGTGAAATTTGTTGATATTTATTTCTGCAAGTATATGGGTCGCACAAGTAATAAAGTGGGCTTAGAATCCGAAAATCGATCCCACGAGGATTTAGGAAATTGTATTTTAGATTACTATAACCAGAACTAAGAATATCATTTTGGAATTTGTTTGGATTAAACTAATATAAGCAATTAAACTAGTAAAAGAATAATATGAACATGTGATTTTCTTAAGTGATGTTTAAATGTGTTGGGACTTTTGATTTTACATTAGTCAATACTATTGATTCCAATCCCTGAGTTTTACTCCTATCTATGTGCTCGAACAAACTCACTTATGCATATGAAATTCTCCTCTAAGGTTTAAATCAACTCTACCTAATTAGTTGACCGTGTTAACGAATAGCAGGCTGTATTAACTAGGTGCATGGAACACAAGAATTCATTTAGTAGTCACAATACTAATAAGCATATATCTCTATCTTTTATACAAGTGCTGAATTTTATCCCTAGATCTAAGTTTTAGCTCACCTCTCGGATTATGAAAACACTCATGATATCGTGAACAAGTGATCAATTTATTCATGCATTAAACAAGAAGATGAAATCAACACATGCACAATATATGTAAAACTCAAGTCATGAAATCAATAACGTAAAACTCATGCTATGTCGAGTATCCCAACTAAATATTTAACTACTCATTACAAAATAATTCAGAACGCAAAAAAGTATAAAATATAGGCATGTCGAGTTTATCTAATTAACAACATAATAGAATTCTTGCACCAAGGTTCAATCCCCGTTGATAATATTCAATCCACTTCTTGTTTCCTTGAATTTTCCTCCTCAAAATATGCTTCCAAGATGCCGAATTTGTGCCTCTTTATGTCCTGGTTCGTAGCCCCTCGTCATCCCTCCTTAATTCTCCAAAGAAACCTAGTTAAATAGAAGGAAAAAAACGCGCATGGGCCTGATTCAGCTGGGCTTCTAAAAGTTGCACAGGCCAAAGTCTGGTGGCTGCGCAGTAATTCCAAAACTGGTTCTGTTGAATTGAGGTCTCATCACATGGCCATGCCTTCTACATCTCGTGGCCGCATAGGTAAAGTATTCAGCGCGATTTCATCTTTTAAAACTGTATAAGTAGGGCCATGTCTTTTATTTGTACCTTCGGTCCTTCAACTCTTGATTCTAACAATTTTGGACATTGAACTTTTAAATCTCTTCTATTTCTCTTTCAACTCTAATTCATCTTCAATTAAGCACTTCAACCTTGATCCCTAGCCCTTTGTATCTCTTGTGGATCCCGGTTCACATGATCTTCATCCAATTGTCTATTTTAGCTTCAATTATCACCCAAATACACATTATTCACTTCAATTGCACAATTCACTCGATTTTGAGATATTTCCTGGAATATAAACAAATATAAACAATAATGTAGACTTTGTATTCTAAGAATGACAATAGAAATATCTAATTTAGATAAATAAATAAGTGTATAAAATACACTTATCAAATACCCCCAAACTAGAATCATTGTTCGCCCTCGAACAAAGTAGAACTAAACTAGAAAAACAAAAACGCGAATAAAAAATTATTTTTGTCTTTTGTCACTTGTTTACCATTTGCCTCAAAAGTTGAGATCAAAATCATACACTAGAGAAGAACTATGAACAACAAAATAAAATAGTTTCAATTATCTCATGCTAGACTTTCAAAAGTGTGTGTGTGTGTGAATAGCCAAAATCAAACACAAACTTGTGCAAAAATAAACTTAACAATGTGTGGCTTTTATTGCAAGAGTAAGCCCAAATCCATTATGGTCAACTCTGATTTCCTAATGATTTTCCTTTCATCATTCATGAATGTTCACATTTTCTACTTTTTCCTCATAGTCCTAAGGCGTCCTTAATTTTTGGTTTCTAAAGATTTATATAATTCATTTTTAACACAAGATAGTTAGAATTAGACACATGCATGAACAACAAATCGATGGTGAGTAGTTTTCAACTCTCACACCTCCAATTTCCAAAATTCCAATTAACAAGCTTATACCAAGCATTTTTCTTCTTGTTTATCTATACGGACGAATTTTTCTTTTATTGTCCTCGTCTCTTACCATCGTTGTGAAATACTTTCCTCATTTGTTTTCTATGTGACCCCTATAGCGAGTTTTGGGTCTGTGACTCCCAAGCCAGACAACTTTGGGGCACCAGTTAAGAGAACCCCTTAGACTTAATTACTCGAGTCACAAAGACGACAAAGAAAAGTTAAAGATGTTTGATTGTCTTATGTGTAAGTCTAATCTCCTTCCTTTCTAACTGATCTCCTGTAACAAGGTTTGGGTACCAGGTATCAATGACCCTTACAAGCTTACTTGCTTGAGTCAAAAAGGATTTTGAAGAGTAGAATAAGACCTTCAGCATTTTTTTGCTTTTATGCCGGTGCTGGTTTATACTTGTTGACCAAAACTTTTTCAACAAAAAATGCAAAAATCAAGAACTTCAGACCCTAAACCCATTAATTCATACATGCACTAATCTAGATTTAAGGTAGGAATCTAACAACTTATGGTTTGGGGTTTTTTTAGTCCATCCTATGTTCAAATTGCAAAAATGTACCCCACAGATATCAAGTAAAGTCCCACACAAGTAATTATTTAACAAGGCCTTGACATCGCCTCGAAAAAGTGAAAATTTCTCAAGACATGTCACCGGACATATTAAAGTACATAACCTTCTCTACTACATATAAAAAAGTTAGCACATTTGGAGTTCATTAGGGTTGTGAAAAAGTGTGGTAAAGTTGGGACCTGAAGATGTAAATCAGGTTATGTGCTTGCAGTGGCCTTGTAGTGAGTGCAATCTAGTGCCTATGATGTTCAATTCAGTTTTGAGCCTTAAATGAATGCAAACCATGAATGATTGATACACATAAGATGTATAACATGTATGAAAGGTGTTCATTCAAAAAGATTTGCAAAAACGAGGAAAAACCACTGTAGCATTTAATTAAACACTTGGTGTGAATGATTGCAAAATAATAGAAATCCAAGAATTGGGAAGTTTGATTTTACCCAAAATTTTGCACCTATTCAAGCACAATCATATACACCAATCTCTAGCCTAGCCCATGCTTCAACTATGCAGATAATTAAAATTCCACAAAAGCATGAAAATCCTTAAAATATGCAAGATTCCCAAGTGAGTGAAGAAGTTCATACTGTTTGAAAGAATTTAAATGTTATGCACACTTGAATGATGCTCAATTCCATGTGAAAATTTGTAGTATAGGTGGTACAAGAAGTTGAGGTGAGTTTTTGGGAGAGAATTCGTGTTTGGAGTTATGATTTTTGAAAAACACTAACTTATGTTTTAAAACTATCGAGATTGGGCTCCAGTCAACTGCGCGGCCATGCAGTTTAGGCGTTGGTGGCTGCGCAGTACAAACTTGTAGAAACACAAGATTTATTTTTCAGACGCGTTGTCACGTACTTTGTTACGTCGTGGTCAGGTAGTGCTTCGGCTGGAAGTTAAAAATTTCGACTTTTTGAATTTCAAACTCGATTTTCACCCCCTAAATCATTTTGTGATCCATGCACTCAACCACCTAAGTTGTGTTCATATCTCAAACAAACATCTCATGCTTTTTTTTATGCATCAAATGATGACTCAAGTTTCAGGTAGAAATTGATGATTATCATGATGCACATACTCAAACTAAGATCATGCATTTATCAACTACTCAACGTGATGCAAACAATGTCAAGCTAATTGATAACTCAAACATGCCAAAATATGAAAATAAACACTAAAGCAATAAAAATCCTAAAACTACTAGTAAAGCAAATAGGAAAACATAATTAGTAAAAAAAATGATAGAAGTTGGGTTACCTCCCAACAAGCACTCTATTTAAAGTCTAAAGGTCGACTCTTTGGAAAACTTCATCATGGGCACCTAAAGAAAGCTTTTGAGGCCCTTCCCATCTTCTTTTGTTTTGCTTTGTTCCACTCCTCATTTGATCTACAAGCTTGTGCCTTGCCACTTCCAATATCATGAGATTTTCCTATTTTATCCAATTCAAACTCAACCAAATAGACTTGGTCCTCCTCAAATGGTTTAATCACAAAATCTATTATTGGACAATCAATGAAGTTGAGATAATGTGTTTTAATCTCTTCCTCATTGATTTCCACTCTTCCATCTGATTCTTGTGTGATTATCTTGTTATTCTCCTTATGCTCATCTCATTTAGTTGATATCTCCTCTAATTGAATAACCGGTTCAATATTTGAATCCATAGGGAATGGCAAGTCTTTCCTAGTAATTCTCACGAGTGGATCATACCCTCACTTTTAAAACTCACTCCAATACATGGCATCCCCCATCATCATATCATCTTCATCCAATTTGGCTACCATTTGATAGTATTTTGCAATCACCTTTTCACTCCACAGTGGAGGATTATCTCCCAAAAGAGTGATGTCCTCAGCCCAATCGTTCGGTACACACTCATCAAAGAGCATGTGACTTGCATCTGACGTGTTGATTGCTTGTTGTCTACATTTCAAGTATTATCCAAACACTATGAATTCGGCGTGATCAAAATGTTCATTCTCAGCCAAAGGTGGAATCAAATATACCTCGAAAGAAAACCAAACATAAGAGGGTTTAGAATTGTGGTGGGTAACCAAGAATTATAATAAAAACGAAAAATTAAAAATTAAAAATAAAGCAAATAAAAGTCCGAATTAGTGAAACTAATCTAGAAATAAATTTAAACTACAATCCTCTGCAACGGCACCAAAATCTTGTTGCGATTTATTTTCACAAATGTACAGATCTCACAAGTAATAAAGTGGACTTAAAATCCGGATATCGATCCCACGAGGATTGTGTAAGTTGTATTTTAGATTACTACCCTTAACCGAAACTAAGGATATCAATTTGGAATTGCTTTGAATTAAACTAATAAAAGAAATTAAACAGTTAAAGAATAATAAGAACTTGTGATTTTCTTAAGTGAAGTTTAAATGTGTTGGGACATTCGATTTCACATTAGTCAATACTATTGATTCCAATCCCCGAGTTTTACTCCTATCTATGTGCTTAACAGAACTCACTTATGCATATGAAATTCTCCTCTCAGGTTTAAATCAACTCTACCTAATTAGTCGACTGTGTTAACGAACAATAATCCGTAACTACTAGGTGCATGGAAGACAAGAATTCAACACATGCACAATATATGTACAACTTAACTCATGAAATCTATAACGTAAAACTCATGCTACGTCGACTATTCCAATTAAATATTTAACTACTCATCACAAAATAAATAAGAACGCAAAAAGTATAAAATATATTCATGTCGAGTTTATCTAATTAATGAGAGAATAGAATTCTTTCACCAAGGTTCAATCCCCGTCTTATTTCCTTGAATTTTCCTCCTAAAAGTATGAGTCCAAGATGCCCAATTTGTGCCTCTTTCTGTCCTGGTTCGTAGTCCCTCGTGATCCCTCCTTCATTCTCCAAGGAAACCTAGTTAAATAGAAGGAGAAAATCGCACATGGGCCTAATTCTGCTGGGATTCGGAAAGCTGCACGACTGAGTAGTAATACCAAAACTGGTTTTGCTGAATTGAGTTCTCGTCACGCGACCATGTCTTCTGCATCTGGTGGCCTTGCATGAAAAGTATTCCAGCACGATTTCATCTTTCAAAAGTGTATAAGTAGGTCCCTGTCTTTTATTTGCACCTTCGGTCCTTCAACTATTGATTGTAACAATTTTGGTCCTTGAATTTTTAAATCTCTTCTATTTCTCTTCCAACTCCAATTCATCTTCAATTAAGCAGTCAAACCTTGATTCCTAGCTCTTTGCACCTCTTGTGGATCCCCGTTGACATGATCTTCATACAATTGTCTATTTTAGTTCCAATTATCACCCAAATACGCATTATTCACTTCAATTGCACAATTCACTCGATTTGGGATATTTCCTGGAATATATTCAAATATAAACAATAATGTAGACTTTATTCTAAGAACAACAATAGATAGTCCTAATTTAGATATATAAATAAGTGTATAAAATAAAGTTATTAAAATGTACTAATTAAATAGAAAAAACTAGAAAATTGTAAAACTTATGTGTTTTACTTACGTTGTCTACAACTGCATCTGCTTTCACCCAGTTGTTGGACTTGCGTTTCAAAAGGATCAATAATGCTTGACTACTACTAGGTCTCAGGAGCCATCTACAGTAATTCAAATGCACAAGTTAATAAAAAATCATAATATATATATATATATATAATAAAAATTGACATGTACCTTCTCAAACAATGTGGTAGAGAAACTCTTCGAGCCTTGCACGCTTGAATATTTGGTATGGCTTCATTTGATACTATTTTTTTGGGATTGGGCCCGTGAACATAGAAATTGAAACTTACGTAACTCTAATAAACTATATGAATAAACTCAACTTAAAAAAAATGATTATGCATACAATGAATGTTTGACTCATGATATTGTTCTGAACGATGAGCCTCAAACAATGCGTCATATTAGATGAGAATTTGTACTAGCATATTCATTCCCTACTATGTCGTCTATAACATCCATCATTTCCTCCGTCATCAGATACTCCAAACCCGCTCCTTCGTTCTGAACATGTACATTTGTATGCGGAATCTCGATCTCCTTGTGGTGAATCCATGTGACATAAATATACACAAAATTATTACAAAATATATGAGCCTCAACATTTTTCAAAGAATGAGTGAGTCCGTTCAAGCATTTTTTTGTACAAACATCTAATCTTCCCCCATAATTTGCAAATGGCCTCACCTTGTTTATAAATGCTTTCAAACCGTTCCAGAACTCTTGAGATTTTGCATGATTTCTAATGTTCATCAAACTCTCGGTAATTTCTATCTAAAAAGTATTGTAAAAAAGGCATAAAAATATTAAATGATAGGTTCGACCGATGTCAATATGTCCTAAGTCTATCTTATCACTCCATATCTAATTATACGATATAGACCTAACTATTCAACATAGATCTATACATAATGAATTGTGTTTACTTTTCCTGTTAACGCCACTTTATTTTCACCCGCAAATTTCAGCTCTACCTTTCCCAAGTTCTCCTAAGTGTGCGATCTACGTTGGATATAGTTCACCTGGAGACGAGAATGAAATAACATGAAATTTACCTGGAGACGAGAATGAAATAACATGAAATTTACACGTGAATATAATATATAGCCATCAACAGAAAAATATAGTTCAACACAATTTCATTACGGAAAGATCAATGAAAAACTCTCCAAAACTGGGAGAAGTTGATGACAAATTTCTAAACCTCAAACTACTACCCACTTGTTTGTGGGTAGTTTTTAATTTACAATTTATCTTCAAACAGTCTTCTAAGTAATATGAAAATTTAATGTACAAAGTAATAAATATATAGTAAACAATATATGTATATCACACCCATATCATAAAAAAACTCAACAACACATTCAAAACTAGTTTTAAGTAACTTACCAAAAGTCCAAACAATGTCTTCTTTAGGTTTTCTGCCTTTGGGGTCAATTTTTTTAGATGAAATGATTTTATGGATACTTATCGCAAACTAAATGATAAAAAGGAGAAACATACATCCGTAAATTAAACTAATGACTAAAAAAGAAGACACATGCTATAGAGGGCAACATTGTCACCCCAATAGATCATACATGTCATCCCTAAAATTGTGGGTCCCCGTTCAAGCGTAACATAATCTGCTTACTCTATAGGAATGACATGTAGCCCCTATAGGCATAGAATATGTGCCAGTTTTTAGTGCCACAAACTTTCCTCTTTAAACGAGACTCTATAGGCGACATTTTGTACCTACAGGAACATAAAACACGACAATTTATTTTCACCAAGATCTCCCATCAAATGTCTATGGTCTACATTGATGACCTTTCTGAACCAGAGGCGACATTTTGTCACCTCTATAGGACTCATAGTCTATGGATATGACGTATGTTGTCATCTCTGTACATGCCACTATGTAGAGGCGAGATTTTTCGTCCCTATAGAGTTGTCATTAATGTTCCTAATTCTGTAGTGTATTTTTTGAGTGTTTGAATCGGAAAAAAAATTTTAATTGGAGTTTTATCTTGCCTCTCTTTAGCCTAGTAAAAAAACTTGGTTTAGTAAAAAAAAAAAAATCACGTTTTTAATTGATTAAATCTTAGTTAAAAAGTTGATAAAATTGTGGGTTCTACCACGTGTGGTTGAAAATAAGTGAAAAAAAATGAGTTATAGAAAATGTTGGCCAAGCAAGGGTTTAGTTGTATTATGTTTACAGTAAGAGATTTTGTTTAAATAGTAAGAGATTGTAAACTATATTGATCTACACAACATGTAATTTAACGTATCTTGATTTCTTTAGTAGGAATGAATTAACATTAAACAAATCTTTTCATTTATTGACAATAATCTTCTTGACTTGTGATATGAACAATTCGTTCTTTGAATACAAAAACTAAAGAAACCATTGTAAGGAAAATCTTTAGCTATTGAAACATCAAAAACATTCTACTGTCCTCATTCTTCACAAGGAAAGACCTGGCGGTTGTGATGGAGCATCGTGAGGTGACACTTGTAAATTTTTCATCACAAATACGAAGGTTTTCTTTCTCCTATTGTATATTTTATATGATTATCAGTACCATGATAAACACACAACTCCAAACCTTCAGATTTGTATTGATTTTAGAAAAAAGGATCCTGCATCACAATATTTTTATGAATCTAGTGCAATCAATAGATATAGATAAATTTTGATAATAATATTAGAAAGCAATATAATGATACCCGCGTGGCTTTACTAAATTTGTTTACTTTTTGGAAGAACTACTAATAGATTATTGCTATGTTAATTCTTATTTTGCTGAGAATATTAATAAGATAATATTTCTTACATGGAATTTTTTTATTATACGTGGTCGTGTTATCAGTTGAGAAGTTACTTTACGCACTATAGTTGCATTGTCTACGACCGAGGCTAAGTACATGGTTATTTTTAGAGGCTTTTAAGGATGCAATTTGGTTAAAAGGGTTATTTGGAGAATTTAGTGAAGACTTGCAGACTACCACATTCTTTTATGATAGTCAGAGCAATATTTTTCTCCCAAGAGATCAAATGTTTTATGAGACGAGAAAGCAAATTGATATGCAATATCATTTTGTGAGTGATATCCTAGCTCGTGGTGATAAAAGGTTGGTACCCAAGATAATCCTACCGATACCAATTCACTTCATGTAGCCAAGTTTGTGGATTACTTGACATTGGTTGGTATTTTGTTGATGAGTTTGTCCTTGGGGACTCTTGGAAGATGTGGAAAGTTTTTTAATCGAAGTGTGAAGTTTTATTCCTTGTATTGGAATTCATTTCAATTTGGAGATTTTTATAGTGCGATGACTTGAATTTGTTTTGGTCGACTCAAAAAGTTCGCTGTACGACATATGTTGCAAAATTTAGTTTACGAAAAATGAGGGTCTGTCGTGATAAGGAAGGGATCATGTGTGTGTGTGTGTTTGTTGGGAAAAATCAAATTCTCCACCCCAAAATCAACAACTGCCGTGGAAACACAAAAACATAAATAAAGGGACAAAAGAGAAAAAAAAAGAAAATTAACATGACTCAACTGACTACACCACATGGCACGACCCGTTTCAAATCATCCTAATGGATCAAAGACATGACGCACCGATGATGGATGCTAGTTAGATGCCGACCCATCACCAAGATTGACTACGATCTACTATCAATCACATGCAATGTAAAAGAAGATTCTTTTTATTTATTTTTTTGGTCAAAAATGTGGGCCCAAAAATAATATCTAAATGCTTAATTCTTTGAGTAACATAATCACCTAAACATGTCATGCATATGCGACTCCAAAATCAACAGGTTCTTTAAGCTTCCAAAATTGAACTGTCACCTGATAAAAAAATAGTTGGAAAATAATGAGTTGATAACTCAGTAGGTAAAGAATTTCGAAAATAATTACACTATCTCCATTTATTCTTATTTATTAAAAATCGAGTTCATATCATTTAACAGTTCACGTTGTAATATATACCGCATAATCATAGTTGAATTGTGAGAATTCTCACAATACTGAAAAATATCATTTCATAGTTAAATTGATGACATAATCTCATCATATCACATGACAATCTATTAAGAAATCTACTAAAAATATACCATTTGACTAAAATCTGTAATCTGGTGTCAAGGACATTTGATACCAATTCTAGAAAAGCATACAGTCATGAGTACTTTCTGGTCAATTTCAAAATCAAATATCTGCATCACATTTCATTTAACATATACTCGATTCACAATCTTTCTAATGCCACAAATCTCATACTCAAATAACAATTCATAATAATCATGTATTTGGACAAATAAATCATATAATTTCATTAACGTAATCATTTAAATAATTTATCAATACTTGAAAATAATTAAGTTTTTCCACTCACCAAGCTAAAGATTGGATACTAGGCTGGTAAGCATTTTCAATCTTCTTTTAATTCATCGTACCAAGTTTGGAATCTCGTATTGGTCCAAGAGATCATATTTACTCATATAGGTGCCTCGAGCAATATTCCTATAATTTGGAATAAGAATTAATTAATAATAACTTGATGTATAAAATCCAACTTCTTATCCCAATTAAAATTACTAACAACATTTAAATCATTTGCAAGAGTTATTTCAACATCATATCCCAAATAAATAACACTTAATCTAATTTCCATATTAAAAATTCCGAGAAAACCAAACGTTAACAAAAACAAGTACAACAATAAATTCAATAGTGAAGCTTAACATCAATTCTGAATTGGAATGACAACAGAGTAAGTTCGTGGCCGAGATGCCAATTCCCGTTCCCACCCCATCCGAGATTTACCATCCTCATTCCCGCCCTGGGGATGGAGCGGAGACATGATGTAGAACAAATGACGGAGTGGATTGAAGAAGAATTAGATCATAAAGGGCTAGACTGTAATTTACAGATTTGGCGTTCGACCTCCATTTCAGGCCCATATATGTCTATTTTGAATACATAGCTCAACGAGACAAGTACGAGTTACAGCTTCGCCGTGGCATACGACAAATTTTGGACATTCGAGATCGTTCTGGAAGCGAAAATAGTCTTTTAATAATTTGATGCTATTTCTGTCATTTAGTTAATCTTGAAATCTTTTTATTTTATTTTATTTGATTTAGACTAGGCTTTATGATTTTCTAGTTTATTTAGAATATGTTTCTTACTATATAACACTATAAATAGGGGGTTAATTCATTGTTTTTATTCATTCAGATTTTAATAAAAGCTCTTTGAGATTCTTTTCTCAATTCTTTGGTGGATTCCAAGTTTTATATTTCTTTTAAGGTTTTCACTTGAATTCCTTGATTTCGCACCGCGTCAGGATGGGGATGCCCATAATCCCCGTTTACATCACTGTTTATTATTATATATATTTCTTTGTACATTAATGTCTTTTATAATGGTTATCTAATATCTTAATTGTACAAATTCTTTTCTTAAAGAATTATTGACATTAATAAAAAACTCATAATAGCTTTTATAGAGTAGTACAAGTTTAATTATGTCAAGAAATATATTTGAAGAGAATGAGATGATACTTGAGAGTGAGAAATGAAGAGTAGTATAGAGTTGAAATGTAGGACTTGATTTTGATATTATATATTTGGGGGTCGGGTGGTCTATAACACTTTTAATTTGTTTGGATTTTTTTAATTAAACTTATTAATCAAAGATGGTTTCGGGGTGGGTCTGAGGGAATCCCCATCCTCGGTCAGGGGCACATTTTCAGCCCCACCCCCACCCCATCCAGTCATTGTCAGGGATTCCCTGCCTCATTCGAGGTGGGTCCCCATTGGGTTCGGGGATTCTCCACACCATTGACATCCCTCTTTACAGCATTGACATAAAAATGTTTGAAAGTAACGGCACTTTTTTGGCTGAATTCAATTATAGAACATGTGTATGTGTATGCCTTGCTCTAAAAAAATGGTTTAAACTTCCAAAAACGGAGAAACATATAATCCTTAATTCATCTATTTAATATTACATTAGCACAAGAAAAAAAAATCAAAGAATAAACTTCTATTTCACAAACTCAATTCAAAGTTTCACTTCTTTTAACATCATTCTTCCAATAAACATTCATTAACTATATTCTAGTTTAATAACTCAAATAATATGAATAACCCTTCAGATTTCGAATTTAATCAAAATTTCTATAAATCCTCAAAATAATTTTCTGACCTCTTAATATAAGGAATGTTGAGGAATGTAAAAAATCAAAATTTAAACAGTGGAGACCCTCTCCTTTTTTCCTCTTTTTTCCCTTTCCCTTTCTTTTTTCACAGTTATCTTCTCTTCTTCAAACTCTTTCTTCTTTTTATTCTTCCCGAAATGAGAAAAGGATCTCTTACTTCCTAATTTATTGGATAAGTATATTAAAATTACAATTCAAGTCCCCAAAATTTGTATAATATGGCATTAAGTTCTTAACTTCAATTAATTGAAAACTAAATGCTTAAACTTCTATTTACTATTATCCCAATCCTACAACTATCTTAATTACAAATTTAGTGCAAACAAAATTATTTTTCTAACTGTGAACTTCTCCATACGACAACCACGGGAGAAGAACATTTTTATTGATAAGAAAAATAAACCACTCAATACAATATTTTTCTAACCGTGAGCTTCTCTGTACACAAAGAAATAACAAACATATTTTATCTCTCCTATTTTTCTCTCATGCACGCACACACACACACACACACTTTTTCTCACCAATTCTTTGTTGGTTGCCTCTTCTTTTTTTCTACTTCAAATGCCGAGCCTTGCATGTGTGTGTGTAATAAAATATGCCAAAAAAATTACGTAATTGCAATTTAGATTAATTTCCTAATTGCATTAGGATCTCTTAATTTTTTTCTTATATAATAATATCAATGGTATTCTTTTCATTTTCTACTTGGTATTACATATATAAAGAAAATACTCCTAGTTTAATTTACTCATTTCTCATTTTCTCGCCAAACAAGAATTCTTTATTCCACAAATTTGGGTCAAGTCCAACAATCTCCACTTTGACCCAACATTCTAATAAACATGAAACGTATTCAATAATTCATTAAATGTCACATTTCCTTTTGGCATTTTTAACTACATTCTTCGGCCTTCTTGTCATTAACCACAGACTCGTCTTGGCCACTTCATAAACTTTAGCAATAGTTGAAGACTCACCTCGAAACCAATCCAACCTCGCATCTCTACCTGTGTTCTCTATTAGCCTGTAATAATTTCCAATCTTTTCACTTCTAATCATTAGCACAAAATCCTGAGACATGCAAAACACGTGTTATTTATCTCACGACTCTATTAAACATCTTCACCTTCATAGTACTAGAACCCTTAACTTCAAGTTTTTGATTGTCAACCTAAAAAATGTGACGATCATCACATGGCTTATAATTCTCAAACTGACAATGTGATAAATGCATCTAGGATCTAAAAACCAATCACTAATTGGATTCTCGTAATTAACAACAAATAAAACATCTTCAGAATCATAATTATCATCTATCACATTTGAAGAATCTGACTTCTCTAAAATTTATTTACCTGCTCTTCGACTCATGATGTTTCATCAGTTCTTCAGAATCTCTTTTAACGTGACCCTTCCTGTGATAGTAATAGCACTCTACAGCTCTCCTTGAACGAGATTGAGAATGACCCCTTTGACTATAATTTCTTCATCGCGATTCACCTCTACCATACCTATTATTAGAAGTAGTCAACAGAACCCGATCACCATTCACATTACCACTTGACTTCTTCATGTTGGTTGTCCTTAACAAAGTAGTCAAAACCTTAGTCACTGTCAAAATAAATTTACCAACTAACAATGTGATCACCAACGTCTCATATGATTTGGGCAAGGAAGACAATAAAATAATCTCCTTATCTTCATCATCAATTTTCACATCCACATTCAACAATTCGGTCATATATTTATTAAATTTATTCAAGGGTCTCTAACATCAACATCAACATCAACATCCATCTTCAACTTACATAATTGTTTCTTCAAATAAAGTCTATTAGTTAGGAAATTAGACATGTATAAATCTTCTAGCATTTCCATAACCTAGAAGCAGATTTCTTGTTCAAAACACTATATTTTATCACAATCTTCACCTTTCATCTCTTATGGCCTCTTATCCTACAAATCCTTGTAAAGTACTTGTTGCATGAGAATATCCTCAACAGTTCTTTCCCAACTATTAAAATTATTCTTTCCGTCAAATCGCTCAACCTAAAACTTGGAACCTGTCATCATCTTCTCAATAATCCCAGAGTTTGAAAGTTGAGCTCTGATAACACTGTTGGAAAAAAATAAACTTTTATACCCCAAATCAACAAATGCAGTGGAACACATGAAATAAAAAACAACGGGACAAAATAAAAAACAAGAAATTTAAATTGGCTTAGATGACTGGCGATAATCATAGGAGAAGAACACTTTTATTAATAAGAAGAACAATTTTAAATTGCCTCAGTAACTAGGATGTGTACCGTGGTTGGCTGTTGAGAACTAATGGCCATAGTGACCCAGCTATCTACCATGGTTGGCCGTGGAGAATTGGTGGCTGTAGTGATCATGTTATGTACCTGGTCCTTCATGGAGAACCAATGGCCGTAGTGACCATGTTATTTACCATAGTGGACCACGTAGAGCTGGTGGTCGTAGTTAACCAAATTATCTATTTTGGTCGGACGTGGAGAATTGATGACCGTAGTGACTAGGTTATGTACCATGGTCGGCCGCAAAGAACTGGTAGCTTCTTGAAGGCATGTGGTGACACAAAGGATTGTAAAAAAATTCAAATTTCTAAGCATGTATGATAAAATACTTATTATTAAATATGGGAAAGCAAAATAATATAATTACTGATAATACTTCTTGAACAATTTATCTTATCCTACTTCAAAGTTGACCCCTTGGATTCTTTTCCTTAACTTCTTGGCTGGTTGTTAATACCTTCAGGGGATATCCATTTGCTGGTGTCCGAAGAATGTTCGGGCCATCACTTGGCTTCCTTTCACCTCTTCTTGTAACGACCCGATTTATACTAGTCAAAAAGTCAAGGAATTATTTAGTCAAAGTCAATTGTCAAGTGAAATAAGGACTAAAGTTGAACAAATGATATTTCATGGGGTTTATTTTCTTATTACAAATACTTGAAGACTAGAGATAATATAATAAGGAATTTAAGGACTTAGTTTCTATTATTGAGATTTTAAGGACTAAATCTTATATTATGTGCAAGTTTGGGGACTTAACTTGTTATTACACTTATAAATTGCCAATTAAATAGATATTAGAGCCCGTTTATCATGGATTTGGCTGGAAGATCAGAGAGCTCACGAGAAGGACCGAGAAGGAAGCAAAAATGTCGAGAAAGAAGAGAAGAAAGGAAGGGAAAGAGGAGGAAAAAGGAGAAAAAGAAGAGGTATGGATAAATCCTTATTATTTTGGGCTCTTAATTTATCATTATTTCCAAGAGGTATGTTAATTTAATTTCTAGGGTTTATGGATTATTAACTTAAATTTGAAGTTTAGCTAGTATTCAGCTTTATTGCATGATATGAGGTAATAAGCTAAATAGATTGCAAGGAAGTTGTATATGTGGATTTTGATGGTTAAATTGATTTATTTATGGAATGGGTTTTTAAACTAGTGCCTTGATCTTTGATTTTGGTATGATTATATATATATATATATATATATATATATATATGATCAGTATAATTTTTGATCATTCAATTATCAGAATATTACTTTTTACATTTATGTTTGAAGCCCAATGTCATACTTTGGGCCCACCTCTTCCGTGGCCCGATGTCACACTTTGGACCAATCTTATTTACAAAGATTAGCCTAAATCTCGAGCTATGTAGAAAGCACAATTTTAATAAATTATTGATATCAAGGTTGTGAACACAGCCGACCTATTCTTTCAGGATAAGCCCGACATATGGGTCCATTTATTCGTAAAGGGCCATGATCTTGTAATGTGCTAGATCTAACCCTAAAACACGCTAATGGGCTATATCTTGGGCCTTACATCCTAGAAAATCAAGATAATGATGTAATTAAATTCTCTTTACCTTAAAGAGAATCCAATTCACTTGAGTATTCTTATATAAGGTAACTTCTTTTAATTAAGAACTCTTTTCCTACTAGAATTGGAAGACTTATTTCAAGTCTTATAAATAGGCCTCTTTCATTTATAATTACACACAATAATCATAGTTTTCATAACTTCTTGAATATTCTCTGTATTATTCTCTCCTTCTCCAAAATACTAATTCTTACACCGGAGGGGCGACGAGGGCATCCCTCGTTGCCTTTTTGCAGGTTCTTTGGAGGCTTGGATCATCTTCTCCAACAAAATACTAGATTTTGGTCTTGCCACGTCGAGATCAGAAAAATTACCGAAACAATTGGCGCCGTCTTTGGGAAATCGAACGAAAAATCATGTTCAAAGATCGATTTCGAAATAAATAAATATTCGCAAAGAAAATCTTCTCTCTGTCTCGTTCGTAGTCATCGCAACCAGATATTCTACATCTCCAGCCTATCCCACTTTCTAAAAATTAGCACTTTTTAATTTTGGACCGAGAAGTCTGAACCATAAATATCACAATTGGTATTGGTATTAGATACGAGATCTACTCTCTATATTTCATCAAACACAGTAGAAGAGAAATCAGATTAGCAGCACTAAGGAAAACCTCCAAACACCAAATCTTACTTCCCTCCTCGAATCGACGACTCCATCTCCAGAGCCTTCACTGCAACCCACCAGCCAGTCTACTCCAGGCTTCAGCCATTCGTTCATCCACGACTCCACAGGCAGGCGGCAGGCAACTTTCCAATTCCAAGCGTCCAACCCTCCTCGCAAGGTGCATGAACCAAAAACCATGGAGGACCGATGTTAATCGAGGCTGCCAACAGCCACAGCTCTCAAGGTTAGCACAACAAGGACTCAACCCACTGACTTGCAAATCTGGACCAACGCTATTTTGCTCAATCTGAAGGAATATTCCAGTTCCAGTAATGGCCAGTGTTGACAGATTTGTGGCTGGGTAATCCCATGGCTGATCGATTTTTTAACCACATGACCGGAGAATTAGTGATGTTGCCCAAAATTTAGCAAATTTATGCCAAATTCCATGTCTCACTCAAACAGAGCACTAAGTTGTCCAAACATTCAAATTCTCTCTATCAAGAGTTGTTCTCGTGCCCAGCTTCTAGGTGTCTCAATCTTATGGAACTTGATGTCAGCTACTGTTATCAAATATTTCACAAGTCTTTGGCAACCATTGGATTTCATTGTCCTATCTGCTCAAGCCAAATGGTGGGAAACATTACCCGTCTTGTTCGGTGGAATGGACGACTCAAATGGTTATAGAAACTAAAGGGCATGTTAGATGCTCGATGAAATGAGCCAACAAAATTCTTTCTCGTACAACGGTGTGATAAAAATATTCTCAGCGATGGCCGTCGAAGCGAACGCACTCGTGACATGGATTTGAGGCCAAAGCACAACCAAGCTTAACATTATATAGCTAAAGTAGCACCTATGCCACTCACACTTTCGAGACTGCTATTACCAATGCAGTTCTTCATTTACTGTCAACATTTTACCAGGATTTTGGTTGGAAACAAAGATATACCCGTTTTTGTGGAAGGATAGTTTTATTATCCATTCTAGCTCTACTGCTTCGGCCATTCCTTTGGGCTTGGACCATTATTGGTACACTATGGTTCACTAGTGCAAGAGGCTGCTTGCCAGTAGGTCAGAAATGGGGTTTTCTTATTTGGTTACTGTTCAGCTATTGTGGACTCATATGCGTTGCTTGCTTTTCTATTGGAAAGTGGCTAACAAGAAGACAATCACACCAATTGCATGCACAGTGAGGAATGCCTATTTCAGAATATGGGATATGCCCATGGAAATATTAATCTTGCAATTGATTCTCACGAGTCACGACCAAGAGATGCAAATATGAGAAAGAAAGACTGGAATTTATTCTCACATTGCTTTCTCAGTGTCTCTGCTCCTCTTTGGCCAAATGGACTACTGATGTTGGCAATTGCAAAGTTCAAGTTTGACATCCTAACTCAACGGTCATCGTCAGAGCAGGAGTGATCGCCACAGATGAAAGTTTTCTATTGAAGCAAGGATTTCCCTAAATTCTTGGTTATTGTTGAACCTGCTCAAGAAAAGGAAGACATCAGGTGTTCTCTAACCTTAATCATCCTATAAGATCTATTATTACTATTACATTAAGAGTCGACTAACTCTGAGTATGAATTACTGATATGTGCTAAATTTGATAATATATATTTTTGTAACACACCCCATTCCCAGCTTATACACATTTAAAAACAAAGACCCTAGCCTTCTATACTGTTGTTGTGACTAAGGGTACATAGGAAACCACTATGTTTCTATTAGCAGGATTCCTACCAACATTTGAGATAAGTCCCTTCTCATTCCATGGCCAGATGATAGCACCAGTAGTAAAGAATGTCAAAGTGGATAGAATTGAGTCACAAATCTGCTGCCAAAGTATGATCAAGAACGGTCAAAACCAGCGGGAAGGGAGTAACCATTTTATCTATTCCATCTTCCTTCCTATTTTCATTTACATAGCTACAATTTTCTTCTATCAAATACTATTGCTCATTACATTTGCAAAGTTTTTCACTTGTGACTCACTTCATCACCTGCTAGCCACTACAATGTTCTCAATTAACAATTTTTAAATATAAAGAAAATATAGGCCCATTGCCGAAAGAATTATTGAAGACTTAGTTTTCATTTAGTAAATTTAAAATGATGTGCAAATGCTATACATTACTATAAAGTTCAAATTTTCATTATATATCAACAAAAATCGAGCTAGATGGGTAGTATATGCAACGCCCAATTCAATCATTTTTCTTGACAGCTTTGACTATTACTCAATAACATAAGAACACAAGTCATCAGGCTTGGTTTCTTTATTTTAAATTCATCACCTTCCATAGATGGGACACATCAAGCGTCGAAATTTGTTTTCTATTATTCCCATTCAAGTCAATATCTTCAACATAAGCATACATTTCACTATCATTATTTCCATCTATATAGTATGGGTGCAAAAATAACTCCGAATGCAAATTCGTTGTGCCACATGTTGCACTTCTATATATTAAGTATCATTTTTTGCGTCATTCACTGGACTTGTTCACCACATTTAGCAGAATTTGGTACTTGAGACTTACCTGGCTGAGCCTTTAGTCACTATGTTATTATTACTTCCTTGTTGACATTAATAAACAAAGGAGATAGTAAGATGTTTTCATTCATTTGCTTCCATCGAAGAATGGAAAGTTTTTTAAATCCATATCATTAGTTATTTGACATTTTATTGAATTTGATAAAGTTGCAGTAACCTTGATTTGGCTTTTATTTATGTCCCTAATGCGAGATGTTGAATAAAATGCCTCAATCGGATCTCTTATCAATTATGGTGCAATATGGCCTCCAGATGTAATTGCTGAGCCTTTTGATTGAAGCAGCCAAAGTAACTATCACTTAATGCTAAGTAAGGACTTCCTCAAGTCCTTGGTCAACTCTGGATCTGCTTGAGGAATTGCAAAAACAAGGTGTACCCTAACACTCTTTATTAATTCAATAATCCTTGTATAATCTCGATCATGTGTTAAGGCCAAAAAATTTTGCAACCCCATATTACCTGTGGTTACTGCTAAATAAAGAACTACTCAACTCTAAATATGATTACTTATCTTTGCCCAATCTGATCATCTATTTGGTAAGTTGGGATTAATTTATTAAATCTGCAATAGTCTGTGAGTAAAAAGTACTGTGATAGGTGAATTTGAGAAATATGCTTTTCGGTCATAAAATATTTGTTGGTCCCTCTATTTCTTAGAACAAATCGAGAGCTGTGACCAAGACTCAGAATGGAACATTCTTGGTACAATTCTGACAAAACAATTATGATTTATGAGCAATATGCTTGAAGAATTACAATCAATTAATTATGAATCTTTGTGAAAATCGTGAAAGCCTCACAATCTATTAATATGCTGATTTAATTGATGAAATCTGATTGTAATTTTGGCCTCGTTATTTACACGACCTCAAGTATGATCAGATCAATAATACATAGGAGTTGAACTCAATTACTTGCTGAAGTTGAAGTTATTTGATCCGTTCCCTTGATGATTCATGCGATTTCTCATGATTTAAAGTTTATATAACTTGAAAATTAACCGAGCTAAATAGTAAATTATAAAATGTCTCACATAGTGACGAATTATATGAAGCCTTATATTTCTATGTGATCACCAATAGAAACACTTAATATACTTTAGCATGACCTTCCTGGGTACAATCTACATTGATTAAAACGCTCCGACCATTTTCTTCAATATCTAATCATATTAATTGGAAAAAGGTTTGCTTTGGATCAATTACATTCCCGCTAAAACAAGCCTGGGCTTATTACTTAACATAAACTCGGCTTATTCCTTGCCTACCATAAGCTCGAGCTCATTAATTAGCATGAGCTCAGCTTATCATTCCTTAACATTAACTTGAGCTCATTATTTAAACATGAGCCCGACTTATTGTTTCCTAACACAAGCTCGGGCTTATGTGCTAACATGAGCTCGGCCTATAACTCCCGCTAAAACAAGCTTGGGTTTATTACTTAACATAAGCTCAGCTTATTCTTTGCCTAAACACAAACTCGAGCTCATTTCTTAACATGAGCTAGGCTCGAACTTATTATTTCTTAACATGAGCTAGGCTCAAAATTATTATTTCTTAACATGAGCTCAGCTTATTGCTTCTCAACATAAGTTAGAGATTATTACTTAACATAATCTTGGCTTATTGCTTCTTAACATAAGTTAACGATTACTACTTAACATAATCTCGGCATATTCCTTGCCTAAACATATCAATATGTTCTATTATCTATGCAAGCCATATCCCTCGCCAATCTAAGTTTTGCTTCTATGCCCTCCGGCCACCGAGCAAAAACAACTAGGCCTACCATACAATCACATCAAGAATGGTTTTCAAGGCCGACCACAAAGCACGACTTTACGAATTATCTTCCAAAAACATAAGGTCAAATAATTTACAATGTCTCATATGACAAGGCGTTAAAAATTATTTCCTTACAAATAATTTACAATGTCCCATATGGCAAGGCGTTACAAATTATTTCCTTACAAATAATTTACAGCGTCGCATATGGCAAGGCGTTACAAATTATTTCCTTACAAATAATTTACAACGTCTCATATGGCAAGGCGTTACAAATTATTTCCTCGTAAATAATTTACAATGTCTCATATGGCAAGGTGTTACAAATTATTTCCTCATAAATAAATTATAAGGTCGACCGAAATGTCCGACCTGACGAATTACTTCAGCACGAGTAGTTTACGGGGTCAACCATCATTACCGGCCTCACAGATTGCTTCTCTACAAAGAGTTTATAAGGTCAGCCTAAATGCCCGACCTAACTAACCATTCCTTTAAAAAGTCAAATAATTTAGAAGGTTAGTCACATGGCATGACTTTATAAATTATTTCCCCAAAAACACGAAGTCGATGACCTGACCACTTCTTTGTATAAATTATTTACAAGTTCGGCCTTGCTCGACCTTACAAGTTGTTTTCCATGAATTCAAAAAGTTAAAAGCTTGACCATTTCTTTGTGTAAATCATATACAAGGTCGGCCTCGCTCGACGTTACAAATTATTTTTCATAAACTCACAAAAAGGCAGGGCTTGACCCATCATTTGTGCTAAAGTCCATAAGGTCGGCCATGACCAACCTGTATAACTATGCTTCAAATTATAAATGGTTTCTAGTAACTTCACTGTCACATTCAACATGCCCGACCTGTCAACCATTCTTGTAACTTACACAAAATCAAGGACTTGGCCCATTCTTTGTGCAAAAATTTACAAGGTCGGCCACAATGCCCGACCTTACAAATAAATTCCCAAAAATCAAAAAGTGAAGGGCTTGACCTCTTCATTATAAGAACAATCTACAAGGTCGGTCACAAAGCACGACCTTCACAAGTTATTAATGACATTGCCTGGTAAAATTGTTTCTCAAATTGTTTCTCTCCCACACGCAAGCGCTCAAGGCCTTAACCACGAGTAAACAATTAGATACTTGCTCATGCAAGTACACATGGTCATTCTCAAGCAGTCAAGTAATCAAATCACATAATGAAGTCCCTAGATCTACATAAGCCCAGGTTTATTACTTTACATGCTCGGGCTTATTTACATTCTACATAATGCTCAAGTTTATTACATAACATAAACTCCGCGTATTCTTCTTTACTATAAGCTCAAGCTTATTACATAACATAACCTCGGCTTATTCTTGCATGACATAAGCTCGAGCTCATTACTTAACATGAGTTCGGCTTTTTATTCCTTAAACATAAGTTCGGGCTCAATCCTTACCTAACATACTCTCTTGTTATTTCCCCACAACATAACCATCTCATCACATTCTACCAAAACTACGGTATCTCATTATTCCACATTCATCTCTCCTCGAATTCAATACGGGATACACGGGGGCTTATAATGAGTACATGACCCCAAACACTACATTAGCATATATGAATAACACTTCAATGCTCGAGTCCTCATGTTCGGGCTTATTCGTCCAACATAGGTTCATAGTTGCCCTCCTCAAACAATAATTACATTTGATATGACATACGTCTAGAGGCCGAAAACCAGACCTCTGACGCACGGGGGCTAATGATCAGTATAATATTTGATCGTTCAATTATCAGAATATTACTTTTTACATTTATGTTTGAAGCCCAATGTCATACTTTGGGCCCACCTCTTCCGTGGCCCGATGTCACACTTTGGACCGATCTTATTTACAAAGATCAGCCTAAATCTCGAGCTATGTAGAAAGCACAGTTTTAATAAATTATTGATATCAAGGTTGTGAACACAGCCAACCTATTCTTTCAGGATAAGCCCAACCTCGTTGATCGACCCGTCTCTTGATAATCATAGGATAAGCCCGACATATGGGTCCATTTATTCGTAAAGGGCCATGATCTTGTAATGTGCTAGATCTAACCCTAAAACACGCTAATGGGCTATATCTTGGGCCTTACATCCTAGAAAATCAAGATAATGATGTAATTAAATTCTCTTTACCTTAAAGAGAATCCAATTCACTTGAGTATTCTTATATAAGGTAACTTCTTTTAATTAAGAACTCTTTTCCTACTAGAATTGGAAGACTTATTTCAAGTCTTATAAATATGCCTCTTTCATTCATAATTACACACAATAATCATAGTTTTCATAACTTCTTGAATATTCTCTGTATTATTCTCTCCTTCTCCAAAATACTAATTCTTACACCGGAGGGGCGACGAGGGCATCCCTCATTGCCTTTTTGCAGGTTCTTTGGAGGCTTGGATCATCTTCTCCAACAAAATACCAGCTTTTGGTCTTGCCACGTCGAGATCAGAAAAATTACCGAAACAATATATAAGTAATCTCATGCTTTTGGTTATGAAAATGGGTCATTAATATATGGAAACAAATGAGTACATTTTCAAATGATATAATCTTTTATGTGCGCCAATCGTGAAGTATGTTGAGAATTTAATAAGTAGGGCACGTGGTTGATGAAAAATGGGGAACAAGGACTAAAAAAGAGCTTTGTGAGATTTTATATATTAATCACGATTTGAGAATTATGGATTTTGATAGAAAGAAAAGCATAAAGTATAGAATTCCTTAATTTTAGTAAGAAGATAGATGGAAATGAAATATGTTTATAGGGGATATTAAACGATTTTCAATGGTTGATATAGTTGATTTTAATACAAAAGAATTATATTTTTATTTCAGGAACGATGTGGAAATTGACAGGCTTTTCAAAACAGGCAGATTTCAATCAATAGCTCTGTGAGTGGAAAATATTTTTCTTAAGAAAATAAGTTTTTGTTTAATGTATATTAATTCTAAAAGTATTATGAAATATTTATTTATTATAGTACTTGTACATAATTATATAAATGGCAGAACTTGATTATTTTCAAGTGTTAAGTTTACAGCATGATTTTTAGAATAAAGTGAAGCTTTATTAATAACCAACTCTTTTTAAAGTTAGATTCAGTTCAGTTAAATCAAGTTTTGAGAAATATTGCATTAGTAGTAGATATTCCAATTAATGTAAAGAGATTTTAAAAATCACCAGAAAGTACCCAGGTGATTTTACCCGCTCTGCACTGATGTGAATCCGTTTCCACAGTGTATGACCAGATATAATGATTTTACCCGCTCTGCACTGATGTGAATCCGTTTCCACAGTGTATGACCAGATAGAGTGATTTTACCCGCTCTACACTATTATGAATGCGTTTCCATAGTGTATGACCAGTTCATAGCCTTCGGGCAGCTCTGCGCGCGTATGACCAGAATTTCAGAAGTTCAGAAGTTCAGAATTATCAGATTATCAGATTTTGGGTACCTTTGGTGTGGTTTTTTTTTCAGTATTTCACAGTTTATCGGAATTAAGAATTCTGAATTTAGTTTTCAGTTTACAGAATCAAGACTTCAGCTTATAGTATGATTCCAGTGATTTCAGTTTTAAAAGTAATTATCCTATTTTCGAAGTTTTTAAAGTTAAAGCATATAAATTTTCCAGCAAATATGTATAAATGAGAAAATACACGTATTTATGAACTGTCCACTCACTGAGTTACAAACTCATTATTTTCCCATATATTTTTATATAATGCAGGTGAATGTGAGTTGCGAAGCATTTGAAGCATATCAATTTGTCAAGTCGGGCCACAGATATAATAAGATAGTATGATTTATTTAATTAAGTATCTAAGTTTAAGGGCTCACCACAATCTCTCAGCTTTATTTTCATTTGGGATGTACTGTAAATTATATTAAATGATCGAGTTGGTTACACTTAGTTGATTAGTATCTGCGTTAGATGCAGAGGCAGTCCCCAGTGTTTATGAGATATATGTATGTTTGAGAAATGTTGTTGCTATTCAAGTTACATTAGTCTAATTTATAAGGGAGATCATGTCAAATTTTCAGTAAATTCTTTATAGTCAAAGAAAGTCAAGGTTGTCTTGGTAGTGAGTCAAATATCTAGCTGGCACCTGCTATCGGCACACATCACGTTCTGGGTCTAGTAGGCTGATTCGGGACGGGTCGTGACACTTCTACTCCTTGCATTTTTTTTTAAATGTTCAAATATATAGTAGAAGGTACAACCTGTAATTTGTTCAAGGTGGGTCTTCCAAGTATGGCGTTGTATAGTGATAGTGCCATGACTATTAGGAATTAACCATTTTTGTTTTTCCTCTAGGTTCGTCTCCTAGGGATATGAGTAGTTCTATAGCACCCCTCTAACTATGCTGCCTCCAAATCCAATTAATGGTCTGTTGACTTTCCATAAGTATGTGGGATCCAATCCCATCTTCTCGAATGCTGGATAGAACAGAATGTTGGGTGGATTTGTGAATAGTGACGCTAAATAATGAAAATTTGTAAATCCGTGCCGAAATTCGGACAGAGTAACGGCAAGGAAAATACGAAACAAGAAGAAGAAAGAAAAGAAGGAACAATGCCGATGCAAGAGTTGGACTCTTTGTCCTTAAGTCGAATTTGCCCTGCAACGGTGCCTACGGATAACAGCAATTGACTCCCAAGATACAACGGCAACACTTGTGTTTGTAGCACTCCAAAACACAAGTACAACGAACCAAAATTAGGCTTATGTACTCCAAAGATGAAATGAAAGAAATCAAATCATTTGAGTAAATGAATGATGAATTGATGAATGAAAAAAATAATACAAGCATATGGGGTCTATATATAGATGTTGGAAAGTTGTATCTCAAAAGACACAACCCTTACAAGAGACACATCCTTTCAAATTTGTCTCTAATTGAAGAGACACAATTATTGGAAATTATTAATTTCAAAAGTCACAATCTTTCATATGAAAAGACACATCTTTTCATTTAAATTAATTCTAGAATATTCAATAATATTCTTTTAATTTTCCAATATTGTCACAATTTTAAGTGGCTTAATTTTTCATTCACTATTAATGGTTCCACTTAAATAATCACATAAATTGGTCAAAACCAATTTTTTCAACAATCCCCCACATGAATGAAAATTAATGCAAATGCAATGCGAATGAAATGCAGACTCTAACAAATGGAGTACACACGACAAGTCATAGCATCAAGATAGGTAGCTTGTGGCCTTGAACCTTCTTTAGTTGAACACAATCGGATTTACTAGGCTAGTTGGTGAACGCGATGTCTTGAACCATCCAGCCGTTCGTGTAAAACCAAACAACTGTACCAACACCATGACTCATGTAACCTATTCGGTTCTCATGGTTGAGTCCATTTTGGCCCTGGACTACTCTTGGTTTCATAAGTGCTCTTAAGAGAATTAAGCCTCGAATTCTCGTAGAAGCAGCCCCACCTCACACTTATATAGGTGATCTCATACCTTTCTATCTTAAGGTTATTAATCATTAAAAGTATATATGTATACTTATCCTTATACACATTTTACATAGCACTTTAAATTTTAGGAATGGGTATAAGTGCTTTATTCTGAATCATTTATGACTTAGTTGTCCCATTGAACCAAGATCTTGGGATCTCCAATCTACAAGGTTGGGTTTCCGTCATAGTAATTCTATTCAATAGGCTTTAGGACCATTCCCCTCGAAAGATGGTATACTTGATCTCTTGCAAGTCCTTTCGTCAAAGGATCAGCCAAATTTTCTTTTGACTTCACATAGTTAATAGAGATTATACCATTCGATATTAATTGTTTAATGGTATTATGTCTCCGACGGATATGTCGAGACTTGCCATTATACATACTAGTTTGTGCCCTTGCAATTGCCGACTGATTATCGCAATGTATATTAATTGCAGAAACCGGCTTTTCCCAACATGGAATTTCTTCAAGAAAATTACGAAGCCATTCTGCTTCTTCACCGGCTTTGTCTAACGTAATAAACTCAGATTCCATCGTGGATCGAGCAATACACGTTTGCTTAGACGATTTCTAGGACACGGCTCCACCTCCAATGGTAAATACATAACCACTCGTGGATTTTGAATCCTTAGTGTCAGATATCCAATTTGCATCAGTATATCCTTCTAACACCGCAGGATATTTTGAGTAGTGTAATCCATATTCAACCATGTGTCTTAAATATCTAAGAACTTGGTTTAATGCCTTCCAATGTACAACACTTGGATTACTAGTGAATCTACTCAACTTGTTGACTATGTATGCTATATCTGGCCTTGTGCAGTTGGTAATATACATTAAACTACCAATGACACGCGAATATTCCAATTGAGATATGGGCTCACCAGTATTCTTGGCTAAGTGAATACCTAAGTCAACTGGTGACTTAACCGGTTTATCGTCATACGCCTTAAATTTCTTAAGTATAGTCTCATCATAATGTGATTGAGACAATGACAAACCATCCGATGTTTTAGAGATTTTAATCCCTAATATTACATCCGCCACTCCCATATCTTTCATGTCAAAATGTTTTGTTAACATTTTCTTAGTCGAGGAAATGACTTTGGAGTTATTTCCCATAATTAGCATATCGACAACATATAGGCATATGATTACATATTCATTAGGTGTGTTTTTAATGTAGACACATTTATCACATTCATTGATTTTGAAGCCATTTGACAACATCGTTTTATCAAACTTTTCATGCCATTGCTTCGGTGCTTGTTTCAATCCATACAATGATTTTACAAGTCTACACACCTTCTTTTCATTTCCTGGTGCAACAAACCCTTCAGGTTGTTCCATGTAGATTTCTTCTTCTAATTCACCATTTAGAAACGCGATTTTGACATCCATTTGATGTATTTCAAGATTATGCAATGCTGCGATTGCAATCAAGACACGTATAGACGTAATTCTTGTAACGGGTGAATAGGTATCAAAGAAATCTAGTCCTTCTTTTTGTCTATACCCTTTGGCTACTAATCTTGTCTTGTATTTATCAATTGATCCATCCGACTTCAATTTCTTTTTGAAGATCCATTTACATCCTAAAGCTTTGTTTCCCGGAGGGAGTTCAACCAATTCCCAAGTATGGTTACTCATGATGGATTCAATTTCATTGCGTACAACTTCTTTCCAAAAAGGAGCTTCAGGAGAGGACATTGCTTCATCAAATGTCCTAGGATCATTTTCGAGTAAATTGGTTACGAATTCTGGACCGAATGTCTTTGGAATTCGTTGCCTTTTACTACGCTCGGTTCTTCATTTACTTGAAGATCATCATTCTTTCCATGTATATTATCATAAGTTCTTTTATTTGAACTTATTTCCTTTTCTTTACACGGAAATCTATCTTCAAAGAAGACCGCATTTCTTGATTCAATAATTGTACCTACGTGTACATCAAGTACTTCGGATTTATGAACCAAGAATCGATATGCACTACTATTGATAGCATATCCAATAAAGACACAATCAATTGTCTTTGGTCCAATCCTAACTTGTTTAGGTTTGGGTATTTGTACTTTCGCTAAGCACTCCCACACTTTGAGATATTTGTAGGAAGGTTTCCGACCTTTCCACAATTCGTAAGGCGATTCAACCTTATCTTTGTGTGGCATTTTATTTAGGATATGATTTGCAGAAAGTATGGCTTCCCCCCACAAGTTTTGAGGTAAGCCCGAACTTATCAACATTGCATTCATCATTTCCTTTAACGTTCGATTTTTGCGTTCAGCAATTCCATTAGATTGTGGTGAATATGGTGCCGTTGTTTGATGAATTATTCCAGATTCAGCACAAAATTCTTCAAACGGTGCAACATATTCTCCACCTCCATCACTACGAATCATTTTAATTCGTTTTCCAAGTTGATTTTCAACTTCATTTTTGTAGTGTTTAAACACTTCCAAATCTTCATCTTTGCTTTTCAACAAGTACACATAACAGTACCTTGTACAATCATCTATGAATGTGATGAAGTACTTTTTACCACCCCTTGTTTGTACGAACTTCAAATCACACACATCCGTGTGAATTAGTTCTAATGGTGTGGTGTTTCGTTCAACCGAATGAAATGGTGTTTTGGCCGCTTTTACCTCTACACATGTTTCGCATTTTCCATTATTAAAATGCATATTCGGAAGTAAACTTAAATTCATTAACTTTCGTATTGAATTAAAGTTTGCATGTCCTAATCTATGATGCCATAGATTACATGACTCAAGAATATAAACTGAAGATGACGTTTTATTGATTGTAGGATTTGGTACAACAGTTAGGACATTCATTTTGAATAGTCCATCTTTTACATAGCCTTTGCCTACATACATATCATTTTTGGTAAGTACAAACTTATCCGATACAAAGACTAGTTTAAAGCCATTCTTGCTTAATAAAGAACCCGACACAAGGTTCTTACGAATATCCGGTACGTGAAGGACATTATTGAGGCTAAGTTCTTTTCCCGACGTCATCTTCAAGACCACTTTGCCTTGTCCTTCCACTATGGATGTTGAGGAGTTCCCCATAAACAATTTTCCTCCCTCGGTTGGAGTGTATGAAGTGAACATTCCTCTATCGGCACAAATGTGACGGGTTGCACCCATATCAACCCACTATTCCATGGGATTTCCAACAAGGTTGCATTCAGAAACAACCGCCGATAAATTCATATTGGACATGCCATTTGATATGGCATCAGATTCGACAATGTTGGCTTGGGATTGCTTCTTCGGTTTGCGACATTCAATCGAGCGATGTCCAGCCTTTCCACAATTGTAGCAATTGCCCTTGAACTTCTTTGCATTCTTCTTTGTAGATTCAACGGAATGCTTTCTCTTCTTTCCTTTGTTGTTGCTAGATTCCACCACATTTGCCTTTGCTTGTGGTATGCCATTCCCAACTCATTTTTTTCCGAACTTCGGTTGTCTTCTTCAATCCTCAATCGGACCACAAGTTCTTCAATATTCATCTCCTTGCGCTTGTGCTTGAGATAGTTTTTGAAGTCCCTCCACATGGGTGGAAGTTTCTCGATAATTGAAGCCACTTGAAATGATTCGCTCACGAACATATTTTCCGCATGAATATCATGGAGTATGACTTGCAATTCTTGTACTTGACTGATGACGGTTTTCGAATCTACCATTTTGTAGTCCAAGAATTTTCCCACAATGAACTTCTTGGTTCCGGCATCTTCGGTCTTGTACTTCTTTTCCAAAGTCTCCCATAGTTCCTTTGCAGATTTCTTGTAGCAATATACACCGTATAAGGCGTTGTCCAAGCCATTAAGAATATAATTCTTGCATAAGAAATCCGAATATTTCCAAGCATCCAAAGCAATCAACGATGCCCTATTGTTTTCCCCTTCTTGTATGGCAGGAGGATCTTCATTCAAGAATTTCGCCAAGTTGAGGGTTGTGAGATAAAACAACATTTTCTGTTGCCACCTTTTGAAATCAACCCCAACAAATTTCTCCGGTTTTTCCCCATGTGAAACGGAGTTTGAATGAACGATAGTAGGGGCACCCACAACCGGAGGAATCACATTAGTAGTAGTTGTATTCACAACGGGAGGAATCACACCGGTTGGAACACTTCCTTCAGAAGTTCCCATATTCGAAGTTTCATTCGAAGTAGTATCGGTATTAAGAACCGTATTCATTTCCGTTTACGTAAAACAGAAGATCAACCAAAACAAAATAGAAATGAAGAAGATGTTAAACTTAACAAGTTTAACCAAACAAGAATGTCACTTTCACAAAATTTAGAGAATTCGACTTAAGATTGTTGGGTGGATTTGTGAATAGTGACGCCAAATAATGAAAATTTGTAAATTCGTGCCGAAATTTGGACAGAGTAACGGCAAGGAAAATACGAAACAAGAAGAAGAAAGAAAAGAAGGAACAATGTCGAGGCAAGAGTTGGACTCTTTGTCCTTAAGTCGAATTTGCCCCGCAACGGTGCCTACGGATAACGGCAATCGACTCCCAAGATACAACGGCAACACTTGTGTTTGTAGCACTCCAAAACACAAGTACAACGAACCAAAATTAGGCTTATGTACTCCAAAGATGAAATGAAAGAAATCAAATCATTTGAGTAAATGAATGATGAATTGATGAATGAAAAAAATAATACAAGCATATGGGGTCTATATATAGATGTTGGAAAGTTGTATCTCAAAAGACACAACCCTTACAAGAGACACATCCTTTCAAATTTGTCTCTAATTGAAGAGACACAATTATTGGAAATTATTAATTTCAAAAGTCACAATCTTTCATATGAAAAGACACATCTTTTCATTTAAATTAATTCTAGAATATTCAATAATATTCTTTTAATTTTCCAATATTGTCACAATTTTAAGTGGCTTAATTTTTCATTCACTATTAATGGTTCCACTTAAATAATCACATAAATTGGTCAAAACCAATTTTTCCAACACAGAATGTCTATGGAGCTTCCAGTATCGACCAAAGACTGTACCTCAAAATTAGACACCATCATTGATATCACGATTGCATCGACTTGCCAGATCATTGGGCTACAAATGCGGTCCCAGATGGAAGGTTTTGTTTTTGTTTTTTTTTTTTTACGGACATTCCACTGATAAGATTTCCTGGCTAACTGACTCCCTCTGCATGACAGTCCTTAGGTGATCACTCCTTGTATTGGGGGGTTGTTCCTTGCGTGATCTCCTCGTGGTACATTTTTTCTAAAGGGACTGCATTCCCCCAGTTGATTTGAGTTCTTATCTCTTTCAATGAACTGCCCTAGGCGCACGGATCATATTAGGCGTTCAACCTCCTCCTTTAAATTGTGGCAATCATCCGTTTGATGTCCATGTATTTCTCTTCTCTTGCGAGCAACTCAGTGATGTTTTCGGATGGAGTCTTTATTAATGAAATGAAAAATATTCCTTTCCTTAATCCATTTTGCAGGGTTTCCACAGTGAGTTTAGGGTCCAGATTGTGTACTTCGAGGGCTTCTTTATTGAAATGTTGAATATAGTGTCGGAGAGACTAGCCTTGCTGTTGCTTAACTATCATGAACTTCTCGCTAGTTTTTCCATACATCTTACTGCTACAAATTTCTTGAGGAAGCAGTTAGAAAAGTTCTCAAAGCTAGAGTTAGAATTCGACAGCTACTGTAAGAACTAGTTTTGGGCGCTCCCTTTGAGGGTGTTTAAGAATACACAACATGTTATGGTGTCACTAAAGCCAAACAACAACATTATGGAGTCAAATCGCACTAGTTGCTTCTAGGGGTCGAATACCCCATCATACTCCGATAGGGTCGATAATTGGATTTTCTTGAGATGGGCTAGTCGAGGGTTTTTTGAGCAAATAGATTATCTCGTTTATTCTGTTCTTGGCCCATGCTTAGATAAGAGCTATCGTGTGCGCTTGCTTCTGTATATCGATGGTTCTTCTCCTGTTGGTCATTTGTGTTGGGAATTAGGACGCAACTAATCCCGCCCAGGATCGATGTGACACAAATAAATTGGACTGAGAAAATATAAATACGCAAAAATAAAATGCAAATACGAAACACAAAGATTTACGTGGTTCAGCAATTTGCCTACGTCCACGGACCCACACCAATATATTTCACTAACTCGAAAATGAGGAGTACAAAATACAACACTGTATTTTTATTTGCCTATGCAAAGGCTATTCTCTCCAACTCACTTTTCTCACTATTTTGTGAAATGCCTCTCTTGTGTTGCTCTCTACAAACACTCTTTGTTGTGGTGGTGTTTCTCTTCAACACTTGAGCTCTATTTATAGGAAGAATTAGGATGAATTGGGAATAACAAATTTCACCATCCTTACCTACTACCAAAACCTACCAACATTCACCTAATTATTTTCACCAACTAATCTTCCACCTAATAGTCTCCATCTACCAACAATCTCCCACTTGGAGACTAATGTGGCTTCCCTTGAGACATTTCCTCCTTGCAACTCCTTTTGAAATATGGTGTGAATCATCCCCTGTCTTCACCTTAGAAGACCAATTGAAGCTGAGCACAGCTCCAATTTTTCTTTAGTTACCGTCTTAGTCATCATGTCGGCTGGGTTCTTGCTACCCTGGATCTTCTCTAGTGTTAATACTTCATCCTCTAGAAGAGACCTGATGAAGTGATAACGGAGTCCAATGTGCTTGGTTCTAGAATGAAATGCTGAATTCTTTGCCAGATGTATCGCACTCTGACTATCACTGTGCAAAACATTCTTCTCCTGACTGAATCCCAATTCTGCCAACAAACCCTGTAACCAGATCATTTCTTTGCTAGCCTCGGTTACTGCCACGTACTCTGCTTCTGTAGTGGATAGAGCAACAATCTTCTGTATCTGCGAAATCCAGCTAACTGCAGTAGTACCTACTGTGAAAACATAACCAGTAGTACTTCGTCTGCGATCTACCTCGCCAGCAAAATCTGCATCTACAAAGCCTTGTAGAGTCACCTCGCCTCGTCCAAAGCATAAGCATCTATCAGTAGTTCCCCGTAGATATCTTAATATCCACTTTATTGCTTCCCAATGCTGCTTTCCTGGATTTGCCATAAACCTACTCACAACTCCCACTGCATGAGCAATATCTGGTCTGGTACAAACCATGGCATACATCAAACTTCCAATGGCTGAGGCATATGGTATTTTAGCCATGAAGTTTATCTCGTCCTCTGTCTTAGGACTCTGATCACTAGATAGACGGAAGTGATTAGCTAGTGGCGTGCTGACAGCCTTCGCACTGCACATGTTAAATCTCTGCAGAACTTGACTAATGTACTTGGCCTGAGATAACTGCAAGATACCCTTCTGCTTATCTCTGAAAATCCTCATTCCGAGAATCTGCTTCGCTGTACCCAAGTCCTTCATTTCGAATTCTGCTGACAGCTGCATCTTTAACTTCTTGATTTCGTCCATATCTGAGCCTGCTACTAACATATCATCGACATAAAGTAGCAAAATTATATAACTGGACTCGAATCTCCTGAAGTAGCAACAATGGTCAGCATTACATTTGAAGTAGCCATTTTTCTGCATAAATCCGTCGAACTTCTTGT
The DNA here is from genome assembly GCA_963555705.1 of Ligustrum vulgare. Lineage (NCBI taxonomy): Eukaryota > Viridiplantae > Streptophyta > Magnoliopsida > Lamiales > Oleaceae > Ligustrum > Ligustrum vulgare. Next base: position 20,572,822 of record OY743173.1, on the reverse strand, counting down.
ACCACTGTCTCGGGGCTTGCTTTAAGCCATACAGGCTCTTCTTCAATTTGCAAACGAGCTTCTCCTTTCCTTTGACTGAGAAGCCTTCTGGCTGCTGCATATATATTTCCTCCTCAAGGTCACCATGGAGGAAAGCAGTTTTTACATCTAACTGCTCCAAGTGCAAACCCTTTGCTGCAACAATACTCAAGACTGATCTGATTGTTGTCAGCTTCACAACTGGCGAAAATATTTCCGTGTAGTCAATTCCTTCTTTCTGCTGGAAACCTTTGACCACCAACCTCGCCTTGTATCTCTTTGATCCATCATGTTCCTCCTTGATTCTGTACACCCACTTATTGTGTAGAGCTCTTTTTCCTGTAGGTAACTCGGCTAGTTCCCACGTCTGGTTAGAGATGAGAGACTTTATCTCATCTTTCATTGCAAGCTCCCACTTGCCAGAATCACCGACTTGACATGCCTCATGATAGCATTCAGGTTCACCTGCATCAGTAAGTAACATGTAACTCATGTACTTTCTATTTGGAACATGAGGTCTGGTTGACCTTCTAAGAACAGGGACTGGAAACTGTGATGCATCAGTCTCTAGAACAGGCTCCTGTAACTGCAGATCCTCCTCTGTCTGCTGCGACGTACTACTTTCTGGAGCATCATCCAACTCAACATATGTTGGATCATCATGTAATGTGTCATCGGACTGCACTGCATTTCTGTCCTTGTACATAACCTTCTCGTTGAATATGACATCCCTGCTTCTGATGACCTTTCTGTTCTGGTCATCCCATAAGCGGTAGCCGAACTCATCTCCGCCATATCCAATGAATGTGCACTTTAGTGATTTGGGGTCTAGCTTGCCCCTTGCCTGATCACTTATATGTGCATATGCGACACATCCAAAAACTTTCACGTGGGAAAGTTTTATTTCTTTTCCGCTCCATACTTCCTCCGGTATCCTGTACTCCAACGGTACCGAGGGTCCTCGATTGATCAAGTACACCGCTGTGTTGACTGCTTCTGCCCAAAACTGTTTGGGCAAGCCTGCATGTAACCTCATGCTTCTGGCTCTCTCCGTTAATGTCCGGTTCATACGTTCTGCAACTCCATTTTGCTGTGGAGTCCCTGGCAACGTCCTCTCCATTTTGATGCCATTCTGGTAACAGAACTTTTTGAACGCCATATTCGTATATTCTCCTCCGTTGTCGGACCTCAGCTTCTTTACTCGCAATCCTGTTTCATTTTCCACCATGGCTTTCCACTTCTTGAACACATCGAATACTTCGGACTTGTGTCTCAAGAAATAAACCCACACTTTTCTCGAGTGGTCATCAATGAAAGTCACAAAGTATGACTTTCCGCCAATAGATGAAACTGCGGTTGGTCCCCAGACGTCTGTATGGACTAACTCAAGTTTCTCTTGCTTCCGAGTTCTGCCACTAGTGTTGAAACTCACCCTGGTCTGCTTCCCAAAGATGCAACTCTCGCATAAGTCTATATCAGTAGACTGAAGCTCTGGTAGTTTCCCCTTTGCATGCATATACTTGAGTCCCTTCTGACTCATATGCCCAAGTCTCTGGTGCCACAAGTTTGGGCCCTCCTTGCTTTCAGCAACTGCAATTGTCACACAAGCATCCGTCGTTGTGTAAAGGGTGCCAGTATCCTTGCCTCGAGCGATAATCATGGCGCCCTTGGTGATCTTCCAGTTATCACCAGAGAAGGTGGTGACATGTCCTTCTCCCGACAATTGCTTGACGGAGATCAAGTTCTTCCTCAATTCTGGAATATGTCTCACGTCCTTCAGCTTCCACACAGATCCATTGATCTTGATCTGTACATCACCTTTTCCGACCACGCCACACGGTTGATCATTACCGAGATATACTCTGCCAAAATCACCCCGCGTATAGTTTACAAAAAACTCCTTGTTTGAGGTAGCATGAAAAGATGCTCCGGAATCAATCACCCAGTATTCCGTTTTTCTCTCCAAAGAGCATATCAAAGCATCGTCCGCTTCCTCTTCCACAACATTAACCTCCGTCCTGTTCTCCTTTTCTTTTGGAGGTGTTGGACACTGGTTTTTGTAATGACCGGTCTTGCCACACTTCCAACATTCCACAACCTTTGTCTTGTTAGGATTGTTTGGATTTCTGGACCTCGATCTACCACTTCTGAATTTGCCGTTGCCCCGCCCATTTCCTCTGTTAGAACTCCTGCATCTGCTTTCCACGTTCAACGCCGATCCTGAAGTTGAGACACCTTCTGACTGTCGTCTGATCTCCTCCGTTAAGATCATGCTTACGACATCATCGAACTTCAATTTTGACTTTCCGGCAGAGCCACTAATTGCTGTGACTGTACCATTCCAGCTGTCTGGCAACTGCCCAAGAATCAACAGAGCTCGAACTTCATCACTAAAAGTGATTTCGACTGTGTTTAGCTGGTCCGTCACTTCATTGAATTCATTTAGGTGCTCCCCAAATCTTCCGCCTTCGGCCATCTTCATATTGAACAACTTTTTAATTAAGTGGACTTTATTTGCTGCAGATGGTTGTTCGTACATGCTAGAGAGGGCTGCCATGAGAGACTCTGTCGTCTTCTCCTTTTTTATGTTGAAGGCCACTGACTTTGACAACGTCAGCCTGATTGTGCCGAGTGCTTTTCGATCAAGCAACTCCCAATCCCCCTGGCTTATATCTTCTGGCTTTTCTTTTAGTGGCTTGTATAGATCCTTCTGGTACAAATAGTCCTCCATTTGCATTTTCCAAAATCCAAAATTTGAACCATCAAATTTATCAATTTTGGATATTTTCTCATCTGTCGACATTGCTCCCACTCGATCACAAAACAGTCTAAAGAAATCTTTTCTGATGTGGAAGATCAGTCAAAGCTGCAACCACAGAGCATACTAAGAATTTCAAAAGATTTTAATGAGCCAAGGCTCTGATACCAATTGTTGGGAATTAGGACGCAACTAATCCCGCCCAGGATCGATGTGACACAAATAAATTGGACTGAGAAAATATAAATACGCAAAAATAAAATGCAAATACGAAACACAAAGATTTACGTGGTTCAGCAATTTGCCTACGTCCACGGACCCACACCAATATATTTCACTAACTCGAAAATGAGGAGTACAAAATACAACACTGTATTTTTATTTGCCTATGCAAAGGCTATTCTCTCCAACTCACTTTTCTCACTATTTTGTGAAATGCCTCTCTTGTGTTGCTCTCTACAAACACTCTTTGTTGTGGTGGTGTTTCTCTTCAACACTTGAGCTCTATTTATAGGAAGAATTAGGATGAATTGGGAATAACAAATTTCACCATCCTTACCTACTACCAAAACCTACCAACATTCACCTAATTATTTTCACCAACTAATCTTCCACCTAATAGTCTCCATCTACCAACAATTTGGCTCGATTTCGCAACTTCCTTCTGGCACTCTTAGATTTCTTTTAATTGGTAGCTGTATAGGGATAGCCAGTCCGGTTGGGGGCTTCGTGCTGATCTTGCGAATCTCTTGCCACCTAGGGATGCTGCTACAGTTGTTCGGATCATCTCATTGATTTGTTCCATTGTAGGGATTGTTGCATACGCGCGACTCTTGATGTAAAGGAGTCTCTGGGGATTTTTCTTGGTGGGATGATGTACATCTACTGCTTCTTGGTTTGGTTGTTCAAGGGTTCGAGTATCTGATTTGTCTTCTTCCATTGCGCGTCGAGTTGTTACCATTTTTCTCTTTTTGCACCCCATGGCGGGCATCAAACTATTGATGTAAGTAGTACAATCTTGGGTGATACATTAATTTCGAGTGGTATCTCTATTTTCCTTAGAATGGGCTATCTTTCCATTCATTCTCTTCCAACTTTTATACTTAGCCTCTCCTTCTCTTGCATGCCAGTGTCGGTTTCCCTTTTCTAAGCCTCCACTGCCTTTTCTTTCTTTATGTCTTAGCCAGATTCTTGTTTATTTGGCCTCACCTTCCCTTTCAAGGTGATGGTTTGCTTGCTAGGTATGAGGGATTTGTCAAACTCGGGCCTTCATTAGCTCCTTTCATAAGTTAGCAGCTCAATTATTGGGATTCCTTTTGCAGATTGGACTAGACGTCGTAGTCTGCTTTGGATGGGCTAGCTGAGGTCCATTTACAAATTGAGGTTTTGCAGTCCAAGATAATTTTGCATCATTAGCAGTGTTTCTTTTCCTTATTATATATATATATATATATATATATATATATAATTTAATTTGATCACTTTTCCTTTTCCCACCAAACAAGAAATTCTTTATTCCACAAATTTGGATCAAATCAAAGATGTATTTGAGGGTTTCATAAATAACTCTTGTACTCATTTTTGATATAGTGAATTTTCTTCTCCTTTTTCCGTGGCTTTTTTCTTGTCTTGGATTTACTTTTGTCAATCCAACCCAAATTTAATGTGAAGAATATGAATATTTTATTTTCATATTTGCCCGTATTCTAAAATCAATAATTTTCTAAAAGTGATTGGCATCATCACTATTTTTTCTATTTGTAATGCTACGTATTAGTGTTAGAGCTCAGCTGTGAGGCCCAATTGCTGAAGTGGAGTTACCTGAACGACGACACATAATTTGACGAGTAAACATAGAAAGAGGATTTCGATGGTGATGATAGCCTTTTATCCCATCCCGTGTTAGATGGCAAATGGATGCTAATTTTAATGAGGAATATTTTGGTTATTTGGATTTTAACATGAAGATTGACAAGGGTGAGTGATTAATGGAAAATATATTGATGATGGAGGCGATGGTACATCTAGTCCACAATAGATACTTGAGGTATATATTGCAATTGGCAATAGTTAGATGGATAAGTACATTGATCAATGAATGCACAATTGATAAATATCATTGAACTGGATTGCCAAGGTCCAATATTAAATTGTCACAGTCATTATCAATTTTTGCAAAATTCATTTTATTTCTTTATTTTAGAGAGTATTTTATGAGTGTTTAGATGGGACATCAGTTTTTTAAATTGGAGTTTTATTTGGCCTCTCTTTGGTTAAGTGAAAAAAAAAAAATTAGTAGATTTTGATAATGGTCATTAAATGTGTGGTTAAAAAGTTGAAAAAAGAGTTGAAGGTCCGAGTGTGTTTGATGTACGTACATTATTTTGGAAAAAAAATTGTTTTGAATAGTGATTGATATGATATTATGTGATTAAAAATGAAAGAACAATTTTGAATTTATGTGTAAATATTTTAATATTAAAATGTGGTTAAAATTGAATATTGCAGAAAAAAATAGTTTTTTTAATGAATATCAAATAGGGATTAACCTGTGGTTCAAAATAAGAGATTGTGAAATATGTTCCATCTCTACATCACATAATTTACAGAATCTTGATTTCTTTAACAATAGATTGACATAACAAGTCTCTTCATTTATTAACAATAACTAAACTGATTTATTGTAAACAAGTCATTCTTTGAATACATTAACTTAAGTAACCAATGTAAGAAAAATCTTTTGATATTGAAATCTACAGTTTTCATTCTTCACTAGGAAAGAAGACTTGGTGGTGGCCGCGACAGCAACAGAGAATGGATTGGGAGGTGACACTAATTTGTGTTAGAATTATATATGTCCATAAAGTATAATTCACGATATTTGAAATAAAATATTAATTGATTGTATTAATATGATGTTGCGCTTGTCCATGGATCGATTTGATATTACAGATTGAGTGTTTAAGTTGTTAAATGCAGAAAAAATCAATTTGTAATTCGATTTAAAATTTACATTCACGATCAGTAAATAAATATGAACAATTTATTTTGATAAGATCATCTCGTTTTTATTAAAGTCTATCTTTGATTTTGGTAATAAAATTGAGAGTACGTTTGGAACGTATTGAACGGGATCACGTGAAATTAATTTGTGACATTGACCATACAAATTTAATTTCACTTGACTATCGTACGTGAGACCTTAATCCTAATCGGATAATAGACTTCGATTACTAACTTGAAATTCTTTGAGGTATCAATGGGTGAGATCAAATTGCTGATCAATATCTCGTTGCTTTGAGAATTAAAGTAAACTAAAGAAGAACATATATTTGTATTATGGAATCCGTCACCTTTTAGGTATGATCATAATCTCATTGGTTCTTCTAATGGACGTTCAATCCGAGCTTAATAATTCGACAGTAACTGTTGAATTTTATGATGTGATGTGATCATATCAAACTGTCAGACAGAAGATGAGAATTGAGAGTTTATGAATATTCAGAGAATGGCATTTTTGTCATTTTAACTTGCACCGAATATTCGAGTTGATCGACGGGGGTAACATGTAAGAACGATAAGTTATAGAGGATATAACTATTGATTAATTGTTTCATTAATTTCATTTTACTAATAGTGCGATCTCGTAATTTTAGTGGAATAGAACATGATTAATAAATTAATTTTGACCGATCAAGAGTTGACCAGGTCATAATTAATTTATTGAATCTTAGTTTAATTGGGTCCGATCAGGTTCACTCGGTGGCTTCAATATAATAGGCTTATTACTCGTATTGGGCTGTACAGAAACGAGCCTGGGTTATAGTATACAAGGGTTGGTAGGGTTTTGGAATGTAAAGATGTTACAAATAGTCTTCTAAGACTATTTTTCTTAACCAAGTTTGAAAAGGGGCGAGACACACACTAAAGTGTGTAATGTATGTCTCATCTTTACAAAGAAAACTCTAATCATAGTTTAACCTAGGTTTAGAAAAAGGTGACTACACACCTACACAGCTGCCATTGCAGAACACTAGTGAAAGCTTGAGAGTTTGAAGTTTTGGTTGAATCAAGAAGTGGTAGAATAAAAATTATTGTAAAGCACGTTAAAAGGATATATAATATCTCTTTTATTTTTGTGTGTACAAAATTATTTATTCAAAGTTAAATACAAAGAATAGAAAATACTATAACGGGATGATCTAATTTCAAGAAATCAATTTTTGTAAGTAGAAAAATTCGAGTTCCCAACAATTTGTACACAGATTATAGCATGAATTGTAGCAATAGTCATCAACTTCTGCCTCTACAAAGACTAACATCAGTACCATGACAACCAAAAAAATCCAGGCCTTCATATTTGTATCACTTTTAGAAAAAGGATCCCAAATTAAAATATTTATAGCTGTGTTAATTTTACAATGGAAACGAGATTGCGAGAATCATATTTAGATTTTTGGATAAGGATCGGTAATATTGTTAGTGGGAAATTTCAGAAATCTGGGTTATATATATTGCTTCGAATATAACCAAATTTATATAATTTTTAACATATATAATTGTTATTTAGGTATGGTTATAAATTCTTTTTTCTTGGTACATAACTTTTAAAATAATGCTATTTGAATACTCAAATTTATCACCATATGTGTCATCTCCCTAATAGGGATGGCAATGGGTCGGGTTCGGGACGGGTCGGGACCGCCCCGAACCCGAAAACTCGTAACCCCGCCCTGACCCGCGACTGTTCGCGGATCGGGGCAGGGCGGGGCGATCTCCTGCCCCGCTAATGACCCGAAATTTATTTTTTTTAATTGACAATGAAATTTTACGTGAAAAACTTGAGCGTCGACCTAATTAGAGTTTTTAAGTTTGAGCTTTAAAGATAATATGTTATATTTGAAGGAAAAAAATCAATAAACAATATAATGGTTTAGTTGTTGTATATGACTATATTTCACCAAGGTTCAATTCTTCTGGACTTCATCAAATTTATTTTAGTTTCTCATTTTAATATTAAAAAAAAAAATTTACCAGGTCACGGGACAGGGCGGGTCGACCCCGAACCCACCGCGGGACGAGAAACTCGCCCTGCGGACCCGACGGGACGGGTAAATTTTCGGGACTGATCATTTCGGGTCCTTCGATTTTTTTTGTCATCCCTACCTCCTTCACACGGGGTGTGTGGGGTCTTATGTATTAATTAACCGTCTCACACCTCATGTGAGGGGTGGTACACATGGTGGTATCCTGTGTGTTCAAATAGCATGGTCCTAACTTTTTTACTGTTTATTCACCAATTTATATTATCTGCAACTTTTTAACACCAAACAAACAATATTATTAATAATTATTACCGTTAATCAGAGATGATATAGAGAGGATAAAATCAATCCATAGCCTAACAACTATTATTTCCTGTAGCTAAACACGCTAGTTTATGAGCAACCACATTCTTTAGCTAGGAGTGAAGCTACAAGTCCCAATATTGACGTCCTAAAATTGACTTTCGGGAGAACCTCGACAAGGTCTAAAATAATTAAAGCAGTTGACGCCATTATTTGTTGGAATGGATCAACTTTGACCAAATATTCGGGTGGGTCCCGAAGTCCATTTCATGCGGATGAGAAGTCAAACATCCTATACCCCGTGAGAGATGATCATAATATACTCCCTCCGTCCCAATTATATAGACTTATTTGACTTTTCACGCATATTAAGAAAATATATTTAATATCATTGAAAAAATATTTTTGTAAAAAATTTTTCTAACTTACCCTTATTTAATACCAAAATTATTATATTGGAAGTAATAAATAAAGGTACACTGGTAAACAAACAAAATAAATACTTTCAAATAAAAAAACAAGTCTACATAATTGGGACAAACGAAAAAGGAACGACAACCTATATAATTGGGACGGATGGGGTATTTGGATTCTTAATTAAAATATTTTTTCGATGAATGATAAATTAATTGTTAAATTGCTGTCTTTAAAAATAATTTTCTTGAAATAATGTCTTTAAGTGGTACATGAGAATCGCTCGAGCGTCCATCGAGCAGAATTCAAGCGGTGTTTGGATTTGACCAGTCATGGCTTTTCATGAACATGTTGATCCACAACACTTCAACATCTATACATTGAACCCCTAGACTCATTTTATTCATTCAATATTCATTGTGCATTGTATAATCACTTTGAAAAAACTTCTTGCATTGTACTTTGAAAAAACTTCTTGCATTACTAAAAACCCTTCATTTAAGATATTACAAAACACTTCGGGTTCGTGTTCTTTCGAGTTTGTAGTGTTGCTACCAAAGGAAGTTGATTGTTGTATCTTGGGAGGCGTTTGCCACAACTCCATTAGTACTTGGGTGGGGCAATCATGTCTTAAAGAAAGAGAGTCGAACTCTTGTCTCGATCAATATATAATTTCATATTTACTTTTCTTGTTTCCAATTTCAAGTATAGTTTTATTTTACATTTGTTATTTACATACTTGCACATTGACCACACACAGATTATTGGATTCCTACAATCTTAAGATGTTATTGTGTTATTGTGCAAGTTATATTCTAACTTGAAAAAATAATCTTGCTATAGACTTTACATAAATACAATCTAATTGCTTTTATTATATGCAAAAAGGCTTATCGTCAAATTCACACTGAATTTGTTGCACTATATTAAAATAAGTTTTTGTTCATACCAAAATAATTCTCATTTGATTCAACAAGTGGTTATTCATAACCATTATTTTGCATTATCATTATTATAGATTGAAGTGTTTATCTTCTTTTTTTGCAAGCAGAAATGAATGACAATGTGACTAATATTGCTCCGAATGGGACAAATGTTGTTCCCCTACAAGTGGTACAAATACTATGGTTCCACATGTGGCTGTTCTGATTCAGTCAAACCATGTTTCACATAGAGAAAAGTCTGAAAAATTCAGTGATGTGGAGTTCAAAAGATGGTAACAAAAAATGTTATTCTACTTAGCCACATTGAAATTAGAAATATTTTTGACCAAAGATGCTCTAGCGGTTCAAGAAGGACCAAAAAATAGGGAGTCCTTAATTGTTTTGGATGCGTGGAAGCATTTCGACTTCTAATGCAAAACTACATTCTAAATGGATCGTACAACACAATATAAAACATATATAGATCCATGAAATTTGCGAAAGAATTGTTGAAATCCTTAGAAAAGAAATATAAGACAGAGAATGCTGACACAAAAAAGTTTATTGTGAGAAAGTTCTTTGACTATAAGTAGATTTAAAAATTGTGATAAGTCAAGTTCAAGAATTACAAGTATTCTTCATGAAATCCATGATGAAAGCATGACCCTTAGTGAGTCATTCCAAGTTGCTGCTATCATAGAAAAACTTCCTCATTTGTGGAGAGATTTCAAGAACTATCTCGAGTACAAACGCAAAGAGGTGAACTTGGATGAATTAATTATCATGCTAAGACAATCGAACATCTGAAAAGAAAAATGGAGAATACTTTATAGAAAATGCACATATGGTGGAATTGAGTTCCAAGAAGAAGAAGCATTCTGGAGCTACTCCTAAGAAAGACAACAAGACAAATGTCAAGAAACTCAAGGGAAATTGTTATGATTGTGGTAAAGCAAGATATCATGCAAATGAATGTGGTACGAAAAATAAATAGATTGACCAAGCAAATATGGCTAAAGGAGACTCATTATCTGAAGGGATACAAGAACTCAACTTGTCTGTTGTTGTATCTGAATTCAACAATGTGTGAAATCCTACAGAATGGTAGGTAGACACTGGTGCTACTCGTCATATTTTTTCCGACAAAACAATGTTATCAAACTACAAAGAAATGGAGAACAGTTGTCTATGAAAAATTCTATTAGTTCAAAAGTTGAAGGACAAGGGAAAGTAACATTAAAGATGACTCTCGGTAAAGAGCTAGTCCTCAACAATGTTCAACATGTACTAGTCTACATTGGAAAAAAATTTTGTATCCGGGTTTCTACTTTGCAAAAATGGCTTTAAGTTTGTCTTTGTATTTTGTAAGTTTGTATTTACTAAGAATGAGATGTATGTGGGAAAGGGGTACTTTTGTGACGGGTGTTCAAAATGAATGTCCTTACTATTGTATCAAAATCTGGTAATAATAAAAATTACAATTTTGTTTATATGCTTGAGTCTTCTTGTTTATGGCACAATCGATTTAGACATGCAAATTTTAAGTCTGTGCATAAATTAATGGATGAATTTAGATTTATTGTCTTCATCGCAATTTGACCCTAATCATAAATGCAAAATTTTTGTTGAGGCTAAGTTAGCCAAAACCCAGTTACATTCTGTTAAAAGTATTACAACACCTTTAGAATTAATTCAAAGTGATGTTGGATGTTGTTTAAGTTGTGATTTATTTACATGTTGGTTAAGTCCCATTTATAGGGGAGAATTTTCCGAAATTTTCATAAAGTTTTACAATAGAAAATGATAATGTTGATATGTAATATGTAAGAGCAATTGGACCAGAACAATATTTGAAGCCCAAAATCAGAAGGCCTAGCTGGACTAAGAAGCCCATTTTAAAGCCTACTGATTGAGTCCAAAACTCAAGCATTAATCCTAGTTTTCAACCTAAAGTTCAAGCCCAACTACAATTCAGATCTCTGGCCCATCTTAATACCACCCTTTTAGTGTAAGCTGTTGGATCTACCATGATTCATCCCAGTCGTCCAATCTTTCTCTCTCTAGCTTATCACTTCTTCGAGAATCCTCTCTGATTTTCTCTCTGGCTCTTCGTCTGCTTTGTGGTTTCCTTTCATTTTAGAGAGAAATCTTATCTCTCTCGCACGATTCTTTATGTTTTACTTCTAATTCTTTGTGCATAATCAGAAGAATTCTTTGTGGTTTATTTACAGTCTAAATCTATAAAACTTTGTGGTTTCTTAGTGGTATTTTGTGCAAGATCTGATGTGTTTTTATTTTTGTTGGTCTGATTCTATAAACCTTTGATACTTGTGATTTTCATTTGATTAATAAAATATTTTGAGGTTTTATGTTTGGAAATCTCTTTGTACTTTGTGGTGATTCTGAGCCTGAAATAGTAACAGTGGTATCAAAGTCTAAGGGTTTTTGTGATTTCTCAAATCTTGTAGATCCAGAGTCTGTGTGGGTGGATCTATTTTTCTGGAAGATACTTTGTGGTTTTCTCAAAAATGATTTTAGGGTTTTTACCTTTCTTCGTGGTCTCTTTAAGAAATTTGTGATTTCTTGAGTATTTTGAAAAACCTACCCTAGTACAAAACAGCATAAAAAAAAGGGGAATACACGTCGGTTTTACAAAAAACAGACGTGTAAAAAAGGACGGTGGCATTTTTGTAAATATGTTCTAGGAATATGCCTCGATTCTATTTAAGAAACCGACGTGAGAAAGTCAATAGTGAAGAATGTGCGTCGGTTCTCAAAGAACCGATGACTAAAGGCCAGGTTATCGCGTCAGTTCATCAGGAACCGACGCCTAAAGCCGGCCGGTTCCGACTTTACGCGTCGATTCTTGGTGAACCGATGCGAGAAACCTACTATCTCCATCTCCGACCTGATCATCTCCGACATGGCTCTGGCCGGCTTTAGGCGACGGTTCTTGGTGAACCGATGCGAGAAACCTACTATCCTCCATCTCCGACCTGATCATCTCCGACATGGCTGTGGCCGGCTTTAGGCGACGGTTCTGGTGAACCGACGCGAGAAACCTAGCCGGTTCTGACTTTACGCGTTGGTTCTTGGTGAACCGACGCGAGAAACCTAGCTGGTTCCGAATTTACGCGTCGGTTCTTGTTGAACCGACGGGAAAAACCTACTATCCTCCATCTCCGACCTGATCATCTCCGACATGGCTCTGGCCGGATTTAGGCGACTGTTCTTGTTGAACCGAGGTGAGACACCTCGGTTCACCAAGAACAGTCGCCTAAATCCGGCCAGAGCCATGTCGGAGATGATCAGGTCGGAGATGGAGGATAGTATTGCCGAGTGGGTCAGGCATCAGACCATGTCGGAGATGCAGAGTAAATTTGATACTATACAGAGGGAGTACCCTAGTATGCAGACTAAATACGATGCTATCCTCCAGCTCTTGGTCTTAAATGTTGAGGCCGAGGTGGACGTAACTCCACAGCCCCGACCACCAACTACCAGCAGTTACCACTCTGTGGATTCAGATCCATTTAATGGACTTCAGGTATTTAATATTAAATTATTTAGAATTTTTTTAACATTAATTATGTTATTTCAACTAGAAGTGGCTAACATATATGTTCAATGATGTTGTACAGTAGAAGCCAACTCCTTGTCTGTAACGACCCAGCTCCCTCGCTGGGGCCTTCTCCGAGCCGTACTCATGGTCTTTCCACTCCCCCCAGGATTGGGCTCCCTTAAGGGGCCTTCTCCCAATCTTACCCTGAAGTGGATTTTTGCCTCCCCAGGGATTCGAACCTTGTACCTAGGGGTTAAGTACAAACTTCATGGAATCCCTGGTACCAAGTTGGTCTAATGGTACCAGGGATTCCATGAAGTTTGTACTTAGCCCCTAGGTACAAGGTTCGAATCCCTCGGGAGGCAAAAATCCACTTCAGGGTAAGATTGGGAGAAGGCCCCTTGAGAGAGCCCAATCCTGGGGGGAGTGGAAAGACCATGAGTACGACTCGGAGAAGGCCCCAGCGAGGGAGCCGGGTCGTTACATTGTCGTCTCGTCATAAGTCTTGATGGTGAGAAACAAATAGTAGCGAGCAGGATGGTTTATCCAGCCGGACCCGAGACGGTGGTGCATCATCAACCTCTTTGGCCTAATAATGTTAAGGTGTCCATTGACCACGTTTTCGATGGTGCAGAAGTGTTCTATATTCCAGTGCCATCTCAACACCACACTACGGTGGGGGAAGCTATTGGAAGTTTCTTACAATAGCCTAAGGAGTTGGTGATTTTTGGAGAGGTAATAACGTTTAGTTATATAAAATTTTCTGTCAAATATTAATTTCTTTTAAATTTGTATAACACGTTAAGATGATAAAAATTGTCTTATTGCAGGAAGAGGCACCACAACAGGTAAAAATATCTAACGAAGGAAAAACGCCTCAAAGTATCGAAATGTCATCTACCCAGCGACCTGCGATTGTGGACGATGAGACGTTGCAGTGATAATTGCAAAAATATTACTCTCTAGTCCTTCAATTGCCTGTTGGTGATGGCTTCTACAAGATGCCCGTAGATGTCGCCGTGTTCAATTGTGCGCTCGAGGATGATTTTTTTGTTACAGTCGGAGACATCACCGACTTGCTTACGATGCAATAGTTGGATACATCTATCCTACAAGTGTTTTCATTGTAAGACTTCTGATAAAAAATTATAACTTCAATTTAAATCATTATTTTATTTCTATTTATTGGTTTAATTATTTTTCTGGTACCTCCATGAGTTGTGTCAGGAATACGGTATTGAATTGATTAGATTCATGTCTCTGACACACATTGTGTCGGTTTAGGTAAGAACAAATGCAAATGGTGTTATAACTTACTTGTACAACACCATGAAGGCAATGAAAACTAAGAAACTCATTCTAGCACCGTATTTTCATGAGTAAGACCATTGATATTCTCTATTTTTTTACCTAATTTGAATGATATGATATTAAAAGTTTTATTTACACGTTCATAATACGTAGGAATCCCTGGATGTTGCTAATGATTTCTCCTGAGAAGAATACGGTGCACTTCTTGGATTCAGCTGCTGCATCTAAGCGTGACTTAGATATCAAGCCGATATTGAACACGTAAGTTAGGAAACTTTTCATGAAATAATTGTGGAGTTGTGGTGAAATTGATTGTGGAGTTGTAGTGAAATTGATGCATTTATGTTGTGATTGTTGAGAAGTTGATAGTTTTGAATAGCAGGGTCTCCCTACAGGTTGGATAAGTTCAATTTATAGGGGAGACTCTGCCAAAATTTATGTAGGAAATTTGAGTATTATTATTATTTTGTAGCTTGTTGATATAATTTATTGAAACTTTAGGGCTTTCTAAACGTATTGGACAATTGGAGGCTTGAGGACGAAATTCAATACAACGTGGAAAAACGTAAAGGTATGAAAATACAGATTTAAACTTTATTACAAAACTTTGAATTATTTCTATATTCTATTTAGTTTGATTACTAATATTGTTATTTTTCAATGTGAAAATTTCAGTGTCCTCAGTAACCTAGAGGTTCTGAGTGTGGTTACTACGTTATGAGAAATATGTATGAGATAGTAATAAAACACCTTCAACTTACTTCGTTAGAAAATGTATAAGTCATTGAAAATGAAAATTTTAATTGTGACTTTATATTTTATGAAAAAATAACTAATAATTCATTTTGATTGTTTGTAGGCATTTAAAGAATACAATTCAATAGAGAAAGTCATCGAGATTCAAAACTTATGGGCAAAATACTTCGTTCATAGGTTTGTGTAAATCGACGCGTAATCAAACTTGCATTTACGTATATATATATTTGTATCTTAAATTAACAATTTTGTAAGTATAATTGTTTTTTATTTAATTTTATTACGTATATATCGATTATATATATATTTTGTGATGCGCATGTAGAGAATGTTTAGGTCACCGCAGGCCACGTCTAGGTGACTATAGGCTAGGACATGCAGTGGCCTGGGTCAATGCAGGCCACGTCCAGGTGACTGCAGTCCACGACATGCAGTGGCCTGGGTCATCACAGGCTACGTCCAAGTGACTGCAAGCCACGACTTGCAGTGGCCTGAGTCATTGCAGGCCACGTCCAGGTGACTGCAGGCCACGACTTGCAGTGGCCTGAGTAATTGCAGGTCACGTCATGAGAATTATTTTTACTACAAAAAAAAAAAACCAACTTCTGGCGTCGGTTCTAAAATTAGAATCGACGCTTTAAGCGCCCAAAGTTGGTTTTTTTTTTTTTTTTTTTTTTTTTTAGGCGTTGATTTGTGGCGTCGATTTGTACTTAGAACCGACGCATAAAGTTCGACTTTAAGCGTCGATTTCTACAACCGACGCTTAAAGTTGAACTTTAGGTGTCGGTTTACATCCGACGCCTAAAGTCATGACTTTAGACGTCTGCGTCATAGGCGTCCCCTCTAAAATCGACGCGTATTCCATTTTACAACCGACGCGTTTTCTAGTTTCTGTACAAGTGCCATATGCAATTTAGGCAATATTCATCCAGTTTATGCACTATTCATCCAATTAAACACTATATGTGGACAACAATTGAATGCACTATTATTCATCCAATTGCAATTAAACACTATTCATCCAATTATGCACTTTTCCAATTGTAATTAAATACTACTCATCCAATTAAATACTATGCGAGCAACAATTGGATGCATTATTCATCAAATTAAACACTATGCGGGCCCTGGATTTCCCATCAATTTAGACATTATTCATCCAATTAAACATTATGCAGGCAAATTGCCCAGATTTTCCATCAATTTAGGCACTATTCATCCAATTAAATTTAGACATTATTCATCAAATTAAACACTATGCGGGTAACAATTGGATTTAATGCACTATTCGGTCACCTATCCACATATTACCTTGGACATCTTTATAGAGACATTCTCATGTTCCTATTTTTATCATTTTGTGTTACTTTTTTTCTGTTTAGTTAATTATGAGAATTCAAATAAATTGGCAATAACAATATCTTAATATTGTTGTGAAGTTTTCGCACAATACTTTGTTACATTATTTTCGAATTACCAAACTGTAGCAAAAAATTTAGTAATTTAAAATGATCAATTAGCAATGTATTTCATTTTTCATTAATTTTTTCTTTATTTTTCCTTTTTTTGTTTGTCCCAAATTATAGGTTACTTTCCTTATTTAAATTATATTAATATCTTAATTTTTTAAGGGGTGTTTACATAAATACCCTTATTTTTGGACAATTTACAAAAATACCTTTTAAAAATTTTTAGGAAGTAAAAAAACTTTGTAAATTTGGAGTGCCACTTTTTTAATGTTTTTGTCACTTTTTTAGTAATTTTGTCACTTTTTTTAAAAAATGACAC
The DNA here is from genome assembly GCA_963555705.1 of Ligustrum vulgare. Taxonomy (NCBI): domain Eukaryota; kingdom Viridiplantae; phylum Streptophyta; class Magnoliopsida; order Lamiales; family Oleaceae; genus Ligustrum; species Ligustrum vulgare. Next base: position 20,555,944 of record OY743173.1, on the reverse strand, counting down.
AATGTCACTTATTTTTAAAAAAGTAATATGTATGTTAATTTATTAATTAAACATACATTAAAACCTTAAAATAAATTCATGACTTGTAAATTTTATTCAAAATATTAAAATAATTGTGTCATATTTTTTTTAAAAAGTGACACAATGGCCTTTTTTTTAAAAAAAAAAAAAAAAAAAGTGACATAATGTCACTTTTTATCACCTTTTCTTTTAACCAAAAGTGAGACTTTGCACTTAAAAAAAAAAGGTGACAATTTGTCATTTTTTTTTTCTATTAATGTCAATTTTTCAATTATCTTTCATTGATCAACAAAATTATACAAGTCCACAAACACTAATAGATAAATTTACACATTCTCCATACACAAACACAATATCATTTTTTTCCACTTGAATATCACTTTTTAAATTTTTACAATATCCATCAATATTGATTACCTATGTTAGTGTAACTTAACAAATTATACAAGTACACAATTAATAGTAAATACATTACAATTCTCCATTCTTCCTACAAAAACACACCATGTGGAAAAAAGTGACACAATGTCACTTTTATTACCTTTATCACTTTTATTACCTTTATTTTTTAACTAAAAAGTAACACGGTGAAAACATTTTTACTTCTTAAATGTCATTTTTTCAATTTTTGCAATATTCATCATTGATTACATGCGTCAATGTAACTTAACAGCACAAGTCCACAAATAATAGTAAATACATTACACATTCTCCGTTATCCCTACACACACAATTTGAAAATAGTAAAATTAAAGACATGTCAAATAAGTAACAAACAACTGAAATTTCAAAATAACATTTCTAGAATTTTCGAATTCCAATTCCAAATTAACTGAACAGAATGACCATATACATCCAATATGCCCCATTTAGTTCTCGCAGCATACATGCTCACAGAAAAGAATAAGGAAAATGCTAAAGTTACCGCGAAAGTGTACCGCGAGTTGTATCGCACAGGCGCATGGACAGTGTAATGACCATTTCACCCTCCCCCATATGTGAGTGAGCGATACACTTTCGCGGTACCTGTAGCATTGTCCAAAGAATAAAAACACAAAAATTCGATTGTTGCTTCTTTCCAAATGTTGGATGCTTAATTCTAGCCTCTATCGCACATGTTAAAGCATATATATGTTTGTGTGCTATCTATAATCCTCACAAAATCTCCTTATTAGTAGTGATCTTTTCCATTTGGGGTCCAAGAAGAGGCGCTGAAGAGGAGGATTAGGGCAATGGAGTGGAAGAGGAAGAAGAGGATGTAAAGTTGCGTGATCTCGTTTCGGGCCGATTTCATTTTGATGGATTTAAGGGAGATTCTATGGATGACTATTTCTTCTTCTTTCATCCATCACTTAAGGAGGAGCTTGTGAGATGGGACCTCTGCTATTTGAGAGAGAGATATTGATTTAGACCGTATATTTACTGTAATTAGGGAAATGAGTATTTTTCAAATCCTTTAATTTTTTAGGGTAATTTGGGTAATTTCCCCATGTTTTAATATATCCCTATTTAATATGTATTGTTATCAACACATATGAACTACTTCTTATTTAATGTAGGGGTATATTTGGTAAAATGTAAGCAAATTTATAATTCCAACATATAATAATTATGTTTTCTTAATTCGTGTAAAAATATAAATGAATCTATCTTTATGGACAAGAGGAGTATCAAACAAGAAATCATTATTCGAAACTTATTTGATAGGAAAATGCTGGTAATATACGTGCAACGCACGCATCAAAACTAGTATTTTATAAAAATTTCAACACACACACGCGCGCGCGCGCAAACACACACATATTAAAGCAATGATAATATCTTGCACGGTGCTGAAGACATTTTTTTTTTTTGGAATTTATGAAAATATGTTTATTATTTAATCATATCAAATAAAAAATATAGAACAAATAAAATTTTATTAAAATATATTATCGAATTCGAAATTTTAAAAAAGACAATACTAATCAAAATAGGAAAAAAATTCAAATAAAAAAATATAGTACAAATAATATTTTATTACAAAATATTATCGAATTCAAAATTTTAAAAAAGGCAACATATGTATGTATGTATGTATGTATGTATTACCCATATTTGTTATTAACTTTCATTTAATACTACTTTTATTGAACCAAACAAGGGCTCAACATTGATTTAGAAAGAGTTTTGGGCGAGAAAGTGTGTACGTGAAAATGGTGATGATTATTCTATTATTATATATAGATAGAAGATAGATATATTATAATTTTTCCCAGAAAAGTTATGATTAATCTCCTTGTAAATTAAAGTCAAATTTAAACATTAATTCTATTATGCATTCAGAGTATGTTTGTTATTGTTTAAAATGAGTTTTTTGAAGTAAATAGTGATTTTTAGGAGAATGAATGATTGAGATTTAGTTGAAAAGTCAAATATTGTAAGCTAGACTTTTAGTGAATGGTTGAAATTGAGTATGTAGAAAAATAGGAAAATTTTAATGAACCAAACAAGGTCTCAACACTAATACTCGCTTATTATCCACACATTTCTAGGAAATCATTGCTTCTCATTATAATCCCACTTTAATTTTTTCCAAATAAGTTCTTAATTATTTGGGTTTAATTAAAATCTTCATATAAAGCAAAAGAATTTTTTTTAGAAAAAGCTAACTTAGAGTGAGGAAATAATTGAGTTGTAAATTTTGAATTTAATTGTTTGATGTTGTTAGAAATGTGCTACTTACTTTCTCGGGGCAAAACATGTTTTTAGGCATTGAGCCTAAAATGTCATTTGACCCACATAACTTAGGCATTTCTATCTGGGAAAAATATACAAATCAGGCCATTATAATATACTATTTCATTTTTAAGAAAGTAGTTTCAAATATTCAAAAATCAGATGATAATTGATATATATATATATATATATATATATATATATATATATATATATTAAATCCCAATAATTAATCAAATATATCTATTCCTTAAATTGAGGAATCAGTTACAGTCTTCCATTTCAAAAAAGTTTCCATTTTTACAGCTTCTTCATAAATGCACTAATATCTAATCTGTTGCCTCCACCACACTCGTCAGCTCTGACAAAACACCCACAGCCACCACCAAGATTTATTACATGTGACCTACGAAATCTGTGGCCTGAGGAACAGGTGAAGAAATGAATATGTGATATGAGAAAGTGAACAGGTGAAAAAATTTAACGTGTGTGACTTGAGAAAATGTTTAGCTTGAGAAAATAAACATGTGAACGAACATGTGAACTAAAGAATTGTTTGTGGGACTTATGAAATTAGACGTGTGTGACCTGAGAAAATGAATAGTGAAGAAATGAACGTGTGTGACTTGAGAAAATAAACATGTGACCTAAGGAGTGAACATGAATGTGACCTGAGAAAAATTGAACATGTGACTTGAGGAATTGAATGAGTGACTTGACAAACTGAATATGTGACCTGAACATCAAACATGTGACCTAAGGACTTGGTTAAGAGTGTTCATACATTCTCAGTTATGCCTTATGGTTGAGACCTTAAAATCAAGGGGACATTAAAGGCTGTCATCTGCACAAGAAACATAGGGTTCTCCTCCACCAAGGTTACAAGTGCCATCACCTTCGTTGCAGCGGCGAGCTCGACACCACGCAACAAAAGAGTAGTTGCAGGTTCACTGCTGTGTAACTGGACGATCTAGCTAGCACCACCATTTTTACCAACACTAGAATTATCTCACCAGAAACACTTGCACCACCATCGTCGTACCACCACCGACTCACCATCACCGCTTGCACCATTAAGATCTCCAACAAAAACCACTAACAACGTTGCATTCGATGGCGGTGGCCGCTGAGTGTGGCTGTGCTCGAAAAGGGAGAACACATCGTCACCACCACCTGCAACACCTGTACCACCATCGTTGCAACAACACCAAATCATCGTCACCTCCTGTACAATCAAAATCAACACCATCGACAGAAAACCCCCAAAACTCCGTCATCGTTGCTGCAAAGGGGCGCTGTGGGGGCAGCAAGCGATGCTTCTTTGTGAGGCGCTAGTGTATCCGACGACACCTTGCACCAGTGATGGCCGCATCGGAGAAGCGGAGGATGCAGTGTGAGAAATGGCTGAAATACAGAGAGAGAGTTTGATTACTTTAGGGTTTGACGTTGAGTAACTAGAGTTTAAATTTTGAATTGATTTATTTTATTACTGAATTAATCTATTTAAGAATATTATTTTTCTATTTTATTGATTAATCATTTTCTATTTATAACCTAAGATGTGAAGTTATGTATCTTTGGTCTGATTTTTGAAACCTGTTCTTAAAAAACAGGTCTCCTTGTAATTTCCTCTTTCTATCTCTCTCTCTCTCTCTCTCTCTCTCTCTCTCTCTCTCTCTCTCTCTCTCTCTGTATATATATATACCTCTTTCCATTTGATATTCATGATACACAATAGAGATTTGATAGGACACAAGAAAATGTGGAGGCATCCCATTTTTCACCACATTTGTAAAGTAGTCCAAAATCTGTACTACCATGCAAATATGAAAGTATCCTCTTTGCTGCTAGAAAGTGAGTTTCTTTTGGACTCTCCATAAATCTGCTGATGAGACTCACTGCTTGCATCATATCAGGCTGAGTTGCTGTCAAATACATCAAGCTTTCAACTATTTGTCTATAAAGAGTAGTATCAACTCTTTTTCTTGTTGGATCCTTCACAACTTTCAAACCTTTTTCAACTGGAGTTGTTACAGGATTGCAATTGTTTATTTGAAGTCTTTCTAAGATTTCTTGAGCATATTTTCTTTGAGAAATAAAGACTCAGCAGTAGATTGCATTATTTCTATGCCAATTATAAAATAGTGTAGTTTCCCAAGATCAATCATTTCAAACTATTGCAGCATTGATTGCTTGAACTCTTCAAACATGACCTTATCATTTCCTGTGTAAATCAAGTCATATACATATAAACATATGATCAATAGCATATTACCGCCTCCTTCAATTTTTGTATACAAAGTATGCTCATAAGGATATTTATGAAACCTTTTCTTAAAAAATTAGCATCTATGTGAATATACCAAGCTCTAGGAGCTTGTGTTCAGTCCATATAACGTGTCATTGAATACTACGAATTGTTTAATAATAGATTTAATAATAGAATCGTGTTGATAACGTGTTATTGAATACTACGAAATGTTTAATAATAGATTTATTAGTTATTAACAAATAACAAATAATTATTTTTAATTGTTTGTAGGCATTTTATCAAGAATCTTACTCAATGGAGGAGATCGACGAGATTAGAAATTTACGGGAAAAATACTTCTATGAAGATTGTATGTAAATTTTAATTTTTTTATGTTAATATGTAAACATTTGTAAATAATTAATATTAATACAAATTGACTTATTTAATTTTATTACACATTTATGTTGATTATATGTTGGGTGATGATAGCTAGATTTGACTGCAGAACTATATGTATCGGTTGTCAACAGATAATCGATGCATATAGTCCACATTTTCACATCGGTTGTTAATCGACGCATATCGTATTACCTTATACGTCTGTACCATATGCGTCATTTTCACAACCGGCACGTATTGTCTTTTACAACCGACGGGAATGATTGAAACTGTACTAGTGAATCAGATTTGCAATAATCTAATTGAATGCAGATTTTTAAATAGTCACGTTTTCCAGGTCCCAAAATTTCTTAATCTGCCTTCGTCTCTTAAAAATCAATTATATTTTTTTTATAAATTTGTACAAAAATAAAAAATAAAAAATAAAAAAATTGTCAAAATCACATAAATACTCTTTTCTTTAAAAATAGGAAATGGAAGATGATGAAATAGGAGGGCCTATCGATCTATTTTCTTTTTTCCTTTTCGTTTTAATAAAATTCAGAGCGTATATCGTAGATATATCTATTTTTTCTCATTTTAAATCAATTTAGATTATAATATTTAAAGAAATTTCCTTGAACGGTAAACATACGAACAATAAAAAAAATTAAGGTATATGTATTATATCTTTTTTGTAATTAATTACTTTCCTTCGTTTGCCATTTTTAATTAAATATTCATTTCATATGTTAAAATATAATTTCGATATATGTAAGTAACAAATGATCGTGCATCGCACTGGTGTAACACTAATTTGTTTATAAATAAAAAATGTAATATTTTTGAGGTAAAATATATAAATGAAAAGTAATTTTCGAAAATGTATATGATTAAAAAGTTGTTATAAACAAGTTTACCAAATAGAGGCATCGTGCTTTTAAAACTTCATATTCACCAACAAAACATGCCTTTAACTATAAAATATTTTAGTATGTATTTTGTATGTAATTCTTGACACTAGTTAAATTTGTAGATAGTAATTTTTCACATTTTCCCCTTTATTTGGTATATCGATGAATTAAAAATGATAATAGAGGGGATTTGGTTGTTGAAACTCTAAAAATGAAAAGGATTCTGATAATTTATACAAAAAGAATTTTAGATTTCATGTGAATTCATACAAAAAATGAAAAGGAAAATTTTAGTATCCATTAAGGTTCTTCGTGGTTACAAACTCTACAGGGTGTTTATTAAATGTAGAGATTTCTAAAATTTTTAAAAGATTTGAAAAGTTTTGGTGTATTCAATTTAAACTTTAGAGACTCCATAAAAATCTCGAGATATGTAATGTAGATTTTAATGAATTTGCTAAAAGTCCATAAAAGTCATAATGTATTATATAAAGACTTTTTAAAGTTTTGAAAACTTAAAAGTCTTGTATTATTCAAAATGTTAATGACTTTTAAAATATTTTACGAAATTCTCTATCTATTAACTTTTAAATTGAAAGTACAACAACAAAATCTCTTAATTTGTCTTTCATTAACCTCCAAAATTTTGAAAGACATTTTAAACGAATAATATCCTTTTATATTATATTTTTGCTTCTTCTATATTTATCTTCATTCTTTCATATTATTTTTAGAAATATTAGACCTACGATTAAGCATATCATTATTTTTCTGTCTCTTCGACTTTTATATTTTTCTTTATATTTTCGTTTTTTTTTCTTTTTCATTGTTTTCTTCAAATTTTCTATAAAAATATATCCAACTAAAATTTTATAAAACTGTATAGAAAAATAATAATTAAATTGTATCATAAAAAAATAATAATTATGTAAAGTGATTCTAGAATTTTCTCCAAGAAAGATTTTTTTATATTTAGAAAATTTAATTAAAAGTTAATCAAAATCTATAAAAGTTTGTATATTCAAAAGATTTAATTAGAAGTTCAAATTAAATACACCATCCTTAATATAAGAATTACGATTATGACATAGTACAATTTTTTTTAATCGATATCGAACGAGATTTTATCTTTTTCCATTTTTCTTATCATCACAAATGTTTTTCTGTTCTAAAAATATTTATCTCTCAAATCGCATTTTTTGATTCACTTGACATACATAATTATTATTGACAATTAATATTTAAGTCATAGGAAAATTAATCTATTATTATTCAAGTTTTTCAATTGCAAAAGTAAAAGTCTGTAAAAGTTTTTGAAAGTATATAAAAATCTTTTAAATAAAAATCTACAAAAAGTCTTTGAAAGTTTATGAAAGTCATTTAAATAAAATTCATTTAAATAAAAGTCTGCAAAAATTTTTGAAAATATATACAAATCCATAAAAGTCAATAAAATCAATTAAAAAAAAACCTTTAAATGACTTTCAAAATCTACATTGAATAAATCCCGCCTACGAGTCGAAGGATTTGTAGTAAACCATATCTCTTAAAGATGTTTAACTTGAAATATTCTTGTTATTGCTAGTTTAAATGATAAAGTTACTAATTTTTTCTACTAAAGTTATAGTTTTTCTTCTTTGGAGGATATATTAAGAATATATATATTTTCATCTTAAACATAATATATCCATTAAAATATATAAAAACTATAGAATCCATAAATCTTACTACATCCATTAAACCAAAGAAAATAAGTAATTTGGAATTCCATAATTTTCTTTAAGATAAGTCTGTGTTTGATTTATCACTTCTTCCTTCTTCTTCTTCTTCTTTTTTTTTTTAAAAAATTTAACCACATATTCCTTCAATAAAATAATTTTATATTTGAATACACAATTTTTCTTACTTATATCACATATTCTTAAAAAAAAAAAATTATATATGGAGAAAATATAACTTTACAAAAAAATCAAACAAGAAACTAAGGATGGGTTTGATGTACCCAAATTCCATGAAAATGGAAAATGATTTTCATATAATTTCATTTGTGGTCTATACGTAATTACGTATTGCATTTTTATTGGGTGTGATTCATTTTCCATCTAGTCTCGATTTTGTGATTTTCCTTAAAAATAAGAAGAAAAAGTTTGGGTTTAGTTGTGAATTGATTTCCCTCATTTAAAATCACACGTTCAACTATCAATTAAACTTTCAATCAATCCTTCAATTTATCTTCTATGAAAAATAATTTTTTTAACATTTTAGTTCACTGAAACTTACTTTCCACCAAAATTTCTTACTTGCAATCAAACAACCCTAAGCACTTATTCTAAGTTATGTTCAAAGAACATTGTTTCTAGCAGTCTAGCACTCTATTCAAGTGCTTTGTGTAAAGCCAAGACCCAATTGAAAAAATAATGTTATTCATCTCTTCAAAGTTCACCACAATTTATATAATGATAGTTTAATGTCATTGTCACAACATTCAGTGAATAAAAATACCACTCATTTTCATAATGAAATAGCGGTGTATTGCATATCTAGTAAATTTAAATTTTTAGACGAAATCATTAACATTGGATCATATATGATACATTATTTCAACTAACTCGTCATAAAGTGAATCAATATGTTGAAGATGAAGATTTTCTTACAAATAGGGTGCAAAAAAATAATTTTTACATGTTCGATAGAGCAAACGTGGTAGATTTTGTCCAATAATATCCCTAGAATATGGGCATGACAAAAGTAGAGAACCGAAGGTTGCACAAAATATAATGTTCAGCACTATGTGAAAACAACTACACCACCATCATTATTTTGTGGGGATTCAATTTTAGTTTGACTCCAGGCAAGATAGTTGTTGAATAATCCAACCTCGCAAGACACAAAGTAATCGAGATTAATCAATAATACAGCAGAAGAAAACAATATGATTAGCACGTAATTGAATCAATACATAAGCAATAAAACAAGGCAACTAAAAACTCCCTTTTTTCAGTTAAATTAGCCGACTGCAGAGGATGAATACTAGGGCTCAAATCCAGCCCAATCCCCATAATGGTAACACCAAGGGCTAGAGAACACTCCAAGACACCTCCCCAAATCGGCCAAGACCCACTGCCAACACACCCAACCCACGACAAGAACCGGACTGCACAGATGAACCAAAAAGGAAACCAAACAAAGCAGGAGCCGAACACACAACACTCGGCCACAGCAAGAATCAAAGCACAAAGCCAAGGAAGAACCTATCACAGCCTGCCCAACAGTAAACAGCCACAAAGGTCGCGGTTTTCCACCTCACTAGAGCACAGGAGCACGGGCCAACACCCACGAAGGAGAGAGCAGCGTGCAAGCAAGAGACGGAGAGGTAAGGTGTTTGGAGAGGAGATTGGTTTCTCACGAAGAGAAACGAAGGAGCTACCTTTGCCGAGAGAGTAGAGAGAAATGTCGTGAGAGTGTTCTAACCGAGCCAAATGGGAGGGTGTGGGTAGATATATGTTTAGGGTTTAATTAGGGAAGCCCTAATTAAAATGGGTCATCTCCGAAGCCTACCCATCGAGCAACAGGGTCGTAACCTGTTGAGACACATCTCAAAATATTGTGGGTGGTAGAGTATGAGGTATTCTTACTCTTGAGACACACCTCTAATATTGATGAGTATTTTGAACTTTAATCTTGTGAACCTCAAAAGGATTAGGAGTGGTGGAGTAAGGAGTATTCTTACTCTTGATACACACAAAAAAGATTAGGGGTGGTAGAGTATGGAGTATTATTACACTTGATACACACCTCTACTTTTGAGGATCATAAATGTTTCCCTCTTTTGTATTTTGCATGTATGACTCGTTTATACTTCTTCAGGAGCAATAATAATAATATCATTTCAGTATGTTTAGATGATAATCTTTACTTCTTCTGAAGTAAATATGTACTTCTTCTGGAGTACATAAGTGCTTGTGCAAGAATTTTGATAAAAACTGCTTATCACAATCATATAACATTTATCTCATGATACTGATGAGATTATTTTCACATTAGCCATATCCGTGCTATCATGTGATATTATCTTATCATACATCAACATTTTTCTTGTTGGATTATTTATTTTCATCTACCATTTCAAATATAGATATTGGTAACTTCTGGTTCCAAATGATAAAATATTTTCATTAAGATCCAACAATCTTTTGGTAATGGTAACTTCTGGTACCATTTGTTGAAATATTGAATAACAATATATCAAATTTATATGAGTAGAAATATTTAAAATCAGTAGAACCAACCATATAGGTGGTAACACGATATGTATATTTAAATCTGATAAAACCAACCATATAGGTGGTAACAACATAATGAAATAATTACATTTCATAGATGAGCAAGTCATATCTCCAAATCTGGTCAAAATATTCATAATAGTCCAGGTCGTTACGATAATGAGTTATACTCAACACATCACGACATGGCAACTATTATGTTACTTGTACCTTGTTTTAAATTTTTTAATTTATCATATTGATCACACAGTAGTGTTAAATGATTTAGAATATATATTCTATTAGCATTTATTATCAGATCAGTAATCATGACTAATCGAATTCGTTAAATCACGATTAATATACTTTAACGTATCATCAAGGGTAAAATCGTCTATATATGTTGGTCATATGAGTAAATCAAAATCGTCAATAGGTTTGAAATTTAATTTAGAACAAACTTACTTTTGGTCCGAAGTTCAAAATCTCGCCGGAATTGTTTCAGAAATAGTTTTATGAAGCCGCCACGTTCGACCACCGAAAAATGTCCAAAACTGCATCAAACAAAAATGTAAGAGCACAGAAAAATCCGGAATGTCAAGATGAACAAACTATTTGAAGATGTCTTCGCCGGAATCCATTCACGCGCCACCCCACATGCCGTCGCCGGCCGCCACGCGTCGCTGGCCGGAAAAATCAACCCATCACCATAATGTGTGCCTCGACGTCCTGAACATTCCCATGGTCTCCGTTTCTCCAAAAGATCAACTATTTGGCTGGAATCAGCATGTTTCAGTCCGTCAGTCTCTTCTTCTCCGGCCAATAACTTCCGTTTTAACCGTCGAATCGGCCCCAAATTTCAGTCAAGTCTTCTCCTAAACAAGTCCGTTGATATGCCGCTGGCCGATCGTCGATCGGAGTTCAGGATCGTCCGGGATCAGTGTTTCAATTTCCGGTCAGATTTTGTTTTTTGCACAGTTTTTCAGCCTTTCTTCTCCGGTTTATATCTTCTGTTTCAGCCGTTGGATCATCCCCAAATTTCAGGCGAGTCTTCTCCTCGACAAGCCCGTTCTGATGGAGGTGGCCGATCGTCGATCGGATCTCTGGATCGGCCGAAATATTTCTTTCCTCGTATGGAACGTTTTGAATCATGCAAAGTTTCCATCTTTCTTGATTTTTCAGATCTACAATATGTGGGTTGTTTTCTAAAGCCAAAAGTGTTTGATTTGGGAAATGAAACATTGATTAGTAATAATCAGGTTTCTGATACAGAGGCTCATCATTTTGATGCAACTGTAGAGCATATATATATATGTATATATATATATATATATATATATATATATATATATATATATATATATATATATATATGATGCTGCCAAAAATCCAAACATTGACGTGGCAGAATCTGATGACAATTGATTGCTGGAAAGGATGATGAACTCGCCTGGGATGACCTGCAAAAAAGGCGAGGAGGATTCTCCCCGTCACCCCTCCGGTGTGAGAATTAGTTTTCTGGAAAAAGGTAGAGAGAATATTTAATTGGAAAAACGTAAAGAATTGTCAATGAATAATTTGATATGAAAAAAACTGTATTTATAGGGCTGAAAAAGCACATAACTTCATGTATTTAAGGAAGGAGTCCTTTTGTAATAAACTTACCTTTTAAGAAGAATTCCATACTTATAAGGATTCAGCTTCCTTTTTGTAAAGGGTTTCCTTGTGGATCATGTATTATCTTGAGGCTCAAGTATATGGCCCATTAACGAGGCCCAGTGATGAAAGAGGTTTGGAAGCCTGCAAATACGGGCCACAGGTAGGCAAGAAACGATCTTATCTCCAACTGTCCAAATGAAGCAGATCAGGATGACCCCGATCTTCATGAGTCCGAGTATATCAAGGGGGCACCATCGGTTATTGTTGAACAGCATAGAGGTCGGCCATATGCCGACCATGAAGCTTTCGGTAACAGGTCGGTTAAAGGAATTTCATGACCTCGAGGGGTCGGTCAAGGGAAGACCGTGACTTCAACAGGTCAGGTCGTGGAATTCTCCGTAAAGTTAGGGAGTAGAAAAATAATACCGATCATTGGCCCCCGTGCGTCAGAGATCGGGACAAGATTTCTGGGCGCATGACAGCTGTTATATTGAATTTTCCAACTCATCATATTTATTGCTTTTGCCATAAAAGAATTTCCTAGGATGTTGACACGTGGCAGAAAAGTAACTTTAGGATTTTGAAAATTTTCCCACCTATTTTGCCTATATATATGTGGTCCCTATAACCTCTTTTCATTTACTTTTCAGATTTTGAGAAATCAGAGAACTCGTCGGGCGACTCACACGACCTCTACTTCAACAAAAATTTTCTAGCATCTTAGGTACGCTCGGCCTATCCCGACCCCTCTAACTCTTTTATTATTTATTACAGAAAAGTATGGCCAGACGTATGACAGTGGAAGACCATAGGGAGGTAGAGGACCTAGATGAACCTTTAGAGGTCGAGCCATTAGGATTTTACGAACCCCCACCTGACTTGGATGAGGGTGAGTCTGACAATGGGGAGGAGGTCGAGGATAACCCTAGGGTAGTAAGGGAACCTAGGAGGGCAGAGCTCGAGCTACCGACCTATTACAACAAAATGAAGGAACACTTAGTCGAGGTAGACATGAGGAGATACGAATTAGTAGATAGATATAATGTCAGGGTCCCGGACAGGGACGAATATTCTTATCATTGCCGGGAAGGGGAGATGGTTGTGTACCATGAGGCCTTGGTGGCCGGGCTTAGGTTTCCCCTGCACCGTTTTTTTGTGGATTTCTTACTAACCGCGAGCATATTGCCCGGTCAGCTTGCTCCCAATGGGTGGAGAATCCTTGTATATTTTTTCATATTATGTAGGAGTTTAGGAATAGAGCCCACTGTTAACCTTTACAAATGTTTGTTAGAACTTAAGTACTTACCCCGATGCAACAGCTTTGTGTATCTATGCGGGAAGGGTAGGTTGGAGGTTCCATGGGTTCCTTCCTCCATAAAGTATTGGAAGGAAAGGTTTTTCTTTATCAAGCCCAAGGAGGGCGAGACCCTATTCTGGCCGATCTTCAGGAGACCCGATGTAGATAATTTTAATAGGATGGGTAATCTGAGTGAGGTGGCCGTGACAGAACTTATGGCCGATGCTATCCGGGTGTGTGACTTTGGTTTGCTGGCTGAGGAAGCCAGTGACCTAGCCAATAGTGACATTCTGGGCCATGCCGGACTTGACCTTCAGCCCGGTAGGGTTCGGCCTCTTAAATTACGTAATTAAAAATGCCCGTTTTTACCTTTTGCTTATCTTCATAGACTTTTCAGGGGGCCTTAACCTTCTTATCCTTGTTTCAGGAATGGCTTTTGACTCTGAGGTTCTGAAGCAGGCCGCACTTTTCAGAGGGCTGTTGATGGAGTGACCAGGAGGTGCCCTCAAAAGAGGGGAAGAGCCGGCACTTCAAGCTCGGGACAAACATCCCGATGTCAAGAGGATGTCCCGCCACCAAGGGAAGAAAGGCCACCCAGGGGTCGAGCACCTCCTCCTTCTGACTCCGAGCTTGAGGCCGACAACCCTTCTCTAGCCGACTGTAGGAGGAAGATGCAAGACTCCCTGCATCCAGACCTTGTGAAAAAATATCAATATGAGATCGGTCTGGAGCGGGGAGTTGAACACATAATGAGCGCGGCTCTCCAGGTAGTTCTTTGAGATTTTGTGGCCATTCTTTGGAGAATATACATATTTACACAGAATTTTTACGACTTATTCGCCCGATCTTCAGATGTTGAGCATTACCCGGGGAGTTGCAAACCAAAGCATTGAGCGGGGTGAGACTTCGGGTCAACTAGTGCACTCCGTTCAATACGAAGCCACCTGGGCCAATATATCCGAGGAGGAGCTGCGTAAAGTTAAGGCAGACCTCGAGGCTGCCCTCCAAGAGCGGGACAATGCTCGAGCTGAAGCTTGCCGTTACTTAGGGGAGCTCGAGCAGGCTCGGGCACGGGAGCCCCAAATCCAAGCGTCAGCCATAGAGTCCTTCAAGGGTTCTGAAGATTACAAGGTTGCCTTGGGCATGTATGCATTGGAGTCTTACTCCCAAGCAATAAAGCAGGCAAGGGCTTGGTGCCTTCAGAAGATGCCCGAGCTAGACACGAGCCCTATGGCCGCCTTCCCCCTAGGTGCTGACGATCTCGACCTCAGCCCTTTTGAGGAGGAAGATGATGCTGACTGTGAAGTGCTCGAGGAAGCAGAGGAGGGATCTGATGCCGAGGACTAAAGTAATTGTAAATTCTTATTGTAATGCCCGGGGTATACCCCGTAGCCTTTGTAAAACTCTTTTAATGAATTAATTTGATTTGGTAATCTTTTCGCCTTTCAATATTAAGTAGTTTTGATTCCATATCTTGATATTTATATGATCGGATAACGACCGACCATCTATTGTAGTTAGCCGATCCTTTCTAGCCGATTTTCTCAAAGATAGGATCACGCTTTTTACTTGGCAAAAATCACAAGAATTGTTTGATAAGGTCGGGTTATGCCGACCTGTGGGATAAATTTGTCAGAATGGAGTCGTGTCCATAACTTAGTAAAACGGGTGTGGTTTATACAAAGGTCGGTCAATGGGGGTCGGGGATACCCCGACCTTTATTAATTCACAACTTCTGATTTTGAAGTAATTTGCAACGTTTTGTAATGAGACATTGTAAATTACTTGGTGGGAAATAATTTGTAAAGTCATGTTAACAACCTTGTAAATTATCCGTGGAAGAATAATTTGTAAAGTCTTGCCATGAGACATTGTAAATTATTTGATGAGAAATAATTTGTAACGCCTTGCCATGAGACCTTGTAAATTATCCGTGGAAGAATAATTTGTAAAGTCTTGCCATGAGACATTGTAAATTATCTGATGGGAAATAATTTGTAACGCCTTGCCATGAGACCTTGTAAATTATCCGTGGAAGAATAATTTGTAAAGTCTTGCCATGAGACATTGTAAATTATCTGATGGGAAATAATTTGTAACGCCTTGCCATGAGACCTTGTAAATTATTCGTGGAAGAATAATTTGTAAAGTCTTACCATGAGACATTGTAAATTATCTGATGGGAAATAATTTGTAACGCCTTGCCATGAGACCTTGTAAATTATCCATGGAAGAATAATTTGTAAAGTCTTGCCATGAGACATTGTAAATTATTTGATGGGAAAATAATTTGTAACGCCTTGCCATGAGACCTTGTAAATTATCCGTGGAAGAATAATTTGTAAAGTCTTGCCATGAGACATTGTAAATTATTTCGATATTTGATCTTTGTAGTGCAAATTCTCTGGAAGAAGTACTTTTATTAAAGGGGACTGAACGATGGGCCTTCGTTAAAACCTTATCCAGAAAAACCCATTGGGAAAAAATCTGGACAAGGAAAAAGAGTACCCGTCCCTAACACAGAAAGACAAAATAATGGGCACGCAGGCCCGACAATGATATTCACTGATGGACGTGCAAGTCCGAAAGCAAAAATAAAAATGGGCGCGCAGGCCCGACCTTACTAGGACTTGATATCAATAGAAATATGATTACTTGTAGTACGACTTCAAGTTCTACACATTCCATGGCCGAGGAAGAGGTTTTGAATCCATTGTGCGGAGGCTGTATGAGCCCTTACCCGCCTTTCGAATGACTTCATAAGGTCCTTCCCCAAATAGGCCCAAGTTTCCCTGGTTGATGACCGGTAGCCTCACTGCGGCGAAGGACAAGATCTCCCATTCTGAATTCCCTTTTCTTTACTCGAATATTGAACTTCTTAGACATGGCCTGTTGGTAAACTACTATTCTTAATGACGCATTTTCCCTGACTTCCACTAGAAGATCCAGACTTTCTCTCTGTCCTTCGATGTGGTCGGGAGACCCTGTGGCCATAGTACGGAAGCTTGGAATGGTTACTTCTACGGGGACAGCGGCCTCCATCCCGAAGGCAAGCATGAATGGGGTTTCCCCTGTTACCGTTTTGAACGTTGTTCGGTTGGTCCAAAGTACTTCTGGGAGAAGATCGGGCCAATCTCCCTTGGCACTGCCGAGGCGAGTCTTCAAGTCTTGTAAGATGAGTCTGTTTGTAACTTCAGCTAACCCATTACTCTGTGGGTGCGAAACGGAGGTCAACCTGTGTTCTATCCCCAGATTCTTGTAGAATTGCTTGAAGGCTTGGCACTCAAATTGTCGCCCATTATCTGTTATTAATGTCTTGGGAAGACCAAAACGGCAAATTATTGATTTCCACACAAATGGTTCCAATTTTTGTTCTGTGATCACGTCCAGCGGTTCGGTTTCCACCCACTTAGTGAAATATTCCACTGCAACTGCCAAGAACTTGACTTGACCCCGGGCTATAGGGAAAGGTCCGAGTATGTCGATTCCCCATTGGGCGAAAGGGTATGGGCACAATATTGAGGATAGTTCTTCCACGGGTTGATGTAATCGGGCTGCGAATCTTTGGCACTTGTCACAGGCTTTCACATAATTAAGAGCATCTTTCTTCATGTTCGGCCAGTAGTACCCGTATCTTATTAATTTCAGTGCTAGAGCTCTTGCTCCCTGGTGTCCTCCACAAATTCCTTCGTGAACCTCGACCATAGCAAGAGCTGCTTTTTTTGGAGTTAGGTATCGCAGATAATGAAGTGTGAAGCTTCGGAGGAACAAGGTATTCTGCAGTAAGGTATACCTCGAGGCCCTTGCTTTGATTTTTTTGGCCTCTACTTTATCATCTGGCAACCTTCCTGATGTTAGATATTCAATCATTGGATCCATCCAACTGGGCTCATGATCTGAAATATCCATGACCTCGGGTTGTTGTACTATACTAGGCTCATGAAGAGTTCGTACAAACACGGTTCTCTCCAAGTGGTCTTGATTCGAAAAAGTAAGTCTTGACAAAGCATCTGCTTTGTGATTGGCAGACCTCGGAATTTTGTCTATGCAGCAAGACTTGAACTTCCTTTGCAAGTCTAAGACCATCATCCTATAAGATGACATTTTCTCATCTTTTGCTTCAAAAGTGCCGTTTACTTGTTCTACCACCAATTGTGAATCACTTAAGACCTTGACGTGCTCGACCCCTAGATGTTGTGCTGCTTGAAGTCCAGCGATTACGGCCTCATATTCTGCATCATTATTGGTTGCTGGGAAGTCAAACCATATTGCACACTTAATTTCCATTGTTCCATCGTCTTTCTTTAATATGATTCCGGCCCCCGAGCTCACAGCATTCGATGCTCCATCTACTTGTAAGGTCCATGTGGCCTCTTCCCATGACCTGTTGGCCCCCGAGTTCTTGGTGAGAGTTCGGCGACGAAGTCGGCCAAGACCTGTGCTTTGATAGAAGGTTGAGGTTTGAACTCGATATCATACTCTCCAAGCTCGATTGACCACTTCAGTAGACGGCTGGATACATCTGGTTTCTGTAAGATTTGCTTCAAGGGCTGATTTGTGAGGACAGTTACGGCATGGGCTTGAAAATACGGTCTTAACTTTCTTGCTGCTGTAACCAAGGCAAGTGCGAGCTGCTCCGCCAGTGTATATCGGGTTTCCGCGTCAAACATCATCTTACTGACGTAATATATCGGTTTTTGAATCTTCTCATCTTCTTTGACCAAAACGGCGCTCACCGCATGATCTGATACGGCTAGATATAAGAACAGATTGTCCCCTGGATTCGAATTTACCAGTATCGAAGGTGTTCCCAAGTATTCTTTCAACTTCCTGAAGGAGACCTCGCATTCCTCATCCCATCTGAAGTCCTTGTTTCCTCGAAGAGTTTTGAAGAAGGGAAAACATTTGTCCGCTGCCCTTGACATAAATCTACCCAATGCTGCTACTCTCCCTGTTAACTTCTACACTTCCCTGATGTTTCGGGGAGGTTCCATGGATGCTAGGGTTGAGATTTTATCTGGATTAGCTTCGATACCTCTCTGAGTGATCATGAATCCCAAGAACTTTCCCGAGCCTACTCCGAAGGCGCACTTCGCAGGATTTAGTTTCATCCGATGTTTTCTAAGCGTACTGAATATGTCCTCAAGGTCAGCAATGTGGTCTTTCTTTCTTGAGCTTTGTACAACCATGTCATCAACGTAGACTTCAATGTTAAGCCCAATGTGTCGAGAGAAGACCGTGTTAACCAACCTTTGATAAGTAGCTCCAGCATTCTTCAATCCAAACGGCATGACCTTGTAGCAATGTATCCCTTCATCCGCCATGAAGGAAGTTTTTTCCTGATCTTCCTGTGCCATCCGAATCTGATGATATCCCGAGAAGGCGTCTAAGAAACTATAAAGTTCTGAGCCAGACGTGGAATCCACCAATCTGTCGATTCTGGGAAGGGGATAACTATCTTTTGGACATGCTTTATTCAAATCTGTGAAGTCTGTACAAACTCCCCACTTGCCGTTTGACTTCTTCACCAAGACCACATTGGCTAGCCACTCTGGATACTTCACTTCTTTGATGAATCCTGCTTTCAAGAGTTTATCTACTTCCTCTTTTATTATCTGTCTCCTTTCTGTGGCAAACTGTCTTCTTCCCTGTTTTACGGGCTTCTTGTCGGGCATGATGTTGAGTCTGTGCTCGACGAGCTCTAGATCTATCCCGGGCATATCTTCAGCACCCCAAGCAAAAACATCGATATTCTTCTTTAAACACTGTGACAACTCTTCCTTCATCGTTTTGGGGAGTTCTTTCCCAATTGTGAAGCTCCTCCCTTCTGAGACATGAACCTCTTCCAACTTTTCTACTGGAGACATTCTTTCTTCGAGAGGAAGTTCTATTGACATCAGATCCATCTTGCGCTTTCCAATACAACTGATAGAGCAACTCCTGGCTACAGATTGACTTCCCTGAATAGTTGCTATGCCTGCGGAAGTTGGGAACTTGATGGCCAGGTGATAAATTGATACTATAGCTCTCAGGTTGTTTAGGAATGGTCTTCCCAAGATGGCATTGTAGGCCATAGGAGTTTTCACGACTTGGAAAGGAGTCATCTTCGTTACACGTTTTTCCTCTGATCCTAGTGAAGTGGGAAGGTCAATTAGGCCTTTGGGTTTCAAGGTTCCTCCTCCAAAACCAGTTAGGGGAGTAATGACCTGTCGAAGCCGGTCTTTGGGAAGTTGCATCTGATTGAAAGCTTCCAAGGAAAGAACGTTGGATGCGCTCCCATTGTCAACTAGCACCCTCCTGACATCAAAATTGGCGATAGTTGCACTGATAACAACAGCATCGTCATGAGGATAAGAAATCCGTTTCATGTCAACATTGCTGAAGCTAATGCTGTCTGAGACCTCATGGTCATGACATCCCGACCTGTCTTCCCAATCACTCAGTGCACGGGCATGGTTCTTTCGCGCATTATTCGAATCACCTCCAGATGCTATTCCTCCGACGATAAAATTTATGACGCCAGCAGATCTGGTATTCTCTTCCCCTTTTCCATGCTCTTTATCGTCTCTCTTTATGTAGTGCCCCAGGAAGCCCCTTTTTATGAGGGCTTCTATCTCCTGTTTCAAAGTTCTGCACTCATCCGTGGTATGACCCGGGCTCTTTTGAAAGTCACAATACTTATGTCGATTCTTTTCGTCGACTTTCCCCTTAATAGGCTTGGGCCATCGCAAATCTTCCCGTCCTTTGATTTCCATCAGAATATGAGATCGTGGTGTGTTTAACGGAGTTAAACTCTGATGCCCATGACCATTCTCCCTATGGTTACTTTGGGAAGACTTTTTTTCATCTTCCTGTCTTGATCTCTTACTCCCCGCTTTGTTGAAGGTGAAGACTGTGCTACTGTCCCATACCTTTGATCCTGCGCCCAAACTGACAAAAGTGTTTCCTCCATGTTTATGTACTTTTCTGCTCTCCGAAGAAGTTCTGTTACATTTGAAGGTGGGTTCTTGGACAGGGACATTCTGAATTCCGGGCCTCGAATCGCCAAGGTAAGGGCTGAAATTGCTGATGATATATGAAGATCTGGAATCTGAAGTTTTTCAGCGTTAAACCGAGTCATGAACTCTCGCAGCGTCTCATTCTGAGCTTGCTTTAACTGCATGAGGGACGCGGCGGTCTTCTTGATTCTTTTGCTACTTGCAAAGAAAGCAGTGAACTTCTCAGTAAGATCTGCAAAGGAAGAGATGGATCCTGGAGGTATCGTAGAAAACCAGTCTCGAGCTGAATTTGTCAAGGTTTGCGGGAAGGCCTTGCACAGAATCTGATCGGGAGCATTCTGCATGTCCATGACATCAGTGTAGGTATTCAAGTGGTTGTTAGGATCTGTTGTTCCATCGTATTCCTTTATTCGAGGATATTTAAATCGATCGGGCAAGGGAAAGGATGTTATTTTAGGAGTAAAGGGGGTTCTTCTCACGAATGACGTCCAACCCTGGGTGTTTTGTCGGATTCCATCAGCAATTCCTTCCCGAATGATTCTTGAGAGCTCTTGTTGTGTCAAGTTGGCAGATCCTTCTGTCATGGGATGGGCACCCCTCATCCCCGGGGAGTTGTCAGCCATTGGATTAGCTGGCTGGAGATCTTCCCGCGGGATTGTGCTTGGAGTTTTCGGGTCAGGTTGTGCTTGATGACTGTTCTGTTGTTGAAGAGCTTGACGAAGTTCGCGGAGCTGCTGCTGAAGTTCGTTGAAATCTTCCCGACTAACAGGTTCATTTTCTGGAGTGGCCTCTGGGTTTTGTTCTTCCCCAACATCTTCAAAAGGTGGAGGATTATCATCCTCCGCCGAGGTGTTGGCTGGAAGGGATTGACCAGTGGATGCGGAGGGACGGGCTTGACGTCTATTAACCATGGCGAGTTGTATTTCTTCCCACAGACGGCGCCAATTGATGTTGTCAAAAATCCTAACCTTGACGTGGCAGAATCTGATTACAATTGATTGATGGAAAAGATGATGAACTCGCCTGGGATGACCTGCAAAAAAGGCGAGGAGGATTCTCCCCATCGCCCCTCCGGTGTGAGAATTAGTTTTCTGGAAAAAGGTAGAGAGAATATTTAACTGGAAAAACGTAAAGAATTGTCAATGAATAATTTGATATGAAAAAAACTGTATTTATAGGGCTGAAAAAGCCCATAACTTCCTGTATTTAAGGAAGGAGTCCTTTTGTAATAAACTTACCTTTTAAGAAGAATTCCATACTTATAAGGATTCAGTTTCCTTTTTGTAAAGGGTTTCCTTGTGGATCATGTATTATCTTGAGGCTCAAGTATATGGCCCATTAACGAGGCCCAGTGATGAAAGAGGTTTGGAAGCCTGCAAATACGGGCCACAGGTAGGCAAGAAACGATCTTATCTCCAACTGTCCAAATGAAGCAGATCGGGATGACCCCGATCTTCATGAGTCCGAGTATATCAAGGGGGCACCATCGGTTATTGTTGAACAGCGGAGAGGTCAGCCATATGCCGACCATGAAGCTTTCGGTAACAGGTCGGTTAAAGGAATTTGATGACCTCGAGGGGTCAGTCAAGGGAAGACCGTGACTTCAACAGGTCGGGTCGTGGAATTCTCCGTAAAGTTAGGGAGTAGAAAAATAATACCGATCAATATATATATATATTATTTATAACAGTACGTAGTTTATAAAAAATGAGTACACAAGAGATAATTTTAACGGCTACTACTTGTAATAATATCATAATCCTGAAACACACTATGTATCAATAATAAAACAAATCCATACTGCAGGGACTCGGCCCCCACCCCATATCGGCCCGATCCACAAATTACCGTTTTTTCTCCTAATTTTAGTTTCACAACATATGTCACACCAAAAAGAGGGAAACCATAAAGTTGGTTCATATCTGATGAACAATAATTTTGCTCGAACACAATCATGATACGTATGCCCCGACCATGACCAAGCATGGCCTGGCGATTGTCTCCTGCCCGAGCCTTGTTTATCCCCGAGGAGTATATATCCCCGAGGAGTATATGTCCCCGAGGATCCACATTCCTTCAACGTGTCCACGATATCCTCGGGGGACTTTATGCTCGGGGGTGGCTCATACATCCCCGGATATAATCTGGTCCAACTTCTGGGACCTGCATCTTCCTAGTCCTAAAAGGACTTGTTCCCTTTGGAATCCCGTTTAGGGTTTGCAACCTCATCCCTAAAAATTAGGAAGATGATTTCTAACAGTACTCAACCAACAAAGGCATTTTAGTCCTATTACAACTCGTCTATATATCTCTATAAATACATAACTCTCAATCACAATTCAAGTACACAATTATTATTTTTCTAGTTTATAGCCTCTTGCATAAATTTTCTTTCCTCTTTACTGACTTAGGCATTGGAGGGGCGACGAGGACACAGCTCCTCGCCTTTATTGCAGGTATTCGGAGTTCAAGTTCGTGCCACCTTATTGCTCGAGCTCGCAATATCTAAGGTACAATTTTTTGCTTCATTATTGGCGCCGTCTGTGGAAACCAGAGCTAGAAGCCATGGTTAATACACGTTCTGGACTTCCGCAAGCAAACTTACCTGCCCATGATCACACTGTTGGGGGAGAGCAGGTACCCCAAGAAACACCACGCAACCAGTCTACGCTGCCAGGAAATCAGACATCACCCCAGCAACCCGCTGCTGATACACAGGCAGCATTGGAAGAGCTCCGTCAGCAGGTTGCTACCCTTACGCAAATGCTCACGCAGCAGAGCAGCGCAGTACCCCGACCTCCGAAGAGGGGAACGCTTCAAGGGTCCAGCCACAGAACCATGCCCCTAACATTGGGAGGGCCAGTACTTCAGGATTGCCGCCATCGCCACCAAACATTATGAGTTCAAGAACGGTGGCCATGCCCCCTGCCGAGCTCGCCAGAATTATCCAGGATGGAATAGCAACGGGTATACGACAAAACACACAGGCCCCAGCAGGGTTCACCTCGAGCACACCATTCATGCCAGATGTTTTGGCCTTTCCCCTACCAGAAAGGTTCAAGTTCCCGAGGATAAAAGAGTATGATGGTACAACCGATCCAGTGAACCATCTTAATATATACACTGATGTCATGAATCTGCAAGTTGCCCCCGATCAGGTTATGTGCAAGGCTTTCCCCCAAACTCTGACAAGTGCCGCTAGAGATTGGTTCTCTACTCTTGAACCAAACTCCATTCCAACATTCGCAGACCTTGCTAACAAATTTCTGGCCTTCTTTGCAAGTAGTAAGCGTATAAAGAAGACAGCTGCTTCGCTCATGAGACTCAGCCAAGGACAGAATGAGACATTGCGCGAATTCATGACCAGGTTCAACGCAGAAAGGTTGCAAGTTCCAGACCTTCATATTTCTGCTGCTGTATCAGCTCTTACTCAGGCTATGAGGTGTGAGGCATTCAAGATGTCCTTATCAAAAACACCGTCAAAATCTGTAACTGACCTTCTCACTCGGGCTGAGAAGTACGTGAATATGGAGGAAGCTATGAATTCGAAGAGGAGCGATACAACCCCCGAAAAATCTGAACGGAAGGATAGTAGAAAAGATCGGAAGAGACAGCGTGAGGATAGTTCGAGGCAGGGGCGTGATCGAGATGATCGGGGAAAAGGAAGAAATGAGCAGCCGCCTTCTTTCACTCCATTGAATGCTCCTTGGGCTGACATTCTTTTGGAAATCAAAGATATGAAGGAATTAAAGTTCCCAGCTAGAATCAGATCCCCGCCAGATAAGCGTGACAAGAGTAAGTACTGTGATTTTCATCGTGATCATGGGCACACTACAGAGACTTGCTATGCCTTACAGTGAGAAATAGAAGCATTGATCAAGAGGGGCTTCCTGAAAACATATGTGGAGAGTGAAACATGGCAGAAGCGTGAGCGTGAGCATGATCAACCGTCGAGGAGTAACAAGCCAACGGCAGGAACAATCAACTATATCATAGGTGGAACAGCCTCGGGAGGAGATTCACAAAATGGGCGCAAAATATATGCCAGACAGTCCTCGGTTACCGAGCAGGTTTGTCACCTTGACATCACCTTTGGCTCTGATGATATGGAAGGAGTGGTCACTCCTCAGGACGATGCTATGGTAGTTACAGCAATCATATCCAACTATGAGGTGAGGAGAATATTGGTAGACAATGGAAGCGCAGCTAATGTGTTATCGCATGAGGCTTTCATTAAAATGGGGATATCAGCAAGCAGCTTAAGGCCTATCAGGACCCCCCTGCAAGGATTTGGGGGAAGTATCATTATGCCCGAAGGAACCATCGAACTCCCATTGACATTGGGGACAGACCCCAAGCAGGTAACAGAGATCACAATGTTTCACGTTGTGAGGGCTCCAATGACGTACAATGCGATACTTGGCCGACCACTATTGAACAACATCAAAGCAATAGTGTCAACATTCCACCTTGCCATGAAATTTCCAACAGCAGAAGGTGTGGGTGTAGTTCGGGGAGACTAGACAGTAGCCAGGCAGTGTTATGTTACTAGTGTCAAGAACCTCCCAGATGAGGTCGCGCAGGTGGATACGATGGAGCCCGACCTCGAGCACCGAGGTAGGCTTTCACCAGTTGAGGAATTGTTGGAGGTCGAGGTCGGACCAGGGAAAAATGTCATCATTGGTCGGGATCTCGATGACGGTCTGAAAATCGTGCTCACGCAGTGTTTGAAAGAGAACATTGATGTATTCGCCTGGAGTGTCGAGGACATGCCTGGAATTGAGCCCAAGATTGCCGCACACAGTTTAAAAGTAAACCCCGACGCACGGCTCATTAAACAGAGGAAGAGACAGTTCGCCCCCGATTTTCGAATTGTGATTCAAGAAGAGATTGGTAAGCTCTTAAAAGCAGGGTTCATTAGGGAGGTTCATTACCCAGACTGGCTTGCAAACGTGGCCTTGGTAAAGAAGAGCAACGGCAAGTGGCGAGTTTGTGTGGACTATACCGATCTAAATAAGGCATGCCCCAAGGACAGCTATCCATTACCCCGAATTGACAACCTCGTGGACAGTTCCTCGGGCCATAAGATGTACAGCTTCCTTGACGCATTTTCGGGTTACCACCAAATCCCAATGGCAGAGGGTGATCAGGAAAAAACATCATTCATGGCTGATTCAGCAATCTATTGTTATAAGGTCATGCCCTTTGGACTAAAGAATGCTAGAGCAACTTACCAAAGGTTGATAAACAAGGTGTTTGCAGGACTGATCGGGAAAAACATTGAGGCATATGTTGATGACATGGTTGTCAAAAGCACAGAAGCTGACAGACATGTTCAGGACCTCGAGGAGGTGTTCTTCACGCTCAGAAAGTACAAGATGAAATTGAACCCAGCTAAATGTGTGTTCGGGGTATCGTCGGGAAAGTTTTTGGGCTTCATGATCACTCATCGGGGTATAGAGGCCAACCCCGATAAGATACAGGCTCTAATTGCAATGGAGTCTCCCAAAAGTAGAAAAGATGTGCAGAAGCTGACAGGTCGGGTGGCAGCGCTTAACAAGTTCATGTCAAGAGCAGCTGACAAGTGTTTCCCTTTTTTCAGAATACTTAGGGGAAATAAGAACTTCGAGTGCAATGAGGAATGTGAGCATGCGCTGCAACATCTGAAGGAGTCCCTAGCAACGCCTCCTATACTTACAAAACCAAGTCCGGGAGATGTGTTATTCCTATACTTGGCTGTCTCTCAAAATGCAGTAAGCGTAGTGCTCGTCAAAGAGGTTGGTCGAGCCCAGCAGCCTATATATTATGTCAGCAAAGTCCTCCTTGACGCCGAAACCCATTACACCCTTGCAGAGCAATTGGCATTGGCACTAGTTGTAGCTGCAAGAAAGTTGAGGCAATACTTCCAATCACATACAATCATGGTACTTACAAATCAGGCCTTGAAGCATATACTTCAGAAGCCCGATGTATCCGGGAGATTTCTAAAATGGGCCTTTGAACTTGGCGAGTTTGATATTGAGTTCAAGCCCCGACCATCGATAAAGGCACAAGCCTTGGCGGACTTTATTGCGGAGCTCACACCAAGGCCTCGGGGGCCAGTGGATAGCCCGAGCATATCCGAGCGCTGTTGGAAAATTTTTGTGGATGGGGCATCCAACTCCTCGGGCTCGGGTGCAGGGGTCATACTTATAAGCCCGGACCAACAGGTTGAAATACAGTGCGCTTTGAGATTTGAGTTTGAAACAACAAACAACGAAGCAGAATATGAAGTCGTCATCATTGGGCTTGAGGTTGCTCATGGCCTTGAACTTGATCATGTAAAGGTATACAGTGATTCCCAGCTTGTGGTTGGGTAGCTCGATGGCACATTCGAGAAGAAAGAGGAGAAGATGTGTTTGTACTGCATGCGTGTTCACGACCTGCAGAGGATGTTCGAAAGTTGCGAGATCCTGAAAATACCTAGATCAGAAAACATAAAATCCGATTCACTATCTAGACTTGTGTTCATGAGTGTTGATAATCTGGAGAGAACGGTTCATATGAAATATGTGACACACCCCAGTATTGACCCGAGGCCTGCGATTATGGACATTGATCACGAGCCATCCTGGATGGACCCCATCACCAAGTTTTTAACTGAAGAAAGTCTCCCTGGTGACCAGAGGGAGGTCAGGACCGTGAAACAAAGAGCAGCAAGGTACTGTATGATAAACGGAGTTCTTTTCAGAAGGAGTTTTACCTTGCCATATCTCAGATGTCTCAAATCTTCTGAAGCTGCTCAAGCTCTTGCAGAAGTACATGAAGGCATGTGTGGGAATCATCAGGGGCTAGGTCATTAGCCCACAGACTCCTCAGGTACGGATACTATTGGCCGACCATGAGGACAGATGCAGTAAATTATGTGAAGAAGTGTGACAAGTGTCAGAGGCACGGAAATATCATACACCGACCAGCCGGAGATCAAACTCCTATTCCGTGTCTGGGACCATTTGAACAGTGGGGGATTGATATCTTGGGCCCTTTCCCAGTTGCACGGGGACAGTTGAAGTTCATAGCAGTAGCAGTTGAATATTTCACTAAGTGGGTGGCTGCTGAACCTCTAGCCACAATTTCAGAATCCAAACTAAGATCTTTCGTTTGGAAATCTATCATATGCAGGTTTTGCCTACCGAGAGTATTGATAACGGACAATGGCAGGCAGTTTGATAACGCACGGTTCAAAAATTTTTGTGCAAGTCTTCGTATTGATCATCGTCGGACATCAGTTACACACCCCCAGAGTAATGGGCTAGCAGAAGTGACGAACAGGATAATACTCCAAGACCTTCGCACGAGGATAGGAGATGCACGAGGATCTTGGCCCGAGGAACTACCGGCCATACTTTGGTCCTACAGGACCACACACCGAACAGCTACTGGGGAGACTCCATTCATGCTCGCCTTCGGGATAGAGGCAACAATCCTCATTGAAGTAGGCATGCCCAGTTACAGGCGTCTTTTCCCAAATATGGAAGGGGAATGTACGGGCGAGCACCTTGACTTGCTCGAGGAAGTTCGTGAGCAGGCAAGCACGAGGATAGCATCATACCAGAGTAGAGCGGCCAAGTACTTCAACAGCAAGGTCACACTAAGGAAGTTTAGGGCAGGAGATCTTGTGCTGAGGAAAGCAAAAGCAGCTGGTCATCCACCAGGCAAGCTCGGGGCAACTTGGGAAGGACCATATGAAGTTATACGACAGACCCGAGGAGGATCATACAGTCTTCGGGATCTTACAGGAAAACCACTACCAAGAACTTGGAATGCAGACAACCTGAAAATCTACTACAAGTAGCAGAGTCAAACTTTGTAGTTCGTTCTCTTTAATTTTCAGTACATTTCATTTTTAATTTCAGTCACGGCCTGCGAGCCAACTCTTATTTCCCCAAAGACGTGTAAATAAAAGATATTTTTCTCCAATTATGTTGTTGAACTCAAAAAGCCTTCCCCACGCGGAAGCACGCAAAGCCTTCCCCACGAGGAAGCACGCAATGCCTTCCCCCCGAGGAAGCACGCAAAGCCTTCCCCACGAGGAAGCACGCAATGCCTTCCCCCCGAGGAAGCACGCAAAGCCTTGCCCACGAGCAAGAACTCGAAAGCCTTTCCCACGAGGAAGCATACAAAACCTTGCTCACGAGCAAGAACTCGAAAGCCTTCCCCACGAGGAAGCACACAAAACCTTTCCCGTGAGCATAAACTCCAAAGGCTGACCTGGAGTCAGAGATCACGACGATTAACCCCGAGCATCATTGATAACACTTCCGTCATAAATACGGTTCTTATTGATCAGGGTTAGTTACTGGTCGGGGTTAGAACGTGACGTTCATTACTAATCCATTGATCGGGGTTATTACTTGATTATTATCATTAATCCCTTGATCGGGGTTAGAACGTGACATTCATTACTAATCCATTGATCGGGGTTATTACTTGATTATTATCATTAATCCCTTGATCGGGGTTAGAACGTGACGTTCATTACTAATCCATTGGTCGGGGTTATTACTTGATTATTATCATTAATCCCATGTTCGGGGTTAGAACGTGACGTTCATTACTAATCCATTGCTCGGGGTTATTACTTGATTTTTATTATTAATCCCTTGATCGGGGTTAGAACGTGACGTTCATTACTAATCCATTGCTCGGGGTTATTACTTGATTTTTATCATTAATCCCTTGATCGGGGTTAGAACGTGACGTTCATTACTAATCCGTTGCTCGGGGTTATTACTTGATTATTATCATTAATCCCTTGATCGGGGTTAGAACGTGTAGCTCATACAACCACTGCTCATACACTATTAATGTTCAAAACACAAAATATTTCAATTATATAATATGTTCGATACAAAAAGAGGGGTGGGGATACAAAATCTAGCTCAGGGCATTGGTGTCATCGGGCTCGTCATCATTACCATCTTCTTCCCCTTCCTCGGACTCCGACATGACCAGACCCTCCGTGACGTCGGGGTCGGTCCTAAGATCCTCAGGTCGGGCCTTAGCTCCTTTCACTCGCAAAAGAGCTCGTGCCTGTTTAAATGCGTAATTGTACGAGCCTGAGGCATAGTCGCCTTGCATGAGAGAGAATTCAGCTGATTTTTTAAAATTATCAACTACCAAAGCACGAGCAGTTTCAGCTGCCAACAATTTCTCCTCAAAATCCTTTTGAGATCACTCGAGCTCAAGTCGTAGCTCTTCAGCCTCGTCCTCTGCCTCCCTAAGCTTTGTTTTCAGAGCTTCGTGCTCGAACTTGGTCTTTTTCTGTTCATCCTCGAGCTCTCTGACCCTTATTTCCCGGCGTGCAATGGAACGCCCAAGACCCTGGACCTTGTCTTCATCGTCGATGGCCTTAAGTGCGAGCCCTTGAGCAATACTTAGGGCCTGCATGTAAAAATCTTCTGTTAGCTCGTGCAATAAAGATAACAAATTTAACTATCAATTACCTTAGTGAAGTAAGCCTCGAGGTGCTTGATGCCTGTGTTCGGAGGAACCTCGTTCCTATACTTGGAAACAACGTCAGGTGCCTGAGAAGAGGCCAGTATAGGGTCATCATCAAGATCAATAAAATCGGAAGGAGGTGCCTGATTGATCGGGGATGCACGAGGAGGAGGAGGGGGAGGAACATCCTGCACATCCTCGTCCCTGAGCAATGTATTGGACCCTTCCCCGGGTCTGCTGGCCACATGCCTTGGTCGTTTCTTTGTCTTCTTGGTCGGGGGTCTCCCACCAGCTCCCCCGGACTTCCCCTGTATGAAGTTCTTGAGCGAAGAAGGATCAAACATCATCGTATTTTCTGCAAAAACACAAGTCATTAGCACGAGCATTGTATGAAAAAATCATAATAAAGAGGAAGGGCCGACCTCCTACCCCCGAAGTTCCTGACTCCAGCAAGGTCGAGGACTTCATCCCCGAGCATATCATCCAAATTATCAACCATAGGATCAAGGGCCTCGAGCAGTTGTCTATCACGCTCTAACACCTCAAAATAAGCCCGACCCTCATTAAACTTCCCGGTATCAGGCACGACCCAGCTCGGCCAAAAGGGATGCCTGGGCTCCTAGGGGGTAACGTAAAAGTATCTCTCCTTCCAACCCCGAAGAGAGCTAGGCATCCTTGGCAATTTAAACCTACCCCGACTAGAAAGATAGGAAAAGCATGAAAAATGAGGAAGTTGTTTTAGCTCGAACACCATTCTACAGAGGTCTAGTCGGGGCTGTATTCCCAAAATCCTACATGTGATAAAAAAATATACGAGCATTCTCCAGCCGTTGGGCACTAGTTACCCTGGGCACATGGAGTGTTCGACCAGGAATCCTATAAAAAAAGAGTGCAAGGGCCACCTAAGCCCAGCCTTCAACGCGTCCCTATAAACTAAAAATTCCCCATCCCGGACTGTTACAATCCTATCCTCGGGGGTGGGAGTCCTGACATCGCACCTGGGCATTAACCCGAACTCCCTCGCGACCTCAATAACCTTATGCTCTTTGTATACGCACCTAAGGTCGGGGTATGTTAGCGAGGCATCATCATCTACAAGAGTCCGGGGCCTAACATCAACAGGGTCCACCATAGGGATCATGGTATTTCCTATCTCCTCCAACCTAACATGCTCGCTATTCGAACTGCTAGAGCTATCCGAGCTACTACTATTACTAGTTGAACTACTGCTGCTAGACATTTCCTAAGGGAACGACTAGAAATTTATAACTTAAAAGGCTCAAAGATCTTACCTCGACCGAAGATTAACTAAGGAACGAACTTCTAAACCCCGAGCACGAACTTTGTGATCTCTCTCTCAAAGGCAAAAGTAAAGTGGCGAATGAAGAAGGCTCCCCATTTATAGTGGGTAAGTGCACGAATACCAACGGTCGGGTGATCTGAGCCATAAACGACGCCACATGTCACCCATCCATGGCCCACGTGTCCTGCCAAACGTCACGTCATCTCAGAACGACGTGTCACATGTCAGAAACCCTCCTAAGCACCACATCACTCCCGAACCATTTTCATGATAGATCAATGGCGCATCCACGCTCTTCCAGAGCTTGAGCATGGATGCGCGGGGGCCAGTGATGAACAATAATTTTGCTCGAACACGATCATGATACGTATGCCCCGACCACGACCAAGCATGGCCTGGCGATTGTCTCCTGCCTGAGCCTTGTTTATCCCCGAGGAGTATATATCCCCGAGGAGTATATGTCCCCGAGGATCCACATTCCTTCAACGTGTCCACGATATCCTCGGGGGACTTTATGCTCGGGGGTGGCTCATACATCCCCGGATATAATCTGGTCCAACTTCTGGGACCTGCATCTTCCTATTCCTAAAAAGACTTGTTCCCTTTGGAATCCCGTTTAGGGTTTGGAACCTCATCCCTAAAAATTAGAAAGATGATTCCTAACAGTACTCAACCAACAAAGGTATTTCAGTCCTATTACAACTCGTCTATATATCTCTATAAATACATAACTCTCAATCACAATTCAGGTACACAATTATTATTTTTCCAGTTTATAGCCTCTTGCATAAATTTCCTTTCCTCTTTACTGACTTAAGCATCGGAGGGGCGACGAGGACACACCTCCTCGCCTTTATTGCAGGTATTCGGAGTTCAAGTTCGTGCCAGCTTATTGCTCGAGCTCGGAATATCTAAGGTACAATTTTTTTCTTCATCAATATCCATTGAGTTAACCATTATGAAGGTCATGGACCTACCATTGTGGAGACAGAAGAATATTGGTTTCTAAAGGCATTTGCAATGCTATAAAAGAATGATGCAAGAAAATAAGGTCTCTCATAGGCCAATTCCACCTTTGATAAGAGAAAATAGAGTTAATAATGGAGATGATCATTCTAAGAGCAGTTGTGTTGATTTTTGCTTTGGGAATGCTAACTGGGCAGTGTACTTGCTCTTTCAAAGATTGCTACACAAAATGCTTTATTTTTTGTATAATTGAACCTTCTCAAACCCTTTGCTCTTGCGCCACACGCTGTTTGAAACAATGCATATTTTCAGACACCCCACAAGGTATTCATGAAGATGTGGATAATCTTGGATTCTGCAAACTTGGATGTGCAATCTCCATGTGCTCCACTATTAGCACTAAACAAAAACCAAGTAATTAGCTTCTCTCTCTCTCTCTCTCTCTCTCTCACACACACACACACACACACACACACTTCATTTTATTTTGTCTTGAAATCTCTTCGTGAAGGCCCTTTTTCATGGGATAACTTGAAGATATTGAAGTTTGGTCATTAAAAGTGAAATTTCTTGGTTTTATGGGTTCTGATGCTGTTTTCCTGTGCTTTTTAGATGGAGAAAAGGTTGATAACTGTGTGGGATCCTGCTCAACAAAATGCACTAAGAGCTACACATTACCTTAAAGAAATTGATCATAATTGCATGTGACTCTTTAACCTTTGGCATATATAGACTACTTGTACTTGTTGTAGGAGTGGTTAAATTTTCTCAACTTACAATGTGTTAGTGTTGGATATTGGTTTGATAAATCGAGAAATTGGTTAAGTATTGAAAACCGACTAAAAGTGATCCCTTCGACTTCGGCTAAATAGTCAAATCCGACCCAATCCGTTTAGGAAAATTAGTTTGCCACTTCGCAGCTTCGGAGCGCAGAAACGGGGATTGACCTATTTTTAGATTTCTCTGCACGTATTGAAAGGTATATATGGCATTCGAAACCAATATTGAATGAATGAGAAATTATGAAAAATGATGAAAATCCGGTAAAAATTTTTGCCCATGCGATCGCATGGTTATCAAATCATGCGATCACATGTCAATTGTTTTACTAAATATTCAGTTTCACGTAAAGCTATGTGATCGCATGGTTGTCCGAACAGTTGTGTCCTTTGGAAGGGTTGCATGGTTTGACTCCACGCCACTTCGTCCACAACCCCTCATCCTCTATAAATAGGACTCTTGGGATGTCCTATTTCTCACACCAATGATATGCCATCACAATATCATTCTCTATTCTCCTCTTAATAAAAAATTCTTGCATTTGTTGCATATTATTTTGATTTTCTTTCATTTACATTTTTGGAGTACAAAAGCCATAATTTTGGTTCGTTGTGCTTGTATTTTGGAGTTCTACAAATACAAGTAAAAGTCGTTGTATCTTGGAAGTTGATTTCCATAATCAGTAAGCACCGTTGCGGTTTCTCAACTTTGTCACATTTCTTCTCTTTTCTTTTTCTTGTTTTCCTTATCATTACTCCGTCCATTTGTTGACACGGATTTCATATAAAATATTCTATTTCTTTGACGGCACTATACACAAAATATTTCAACAATTAGAAATTTTAAGCTGTCTACAATGGGAACCTTATGGTGCCCTCCCTATTGGGGGTGTCAAGTGGGGCCCAGTGGGGCTCCACCAATAACGAATTTGTGACAGGTGGACAAAATTTATGGTACCCACTAGGACATCATGAAGTTTATGTGCAATGTGTTTGGCAAAGTTTGTTTAGCCCCTGTTTGCCCCCATTTTTTAAAAAACAAATTTATTCAATAGTCAATCTTAAACGTCAATCTTAAACATCAATTTTAATCAAGCAAACCATTTTTTACTGTTCAAAAATTTTTTAAACCATACATTCTCCCAAAAATACTATTTAAAATCACATTATTCACAAGAAAAGGAGGTCCAACACACTTATAACGACGTGATAGCTTATGATGAGTTACTTCTAAGAATCTAAGGTAGTGTTTGAAATAGTGTCTTCGCCATGGAATTGGAATTGATCTTCCAACTTTTGGCTTTTAGTGTTGTTTGATTTGTTCATTTTGCATGGGAAAACCATTTCTAACTTTCTGAGCACGACAGTACAATTCTTTTTTTTTTGTGGCAAATGATTTCTTAAGCATTTGGTGATAATTTATTTCTTGGCAAATCATAAATATCGTGTTTGATAATTTTTATTATTGTTAATTGACTTTTTTTTGGTAAGAAATTAACATTATTATTATAATAGCAAAATTTTGTTTTATATGTCATGAAAAATAATGTCAATCAAATAATAAAATTTGAAAAATTCTCCACTTTTTCTCTTAGAAAATTAAACAAATTAAGCACATTAAACTTCAAATTCCCAAGAATTCAATTCCTTAAAATTCAATTCCTTAAAATTCATTTTCTTTTCAAATAAATTCCATCCTTACTATCAAACAGACCCTAACTTCTACTTGGGGACATTAGAAAGACTCCGAAAATCATCAAATTCTTCTGCTTTATCTTCATTATTTTTTAAATTATTTTTCTACAATACTCAATTTTAACAATACATTTTGACAATAAAATATTCTATAAATGAATTCAATACTTTTATCTTATTTTCATATACACAGTATTCTATTAATCACTATTCAAATTTTTTTCCTAAATAATGACAATTAAACATAGGCAAGATGTAACTGTTTAGTAGTAAGGGGCGGGCCCCCAATCTTTATCTATATAATAATACATAAATGTTGGGTAGTTTTTAAAAATAATTTCTCGTTCATTTTTCATTTCCATAAACAGTGTGAATGAAAAGTGGATTAGTGTGAATAAAAATAGATGTATGTCAAAAAAAAAAAAATATATATATATATATATATATATATATATATATATATATATATATATATATATATATATAGTTTGATATTTTTTAATCAATTTTAATTTTATTATTAACACTAATACTGAATGAATTCAATTAATATTTTTAGTTATCAGTATTAAAGTTATCATTTAATTATTATTATTTTTGTTTATTTGTTGTTTTTAATATTATAAATTCTATGTGTAGCCATCAATATAAAAATTGTGTTTTAATTTTTAATGGTCAAATCATTTGTTATCTTTAAAATTAAAAATCATATTTTATAAAATATATATGTGGTTAAAAAAATGCGATGTTTATAAATAATTTATAGAAAAAGTTATTGAACGAAGACTAATATTGAATAATTAATGCTTTGATTTCTATTTAGTTAATAATATCAATAAAAATGATTAATATTTTTTTAATCATTCTTAATTTTAATAAAATTTAAAGATTATAGGGTATAAGATTTTTCATATAATTTCGTGATATCCAACTTTACTCGGTTGTTGACTATTTGACTTTGATTTTTTGAGAATTGTTGATTTTTTAGAATATATAGTTAAAAAGTAATATGAAAAACTGCAAAAAATAATTTTTTAAAGAATATGTGATTGAGAATAATGTTCAGAAAAATTGATTCTTGAAAAATCAACTCCATATGGGTAAGTAATAAAGTACTATGATTTGTTGGTTAAAGAATCGCGTCGTTTTTTATGAATCGAGATGCATAGATGATTTCTTAGTATATAAAATTAAATGTTTTTGCGATATACATTCATTAAAATTTAATCAAAACTAACTTTTAATGTTACTTAATTTGCTACATTCATTTAAATATATGACCACATGTATATAATTTGTAATGTTAAAGTAAATACGAAATGAAATATGTGTTTAATAAATTTAAATATCAAATATTGTAATAAAATAGTTAGTACCAATTCTAATAGTATTATTCAAATAGTGATAAATTATTTTTGGTAATCCAGAAATTATATTTTGAAAAGATTAATTACATCAATATTCATTAAAATTGAATAGTTATGCAAATGGGTTACGCAAATGGTCATTGAAGTATTTTTTTAAAGTAGTAATTTATTTAAGTTCCTAACTATTACAATTGTGGCAACTTAGTTTAAAAAAAAAAAAATGTCTCCTATTTAGTACACTTTATTCAACCCTCATTTTTTTTAAAAATCATTTTCAACCAACATTTTATTAATAAAATAATCTACATATAAATTTTTTTTAAAAAAAATCATACTTTTTAATAACTCATTGTACCAAAATTTACTGTTGTGAACTACATTACTTGAAATAATGAGTCTCAATCAGGTGCTTAAGTATACATTCTCTAAAAAATCATTATTATTAAACTCATTTCCTAAAATGATAATTAGTAATATTAATTCACTATCTATTAATCATTTTGGACAAAATTCAGATTTAAAATAATCCAATTGAATGCAAATTTTTAAATAGCTGCATTTTTCAGGTCAAAAAATTTCTTGGTCCATTTTCCACTCTTGAAAATCAATTACAATTTAAAAAAAAAAAAAAAAACTTTTTCAATATCATATAAATATTTTAATTTAAAAATAGAAAATGAAAGAGAATGAATTAAGGACGTTCATCAATCTATTTTTCTTTTTCTTTTTCTTTTCCTTTTAATAAAATTCTGAGCGTATATCATAGATATATCTATTTTTTCTACTTATTACAAAATCTATTTAAATGTAATTTTTCTTTTCCATTTTAAGTTTTAAATCAATTCAAATTACAATATTTAAAAAAATTTATGGAACGATAAACATACGAACCATAAAAATAATTTTAAAAAAATCAAGGTATGTTTAATGTACCTTTATAATTAATTTTCTTCATTAATTTCTCATTTTTAATTAAATATTAATTTCATATGTTAAAATATAAATTTGATATATGTAAGTATCAAATGACTGTACATCGCACTGGTGTAATACTAGTAAGATTAAATGCAAGAAATTATGAATAGTAATTTTTGGAAAATATTTGGTTAAAAATAAGGAAAAATTATGAATTTATGTGTAAAATATTTTATTGTATAAATGTTTGGTTGAAAATGAGTATGAGAAAACAAATTATTTAAAGAACATCAAACAGGGACTAAGGCCCCGTTCTTTTTGTTGTTTTGAGGTCGTTTTCTGTTTTTATTTTCGAAAACACTAAAAACGCGTTCTCTTTACCATTTTCGAAAATGCATTTTGAAAAAAAAAAATTGTACACAAAACGTAAAAAGCTCAAAACCTCGTTTTGGGCATTTTATATGTATGTATTTCAATAAAAAAAAATGTTCAAAAAGCGGAAAAAGCGTTTTGGAAATATTTTTTTTTTTAAGAATTATCCTAACTTGGAACTAAGCTTAATATAAAGTTTTTATTTATTTATTTATTTTTATT
Organism: Ligustrum vulgare; assembly: GCA_963555705.1. Lineage (NCBI taxonomy): Eukaryota > Viridiplantae > Streptophyta > Magnoliopsida > Lamiales > Oleaceae > Ligustrum > Ligustrum vulgare. The sequence continues at coordinate 20,518,344 of OY743173.1, read as the reverse complement.
ATTATTCTTTTTTTAGAATTATCCTACCTTGGAATTGAACCTAAATAAAGATTTTTTTTTGGAAAATTATCCTAACTTGGAACTAAGTTTAAATAAAGTTTTATTGAATTCATTACAAAAAAAAATTAAGTGAGAATTCTTGTTGTTATATTTCAAAAAATGCTTTGATAAATAGACTCTAGCGATTTTGAGAGAATTTGCATTTTCTGGATTTTAATAGAACTAGAGCTTCCTCAAATCCCGAACCTGACCAAGTTGTGTTAATATAGACTCTTAATGCTCACATTAGTGTATTGCATGTAACTATATTTTTAGTGTATTGTGAAAGGAAAATTGAATTTGAATCAGTAATATTTTGCAAGCAAATTAATTAAAAATAGTTTAAGTAATATTCTGCAAAATTTCAAACAGAACGTGTTTTCCAACTTTTCATTTTCAAAAACAGTTTTCAAAAATAACAAAACAAACACGTTTTCAGCAAATTTGAAAACAAAAATAAAAACAGAAAATATAAAATATTTTCAAAAATAAAAACACAAAATAAAATAAAATACAAATAGAACGCCACCTAAGATTTTTCTATTTCTATTGTCGTAACATGTTTGTGAACAAAATGCCAAGACTAAGTAACGGAAAGCAGACACTATTTTCAAATTAGGGATTAGGTTCATTTACTTTTGCTCAATTTCATTTGAATTATTATACTTCTGTATTAATTTGGTCCTAAAACTTTAAATTTTTATTAGTTTGGTCACTATATTTCAAATTTAATTCAATTCCGTCACATTATTTGAAGATCAAACACCGTCAAAAATGACTTGAAAAAAATGATACCATTGAAATCCATTTTAGATGTTACGTTTTGGACTGAAAATAACTTAAATCGTAGCCTTTTTAGAATCACTTCTTTTATCATTTTTTAAGGTCAATTAGGATGATCATCAGCATTAATGACCACGTCAATGTATAGCATTAGACAACGTAATAGAAATTTGCCAAAATATTTAATTACATAAAATGTAAATGTATGGCTGAAAATGAGTGAGAAAAAAGAATTTTTGTTTAAAGAAAAGCAAATTAGGACTACGATTTTTCTATGTTCTATTGTCATAACATGTTTGTGAATAAAATGCCAAGACTCAGTAACAGTCATGTAAAGAAACAAGACACTAGTTTCAACTTCTCTATTTATAGAATTGCAAATCTCGCGTATGAATGAGTACAATAAATCAAGTGAAAAGACACCAAACGTATCAAAAGCTGCCTGAAAATTCAAATCTTAAAGGCAGAAAAAAGGGCTTGGCGGCTGCCCATTACAAACCCGGGTGGCCTCCCAGACGAGAAATACTCCAAGGCTTACTAGCTCAAATCAAGCGGCAACCCAGACCATTTTTTGGGTAGCCCTTCAGGGTTTCTTTAAGGAACCCCTTTTTGCTTCGAGATGTTTCCGATCCTCTACTTCACTTGTTATATGCTAGTATATTTCCAAAACAATTCTTTATTATAGATTTGAACAAATTATTACAATTCTCCACTTGTTGAGTTCAAACTCATTTTAACAACACTTGTGCAAAAAGTATGAATATCTTTCTATTTTAATACAACATTAGTGTAAATTTCACATAGTAACATCGAAATCTCAGGTAGCATAATAGCTTTGAACCTATTATTTCTAGTGATGACTCTCTCTCTCTCTCTCTCTCTCTCTCTCTCTCTCTCTCTCTCTCTCTCTCTCTCTCTCTCTCTCTCACACACACACACACACACAAACACACACACACACACACACTTCAAGTTCCAAGTTTAACTCAATCTTGTTTAACGCTTTTATAACCTTGCGCTACTCCAATTTGTGAGCTTTCAAGAAATAAACTTCAGTTTTTTAATGAGGCGCTGCTACTTCAAAGTTCATATAGGTAAGGTTCTTGTAGTGTATTTGTCAATTTAGAGACGCTTTATTTAATGATCTGAACTTTATTAAGAGTTATATTAACTCAATCATCCTATTGTGACAACCAGCACTTAAGACCTAGGATAGGATTTTATTTGAAAGTAAGAGTGCTTAAAACAATCAACTTAAAAAATGAATTATTGTTACCATTTGAACCTGAGATATACTTTTTAATATATTCAGGTAGGATTGTTCATCATTGGTGGATTTAATTACGAAGTTTTCAATCCCATCCTACTAGTTTTTGTCAGCACTAATTCCCTTGTGAGGGGTCTAGTAAGCAGACCAACCAAGTTTTCAATAGTTTTCATATACATGAGTGAAATTATTCTATCCTTAATTAATTTTCTCACATAATCATGTCTTAGACTCATATGTCTAGACATCTCTTTATACATTTCATGTGTGCTTTAACTAAAATAGCTTGACTATTACACAAGAAAGATATCAAAAAATTATTCTTCTTTCCTAAAGGAGATTCATACATTAAGTCCTTAAGCCATTCAACTTCTTTTCCGACTTCAGCTAATGCGACAAATTTGGATTCCATTGTCGAGAGTTTAATATATGTTTGTTTCTTGTATTTCCAAGAAATTATGCCTCATCCAAGAGTAAATACCCAGGCTGAGGTAGATTTATTCTCACCCGCACTTGTATCCAACTAGCATCGATGAATCCTTATAGGATTTTTGGAAATTTAGAATACTGAAGACTTAATTCCTTAGTTCTCTTCAAATAGCCAAGAAATCTACCAATCGCCTTCCAATATTCTTCACTTGGATTACTAGTAAATCTACTAAATGTACTAATTGCAAATGCTATTTCGGGCTTTGTGCAGTGCATTGCATACATAAGACTCTCAATAGAACTTGCATATTCAAGTTGTGTTATTGTTCTTTCATCATCTTTAACAAGTTTTAAACTTGCATCAAGCAAGGTATTTGCCTTCTTTATATTCAAGTGTTTGAACTTATCAATCACATTCTCAATATAACGTGATTGAGTTAGCGCATAATCCCCACTTGGCTTGGTGTCCTTGATACCTAAAATTATATCTACTTGTCCAAGAACCTTCATTTTAAATGTAGAATATAGAAAAATCTTTTTTTCTTTTATACATTGCATTTGTTACTTATAATCAACATGTCATCCACGTATAATCAAATAAGCACAATTTGACTATCACTTTCTTTTGAATATAAACCTTTATCAACACTATTATATTTAAATCAAAAAGACATTATTAATAAGTCAAACTTTTCATGTAATTTCTTTGGTGCTTGTTTTAATCTATATAAGAATTTCACCAACTTACAAACTTTATGCTCATTTTTGGGGAGAACAAAACATTATGGTTGTTACATGTAAACTTTCTTATCATGATCCCCATTTAAGAATATTGTTATAACCTCCATTTGATATATATATGCAAATCATGAATAGAAGCTAACATGAATAAGATTCTTATTGAATTTATTCGTGCAACTGATGCATATCTATCAAAATAATTTATTCCTTCCTTTTGTCGATACCCTTGGCTACTAGTAAGGGTTTAAATGTATCAAGCATACCATCTGCGTTGTACTTTCTTCTAAATACTCACTTTCAAACTATAGGTCTAGTGTAAGGTGGTAAATTAACTATTTCCCAAGTGTTGCCAAGTGTTGTTAGACATTATTGATCCCATTTCACCTTTAATGGCATCTTTCCAAAAAATGGTATCTCTAGATTACATTGCTTCTTGAAAATTTAAGACTGATTTCTACTTAATGAACTTATGGAATAGTTCTTACAACACTCTTCTTATTTCCCTCAACCAAATAGAAGGAAATGAGCTGAAAGTCAATCTCATCCAATCATAGTGATTTACTCTTTTGAGCTCTTTTGCTTCTACGAAATTCATTTGTGTCAACGTCCTTGAAAGATGTTTCCACTTGAGGTTCTTTTAAGGAGTTATCCATGAATAATAGGGTTTCAAATAACTCTTCGTCTTGGTATTCAATATGGATAAGCCTTAAATCTTTTAGAAGGAATCTTATTAATTATGTGACGCACTTAATAAAGCTTTACCACATAAGAGCCTTTGTTTGGTCAGTTTTTGTTTTTAGATTAACCTTCACAATTTCTCAAACCACTTTTTAATCACACATATTTTCTCTCTCCACTTTTCAACCACACATTATACCTAGAAAACAAAAATAAATCAAACTATAATCACTTGCTTTTATCTGAACAGAAGCTAAATGATAACTCGGCATTTAAAAACAAAGGATTTATCATCTCAACTAATGTCCTATTCTTCCTCCAAGCCAATCCATTTTGTTGAAGTGTTTTAGGTACATTACATTGATGTATGGCATGTTGTTCACGAGAAGTTTTAAATTCATTAGAGAAGTATTCACATCCTTTATCACTTTTAAGAATTTTAATATGTTTACTAAATTGATTTTCTAATTTAGTTTTGTATATCTTAAACATACTAAGTCAGCCACGCTCATTTTAAGCAATGAGTGCCGTGCCCAAGTGAATAGATCTGTAGAAGATAAAAAAATAACAAAACTATTGCCAAGATCTTTAAAGTCATCTTTGTTGAAATTATGTTGTCTTCAATACACCTCCATGCTCAGTTTCTACCTCCAAACGAACACCAAATACACCTAGCTATACTCTTAAACGTCCCTCCTCCTTGGTTGCACCACTAGACTCTACCCACACAAGGATTAATACAGTACCACAAATGGGAGGAGGGAAAGAAGATACATTAAAAGAAGAACCAAGCATCGACCAAGACTGAAGCTCCAATTTCCCCCCCCCCCCTCCACTATCGTTCAAATCCCAGCCTCTGCCAACGAAAAAAAAAAAAAACCATTAAAATGGTAAACATTTGCTTGGATATATACAAGATGAGCTAGGTCATTATAATGGGCCACTCTATCACTTAAGGCCCAAGTACAAAACATCCAACTAAATGGCTCAAGACACCAAACTAACCAAGCTAGATGGGCTACTAACAAAACAAAGGTCCAAGACACAATACAACTGATTGGATCAACACTAGTGGGCCATCCAAGTGGGTACGAGTAACTATCAATTAAGTCACTTCTAATGGCCCCGAGTCATTATTGAGCCGAGCTTATCATTTAGGTGTCGATACTTTTGTCCCACAATCATTTTGACATCATCGTCCGAATTTATTGAATATAAAAACCTAACAAATCTCCACCTCAATACCCAACAACCTGCAAGCCAAAAGCACAAAGTTAATACTTGCAATTATCCCATCCCATTTCATGTATCTCTCTCCTTGAGAACACATATCACACACACCACCACCTATGCTCACTAAATTGGCCACCACACATGCCTAACTGGTAAACAGGAATAGATACTAAATCTATAGGATGCTCCTCTATCAAAACTTCACTTCTCTTAACATAAGGGGATAATGAGTCTCCACCTAATAGAAGTGATTAAAGTGTCTCTAACATTCCACCTAGCTAGGATTTTTAGATAGAAGATTTACAGTACATTTGATCATATCTCAACTCGTGATTCAAATGTCACACTTACCCCCGTACATCTCATCAATGCACTATCATGCATCTACTCCACACATTACCAAAAGACATCCTCACACTCACTGCTAATGCATCACAAACCCACTATGCATGCTAACACATTACACTCAGTAAAATTGATTAAACGCAAATTCATGCAAAGTAATACATATCAAACAAGTTGAAATCCTACACAAAATAATGCATCGAATTAAGTAATCAAACACACGTAGAAAGGATCACACATTTGTACATGCAATAGAATCGAGCACTTATCCTTAATAAGCCTTGCTCGGATCCCTACCTAGATCCAGTGGCATTGTTTACCTTACCTATCTCCTAACACCTCCCACTCTTACATTACCTTACCTACCGCACTAATTAGACTCAAAAACTTTTCCATCACACGCTCTAGAAAATCAAATTACCAAGCCACCAAGAAAACTAAAGTGTTGTCATCTTACCCAAAAAATGTACAAACATTATATGCAACAAATGCAACGACCATAAATAAAGTATTGTCACAAACTAAGAAATGAACAGTATCAAAAAGGGAGAAGATGACAAATAAGAACAACAATGAAGGCTACCAAGAAAGACTCCAAGACGGCTACTCTATATGTTTCCTCTCTACAGTTCAAAACTCTAGTCAATCATACTTCCTAGGATCACATGCATTTATATATGGCAAAAGAACATCTAAAGTGCAATATATTAAATCCAAATAGAAATTAATATATATCAAATTCACACGTAATAATTCCTAGGTCTATCAACAAGCAATGGCAACATTAATCCTAACGATCACCCCATACGATTATCTGCTAACGCGATAAATAAAGGTTTCAGTCAATTTACCTGAGCGAACTTTTCTATGCCCGTAAATTAGGAGACATGCGAACATCACGACTTTAGGGACACCACCATACACCCTAAAGATTCACTGAAAGCTGTTGCAACATGAATTTCCCGCGCGACTGAACTACCACCGGGGAAAAATCGTACAACTTTTAGTACAAAACTCCGAATTGAAATCCAACCGCACCAACAACTCCACCACGATGAGGGGAACAAACAGTCTTTTGACCTCTTTGCCCAAAAAATACCTCACTTGCCACCACCGTCACTGGTGTGTGGGCTTCACGTGCTGCCCATTGGTCCACGCGATCAACCATTTGGCCGGAAATCGGCTTTTTCACTTCGAAAATTTGACAAATTTCTAGACAGCTTCTGCGCGAGATTTTCAGCCACATTCTGGATCTATTTTTTTTTCCATTGATTTTTGCCCGAAATCACAGATTTTCACCAACCCAAAGCTCTGACACCATGTTGAAATTATGTTGGTCTTCGATACACCTTCGGGCTCAGTTTCTACCTCCAAACAAACACCAAATCCACCTAACTCGACTCTCAAACGTCCCTCCTTCTTGGTAGACTCTACCCATACAAGGATTAATATAGTACCACAAAGTAAGGAGGGAAACAAGAAACATCAATAGAAGAACCAAACATCGACCAAGATGGAAGCTCCAATTTTCCCCCTCCACTGTCGTTCAAATACTAGCCTCTGCCAACGCTCAAAAAAAAAAAAAGGCAAATGGTAGACATTTGCTTGGATATATTCAAGATGAGCTAGGTCATTATAATGGGACACTCAAACATTTAAGGACCAATTACACAACATCCAACTAAATGGCCCAAGACACCAAACTAACCAAGCTAGATGGGCCACTACCCAACACGAAGGTCCAAGACACAATACCACTAATTGGGTCAACTCTAGTGGGCCATCCAATTGGGCCACGAGCAACTACCAATTAAGTCGCTTCTAATGGTACCAAGTCATTATCGAGTCAAGCTTATCATTTAGGTGTCGATACTTTTATCCCACAATCATTTTAACAGCATCGCCCGGATTTATTTGGTACCAAGGACCCAACAATCTTCTATCCCTTGCTGGAAGAAACCCCTTATTTTATGAGACTAGGATACTGATTCCATGTGTCCGAAGTTCTAGCTTCCTTTATATATCTCATCTTAGTATGAAGTCTTGGTCTTGAGTTTCAATCTGGCGTGAAGTTCTATCTTCCTCCTAATATATCTGACCTCAATATAAATTCATGTCAAAGAAAAGAGGTCGAACTTCAGAGACAAATGCGCTCTCGACAATATATTAATCCCTCATTAATTTATGTCGATAAAGAAGGAAGAAACTCAGAATCCATAAATTTGAATTTTAGGATGTATTTTTTGACAAAAAAGTGTATACTCGTTGAATGAATTTAGTATTGACATGTACAATGACACCTATAATTGTAAGATTAATCAAGGGCAAATGGTGAACTATAGGCTAATGGGTTTATGCCCACTATCTTCATTAGATATCTTCCTCACATGTGAGCATGATGAACATTTTGATATATATAACTAGCTACTGACCTAAGTTGACTTCATTTGAGGACTTCAAATGAAAAATTGGGCCCCTGTTTGGTATAGATAAAAATCAGATTTTTAATAAATTTTAATAAAAGTGAGTGAGATGTATGGTTGAAAAGTTGTGGATCCCATAAAAGATATGATTAAGATTAAATATTGACTTTAACTTATATTAATATCTAAAATTTTAACTATATCAAACTTTGGATAAAATTTGCCATATGGACATTTGTAGCACTGAAAATCGTTGACCAATAGGCACTGAAAGGAGTATTAAAAATTATTCTATCACATCATTACAATTTATAAATCGATTTATAAACAATACAATTTTTTAAACAATTTTTAGTCACATCTTCTCACCATTTTTTAATCATACATTTTAGCTCGAAAACATAAAAAACCAATTATAAGACTTTATTTGGTGAACTAGTTTATAACAAGTTTATAAATAATACATTTTTTCAAACAACTTTTTAACCATACATTTTTTCAAATCACTTTTTAACCACATATTTTACCTCAAAATATTACGTTATTTGTTTATAAACAAAATAACTTTCCCAAACAGTACGACTCAGCCTTTGTCTGGTAAACTTATTTTTAAACATGTTTTTAAATAACACATTTCCCTAAACCACTTTTTAACTATAAAAATTGATCAAAATCCCTTTTCAACCACGTATTTACCTAGAAAACATCACAATTTTTGCTTTTAAATAAAAATTTTTAACAAGCAGAGCTTGACCAAGCCTTAAATTTCACGTGTATATGAAGGCGTCTGTTAAAGATGCCCTGTTCGATAAACATGTTTATAAACAAGTTTTTTTATTTTTTTTACCTTATGTTTGATAACATATTTTTAAACAAACGTTTCTCAATATTATTTTTTAACAACACGCATTTTCCCAAACCACAAATTTTTTCTTGAAAATAATAAATTATTTGTTTATAAAAATGAAAAATACCAAATAGATAATACATTTCATCAAATTACTTTTAAACCACGCAAAGTTTTCTAAACAATTTTTTAACAATACATTTTACTTTAAAAAAAATTTGTTTATAAGCAAGTTTCAGTCATCAAACAAAGTCTAATTCCATGTTTAGTGTGTCGATTAAAATTGGAGGCTTTTTCATAATTCATTTCTTCAAAACTCTTTTTTCTCAAATTTTTTTTTAACCACACATACTAAGGCTCTGTTCTCTTTGTTGTTTTGAGGTCGTTTTCTATTTTTATTTTCAAAAATACAAAAAACGCGTTCTCTTTACCATTTTTGAAAACGCATTTTGGAAAACAAAAAAAAAATTTGTATACAAAACGCAAAACGCCCAAAACCTCGTTTTGTGTGTATTTCAGCAAAAAATGTTCAAAACGCTGAAAACGATTTTTGGAATCTTTTTTCTTTTTAAGAATTATCCTAACTTAGAACAAAGCTTAATATAAAATTTTTATTTTTTTTAAGAATTATCCTAACTTGGAGCTAAGTTTAAATAAAGATTATTATTATTTTTTTTTAGAATTACCCTAACTTAGAACTAAGCTTGAATAAAGTTTTATTGAATTCAATATCAATATTACAAAAAAAAATAATAATAATAATAAATAAGTGAAAATTCTTGTTGTTATATTTCAAAAAATTCCTTGATAAATAGAATCTGATGGTTTTGAAAGAACTTACATTTTCTGGATTTTAATAGAATCAAAGCTTCCTCAAATCTCGAACTTGATCAAGCTGTGTTAATATAGACTCTTAATGCTCACATTAGTGTGTTGTATGTAACCATGTTTTCAATGTATTGTGAAATGAAATTTAAGTTTGAGTTAGTAGTATTCTGCAAGCAAATTAATTAAAAATAGTTTAAGTATTCTGCAAAATTTCAAACAGGACGTGTTTTCCACCTTTTCATTTTTAAAAACAGTTTTCAGAAATGACAAACCAAACGCGTTTTCAGCGAATTTGAAAACAAAAATAAAAACAGGAAATACAAAACATTTTCGAAAATGAAAATACAAAATAAAATACAAACAGAACGCCATCTAAATATTTTTTCCATAAATCCAAATTCATTTTTTACTTTTTAATTACACTTTTTTTTAAAGTAACTATTTTAAAACTCATTTTCCGAAGAAAAAAAAAAGGAACATTTTAATGTTTGTTAAAAACAAACAAAATCAAAATCAAAATCCATATTTAGTATTGTGGGTTAAAATTTGAATTAAAGAACAATTACTTTTAATCATATTTTATGGGATATATAACTTTTTAACCATATATTTTATTATTTTTCTCTCGAAAATCGCTAAAACATTGACTTTAATCCATATCAAAGAAATTTTGGTACCTTGTTTATGAACATCAATTTTTGGATTAGTGTGCCAACTTGAGTTTGGGACATATCATATCCCTCACATGAGTCCAATGATTTCTATTATCAATTTGGACTTTGAATTCCATCTCATAAATAGTGTGTTGTCTTATTTAGAAGAGTATCATAAAAGTGGAAATTACAGTCGAGAATGTTTACAGATGCACTAAATTACAATTCAAGAATAAAAATATTATGTTCACCATTCAGGTGTTAATCAAACTTATTTATACAAATTAATAATATTACTAAACTAAAATAAATCTATCACCCTTCTTCCCTACCCACCTCACCGCACCCCACCCTATCCTACCTTACCCTATCCTACCCTACCCTACCCCACCCTACCAAACCCCAACTCGCTCATTACTAAATTGATTTATTAATGCAGACGAAAGACCTATTTTCTTCTTTATTCTTCTTGTGGACCATACCGAATTACTAGAGCCTTCAGTCGTTCCTTACAATATATATTTTCGATTAAAGACCCTGGAACCCACCATTTGGGACGGCGGCAAACCCACTACCAGTGGCCACGACAAGATCACCACTGGTATTGCATGGTGAGACTCCCTACCAACGGCCATGACGAGATGTTTCGTGACTGCATAGATGTAGTGCGAGATCGCTACGACAAGATGATCCTAAGTCTCATTAATTTTTCTTTTTCGTCCATCCTATCTGTAAATATATAATTCAAGGGGTAACGGTGGTGGTGCAGAGTGTTTTACGGTGGTGATTGTACGTTTGCGATGGTAGTGGCTATGTGTTTACAATGGTGGCTGTATGTTTTGTGTTGTTGCGGTTTGAGGCGATGGTGGTGGCTGTATGTTTTGTGGTGGTTGTCAGATGTGCTGTTTATGATTGTTGGAGAGGTATGGTGATGGCGGTGAGATGACAGTTGTTTGTTGGTGTTTGCTAGGTTCACATATACGAGTTATATGTCACATGTTCAAGTCATATGTCACACTTCATAAATCGTAGGTTACATCATATATAGGTCACAGGTAATTTAGTGTATCTATTAACCTGTCACATGTTCCAGACACATCTCACACTTCATAGATCATATGTCATATTACATAGGTCACAATTCATTCAATCATAGTATGTCATAGGTAATACTCCATATTTTAGGTAACATGTTACACTTCATATGTCACGAGTCATTTGTTTAGTCACATGCCACACTTCATATGTTCAGATGTCATATGTTCAAGTCACATGTCACACGTCACACTTCATAGATCATAAGTTTTCCATTTCAAATATGACTCCTCAATTTTGAAATAAGAAAATATGTGACCTATATGTGACTTGTTGAAATTGATATATGACATATGGAATACGACTTGTAACCTGTGTTACATGTGACCTGCAACACATGAACTATGATATATGTGACCTTATAGTGTAAATGTGACTTGAGGTATGAATCGTGACTTGTGACCTGAACTATTAGGTGTGACCAGTTTCTTAGATATGTTGAATTGATATGTGACTTATGAAATATGGCTTGTGATCTGTTACTTGTAATCTGTAACATATGAACTGTAACACGTGACATTAAATGTGATGTGACCTGAGGTATGAATTGTAACCTGTGACATGTTCTATTAAGTGTGGCCAATTCTCTTGGATCTATGTCCTGTAAAAATTTATATGTGACCAAGAGATTTATGACTTGTGACTTGTTACATATGAACACCAACATATGGACTTTGATATGTGACCTTAAAGTGCGATATGTGACCTGAGGTATGAATTATGAACCGTGACCTGAACTATTAAGTATAACCAGTTCTCTTGGATTTGTGACCTTTTAATTGTTACTTGTGATTATGTTTCACTGTAACATATTACATGTGACAGCTATAGTCAACACCACCACCACCACCACCACCACCACCACCACCACAGCCACTGCCCACCACCACAACTACACCTCCTCACACTGAACCACATCTACTGTCCTACCACAACCACCACCAACCGCTGGCTCACAACACTACCACACTACACTATCTGGATTATTCAAAAACCAGGGGAGGGGGAATGAAGCCAAAACCAAAAGTAAAATCAAAAAGAGAGTAATAAAGAAAATTTTCATTTCATCTACAAAGCATAACTAAGAAGGTAACACCCCTAATGGTGATGATGATTAGAACCCAAGAAAATTTCCAGAATTAGATGGTTCCCACTGCCCACATCACCACCTCCATTTGTGCAGCTTGGAAACTGTACGAAAAACCCTTTTATAATTCTCATCAAAAAGAAAATATTACTCACAAGCAAATTCATCATCTCCATCTAACTATTTCTGCACCAAAAATTGAGGCTTCTTTCCGGGATTTAACCTTTATCAAGCCACCTTATGGAATTTGAACTTGAAGTTGCTTGAGGAAATCATAATCGACTCAATGCTCAGTGTGTCTAGATCCGATTCCCATTTTCGACTAACTCCGTGTTGAGCAGCGACAAGAGGTCGGAGGGGAAGGATGTCTAGAAAGGTAGGGTGTGTGGCCGAAGGGGAAGGGGTGGAGGTGTGGTAGTTGGGAGGTTGTGATATTGAGAGAGAAATGGATCGTTTAAATATTGGGTCATGATATTATTAAATAATATTTTAAGATGAATTAGCACATGATTATTGCACGAAAAACTTACAAACTTACTTTTTTAATACACTGGATATGGAAGATTGGGATGGGATGGGATGGGTAGGGTTTGGTGAGTGGGGTGAGGTGAGGTGGATCTAATTTATATAATATGTTATATATCACATGATGTTTGATGTTTTCAACTTATTTCTTTACATTTGAATTAATGTAAAGCAAACACCTCATTATTTCTTGACATTTAGCCTCCATTTGATTGTAATTTTTTACGGGTGTTTGCATAAATACCCAACTTTTGGTATCATAATTGAAACTTACTTTGTTTTAAAGAATAACTGAAAAATACTCCATTTTTTTATTTTTAGAAAAATACTAATTTATCACAAGTATCATGTCGTGATACTTTAACAGTATCTGATACTTATGATACTTTCAAATTTTTGGTATCATAACATTAAGCTTTATTAATTTTTTATGATACTTTGGATGAAATTGTAGTATCATAACTTGAAACTTTACGCTTTTATTATGATACTTTGTCTCTAATTGACGGTGAAGGACTTCAGCATTTCGTCAAGCAATTTCAATGCGTAATAAATCCGCCTAGATTTCAATATCGCATCGATAAGTAAATTCACCACATGGATTGTTTTTTTTCAAATTGGGGTTAAAGTGCATCAATATTAGACGAATTCTTGAACCATTCTGGCTTGACCAACGCGTTTGATGAGGAGGGTGGAGGCGTTGATTGTGAGCTAAATCTCAGTGTTTGTGAACAATTTGGAAGATTTAACTTTACACAGAGTTTATCAAAGAGGATTACCAGATTAGTGCACTGGAAGCGCACTCGCTACTGATATTGATTGTGAGCTGAATATTTTCATCTTTCGATAGAACAAAAAAGCTCGTCAATCTTGCTCACCGAGTCAAAATGCTTGCGCAGCGCTTGCTCAAAAACAGCTTGGAAAATGAAGAGGGAGAAGCTGGAGTCGGGTTGGGGAATCTGTATTTGACATGGTTAAACAATTTGAGTGCAATTAGATGGTTGGTGGTTTGGGCTGGGAGGTGATTAGGTTGTTGGGTAAGGGGATGGGTTGTTCGGTCAATGCGGGTGTGGTGGTTGATGAGGATGATGGTGGTGGTGGTTGACGCGGCTGCTAATTATGGTGGCACATGTGTTGAGCGGGAAGAAGGAGCGATGATGAAGGTGCTGTGCTGAGCGGGAAGAAGGAGAAGGAGCTGTGGTGCGGGTGCTGAGCGGGGAAGAAGGGACAATATTTTTCAGTATTTTTCTTGAAACGGTTATTTTTGCAATTGATCCTAAAAATGTAGTATGTAGCGCAATTATCCCATTTTTTAAACTCGTTTTTCTACGTTATTTAATTTTAACAAAACATTTACTTTTAAACATTATCATTAAGGATTGAGGAATATTCATGGTATAAACTTTTCCACTAACAACAATCAATCCACAAATAGTAACTCAAGAGTCTTTAATCTTTTAGTATTCTCCTATTACAAAAATCTTTCAATGAACTAGATTCAATTCCCCACCTTAATATATAGGTGGCAAACTATAGCCAACACTGGGATATCGCAGAGATTTGCCCCCTTTTTTTAGTGCTCTTTATACATATGTGGTGTGTTTGATTTTGTTTAGAAAGAGTTTTTATAGTTTTGAATAATGAGTTTTGAAAGAATATGTGATTAAAAAGTAAGAAATCTTTTATGAATTTTTGTGTAATATTATTTTATTGATAAATGTGTGGTTAACAAGAAGAGAGAAAAATTACGATTTTGAAATAATGAAATTTAAACATGGGCATAGCATGGTAAAAAAGATGATAAAAAATGAGTTGGTAAGTTTGTCATGTTGATTTAAAAGTAGATATAATGTCTGACTTAACAAGATTATGCCAATATATCAAATTGTGTGTACATGTAGCAAAAATGCTTTTTTTAAGTTCGTATCTCAATAGCATAAAACCTTTGCGAAAATTTAACCTTTTTTATACAAACTGTGTCAATTACTAAATTAAAAGAATATTATCCATTTTGCCCAACTACAGGCATACATGATTAACCACTATTCGTCAAGTATTAAGGATGTGTTTGATGGTAAGAGTGAAATAGGAAAATAAAAATATTTTCATGAAATTTATTTTTTCATTCTTCAAGAATTCAAATTCCACGGAATCATGGAAAATATGCCATTTTTAAACTAGCATGGAAAACAATGTGTTACTTGTTGTATAACTCTTGTCCAAGCTATAGTCGAAATTAATTGTGTAAAAATTGTATAAAACTTGTGACACTCAATCTTTTCACCATCGTCACTGATCCCACTCCTTGTACCGTTCATTATTACACCTCCATTGATATTGTCATCACTTTTAACCCGCCGTCAGATGGCCGATGGGCGCCACCATTAGATCTGATTTTGCAACAATGAACAGCAACCCAACCCACAAATTGACTAATAAACCACCATACCAACTTAGATCAACCAAAAACACTTGCCGACAACCAAGCACTAGTCTCAACCATTCACATAATCGCTCCACTAATGTGCTGTTTTATACTTTTGTAATGTGTCACATACTGTGTTATACCAAGTCATCCACCAATAACCGTGTATTTATCATGTTACACTGCCACCTCCTCCTCCTCCTCCTCCTCCACCACCACCACCACCACCACCATCCATCCATCCATCCCAAATCCCAAACCTCAAAGTAACATCATCACTTAGTTCATATAAAACCATGGCACACATTTGCCACTAAGTATATATATCCAAAAACAAAGAAAGTAAACCAAATTCAAAACTTGGAAAAACCCAAACAACAAACTGAAATAAATAAATTAATTAATATATGCATATAAAAAGTTCCTAAATAGAAATGAACAATATTGTTCCTGAGTAAACTACACTAGACTTCACTATGAGCCTGAATTCTATAATGTTCCAATCATTAGATAAGAAACTCAATAATTAGCTCATTTAACTTGTATAAATCTTCTAAGATGTTTGAAGATATGATCTTGAGTAAAAATTGGATATAGCCAGTCCTCTTCACTTATTTCGTTTTTTTGGTACAATTGGATAAAACTCTCAAACCGAGCAAAATCAAGTGAGTTTGGTCTAGTACTTCTCGTTTTTTTTTAACAAAGAACCGAATCTCCCTAATTTTTTTATTTAATAAACCAATTTGTTTTAACTTTTTTCTAAATAAATTTTCCAGCTAAGTGACAAGTCAAGCAACGGATGATTAATTTAAATGGTTAGTAAGTACTAGAATTACTTAAAATATTTAATTTAAATAACATCTAATTTATATTTGAGTAAATATATTGACACCACACTTTTTGTTAATCACACCACATTTTAATTTTAATGAAGATCCCTAAGTTTCCTTACTCTTACATTACCTTTCCAATTTTTGTTTATAATTTTTTTTATCATCAACTCTTTATTAATTTTCACATCTTGTCTTTGTTGGAAAGTGTATGCCCGTCGAGTTAATTTATTTGTACTCGTGACGTTTTTGGAATAAAATATTATCTTATATATTTGATTATATTATTTTGAGCTTGCATTAATCCATAGATCGACTCGATATTACTAATTGAGTGTTTAAGTTGTTAAACACAGAAAGATTCAATTTGTAATTCGATCTAAAATTATTGTTCACGATCAGTAAAATAAATATGGATAATTTATTTTTGATCGTCTCGATTTCATTAAAATCTATCTTTGATTTTGAAAATGAAATTGAGAGTACATTTGATATGTATTGAACGGGACCACGTGAAATTAATTTGTGACATTGACCGTGCAAATTTAATTTCACTTGACTATCGTACATGGAACCTTAATCCTAATCGGATAATGAACTTCGATTACTAACTTGAAGTTCTTTGAGGTATCAATGGGTGAGATCAAATTGTTGGTCAATATCTCGGTACTTTGGGAATTAAAGTAAAATAACGAGGAACATATATTCGTATTATGGAATCCGTCACCATTAGGTATGATCATGATCTCACTGGTTCTTCTAGTGGACAGTTAAATCTGAGCTCAGGAACTCGACAATGATTGTTGGATTTTATGATGTGATGTGATCACATAGAACTGTCAGATAGAAGATGGGAGTCGAGAATTTATGAATATTCAGATAAGGGTATTTTGGTCGTTTAACCTTACTTCGAATATTCCAGTTGATCGACGGGGGTAACATGTAAGAGCGATAAGTCAGAGGATATAATTATTGGTTATTGCTTCAGTAATTACAATTTTACTAAGAGTGCAATCTCGTTCTTTTAGTGGAATAGAACGTGATTAATAAATTATTTTGATTGGTCAAGAGTTGACTGGATCAGAATTAATTTATTGGAGCTTAGTTTAATTGGGTCCGATCAGGTTCCCTTTGTGGCTTCAATAAAACAGGCATATACAAGCTTATAACTTGTATTGGGCCGTGCAGAAATGGGTCTGTGTTATAGTATTAGGGTTGGTAGGGTTTTAGAGGGTAAAGAACTTATAAATAGTCTTCTAAGACTATTTTTCTTAACCCAATACACATGTGGGCGGGACACACACTAAAGTGTGAAGTGCGTGTTTTGTTCTATTGATAAAAACCCTAACCCTAGTGTAACCAAAAGGCCAGAGAAAAGTGACCACACACTTGCATAGCCTCTGTTGAAGAACACCAAGGAAAACTTGAAGGTTTTGAGATTGGTGGAATCAAGATCTACACAGATAATTGTCAAAGCACGCTACAAGGGTAACGATTGCTAAATTATTATTTATTCAAAATTATTTGATCTAGTCAAATACATAAAACGGCGAATTCCTATTATGGGATGATCCAAATCACAAGAAATTTAATTTTTGTGATTAGATATCCCGTTGCGTCAATTTTTTTTTTCCCAACAATGGTATCAGAGAGCCAGGTTTTTTATACTGTTTTATGTATTTAGGGTTAAATAATTTTGTTATGCATGTGTTAGTGGAGCGGTGTAGGTTTTATGTGATTTGATCTGCTATTGGTTGAATGATATTTTAATGAACTGATTTATGGCCTTAGATTGTTTGTTGTAAATTATGTATTTGTTTTATCGAGTCATGTAACAAAAGGGGTGGATTACGACTCCATGTTTCCCTTTTGATTTTGATTTATTGTAAAATAGAATTAGAAATTAGTTTTGCAATTATATCTTGTTGTAATCAAAAGTATGAAGACCGAATCTGTGACAGCTAGAACATGGAGGACCAGGTAATTCAATTTCAGATTGAGGGACTATTGCTGCAAAATTCGGATGACCTCTGTTGCAATTTTGGATAAGGACTTGACTTCACCATTTTCAACAAAAGGAGGACTTGGCTTGCAATTTTCAGAAATCAGCCATGAACCGCATGCAGGCAGTCGGCGGGACTCGTGGGTGCTACCAATGTGCTCGGCAGTCAATGGCGGCGCCTTTGGCGTTACTATCTTGGCTCGATCGCGACGGTAGCGGAACCCACCTATCTCACTGCACGCAGTCGGCGGCATCACGATGCTGCTGTTGCGTTCTGTGGTCGATCGCGCCATCTTTGGCACTGTGACTCCACGAAGATCGCGGCGGCAGCGAGACCCGCTGCCTGTGCAGCGCTGCGTGAGATCGGCAGCACCACCGTGGTGCTGCCGCTGCTGCCATTGGTGGTTTATTCCACCTTGTTGGCAGCGGCGGCGGCACCCGGAGGCTGGCACTGACGTGGCATGATTCAAAGCATTTTCCGACGATGGCATCTCAGAAGGCAGGGGCTGAAATCGCGGCTGAAATCCGGCTGAAATTTTGAGTTCTCTGTTTGGAAGTTACACGGCAACCCTGCAGTGAAGATAATTCTGTTGGGCTGTTATTTATTTGGGCTGCAACTTTCATTTGGGCCGTGACTTCTTCTTGGACCGGATGGACTGAATTAAAAATTGCAGATTGGACCGTTTTGAAGTTGGGCCAGATAATTATTATTTGAAGAGTTCGAGTAATGGGCTGGGCACTTGCAAATGGAAATTGAAGAATTGGGCCGGGTTGTGGCTCAATGTAATCTTTAATTAATTTGTAATTTTGTGTCTAGGTTTTGGCCATAAATCATGTTCTAGTTTATTTTATTATTGCATTTATTTATTGCTTTAATTAAATTGTGGATGAATGTCATTTGATAACATGTCATGTAGATCGCATTAACACCGCTCTAGGAACTATACTGTCATGCATAGTTTTATATTTTATTTTATTTTCTAAATGTTAGATTAGAAAATAATTTTGATAATTATTAAATTGATTTTAAAAGTTAAAATTGATTATTTAATTATTAATTGAAAACCCAATAGTTTAAAAATATTAAGTGAGTGAAGGTACAATTTTTTGAACCCACGGCCTCCCTTGTTAGCTCATTAGTAAAAAAAAAAAAAAAATTGTGCATGCCTCGTGCTAATTTATTTAGTCTCCCTATAGGAGGGCTGCACTGTTTCGGTTACTGGTTTGGGCCCAATTAGATGATGATTTATTTAAGTTTGAATTAATCATGATTACCCTATAGGTAACGTAATTGATTTGGTACTTGAAAAATTATCAATATAAGGGTTGAACACTTAAATCAAAGACATCGTGGGGACTTCCTATAGAATATCCAAACGATGTCAATGATGGTCAAATTTTAACGACAATAAAATTAATATTGCATGAGATGCTAGATATATTAATTTTAATGGGAGGGTCTCAACCTAGCCATAAATCTCATTTATTTCTCCTATAGAGAAATGTGTTTAAGACTTTGGGGTTTTAGGATGTCGTCATATTATAGTAGTTTTGGATCTACTTGTGCATTATTTTATATTCATGCATCATATATGAAATCATTGAATGCAAAGCTCATTTTATTTATTTTATTTTATTTCAGAAAAATGTCTGGAAATTCACTGTCCATTATCTTAACTAAAAATCAACTGGTTGGAGAAAATCTCATTGATTGGAAACGTAATTTGATGATTGTTCTCACCGCCGAGAAGCATAAATTTGTGCTAACTGAACCCCGTCCCAATGCACCGACTCGAACCTCCACACCCGAACAGAAGGCCGCATATGAGAAGTGGATCCATTCTGATGAGATGGCCCGCTGCTACATTTTGGGTTCTATCTCAAATGTGTTGCAGCAGAAACATCAGAATATGGAAACTGCTGCTCTGGTTATGGAGAGCCTTCAGCAAATGTTCGAACATCAAGGTCGTCAGGCCCGTCAGGCTGCTATTAGGTCCATTATGAACATGCGCATGAAACCTGGTACACCCGTTAGAGATCATATGCTTGCATTGATTGGTCAATTTGTCGTGGCTGAGGTTTTGGGGGATGAAATCAATTCGTAGACGCAGGTTGACATGGCTTTGGAGACTCTCCCAGAGATGTTCTCTCAGTTCAAAGTTATCTATAACATGAACAAGCTGGATATGTCACTGACCGAGTTGATGCAGGAGCTTCAAAATGCTGAGACTGTTCTTAAGACCAGGGCCAATGATGTGCTAGCTGTTGCTTCTGCTGGACCATCCTCTTCCAAGCCGAAAGGCAAAGGAGGAAACAAGAGAAAGAAGTCTAACAAGAAGGGACCACAGCAGCAGGTCAAGAAAGCAAAGACAGAAGGCAAGCCAAAGGGGAAATGCTTTCATTGTGGACAGAAAGGTCACTGTAAGAGGAACTGCCAGGGATACCTAGCTTCCAAAAAGCAAGGTAATGGTGAGTTATCTTATATTGAGTCTTGTTTAGTGGTTGATTCTACATATACTTGGATAGTAGATTCTGGAGCCACTAATCATGTTTGCAATTCATTGCAGGGGTTCCAAGCAACCAAGCAACTCAGTGAAGGGGAGCATACTTTAAGGGTTGGCACAGGAGTAGTGGTTTCTGCGAGAGCTGTTGGAGTAGTTTATCTTTATTTTAATAATAAACATTTGGTTTTGAATAATTGTTATTATGTTCCGGATATTACCTGAAATTTGATTTCGGTTGCATTACTTTTTGAACATGGTTATTCTGTTTATTTCACTTGTTTGATGGTGAAAATTGTTATGAATAAAGTTTTAATTTGTGAGGGACATATGCTTAACAATTTGTATACTTTGAAACCTTCCGATAGCTCTCTATATCACATTGCATCTAACAAACGCATTAAGTTATCTCCTACTAATGAGACTCATTTATGGCACCTGAGACTTGGTCATGTTAACCTAAATAGGATTCAAAGACTTGTAAGGGATGGTCTTTTGAGTGACTTAAAAGTGGAATCCCTACCAATTTGCGAATCCTGTCTGGAAGGAAAAATGACCAAGAGACCTTTTACTTCAAAGGGGTATAGGGCCAAAGAAGTCTTGGAATTAGTACACTCTGATGTATGTGGACCCATTAATGTCCAAGCTAGAGGTGGGTATGAGTACTTCGTCACCTTCACTGATGATTACTCTAGATATGGTTATGTTTACCTAATGGCACGCAAGTCTGAAGCTTTTGAAAAGTTCAAAGAATTCAGGACTGAAGCGGAGAAGCAATTAGGTAAGA
Source organism: Ligustrum vulgare (assembly GCA_963555705.1). NCBI lineage: Eukaryota > Viridiplantae > Streptophyta > Magnoliopsida > Lamiales > Oleaceae > Ligustrum > Ligustrum vulgare. Next base: position 20,496,826 of record OY743173.1, on the reverse strand, counting down.
ACATTAAAACACTTCGATCAGATCGAGGTGGAGAATATCTATCCCATGACTTTAGGACATATCTATCAGAAAATGGGATTGTATCCCAATTAAGTGCACCAGGTACTCCCCAACAGAATGGTGTATCTGAAAGGAGAAACAGGACCTTGTTGGACATGGTCAGATCAATGCTAGGCTTCTCAACTCTCACAACATCTTTTTGGGGATATGCTCTACAAACTGCAATATACTTGCTTAACATGGTTCCATCTAAATCTTTCCCTAAGACACCCCTAGAATTGTGGAATGGGCAAAAGCCTAATCTGGCACATATACAGATATGGGGATGTCCTGCACACGTGCTTAAGGGAAAGGTGGAAAAGATGGAATCAAGATCACAAGTATGCATTTTTGTAGGATATCCAAAGGGAACAAGAGGATATTACTTCTATAGTCCTCAAGATAAGAAAGTTTTTGTCAGTACAAATGCAACTTTCTTAGAGGACAAGTATATAGAAGAACGTGAATCAAAGAGCAAGGTTCTTTTGGAAGAGATGAAGGGAAAAGTTCCCAGTTCATCAACCCCAGTAATCCGCATTGAACCTACTCAGGATGAATTCACGTCCCCACCAGTTACGGTACCTGAATTCAGTGGGAGACAAGTGGAGGTTATACCTTCCATGTCTGCTGGATCACTGACTCGTAACTTGGAGGAGGAACAAGTCCCCATTGCATCACCACTTGGTATTGAAATTGGAAACGAGGGACTTGATACCAGAGAGCCGGTGGTAGAACAAATACAAATTCCAATCAACCAGGAGCCTCTTCAGCATAGATGTAGTGGGAGAGTCATTAGACCGCCCTCCAGATACTTGCTCTACGGAGAGTCTTTCGAGGCAATCTCCACTGAACAAGAGGAGGATCCTACCTCGTATAAAGAAGCTGTGAAGGATGTAGACGCTGACCATTGGAGGAGTGCCATGGACTCAGAAATGAAATCCATGTACACTAACTCTGTCTGGGATCTTGTAGATGCACCTAATGGGGTAAAACCCATAGGATGCAAATGGGTCTACAAGATAAAAAGAGGGGTAGACGGAAAGGTAGAGATCTTTAAAGCTAGACTGGTCGCTAAGGGTTTCACCCAAAGAGAAGGTATCGATTATGAGGAAACCTTCTCACCTGTGGCCATGCTTAAGTCTATTCAGATCCTCTTATCCATTGCAGCTCATTTTGATTATGAGGTGTGGCAAATGGACGTCAAGACAGCATTCCTAAATGGAAATCTTGACGAAAGCATTTATATGATGCAACCAGACGGTTATATCCAAAAGGGTCAAGAGCATAAAGTATGCAAACTGCGTAGATCTGGAATATCAGATTTGATCAAGCTGTAAAATGTTATGGTTTTGATCAGAATCTTGATGAACCTTGTGTTTATAAGAAAATTAAAGACAACAAGGTGATTTTTCTCATACTGTATGTAGATGACATCCTACTCATTGGGAATGATGTAGGAGCATTAACATCGGTTAAAAACTGGTTGGCGCAACAGTTTGATATGAAGGACTTGGGAGAAGCCAATTATGTTCTAGGAATCCAGATCCTTCGGGATAGGAAGAACAGGAGAATTGCGCTATCTCAAGCTTCATATATAGAAAAGATTGTGGTGAGGTTCGCTATGCAAAATTCCAAGAAAGGTCAAACGCCTTTCAGACATGGAATTCATTTGTCACGGGAGCATTGTCCTAAGACTCCTAGTGAAATGGAACACATGAAACAGGTTCCTTATGCTTCGGCTGTAGGAAGTCTCATGTATGCTATGCTATGTACTCGCCCAGATATATGTTATGCTGTTGGAATTGTCAGTAGATATCAGTCAAATCCTGGACTAGAGCATTGGATTGCTGTAAAGCATATACTCAAGTATCTTCGCAGAACTCGAGATTATATGCTGGTTTATTCAGCTCCAGATTTGGTGCCAACGGGTTACACTGATTCTGATTTTCAAGCTGATAAGGACTCCCGAAAATCCACATCTGGATCAGTGTTCACACTGGGTGGTGGTGCCGTTGTTTGGAGGAGTATCAAGCAATCATGCATTGTTGATTCCACCATGGAGGCAGAATATGTGGAAGCTTGTGAAGCAGCCAAAGAGGCAGTATGGTTGAAGAAGTTCTTACTGGACCTTGAGGTGGTTCCATCTACATCTCAGGCCATTACTCTATACTGTGATAACAGTGGAGCAGTGGCGAATGCAAAAGAGCCCCGCAGCCATCAGCGTGGAAAACACATTGAGCGTAAATACCACTTGGTTAGAGAAATCGTTCAACGAGGAGATGTGATAGTGTGCAAGATAGCATCAGTAGAAAATCTTGCAGACCCTTTTACCAAAAGCTTACCAGCTAAAAGTTTTGAGGGTCATATTGAAAATATGGGTGTACTTAACATGTCTCATTTACTCTAGGGAAAGTGGGAGAATTGTTGGAAAGTGTATGCCCGTCGAGTTAATTTATTTGTACTCGTGACGTTTTTGGAATAAAATATTATCTTATATATTTGATTATATTATTTTGAGCTTGCATTAATCCATAGATCGACTCGATATTACTAATTGAGTGTTTAAGTTGTTAAACACAGAAAGATTCAATTTGTAATTCGATCTAAAATTATTGTTCACGATCAGTAAAATAAATATGGATAATTTATTTTTGATCGTCTCGATTTCATTAAAATCTATCTTTGATTTTGAAAATGAAATTGAGAGTACATTTGATATGTATTGAACGGGACCACGTGAAATTAATTTGTGACATTGACCGTGCAAATTTAATTTCACTTGACTATCGTACATGGAACCTTAATCCTAATCGGATAATGAACTTCGATTACTAACTTGAAGTTCTTTGAGGTATCAATGGGTGAGATCAAATTGTTGGTCAATATCTCGGTACTTTGGGAATTAAAGTAAAATAACGAGGAACATATATTCGTATTATGGAATCCGTCACCATTAGGTATGATCATGATCTCACTGGTTCTTCTAGTGGACAGTTAAATCTGAGCTCAGGAACTCGACAATGATTGTTGGATTTTATGATGTGATGTGATCACATAGAACTGTCAGATAGAAGATGGGAGTCGAGAATTTATGAATATTCAGATAAGGGTATTTTGGTCGTTTAACCTTACTTCGAATATTCCAGTTGATCGACGGGGGTAACATGTAAGAGCGATAAGTCAGAGGATATAATTATTGGTTATTGCTTCAGTAATTACAATTTTACTAAGAGTGCAATCTCGTTCTTTTAGTGGAATAGAACGTGATTAATAAATTATTTTGATTGGTCAAGAGTTGACTGGATCAGAATTAATTTATTGGAGCTTAGTTTAATTGGGTCCGATCAGGTTCCCTTTGTGGCTTCAATAAAACAGGCATATACAGGCTTATAACTTGTATTGGGCCGTGCAGAAATGGGTCTGTGTTATAGTATTAGGGTTGGTAGGGTTTTAGAGGGTAAAGAACTTATAAATAGTCTTCTAAGACTATTTTTCTTAACCCAATACACATGTGGGCGGGACACACACTAAAGTGTGAAGTGCGTGTTTTGTTCTATTGATAAAAACCCTAACCCTAGTGTAACCAAAAGGCCAGAGAAAAGTGACCACACACTTGCATAGCCTCTGTTGAAGAACACCAAGGAAAACTTGAAGGTTTTGAGATTGGTGGAATCAAGATCTACACAGATAATTGTCAAAGCACGCTACAAGGGTAACGATTGCTAAATTATTATTTGTTCAAAATTATTTGATCTAGTCAAATACATAAAACGGCGAATTCCTATTATGGGATGATCCAAATCACAAGAAATTTAATTTTTGTGATTAGATATCCCGTTGCGTCAATTTTTTTTTTCCCAACAGTCTTTAGAGACGATTTTCATTCAAAATATTTGTTAAGAGGGTGAAAAATACTTATTTATCTCTCATACTTTTAAATAATCAAAATAAATAATTAATACAAAAGTTTAAAAAAAATATTTGTACATCTTTTCAATGCAAATTACAAGAATATTTGAATAGAAATCATAATTAGAAATAAAATATGTTAATTAATTGAATGTTATGAATAATAATGCGATGCAAAAAAAATTGAGGACATAAGAACAAAAGTAAACAAATATTGAAGATATTCCTTACAATTAAATTGTGATATAGATATAAAAAAGTGTGGTGTTAATATAATTACCCTTTATATTTCATTTGCTTTTTATGTAGATTTGAAGGCTTGAAACGAATGAATCAATTTGTTAGAATCATCAATACTTTAATTTATTGTTTTTATTTACTTTTTGATAATTTGTATATATTGATGAATCGTATTAGATAACTTGTTATTTGCATAATTTTGTAGTGGACTATGCTATTTTGTAAGAGTTAAGATTGAATATATCACTGATTGGATTAATGTAGTAGTGTTAATGTTAAAAAAAAAAAATTATGGAATAGAACCTGTCAGATTCCATAATTAAAATTGGACCCAACGGTTCCATTCCATTTACTAAATACCTAGCACTTCTGGTTCGATTCAATTCGTAGTATATCAAAAAAGTTCAAATCCATGAATAGGAATCACTATCTCGTAATGAATTTAGGCCGTTCGTAAGATAGTCACGTGTGGTTAATTTCTAAGCACCGTATACTACAAAGTATTTAATATTTGGCTTTAGTCCAATACACTTCTGGGGATATCAATGTCATTAGTCAGAATAAACAATCAAAACGGTCAAGAAAAACTATGCATTCCAATTGATAGAGTAACTGACGCTTCAACCAAATAAAGTGCGAACGTATTTTACAAATATTTTCGATCGAAATATAAGTTATATATTATCCACTTCTCTGTAGAAGTACATAACTCATATTACCACAATGAGATCTATGACCCATAATCACTGGAAATAATTAAAAATAAATAAATAAAGTCTATTTGACAACCACTATTTAGGAAAATGAGTTTAATAATAATGAATTATTCAAGAATGTGTTGTTAAAAATTGGAAATTTTTTGCTGAGTTAACGTGTAAAATATTTTACTTGTAAATGTGGTTGAAAATGAGTTTAAATAAAAATGAGTTTGTAATATTGATTGCTAAACATGAGCATATTTAATAGACAAACTAAAATATCTTAAATTAAATTATGTTCTAACATTAATTATTGAACGCCCATCTCAACAATTTGATCATGGACGCGTTACCATTTCTTCTTCAAAAATATTAAATCTTGGAAAGAAAGGGGGAATATTCTTGTGGAAAAGGGACTTTGAGAAAAATTTCTTACTTCAATCTAGTCCATCCATGGTGGACACTCAATTGAGAGATGAATGAATTTTTACCAGTCAAGGCATCCACCATTCGTCCCGTAAACACAAGCAACGTGTTTACAATTAAACCCTGCCTGGAAATTATATATTTTAGAAAAAGAAAAAAGATATATAAAATAATGACTATCAGATATTCTTATGCTTGAAATATCACCAAATTATGGGTAAAATTCTGTGGGTCAACAAGTTTGTTGAGTGGGCCACAGGATCACCTAAATTTTGTAAGTTTAATTCGATTTAGTTAGGTCGCATTTTGTCTTTTAAAGACTTGACAAACACACAGTTATCATTCATACCAAATGATCTCATGGTCGATATATGTGATAATATGAAGTGGTCAAAGACACATAGCCGTACTTGTAATTCTTAGAACTCAAAACGAATAGCATATCTTGAAAAAATTGGGTAACTAAAAGGCCCAGATAAAAAAAAAGGTTGGATGTACCTTTTATACTAAAAAAATACAAAATATAGGCCTTATTTTTTTGAGGCCCAAAGCGTCAACCTCATTTGCCTTACCCCTGGCCCTACAAAGACGGTTCCTCAAGTACAAGTGGGACCCCAAGAGTTTGATAGCAAATATATTTTCCGATCAGAATAATATTCAGGTGGTGAACTATTATCGTCCCAACTTAACTGACAAAAAATACTTTTTAACTAAAAAACTGCTTAAATTCAAAATCACATCGAAATATAGCTTTCTAGGTTGCCACTTTTTAATGTGTTTTATTTATGTGTCTCATCAAATTGTGCTATCTCTTTACCAAAAAATGATCTCCTACCCGCCCAGAAAATATTTTTTTAATGATGGAAAAGGTGCTGGAGGGTAGAATAACCTACCCTCCAGCGAGTAGGAGATCACCAGGCTCTCTTTACCTACTTATTTTTTTACTTATTATCTCACTATTAATACATACCAATTAATTTAGACTTGACCTTGCTAGTGGTCATGCCACTAAAGAAAATGAAACAATTAAAAATTCCCGACAAGCACATCTATTACCACCATTACTCAGAGTGTGTTTAATTTTAGTTAAAAGGTGTTTATTTTTTTTAAATGAATAATTATTTTTAGGAGAATTAATGATTAAAATGTTATTGAAAAGTCAAATATTGTGAACTTGACTCTTAGTGAATGATTGAGATTAAGTAACGTAGAAAAATGAGAAAATTTTAATGAAAACCAAATAGGAACTCAATATCAAATAATATTTTAACTTCTTTTTCTTCTCTATTCTTATTAATTGGTATTGTCTAATATTCTAAGAACGGATGAATTTCCATCTTACAATATGGCAAACCATAAATTTGAGTTGAAACTTTTCATCGAAGAGACCAATATTGTAATAAGTGTCGACTTTAACCGCTTTGTTTCCTTCCAAGAGTTCATATCATCTAAAGGGTGTAGTCTTTGATTTTTTTTCCCACTTCTTAAAAAAGTATCTTGTGCTTTGGAAACTGGCTCATCATAAACTTGGCCATATCTTCTTGTTTTTCCCTACTTCAATTAGGTATTCTTTAATAGATTTTATCGTCCTTTTTATAGTTGTACTGAATTCAACTTTCGAATTATGCAGTTGCCACTATTGACACCATTGATCCATTAATAAATTGAATTAGTGTGATCTTTTTTGCTTTCCCTTTATTTCTAGTAACACTGTTTGGTTTATAAACTGATTTATTTATGATTTTGAGGTAAAAAGTAGTGGTTGAAAATTGAAGAGAGAAAAATATGTGTTTAAAAAATGATTTGAAAAATTGTGTAGTTTATAAATTAATTTATAAATCAGAAAAAGTACCGTTACCAAACACAAGTATAATCAAGACTGTAACTTTACCTAGTTTTATACACTGCGTTCAAGTTTCATTGGACCTCAAATTTGGGCAAACAAAGTTGTACGTTTACCTTTATAGTCCACTCCTGTCCCCGTTGAACCAAAAACTGTAGAACACGTTGAAAGTAAGAAAAATGACCATATGATGTTTTAGAATAAAATATAAAATATAATTTTTGTAATTTTTTTTTTTCTGAGGGCTAAATTCAAACCGCTATTTTTTATTTTTTTTTAACTAAAATCATTAATTAAATCAGTATTTGTATAGGGCTATATGAGGTAGGTAATCGTTTCCATACGAAGATATTGAATGTCTAGTTTTTATTTGAAATGCACATTATAATATTAATTGCATCTTTAATCATCATGCTAAAATTGAACTAAGTACAAGTATTTAAATATTGAACAACCCCTAATAATATTGCCAACAATCATTAATACTTCTTCACAATTTGTCAAACGCGATGAATAATACTATATAATAGTTTCTATACGATAATTTAACTTTATAACTGTAACGACTCGGCTCCCTCGTTGGGGCCTTCTCCGTGTTGCACTCATGGTCTTTTTACTCTCTCCTGACTCCCTCGCAAGGGTCTTCTCTAGAAGTGAATTTTTGCCTTCCGCAGGGATCGAACCATGCACCTAGGGATTTAGTACAAAGATTCTTAGAATCCTGCTACCATTAGACCACTAGGGGTTTAGTACAAAGATTCTTAGAATCCTACTACCATTAGACCACCTAGGGGTTTAGAATCCTGCTTCCATTAGACCACGTGGTCTAATGGTAGCAGGATTCTAAGAATCTTTGTACTAAACCCCTAGGTGCATGGTTCGATCCCTGCGAAAGGCAAAAATCCACTTCTGGAGAAGACCCCAGCGAGAGAGTCAAGGGGAGTGGAAAGACCATGAGTGCGACACGAAAAAGGCCCCAGGAGGGAGCCGGGTCATTACAATAACCTTCCCGAACATGTATGAGGTCTAATCAAGCTTGAATTTCAAGAAAAGTATTGTATTTATTAACAAATTATTAATTTATAGACGAGTGTGAATAGATAGAAATTTCGAAAACTATTATGTTATTTCTAAATCGAACTTATTTATTTTTCTCCTTGATCTAAGTCGAGACTGTCATAATTATTTATGTAAAAATTTATTTAGCATTAATCAATAGTTGTTAAATTATTTATTTTGTTAACTAAGTAAAGGAGACTCCATATTGGCCCTATAAAAGGGTTAACTTGTCTGAAAGTTATCCAAGTTTACAAACAACTGAAAAATCCCTCTCAATTCATAAATTCAAAACCACCCCATATAACTGTTTTCTGTGCGGAAAGTTGGTAGTTAATTTTATGCAATAAAATGGCATAAATAGAGTAGAAAATATTCCAGTCTCTGCATGCCTTCAAACCACCACCGGAACCGCCGTCACAACTCCATTAGATATGGCAATGCCTCCGTTGCAAGTAAACAAAGTGGCCTTACCACAGCCAAGAACCACCGTGCAGAAACTTCAGCACCGCCTTTCTGAAATATTCTTTCCTATTCCACTTCACGGATTTAACAACCAAACATGGTACAGAAAGTTGGTGTTGGGGCTTCAGTTTTTCTTTCCCATTTTCCAGTGGGCACCATGTAAGGATTTTAATCAATCGTGTGGGCTTATATGTGAATTATTGTGTATTGAATAAAAGACTATCAAATTTAGTTAAGCCCATTTAAAGTGATCTAATAAGGATTTTATATATCGGGCTTTAATGCATCTAATTAAATGTATGGGCTTTTATGTGTAGATACCAGGCCATTACCTAATTCATGATGGGCCGGATTAGGTTAATTGACAATTCAGTATATAAAGTCGGTTATGGTCCCTGAATCCTACGTACTGTTCATTCTGTCTGACATCCCATCATCAGAGAGAAAATTAGGACTACGTATCGATTTGGAAGATCCAACCGTCAAATCGTTCATCGCGAATCACATTTGATTAAGGTACGCTTCCGCTTCAGTTATTTAATTGTTGATAATTCAACATGATGATTTATTTTGGATCATAGATAAATAATTATATGTGATAGAAGTTTTCTAACAAGTGGTATCAGAGTCAACATCATGTTGAATTATCAGATCAATTTTTGTACGCATATATGTAAAATAAAAACCACAAGCTGCTGATTTTCGAAATGATATACACCCACAGCAAACTGAAAAATTGAGAAAAGTATACAGCCAAATCGTTTTTTTTTCTCTCTGTATGCATATATGTGTAATATTGGTTGAATTTGTGGTTTCTGTGTTGATTTTTCAAGTTGGGTATATCATATGGATTCTTGCTTCATCCAGCCGGTCGATTTTTTCTGTGCATGTATATGTGTTTTCCGAATTTGGACTTCCATTTTCGCAATCAACAGATTAATATTTCGAATTTTGGTTGGTTGAAATCTGATTTCTTGATTAAGGGTATATGGATTTATGAATTCGATTTTGAATCTTGAGAATGGTTTTGAATCTGGTTTTGGAGTTGAGTCTGGATTCGAGTTTTGTGATTAAGATTCAGACATTTGGGATTTTTTTGTATTATGATCGAAAATTTGGTTGATTGTGGTTGAGGTTTGAATGGCTAACGATGGATTAAGCCGTCGTGGCACCTGCGATTCGCGAGACTGCCGCGCATTGGCTGCGCGCGGAATTGCAGGAGCGGCGTCGGAAATGGAACTATGGCGTTGGGGGTTCGCTGGTATTGGCGTCGCTGTCTCCGGGTTGGGCGACTGCGGCGGTTAGGGTTTCAAAACCCAGCTGCAAATCGATTTTGAAGAAGGAGCTTGCGTTGGAAATTTGGAGTCTTAAAGGGCTATTTTGCAATTTTCGGACATTATGGTTATTTGCATCTCTGGTCATCCTTGTTTGTCCCTTAATAAAACTTAAACCCTAAAGTTACAAAATCTCTTAAGTTGGCCCTTCAGATTTCGAATTTACAAAAATCAGCCCATTAAGTTATGAAAATTTTAAGTTGGGCCTTTTAAAGTTTCAAATTTTTTAATTCAGTCCCCAGAAGTTTGAAAACTTTCTAATTCAGCCCCTAATGTTTGAGAATTTTCAAAATTGGTCCCTAAAGCTTGAAAATTCTCTAATTTGGTCCCTTAAAGTTTGAAAATTTTCATTTTCAGCCCCTAAAGTTTGAAAATTTTCTAATACAGCACCTAAAGTTCTAAAATTCTTTAATTTGGTCCCTAAATTTTGAAAATTTTCTAATTCAGTCACTAAAGTTTGGAAATTTTCAAAATTGGTCATTAAAGTTTGAATTTTTTTTTTTAAATTAAGTCCCTAAAGTTTGGGAATTTTCTAAATTGTCTCCTAAAGTTTGAAAATTTTCAAAATCAACCTTTAAAGATTGAAAATTTCTTATTTTGGACCTCTAAAGTTTGGTTTTGTTTCAAATTAGGACCTAAAGTTTGGAATTTCTCTAAATTGGCCAATAAAGTTTTGGGAAAATTATAATTTAAGTCCTTCAAGCTTAAAATTTTACATAATTGGCCACCTAAGGTTTAAGAATATTGCAATTGACTCTCTCAACTTAAAGATTTCTTTATTCTAAAGTTTTGAATTCTATAATTCAAATCCTAAAGTCGAAATATATGCAAATCAGTGATTTCAGTTTCAAATCTTGGTACATCGGAATCTTTTGAGAGATATAATATTCGAAAGTAAGTTAGTTGAAGCAACATGTTGCCAAAGCAACCTCTCTTGTGGATATTAATTAACTTTGAATATTAGAAGGTATTTGTGTGTGTTATTCATTGCGGATATTGATCGGCCCAAAGGAAGGTCAATATTTGGCTCGAATTTCACATGCACCTATGGTGATAAACACGTGGCAATTATTTGGTTTAACGTGTAACCAATAAATCGGTCCAAAGAAAGGTTTATTGGTTAACATGTCTTATTGCCAGTGTTTGATCACTACACTAAGGAAAAATTAGGTGTTTGTGTGTTATTTCATGCGGATATTGATCGGCCCAAAGGAAGGTCAATATTTGGCCCGAATTTCACATGAACTTGTGGTGATAAATACGTGACGGTTATTTGGTTTTACGTGTGATCAATAAATCGGTCCAAAGAAATGTTTGTTGGTTGACATGTATTACTGTCAGTGTTTGATTACTACACCAAGAGTACCACTTACAAGTCAATATTTCTGTCCAAAGACTAAATATTGATGTTGTGCTAGTTATCTTGTGATGGGCCCTACCATTATTTGAAAGTATGATTTGCATAATAAGGTATTTATGTGAGCTATTTTGTTTAAGTGTTCTCTATTCGGTTTCAAATTTCGCTAGTAGTATATCTACAAGCTCAAATTTAATCCCTGTATTTATGGAACAAACTTCAAGGATCAAAACAAGAACATTAACTTTTCGTTGGATGTATGGATCTAGACCGTGTACTAAGGATTGAGCAACCTGCTCCTCTTACGGATGAAAGTTCATCTAATCAAATGAGGAACTTTGAGAAGTGGGATTGTTTAAATTACGTGAGTCTCATGATCATTAAGTGCGGCATTCTGGAAGCCTTTAGTGGCATAGTATCTGAGGAGGTAAATGATGCCAATGAATTCCTTGCCGAAATTAAGAAACGTTTTGCGAAAAACGATAAGGCTGAAACAAGCACGCTTATGCAAAGCTTGATTTCAATAAAGTATAAAGGCAATGGGAAAATAAAAGAGTACATCATGTAGATGTCTCAAACTGCTTCAAAACTTAAGGAACTAAAACTCGACTTGTCTAATGACTTGCTCGTGCATTTGGTATTGATATCGCTTCCTGCACAATATAGTTAATTTAAGGTTAGTTATAACTGTCAAAATAGAAATGGACTCTCAATGAGCCATTTCATAGTGTGCAAGCTTCTTGCACAATTCAGTCAATTTAAGGTCAGTTATAACTGTTAAAGGGAGAAATGAACTCTAAATGAGCTCATTCTATTTTGTGTGCAAGAGGAAGAAAAGTTGAAGCAGGACAGAACCGAAAGTGTTCACTTGGCAAATACCTCTAAAGATAAGGGCAAGAAAACAAATAAAGAAAATAAAGCGTTTAAGGGGCTATTAATTTTATGATCCCACACTTAAGTCAACTTTTGAAACGGGAACTGCAACATTTTTGAGGATGTTGAGTTTGGAGGGAGAAATAAGGTTAGAGATATTGTCTTTAAGGAAGAAGTTGAGGAATGATCGGTTTCGATTCCTACTTTTGCTTTTGACAACGTTCAAGTTTTTATGCATGTCATTGATCAACAAGCATATCCGGAACCTCAATTCGACAATATTGAAAAACCTCCCATCCAAAATAAGGTAAATTTCAGAAGTACAAACTCAACAACCTCAATAACTAAAGCCATTAAGGAAATCCATAAGAGAAAGGGAAAAAATGCTATTCCGGATAATTTAAATAGTATTTTTCCAAGAATATAAGGAAAATAATGGAATGGTGAAAGATTGTTCAATCAATTTCCATCAGGCCATGCAGAGTTCTAACTCTCAAAAGTGGATTGATGTCATAAATAAGGAGTATAAGCATATGCAAGACAATAAAGTTTACGATCTTGTCCCATTACCAGAAGGTACGAAGCCCGTTGGTCTTAAATGGATTTTTAAACCAAGGGGGATTCTAAAGGTAATGTGGAAAGATATAAGGTTCGTCTTGTATCTGAGGACTTTACACAGAATGATGGCATTGATTATAAAGAGACTTTCTCTTCGGTTTCAATGAAAGACTCTTTCAGGAAAGTCAGGTTGTTGCACATTTTGACCTCGAGTTACATCAAATGGATGTTAAGACGATGTTTCTCAATGGAGACATTGATGAGACGGTTTGCAAATTAAAGAAATCCATTTATGTACTCAAGCCAGCTTCTCGCTAAGGGTAATACAAATTTCATCAAGTAATTATCTCATTTGGTTTTGAGATTAATGTTGTTGATGATTGTATGTATTACAAGTTCAGTAGGAGTAAGTATATTGTCCTGGTTTTATATGTTGATTATTGCTTGCCACTAATGATATAGGTATGTCACATAAAATTATGAGATTAAAAAATCTTGGTGACGTCTCTTTTGTATTAGGAATTCAGATACACCGGGATTGTTCTCGGGGTATTCTTGAATTGTCACAAAAGGGCTATATCGATAAAGTACTTAAGAGGTTTGGCATGCAAGACAGTAAATCAAGGGACAGCCCTATCGCTAAGGGAGACAAATTTAGTCTCGACTAATGCCCGAAAAGTTATCTTGAAGTTAAAGAAATGCAGAGGCTCTCATATAGTTAAGCTATAGGGAATCTGATATACACTCAAATTTGTATGCATTCGGATATTGTATACGTTATTGGGATACTAAGGAGATATTTAAGTAACCCTGGGATGAATCATTTGGAAAGCAGCCAAACATGGGTTATAAGGTATTTAAAGAGAACAAAAGATTACATGCTCACATACAGAAAATCGGATTAGTTGGAGATCATATGGTATTATGATTCCGATTTTTCTAGATGCCAAAACAGTAGAAGATCCACATCAGGCTACATCTATCTGCTAGTTGGAGGAGCTATTTCCGGATGGAGTCCTTAACAGACACTTTAGCTTCTTTCACTTGGCAGCACAGTTGTAGCAATTTTGGGGGCATCTAATTATGGAATATAGCTGCGAAATTTTGTCACAAGGCTGCGTATTCTGTATGGTATAGAAAGACCACTAAAGTTATATTGTGACAATAACTCAGCAGATTTATAATCCAGTGACAACAGGAGCTCAACTAAGTCAAAATACATTGACATAAGTTCCTGATTGTGAAGGATACAGTTCAGAGTGGACACGTGTCAATAAGAGCACATTGGGACAAACTCCATAATTAAGGATCCGCTTACTAAAGTATTACAACCCAAGGTCTTTCATGAGTACATTACTCATATGGGTGTTGTATTTCTTAACGATATTCAGTTTCAGTGAGAGTTTGTATTTTGGGTGCATTAGACACATTTACTGTCCTTTTGGATACAGTTTAAAGTTAAAGTTATTTACAGTTGTAAGGTTTCAGGTTTATTATCTCTGAACTTGTTTGAGGATGATCTCACTAAGGTTGGACTAGTTGGAAATAGGCATGTTGAAGATCACATTACATGTAATTTCCATGCTACACATTCATACTTGATCCATGTCATTCAGTTACGTCGATATACGTGACCATTGATAGGTTTAGTTACGATTAATTTAGCGAAAGCCGCTTTGATCCTATGTTGATATAATTGATGGACCGGATTGTTTGGGGATGCATTCAGTAATGATAGAAAAATTTTGAGTACTCATAAGGTTACAATTGATACACAATTGTAAGGTTACACATATAGCCAAAGTGGGAGATTGTAAGGATTTTAATCAATCGTGTGGGCTTATATGTGTATTATTGTGTATTGAATAAAAGGCTATCAAATTTAGTTAAGCCCATTTAAAGTGATCTAATAAGGATTTTATATATCGGGCTTTAATGCATCTAATTAAATGTATGGGCTTTTATGTGTAGATACCAGGCCATTACTTAATTCATGATGGGCCGGATTAGGTTAATTGACAATTCAGTATATAAAGTCGGTTATGGTCCCTGAATCCTATGTACTGTTCATTCTGTCTGACATCCCATCATCAGAGAGAAAATTAGGACTACGTATCGATTTGGAAGATCCAACCGTCAATCGTTCATCGTGAATCACGTTTGATTAAGGTACGCTTCCGCTTCAGTTATTTAATTATTGATAATTCAGAATGATGATTTATTTTGGATCATAGATAAATAATTATCTGTGATATAAATTTTCTAACACACCGAACTACAGTTTTAAACTTCTCAAGTCTGACGTCATTTCTGGGTTAACAATTGCAAGCCTTGCAATTCCACAGGTACGATATCAATCTCGATGAACTCTTTACGTGTTATTACGTTTTAATAAACATGATTTTATTTTGTTTTTTTCTTCCTTAAATTAGTCCTAAGTTCAGTATTATGTGTTAATACTTGGTTACTATTGCGCAGTTTAAGGAAGAATATGACGCTAATGTAGCGTCTAATTTGTCATCCACAAACTTAAGTTCAACTTTTTAGGCTGTAAAATTTTCCTGATCATAGCCAAATTTTTCATTAGAATCTTAATTTAATAACTCTTTATCAACTAGGTTATGATATAATGTTCTTTGAATTGCAAATGATTAGTTTTTTCACTGATTCAGGGAATAAGTTATGCAAAGCTTGCAAATTTACCGCCTATAGTTGGCCTTTGAAAGTTTCAACATCAAACCTTCACTGAATATGTTGGTGATAAGTGCTTTATTAGAATATATTTAATTCACTTATTATCTTATTTTTTTATTAGTTTGATCATATTGAAGTATCGTTTAATGCATTTTCATTTATTGTGTTATACATGATCGCAAAGAACAAAAAGAAAGGAAACATGACCAAAGAAATATCAGAAATCAAGAAGTAAGTTCAATGGAATATTCAAAGAGATCTAAATCAATAATGACATGTGGGAAGAAGATTAGATGCAAAAATTATGGTCAAAGAAGGTTTGGGATGAAGCTGGAAATCAAAAACCCGCAAGGATTGTGATTATGAATTTTAGTCATATATTAAAGCTCAATTTTGTCATATAATAATTTCGAATTTGAGAAGAGCTATTTCACAAAGAATTGTATATATTTCAGTATTTTTCCAACGCAACTTGAATCACCATAATCGGACTTTGGGAGAGAAAGTTATGACCAAAACATTGAGCAGAGGCGCTTCTCGACAGAGATGCACTTACGGCCGTAAATGACAAAGTTACGGCCGTAACTTCCAAATTCCGAAAATTTTCAGTAGCTCACTTACGGCCGTGATAAGGAAATTTACTGCCGTAACTTGCTCGCCAAGAAATTTCCTTATCTGATTCAAGGTATATCTTTGATGTATCTTTGGGGTAAAGCTAGGGTACGATTTTGGGAGTATTAAAGGAGCAAAATCACCACAAAAGGAGGCTGAACATTGAGAAAAATTGAGAGCAAAATATAGAGCATTCTTGGGAGATTTTCAAGCGCAAGAATATCAACAATAATGGAATTCATGAAGCAACTTGAAGAATCTACCACAATCATGCTAGGCTAAATTCCATATCTTGTTCAAAGGGGAAGTTGTGTTAACTCAATTATGTTATTTTCTTTTATAAAAAATTAGTAGTTTGAATTTATTCCTTTATTTCAATTGTTGGATTATTATGTTTTGAATGTTCATTGAGTTTATTGATTAATAGTTTAATTTGGCCAATTGGATTATTGATCTTTGGATACATGAATATGTTATGTTTAGATTCTTGATCCATAATTGTCATTGAATCTTTACTTTAGTAGCAAATAAATCTCGTGCAGGTTTAGTAATAATTCAACTTGGATTGATTAATTCGAGCTTGTGAAATTAACGATCCAATTCAATCTATTCTTCTAAATTTTCATACTAGTCGTGCATTAAATCATAAGAGTTTGTTTAGGATTGTCCGTGACTAGAATTGGTTCGAAGAGCTTGTTTTGAATTAATACACATAAAGAAGAAATTAGATAATCAGAGCTTGTTGATTATTTATGATTGATAATTGAACTAGGGATAGAAACACGTTACAATGAAAGGTATAACATTAATGGGGGTACAACCGAACCCGAGAACAAGATTTCTTCTCATATTATTTCTCTAGTCATATTTAATTATTTATTTTATGCATAATTTTCATTTAAATAATTTCCAAACAACAAAACCCTTCATTCCATTCTAATTGATCGAACAACTAAAATCAGTTTCCATTCCTCGTGGGATTGGCCCTTACTCTCGCTACTACATTATTAATTAATATTTAGGGAGTAAGGAATTATTTATTATTTTGGTGCATCGCGACACGCATCAAATTTTTGGTGCCGTTGCCGGGGAATGGTCAACCAATTTAGTTGTTTAGTTAATTAGAATTTTTTTTTCTGCATTTTATTTTATTAATTTTTTTTTCACTTTATTTCTATAATTTTTCAAAAAAAAAAATTCTTGCCTGTCTTCTTCTTTGCTTATATGCGTAAAACTTGATTAACTAATTTTGAATTTTTTTATTTTGACCCAGAAATCGAGAGAACTTTTCAACAGCAAAGAAGAGCTGTACAACCAATGGCAATAGCTAACAATAATCTGACTCTCAAGCAACTAGCTACCCCGGATGTTGCTCAACAACCCTATGCATCACTTTTCCGGCAGTGGAAGAAGGCAGAACTTTTGAGCTAAAATCCGGACTGATCCATCTTCTGCCAACTTTCAGAGGACATCCTGGTGAGGACCCATACAGACATCTGAAGGAATTCCATGTCATTTGTGATAACATGAGACCCAATGGTATTACTGAGGAACAAATCAAGATGAGGGCCTTTCCATTCTCACCGAAGGATGCTGCTACTGACTGGTTATACTGTCTACCATCTGGATCAGTCACCGCCTGGAATGACATGAAGAGGCTATTCCTAGAAAAGTACTTTCCTGCATCGAGAGCTGGAACGATCAGAAAGGAAATATGTGGTGTGCGCCAAAATAATGGAGAATCATTATATGAGTATTGGGAGCGCTTCAAAAAGCTCATCTCCAGTTGTCCCCATCATCAGATTAGCGAGCAACTCTTGGTGCAGTATTTCTACAAAGGTCTAGCACCGATGGATAGAAGTATGATAGACGCTGCAAGCAGAGGTGCGCTAATGGACAAGACACCGGAGCAAGCACGGGCTTTAATCTCCAACATGGCGGAGAACACTCAGCAATTCAACTCAGGTAGGGATTCGAAAGTCCGCCGTGTGAGCGAGGTAAGTAGTTCCAATATCGAAGGTCAATTATATGAACTAACGAATCTCATTAAGCAACTTTCTGTAGGGAACTCGAATCAGGTCAAAGCATGCGGGATCTTTTCAAATTTTGGACATCCAACAGATACATGTCCAGTGTTGCAAGAGAATGGAGAACAGGTAAAGGCTGCAGAAGGGTTTCCATTTCAAAAATAGCAATACAACCCGTACTCCAATACTTATAACCCTAGATGGAGGGATCACCCAAATCTGAGTTATGGAAATAACAAGCCCCAGGGTTTTGTCTCTAACAAACCGCAAGAGCAATTTCAGCAACAAGGGAATTCCCAATCTCAGGGGCAGTATCAACAAAGAACCCAAAACTCAGGTGCTTCCCTTGAAAATATGGTTAAAAATTTTGGCTTCTAACACGCTTCAATTTCAACAGGACACCAAGTCCAGCATTCAAAATCTGGAGAACTAGATGAGTCAAATAGCTACTGCCATCAACAGACTTGAGGCACAATCCGGAAGGAAGCTACTATCTCAACCCGAGGTGAACCCCAAAAACGTGAGTGCCATAACCCTGAGGAGTAGAAAAGAGGTTGAAGGTCCAAGCAAACAAATCTTCGCGAATGAAGGGGAGGAAGAGAAAGAAGTTGAAAAGGGGGATGCCACTTCACAAATCCCGCAGGTAAAATCCAACTCTAATTCAATTGCAAAACTGACTTCTCCCCCTTTTCCTAGTAGGTTAGCAAAGACAGACAAAGAGAGCAAAGAGAAGGAGATGCTGGAGATGTTCAAAAAAGTGGAAGTCAACATTCCACTGTTGGATGCAATCAAGCAAGTACCCCGATATGTAAAGTTTTTGAAGGAGCTGTGCACCAACAAACGGAAATTAAAGGGGAATGAAAAGGTGATGATGGGAGAAAATGTCTCTACATTATTTCAAAGGAAATTACCTCCGAAATGCAAGGACCCAGGTATGTTCACCATACCTTGTCGAATAGGTGGTAAAGCAATAGATCATGCACTGATAGACTTAGGAGCATCCATAAATGTAATGCCTAGGTCCACTTATACCGCACTAAAACTTGCCAAATTGACTGAAATGGGTGTTATCATTCAGCTAGCCGACCGTTCCAATGCTTATCCGGATGGGGTAGTTGAGGATGTGTTAGTGCAAGTAGGTGGGCTAGTGTTTCTGGCGGACTTTTATGTTTTAGATATGCATGATGATCATTCCCCAGTTCTACCCCTATATTGCTAGGTAGACCATTTTTAAAGACATCTAAGAATAAGATAGATGTCAGCAGTGGCACACTCACCATGGAATTTGATGGTGAAATGATTCAGTTTAATATTTATGATTCCGTGAACTACCTTGATGATGATAATCCTGTTCATTCTGTTAATGTTATTGATTCTTCAGTACAGGAAACTTTCAAACTTTGTGGAAATGGTGAAAAGCCAGGTAAAATCTCGTGTATTACATTGCCAACTTCTGATTACATGCTTTTGCCCTGTCTTGCAGGCCCTAATGAAAAATATGAAAAAGAAGTTGAGTTTTTGAAATCCACCTAATCCAGGTTGAAGGAGGAAACAATAAGTCTAGCCAAAGACAGTAAACAAAGGCGCTACTCGGGAGGCAACCCGAGAGGGGAGTTTCTTTACTCCCTCAAATTGTTATTTTTTTATTTTCATTTTTGTCATTTTTCTTATTAGTTAATTTCATTAAAAAAAAAAAAAACATGTCCCCTCATTTGATTTCATTCACATCCCATCTTTTGTTTTGTATTGTCACGCTCCACATTGAGGACAATGTGGAATTCAAGTGTGGGGGGAATGATTATTTATTATTTTTTGTTATCCCTGTTTTATTCATCTTCTTTCAATTTTTTTTTTGTTAGTTTTTTTTTTTAAATTATGCTTAGACCCACATTTTGGTATAATAGGAAGTGGCCACACTTATAATTATTTTTGAACCACCAACTTCCTAAATTGCATAATCCGACAAACAATGAGCACATAGAGATGAGTTTTCCAATAATTTCTGAATTAGTTTGAAAATGGGGACAAATTGAAAGATTTCTGCAACCTAATTGAGTTAAACCAAAATTGATATGATAAAATACCGCCCCGAGTAACTTCATTCTATCCTTATCCCCTAGATTTTGAGTTCGGAATCAAGACTGAGCAATGACCTATAACTCATAATTGGATGGGAGGAGCACATATAAACCATAATTTGTGAGCTTTTGAGCCTATGAGCTACTTTTACTCTTTATATTAAGCTTTTTTTTATGTGTGTCCTGTATGGTTGGTTTGTGCTTAGATGTGCTCTCTTGTGCATGCCGTTGTAACTTCTTAACTCAAGTACAAAATATAGTAAAGGCATTAGGTTAAACCAAATTTGACCTGCTAAAAGGGCCTACCATGATACATGTTCCAATAGAAGCCCCTTTGAGCCTTAGCATTTCCTTGAAATTTTGATGCCACGCTACAAGCCAGGAAATACCCTTTCTTTCGCATTGTCTCTGTTTTGAACCCATAGAGAAGGGATTCGCAAGCTTTTGTTGATTAAGGATCGTGCTGTGGTCTAAGTCTAAGAAGTTGCAATGGTTATCTTGTGTTGGGTGACGGGTGATTAATGGACTGAATTTAGGGAAATGTAATTCTATCTTGTGCCAATTGGTGACTACGTAATGATTTGAAAAAAAGAAAAAGAAAAAGTTGCAGTCTGTACTCGAAGAAAAAAATCGAAAGAGAAAAAGCAATGAAAAGGAAGTTTAGTCATGAAAATTAGTAGTTGAGGATGTCAAACACTCAACTTGTGAAAAAGAAAAGAAAAGAAAAGAAGAGATTCAAGTGTGAACAAAGTTGGGTAGCGGGAAACAATGAAGTTCATATTAAGGGGTGAAGGAAGTAATGTCATTGTGAATTGACTTGGTTTGCGAAATTCTTTCTCGACTCAGCCTAAATATGTCATTTTATCCTACCTGACCTGAAATCCCGTTACAACCAAATAAAGACCTTTACTTTGCACTTGTGTTATTGTTGGCTCCGGTTATGATATTTGAGCAGTCTGTGGTAATAGATTCTCCATGCAGTGAGTTGAGTGAAAATTCTCACCCTTATACACTTTGTGCGAAGAGAGAAATATCTAGTGAGGGTGTTAACTCCCATTACATATGCTTATGAGTGGTTTGAATTGCTTGGTCTATATTCTGTGCTTTTGAGTTGGCCAAAACTAACACTCATGTAGTAAATCATTGATAGAGGTTAAGAGAGAACTCACGAGAGGTGGGAGGATACAGCCACATTGGGAAATGAATTGGGCCGGGGGTATTGATTTTTATTTCTGTTCAGAGGATATTTGATGATGCATCTCTTGCACACACTAACACACTCCGGTTATGCAATTGAATTTTCATGCTAAAAAAGAAGTGGGCTGTAACCTTGACTTTCCAATTGTAGGTCTATCTTTTTGTTTGAGTTATGTTTCTTTTCTTTCACATCATTATTCGAGGACGAACAATGGTTTAAGTGTGGGGGGGTTTGATAAGTGCTTTATTAGCGTATATTTAATTCACTTATTATCTTATTTTGTTCCTATTGAAGTATCGTTTAATGCATTTTCATTTATTGTGTTATACAGGATCGCAAAGAACAAAAATAAAGGAAACATGACCAAAGAAATACCAGAAATCAAGAAGTAAGTTCATGGGCATATTCAAAGAACTCCAAATCAATAATGACATGTGGAAAGAAGATTAGATGCAAAAATTATGGTCAAAGAAGGTTTGGGATGAAGCTGGAAATCAAAAACCCGCAAGGATTGTGATCATGAATTTTAGTCATAGATTGAAGCTCAATTTTGTCATAGAATAATTTCGAATTTGAGAAGAGATATTTCACAAAGAACTGTATATATTTGAGTTTTCTTTTCAACGCAACTTGAATCACCACAATCGGACTTCGGGAGAGAAAGTTATGACCACAATATCGAGCATAGACGCTTCTCGACAGAGATGCACTTACGGCCGTAAATGACAAAGTTACGGCCGTAACTTCCAAATTCCGAAAAATTTCAGTAGCTCACTTACGGCCGTGATAAGGAAAGTTACGGCCGTAACTTGCTCGCCAAGAAATTTCCTTATCAGATTCAAAGTCTATCTCTGGTATATCTTTGGGGTAAAGCTAGAGCACGATTTTGGGAGTATTAAAGGAGCAAAATCACCACAAAAAGGAGGCTGGACATTGAGGAAAATTGAGAAAAAAATATAGAGCATTCTTGGGAGATTTTTAAGTTCAAGAATATCAACAACAATGGAATTCATGAAGCAACTTGAAGAATCTACCACAATCATGATAGACTAAATTCCATATCTTGTTGAAAGAGGAAGTTGTGTTAACTCAATTATGTTATTTTCTTTTCCTACAAATTAGTAGCGTGAATTTATTCCTTTATTTCAATTGTTGGATTATTATGTTTTGAATGTTCATTGAGCTTATTGATTAATAGTTTAATTTGGCCAATTGGATTATTGATTTTTGGATTCATGAATATGCTATGTTTAGATTCTTGATCCGTAATTGTCATTGAATCTTTACTTTAGTAGCAAATAAATCTCGTACAGGTTTAGTAATAATTCAACTTGGATTGATTAATTCGAGCTTGTGAAATTAACGATCCAATTCAATCTATTATTCCAAATTTTCATACTAGTCGTGCATTAAATCCTAAGAGCTTGTTTAGGATTGTCCGTGGCTAGAATTTGTTCGAAGAGCTTGTTTTGAATTAATACACATAAGGAAGAATTTAGATAATCAGAGCTTGTTGATTATTTATAATTGAACTAGGGATAGAAACATGTTACAAGGAAAGATATAACATTAATTGGGGGTACAACCGAACCCGAGAACAAGATTTTTCTCATATTATTTCTCTAGTCATATTTAATTATTTATTTTATACATAGTTTTCATTTAAATAATTTACAAACAACAAAACTCTCCATTCCATTCTAATTGATCGAACAACTAAAATTAGTTTCCATTCCTCGTGGGATCGACCCTTATTCTCGCTACTACATTATTAATTAATATTTAGGGAGTAAGAAATTATTTATTATTTTGGTGCATCGCGACACACATAAGTTGGTATTTGGCTATGTTTTTTTTACCTCTAAACAAATTGAAAAAATCGACATCATTTTTCTTGGAAATTCTTTTGTTTCGCAGACTTGAGCTTCGTACTGTTGGGAACTCGGGTTGTTCTACTCACAAAAATTGATTTATTGTGATAGATCATCCCGTTACAGGATTTTCTATTCTATGTATTCAATTTGGAACAAATAATTTTGTGCACACAAAAAGAAAGAGATATTACCCTTGTAGCGTGCTTTACAATAATCTCTTTTCGCTGCTTCTTGATTTCATCAAAGCTTCAAATCCTCAAGCTTTCCTCGGTGTTCTCCAATGACAGCTGTGCAGGTGCGTGGTCACCTTTTTCAAGGCCTAGGTTAAACTACGATTAGAGTTTCTTTGTAAAGAGGAAATACATACTACACACTTTAGTGTGTGTTTCGCCACTTTTCCAATTAGGTTAAGAAAAATAGTTTTTGGAGACTATTTGTAACCTCTTTACACTCCAAAACCCTATCAGGCCTAGTACCATAACCCAGGCCCATTTCTGCACAACCCAATACAGTTAATAAGCCTGTATAAACCCATTATAGTGAAGCCACCGAGGGAACCTGATCGGACCCAATTAAACTAAGCTCCAATAAATTAATTATGACCCGATCAACTCTTGATCAATCAAAATTAATTTATTAATCACGTTCTATTCCACTAAAAGAACGAGATTGCACTCTTAGTAAAATTGAAATTACTGAAACAATTAATCAATAATTATATCCTCTGACTTATCGTTCTTACATGTTACCCCCGTCGATCAACTCGAATATTCGGAGCAAGTTAAAATGACCAAAATACCCTTCTCCGAATATTCATAAATTCTCAACTCTCATCTTCTATCTGACAATTCGATGTGATCACATCACATCATAAAATTCAACAGTCGCTGTCGAATTACTGAGCTCAGATTCAACTGTCCACTAAAAGAACCAGTGAGATTATGATCATACCTAAAAGGTGACGGACTGCATAATACGAATATATGTTCCTCGTTAGTTCACTTTAATTCCCAAAGTACCGAGATATTGATCAGCAATTTGATCTCACCCATTGATACCTCAAAGAACTTTAAGTTAGTAATCGAAGTCCATTATCCTATTAGGATTAAGGTCCCACGTACGACAGTCAAGTGAAATTAAATTTGTATGGTCAATGTCACAAATTAATTTCACGTGGTCCCGTCCAATACGTTCCAAACGTATTCCCAATTTTATTACCAAAGTCAAAGATAGACTTTAATAAAATCGAGACGATCTTATCAAAATAAATTGTCCATATTTATTTACTGATCGTGAACGTTGATTTTAGATCGAATCACAAATTGAATATTTCTGTGTTTAACAACTTAAACACTCAATTTGTAATATCAAATCGACCCGTGGACAAATGCAACTTCATATTAATACAATCAATTAATATTTTATTTTAAATGTCGTGAATTATACTCTATGGGCATATATAATTCCGACGCGTACCACCTATGATATATTCTGTTCCTGGGAGTTCTAAGCATCTTGCTGTAGGTCCAGTCTCGATAGCTTCTCTAGTCATGGGCACAATGCTCAGTGAGTCGATTTCTTACATCGAGGAACCAATTCTTTACCTTCAGATCGCTTTCACAGCCACTTTTTTCGCTGGATTATTTCAAGCATCCCTCGGTTTTCTAAGGTGTTCTACCGCGAAAATTTGACACGGTTTATTAATTTTTAGAAACAATATTCGTGCTAAAGTTAAGTAAACTAATTCCTGGTTAGGATTCGTTATCGATTTTCTCTCCAAGGCAACTCTAGTTGGCTTCGTGGCTGGTGCAGCAGTCATTGTAGCATTGCAACAACTGAAAGGGCTGTTCGGGATAGTCCATTTCACGAGCAAGATGCAGCTAGTTCCCGTTTTGTCATCTGTCTTCCATCACAGAGACGAGGTAGAATTTATTATAATCGTATCGATTTGGTACAAAAAAGATCACTCAAAATTCTGTTCTTTAAGCCCCTGTTCGGAGGCTATTGTTAATTAAAAAAAAAAATGGTTTTTTTGTGGTTTTTTTAGGTAGATGAATGGTTAAAAAGCGGAGTGAGAAAATGTGTTGGGTTAGAGATTGATTTGGAGAATTGTGTAGTTTAAAAATTGATTTAAAACCCAAAAAAACCATAGGATCCGAACATAGGCTAAGTAGTCGTAGAGTACTTATGACATGTTTAGCACGCTGGATTCGAAGCTTGATCTTATTTATTTTATTTCAAACGTGTGCAGTGGTCCTGGCAAACAATTGTTATGGGAGTTAGTTTTCTAGTCCTGTTATTGACAACCAGGCAAATTGTAAGCACTCAAAAAGTACTTTTGATGGTTTTTAGAATTAAAATGCTTGTAGAAACAAAGTTGTACAAATTAGTGTATTGATCATCACATGGAGGTGGGGTCCACACACACTATTTTATTCGTGGGCCCTCCTCATGTGAGGGTTAATACACTAGTTTGTACAACTTTATTTGTATAAGTAGAAAAGTGTTGGTTTTTATTCCATTCCTTTATTATATTTACGATTTTTGATCGTTGAATACAGAGCTTGTGGAAACCAAAACTCTTGGATTTCGGCCACTGCTCCATTAGCATCGGTCATTCTATCTACCATTCTCATCGTCAGCCTTAAATACAAGGTTCATGGGATAAAAACAGTAAGAGATTTTAACCTTTCAAGAATTTCGATTTAACCTATTCTTTTCGTTGCGCATTATATGAAAATCTTTATTAATTTCGACAGATTGGACACTTGCCAAAGGGTCTAAATCCCCCATCGTTGAACATGCTTTCTTTTCATGGCCCTCATCTGACTCTTGCAATGAAAACCGGTATTGTAACCGGAATACTGTCTCTCACGGTGAGTTACTTTCTACATCGTTACATACTTCATAATACTTGTTGCTTGTTTGGTGTGTGCGGTTTTTGGAGAATTTTATGTTTTTGAAAGAATGTGTGGTCGAAAAGTGATTGAAAAGTGATGTGTTTTTTATAAATGTGTGGTTGAAAATGTATCTGAGGAAAATGTTGAAAAAAATGATTGGTTTTTAACGCGCTTATGTTTATGAAAAGTAACTTTCTACATCTTTGCATACTTCATATTCATAATACTCATTGTTTGTTTGGTGTACGTAGTTTTTGGAGAATTTATGTTTTTAGAAAAATGTGTTGTTGAAAAGTGATGGAAAAGTGGTGTCCCGTAGAAATGTGTGGTTGAAAATGAATATGAAGAACATGATTGGTTTTTAACGCGCTTAGAGCATCTCTAATGATTTATGGATTGTGAAAAAAATCATTGCTACATAGGAAAAACAAATAATAATTAAAAAATTTCATCTCCAATGATTAGTTTTCATGCTTATATGATGCGGATGTGGCATGGATATTATCTTGTGCTATGTCTAGGTATAGATAATGTGCTAGACAAAGCAAATGTTAATTTTGTATTTATTTAATCTAAGAAAATGATGCTAATTTGATGACATGTGTATACATAAAAAATTATAGACAAAAACCATTGAAGATGAGCTTTAAATTTCATTATCGATTTTATGGATATGAGTGAGATATTTATCTATTTAATTGTGCATAATCCATTAGAGATGCTCTTATGTTTATGAAAAAGTAACCAATCATTTTGTGTTGTTGTGTAGGAAGGGATTGCAGTGGGAAGAACATTTGCAACTCTAAAGAACTACCAAGTCGATGGAAATAAAGAAATGATGGCTATCGGCCTCATGAACATGGCCGGGTCATGTTCATCTTGCTATGTCACCACTGGTAACAATATCATTTTCGTTTTCAACTTCTTCCTCGATTCACCTATTCATGATTCATCGAAGAAGCGCGGTTTATTCTTACAGGATCGTTTTCACGTTCTGCTGTGAACTATAACTCTGGAGCGCAAACTGTTGTATCCAATATAATAATGGCGACAGCCATGCTTGTGACTTTGCTGTTTCTCATGCCACTGTTCTATTACACTCCCAGTTTCATCCTAGCAGCAATTATCATAACTGCTGTCATTGGCCTAATTGATTACTCGACTGTGATCCGCCTTTGGAGAGTCGATAAACTTGATTTCTTGGCTTGTATGTGTTCCTTTCTTGGGGTTCTTTTCATTTCCGTGCCTCTTGGCCTTGCTATAGCAGTAAGTTTCTCTTCATAAATTCAAAAAAAAAAAAAGATCTTCCCTTTTTTGGGTGAAATATACTAATCTAGATTGTTTGATCAATGAATTGTAGATTGGAGTTTCAATTTTCAAGATTCTCTTGCACATTACAAGGCCAAACACAGCCGTTTTGGGGAACATTCCCGGTACTCAAATATATCAAAACCTTAACAGATACAGAGAAGCTCTTAGAGTACCGTCTTTCCTTGTACTTGCAGTCGAGGCACCTATTTACTTTGCAAATTCAACTTAAATACAAGAAAGGTGCAACTTTTCTGCAGAGTTTACATTTTTAAACAAAATTTCGCGTTCTAAATGTCTAATCGGAGAAATTAATGTTTACAGGATATTAAGATGGATTAGAGAAGAGGAAGAATGGATTGAAAGCAGCAGCAGAGACGGTGTGAAATGTGTAATTTTGGATATGACAGGTTAGTCAAAAAAATATAGTCTTTTTTCTTTATCTTCTTCCTTTTTTCGGGTCGGAGATACTGAAAATACTGCATTTTTCTTAATCAGCGGTGACAGCAATAGACACGAGTGGTATCGATACAATCAAAGAACTAAGAAAAATACTGGAGAAAAGATCACTCAAGGTAAATGATAATAATACCATGTTTTAGAAAATAAATAAATAATGCTTTGTAAATAATTCGTTACAATCTATACTACAATTTTTATTTTTTTGGCGGTTTGTGTTAGCAAATCCTGTTGGAATGTGTAATGGAAAAGCAACATCAATCAAATAATTTGGAGTCCTTTGGTTTGGAAGGATTGTATCTTACAGTTGGAGAAGCTGTGGCTGACATATCATCTCTGTGGAAGGCTCAACCTTCAACTTGTGTTCGCTATGCAGTAGTACTCGATTTCAAATACGTCATCTCGGAAAATATAGATCACGGGGAGAGCTTCTTTTCTATGTTGCTTGCGAGAAGTTATTGCCATTTGTTTGTACTCTCTGCAGACTACAGTCATTGTAAAATGAAGTCGAAGAAGAAATTTTGTAATTCAAGTCCGATTTAAGATTTTGTATTGGACTTCGCACAAATTAATAATAAATATAGGTCTCTCTCTCTCTCTCTCTCTCTCTCTCTCTCTCTCTCTCTCTCTCTCTCCAAAGGGCGAAACAGAAGAAGTAGATGGTCTAACTTTTGTGGCTTTTATATCATTTACTTGCATGTTTTCAACAGGTATCAAAAAATTAGTATGCACGTCGGAGGTCGGACCGTCAAGTGTGTCAATTATCAAGTTTATTTGAAGATAATTTTACAAATTGTTTATTTGAAGATATGTTTTTTCAAATTGAAAATTTCAATGTGTCAATTATCAAGTTTCAGTTTAAGACATGAGTATCAATTTGGACCAAAGTCCAAACCGAACGACGGTTTGGGTTGGTTCGGTTTAAAAGCTTAATTAATTGGGTCAGTTTGGGTTGAAATTTATCCAAACCGAACTGGGCACAGGCCTATGCTGATTTATTCCGAATCCTTATAGTGAACCATCAAGAAAAGAATCGACTTAAAATATTTTTCATGTAACATAAAGAATCATTCACTCCCACTTGATGCAGATCCAAGTTGCCAAAAAAAAACCAATGATTTTTTTAGGTCATGTACCAAATCATATGATGTTAAGACTGAATTCATCTTTCCTACATTCTACATATCGAAGGGTGCATTTTATTCATCTTGTATATATCTTGTAGATACCAACTGCTGAGATCGAAGCAAGTCGTGTTTTGCTATCAGGAATTTGTCGTAAATAAGAACATTTAAGCTGCAATCGAAATTTATTACAACAATATTATGAATCGGATTCAACCAGTACAGTCTCTTCTGCTTAGTCTCAGTACCGCAGAGAACATACAACAAAGTACACTGAATTAAAATGACATACTAAATGAATGAATGCAAACTCATACTTGAAAATACTGGTAGAGGGCTGCAGTTGTACATCATCGCGCGTCGTCCTTTCTATCTCGTTCGCTCTTTTAGCAGCTTCAAACCAAAGTACCTATAACGAGAAACCATAAGTTTTCAAGAATCTTAAAATCCTTCTTTGCTACAGCAGAACGGGAACATAAAGCATGCAGGATTCTTACCTTCCAAGCATCAAAAGAGTGGCCTGGGGATTGGTCCCTGGTGACACTGTAAAAGTAGAACCATCCACCACTCTCAAAGAATCAATTCCGACAACTTTGAGCTCGCGATCAACAACCTTCCCGACGAGGCAGCCGCCATGATAGTGCCATATGGTGCTCACTGTGCGCCTGCAGAACTCTTCCACCTCTGCATCATTGGACAAATTCTCAGGCAATGTGGGCCCCACATACCTAAATTCTCTACCTCCAAACCATTGATGGAACTTAAAATCATCCATAGCCCGGCTATTTAGTACATCACCAATTTTTCGTGTTCCATTCACACACCTCTGCAGATCAACTGGATTGCTGAAGTAATTGAAAAAGATAGATGGATTCACCCTGACATCTGTGGATGCCAATCTAAGAGAACCAGCAGAGAGTGGCCCAACTATCTTCTCCATAAGAGTAGCCACAGTAACATAAACTGAAGAGCCAGGTGACCTAATGAAAATCGGACGAGCAGGGGAGGCAAAAGGTATGATATTGGATGCTGATTCGAGATAAGCACCTGAAGTTGTAATACCCACAACTTGAATGAGAGAATGCTCCATTGGCATTGGCGGCACAATCGAGATCCCATTTCTGGGATTATCATACAAAAACTGACCAACATAAGGCGAATGGCGCGCCACAGGTATTCCCCACGAGGAGAGGTAAGGCCTCGGCCCAATGCCACTCAGTAGCAGGAGCTGAGGGCTGCCAATAGCCCCTGCACAAAGTATGACCTCGCCCCTGTCTCGCACCATAGCGTGGTGGTACCGTCCTATACGGTCGCGAAAAACTACCCCGATAGCTGATTGTTTTGCCCCAGAAGTACCCGAGGAAGATGCCAGCAATACCCTCTCCACATTTGCATAAACAACTACCTTAATGTTTGAAGGGTTTGCATTGTTTAGAAGGTCTGCTGCACTATGTCTGATACCAGAGCTATCAAAAGTTGAACCCCCAATCTTGGTACCCACAACATGATCCAAACTGAATCCATTATAAGGATCAATCCCAGCCTCTAGTAATGCATCTCTAACTGAAGATTGCCAATTCCTAAGTTCAGGCCTAAATACAATGCCCTTCTCAATCCACTCATAGGACTGATTGACCACTCTAAGATCCCAATCCATTCCTGATCTTGAATAGAAATCTTGATCGGCTCTGCTGTAAAAACCCGCATTTATTGCACTGCTTCCTCCAAGAACTCGACCTCGGGCATTTGGGACTCTGTCTTCAGAGATGAAGGCTTGAGCAGGGGAGTCATAGGCATCAACTTCCATTAATGTTGTGAGAAATCCATCTTGGGTCATCAAATTAGGCTTCCCAAATGGAACCCCCCCTCTTTCAAGAACAAGAACCCGGTATTTTTTCGACAGAGTCGCCGCCAGTGGACAGCCGGCGGTGCCACCTCCAACAACGATGTAATCGTAGTAATCTTCAGTGGGAAAATCTGTCGCATTTGATGCAAACCCCACATAAATTGGACCTGAAAAACACAAAACAAAAGGAAAAGAGCAATCAGTACTTGAAATAAAAGGGTTCAAGAAAGTGGGTTATAGAAATCGTGGATTTGAAGATAAATACTTTGTTGAGAATGTGATTGGGGTAGAGAAATGAGAGCGGTAAGTAACAAGAAAACAAGAAATGGGCTAAGAAAAGAGGGTTTTTCTGCCATTATTTGGATTCTTGTTTACAGTGCATTGTGTGCGAGAGAGATGCGGTTTTTGGAGAATGAAGATCAGTATAATTTTGGTGGGAAATTCAGTTGGATCTATTTTTTTTTCTTTTATGAATGAAATTTAGGACTTTTGAGTTTTGAATAGGGCTGTCATTTTATTTTATTTTAATTGCACCATATACTACATTTTTAGGACTAAATGCAAAATTACTACTCAAGAAAAAAAAATTGAAATATACAGTACTCTTCTTCCTTCGTCTTCTTCCTGACTCCAAAGCGGCACATCACCGCTGCCACCATCTCCGACCACCATAACCCGACCATGATCATGACCAACACCACCTCCAGTGCACCACCACCATCACAACATCGTCCAGACCACCACAACATCGATCGGAGCAACCACAACCAGATTTGTATTCTTCTCTTGCGTTGTCGAATTGTTGCTGGGTTTTCTTTTTCCTCTTCTCCATCGTGAGCAGGGACGTGAGGCAGTGTATCTTGACTCTTCCTCGCACTAATTTTGTCCTCCGCTGCATTGATGGTCGAAGCAAATCTATGTGCGTTGAGTGTGCGGCGATGGTGCTGGTTATTTGAAGGTGGTGCGGTGGACGTGAGGCAGTGGTTGTTGCAGTGCAGGGTTGCTGGTGGGGCGCGTGATTTGAAGGTTCTGCAGTGGATGTGAGGTAGTGGTGGTGCAGTGTTGCTGGTGCGTGGTGGTGGTGGTGATGGTGATGTTACGATTTTTGTGAATCTATAGTAGTGGAGTGTGGTCGTGGTGTAGTGGTTGTGGTAGCGGTGGTTTAGTGTTCGATGAAGGGTGGTGGTGGTTCGATGACGGGTGGTGGTGAATGGTTATGTCTTTGAGACAAAGTATCATAAAAGAAGTGTAAAGTTTCAAATTGTGATACTACAATTTCGTCCAAAATATCATAAACATTTGATGAAGTTTCAGGTTATGATACCAAAAATTTGAAGTATCATATTGTGATACTTAGATAAAACAATATTTTTCCAAAAAAAAATAAAAAAATAAATAAAGTATTTTTCAGTGATTATTTCAAATGAAGTAACTTTCAATTATGATACCAAAAGTTTTTTGGGAATGAAATTTAGGACTCTTGAGTCTCGAATAGGGCTGTCAATGGATCAGATTTTAATCCGAACCCGATCCAAATCCGATGAAATTAACGGGTAATGAATTTAAGGTCTCAATCCGATAACCTGATAAAGACCCGAATCTAATAATCCGTTAACTAAATAGAGCAAATATTGATATAATTCAATTCAATCCAATCTAATATTTTATATTAATATAATATATTTTATATATTACTATATAATTTTATTCCATTTAATGTTTTTTCATTTTAAAACTTGTAATGTATTTTATAAAGTACCAGTGAAGGACTCGTACGTTATATGAGTACCATTTTGTTGTTGAATTTATTTACGTGACTACAAAATGATTTGAATATGTTTTTTTGAAAATTAGTTTAATGTTAATGTAATTAACATTTGACTCAAAGATTTTCCCCCTCTTTTGGTTCTTGAACTTCCTTTTCTCAATTTTGATGATCTGGTTATTCACCAGTTTCGAAGAAGCTATGATTCATGAATCAAGCTCCGTTGCCATTATTTTTTGCACTTATAACAAGTGGAAAGGGGGACTTCATTAGAATCATCACGAACAGCCTCTAACCTCTCACAGTAACAAGTAGCATAAAAAATGTAATTATATTCACATAAAGCTCCACATTCTGTAATCGTTCTACTGTCGTTCCATTTGCCTCAACAAAATAGCAAGTTTTACATCATCTTTATCCAATGGCCAGTTCGATATAATAACTTACAATGGCTGCTTTGCAAGAAGCTTTGATAGAAGAGATTCTAGGCTATCAAGTCTGGTACTGAGTATGGTAATTGTCCTCATATTGAAGACGAATGTCGTCGTGTTTCTGGCCCTGTTGTGATAACTTTAACTCCTTTCAGACATCATATTAATGATATCATAAAAAAGTTTTACCTCTTCATTATATTCCTTCATCCACGGGACTCTGGAAGTGGCCATTAGTCTGAAAAATAAGATGGTGGAATTTTTAGCATTACTAAGAAATACTTATCCAAACACAATCATCCTAGCTATCGGTATACCAACGATAGACGACCCTTTTTAAGCACGTTATAGATCATATTATTAGTAACAAGGATACACAATATTGCACATTGATGCAATGAGAGATTCGACAATTTAGTAGTTTCATATTATCATGAAGTCACGAAAAAGTGCACCGAAATAATAAAAGACGGAAAGAACCATTCTTGTCCCTTTAATCCAAGCAAGAAACAACATTTTTGATGTGTATTTAACTACAAGAGATCAATTCAAAAAAACCTCAGATGGTAAAAACCTAAAATTACACCACCATCACCACCACCCCGGCCCCAAAAATAAATTATAAAAATAAAAAATAAACCAAAAATACATGTAATAACTCTAACAGAGAATGTAAACACATAGACAGTGACCATGAGTGAAAATCACCCAGAACTGAGGGAGTAAGAAAGGACAATGAAGAACTATTACTTTGGAATTAGCTCATATAGATGTTATTCCGTTTAAAAAATAATTTCTCACATACTGGCTATAAGAAAACTGCAATTGTATCAAACCAAATATAAAGGAGGAATATTTTTACCTTTATGACTTGAATCAGCTAGTTGAATATGGAATTTGAGTAGTTGATTGAGCAAATTGCTGAGTTTATGATTTAAAACAAACAAGTTGTTTATGCTTCATGCATAACGACAACTATCATTAATAGGAAGAAAATCAAAATCCTCTTTACTATTATGATGATGATGATTCAGGATGCACTATGATCAGGAATACAAAATTCTGAATGGAATGAAAAATTAAAACCGAGGTCAAATATAAAAAAACTGGTCAATTTAGACTTCAACTCTTCAATGTCGTCGTAATTACATTGACCGATTGAACACAGGCGAATCCAGAATTGTGGTTGAGCTAGAGCGGACTTGACACTTTGACCGTTGACCCTCAATGACGAAATATTATTTAATTAAAAAATATTAAAAATTCTACTAATATATAAATGCTTTAAAACGTAATTTCATTTAATATGGAAAATAGTCCAACACAAAAAAAATAGTAGGAAAATACATGATATAACCCTACTCCGTAACTATAAACTTAGACAACTGCATTCTCTAAGGTCTCATACTTTGAAAGCGTTGCAAAATT
Source organism: Ligustrum vulgare (assembly GCA_963555705.1). Classification (NCBI taxonomy): domain Eukaryota; kingdom Viridiplantae; phylum Streptophyta; class Magnoliopsida; order Lamiales; family Oleaceae; genus Ligustrum; species Ligustrum vulgare. Next base: position 20,462,284 of record OY743173.1, on the reverse strand, counting down.
GCCTCATTCTCAATGAGTTTAAAATTTTTGCACTCTATGTAATTCAGCAAACGATCATTCAACAAATCGTTTCCCAAAGCATCAAATGAATTGAACGGATGGCATGGGTAATGAATATAAGATTGCGTTTGATAGCCTTACGTTTTTCAAGTGATTTTTCAACTTTTACGCTGTTTGTTTGCCTAAATTTTTCATAGATTTCGTTTTCCAACTTGTTTCGAAATTCGGTATTTTTCTTAATTTGGAGGGATTCGTTTTTCAAGGGGAGGACATTTTACTTTCTATTAAAAATCTTTTACCATTTTTGTCACGTTTGATCCTTTTTATTGTTGTTAATTGATTTATCTTTTTTCAAAAAATTAACATTATTATTATCAAGTACAAATGTGTGAAAAAATTTAAAATATATATGTATAATAAAATAGCTAAATTTTGTTTTATTTTTCACGGAAAACAATGATAATCAAATTATAAAAGTTGAAAAATGCCCCACTTTTTTCACCTAGAAAATTAAATCAATCAAACACATTAAATAATAATAATTAATTAATTAATTAATTAATCTGAAAATATGATCGGATCCAACACGAGCAGCCGAACGGGCTTGCCCATAGCTGGATCCGCCAGTGCGAGTGAATGCATTGATCTTTTCTTTTACTCTCATTCCGATCTTATAAGTTCTTCTATTGAAATTCCTCGTTTGATGCTGTGTCAAAATCATTTTTAACTTCTCATTTTAGAACTTATAATGTTTATTAACTTTTTAAGAGTTAATTGTCTCGATTAGTCACTTTGTGTCTTCAAACATTTACTAACATTTTAAGTGTCAAATTTTGTCCACTAAACTTATTAAAATATTGGACGTTACTCGCTAATATGAATTCAGAGTTTGTTTGGTAGTGGTAAAACTTTTACCATAATTTTTCAAACTCAATCTCAACCATCCATTCTTAGTCAAGCCCACCATTTTTTACTTTTCAAATATTTTTAAACCACACATCCATCAAAAAAAAAAAAAAAAAAAAACTACAAAAATCAAAACCTTTCACATTACCAAACATGCTCTCAATTTCACTATTGTTGTTCAAGGAGTCCACAAAACAAATTAAAAGCAAATGCCTTAGAACTTATACCTCCTCATTTCCTTCCCTAAGAGCTAGTTTGTCAATAATCATATTTCTTCTTGTCACGTTTCCCTTTTAGGGTACTTGCTGCAAGGAAAACTTATTTGAATTCCTTTGGATTGATTGGATCATTCCAAAATGCTAACCATGTGACGGTATTGTCATGCCTTATTTCTTTCTAGCAGCCAATGATAAAATTTATAATCTTCAAATAACTATCATTTTAATCTGAAAAAAATCATTGGCATTTTCTTGATATTCTTAAGAAAACCTAATAAGCAGGAATAACCATTCACCAGGAATAGACACTCTGGAATTGGTGCATCCTTTCCAATATTTATAGTGATGTCACTGGGATATATGCGTCTTTTCAGCTTTCCCATCTATTCAACGCTATTTTCCCATTAAAACGTTAATATTGTCACCAATTTTTGTATAAAGATAAAAAAAGATTACCAAAGAGGAAATTTAGATGAACTATAGAACTCCACTGCTTGCAAAAAGATTTATAATATACCTTTGGATGCTCTCCACGGCCTCAGAACAATCCCAGTGGTTCAACCCTGAAGTTCCAAACTGCATATGACATCGTTGACAGATGCCTCAGACATGCATCAAAAGAAAGTCATGTTAAATTAATCTACGTCGCTATCAGCTAAAAACTATGTATTTGGTAAAATAAGGCACCATGAAAATCCCAAAAGATGAATGTAACTATGCAGTACCCTCATAATTTATGCTGCATCTATCTAATATATAAAAGTGAGAGTTGCTGGCCAAGACTCCCGCCTACAATCTCCCGCCCATTCCAGGAAAGAAGGAATTTTTTTTTTTTTTTTAAGAAAAGTCCAAATACGCATATATAACAGGATTTCATTTTGAATTGTTTCTGTATCGTACCTAAATCTGATACAAATCTGATACAATTCTGCATTTTTAATTGTTTTCCACCTGAAATGGAAAGATGTACATATACAATCTAATACAATTCTGCATTATACCTAAAGCGTGTTAATAAAATTAAATGCTGTAAATCAGACAGTGATAGGCACATGCAAATATATCAAAACACAGGCTCACAGACAACAGAAAATCAAATTTTCAAATCTATACACTTCTTTCCAAACGCCCTATTTCTATAGCATTTAATGCTGAGTGTGACCCATCTCCTCTACTATTAATTTATAGCAAAATCTGATACACACCGCACAGCTCCATACACACAGCATCTTCTTCATCTACAGTCTAGCAGCAACAGCTGCATCCAAGAAACCTTCAGCTACCATGGCCAACAACAGCACCTGCGTCCAAGACATTAACGCAGCACAGAAGGAATGGAAGATTGACGTCCGGGTATCACGCCTTTGGAAAGTACCTGACTTCAACCGAAGAGATGTGTGTTTTAGCATTGAGATGGTTTTGATGGATAGACATGTAAGTATATTGCTTAAACAGAATGCTGAAAATATATATGTGGGCATGCTTAAACGAAATGCTTAAAATACCTGAGCATGCTTGAAGAAATATAAATGGACAACCTGTGTTCAAAATGCTTTTGCTATTAAGTATAGATTCTATGCATGAGATTGTAAAATATAGAAATCCTTAAACAGCATGCTTAAAATACAAATAACATGCTTAAACAGAATTTTTAAAATACTTGAGAATGATTAAACAGAATGCTTAATATAAATGGACAGCAGGGTGTTCACAATGCTTTTGCTATAAGTATAAATGCTATGGATGAGATTTTAAACTATGGACATGCTTAAACAGAGTATAAAATGCTAACAGAAAACTAAAAAAAAAAAATGGACATGCTCAAACAGAATGCTTAAAATACCTGAACATGCTCTTAAAGAATTTTAAATGGACATCAGTGTGTTCAAAATGCTTAAAGAAACATAAATAGACAGCCTATTTCAAAATACTTTTGCTGTTAAGTATTGATGCTTAAACAGAAATATAAATGGACAGCCTGTTTTCAAAATGCTTTTGCTGTTAAGTATAGATATCCTTAAATAGCATGCTGAAAATACAAATGACATGCTTAAACAGAATTTTTAAAATATCTGAGAATGATTAAACAGAATGCTTAATATAAATGGACAGCAGGGTGTTCACAATGCTTTTCCTATAAGTATAGATGCTATGAATGAGATTTTAAACTATGGACATGCTTAAACAGAGTATAAAATGCTAACAGAAAACTAAAAAAACTAAATGGACATGCTCAGACAGAATGCTTAAAATACCTGAACATGCGCTTAAAGAATTTTAAATGGACAGCAGTGTGTTCAAAATGCTTAAAGAAACATAAATAGATAGCATGTTTCAAAATAATTTTGCTGTTAAGTATAGATGCTATGTATGAGATTGTAAAATATGGGCATCCTTAAACAAAATGTTGAAAATATAAATGACATGCTTAAACAGAAATATAAATGGACAGCCTGTTTTAAAAATGCTTTTGCTGTTAAGTATAGATATCCTTAAACAGCATGCTGAAAATACAAATGACATGCTTAAACAGAATTTTAAAAATACCTGAGAATGATTAAACAAAATTCTTAATATAAATGGACAGCAGGGTGTTCACAATGCTTTTGCAATAAGTATAGATACTATGAATGAGAATTTACAAGCATAACATGCATTCAAATTGAAGCTAATTAAACTCCCAATACATAAATAAAGTGAACTGAATATACATGTTGTAATAATTGAAAACACATAAAGCCAATAATTTAACTAACATACTATATACCAGTAGGAATACTTATCTGTAGTTGCAATAATGATGAAACCAATTGCAACACTTGCAACCGGTCATAATTGCCAGTGGTACCTTACCCAAGAAAATATAAAAAAAAATATTGATTAGTATCGAATTTAATTTGCAGTTACGTGAACTAAATGTGAAACATAAAAATAATAATCCAATTAGTATACATATCTGCTAATAGGATTTATTTAAGGGTTTTTTTTTAGCAATCAACTAACATAACTAATAGTCGTTATTATTTCATTGTTTGTATTCATAGGGACATAGAATTCATGCTACTGTAAAGCAATCTTTGATACGGTTGTTCGAGCCTATGTTGGACGAAGGGAATATATACACATTAGAGTATTTTTACGTTGGTCACAACAACCTAAAATACAAGACAATGTCACACAAATTCAAACTAAATTTCTTGATCAAGACTCGAGTCACAAAGGTCGTGGACGATAAATTCCGGTTCGGGAATTTTCTATTCAAGTCGTTTGTTGACGTAGCCACGTCCCCGACGTTGACTGAGTTTGAATTATTTGGTAATCTTATTTGAAATGCAATGTATTTATTTTAATGAATAGATTATATTGTTTGTTCTATTATACATATTTGAATATTTGACATTTTTTCGTATATTGAAATTCTTCAATAGACATCTTGGGTGAAGTAGTTGGTAAAGAGGCCTTACAGACTAGGCAGACTGAGAAAGGCATGATCATGTTTCTTGAAATTATGGTTCAAGACTTGGAGTAAGTGGAGTTGCTTTTTTTTTTTAAAAAAAAATAAATAGGAAAGTGAGACTTGAGAATGATTTTATGTTTTTGTGATTTAATTCTTGTTTATGTGGTGTAATTTCTTTCCGATTTATTAAGTGATTTAAGTGAATGCACCGGACGTTCGATGGAACCACAGTCTGTGAGAAATGGTGTAAGTTGTAACCAGGCAGATGTAGAAGATGAAGAATCGAAAGATTTGGGTATAGTTTTGGGTCTTTTTTAATATATATTTGGGCCTCTATTCCTGGCCAAAATCCAAATGAAATATGAATACTTTAAGACCCAATTCATATATACTTGTTAACTCAGCTATAACCTACAGGCTATAGGAAGAAACCTAAATCAAACAGATCGTATTCTCTCAAGAAACCATCTCCTCCGCCCGCCGTGTCGCCTTCAACGAGCCATTAGGTATTTTAGCTAATCTTTATGAAATCACTGTTTTGGATAATCATTTTGGAAATTGCCCTTTAAGTTGTTGATTTCAGATTTTGAGTTACAATCCATGCTTAATTTGATGTTTCCTTTGAGAATAAAAGAAAGCAAAAGAATCAGTAAGGTTGGAAGAAAAAAAGATAGATTTTCTTAGCCTTTTTGAGTCACAATCGATGCTTAATTTGATGGTATAGTTTCTTTACGGTTTTTGTTTGGAACTTTCCAAGATTTCTGGTAATATTTGGTCTTTCATGCAATACCATTTATATGATTTCTCTATTGAAAAGAAATCAGTATCTTCCTCTGAGATGAAAATATCACTCTTCTCTATTGAATAAATTAAATAATTGATCACTCAACTTTAACTTATATGTTGGATATTTCTCATCATTTTGCATGTTCATCTTTTGTTTTGTGAATGTTTTGCCTCCCCAACAAGTGTTTTCCAAAAGAGAATTTAATATTCAGAATTATTCGAATAGGTATGTGGCTGTTCTCCAACCAATGCATATGTTCGTGCTAAAAGGTTTCTTCCAACATATATATTCATTCAATTCAAGGGACATAACTATTCGAATGGTTGCCTCCATCTCTATAAATTCTGGGCGAATTCTCATTTGCAAAAGACATTCAATACTTTCTATTCTTCTCTCTATCTTTTGGCATCATTAGATATTTTATAGAGTGTCTTCTTAGTTCCCCCATTGTGACTTCGTTGGATAGGGGAAAAACTTCTCTTAAAAGATAACGATTTTCGTGCTTTAGAGTTCATCAATTTTCCAGATTCTCATATATATTACGCAATAGTTTTAAGAGATGTCTTCGTTTCAAGATCTGGCACTAACTGAATCTGTGGCACTTTTGATTAAAGTCATGAATCAAGATTTGATACGTCTTGATCGGTTTGATGGACACAACTTTACGCGTTGGCATGAGAATGTTTTATTCTTCTTGAAAACAATCAAACTGTTCTACATTCGGAGTGATGATCTTGTGCCTATTCCATAAGAAAAAGCAAATTAATAAGAGGAACACAAGAAGAAATTATAAGATCAACGGTAGAAATGGAAGGATGATGATTTTCTATGCAGATGCCATATTTTGAATGCACTATCTGATTTTACTTATAGCGTGCACAGGACTATCAGAATAGCAAAAGAATTGTGGCTGGCATTGAACAATATTTTATTGAATAGGCAAGCAACCAGAAATTCTTGATCGGTAATTACTTTGATTTCAAGATGAAGGACAGTAAGTCTGTTCTTGCCAAGGTACATGAATTACAACTTATTGTTACTAATCTTAAGAAAGCTGAAATTGTCTTGCCTGAAGCATTTCAAGTTGGAGCCATTATTGCAAAATTACCAAGTTCATGGAATGGCTATAAAAAGAAACTCAAACATGATGAAACCAAGCATACCCTGGAATCCCTCATGTGTCATCTGCATATTGAGGAAGACTCGTAAATGAGAGAATAATGATCAAGCGGCAGAAAAGGCCAACAGGGTCAAGGAAATCATAAGAGTAGCAAGAAGTAAAAAAACTTCAGTTCCAAGGGAGATTATGCAGAAACCTCTAAGAAGAAATTCAAGGGGGTTGCTTTTATTGCAAGAAATCTGGTCATACTGCTGGTGAATGCTGACATCAAATAAAAGACGAGAAGACAAAGAAGGGTTGAATAAATGTGACTATGGAAATCGGGGCTACAATTCATGTCAGATTTGAAGTAGGTTGGTAGTTGGATATCGGGGATACAATTCATGTAAGTAATGATAGATCTCAGTTCAAGACTTACAAGGAATGCACCGATGGAAGACAGGTAAAAAGGGGAAACAATGTTCGTACCAAAGTTGTTGGAATTGGATTAGTTGAACTGAAATTCACTTTAGGAAAGAATCTGACTTTGGTAGAAGTTTCCATGTGCCTAAAATGTCCAAGAACTTGATTTCTGGAGATCACATTAACAAGGCAGGGTTTAAACTTGTAATTGAGTCTGATAGCCTTATAGTATCTAAGAATAATGTTTTTTTGGAAAAGGTTACTCTTGCAATGGTATGTTCAAGATGAATCTAATAAAAGATAACTTTGCCTATACTATTGATTTTTTACCATTATGGCATGCTAGATTAGGCCACATAAATTAAAAACCCATTAGAAACATGCATAATTTAGGAATCATTCCTAAATGTAAGTTTGATGTTGTTAATAAATGTAATATATGTGTTCAAGGTAAGGTAACGTGCAAACCACATAAATTTGTTATGCGAACATCTGAATTACTTGGTCTTATACATTCTGATGTGGCTGATTTGCATAATAAAGTTTTACATGGAGGGAACAAGTACTTTGTGACTTTTATAGATGATTTATCGAAATATGCTTGTGTATACTTACTAAAAAGTAAAGACGAGGTTTAAAGAAAATTTCTTATTTATAAAGCAGAAGTGGAAAATCAATTAAACTGAAAAATTAAAGTCATACGTTCCGATAGAGGAGGTGAATACCAAGTAGTAGAATTAGCAAAATTCTATGAAACTAATGGTAGGTCATGAGTTTACTCCACCATACTCGCCAGAATCAAACGGAGTAGGGGAAAGGAAAAATAGGACTTCAGTTGAAATGGCCAATTGCATGCTTATTAGTTCTAGTGGGGTGAAGCACTCTTAAGTGCATGTTTTACTCTAAATAGGATTCCTATGAAGAAGATTAACAAAACTCCATATGAGTTGTGGTTCAACTGAAAACTTAATATTAGTCGTCTCAAGGTGTGGGGATGTCTCGCATATGTGAGAAAACCAAATCTAGAGATTACTAAATTAGGAAATAAAACTTATAAATGTGTATTTATAGGTTATGCAAGAATAAAAAATAATGCTTATAGGTTTCTGAAGTTAGAATCCTAAGATGTTATCGAATCAATTCATGCTGAATTTTTTGAAAATATGTACAAGTCTTCATCTATGCAAACTAAAAATAATATTACTTCAAGTTCTTCCAAGAGTGTTCGTGGAGAATCTCTTGATACTTCTGTTGAACCGCAAACCAATATAGAACCTAGAAGGAGTAAGAGACAAAGGAAAGAAAAATCTTTCGGACCTGAAATTGTGACTTATTTGCTAGAAGGTGATGTAAATAATATTACAGACCGGACTAAGCTAATGCTGTATTTTGGAAAGACGCAATCAATGATGAGATGAGATCCATTATGTCAAACCAAACATGGAAATGGGTTGATTTACCTCGTGGTTCTAAACAGGTTGTAAATGGATTTTCAAGAGGAAATTAAATACAGATGGCTCTATAAATAACTACAAAGCTCGATTAGTAGCTAAAGGTTTTAAACAATGTCATGGCATAGATTATTTTGATACTTATGCTCCCGTAGCAAGGATATCATACATCCGCGTGTTGCTATCTCTTGCTTCAATTCACAATTTAGGTGTCCATCAAATGGATATAAAAAAATGGATTTAATGATGATTTGGAGGAAGAAGTATATATGGAGAAACCCGAGGGCTTTGTTTTACATGGACAAGAAAAGATGGTTTGTAAACTAGTCAAGTCTCTTTATGGTTTAAAACAAGCTGCTATGCAATGACATGAAAATTTTAATAAGGTAATGTTGTCTAACAGATTCAAGGTTAATGAAGCAGATAAGTGTATCTATTCGACATATATAAATGGTGCATGTATTCTTATTTTCTTGTACGTAGATGGCATACTTATTTTTTCTCCTAACTTAGAAAGTATTAAGGAGACCAAACAATTGCTAGAGTCTAACTTCAATATGAAGGATTTTGGCGAAGCAAATGTAATCTCAGGGATTAAAATAGTGAGAAAAGATGGATGCATATCGTTGAATCAATCTCATTATATTGAAAATATGCTTAAAAGATATGGTCATATGGATCATAAACCCGCATCAACTCCGATAGATCCTAGTATTAAGTTAATGAAAAATACTGGTAGATCTTACGACCAACTACAATATGCAAGTGTGATTGGAAGTCTTATGTATGTTATGCATTGCACAATACTAGATATTGCATATGCAATTGGTATATTGTGTCGATTCACTAGTAATCCAGGTAAAGAACATTGGAATGCATTTTAAAGAGTTCTAAGATACTTGAAAGGAACTATTAATTATGGATTACATTATCATGGATCCCCATTGTACCTGGATTTTTACATTAGGAGGTGCAACTGTTTCTTGGTTTTCTAAGAAACAAACATGAGTCTCAGATTCAACTATGTTGGCAGAATTTCTTGCTTTGGCTGATGCAAGTAAAGAAGCTTAATGGCTAAGAAATTTTCTAATAGATATCCCTTTGTGGGAGAAACCATCTCCAGCTGTGATGATCTATTGTGATAGTAAAGCTACTTTGTATTCGGTAGCAAACAAAACTTACAATGGTAAGCAACGACATCTCAGTCTTAGACATCAGTCTTGTAATATCGCCTTTCGATTTACATGTTTCTTGATTTTCATGTAATGTTTATGTTAATGTCATTATAAGTGATTTAACTAATTATTATTATTGTTGTTTTAATTGAATTATTTTGCAGTGGAAGGACTTGGACGCCGTCTTGATCAATGTGCCAAATAGAAAGTTCATAAATTGTCAATGTGCTATTCTATGTGTGATTATTAACGTTATTTATTAATCTTGCTATTTTCTATTTAATTAAGTTGAAAGTGGCCTAAATTGTGTTAAATTGGAATTGGGGAAAGTTTAATGGCACTTTGAATTTTATTTGAGGGATGTGGACTTAAATTACCTATTTATGAGAGTCGAAGGACATATTTGCAAATTAACAAGTTTTACATTTAAACCTATCCTATTTCCATTAATCCCGACCTCTCTCTCTCTCTCTCTCTCTCTCTCTCTTCGACAACGCTTCACTCTCGGTGCCTCGCTCGCGATCGCCACTCCCCACCGACGGTCACCCCGCTGCCGCCAACCACAACCTTGGCCTCCACCACCTCCCCTCCCATGGTAAGATTAGTTATTTTTTTTCCTCCCTCTTGACCGCAGCTGCTCGAACTCCTCGTACCCACGGTCGCACAGTCACTCGCGGTTTACACACACAATACACTCTTTTACATGCACACACACCCGTCTATAATTTATATATATGTGTAAAGATTTCAGAATTTTCAGATTTGGGTTTTAATTAAATTTCAAGATTTAAACAGTTACATCCAGATTTTGGGCAATATATATATGTATGTATGTGTGTGTACTTTTCAGAATTTTTATGGATTCATAAGAAAATTAATTACTTTAGTGAAATTTCTAGCTTAATTGGAGTTGTATTGTAAATTTTAGATTGATTAATGTATATAAAAGTATGTATAGATTGTGTTATAAATCTAATTTATGAAATTGGTAGCTTAGTTAACTATTTGGTTAAAGTTTGATTTATAATAATAATATTTTTCAGATTTGAGAATTTCGAATTTATGAAATTTATTAATCGTTTAAACATTAACTTTTCGATTAAAATTTTATGATTTCCAAATGTAAGAGTTTATCTGGAACTTTAAGTTGGAATTTCAGTTTTGGGATTTATTAATGCAGTTGTTTTGATTAATTTTAGTTAAATTGAGACCTTGATTATAATCTTACATTCTTATGCATTTTAGGGATTTAGAATGTAATGTTTTGGGAATTGGAAGCATGAAAGATTCTTTCTTGTTTTATGTGCTTTAATCTAAACGTAAGGTCACATTGTGAATTAAAAGTCATACTTATTAATGAATGTGAACAATTAGGATATTTGGTACATTGACGTCACGGGCATTCGAGACTTTTCCACTTGCAGATTCAGAAACGGTAAATACTAAGGACTGCAGGTAAGTAAACTTCCCCCTATTTTATCAAAGTTGAATGTAAATGTGAAATTAATGTGTAAACGACTGTCTTGCAACTTACTTGCTTTGATGAATTTCGTTTACCTTATGAAAGTATATGTTCTTAAGAAGAATGTTCAAGCATGCACGTTATCATGTCATTGCATCATCAAGCATGCATTGGCATCGAAATTGGGAAGTCAAATGTTTCTAAATGAAAGAAATGTGCCAAGGTTCAAGTTTGTTCAAAAGTATGTATCCCAAGTTTTTAAGAAAGAATGGGTGTACTTCTAGTTCATGAAAGATGCGAGTGGGAAATGAGGCGCGAGGGACCGGCGTACCCGAATGTAATGAGCCGCATTGCGGTGGAATGAATTGAATAAGCCGCTTTGCGGTGGAATAAAGTGAATGAGCCACTTTGCGGTGGAATGAATGTTAACCGCTTTGCGGTTTTACTTGTAAATGTGATTTGGTTCCAAATAAGAATTGCCCATTGTTATCTGATTGACTAGAAGTTACATCAAGTGAGCTCACGATGGAAATGAAGTGAAAGTTTTGAAATGAAGTGAAAGTTCGAAAAGTTTGAAAGTTCTGGAAAGTAAAGTAAATGGGGATACATATATGGAATTTTTAAAGCATTCATGTCATAAGCATGCATTTTATGCATAAAGTTTACTTACTGAACTTTAGCTCACCCCAATCCCTCTCCAATATTTCAGGTGATGAAAGTTAGATGATTAGAGGAGAGCACTTGGCGGCAGGCTCAGGCAGTACCCGACTTGAATTATTTAAAATTGAATTTAATGATTTAATTTAAGTTTTCATTGGTTAATTCTTTCTTCGTTTACTCCTTAAACTATTCGTCTACATTTAACTTTAAGTTATTATATTTCTTGTATCATTTATATCATCACTTATTTCACTTAATTAAAGTTTATTGATATAGAAATTTTTGTATCGAGAAGTTTGGGATTGATTTTGGATAAATGTGGTGATGTGAGAGTTAATATTGAATTGTGATTGGGGGTTGAATGTGGTTGAATTGTGATTGATGTTTTAAATTGTTAGGTTGGGTATGATGTCCCTCTACAGCTTGGTTAAGTCCAAGTTACAGAGGAGACTCTGCCGAAATTTCTGTAAAATTTTATAATAGATAAATGAAAATCTTAATGTTTAAACGATTTATTTCCGCATATAATGTGAATGGAAGTTAACACGCCTAGGTTTTAGATTTTTAAACTTGGGGTGTTACAAGTCTCTTTGAGGATTACTTAAGTAAGGAGTAATCATTGTTGAATATGTAGAGTTGAAGAATAACCTAGCAGATCCTTTGACAAAAGGACTGGTTAGAGAGATGATTGCGAAAACATCGAAATGAATGGGATTGAGGTCTATGTAACTTCAGTTAGCTTTAATGGGAAACCTACTTGTGTTTTGAAATGTAAACAAAGTTCAAAGGGTACAAACAAGTTAAAGTCTAACTTAGACGAGACACTAGAGTATTAGTTAAATCCCATTCATAAAATCTCTAGTGTATGTATTCTGCATGGTAGATGTTGGATTTAATTCCTTAATAAGTTGTATTGAGAGAGAAAGTAACTCGTAGAATTACTTTATAAAGAACTTACCTATATGAGTGAGAAAGTCAAGCCACTTTCTATGAGATTTAGACTGCCTCTAAAGCACTCATGAGATTCAGGATATATGCAAGGTCATTAATGCATTGGTATAAAAGAGACACTCTTTTATCGTAATAGTATGTGTAGAGACTCCGGCTAGTCATGATAGGGTCCTTGGTTCAAGATTCATTCACCATAGCACTTGATAAAACTTTTAGTTATTTACACTGAGTGAAAGTTCAAATTCAAAAGCTACTTTCATTTATGTATGATTTCCTACGATGATGCCTTTTGTGTGTGTTTGCATGAACTATGATGGCTTGATCCCGTTAAGGGTATGTAGGCAATCACTTTTAGTGATGCAACTGCTTCATTTTCACTAATCAAAATTTTGAAAAATAGTGGGGATATGTTAGATATTTTTCGTCATTTTGCGTGTTCATCTTTTGTTTTGCGAATGTTTTGTCGCCCCAAAAAGTGTTTACCGAAAGAGAATTTTATTTTCAGAATTATTCGAATAGGTATGTGGTTCTCCATCCAATGCATCTGTTTGTACTAAAAGGTTTCTTCCAACAGATATATTCATTGAATTCAAGGGACACACATATTTGAATGGTTGCCTCCATCTCCATATATTCTGGGCGAATTCTCATTTGCAAAAGACATTCAATACTTTCTATTCTTCTCTCTATCTTTTGGCATCATCAGATATTTTATAGAGTGTCTTCTTGGTTTGATCAAATCGTCACAATCTGAATAAAAAATCTCCATTGTATCTTGAAAGAGATTTTCCTTAAAAATCTCATTGTGACTTCATTGGATAGGGGAAAAACATCTCTTAAAAGATAGCGATTTTTATACATTGGAATTCATTAGTTTTCCAGATTCTAATACATATTTCACAATAGTTTTTAGAGATGCCTTCGTTTCAAGATCTGGTACTAAATGAATCTGTGGCAACCTCAATTCAAGTCATGAATCAGATTCATCTTGATCGGTTTGATGGATACAACTTCACGCATTGGCAGGAGAAGGTTTTATTCTTCTTGGCAGCAATCAAACTATCCTACATTTTGAGTGATGATCTTGCACCTATTCCAGAAGAAAAAGCAGGCGATTTAGAGGAACGCAAGAAGGAATTACAGGACCAGCGGCAAAAATGAAAGAATTATGATTTTCTGTGAAGAGGCCATATTCTGAATGCACTGTCGAATTCTACTTCCAGCACACATGTCTCTTTTTCTTTCTCCTTCTTTTTCATTTGTGTGGATGTGTCCTTGTGCATTGCGGGAGGGGTGAAGTAGTTGTGTGACTATTTGCATACTTCGTCATTTTTATCATATTCCTAACTATATTTATAGGAATAAGCTAATTTAACCCAATTTTCATCACCTTCCAGCCCATTTTCACGAAACCAACACAGCTGCAAACTAACACAATTTTCATCACCTTGAACCTCTCTGAACTCTCATCCTCTGATGTATTTTTTTAGCAGCCGCAACACATTGCTTTCTCTTTGAACCCTCACCAGTCGCAGCTCTTCCTTCCATCTTCATCTCTGGACCCAGCAACAATCGTCTTCTCCCATATTCAACGCCTCTCCCTCACCTTCAGCAACGGAAAAAACTAGACATCATCTCCCCTTCACCAACCACTCAGCCAACCAGTCCACTTCAAGTCCCCAGACTCTCGACAGCCTCCATCACTCAAGACCTCAACCAACTAGCCTCCAAAACCCAACAGCCACTGCTCTCCCTCATGACAAAAATTAGCTGCATCTCTCTCCCTCTCTCGGTGCTATCTCTACAATGAACCAGCCGCCAACCTCTCTCAACTCTCATCTTCCACTCACAACCAGAACCTCACCTTCTCTCCACAGAACGCCCAGCAGCTCATCTTCACGGAGCAGCACAACCCAGCAGCTTCCAGTCTTCAACCCAGCAGCAGTCCAACACCAAACCAGCAGCCTCGGTTTTTTTTATTTGTTCGAGTTTAATTCACAGTTTTGCTTAGATTTTAAATTGTTTCAATTATTAGTTTATTTACATAATTTTAGATTGTTGATGGTTTGTTGAATTGTAATATATTTTTGGTTATAGAGTTTTTTTTTGTTTCAAACTTGAATTTAAATTTTTAGTGATGATATTTTTTTGGTTGAATTTTATTTCGTTTAATTTAATTATGCTTAGCTAAATTATATTTGAGGGGAGTTATTCTCAGCTTCAATGTGTATGTTTTAATTCGTTATGGATGAATTCTTGTGATTGATAATAATTAACGAGTGTTTTAAATTTTCAAATTGTTTTACTTTGATTGATGTCGTTGATGTGGTATGTATTAAATATGCACACAACATGCTCGACGAAATGCTGTAAAACAAATTGACTAATTTTCTTACTAATATGTTAAATCTTATCAATCTCAAGAGATTCATACTAAATTTATTTGCAAAGCCCAATTGATAGAAGAAGAATAATTCCACTCAAATTTTCCTATCATTGCATTTAATTATATGCTTTTTAAATTCATATAAGTATAACTGAAATCGTAGTCTAAGACTTGAATTTAGAAATTATTATTATACCAAAAAAATCCTTAGGAAGAATGACCCTGGATTATTGCTAGGCTATAACTTGACCCCTTTATACTTGGAGGGTAGATTTTTCATTGAATCAAGTTTTTGGCGCCGTTGCCGGGGATTATTTTGGTATTAATTGATTTTTTCTGAATTATTTTTATTTTATTATTATTTTTTTCTACTACTATTTTTGATATTGTTCTTTGTTTATATCCGTTTGGTTTCGAGATCATTTTAAGCGATTAGTAAGATCGAAACCCACTAACCAATTTTTAATTCTTGAAAATCAGCTGGAAGAAATGGAAAATAATTGAGATCCAAATGAGGTGCCCGTCGTTCGAAGTCTTAGAGATTATATTTTTCCAACAATGGCAAGCACTCCGTCATGCATAATAATTCCTGCTAATGTAGTGGTCTTCAACTTTAAACCGGGAATGATTGATCATCTACCACGCTTCCATGGGATGCCATCAGAGATTCCATATCACCACATCCAGGAATTTGAAGAGGTTTGTTTTACTTTTCTTGAAAGAAATTGCACTGAGGAAGTCATTCGACTCAAGCTTTTCCCTTTTTCACTAAAGGATAAAGTTAAGTCGTGGCTTAACTCTTTAAGGCCTGGTTCAATTACAAATTGGGTAAATATGCGGAAAGAGTTCATTAAAAAGTTTTTTCCACCACAAAGAACCACCACTATTCAAAGACAAATCATGAATTTTTCCCAAAAGAATAATGAAAATTTTTACACTAGTTGGGAAAGATTCAAGGATTTGTTGTTATCTTGTCCCCATCATGGTTATGAGCAATGTATGTTAACTAAAATTTTCTATGAAGGGCTCAGACCAGAAATAAGACAATTTGTGCAAACCATGAGTAATGGTGATTTCTTTGCAAAAGATCCAAATGAAGTTTTTACATTTTTTGATGATTTAGCTGAAAATACCCAATCTTGGGATAACATTGATGAGTTTGATAGGGGTGTTCCAATAAAAACTGAATTTCCAAAGATTGCATCTGGAAATGGAATTCATTCACTTAGAGCAGATGATGACATAAATGCCCGATTGGCTGTCGTTACTCGAAAATTTGGAAACTTAAAAAGTGAATGAAGTCAATTCCTCTTCCACTATTTTAGAAAAATGTTAAATTTGTGAAGATGTACAACATTTAACATCTGATTGTCCTGGACTTCCCCAACTAAAAGAGATGTATTTTGATCAATCTATTGCTGTCAATATCATTTCCAAACCTTATTCTAATCCATATTCGAGTACTTTTAATCCAGGTTGGAGAAATCATCCAAATTTCAGTTGGAGGAATGATCAAGGAGGAAGTAATAATGTTGGACCTTCACAGCCAACACCTTATATCCCACCATAGAAGAGAAGTCTAGAAGATCAAATCCAGCAATTCATGCAAAGTCAAGTTGCCATCAACAATCAAAACTCTCAGGCCATTAATGACATCAGATCTCAGCTTACAAAATTGACTACTCAGGAAAGTGCACTAGAAAAAGGTAAGTTTCCAGCTCAACCAATGCCTAATCCTCAAACTCAATACAATGGGGTTGATGAGTCCAATCTGAGATATGTGAAAGCAGTAACTACCTTGAGAAGTGGTAAGCAAATCCAAGTTCCTGGACCTAAAGAGAACTTGGTGGGTAAGCAAGCTTAACCTCCTGTTGATGATACTGTGTTAAAATCTCTATCTGATGTTCAGGAACCACCTAGGAAAATAGTAGGTACACCCCCTGATCCTTTTCCTCAAAGATTACAACCTGGTAATAAGACCAAAAATCAAACATAAACTCATGAGATTTTTAAGCAAGTTAGGGTAAACATTCCTCTGTTAGATGCCATTCAACAAGTCCCTGTTTATGCTAAATTTCTTAAGGATTTGTGTACAGTGAAAAGGAAGCTAGCTGTGAAGAATAAGACATTTTTGACTGAACAAGTGAGTTCTATCATACAATACCAAACTCCTCAAAAATTTAAAGATCTTGGTTCTCCAACCATTGCTTCTATGATAGGAACCACTCGTATTGGTCATGCCTTGCTAGATTTAGGTTCAAGTGTGAATCTTTTGCCCTTTAGTGTGTATACACAGCTCGGTTTAGGTGAACTTAAGCCTACCCCCATGATTTTACAATTAGCAGATAAATTTTTTAAGATGCCTAGAGGGATAATTGAGGATGTTTTGGTTCAAGTCGATAAATTCTATTATCCAGTTGATTTTGAAGTTCAAAGTACACTTAAAACTTCTCCTCAAATCTCTGTTATTCTTGGTAGACCATTTCTTGCAACTTCAAATGCTTTGATAAATTGTAGGAGTGGTATTTTAAAGTTGACTTTTGGCAATATGTCTTTGAAACTTAACATTTTCAATGCTTGTAGGCAACCAAAAGATTTTGATGAAGTGCAGGAAGTTAATATGCTAGAAGAGCTGCTAGTTGAGTTAGAAGATCCTGATGAGCAACTTGAGCAGAATCTCGAATTGGACAACATTCAAGACCCTTCAAAAAGTATAACAATAGCAGCTGTAAGAGCTTAGCAGCCAAACATTGAGCGTCTAAATGTCAGCCAGACACCCATGCAAACATCAGCAGAGAAGATGCCAATTCTAGATCTTAAACCTCTTCCGTCGGAACTAAAGTATGCATTTTTGGGACCTAATGAATCATACCCTGTGGTAATCTCTTCTACTCTTACTTGTGATCAGGAAAATATGTTGTTGAGAGTGTTGAATGATCATAGATCTGCAATAGGTTGGATTATAGCTGATATTAAGGGAATTAGCCCTTTAGTGTGCACTCATAGAATTTTCCTAGAAGAAAATGCTAATCCTTCTAGGAAATCTCAAAGAAGGCTAAACCCTAACATGAAAGAGGTTGTTAAAAATGCAGTTTTAAAATTACTTGATGCAGGTATCATTTATCCTATTCCTGACACCAAGTGGGTACGTCCTACTCAAGTAGTTCCTAAGAAAACTGGGGTTACTGTTGTTGAAAATGAACAGGGACAAATGATAATTAAAAGGGTACCCACTAGTTGGAGAATGTTCATAGATTATAGAAAATCGAATTCCATGACCAGAAAAGACCATTTCCCTTTACCATTTTTAGATCAAGTGTTAGAAAGAGTTGCTGGACACTCATTCTATTGTTTCTTGGATGGTTTTTCAGGCTATCATCAAATTGAAATAGCATTAGAACACCAAGAAAAAACTACTTTTACTTGCCCTTTTGGGACGTTTGCTTTTAAAAGAATGTCTTTTGGTCTTTGTAATGCCCCAGCAACCTTTCAAAGATGCATGCTTAGCATATTTAGTGACATGATAGAAATTTTTTTGGAAGTGTTTATGGATGATTTCTCTGTGTATGGTGATTCATTTGATGATTGCCTAACAAATTTGAAAGCTGTTTTATGCAGGTGTGAGGATAAGCAACTTCTCCTTAATTGGGAGAAATGTCATTTCATGGTTACAAGATGAATTTTTTTAGGTCATATAATTTCTGCTAAAGGCATGGAAGTAGATAAGGCAAAAGTAGATTCAATTTCTAGTTTACCTATTCCTTTAGCTGTAAAAGATGTTCGATCATTTTTAGGCCATGCAGGTTTTTATAGGAGGTTCATAAAAGATTTTAGTGTCATAGCAAAACCTTTGACTACACTTTTGATGCATGATTCAAAATTCGTTTGAACTAATGAATGCACTTCAGCTTTTGAACATTTAAAAAAAGCACTCACCACCGCACCCATAGTTAGATCACCTGATTGGTCTCTACCTTTTGAATTAATGTGTGATGCAAGTGATATAGCTGTAGGAGTAGTGCTTGGCCAGAGGAAAGGTAAGGAACCTTATGTAATCTACTATGCTAGTAGAACTTTGAATCAAGCTCAATTGAATTACACAACCACTGGAAAAGAGTTGCTTGCTATTGTTTTTTGCACTGGAAAAATTTAGAACTTATCTTATTGGGACTCCTGTTACCATTTTTACTGATCACTCTACTCTTAAATATTTGTTCACAAAGAAAGATGCTAAACCTAGACTCATTCGATGGATTTTGTTATTGCAGGAATTTGACATTACAATTAACGACAAAAAAGGGGTGAAAAATGTTGTCGCTGATCATTTATCTAGATTAAATTCTGAAAATTCAAAAGTTTCTCACAATTTAAATGATTCATTTCCAGATGAACAGTTATTTAGCTTGAATATTACTCCTTGGTTTGCTAACTTGGTTAATTATCTAGTGACGGTCATATTCCTTCAAATTGGAGTGTCCAAGACAAAATGAGAATGAAAGCTATTGCAAGGAACTTCTTCTATGATGATTCGTATTTATTTAAATATTGTGCTGATCAGATTATCCGAAGATGTGTTCCTGATGATGAGATGCAACAAATTCTTACCTTTTGTCATTCTCATGCTTGCGGAGGTCATTTCTCTTCCCAGAAAACAGCTGCCAAGGTACTTTAACATGGTTTTTATTATCCTAGTTTATTTAAGGATTCACACGCCTTTTGTAAAACTTGTGAAGCTTGTCAGAAACATAGGAATATGATGCCATTAGCTCCAATCCTTGTTCTTGAAATTTTTGATTGTTGGGGATTAGATTTTATGAGTCCTTTTCCCCCTTCTTTTAGTTATCATTATATATATTGGTTGCTGTTGATTATGTGTCAAAATGGGCAGAGGCTATTCCATGTAGGACAAATGACCATAAAATTGTGCTCAAATTTTTGAAAGATCATATTTTTTCTAGGTTTGGAATGCCTAAGGCCATAATTAGCGATGGAGGAACACATTTTTGTAATAAACCTTTTGAAACCTTGTTAAAGAAATATGGCATTAGGCATAAGATTTCCACTCCCTATCATCCTCAAACTAATGGTCAAACTGAATTAGCCAACCGAGAAATTAAAGGTATTTTGAAAAAATAGTAAATCCAAATAGAAAAGATTCGGCTATAAAATTGGATGATGCTTTATGGGCTTATCGTACTGCTTTTAAAACCGTTCTTGGAATGTCTCCTTATAGAATTGTATTTGGAAAAGCTTGTCTTTTGCTGGTTGAAATTGAACATAAAGCTTATTGGGCAATCAAAACACTCAACTTTGATTTAGATCAAGCTGGTGAATTTAGGAAACTGAAATTGAATTAGTTAGATGAATTACGTTTGGAAGCATACGAGAATGCAAAAATTTCAAAAGAGAAAATGAAAGTTTTTCACGATAAGAAGATTTTTAGAAAATCATTTTTTCCTTCTCAAAAGGTATTACTATATGACTCTAAGCTTCATCTGTTTCCTGGTAAGTTGAGAACTAAATGGATTGGTCCTTATATTGTGCAAACTGTTTATCCTTATGGAGCAGTTGAAATCTTGGATCCAAAAACTGGTACTGTTTTTAAAGTGAATGGACAACGTACGAAACTATTTTTGGATAATTTTTCTGCTGAAGTTAATGAACTACCTCTGCTGGAACCTGATTCCAGCGGCTGATTTTCTTGGAGCTAACTTATTATTATCTTGTATATTTTTTTATTTTCTTTTTTTTACAGATTTTATTCTTTTCTTCATTTTTTAGTTTTTCATTCTTGAATAATTGCTCATGTGCATAGGCCTCCTCTCAGGTACACTCTTCTCCTTTATCTTGATTTAATTTTGAGTCGTGTCTATTAATCACTGTTCAATTTTTTCTTCTCTTTGAGTCATTGAGGACAATGTTTGATTTTAGTTGGAGGGAGAGTAACTCAAATGTACTTGTTTTGCATTAATTCTTTTGTGATCGTTGAGCATTAAAATTGCGTACATCTTGAGTCTTAAATTATATCTTTGTTATTCTGTAAAGACCTCCCTCCTTAAAAAAAAAAAAAAAAAAAAAATTATGCACGAATTTAAGCCTTGTGGTAAGATGGATAGTCAACACATACAACTGGAGCTCTCTCAAGTTTAAGTAATTTTATTTGTTCATCATGAGAGTTGAGTGATTGGTGGTTTTCTTATATTTCCCTTGTTTGATATTGCTACTTCCATTGGGCATCATTACACGGATTGTGGATTGTTGATGGTTTATACTTAAGAAACGATGAAGGTCAATGTCAAATAAAAATTTGATCATTTGAAGCTAACCTTATCATCTTCTCTTCCCATCACAAATCCCTTCATAGCCACAAATCCCTTCCATCTATTTCATATTAAAGACGACATTGCATCCAGACATTGCTTCCATAAATACATAACCTTATTTCTACTTTCAAGTATAAGTGAGGATGATTATTTTTGCTCCATATTTGAGAAACAAACGTTCGGTGCATGAAAAGAAAGAAAAGTGGAGTTAGAAAGTATGTGACAGTCATTGAGACTAGAGGAGAATGTTGAAGAATTATTTGAGAGGATTTCAGTTACCAAAAAAGAGTTGAGAAAAAGAGAAAGAAAAGGGAGACATATTGAAAAGAAAGTAAAGGACGTGAAGAAGAAAGTAAGCTTGAAGTGTGATTAAAAGTGGAAATTATTATCCTTGCTTATATTTTGAAAGTTCTCAATTTCTACTCACTTCTTTTATTTCCTTATTATATATATAAAAAAGTTGCTACCATTGCGTTTTATACTTCCATTGGAATTTATTGTTCTACTATTATCACTGAAATATGCAAACCTTTTCTTCCATCACTCTTTATCAATTATCTTGAGAACACCAGCATCACCTTTACAGTGACATTGACATTTTGATCTTAAGCAGGCTTGTGGTAAGAACGGTTGAGTCTCAATAGTCATGAGGTTTTCATGAGGTCAATGTTTGCATTGCTGTCATCCATATATATATGGCCTTTGTTTTTGAATGCTTGAGTGATTATTTGAAAAACTCCATGAGTGACCTCCTAGCCAGTTCAAAAACAAAATACACATACCCGTGAGTATATGGAGTTTATGCTTGGCTTGAGTGAATACTCGACACTGTATGTGTTGGGGTTAGTGGTTTGATGGATCGGCTTAAAACACACACATACACAAAATTTTGGGAATGTTTTTATGGATTAATTTGGATATAACGCTTGATCTCTTGGTTTTTCGAAGTTGATGTGCTCGACTATCTAAATTCATTCTTCACTTTACAATTGAAGTCTTTCATTGAGCTAGTCACGTTTTTAATTCGCTTGAATTGCTAGAGACTAGCAAAAAGCTAGTTGGGGAGTGATTATTGTCCAATTTTACCTATTTTAGATAGGTGAATGAATAAAAATTTGCGATTTTTGGATATGAATTATATTATTTAGAGTAAAACTTATAAAAGATTAAATTTAATTCTTCAACTCTAAATTGATTTTTATTTGCTATTAATTTCATTTATTTAATTGCAGAAGAACATTGGACAATTTCTTACATTGAATTCAATTTTCAACCCACATTTTTGGCCCAAGTCCCCAGCCCAAAACTCACCTTCCAGCTCATGTTCACGAAACCAACACAGCTGCAAACTAACCCAATTTCCGTCACCTTGAACCTCTCTAAACTCTCAGCCTCTGATGTATTTTTTTAGCAGCCACAACACATTGCTTTCTCTTTCAACCCTCACCAGCCGCAGCTCTTCCTTCCATCTTCATCTCTGCACCCAGCAGCAGCTATCTTCTCCCATACTCAACACCTCTCCCTCACCTTTAGCAACGAAAAAACCACACAGCATCTCTCTTTCACCAACCACTCAGCCAACCAGTCCACTTCACGTCCCCAGACTCTCGGCAGCCTCCATCACTCAAGACCTCAACCAACCAGCCTCCAAAACCCAATAGCCACTGCTCTCCCTCATGACAACCTTCAAGACAAAAATTAGCCGCATCTCTCTCCCTCTCTCGGTGCTATCTCCACAATGAACCAGCCGCCAACCTCTCTCAACTCTCATCTTCCACTCACAACCGGAACCTCACCTTCTCTCTACAGAACGCCCAACAACACATCTTCACGTAGCAGAACAACCTAGCAACTTTCGGTCTTAAACCCAGCAGTAGTCCAACACCAAACCAGCAGCCTTGGTTTTGGTTATTTGTTAGAGTTTAATTCGTAGTTTTGCTTGGATTCTTTCTAAATTGTTTCAATTATTAGTTTATTTACATAATTTTAGATTGTTGATGGTTTGTTGAATTGTGATATATTTTTGGTTATAGAGTTTTTTTTTGTTTCAAACTTGAATTTAAATTTTTAGTGATGATAATTTTATTTCCTTTAATTTAATTATGCTCGACTAAATTATATTTGAGGGGAGTTATTCTCAGCTTCAGTGGGTATGTTTTAATTCGTTATGGATGAATTTTTGTGATTGATAATAATTAACGAGTGTTTTAAATTTTCAAATTGTTTTACTTCGATTGATGTGGTTGATGTGGTACGTATTAAATATGCACACAACATGCTCGAAGAAATTCCGTAAAACAAATTGACTAATTTTCTTACTAATATGTTTAAATCTTATCGATCTCAAGAAATTCATACTGAATTTATTTGCAAAGCCCAATTGATAGCGGATGAATAATTCCACTCAAATTTTCCTTTCATTGCATTTAATTATATCCTTTTTAAATTCATTTAAGTATAACTGAAATCTTAGTCTAAGACTTGAATTTAGTAATTATTATTATACCAGAAAAATCCTTAGGAAGAATGACCCTGGATTATTGCTAGGCTATAAATTGACCCCTTTATACTTGGAGGGTAGATTTTCCATCGAATCAGATGGTATCTAGAATAATTGACTTGTGTGAGTCAACCAAATCAAAAGTTCCAGTATTGAGATGAATTATACTCTTCCAAAGATAGATAAAAGTACGGGTAGTATCAACGTTTTGAAACATGCATATTATACATGTTGTTAGGTAAATGTGCTACCAAATTAACCCCCTTTGGCGATGATGAAAAATCAAGGTCCGTTTTAAACTTCAGGCTTTTATAAGCCAATATTGAAGAATATTGTAGTCTACACCACAATTGTTTGTAGCCCACTTGGTCAGGTATTTTGAGGGAGTCAACCCAATTGAGATTGGTGCTCGGTACCCGTCTTGGAGATATTGTTGGAAAAGGGATAAAAACCGATCAACCCTATCTATTTGTTATTCTTGGTTGGTTTTTTTTGTATCAAGATAAAATCTTTATCTTTTCAAATTTTGCTCAATCCATTCCTTTTATCTTGCTAATAAGCTTCATCCAGGGATGGACTCTTTGTTTTTCACTTCTATAAATAGCTGAACTCAGCTATGTACTAAGTGTGCTTCCTTCATGGTTATTTCCTTAGCATTCAATCTCTTACCTGTGCTCTTCGTGACACACTGTCTGTCCACTTCTTCTCCTTCGTGGGCTGCCCTTCTTCGTGAACGGTTTTGGTTTTGTGATTACCCTTACTTCCTTCATGGTTGTACAAATCTTCAAATAGTGGTGTTGCACTTGTGGTTGTCGATTGATTTTCTGAGCCAAAACAAAAAGGGGGAAAAATCATTTTCTAAATTCTTAGTTTCTTTCATTTTAGTTTATTTGCATTTGTTGTATTGCAGGTTGAATTGAAGCCTACAATTGGTATCAGAGTCGTTGCTAAAGACTGTTTGGTTCAGAAAATGAGAAATTTCGAAGAACAGAGGCGGGGAGTTCGAGAATTTCGAACTGATTTTCTTCGATTCTGGCCAAACCAGTGACTGGTTGGTGAAATGGAGACCCCACGGTACTCAACAGGTCGAGGCGGTTCCGGGTGTGTGGCGCGTGATTTTCCGGCAGTGGTTCCAGCAGCAGCGAGTGGTTGTCCGGTGGCGGCGCGTCGTTTTTCCGATGAATTTTTTTTTCCAGAATCTTTATTTTACTATTTCTAACGACTGTGTGCTGTTAGTTTTGTGAATTTTTGTTTTAGCAGTAAAAGTTGGACAGAATTGCCTTGGTGTTGTGAAAATAAAATTGGGATTAAAAGCTTCCAGAACTCTAGGGTTTGAAAAAATAACTCTAGGGACTCGCATCTCTCGATATACGGACACAGACAGTCCGCTCTAGTAAATTGGCTGGAAATATTTTAATTTTACCGCACTAGCAGACCATCATGTGGGGTGGTCAATAGGATTGTGGGCTGCCATTGCTTAGAACCTAGAACTACGTGCTTTATCTGGGTTCTTTAAATTTCTGTGTGAAATTATTGTCATATTCTTTGATTAAGCCTTATTGTTGAATTTTGTTGCTTTTAGTTATCTCTTATTTACCTAGACTTTGTCCCAGACTCCTATTCTAGTTTCTTCCCTTGACCTGAGAACTTGATTCTCACGGAATCCTAGGGTTCTAGAATAGCGTATATTTGTGAAAACATAGGAATATTGTTCTTGGTTATTTCGTGTAATCTGTGTGTCCTTTGGTCTTTTACATTCTTGAATTTGTGTTCTGTGCATTTTTTGGTAAAATGTCTGCGCATCATTTTGAGATGGGGGTCTTTAACGGTATGGGGGATTTTTCAATCTGGCAATAAAAGATGAAAGGTATTCTTGTTCAACAAAAAGTTTCAAAGGCTATTGATAACACTTTTCCTTTAAATTTGATTGCAGAAGAGAAAAATGACTTAGATGACTTGGCATACACTCCTATAATTTTACATTTGTCTGATGCTGTTTTACAAAAAGTTGGTAAATTGGACTCCACTAAAGATCTTTAGGATAAATTGGAGGAACTTTATGTGTTTTAGTCTACTCCTAATAAACTTTTTCTGCTTGAAAGTATTTTTAGCTTTAAAATTGATCCTTCCAAAGACTTAGATGATAGTTTAGATTTCTTCAATAAACTTGTGCAAGATATCACTAATTGTGGTGAAAATGTTCCTGAAGAATATAAAGCTGTTATTTTGTTAAATCCTATTCCTGATATTTATAAAGAGGTTAAAAGTGCCATTAAATATGGGAGAGAGACTTTAACTACTGAAATTGTCATCGAGTCTTTAAGGAGTAAAGAATTGGAGTTAAAAGCTGAGAAAATTGAAGAAATAGTGGAGAGGTCCATATGATGAGAGGTAGGTCTCAATTAAGGACATATGACAACCAAAGTGGACATGCATCTAGTAGTAAAAAGAAAGGTAGAAGTCGGTCTAGGTCAAAAAGGTAAAACAAAAGGTAGAAAATGCTATGGGTGTGGTAAACTTGGACATCTTATTAAAGATTGTTATATTGAGAAAAATAAGCAAAAAGAAAAATTACGTGATGAGGCAAATGTTATTACTTTACCTGACAATGAACTTTGTGAAGTCTATGTGTTATTGAATTCTAAACCTACTGAAGTTAATATGACTGTGAAATCACACTTGCATGAATGGATACTTGATTCTAGTGCATCATTTCATGTTTCATCTCATAAGAATTGGTTTGAAAATATGCAAGAATCTGAAAGTGGTCATGCTATTCTTTGTAATAACCTGCTTATAAAATTGCTGGGATTGGTGATATCACTTTAAAATTTGATACTGGCTATGTGCTTAAATTATTTGGAGTTAGATATATTCCTGAAATGGCTAGAAATCTTATTTCAGTAGGAGCTTTAGAATCAGAGGGTTTTCTGCTAAAATTGGAAACAGCATGTTAAAAATGACTAAGGGTGTCATGGACACATGTAAAGGTATCATAAGAAATGATATTTATGTGAAAATTGCTGAAGTGATTAATTCATCTATTAATTCTACCAACACTGATGAAACACAAGTGGCACAATAGATTAGCTCATGTAAGCATTAAAGGACTTAAATTGCTTAATAAAAAAGGTGTGTTTGGAAAAGATTGTGTATTTGACATGCCATTCTATGATCACTGTGTGCTTGGTAAACATCATAAGTTATCTTTCTCATCTGTTGTGCATAAAACTACAAGAGGTTTAGAATATATTCATTCTGATTTTTGGGGGCCAGCCACACATCCTACGATGGGTGGTAATGGATATTTTTTTATCCATAATTGATGATTTTTCTCGAAAAGTGTGGGTTTATCTTTTGAAAGATAAAACTGAGACCTTTAAGAAATTTAAAATTTGGAAATTGCAAGTTAAAAATCAAACTGGCAAGAAGATAAAATATCTGAGAACTGATAATGGCCTTAAATTTTGTAATAATGATTTTGATGATATGTGTAAGGAAAGTGGAATTACTAGACATAAAATTGTTCCATATATGCCTCAACAAATGGGGTTGCTAAACGTATGAATCGTACTATACTTGATAAAGTTAGATGTATGATATTGAGTTCTGGTATTCCTAAATATTTTTGGGGTGAAGCTGTTGTTACTGCATGTTATCTGATTAATTTGACACCTTCTAGTGCATTAAATGGTGATACTCCTCATGAAAAATGGTATGGTAAATGTGCTAACTATACTTTGTTGAGAACTTTTGGTTGTGCTGCTTTCTCTCATCAAAATGAGGGGAAACTAGAACCTAGAGCTAGGAAATGTGTTTTCTTAGGGTATCCTGAAGGAGTTAAGGGATATAGGATTTGGGATAGAAGTCAAACTAGAGTTAAAATCATTATAAGTCGTGATGTTACATTTAATGAAACTGAGATGCCGTGTCAAAAATTAGAGAGTGACATTGTAAGAGAAAAACAGCAAGAGAACACTAGTGGCGAATCCAAAGAGGATTTAGAGACTGTGAGTGTTGAAATCCCCACTATACAAATTGAGGTGGAGCATCAAAATCTTGAGGTAGAAAACAATCAGGATGAAAATGTTGGAAGTAATGAGGTTGTAGAGGAACATCAAGTAGAACAAAACCCTTTATCTGATTATCAGTTAGCTAGAGACCAAGTTAGGAGAACACATAGGGTGCTTCAAAGGTTAGAGTCTGATTTCGAATTAGCTTATGCTAGTTATCAAGAATTAGTTGATAGGGAGCCAAATACTTTTGAAGAAGCTTTAGAGAGTAAACAAGCTGAGAATTGGGTGAAAACGATGAAAGAAGAGATGAGCTCCCTCAATAAAAATCAAACATGGGAGTTAGTCCCAAGACCTAAAAACAAGTCTATTGTTGGGTGCAAATGGGTTTTTAGAGTTAAGGAGGGAAATACTATGAGAGAGCCTTTAAGGTTTAATGCTAGAATCGTGGCTAAAGGTTACACACAAAAGGAAGGGGTAGACTATAATGAAATCTTTTCTCCTGTTGTTAAGTATACCACTATTAGGACTATGCTTGCATTAGTTGCGCATTTTAATTGGGAACTTGAACAACTTGATATTAAAATTGCTTTTTTGCATGGTGAACTTGATGAAGAGATTTTTATGGATCAACCAAAAGGTTTTAAAAATAAACCAAAACCTAATAATGAGTGTTTTCTTAAACGCTCTCTTTATGGTTTAAAACAATCTCCTAGACAATGATACAAACGTTTTGATTCTTTTGTGCAAACCATTGGTTTTAAAAGAGGTAAATTTGATCATTGCTTGTATTATCAACAGGGGTGTGCTAATAATAACTATATGTTCTTATTATTATATGTTGATGATATGTTACTTGTTGGCCCTAACTTAAAATTCTTGAATGAAATAAAAACCACGTTGGGTGATGAATTTGACATGAAAGACCTAGGTAATGCTAAAAGAATCTTAGGCATGGAAATTGAAAGAGATAGGTCAAATTCAATTCTATTTCTGCATCAGACTCCGTATTTTATGAAAATTTTGAAAAAATTTGGCATGATTGATTGTAAACCTGTTACATTGCCTTTAGCCAATCATTTTGTCTTATCAAAGGAACAATCACCTGCTAATGAAGAAGAAGAAGAAGAAGAAGAAGAATTTATGAAGAAAATTTCATATTCTAATGCCATTGGATCTGTGATGTATTTAATGGTGTGTACTAGACTTGACTTAGCTTTTTCTGTTAGTACACTTAGCAGGTACATGTCTATTAATCCTGGTCCCAATCATTGGGAAGCTTTAAAATGGCTGTTTAGATAATTGAAAGAAACTTGTAATGTTGGACTGGTATATAAGTTTAGTACTGAAGGATTAAATTGAAAGGATTTACTGATGCTAATTATGCTGGTGATAGAGATAATAGGAAATCAACTTCTTCATATGTGTTTACTTTGTGTAATTCATGTGTTATTTGGAAATCACAACTCTAGCACGTTGTTGCATTGTCCACTACTGAATCTGAATATATTGCTGCTACTGAAGCCTTTAAAGAGTATTTGTGGTTTAAAGGTCTCTTGAATGAACTATGTGTTCTTGATGGTAATGTGACAGTATATTCTTATAGTCAATCTGCTATTCATCTGTGTAAAAATCGTGCCTTTCATGAACGTACTAATCATATTGATGTCAGAATACATTTTATTAGAGACATGGTTTCCCAAGAACTGGTAAAACTGGAGAAAGTTCTTTCAGAATATAACCTTGCAGATATGGGCACTAAGGTGCTTCCTTTGGTAAAATTTAGAAGCTGTCTTAATCTTCTAAATATTAGTACAGGTATGTAAGTTTCTTTTGTGCTATTATTTTTCTTGTTAAGCTTATAGGTTAGTTTGGTAACAAGGTGGAGGTTTGTTAGGTAAATGTGTTACCAAATTAACCCCCTTTGGCGATGATGAAAAATCGAGGTCCGTTTTTAACTTCAGGCTTTTATAAGCCAATATTGAAGAATATTGTAGTCCACACCACAATTGTTTGTAGCCCACTTGGTCGGGTATTTTGAGGGAGTCAACCCAATTGGGATTGGTGCTTGATACCCGTCTTGGAGATATTATTGGAAAAGAGATAAAAACCGATCAACCCTATCTATTTGTTATTCTCGGTTGGTTTTTTTGTATCAAGATAAAATCTTTATCTTTTCAGATTTTGCTCAATCCATTCCTTTTATCTTGCTGATAAGCTTCATCTAGGGATGGACTCTTTGTTTTTCACGTTTATAAATAGCTGAACTCAGCTATGTACTAAGCGTGCTTCATTCGTGGTTATTTCCTTAGCATTCAGTCTCTTACCTGTGCTCTTCGTGACACACTGTCTGTCCTCTTCTTCTCCTTCGTGGGCTGCCCTTCTTCGTGAATGGTTTCGATTTTGTGATTACTTGTACTTCCTTCGTGGTCGTACAAATCTCTAAATAATGGTGTTGCACTTGTAGTTGTGGATTGATTTTCTTAGCCAAAACAAAAAGGGGGAAAATCATTTTCTAAATTCTTAGTTTCTTTCATTTTAGTTTAGTTTGATTTTTCTTGGTTTTAGTTTGATCTTTCTTGGTTTTAGTTTGATCAAATCTTTGCATTTGTTGTATTACAGGTTGAATTGAAGCCTACACATGTTATACTCTGCGTGTTCACCTACCTTAAGTTTTTTTCTTTAGATTTTAGAATCTACGTGAGATGATGACTATGGGGACATACGTTTCTGATGTTTCACTGTGTGTTTCATTGAGGAACTGACTTTGAACGGTCGAATTGGTCACATACGTAATGCAATCCTCAGTACATTACATATACAGACAGTCATGTTATTTATTTTGTTCTCCACTTGCTTTTTACATCATGTTTTGTCATGTGAGCTATATTGCAACCACGAAAGTTGCATACTTAGCGTGTGTTTGGTAAAATCTTTTTACCTCAAAACCATAAATAAACCAGTTTGTAAACCAGACGGTATTATCAAACGGAGGTTTAATCTAATTACCAACAGACGAGCAATGGGTAAAAGTAAGGATCAGTTGTTATATTTGCTTGTCTATGATTTGAGATTTTCTTGTATTTCATTTGTCGTTCAACTACGTTAATGTGCTTTATTGCAAACATTTTATTAATGTAGCTCAATTTATATTTTAACCAAAGTAAGGGGCTTATTCGTTCATAAGACATACGATTAGCAATGATAGTTAATTAGTTATCCTTACAGCTGGAGAATGGATAGCATCTTCACAAATATGTCTCACTTGTTTCCCTGATAAATTGCCCTCTCTTACAATTTTTATTGGTCAACAATACCACAATAAAATTTAACATTATCATTTGTAAATATTTATTTGTAATATCTGGTCGATTTTCTTTGTAATCTGATTGTTACTTGTATCATGTGATCCCCTTACTGCAAGATCATTGATGTGATTATAAATTACCTGTAAAAATTATTTAACATGAAAAAAAATTAAGGTCTTCGGAAGCCGAAATGAAAAGACTGTATGTGCTTAAGAAGATTTGGTTGGTTCAACAAATTGAATGTTGCAGAAGATGTGCACTGATGTTATTATTTACTACTAGTATATCTCTCGTGTGATTCATGGCTTGTGTGATGCATGGAAGTTACTATTCGAAAATATCGATTTTATAAGTATTTACAAAATCTTAATGCTTATACATAATTAACACATATCCTAAATACATGAAAAATAATATTATATAATAATAAATATGAAATTTTAATAAACAATATAACTAATCTATACTATCGTTTAAAGTGCAAAAGTCTTGCACTACAAGTTGGCGTCATTTACTGTACACCTTTCAATTTTTTATTTTTATTTTATTTCAAGTTTGATTATGTCTTTATTTCATGTTGATTTTATAGTTATTCAATATTATTATTTGACTAAATATTTTATTTATTTGTTCTTATTTTAATTTATTATACATCATGTGTAACTATCAATATTATAATTATGTTTTGATTATTTTCATTTGTTATCTTTAATATTACAAATTATATTTTATGAATTATTTATCCTATATATTATTATGTCACTACAAGAAAAATGACCTTTTGTAACATGCAAACGACAACATTCGCTAATTGTATGTTGCTAAAGGGGGTCTACCGCAATATTCAGTGGTTGCATGTTGCCATTGGTTGATTTATTTGACATTTACCAATATTCAGCATGTGATTGGTGTTTCCCAATGGAAGTTGGAACAAAAAAAAAAGTTAAATACAAGAAACAAATTAGGGTAATTTATTAATTAACTACATAAATTGTCTTTTATTATTCAAATTAAAGAAGCTATTATAATTTGGAAAATAATGAGACCCGGTATTTCAAAAATACTTGACTTGCACGTTAGAAAATGAACAAAAAATTCTGTTTATACATGATAAAATAGAGTTATTGAACTGATCATTATTTGACAAAAATGTTTCAAAAATACGTGACTTCTTTTTTTTTTTACTTCATTTTTTCCTCTATTTGGCAAACATGTTTAAAAACAAGATTTTTAAAACACAATTTATCAATTCACTTTTTAACCACACATATTTTTCTCTTCACTTTTCAACTACACATTTAATCTAGAAAACATTTCGATCACACATTGTACAAAAGTTTTACAGATCACATTATTTGAAATAGTAATTTTTTTCAGAATGTTAGTTTAAAAGTAGAGAATTTTTTAAGTTTTGGTGTACATTACTTTATTGGTCAAGTGTGGCAGAAAACGAGTTTTGAAAAAAAAATAATGTTTTGTAAGTGTAGAGAAAAAGTGTGACTAAAAAGTGGAGAGCAAATGTGTGTGGTTAAAAAGTAGTTTAAGAAATTATGTTGTTTATAAATTGATTTATAAATTGTAATGATTGCATTAAAAAAAATTATATTTATCAAATTTACGCAATGTGTATTTCATCTTGATATTCATGATTCAAATTATCATTTACCACACATTCTTCAAAAATT
This sequence comes from Ligustrum vulgare, assembly GCA_963555705.1. Classification (NCBI taxonomy): domain Eukaryota; kingdom Viridiplantae; phylum Streptophyta; class Magnoliopsida; order Lamiales; family Oleaceae; genus Ligustrum; species Ligustrum vulgare. Next base: position 20,429,480 of record OY743173.1, on the reverse strand, counting down.
TTACAAACCACATTATTTGAAATGATGGGTCTCTTTTATTTTGTCATAATAATTTTTAATACACGTACAATTATTAAATTTCAATCACACGTTCTACAAAAATTTTACAAACCATGTTATTTGAAATGACGGCTACCAAACATGGTGTTAATAATAACAGACATATTTTTTCAAATAATGAGGTTTGAAATAGTAATTTTTTTTTCAGAATTTAAGGTTAAAAATAGAGAATTTTTTTAGTTTATTTGTAGATTATTTTTTTGGTAAAATGTGGCAAAAATGAGTTTTGAAAAAAAATGAAGTTTTGAATAAGTGGAGAGAAAATATGGGTGGTTAAAATGAATTTTAAGAAATTATGTTGTTTATGAATTGATTTATAAATTGTAATAATTGCATTAAAAAATATAAGCTTATATTTATCTAATTTATTCAATGTTTATTTCATGTTGATATTCATAATTCAAAATATCATTTACCACACATTCTGCAAAAAATTTACAAACCACATTTTACACCAATAAAATAATCTATAGATAAACTAGAAATTATATGTTTTTTATACTATGGAAACTGAAAAATTGTTCGGTTAAACTTTCTATATAAATTTATTATTTTTATATTAGTAAATTATTATTCTCTTGAAATTTATAATTTTCTATTATGTTATCAATATTCTTTTCAATATTAATAATATTCCGATTTAAGTATGCTATTTAGATTTAAGTATAAAAAACATATAATTAAACACGTGTTATAATTATTATGATTGATTTTTTGAAAGAAATTTGGAGAAATGTTAAATACGAGAGGTAAATGGAAAAAATGCGAATACTATGGTTAATAATGCATTATTTTTTTCAACCATTCTTAATTTTAATAGTTGCGTAAATGTTATATGGTATGTAATTTTCAGTATAATTATTTTACTCCAACATTGCATGTTGTCATATCATGATAATTGCTAAATTTACGTAATTATTATTTTTGACTATTTGATTTTATAAGTAAAAAAATATAATTTTATTGGTTAAATACAAATATTCATGAATTTAAGTTAAGCACGTACTTATAATTATTGTGATTGATATTTTTGAATGAAAAGTGGAAAAACTTAAATACGTGAGGAAAATGTAGAACTCGTGAAAAATATGTTGATGTCTTCCATAAATTAATATTGTACCATAATATCACATCAAACATTATATACTATTAAATAAACTACTAAATTTGTATTTTCTTTGAAATTAATAATAGCCCATAAAAATTATTGAAATTAACAGTCATGTATCATTTAAATATATAAATTGACTTACTATTCAAATAAGCTATTATAATTTGAATTAGTTATATTATTTATTAAATTTTAATAGTTATTGTGTTGTAATATTATTTTTCATGCATTTTGAATTTGTGTTAATTATGTATAAGCATTAAAGTTTTCCAAATCCTTATCGAAATTGATATTTTTTAATAACTTCCGTGCATCACACAAGAGAAATAGTAGTTCGAATTATAATACTTTCTTCGAATGTTAAAATTCAATTTAAATATATTTATATTATTATATATAAAAGAAGAATACTTCCGGAAAACATGTTTTTGAACTTTTCCCGCTAAACTGCCTTTCCTAAAATAGAAGTATTTCAATAAACTAGAATATTTTCGATAATTACACTATTACTTTGAAATTGAAAAATATGCAATATGGTTATCAAATCGAATATCTCATCTAGATCTTTAATACGAACTCACAAGTGAGAGCTAACTGTAAACATGTCATCCATAAAATCACATCAAAAATTAAAGGTAAAATTTTTATTTTGTATCTTTTATTTTTCTCAATGTCCCACTATTAGAATTATTAACTAAATCTAGTTTTGTCCTAAATGATTAATTTTAATCGGGTTGCTTTCCTTATCAAATTTAAGGAATAATAAATATCTAAATAATTTTGCAACTTCATATTTTGATCAATTCATTTGTCATTCTAAAATTAATATTTTATTTATTTATTCATTTTGTTTATTTAATTATGTTTAATACTATAGATTTAAATAATCAACATATGCAAAATATATATTACAGATTTAATCAGTAGTTTAACTATTTTTTACCGAAATCAAAAGAGGCACGCTAGCAAACTCATTTTATTTCAAAATAGGATGAGATCAAACAAGTTTAATATATATATATATATATATATATGTTTTGGTAACGTAGTCCTTTGACTACTAGGTGAAAAATAAAAAGTGACGTTGCATTGAAAACATTTTTATCATTTTCTTTGCCATCAGAATCAGCTGAGAGAAATAACCAAGCAACAGAAACAATATGAAACACAAAAGCTCCAATTAACCACAACCCATATATCGAGGATGTATTTTTATGAAATCTACCAATATTTCTATCAACAATGACCCCAAACTGCCTGAAATTTCAATTTCTCTCAATTCTTGATTCTCAAGCTTTTCAAGTTTCTGAATTTCTATTAATTCCTGATTCTCAAACTTACCAAGTTTTTGAATTTCTCTTTCTGCGAGCTATTTGACTTCTTCTCCCTGAGTTGGAAAATCGATCGAAATTATAATGGGTCGGTAGAAGGCAGCTCAGGAAAAAAGGGTTACTTTTGGATTTTGAGGATTTTCGGGCCGAGATAGTTTTTTCTTTTGATAGGTTTTGCAGGAAATAGAGCGGCGATTGATGAAACTACAAAAATGAGTCTTCATAGGATGCGACTGGCGACAAAAAAATAATGGTAGTGGTGGAGAGGAACAGTTTAAGTCCAACACACCTTCCCCTCCCTCCACCAATCTCCGACCGCCTACAATATGAAACACAACAGCTCCCAACATGGAGGTGGTGGAAGAACCGAGGATGCAACAGAAAATTATCCATAGAGTTCGAGAGATATCTGGGGCCGGGATGTTTGGGAAATCATTTTTGGTGGAAGAATTAAAAGCATTGTGTGTGAGTGTTTAGTAGTAAGGTTATTTATATCATTTTATCAACGATTATAATAGTAATAGAAAAATTATTAAAAAATGTGGTATGTCAAATAATATTTGTGGTAATAATAAAGCCACCCTTAAACTAAATTAAAGTGTTCTAAAACACACATTTAAGTGCCTCGTTCGCGCGCTTAAGCTTGACACGCAAGTCTCCCGCGTCGATTCATGCAAACTCGTGGAAAACGTGCTCAAAGAAACATCTTTGACCAAAAAGGCGCCCCTAGGCACAGCTAAGCGCACATAGGTGCGCCTACTGCACTCTTTTTTTATTATTAATTATTAATTTTAGAAAATATTAAACTGACTGAGAAAGGGCGGCCGTTAGCCGGCCCAAGCAACAGAACCTCACCTACCCCAAACAGCCCATTATATAGCATTATTCACTCACACCCCAGCGCTAGTCTTCTGATGTGGGATAAATGGATAGTGCATTTCCATTATGCAGCGTTATTGTCTCTTGCAGTCTGGTGATTTACCCCAAACATCAACAAAACTAATCCTCTCCGATTGCAGGTAAAATTAATCCAATTGAGTTCACCCACTGGGTCAAACACTCCATTGCTTCAACCTTCCTCTTCTGCGCTTCAAATCAATTCAGTTACTGTAAGAATAATGTCGAAATTAAAGCTCCCAATCAAACGTGGTCTCGTGTTTCGCTATCTGATTTTCTCAATCAAAAGTTGCACAGAAGCTCTGTACTTTCCACATAGTTCAGGGGAAGGAGCACTAAGCCATGAATAATTGAAAAGTTGTGTTGAAGGAGCAAGTGGCGGTAAGCAAAGAGGAGATGCGAATGTGAATTGTTCTCTAGATGGTGTTTTTGAAATGTTCAAGCATGTTGAGAAGGGTAAAAAAGATTACACAGTTTCTTGTGGTAATAACGTGATTGGGATTATTGAAACAAGTGACCTACAACAATCAAGAAAAATAAAAAGTTTATTTGAAGAATTAGTGAATTACAAGGCCACGATGAAAAATCATCTGCAAGAAGGAAAAAGTTTTTCTGAAGCAAAATTTGAGATTAACTTTTTGTTAACAATTTCAAAAGTATTTGTACAATTTAAATTTAATATGTAAAAATTATCTAATTTTTTCCTTTTTCAATTATTTAAAGGTTTATATTGATTAAAAATAAAAATAAAATAAAAAAAATTGAAAAACGCTTTTTAACGCTTACTCTCGTTTAAGCTTGTAAAGTTTGACAATCGGGCTCTACGTTTTGTCACGCTTCACGCTTTTTAGAACACTACTAAATAATATACTTAAATCAAAATATTATTTGTATTAAAAAAATATTAATAATATAATAGATAAATATAAATTCCAAGTGAAAAATAATATACAAATCTAAAAATAATAAATTTATATAGAAAGTTTAACCGAAAAACTTTTCAATTTCCATAGTACAGAAAACATATAATTTCTCAAAGAATAAAAGTAATTTTATAATCTCAATATTATCTACACAAATTTCAAAAAGATATTAAAATACATGAATTTAAATGACAATTGCATTAATATTCTTACATCTTTATATAATAATATATAAATAAAAGTTGGACACATCCTATAAAAATAATTCTTGACCATTTTTTCACTCATTTTCCGATTCTATAAATAGTAAGTTTCCATAAAATTAAACAGTATGAATGGAAAGTGGATATATGTCAAATATGAATATAAGATCTGGATAAATGTGAAGTATTTATTGCTTTAATTACCCCCCCCCCCACATACACACACACACTTATAAGTACTAATATTATGGTAAATACTACTACTTCCGTCCTAAAAAGATAGTCATATATACTATTTTTGTCTATCCCAAAAGGATAGTCTTGTTTCCATTATGAGCATGTATTAAAATTTTCATTTCCATATATACCCTTATTTAATGTATTTTGGTACTATACAAACCAACTACTTAGATATGACTTTTTCAAAAAAATTTGTGAAAAACGAAGTGAATCCACTTAAAATAATAAATAAGGGATAAATGGTATAAATGGAAATTATTAATAAAATTTAATATCCTAACTATATTAACTATCATTTCTTAATCCGTGTGAAAATAACCGTATGACTATCTTTTGGGACGGAAGGAGTAACTAATACTGAATGAGTTCAATTAATATTTTTAGTTATCAGTAATAAAATTATCATTTAATTATTATTTTTTATTTATTTATTTATTATCATTTAATATTATAAATTCTGTGTAACCATCAATAAACAATCGTGTTTTAATTATTAATGGTCAAATCATTTGTTATCTTTAATATTAAAAAACATATTTTGTGAAATATATACGTGGTTGAAAAAATGCACTGCTTATAAATAATTCATGGAAAAATTTATTGAACGAAGACTAATATTGAATAATTAATGCTTTGATTTCTTTTTTAATTAATAATATCAATAGAATGATTAATATTTTTTAATCATTCTTAATTTTAATAAATTTTTAAAGATTACAGGGTATAAAAATTTTAGTATAATTTCATGATCTCCAACTTTACTCGCTGGTTGTATCATGATAATTGATAGATTTTCAAATCATTATTTTGACAATTTGACTTTATTTTTTGAGAATTGTTTTTGTGAAAAAAGTAATTTTTTAGAATATATAGTTAAAAAGTAGTATGAAAAATCGTAAAAATTAATTTTTTAAAGAATGTGTGATTGAGACTGAATGTTCAGAAAAATTCTTTCTTGAAAAATCAATTCCATATGGGTAAGTTATAAAAGTATTATATCTTGTGGGTTAAAGAACCATGTCGTTTTATGAATCGAAATGCATAGATGATATCTTAGTATATAAAGTTAAATGTATTTGTGATATACATTCGCTACAATTTAATTAAAACTAACATTTCATGTTGCTTAATTTGCTACATTCATTTAAATATATGACCACATGTATTTAATTTGTAATGTTAAAGTAAATATGAAATGAAATATTTGTTTAATAAATTTAAATATCAAATATTGTAATAAGATAGTTAGTACTAATTTTAATAGTACTATTCAGATAGTGATGAGTTATTTGTGATAATCTAGAAATATGCTTTAAAAATATTAATTACATCAATAATCATTAAAATTGAATAGTTATGCAAATGGTCATTGAATTTTTTTTTTTTTTTTTAAGTAGTAAGTTATTTAAGTTCTTAACTATTGCAATTGTGGCAACTTAGGAAAAAAATTGGCCCCTATTAGATACATTTTATTCAAACCCTCATTTTTTAACTCATTTTTAACTAACATTCTCTTAATAAAATAATCTACATATAAATTAAACAAATTCATATTTTTAGTAGCTCATTATACCAAAATTTACTGTTACAAAATACATTATTTGAAATAATGAGTATCAAACAAATGCTTAAGTATACACTCTCTACAAAATCATTATTATAAAACTCATTTTGTAGATAATGAGGGCTCAAATACGGACTAAATATACTCACGAGAGAAAAACATAATACATTAAGGGATGAAATAAGAACGTTCATCAATCTATTTTTTCCTTTTCTTTTCCTTTCGATTTTAATTTTAATAAAATTCTGTGCGTAGATCACAGATATATATATATATATATATATATATATATATATATATAATCATAAAAAAAAATAAATAAATAAATAAAAAAACTAAGGTATGTGTAATGTACATTTTTTTTTTAATTAATTGTCTTTCTTCATTTATCATTTTTAATAAAATATTCATTTCATATGTATGTTAATATATTGTTAGTATTTTCCCCAATTGAAATCTCTATTGCAAAATGTTAATGTAAGATTACGTTTGTACAGTAACTAGCTATTGTGAGCTTCTTGTAGATGCGGAGTCGTACATGTGATTCTTAGGACTCAAAACGAATTGTGTGTTTTGAAAATATTGGGCATTTTATAGTAAAAGACTCGAATAAAAAAAGGGAAAATAGCACTGTGTACCCAAATTTGGAACCATAATTGAAATATACCGTATAAGCCCAAAAAATATGAAAAATACGGTAACTTCTTTGCCTTCTCCCCCAATTTTATGTGTGCAAAATTCCCGCTGGTACTGCCTTCCTCTTCTTCCCGCTGGCGTTGTCTTCTTCCTCATGGTACTGCCTTCCTCCTCTTTCCGATGGCCCTGTGTTCTTCTTCCTCTTCCCGTCGGTACTGCCTTCCTCCTCTTCCCTATGGCGTTGTCTTCTTCTTCTTCTTCCTGCTGGTCTTCTTCCCGATGGCGCTGGTCACCGCTGAAATGGCACACGACATGGTGGCAATAGAGCTTCGAAGGCCGTCGGCCTGCTTGAACTTCGTTGACTTAGCTTGGAAGCTACTGGTTCCAGCCTCCACTGACGCTAAGGACATTCATAATAGAGTACATGATGTGCTTGATTTTATGCCTAGACAAAGTATCGCAACAATTTTGTAAAAGTATCAATGTGTGATACCAAGATTTCGCCTTAAGTATCATAAGGATTTGAAAAAGTTTCAGGTTATGATATAAAAAATTTGAAAGTATCACAAGTATCATATTGTAAAACTTTAAAAGTATCATGAAAGATACTTTTAAAGTATCACAAAATGATACTTGAGAAAACAGTATTTTAAAAAAAAAAAAAAACTGAAGTATTTTTCAATGATTACCGAAAATGAAGTAATTTTCAATTATGATACCAAAAGCTGAGTATTTTTACAAACGTCCTATAAAAAAAAGGTTGGATGAGCCTTTTACACTAAGAGGCCCAATTTTTTATTTTTTATTTATTTTTTTTGGACTGATGATTTCAGTAAAAAAAAAAAAAAAATGGATTACAAAAATTGGGCCCTTATTTTTTGAGGCCCAAAGCACTTTCCTACCCCCAAGTCCAGCTCTATGTAGAGCGGCTCATGGCTCATGGCTCGTTGCCATGAGCCGAACGAGCTACTCGGCTTGCCAGTTCAAAAGAAATAAAAAAAATAAAAATTACAAATTACAAATGTGACCATTGGGGGGTTCCAATGGTCACATTTAAAGTTATGTGACCGTTTTTCAACAATCACACAACTTTTAATAAGACCATTCGGGTCCCCAACGGTCTTAACATTTTTATTTATCTATTTATTTATTTTTTCATTTTCTACCCATAAATACTACCTAATTCAACTTCAGTTTCATAAAAATTTCTCAACTCTTCTACTCTCTATACTCTTACTCACAATTATACTTCAATCTCTCCAGTTTCCATTACATAAATTTACATTTAATTTTAATCTCTCAATTTTTCATTATATTTCAATTTCTAATTTTAGTAAGGCTAGAGCTGATGAGCATGCATCCAACCTCATCCATGAAGGTCCTATTCATTCTTTCAACTATCCAATTCTGTTGAGGAGTGTATTTCACAGTCCTTTGGCTCATTATACTCTTTTTCTTACCACGGTTATCAAATTCCCGATTGCAAAACTCAAGATCATTATTAGTTCTGAGAGTTTTCAATTTCTTGTCTAATTGATTCTCAACCATTTTAAGCCAACTAAATTTTTTAAATGTTTTAGATTTAGGCTTGAAAGGGTAAATCATACTTTCATTGAGTAATCATATACAATTGAAAGGAACTCTCCATTTCCACCAAAGGTGGAGTGTTTTCAGGAACATATAAGTGAGCATGGACATTAAATGTCTATTAGTTCAATGTGAACTAGTGTCAAAGCTCACTCTGTGAGATTTTCCCAGAACACAAGCTTCACAAAAATTCAGAGGTTCTATCACATCTTTTCCAAGTAACTTTGGTTACTTACATAATTTAGACATTTATAACCAATATGTCTCATTCTTTTATGTCATATTCCAGACTTATCGTTGGTAACAATGACAAAGTTCAAATCAGGTGCATTGATTGTGTCACCTTCAAGGTAATACAAACCATTTCTTTTTGGCCTCTTCGTAACAACCAAAGAGCCCCTCATTATTTTGAAGGTATATCCTTCATCTTCAAGGATAATTAGAGATATTATGATGAGATCCGAGAAATTCAAATCTCGATTCACGTGCCGATGGAACCCATGACAAGTTTCAAGGCCAAGGAAGTCCAAGAATTAATGTGGGACCCATCTACAAGCTACGGAATAGAGTTCAAGTGGAAGAAATGAAGATGAAGTCTCAGTCAACTTTGGTTGACCAAAGTACTTTCGATCAACCGAGACTTTGTAGAACGAGGAAAAAGAAGCCGAGCTGCAGGAGGGATCGGTTGACCAACTGGTCGACTGGAAATTGGATTCTATTGACCGATTGTTCTACCAAACAGCTTGAAGCCATTTCTTAGGGTTTTTCATGCAATTTTCGAATTTTCATATTTTTCCCAATCTTTTGTACTATAAATAACATTTCTCTCAAACCCTAAAATAACTTGGTTGTTAATAAATGAAGTTCTTGAGAGGCTCCTCTTTGGATGAGGTAAAAACCCCTTTCTACTTGTAATCTTCACGGAAGTTCTTCAACTTTAACTTGAGTATATTTTTCTTGTGTTTGTTGTTGATTTATATCACCTTGAAATATTTTTAATCTTTATCCATTGGGCTATGTTTGTTAACCTTTGAATTTTGGGTTAGATTTAACTCGGGTTAAGGTGTTTCTTACCATTTTTAACTTTTTTGGGTTGGTACTAAATTGTTGTGAAATTTTTTTGTCCACACACCAAAGGGGTTCGCATCATTTGGTATCAGAGCTTGGCTCTAGAATTGGTAATCCTATCTTTACATTCTTGTATTGTTGTTGTTCTTCATATTCATAAAGAAAAAAAAAGGGAAAAATTGTATGCCCATGAATATTTGTTGATTCCTACATGTTGGGAATCTTGTTGTTAACATCTTTGAGTTTTCGGGGTTATCAAATATCCATACATTTGCAATTTCCATACTATTCAAAGTTTGTATATCAAGTGTTTGATGAAATACCTCAATGAAGACTACACTAGTGAAGACTACTTCTTCCAACACTAAACACTTTCCTTGATAGTCTCTTATGTTTTTGTTCAATCCATTGTTGAGGTTGTGTTTTTAAAATCTTATCCCATATATCACTAGCTCCTTACATTGGGTGTTATTGATCATTCATTCCTTGTTACATTTGAGTTGTTGGAGGATTTTTCATCTATCCACAATATACACATTCAATGCCATTTAAAGATTGGATACAAGGTGTTTGATAAATTGTTTCAATGAAACTACACTATTTGTCCCTGTTTACTCTACATCAATGCCTTGGTAAATAATTGTGGTTGTTCAGTCCCATAGTTGAAGTTGTGTTCTTAACATCTTATCCTACACATCACTTGTTCTTTTTTAGTATAGCAAGCACATAAATTCCACCTGCTATTGTGTCTACTTGCTTCTAAATTCCTCTTACTTGATTGTGGTTATTGACTTCACAAGAATTAATTTTCTCAGTTTAGTTGATTACTGACGCTGTAAAAAATCCTAACCTTGACGTGGCAGGATCTGATGATGCTTAATTGCTGGAAAAGATGAATGAATTCACCTTGGATGACCTGCAAAAAAGGCGAGGAGGATTCTTCCCATCGCCCCTCCAATGTGAGAATTAGTATTCTGGAGAAAAGTAGAGAGAGAATATTTAACTGAAAAATGTAAAAAATAATGAATAATAATATGTGATCAAAGAGGCTGTATTTATAGGGCTAAAAAGCCCACAACTTTCCTTAATTAAAGAAGGAGTCATCTTTGGTATGAAATTACCTTTTACGAAGAGTTCTTAGCTTACAAGGATTTAGTTTCTTTTTGGTAAAAGGTTTCCTTATGGATTGGGTATTACCTTGAGGCCCAAGAATATGACCCATGAATGAAGCCCATTAATGAAGACGGTTCGAAGTCCTATCTATGCTGGACTTCTATGCTTGATGTGGCCGGGATGGGCTGATCATAATTTTATCATCCATTAGATTTGAAGATGAGGTCGGGACAACCCGACCTATCTTGCGAGGCAAGCCCGAGAATTTAAATCGCCCTTAGACAAATGGACCAGAGCTCGGGCGATACCAAGTCGGGAACATAGACCGGCCATTTTATTAAGATGAGCCGATCTCCTTACATTCCAAAAACCCGGCCTAATTAAGGACAACTTAAAATTTCCATGATCATTGGCCCCCGTGCATCAGGGATTGCCGATTAATATCTAAATGCATTTAACATTTGACAGCTGTTACATTTATTAATGACGCATTTGCCAACTGTCGTCTTTTGATTAATGTGTTGTCATTAATAGTGTGTAAGCAGATTGCCGCCATGTGTCTAAGGTGATAGGCGGTGATTCAAAAATTTTCCCGCCTATATATATGTGGTCCCTATCCTCTCATTCATTTTACTTTGCGATTTTGTGAGAAACTAGAGAACTCCTCGAGCGTCTAACACGATCTCATTATCTAACAACATTTCCTTTACGTAAGCTCGACCACGCCCGACCTTTTTAACTTTGTAACTTATTCTTAGGAAAAATGGCCAGGCAGGTGAACATAACCGACCTTAGGAAAGTAGAGAACCCAGATGAACCCTTAGAGGTCGAGCCAATAGGTTTCTACCAGCCCCCACCTTCCTAGGATGAGGAGTCGGGTGGTGAGGAAGGGGTAGAGGATGATGTGGACCTAAGTAGAGGATCGAGTGATACCGACCTTAAGCTACCGACCTTTAACAGCAGGATGAAGGAGCACATGGTCGAGGCTGATATGAGGAAGTTCGGGCTATCCAAGGAATACATAGCCCGGACTCCGGAGGTAGATGATGTTTCTTACCACTGCTGGGAGGGGCAGATTGTGGTATTTCACGAGTCCCTCGTGGCTGGGCTTAGGTTTCCATTGCACCACTTTTTCATCAATTTTCTTCTTACAGCTAGTATAGTCCCAGGGCAACTCCCACCCAATGGGTGAAGAATCCTAGTTTATTTCTTTGTTTTATGTAGGAGTTTAGGAATTGAACCCACCATTGACTTGTGTAAGTGTCTTTTGGACTTGAAGTATTTTCCTCGATGCAACCGCTTCATCTATTTAAGTGGGAAGGGAATTTTTGAAGTTCCCTGGGTTCCTTCCTCCATAAAATACTGGAAGGAAATATTTTTCTTCATAAAGCCCCGAGCCAGGGAAAACCTTTTTTTATCAACCTTTAGGAGACCAGACGTAGATAACTTTAATAGAATGGGGAATAAAAGTGAGGAGAAGATGGACGACCTTCTTGCTAATGCCGTTAGGGTATGTGACTTAGGCCTGTTGGCTGAAGAGGCCTCAGACTTGACAAAAAATGAGATTTTGAGCCAGGCCGGTCTTGACCTTCAACCCGGTAGTTATATATATATATATATATATATATATATATATATATATATATATATATATATATATATATATATCACTCTTACAATTTCTATTGCTTTAGCTCTTGTTCTATTGCTCATCCTATTTTTCATACTATTTTGCAGGGATGGCTTTTGATGGTGACAAGCTCAGGAAGGCGGCTGAGGAGAGGGCGCTAAATGTTGTGCAAAAGAGGAAAGACGACGGGGTTGTGCGGTGCCGTTATTAGAAGAGGCCACGGAAGGAGCCGTCCGGACCTGGGGAATCCTCGAGAAGGAACGAGGATTCTCCTCCCCCAAGAGTGAGTGGCAGGGATACTCGACACCTGAAGCTGCTCCTGAGGGTCCTACGTTGGCCAATCTAGGAGGGAGGTCTTCACCCCGGCCTTCTAGAAAAGAACCGTGAAGGGGTCGCACTTGAGCAAAGGGCTGACCACTTTATGAACGTCGCGATTAAGGTATGTTTATATCCCCGTGCATATACCTAGTATTTTGAAACCCTTCTTTGAAAATATTACTAAGTTTTTATCCCGATTGTCAGTTGATCAGTATTGGCCGGGGGATGATCAACCAGGTTGTCAAGCGCAGAGAGACTTCGAGCCAGCTCGTTCACTCTGTTCAATACGAGGCCACCAAGGCTCGGGCTGCAGAGGAGAAACTGCCTCATGTGGAGTCAGACTTAGCCTTGATGACCTAAGACCGAAACCTTACACTGGAGGAAAATGTAAGGCTTGTGGAGGAGCTTCGTCGGGCGCGAGAAGAGATATAGGCTGCCAAGGTCGAGGATGTAGAGGCCTATAAAAAATTCGAGGAGTATGAATTGGCTCTGGGAAACTACGCTTTGGAGTCATACTCTCAAGGAATGAAACAGGCCCGAGCTTGGATCAAAATGCACGTGCCCGAGCTTGATACCAGCCCCCTCTCTCAATTTCCCCTGGGGACTGAAGGCCTCGACCTTACCCCATTCCTGGAAGAGGACGCCGAAGCTGAGGTCGGGTCCGACGAAGAACCTGACGACGCCAGTGATCACGATCCTCAGCAGTAAATAGGATAATTCTTGATATATAACCCGGGCAATGGCCTAGGGATCTTTTGTAATCAATTTTTGTTTTAAATGAAAAATATTTTGTCTAAAGCTCGTGTCTTTTACTTGGCATTTTATTGATATGTTATTGATCGTTCCAAACATGCGAGCCAACCTTGTTTAATCTTATCGATCTTAAAATAATCTTGTCAAACACGGACGACGTTTGATCGTAGCAACCAGGTTTAATTGTCATACCACTGAAATTGAATTGATGACGTTTGATAACTAAGGTCGGGAAAGCTCAACCTTTTCAACAATTCACAGAGTAGGTCGAGCTTCTGACTTAGCGAAATTGAGATAACTGTTTTAATAAGGTCGGGTAATACCGACCCATTTATTATTCCTGGGGATAACTTTTTTATAAATGCAGGAGGAATAATTTGTAACTTATTTCCATGAGACATTGTAAATTATTCATTGGGAAATAATTTGTAACGTCTTTGCAAAAGACCTTGTAAATTATTCGTGGAAGAATAATTTGTAAAGTCTTGCCATGAGACATTGTAAATTATTCGTTGGGAAATAATTTGTAACGTCTTGCCATGAGATCTTGTAAATCATTCGTGGAAGAATAATTTGTAAAGTCTTAACATGAGACATTGTATGTTATTCATTGGGAAATAATTTGTAATGTCTTGCCATGAGACCTTGTAAATTATTCGTGGAAGAATAATTTGTAAAGTCTTACATGAGATATTGTAAATTATTCGTTAGAAAATAATTTGTAACGTCTTGCCATGAGACCTTGTAAATTAATTGTGGAAGAATAATTTGTCAAGTCTTGCCATGATATATTGTAAATTATTCGTTTGAAAAATAACTTGTAAAGTCATGTGGATGACCTTGTAAGTTATTTCAAGGTTTGGTTCTCTGGTGCTTATACTTCAGAAGAAATACTTTTATTAAAGGGGACTGAACGATGAGCCTCGTTAAAACTTTACCCAGAAAAACCCTGTGGGACAAAATCTAGATAAGGAAAAAGAGTACCCGTCCCTGACGCTGACAAAAAGAACAATGGGCGCACAGGCTCGACCTTGAAAATCATTGATGGACGTGCAAGTCCGAAAATAAAAAAGATAAAATGGGTGAGCAGACCCGACTCTTCTACAACTAGATGACTTTAACCTTTAAAGGAAACATGATTACTTGTAGTATGACTTCAAATTTTCCACATTCCATGGCCGCGGAAGATGTCTCGAATCCATTGTGCGGAGGCTATATGAGCCCTTTCCTACTTTTCAGATGACTTCGTACGGTCCTTCCCAAATGTGTCCAAGTTTCCTCGGTTGATGATTGGCAGCCTCACTTCGACGAAGGACAAGATCTCCCATTCTCAATTCTCTCTTCTTCACTCGTATATTGAACTTCTTGGTCATGACCTGTTGATAAGGTGCTATTCTCAATACATTTTCCCTCACTTCTTCCAGAAGATCCAGACTTTCTCTCTGTCCCTCAATCTGGTTAGGTAATCCCGTAGTCATTGAACAGAAGCTCGGAATTGTGACTTCTACCGGGACAACAACTTCCATCCCAAAGGAAAGCATGAATGGGGTCTTCCTTGTTGCAGTCTTGAATGTTGTTCGGTTGGTCCAAAATATTTCTGGGAGGAGATCTGGCCAATCACCTTTGGCATTGTCAAGGTGAGTCCTCAAGTCTTGTAAGATGAGCCTGTTTGTAACTTCAGCTAATCTATTACTTTGCGGGTGCGAGACGGAAGTTAACATGTGTTCTATTCCCTGGTTCTTGCAGAACTTTCTGAAGGCTTGGCACTCGAACTGTCATCCATTATCAGTGATTAATGACTTGGGAAGACCAAAACGGCAAATAATTGACTTCCATACAAATGTCTCCAACTTTTGCTCTATGATCACGGCAAAGGGTTCTGCTTCTACCCATTTTGTGAAGTGTTCCACAGCAACTGCTAAGAACTTGACCTGACCACGAGCAATGGGGAATGGCCCATGAATGTCAATTCCCCATTGAGCGAAGGGGTATGGGCACATAATTGAAGATAGTTCTTTAGATAGTTGATGTAATCGGGCTGCGAACCATTGGCATTTATCGCAAGTTTTTACGTAGCTGAGTGTGTCCTTCTTCATGGTTGGCCAATAGTATCCGTATCATATCAACTTCATAACCAAAGCTCTTACTCCTTGGTGTCCTCCACAAATTCCTTCATGAACCTCGGCCATAGCAAGGGCTGCCTCTTTCGGAGTTACGCATCGCAGGTAAGGAAGTGTAAAACTTCGACGGAACAAGGTATTCTGTAACAAGGTATACCTCGGGGCCCTTTCTTTGACTTTTCTTGCCTCTGCCTTGTCATCTGGAAACTTTCTTGATGTTAAATACTCAACAATTGGATCCATCCAACTGGGTTCATGATCTGAAATATCCATGACATCGGGCTGATGTGTAATACTGGGCTCATGAAGATTTCGCACGAATACGGTTCTCTCTAAGTGGTCAAGATTGGAAAAAGTTAATCTTGACAGAGCATTTGCTTTTTGATTGGCGGACCTTGAAATTTTGTCTATCCGGCAAGACTTGAACTTCCTCTGTAAGTCCAAAACCATCATTATGTAAGACGACATTTTCTCATATTTTGCCTCAAAAGTGCCGTTCATCTGCTCTACAACTAACTGTGAATCACTTAAGACTTTGACGTGCTCGACCCCTAGATGCTGAGCTGCTTGAAGTCCGACGATAACAGCTTCATATTCTGCATCATTATTAGTTGCTGGGAAATCAAACCTTATTGCGCACTGAATTTCCATTGTTCCATCATCCTTCTTTAGAATGATTCCGTCCCCCGAGCCTATGGCATTCGATGCTCCATCTACTTGTAAAGTCCATGTGGCCTCTTACCTGTCTTAACCTATTGGCCCCTGAGGTCTTGGGGCGATTTCGACGACGAAGTCAGCCAAGACCTGTGCTTTTATAGAAGGTCAGGATTTGAAATCAATGTCATATTTCCCAAGCTCGATTGACCATTTGAGTAAATGACCAGAGACATCCGGTTTCTGCAAGATCTGTTTTAAGGGTTGATTTGTGAGGACAGTTATAGCATGGGCTTGAAAGTAAGGTCTTAACTTTCTGGTTGCTGTAACCAAGGCAACTGCGAGTTGTTCTGCTAATGTATATCGGGTTTCTGCGTCCAACATCATCTTGCTGACATAATATATGGGTTTTTGGGCCTTTCCTTCCTCTTTGACCAAAATAATGCTCACAGCATGATCTGAAACTGCTAGGTACAAGAACAAATTGTCCCCTGGATGTGGCTTTACCAATATCGGAGTAGTACCCAAATATTCTTTTAACTTCCAGAAGGAGGTCTCGCATTCTTCATCCCACCTGAAATCTTTATTTCCCCTGAGGGTTTTGAAGATGGGAAAACATTTATCTGATGCCCTTGACATAAAATGGCCCAATGCTTCCACTCTCCCTATAAGCTTCTGTACTTCCCTGATATTCCTGGGAGGTTCCATTGACGTGAGGGCAATAATTTTATCTGGATTAATTTCAATGCCTCTCTAGGTGATCATGAATCCCAAAAATCTTCCCGAGCCTACTCCGAAGGCGCACTTGGCAGGATTCAATTTCATCCGATGTTTTCTGAGCGTACAGAATATGTCATCCAAGTCAGCAATGTGATCTTTCTTTCTCGAGCTCTTTAAAACCATGTCATCAACATAGACTTCAATGTTCAGCCCGATGTGCTTAGAGAAGACCATGTTTACCAACCTTTGATAAGTAGCTCTGGCATTCTTCAACCCAAAGGACATGACTTTATAGCAATATATTCCCTCATCTGCCATAAAGGATGTTTTCTCCCGATCTTCCTAAGCTATTCGAATATGATGATATCCTGAGAATGTATCGAGGAAGCTATAAAGCTCCGAACTTGATGTGGAATCCACTAATTTGTTGATCAGGGAAGAGGAAAACTATATTTTGGGCATACTTGTTTAAATCTGTGAAGTCTATACAGACTCGCCACTTTCCATTCGGCTTCTTCACCAATACCACGTTGGCTAGCCATTCTGGATACTTCACTTCCCTAATGAACCCAGCTTTCAGCAGCTTATCTATTTCTTCTTTTATTATTTGTCTTCTCTCTGTGGTAAACTGCCTTCTTCGCTATTTTATGTGCTTCTTATCGGGAATGACGTTAAGCCTATGTTCAACGAGTGCAGGGTTTATCTCGGGCATGTCTTTAGCACTCCATGCGAATATGTCCAAGATTTCTTCTTAAACATTGCGACAGTTCTTCCTTCATTAATTTGGGGAGTTCTTTCCCAATTGTGAAATTTTTCCCTTTTGAAATCCAAACTTCTTCTAGCTCTTCTACAGGTCAGATGTGCTCTTCCACAGGGAGTTCAATTGACATCATATCTGTTTTATTCTTCCCAATACAACTGATATAACAACTTATGGCCACTGACTGATTTCCCTGTACTGTAGCTATGCCTAAAGAAGTTAGGAACTTGATTTCCAGATGATATGTTGATACTACAACTTTCAAGCTGTTTAGGAATGGTCTTCCTAGGATAGAATTGTAGGCCATAGGAGTCTTCACGACCTGAAACAGAGTCATCTTTGTTACCAGCTTTTCTTCTAGTCCAAGCGAAGTAGGAAGATCAATCAAGCCTTCGGGCTTCACTGTTTCTCCACCGAAGCCAGTTATCGGAGTAATGACCTGTCGAAGCCGATCTCTAGGGAGTTGCATCTTGTTGAAGGCTTCCAAGGAAAGGACATTGGCTGCACTTCCATTGTCAACTAGCACTCTTCTTACATCAAAATTTTCGATTGTGGTACTGATGACCACGGCATCATCATGGGGATATGAAATTCCTTCCATATCAGTGTTACTAAAGCTGATGCTGTTTGAAATTTCATGGCCGTGATATCCCGACCTGATGAGGTTTGAAGCGCGGAAGAAACGCCGTAAAGTTCCAAACTCAGGTTGTGGTTGGACGGATGAATCATGACCTGATATTCACGACGCAATGGCTCGACGATGCGGAATAAAGAACCACGACTTTCGAAACGCCACAAGGAATTGTTCAATCTCCCTGATAAGTTTCTGATTTTGAACGCCACAAATATTTTCAAGAAATATTTGATAAGTTCGATATTTGAACGCCACAAGAAATATTCTTGATAAGTTCGAAAAACATAGGAATCCACCTATATCATTTATTGAATCTTCAATAAAAACTGTTTATCTCAAAATCAAAGTCTGAATTACAATGAATGGAAAGGAATATAAATAAGTAAAATAACCTAGCCGCTAATTGACTCAAAATAGAATTCTAATTAGACTAAAATTCTAAAATAGGCAAACAAATAATTAAAAACAAAATTTAACCTAAAAATACGCAAAAGCCTAATTTCCGTCTGAATAATTGACTTGCTGTTTTGAAGCCTCAAATGATGGAATTTGGCCATAAAATCAGTCGGCTCAAGGGCTTATGCCCATGAGTTTTGCTTAGTGGCCCATTTCTACTCGAAAAATACATATTTTGCATCTAATTCCGACATGGTTGACTGGATTGCACTTTTATTTGGCTTGACTATTTAACTTTTTCCATCAAGCCTGCTATGACTCCGATTGTCGAGGGTCCGGAACACATCATACCCTCCTTCTTTAGGATGATTCGTACCTGTAACGACTCGGCTCCCTCGCTGGGGCCTTCTCCGAGCCGCACTCATGGTCTTTCCACTCCCCCCAGGATTGGGCTCCCTCAAGGGGCCTTCTCCCAATCTTACCCTGAAGTGAATTTTTGCCTCCCCAGGTATTCGAACCTTGTACCTAGGGGTTAAGTACAAACTTCATGGAATCCCTGGTACCATTAGACCACTCAGTAGACTCATCGCAAATTAATTAATTTATAAGATGATTAAACACATAAATCCCGGCTCTTTATAAAACGGGCTTTAATAGGGCTTCTTTATAAAACGGCTCTTGATAAAACTTATATTGTGCATTACAGCACGGGACATATTTTGAAAACCATAGGCTCTTTGAAAACAGCTCTTTGAAAATAGCTCGTTGAAAACAGCTCTTTGAAAACCATATACTTATAAAACACATTTTAATTATGCCAAGCATAATTTTCTTTTGAAAGCATAGGGATCATTTTCATCATAACATAGGATATGATCGAAATCCTCATAAACATAAGAATTTTACCGAACTTCGGTGGCAAGAATTCTTATGCAGTAAGTATACCAAGCATAATTTTTGAAATTCATAGGGATCATTTGCATCATAACATAAGATAGGATCGAAATCCTCATAAACATAGGTTATGATCGAAATCCTCATAAACATAGGAATTTTACCGAACTTAGGTGGCAAATCCTCATAAACATATGGAGACACAAGAATTTTACCGAACTTAGGTGGCAAGAATTCTTATGTGTAGCGCTACTAAAACTCCGGTCCCCTTAACATAATCATAAACTTATCATATGGGACCCATAGCAATCTTGGTAGATTGATTTCATAGCAATGATCCAAAAAAATATTTTCGTGAAGCATAGGGTATACTTACTTTTCGTAAAAACATAAAGTATATTTTCTTTTCATAAAAACATACTTACTTTTCATAAAAACATAAAGTATATTTACCTTTCATAAAAACATACTTACTTGTCATAAAAATATACTTACTTTTCATAAAAACATAAGGTATATTTACCTTTCATAAAAACATACTTACTTTTCATAAAAATTGACTTTCACAAGTCACATGACATTTATATGAAATCATAATTTAAATCAATTAATAAGTGCGAGTCTACCTTAAATCCGACGAGTGCAAAGTTGAGCGGGAATGACTTCAGTTTCTTTAAATTCTCCGTACGCTTCGTCTTAGCCAATAAGTCACTTTAGTCTATTGAATATATAGTTCAAAATGATAAATTATAATTTGAGGACTAAAATTGATGTTTTGAAAGTTGAGGGACTAAAATGAATACTTTGAAAGTTGAGGGACTAAAATGAATACTTTGAAAGTTGAGGGATTAAAATGAATACTTTTAAAACTTGAGCTTAAAATCAAATAAAGTAAATCAGCAGGGACTGAATTGATCAGATTTTTAAAATGAAAGGGCTGTGGTCTAATGGTACCAGGGATTCCATGAAGTTTGTACTTAATCCCTAGGTACAAGGTTCGAATCCCTGGGGAGGCAAAAATTCACTTCAGGGTAAGATTGGGAGAAGGCCCCTTGAGGGAGCCCAATCCTGGGGGGAGTGGAAAGACCATGAGTGCGGCTCGGAGAAGGCCCCAGCGAGGGAGCCGAGGCGTTACAAAAAAGGCGCCTTTTTTGTAACGACTCGGCTCCCTCGCTGGGGCCTTCTCCGAGCCGTACTCATGGTCTTTCCACTCCCCCCAGGATTGGGCTCCCTCAAGGGGCCTTCTCCCAAATCTTACCCTGAAGTGGATTTTTGCCTCCCCAGGGATTCGAACCTTGTACCTAGGGGTTAAGTACAAACTTCATGGAATCCCTGGTACCATTAGACCAAATTGTAATACCCCGACTAAGAAAGGTTAAAAGAAATGATAGGTACTACTCATACCAACAAGGTGCACCTTCTTTTCCGGAAGTCCATCGTTAGAAACTCCAAAGTTAAGCGTGCTTGGCTTGGAACAATTCTGGGATGGGTGACCTCCTGGGAAGTTTTCTCGGGGAGCGTGCGAGTGGGGACAAAGCATGCTGAAAAGACTCGTGTTGGTACGGTGGGGACAGTACGTAGTCATTTAAATGCCGGGACAGCCCGTTAAGTGGGACCCTGGTCGTTACAGTACCGAATCATAGCTTTGTTCCTGTTGTTTCACTTCACCTCCTGGATCAAACGGAAAATTATTGCTTCCATGCCAGTGGAATGACCAATAGTATCCTGTAACTTGGGTTACATGAATGGATTGAAGTAGAAACTCCTGTGGACATTGGTGGTGTTGCCCAAATTTCCAAGTACATTTAACCTGCAAGACAAAATTAAATAAAGCGGGGAGGGAAATGTTAGGTTCATGAGGTAGAAGGTATGGATCCTTGTATTCATGAATTATCACCGTCAATTCCACCTTTTGAACTACAAGGCCCTTCTCTTCACCTCGTTCTCCTTTTGCAACTTCTTGCTCGCCCCCCTCTATCTCTTTTCTCTCAAGCTCGGTTACTTCCTCTAACTCAAGATTTTCTAGCTCATCCACCTCTTCAATTTTTTTTCTTTCAAATTTAACCACATCTTCTACCTCCAAATTTGTATCACCACGTTCGCACACTACCTCATCACTATCCAAATGTGAATTTTTCAATTCAAAGTTCAAATGTCGAACTTCTACACCAACTTTTATTTCATTCCTCTTATCATCAACAATTTCATTCCTAATCAATTCCTCATCAAATTTTGGAGTTTGTTTATTTGTTTTTAATTTCAACTCTCCCTCCTTCTTATCAATATCCTTATCCCCACGATGCCTCCTATTACACCACTTTTCACTCTCCTTCCTTACCCTCCGTAAATCTTCTAGTGCTTCCTCTATTGTCAACCCATATAGTGCGCATGTTTTCCCTTTCTTAAGGAATTTGTATATGTGCATACTCTTATCATAAACAGCCTCCCTCCTAAGCCTCCAAGGTTTTCCCAATAAAATATGATAAGATTTCAATGGCACTACATCACACCATACATCCTCACTATACCTTCCCTAGGTGATAGGCACTAGAACTTGTTTGGTTACTTTGAAATTCCCAAACTCCCTCATCCACGTCATCCTATAAGGTTTATAGTGTGGTTCTAGGGGCAATCCTAATTTTTCAATCACGGTGCTACTAACGAAATTAGTAAAACACTTTCCATCAATTGCCAAACTGCACCCCTTATGATCCACATAACATCTAATTTGGAATAAAGAGCCCGGATCATAATCCATTCCTTATGTGGCGTTTCAAAAATTCAAGAACGAAGAGAATTTAGACATCAAATAGCAAGAACGACTTTTATTGACTTGGAATGAAATGAATATCAAGAATTTTAAAGAAACTCAAGAAAGTGGTTCTTGAATTTGGAATAACTCTTTTTTTTTTTTTTGAATAATGAATTTTCGGAATTAAATAAAAAAAAGAAAAAATATTTTTTTTTTAATAAATCCGATAATTCGACACGAACGCAACAAAACAAACGGAACAGGATTTGGATAAGAATCGAATAAAACAAACACTTTTGAATTTTTGTTGAATTTTTATATGGATCAAAAACTGAAAAATTTTACTGACACGAAGAACAAGAAAACTAAACAAAACTGAAAACAAAACACTCAACAAGATATGGATGATTTTTTTGGGACTCAGTGATAAACATAAAAATCAAACTGGATAGAAAAACCTGAATTTAGAGTCGAGCTCTGATACCGGATGATGAGGTTCGAAGCGCGGAAGAAACGCCGGAAAGTTCCGAACTCAGGTTGTGGTTGGACGGATGAATCATGACCAGATATTCATGACGCGATGACTCGACGATGCGGAATAAAGAACCATGACTTTCGAAACGCCACAAGGAATTATCCAATCTCCCTGATAAGTTTCTGGTTTTGAACGCCACAAATATTTTTAAAAAATATTTGATAAGTTCGATATTTGAACGCCACAAGAAATATTCTTGATAAGTTCGAAAAATATAGGAATCCACCTATATCATTTATTGAATCCTCAATAAAAACTGTTTATCTAAAAATCAAAGTTTGAATTACAATTAATGGAAAGGAATAAAAACAAGTAAAATAACCTAGCCGCTAATTGACTCAAAATAGAATTCTAATTAGACTAAAATTCTAAAATAGGCAAACAAATGATGGAATTTGGCCATAAAATCAGTCGGGTCAAGGACTTTAGCCAATGAGTTTTGCTTAGTGTCTCATTTCTACTCGGAAAACACATATTATGCATCTAATTTCAACATGGTTGACTGGATTGCAATTTTATTTGGCTTGAATATTTAACTTTTTTCGTCAAGCCTGCTATGACTCCTATTTTCGAGGGTCCGGAACACATCACGACCTTTCCTTTCGATCACCTAATGCCCGGGCATAATTATTCCTTGCGTTATTTGAATCACCTCCAGAAGCTATTCCTCCAATGATGAAGTTTATGGTGTGAGTGGATCTATTTTTCTCTTCCCTTTTACCCTGATCATCATCTTTTTTATGTAATGTCCCAGGAAGCCTCTTTTTATGAGGGCTTCTATCTCCTGTTTTAATGTTCTGCACACATCCATGGTATGACCCGGGCTCTTGTGGAAGTCATAATACTTATGTCGATTCTTTTCGTCGATCTTCCCCTTGATAGGCTTTTGCCAACCCAAATCCTCGCGACCCTTGATTTCCATGAGGATGTGAGATCGTGATGCATTTAATGGAGTTAAACTCTAATGCCCATACTGCTTCCCTTGGTGTTTGGGCGGGAAGAATTCTTTCCATCTTCCTGCCTTGATCTCTTATGTCCCTGTTTGACGAGCTCCAAAGACTGTACAACTGCTCCATGAACTTGATCCTGTGCTCTAACAGACAACAGTATCTCTTCCATATTTATTTACTCCTCGGTCCTTTTGAGAAGTTCTGTCACATTCGCAGGTGGATTCTTGGATAAGGACATTCTGAATTCCGGACCCCGAATAGCCAAGGTCAGGGCTGAAATGGCTGATGAGATGTGAAGATCTGAAATCTGAAGCCTTTCAGCATTAAAGCGAGTCATGAACTCCCGCAATATTTTATTCTGTCCTTGCCTTAACTGTATGAGGGAAGCAACGGTTTTCTTGATCCTTTCGCTACTTGCAAAGAAAGCCGTGAATTTCTCAGTAAGATCAGTGAACGAAGAGATGGACCTTGGGGGTATTGTAGAAAACCAATCTCGGGCTGAATTTGTTAAAGTTTGTGGTAAGGCCTTACACAAAATCTGATCGGGAGCATTCTGCATGTCCATGACATCAGTGTGGTATTCAGGTGGTTATTAGGATCCATTGCTCCATCATATTCCTTTATTCGAGGATATTTAAATCTTTGTGGTAAGGGGAACGACGTTATTTCGAGAGTAAAGGTGTTCTTCTTATAAATGAGGTCCTACCGTCCGTGTTTGCCTTATTCCATCAGCAATTCCCTCCGGAATAATTCTTGAGAGTTCTTGTTGCGTCAAGTTGGAAGATCCTATAGTCATGGGATGGGCACCCCCGATTCTCAGGGAGTTGTCAGCTTCAGGATTAACTGTCCTGTGATCTTCCCTGGGAATCGTACCTGGAGTGTTCGGGTCAGGGACGCTTGATGATTATTCTGTTGTTGAAGAGCCTGACTGAGTTCACGGAGCTGCTGCTGGAGTTCGTTGAAATCTTCCCTACTAACTAGTTCATTGTCTGGTGTGATTTATGGGTTTTGTTCTTCCCCAACATCTTCAAGAGGTGGAGGATTTTCCTCCTCGACCGAAGTGTTGGTCGGAGGGGGTTGACTAATGGATTCGGAGGCACGAGCTTGACGTCTATTAATCATGGCTGATTGTATCTCTTCCCACAGACGACGCCAATTGATGCTATAAAAAATCATAAGCTTGACGTGGCAGGATCTGATGATACTTAATTGCTGGAAAAGATGAATGAATTCGCCTTGGATGACCTGAAAAAAAGGTGAGGAGGATTCTCCCCTCGCCCCTCCGGTGTGAGAATTAGTATTCTGGAGAAAAGTAGAGAGAGAATATTTAACTGCAAAACGTAAAGAATAATGAATAATAATATGTGATCAAAGAGGCTGTATTTATAGGGATGAAAAGCCCACAACTTTCCTTAATTAAAGGAGTGTCCTCTTTGATATGAAATTACCTTTTACGAAGAGTTCTTAGCTTACAAGGATTTAGTTTCCTTTCGATAAAAGGTTTCCTTATGGATTGTGTATTGACTTGAGGCCCAATAATATGGCCCATGAATGAAGCCCATTAATGAAGACGGTTCGAAGTCCTATCTATGCTGGGCTTCTATGCGTGATGTGGCCAGGATGGGCCGACCATAATTTTATCATCCATTAGATTTGACGATGAGGTCGGGACAACCCGACCTATATTGGGAGGCAAGCCCAGGAATTTAAATCGCCCTTAGACAAATGGACCAGAGCTCGGGTTATACCAAGTTGGGAACATAGACCGGCCATTTTATCAAGATGAGCCGATCTCCTTACATTCCAAACACCCGGCCTAATTTAGGACAACTTAAAATTTCCATGATCAATTGCCTTCCTTGGAGAGCTTGAGAAAGGAAAACTTTGAGTGGAAAAAGGCAAGAGTGGTGAGCTCATTGTCGGGTAAAAGCTTAATTGACTGAAACATGAGCAAAAATATTACTTGTGAGGACACTACCACACTTGCACAATATGTCCAAATTCAATACTCAAAATGGGCAAATTTCCAATGCTAAAACTCAAGACTTGAAGGAGATGCTACAAAATCTTTCAATCACCATGACTACACTGATGGAGAAGATTGAAAGAAGGTTGGAAAGGTTAGGAACAAGTGGGGAGGAGCTAAGGAAAAATAGAAGAAGATTGAAGGATCAATTTGGGGATGTTTTGGTTAATGATGGGGATGGTGAACAAAATTGGAGCAAAGGTAGGAAAAGAGAAGAATGGTTGGATGGTAGGAGAGATGGAGTTGATGAATATAATGTTAGTGTGAAAATGAAATTTTCCTCATTCCATGGGAGGAGTGGTAGTGAGGAGAGAAAGGTAGAGATGTCCATGTCCAATGCCAGTGAGATGGAGAGGCATGAAAGAAGCATTTTCCAAACTAAGTGCCTAGTGAGTGATAAGGCATGTAGCCTCATGATACATGGAAAGAGTTTCACTAATTTGGTCAGTGCTAGTAGAGTGAAAAAGTTGGGGTTACCGGTAATGGAGCATCCTAATCCTTATCAATTGCAAAGGTTGAGTGACTATGCGGAGGTGAAGTGAGTAAATAAATTCTTCTTACCTTCAACATTGGAAACTATAGTGACCAAGTATTATATGATGTAGTTCTCATGCACACTACTCACATAATTTTGGGGAGACCTTGGCAAAGTGAAAGGAGGCGAAACATGATAAGAGGAAGAACCAGTATAGATTCCAGTTGAGTGGAAAAAAAGTTGTGATCCTACCTTTGAGTTTGGAGGAAGTGCATATCAAATGAAGCTTAAAAGGGAGTTTGAGGTAGAAATGGAAAATAGAAAAAGCAAAAGAAAAATTCAATTGAGAAAATTGATGACGAAATAAAAGTGAGGCCAAATGAAAAAGAGAAAGTTGGGGCAACGACCCTAGAAAATGGTGAGAACGTGAAGGTTGGAGCCACGACTCCAAAAAAAAGAGAGGTGAGAGAAGAGTCGAGAATTGAGGTTTCTACCTTAGAAAAAAGGAGAGGGAGTGAAGAGTGCCACAAAAGAAATTAAGAAAAAAGATCACACAAAAATGTTCTTTGCACTTGATTATTCTAACAATGCCCTCCCTAGTTTCATTGCCTCTTTGTTGCAGGGAATTGTGAGACCGACCTATCAAAACAACGAGGAACTCCAAAAGCATGCTGATAGCTGATTGTAAGAAGTTCCTAGAAACATTTTCCTACAACAAGTACAATCGAGGTAAAGAAAGTGTCATAACCAATGCAATATCTAAGAGGTATGCTCCTAACAATTCTTTGAATGCAAGCTTATTGTGTTTTGAATATATTAGAGGATTGTATGAGATTGTCGACACTTGAAAAGTGTATTTCTAACTTGTAAAAATGTTTCATGTGGCAAATTTTATGGGCAAGATGAATTCCTATTTGGTGAAAACAAGCTTGATGTGCCTAATTGCCTTATAAAGGAATTGCTAGTTAGGGGAGGTTTAATAGGAAATTTTGATGTAAAATGGACTTCTGCTTCTAACTTCCCTAGGGGCCGTATCATTTTGTTTTGAATATATTAAGGACATGCATGCTAACAACCCATAATTGTTTAACATTTATGAATCATGTAGTAAACAAAATTTTGATAGATTCTATAAACATGATGATTATTTATTTCGGTAAATTAGGTTGTTTGTTCCCAAATGTCCTATGCAGGAGTTTCGAATTAGAGAAGTACACAGTGGGTGCTTGATGGGGTTTTTGGAATCAAAGGGGCCATAGAGGTATTAAATGAATATTTTTATTGGCCTCAAATGAAAATTGATGCTGCACATGCTCAACTTGCAATGGGACCAAATCTAAGGTTTTGTCCCGAGAATTGTGCACACCATCTTCCGTCCTTAATAAACCTTGGGTTAATAGTTATATGGATTTTATATTCGGTTTACTTGGAACAAAGAAAGGAAATGACGCTATTTTTATGGTTGTTGGTAGGATTTTTAGAATGTTACATTTTATTAGATGTCATGAAGCCAACAATACTTTCCACATAGCAAATCTTTTCTTTTGGAAAGTAGTGCATTTACATGATGTCCCTTGGGGGTATTGTGTTGGATATAATTGAAAAGTTTCTTAACCACCATTGGGAGGGTTTTTGGGAAAAATTGGAAACCAAACTTTTGATTTTAATCAATTGTCATTCACAACCCGATGACCAAACCAAAGTGGTTAATCATGTTGTAACACAATCCCTTTGCACTACCCTTGAAAATGACCTAAAGCATGGGAAAAATTGTCTACATTTTGTTAAATTTGCTTGCAATGAAATTGTTCATCCTAGTAGCAAATTTTCTCCGCTTAGAATTGTTAACCTGACCTGAACCTACTAATTCCTTTGAACTTGATGCACTTGTTTATTGATGGAATTGTTTATTGATGGAAGAGTTAGTTTAGGTGAACATAAAAAGAAAAAAAATTGTTAAGGCCCTTTGAGGGAAGAACGAGCTTCCATTTGAGGGGAGTGGTGAACAATGTACTTCCAATGCCAACCATGGTAGGAAGCGTATCACATTTGATCTAGGTGGTTGGATGTGTTTTCATTCATGGAAGGAGCAACCCCTATCAAACAAAACCTAAATTGCTACCTTGCGGTGATGATTTATTTCAAACTCTTGGCAAGACAAAAGAAAATGCTTACAAATTGATCTTACCAGATGAGTATGAAATTTCAATTACATTTATTGTGTCTGATTTCTTTCTTTACTGTAGGTACTGATTCGGGTCAAATACTTCTCGAGAGGAAGGTGATGATGAGAATGTCAAGTCTTGCTATACTTTCCCGTGGGTTCCATTACAAGGTCAAAGGTCAAGGAATCTCCCGACAATTTATTCAAGCAAGATTCGAGGTCGAATCCTTGTGAATAGGGAGGGGATGATGAGATCTGAGAAATTCAAATCTCTATACACGTGCCATGGAACCCATGACAAGTTTCGAGGCCAAGGAAGTCCAAGAATTCATGGCAGGACCCATCTACAAGTTACGGAATAGAGTTCAAGTGGAAGAAATGAATATGAAGTCTTAGTGAACTTTGGTTGACCGAAACTCTGCAGAACGAAGAAAAAGAAGCCAAGCTACAGGAGGGATCGGTCTACCATTTCAGTCAACCTAAAAGAATTAAAATTGGCTTCGGTCGACCAGTTGATCGATTGAAACACCCTGAAGCCATTTCTTGGGGTTTTTCTACTATAAATACCACATTTCTCTCAAACCCTAAAATAACTTGTAGGTTCCTCTTTGGGTGAGATAAAAACCCCTTTTTACTTGTGATCATCATGGAAGTTCTTCAACTCTAGCTTGAGTATATTATTCTTGTATTTTTTGTTGTTTTCCACCACCTTGAAATTTGTTTAATCTTTATCCATTGGGCTAGGTTTGTTAACCTTTGAATTTTAGGTTAGATTTAACTTGGGTTAAGGTTTTTCTTACCATTTTTAGTTTTCTTGGGTTGGTATTAAATTGTTGTAGGAATTTTTTGTCCAAACACCAAAGGGGTTCGCATCATATTAGATTCCTTTTCAAGTTTGGCAAATATTTAACATTCCTTATAGGTCTGAAAATCCCAAGCATTTTGATGGCAATGTCACCAACACCAGTAACAGTTTGTAGATTGTTATCACCTATATATATATATATATATATATATATATATATATATATATATATATATATATATATACCTTTCTATGTTCAACTTTTTTTATAGTTATAAAACCAAGTTTTTATGAGCACATATGGAAAGTACACTCTGCATCTAATATACAGTCTTTAAGCACATCTTCAAGAAACAGTCATTACATGAAGACCATCCAGTTCAGACCCAAGAACAACATGATTTTGATCATCGTTATTTAGTTCCTTTTGTTGTTTCTTCTTCTAGTCATAACAGTCTCTCTTAATGTGTCCCATTTTCCAATAACAATTTTTATTTAGTCTATCTCTAGAATTAGACCTCTCCTTAGCCTTCCATCTCCCTTTCTTATTTTGAGAATTATTATCTTTCTTTTATGGTCTCCCTCTAATAGACATGCTTTCTTCCCTAGTGTTAACCTTATAATAATCTCTTTTTACTTCTAATTCTTTATATCTTAAAGCATCTATCACAATGGCTTGTGTCAACTTGTCTCTAGAATACTTATATTGCATTTCTGATATCTCTATAAGATTCATGTAAAAAGATACAAAGGATAGAAGCTAGGTTTTCATCATAAAGCTTCTTATCATTGTGAGCCAAGCTCTTAACAATGATAACGAAGTCATTTAGGTAAACTTCTAAGTCACTTCCAGGGTTCATCTTGAAACTAAACAATTTCTCTAATAGGTAAACTTTACTAGGCGATGTCTATAGTCAAGAACATAGTATTAAGTGTTGTTGTCCATAAGGCTCTTGCAATTTTGTCTTCATCAACTCATCTCACATTATTATCAGATAAATGTAAATATTAAAGAACTATAGGCAATTTCATTCATCTCTTCAATTAATTTAAGTCTTGCTTTAAGTTCATCAAAAAATGTTTCAGCATCTTCAAGGGCTTTTGCAACCCTTAGTTTAAATGGCCTTCATTTTCTACTTCCAAATCGAAAAAATCCCCCTTTCCATCAAATTATGATAATTCGACTCTCAAACTCATGAAGGATTCTATTAAGGATTGCTTGTTTTCAATGTCATAAAGTGATCTTATCTTAAGATTACTTTATAGGCAAAAAAAAATTTTTTTTAAAAAAATTCAGGAAATACTTAAGGCAAAATTGTTATAAAGAAGGAAAAAAAAAATTATCGCAATCACATTATAGACTATCAAGTTCTTATTCCAGAAAACATACGCCTCAAGAATGAAAAATATATGCAGAAAGAATATACACAATTTATGAAAAATTAGATCATATATCCAAAAAAATTCTATCTAGGCATATAATCAGATAATATAGAGATTTAATGTGAACTCGCCTATTACTCTTGAAAAATAGTAAAAAATTATAGAATCCCTTTCTGAAAACTGGTAGTATGCTCAAGCGGCCAAATGTAATAATTTTCAAGAAAAGTATCAATAAATCTAGTTCTTCTGCTTATTTTCTTGAGTCTTCCAATTTATGTCGTGATAGATTAGGAAATTTTAATTAACTCGAATGACATACATGTATTCCAAATTGATTCAAAACACAAGTATGAAACTTGTGTAGGGTGAAGTTTACAACGTCATCTTCTGAAAGTGTTGAAAGAAACACTGAATCCCTTGATTTAATTCACAGTAATATGTAATTTAAAAATGATAAATAAGAGGAGGTGACAAGTATTTATTACTATTTGTAACGATAATACAATCGATTTATTGAGTATGGGTCCAAAATATAAGACATATATATACAAGAATAGAATAAAAAATGTATCTTTCTTTGAACATGTATTTTCTTGTAAGTCCAACGAATGACCAAGTTCGTCAAAGCAAACATTTGAGACTATTAGTGAAAATAGTCAAGACCAAGAACCCAAATATTGAAGAAGTGAATAATAATTGAACTAACAAAGTAATAAAGAAATTTTATCAGAACAATATTTTGTCTTTGAAAAATTTGAAACTCAGAATACCCTAAGAAAGCATCGATACTAGTTTATTGGGTTTATTCCTAGTTTGCTAGTAAAAACGATAAATAGAATAAAATATCAAGGATCAAGAAAGCACAAATAACACCAGATTTGTTCACCCAGTTTGTCAAATCGACCTACTCTGGGGGCTCAATGATGAGCCCGTCCACAAAACAACCTTCCAAAGAGTGTACAGATGTTTAAGAAACCAGTTACAGACGGGAGGAGGAAGAGGAGAATCTGGAGAAATAGAACCAAGAACATAAGAAGACACGTAAGGAGCCAATTAATCCCAGCCATAGATCAGAAATTGGACAGTTAGCACAATTCGGGTCACATATTGGATAGCCAATCAACAGCTAGACTTTCAGGATAATTACCAATATATCCTTATTATAGCGTGTTTTGAGAAACATGTTTTTTTACACAAATAATTAAATAAATAGGATTATGTTGATTTAGTTATGAACTAAATTTATAGAATTCAATAGGTTTGTCTGAGCTTTATTATACTTAAAATGAGAAGTTGTGGTTTAAAGTTTTATTTAGAAATAAGATGGAATTGTTGCAGCTACTCGTCCTTACGTGTGGAGTTTGTGTTTCGCGAAAAAATTGAGGTAAACAAACTAAGAAGTTAAGGTTGAGAGGTGTATAGCATGTTGGAGTTATTATACAAAAATTACAATACCAGACTCAGATTGCACAAATATCTATACCGAAAGTTACAAACAGAATTAGATCACCAAGACATCAAGACATAACAAAATTGGCTTAGATTTATTACACCTTTCTGGATCACATTGGCCACGAGAGTCTAGACCTTCCTAAAGGCACGTTGAAGTTGTTACTATGGACCAGTAGACCTCAACCAAGAATCATAACTCTATTCTCTCACATAATAATAATTATAAAAACTCTAACAATGATTCACTTTGAAAAATCTATAATAATGTCAAGTTATAGCTTATAAATGAAAAGGAGAAGGTGAACAGAAGACACATAGAAAATCCCAATCTCTCAAGCTAATAAAATGTTGAAATAAATAGGGTAACCACATAGGCTATTATTTATAGCCTCAATCATATTCATCATTGTTGATCTCAAATCAAGATCAGCAATCCAGAGCAATTAATAACTTATCATAAACCATTATACCATAGTTACGAATGAGCATTTGGTTGTTTTGGGTTCGGGATTAGGGCCACTCATAAAATTATCGGGGAAACTAACCCACTGGACCAACACATGCCCATTTATCGTCGGGTTAAGTACACAAATACAAACTTTTAAGGACCTGTTTTTAAATGGGAATATTGCACTTATACCCTTACTTTTTACCATAAATTAAAAATACTTTAAGGGTTAAAATTTACTTAAAAATACTTCACATGATAAAATTGTATATTTAGACTTAAGGTTTAATTTGTTGGGTATATACGTTCCTTCCACATATAACAGCTTTCGAAGGGAGAAAACGTTCCCGCTTTGGAATGGAGAAGCGGTTCCCGCCGTCGAACAATTTCTAGGGTTCAAAATCATAAACCGCTCCATGTTCGATCATTTCTATAGTTCTTGCAAAGAAATCGATACCATCTCTCCCACTGCAAGCGGTATGTTTTTCTTCTTCAGTAACCGCTCCCGTTGTTTGAAGGAAGAAACCGCTGCCGCTTGAGAACTATATCTAGGATTCTTCCAAAATCATAAACCGCTCCATCTGTAAACAATTTCTAGAGTTCTTCCAAATAATAATCAACACAATCTCTCCCACTGTAAGGAGATTCTTCTTCTTCTTCATTCTAGTTTCGCACAATTTCTTCCCCTTTTCGAAGGCATCACCACGTTATCTGCCAATGGTTACTACTAGGAGAGGAAATTTTACGAAATCAGCATCAAAATCTACAAATTTGTTACAATTAGTTCTAATGAAAAATAGGTCGTTGAAGCGTGTCTCGAGAAGGAAGAAGAAAAAGACAAAAGAAACTGAACAGAGTAACCCTGTGCTCAGTGTAAGTTTTAATATCTACCATCAAATTGTGTGTTAAACTAATTCTTTATTGAAATATCTCACTGTGTGGTTGTTATTCACTTGTAGTCTCTAAAAAGGATCAGTTCTGGAAGAACGAACAAGAGGAAGCAGGTAAATAGATTTACAACCCTTATTCATTAAGGTCTAGTTATGGTATTAAGTCATACAATGCACTATACTATAAGGTTTCAGCAGTTTCTGGATGTTGAAAATATACATTAAGGTTAAGTTGTTTAAGTTTCATAATATATTTCATTACGTTTCATAATATGATACTTCTATATTTGTGGCATACATTTCTCTCTTTTTCCACTTAAAAAAGCAAGATGTCGATAAAAGCAAAAAATGAAAGAGTTTGAAAATATACAATAAGGTTAAGTTGTTTAAGTTTCATAATGTATTTCATTACGTTTCATAATACGATACTTCTGTATTTGTGGCATATATTTCTTTCTTTTTCCACTTAAAAAAGCAAGAAGTCGATAAAAGCAAAAAACGGAAGAACAATAAGCATGAAGCATCTTCTGCAAAGAAGAAACATAAACTCTAAATGACTGCAAATGATAAAGAAGTCCAGTCTTTGGATGATGATGCTTATATTCCTAAGGTAATGGAGTTGCATTTAATCCTTTTAAATTTTGACTTGAAATTTGTTTTTGAAATTTGTTAATGTTGATTTAATTTGATGTTATACAAATTTTAGTACTCTAATTGTCAGTATATTTGAAAGTATTATATTATTTCATGGAAGTATCATGATATGTTACTTATGTAGTTAGTGGTATCATCCTACAGGACAGAGATTTTTTATTGCATTCGAAAAAGTGGTGGAGTGGGAACCACTTGTGAAATATGATGAATCAATTGTGACGAATATCAAATGCAAGCTTTCTCCGTCGCAGCAGAAAATGTTCAGGAAAACTTGTTTTGGTCATTATATCAATATGAAAGAAATTTACCTGCAACTTCAGCTTATCCATTGCTTGCTTCTGAGGCAGATTTTTGTTTCAGAGGCTGGGAAGAATGAGATGTGGTTTCAATTTGGTGGAAGTTATATTCGTTTCTCAGAGGAAGATTTTTGTTTAGTCACTGGACTTAGAGTTGTTGGAAATGATGGTTTTTTCGAGTTTGACCTATCTGGGTGTAGGTTGAAAGAGTTGTATTTTGCTAATTATGGAAGGGTAACATCAGTAGAAGTAGGGGAGGTGTTTAGCAGCCTCCCCCAGGATGCAAATGACCTCGATGTTGTTAAGCTTGCAGTGATCTATGTAGTATCAGGATTTTTGTGCAGAGATAGTTATGATAAATTGGTTGAGGATGCCCTTTTCAATATTATTGATGAATATTTGGGTGAAATCTTTCCATGGGGAAAGTACATCTTCAAGAAAACTTTGAATTCTTTAAAAGCTGCTCTTAAGGACATGAAGCCTGTTTTTGATAAAAAAAATAAAAACTCCATATTATGGCTATCGACTGAATGGATTTCCTTTGGCTCTACAAATTTGGGCATATGAAAGTATTCCTTCTTTGCAAGGTCATGTGTGCAAGAGGTTGAGTACATCATACCCTAGGATTCTCAGTTGAAAAATCGAAAAAAAAGGACAAGCGCAAGACGTGTGCAAATTTCCAGAAGATTTTTTTTGATGCCCCCATTGTGAGCAATTTATTTGATTTGATTTGTATAGTTATTTGTATGTCAAACATTTAATGTCTTCCCATATTTTGTTATTTTTCAGATGGAGTTGGAAGTGATCGAGGCAACTATGGAGGAAAAAAAACGTACATACACTTTTGGGTTATTTGATGATGACAATGAGGATCACCATGTACATAATCCATACCCTTCCGTCAATCTGGACGATGGGGAAAAGGAAAGGGACAAGGTGAAAAATGTTTCTTCATTTCATATCTTATTTCTCCCATGTTTCACGATATGATACTTATTTCTGTTGAGTTGTTTAAGTTTCATAAGAAATTTGTTCAGGTTTCATATCATGATACTTCTTTCTGTTGAGTTGTTTAAGTTTCATAAGATATTTCCTCACGTTTCATAGTATGATACCTCTCTCTGTGTAATTGTTTAAGTGTCAAAAGATATTTCTTCGTGTTTCATAGTATGATACTTCACCATGTTGAGTTGTGTAAGTTTCATAAGATATTTCTGCATGCTTCATAATATGATACTTCTCTCTGTATATTTTTTGAAGATTCTTTCTATTAAATGTTGTTAAAGTTTCACATGATGTTTATTCACATTTCATAGCATGATACTTGTTCATTTTTTATATTCCAGGCAGGTCTTAGTGCCCAAATTGTGGAGCATTTATGCGATATCAAATTAAAACAGAAGCAAATTTCTTCAGACCAGACTGAGTTGAAAAATAACTTTTTGAGTGGAATGGAAAGTTTAAAGGAAGATGTTAGGATGATGATTTCAGACTTTATCGAGGGACTGAAAGGAAGTATGAAGTGGGACGATGAAGTGTGTAAAAAATCTGATGATGCAGAAGTATCTGATGAAAGATTTGATGATGCAAAAGTATCTAATGATGTGGATATATCAGATGATGAAAAAATCGATGTTGTAGAAAAATCAGATGATGCAAAAACATTCGATGATGCAGTAAATGTTTGTATGGATATTGTACCATTTGTCTGTTTAGAGATTTCCAAAATGAATGATGAGGATAATATTGTAGGAGAAACATCTAGTGTAGGTAATGGAACTAGTGAATTTGGGTTAAATACTGCATTCTTTGATTATTCTCCTAGATTTAACTTATTGACAGATTCGCAAACACCACAATCTAAATTTTCTGATTTTATGGTGGAACTTACTGAAGAGGATTTCAAGAGGTTTGATTCATACGTATGTCCTTCAAGAGCTGCAAATACAAAAGTAGATGTTCTGGTACAATTTTTAAAAATTATAAATCTTTTTTTCACTTTTTTTTTTATTTTGACGGAATTTTGTTCACTTTTTTTAGTTGCTAATGAATTTATTTATTTATTTATTTATTTATTTTTTTTGCTAAGGATAAAAATTACAATGTTGTCAATGCTTCCTCGACGAGGGTTGTCAAAGGAACTTCAGCTTTCAATGATCTAATGATACCACCATCTGAATATGACTTGAACGAATTTGTAGCATGGTATAGACAAGGTCTTAAGGAGGGGAACAAGTAAGTTGTTAAGTTTCATAATAACCTTTTACACGTTTCATATTATGATACTTCTTGCTGTTGTTCCTTTGACACCCTTTTTTTTATCATGATTTGATACTTTTATGTTTTCTGCTATGATACTTTTCATAAAGTCTCATAATATGTTTCTTCACGTTTCATAATATCATAATCCCTTTTTTTTTTAACTTGTTTTAAGTTTCATTAGATATTCTTCTACGTTTCATAGTATGATACTAATGTAAGTTGTTTAAGTTCCATAATATATTTCATGTTTCCTTTGTTTCTGATCACATACTTGTCCAAGTTTCTTATATTTGCTTCATTGTTTTAAGGATTTATAAATATGGGAAGCCTAGTATTGTACTTGATCCCCCATCTGACTTTGGAATTGTCAAAATTAGTCAGAAAATATGATGGTATTACTTATGCAACCCCGATTCTTTATTAGAGGACACTGTAAGTTATTTATATTATCATTATATATGTTTCTTGTTTGTCATTTATTGATATTTATACGTTGTACGATTTTTGCAGCATATTGATATTGCTTTCTTCTACCTTCGAAAAATGGTTAAGTACTCTGACAAGATCAAACTAGCTGCAAAAACAACTGACTGCTTGTTTGAGGGTTTGATTAGAGGAATATATAAGTCATTTTTGTCCAACCGTCTTCACTTGCTGACCAAAAGGCACTTGTTTCATATATTTTGGGTCAAAGTATGTGTTGCAATACCAGTTGGAGTGACGTTGATCATGTTCTTGTGCCAATTATGATGGAGTCAAGGAAGCATTGGATACTTGCTGAGTTTGAAATGAAACGTCGCTGCCTAAATGTTTATAACTCATATAGTCAGCTTTTCGGTGATGATGAAGTTATAAATCATGTTCAGTCATTCTCTAGTATTTTTCCTTATCTCTTGGAAAGTATTGGTTATTGGGATGGAAAGGATGCAAATTATTTTGATCCAAATGTAAATATTAGTGATCGACTCTATCCATTGTCCATTAAAGTCATAAATGATATCCCCCAGCAAGACAGTGGGTTCGTAATATCTTTTCTTCCTTGTTTTTTTTCCTTGTATATTAATTTTGTATTTTAGTGGTATATTTCATGTCTGCCTGTTTTGATAAATTTGTTTTCTATATCATTTCAGAAGTGTTGATTGTGGGGTATTTGTCATTGGGTATGCACTGTACTTCATTCACGGAAAGATGCATGAGATGGAGAACTCTTTTGATGCAACTACTTTTTGTGTGAATATGGCTACTTACCTTTTCATATATGCAAAGTGGAAAGAAGAGGATTTTTGTCTGACTGATGATGATAAACCATCCAGAAAGTAGTTTATTAGGGAAAGAAGAGGAGCTTTGTCTGACTGAGGATGATAAACTATCCAGAAAGTAGTTTATTAGTTGATGCAGTGTTTTTTTGTAAAGGATTAGATGGAAAGGTCTAACAACATAGATTTTAGTTTGTTTTGAATTGGAGTTACGTATAGAAATCTCTTTACATATCTTTTGATATATCACTTTTATGAAATGGAGTTACATATTTTGATGCATCCATGTTTTATTATATATGGAATTGAATTTCATATGTTGGTACATTTAAATTTATGTTGACAGATATCATATTTCTTGCAGGTAGTATTATGTAACCTTTGAAGTATCACGCAATGATACCTTAAGTATCACGCTATGATACTTCAAGATTTTAGACAGTTTTGTGTAGCTGGAGTTCTTCTGAAGTATCACGACATGATACATTAAGTATCACTTCAAGGTTTTAGGCAGTTTTGTATAGCTGGAGTTCTTCTGAAGTATCATGCCATGATACATTACGTAGATTTATGTAACTAAAGTTTTGTTGAAGTATCGCGCCTTGATCCCTTAAGTATCACGCTATGATACTTGAACGTCCCTATGATACTTAAAGGTTTTAGGCAGTTTTGTGTAGCTGGAGTTCTTCTGAAGTATCACGCCATGATACATTAAATATCACGCTATGATACTTCAAGATTTTAGGCAGTTTTGTGTAGCTGGAGTTCTTCTGAAGTATCACGCCATGATACATTAAGTAGATTTATGTAACTGAAGTTTTTTTATGAAGTATCACGCCTTGATTCCTTAAGTATCACGCTATGCTACTTGAACGTGTTAGGTATTTTCATGTAACTGAAGTTCTTTTGAAGTATTTTCATATGTTGGCACATTTACATTTATGTTCACAGGTATGATACTTCGTACAGGTAGTATTATGTAAGTTTAGAAGTATAACGCAATGATGACGTAAGTCATGCTATGATACTTCAAGGTTTAAGGCAGTTTTTTGTAGTTGGAGTTCTTCTGAAGTATCACGCCATGACACATTAAGTATCACGCCATGATACTTAAGGTTTTTAATAAGTTGATGTAACTGATGTTTTTTTGGAAGTATCACACCTTGATTCCTTAAGTATCACGCTATTATACTTAAAGATATTAGCTATAATACTTGAATGTTTTAGGTATTTTCATATAACTGAACTTCTTTTGAAGTATCACACCATGATTCCTTAAGTATCATGCTATGATACTTCAAGGTTTTAAGTAGTTTTCTGTAGATAATTTTTTGAAGTATCACGCCATGATACCTTAAGTATCACGCTATGATACTTACTGGTTTTTCAATTTTTTACATCAAATATGAATGTTATTCTATAAGTTAAAGGCACAACAAACTGAAGGTGAAGGATAACAAAAGTCCAACACAATTGAAAAATATTCTGAATATGAGAAATTTCATAACTAGGAACTCAGGTTTTATTGGAACAAATTAACAGAATTCATAGAAAGTAATGGTTATCGTGCCAAAAATTGATTTGAAAGTTAAAATGAGACTAATAGAAGGTATAAATTTCATAGCATGAATCTATGTAGCAACAAATTTCAATTTGTTGTCTTTTTTTTTTTTTACTTTGGGGGCAACGACTCTGGTCTTTTGCATACATTTTGTGTGTGTCCATACTCTTTGCACCTTCCACATATTTTTGCTGCTTTCGGTTCTCCTTTTGATCTATATCATTTTTCTTTAGTTCTACCTGGTTGTCTCCTTGGAATAGGAGGCAATACGTTTCTTAACTTGATATCTTCACGAACAATCCAATTTGTACGATCCCTTAGAGGCAAAACTGTACCGTTGTATGTTTGGACATGGTATATATTTTTGTAGTATCTTGAGCAATAATCATAGGGGTTGAAGTTTTTACTTGCAATTACTGCTACAGCATGTGCACATGACATTTCATCAATTTGAAACCTATTGCAAGTGCATGTCCTTTCTTGGATGTTCACAATGTTTGATTGAGTATTGCCTTTGCTATCAACTTGAAAAAGCACTGGTGTAGAAGGAATTACCTGTGATTAAATTAGGAATCACATAAGTTGTCAGCATAATAAAAAAATGAAGTATCAATAGAATTCACAAAAGTATCAATGCATGATACTCTCCAGTGAAACAATGGGATATCGATGCAAATTTGAAAAAATATAATACAATTATATGAGATGCTCTTTTAGACAAAATGGGGTATCAACATGTTGTGTAGAAAAAATGATGTATCAATTGAAATCACAAAAGTTTCAACGCATGATACTTCCCGCTAAATTTTCATACTAATACCAGATAAATTTTACTACTATTTAAAATCTTGCCTTCATCCTTCTTGATTCATTAAATTTATCTCGCAACAATTTTTCCTAGTTAATTTCCAAAGTTGTGAATGTACCCATTGCCTTATCTCGATTTTTTGAAAACCAACGCTGTAACATGTATATTAAACATTCCAATAAAGTTTCTACATGTTCCTCTTTTGTAGTCCTTGTTGCTGAATTCACTGACTCTATAATGTTTGATGTCATGATTGAGTATCGATTAGTTGTCATGTGTGACCTTGTCCAGTGCTCATACCCTACTTTTTCCTGTACAAAATGAAAATAAATTAATCAGTATAAGATATTCTTTATAAGTTTCATAAGATGAAACTAACTAAATAAGCGAAATCTTACCAGGTACCCACGAATTTCCTTGTTGATTTTGTCAAGGTGTGACATGTGATAATCAAATTCATGTTTGGTGTAAGCTCTTGCAGCTGCATTGAATGATTGCACTAAATCCTTTGAATTTTTTGGAAATGTAGTCTTTAAGTTTTTTAGTAAATGGAATGAACAAGCACCATGCATCACATTTGGATACAATTTCTCCACTGCTGCGTCAATGCTAGGATGCCTATCCGAGACAATACATAAACCTTGACGGATACTGAATGTTTCCTTTATCCTACTCAAGAACCTTTCCCAAGAATCATTATTTTCATTATCACCAATCCCAAAACCAAGCACAAAAATGCTGTTGTTGACATCTTGAGTGCACGTTGTGAATAACGTGCCACCATAAGCTCCTTTTAGGTATGTCTCGTCAACCACTATAACTGGTCTACAGTATTCCCAACCTTCAATTGACGCCCTCAAGGCCATGAACAAATACTTGAATCTTTTGTTTGAATCTATTTCCATACTTGTTATAGTTCCAGGATTTTCTACTTGTAACATGTGTAAGTATGTTGAAAGTCTTTGATATGATTCTCCAGGATGTCCTTTCAACAATACATATGCTCTTTCTCTGGCTCTCCATGCTTTATCATAGCTCATCGTCACTCCATACTCATTTTGAATATGTTTTCTTATATCTCTTGGGGTGCAGTTTGTGTTTAGAAACGCAAGATTGTGTTTAATACAATTTGCTACTGTTGAACTTGATGCTTGTCTATGATCACCCAACGCAACATTCAATGAGCATGTGTGATCATTTCTTATGTAGCGTATTTTGAAGGTATTGGTTTTTCCAACCTTTGAAGCCCTCAAAGTCCATTGGAAACTATGAACTACACATACCAAGACATACTCCTTATTGTCTGATCTTTTTACCTTGTATTGGAACATGTTATGCATTGCATACTTCGTGATACATGTCTTCAACAGCTCCTTATCTTGGAAAATTTGATTGTTCATTATTGTGTCAATATTTGCATCATAAGTCACATTATCTTGTACTTCACTATATTCGTTTTCAAACTGTGGTATTTGCTCATACACTTCCAAAGCAATTTCTTCAATTGATTTTTCAGATTGTGTGATTGTACTTTCAATTTCAGCTCAGTCCATTAGCTTGCTGCCCTCAACTTGCATATTAGCAGAAAGTGGTTGAATGTTCTGGGAAGTTTCAGATGTGATACTTTCTGCAGGCATGATAATATCTATTATCAAAGGGTAGCAATCAATCTCCTGGTTCTTTTTCTTCAACTCCAAATAGAATAATACTGAGCTATTGTTAAAGAATTTCACGAGGGGTAGCTCCTTCTTCAGTTTATACTGAATAGTTATGTTTACCCTTGTCCTATCCAACTCTAGTACTGAATATATAGTGTCTACAAATCCAGTATAAGTGCATCCAAATGTCACTGTTATTCCAACAACTTCGTAGTCTATGTATTCTCTTTCTTCTGTCCACTTTCCACCATAATGTAAGAGAACTAGAGTTGATTCCATATCTGAATTGATAAAAAAGTAAGGAATCAATGAACAATAGCTCACAACAACTCAAAAGTGATTTTGCATTAATGTATCAATGTATGATACCTCAATCATAATGTTTGAAACTATTATATCATAAGTTGATACTTCATGATTGGAGCTTAGAAATGAATAAAAAATTCATAGTTTTCATACCAGTTGCAATAAGGTATCAATGTCTGATACTTCTTGTATCACTGTATGATACCTCAATCATAAAATTCAGTAATGAATAATTAACCTGAAACTATTATATCATAAGCTGATACTTCATGACTCAAGCTTACAAATGAAAACAAAAATTCATAGTTTTCATGCCAGTTGCAGTAAGGTATCAATGTCTGATAATTCTGAATTGAACGCGGGATAATATATATCATCATGTGCATATTGAGTCAATCAAATCATATTTTCAAAACGTTCAAACCGATGTGTATCAATATTTCATAATTCAAATGTTAGAAAATTCACTGGAAACGCCAATTAACAAATCTTGAAATTGAAATTATTAAAAATGATACTCAGACTTGCAAAAATCATCAGGAGGTTATTAAAACATAGATCTAAGAAATTGGAAGAAAATACCTATTTGAAAGGATTTTAATTCAGATTGTATCTAAATCTTCACAATTGTCAGGAGC
Source organism: Ligustrum vulgare (assembly GCA_963555705.1). Taxonomy (NCBI): domain Eukaryota; kingdom Viridiplantae; phylum Streptophyta; class Magnoliopsida; order Lamiales; family Oleaceae; genus Ligustrum; species Ligustrum vulgare. The sequence goes on along the minus strand of OY743173.1, from coordinate 20,386,549 downwards.
ACACCGTCGGAATCTTCATGAAAGCACATTGTTGCCGAAGATCTTCATGGAAGCTCGCTGTCATCAGGAATCCTCACAAGAATCTGAAGGACGGCTGAAAAAATCGCGGAGAAGACGCTCGTTTTGATAATGCCAGAGGCAAAATTTTGGTTGCAGTAGGTAAATGTGCTTGTGATGTACGTACTATTGCGTTTTTTCACAGAATGTATATTTGAGTTTTTAGGATGTTAAACGGGTATAATTAAGTAGTATCAAGCCGTACAATATGTTTAAGTTATAAGCCCAAAAGTAGGGTAATTGTGTGTTTGACCCTTTTTAAATATAAGGTATTTTAAAAGATATGTCAACAATATAAAACATATTATTAAAATCAGGAAAAAAAAAGATTCCACCCTCCTACAGTTTGTGTCGGCTTCTCTTTTCCTTCTTTAGAGGGTTCACCCAGTATTGCTCTTTTGCTCAGTTCTTTGAGTAATTAAAAAACTATTTTAAATTCTTCACCAACATAAGTTTGTTGGTTCCAATTTCTAATGTGGATTCGTCTTGAATGACAGGACTACCATCTTCAGATGATTTTGTGTTCCTACCTGTTAATTCCGTAAATAATTTCAAATTTAATGGTATTTACGATATTTAGCCTGTCAATTGTAAATGGGTGAGAAATATGTAGAAGGATTGGTTCTATAAAAAGGCAAAGAATCAGAAGAAAAATACACCTATTCTTTGCTTATTCTTATAATATAATTACTATAAATTTGAGATTAAGAGCCTTGCATTATTATGTATTCACAATTTTAACGGTGATAAAGAGAAAAGGAAAGAAATTAAAAGCCTCAATTATCATATTATGTGATGTAGCCACAATTTGAAGAAAATTAGTAATTAATTACAATTGTAACTTAACTTTTATTATAAAATTATATTGAAGTTACAAAATTATTTGTTATACAATACAACTATAACTAATGAATTTTTGTAAAACATGAAGATTTTTAATGTTGAAATTAATTGAATTAGTTATAAATTGTAATTAATTACATTTTCCTTAATTACAGTTGTAGCTAAATTTTAATTTTGCAACTAATTACATTTGTATCTAATGAATTTGCAAAACATGACATATTTAATTGCTGAAATTAATTGAATTAGTTACAAATTGTAATTAAATACAATTGCAATTTAGTTACATTCTGTGATGAATTACAGTTGTAACTTAATTGTATATGGCGAGTAACTCAAAATCTCAATTTTCTTTTAAAATTAATTGAATTAGTTATATATTGTAATTAATTATATTTGCAACTTAATTACAATTTTACAAATAATTTAATCGTAATTAACGAATTTGTAAAACATGATAATTTTTTTACATAAAGTTAATTGAATTAGTTCCATTCATCTTAATTACAACTACAATTGCAACTTAACATTTATAATCAATTACAGTTTACAATTAATTATAATTGCAATTTTATTTCAATTTTGCAATTAATTACAATTGTAACAAATGAATTTATAGAACATGATAGATTTTTTTCTAAAGTTAATTATATTAGTTGCATTCACCTTAATTACTACTGCAATTATAATTTAATTATATTTTGTAATCAATTACAGTTTACAATAACTTAAAATTGTCACTTTATTTAATTTTTTTAATTAATTTAATTATAATTAATAAATTTATAAAAAGTTAGTATAATTCTTAATTTGTAATTAATTACTGTCTAAGACCGTCACAATCGTCGTCATCATCTCAACAACAACATCATCTTCTTAACACCACCATTACAACTACCTCAACTAGAGAAAAAAACAATCAATGCCCATCTAACCACCTTGGGTATTAAATGTCTGTTTAGCAAACAAGAAAAAAACATGTTTTTAAACAACGCAATTTTCAAATCACTTTTTTACCACATATATTTTCTCTCTATTTTTTAACTACTTATTTTACTTCGAAAACATAAAAAACATGTTTTTAAACACAAAACTTTTAACAAACAATAGCTAATATTTTTGGGATTCTCATATACATATATTTGGTTCCCAGATTCTTTTGATTGTTAATGGACAAATACCAGCAATACGAACGTGCGTTTTATCATTTTGATGCAAACGCAGATGGAAAAAGATCGGCCTCAAAATTGTGGACACCGGAGGTGCTATTAAATCACGTGCAATTTTTGCTACAATTGGATATTACCTTTCATTACACCTCCACCAAGTTAGAACATCAAAATTCTCTAATTCTTGTAGTGTTAAAACATTACGAACGTCCATGCACATGTACCTAGATAACTCAGATAGAATTTCAACGTTTCTACCACCTATCGATCTAGATGTGTTTCCACGGGAACTAATTGAGGGAGCACTTTCATTTGTGCTAATAAAGTCCAATAAAGAATTATAATGCATTTGAGTACTTTGGGAAACATTAGTTTGGGAACTAGAACTGCTTTGATCTTTTTTTCAGCTTAATAATTGTACATTTCACATAATAAAGATTTCGTAGTAACATGTGATAATTCTATATTTAAATTTTGTGAAACTCCCTAATAGTCTTTGATGTGATCCAGGTCCCGAATACAAGTCGTCAAGCAATAATGGATGAAAACACATTCTTGGCGACTAAAGAAGCAAGTTCCGTGTTGGGACCGAGTCAAAACGACGAGTAGATCAACCTCATTCAAGTAGCCGAAGGAAATTGTGAAATTTCAAGAATTACGGCCGTAACCTATAACCATCACATCCGTAATGAGTCTACTGCCGAAAAACAGGAATTTTGAAGAATTGGGTTTACGGCCGTAACTTACAGTGTCACGACCGTAATGCAGCTTCTGGTTTAAATTATGATTTTCAGGAAAAAGAACTTACGGCCGTAAAATATGTCTCACGGCCGTAACTGTTAAACAGAAACCAATTTATGGCCGTAAAGGAAGGATTAACGGCCGTAACTCACCATACGCAATTTAGGGTTTTAATTATTTCCTTATTTTTAGTTATTTCTTTCCTAGTATAATTAAAACTCTTTAGTCAGGTTTTTACCCTATTTATAGGGATGTAATTTTCATTATTTTACACACAACTTTGATATTATTATTGAGAGGCAATTTGCTTTCAAACCTTATTCTTTACTGAATAAAATCCGAACTTGCGAGTTAATCTTGTTTGTTCAAATCTTGGGTGAGATTTATTTTCATTGTGATCAAGAGGTCAGCATATCTATTGATTGTGTTGGTTACTTAGTTCAATTAATTTGAATCAATCTCGAAATCGTGATTCTTTGGTGTTCTTGGGTCGATTCCAATAATTTGTGGGTTGCGTAGCTACAATTGCTACGTGGTTTGATCAGTCTAAGTGTCCATTAAATTTAGTCAAGGATCCATCACCGAGGCTAAAACAAATAAAGAAGGTAATTCCTCCCAGTATTTGCAAAATTTTATCTCCATGGAGCCAACTGCATCATTAAAAATTGGTAAATTCCTATATTGATTGAATGTTTGTGCAATATGAAAAAACTGTTGTAAAACAAGTGAAGATGTTGGGTAATAAACACCACTAAATGCATTTGTGGCATCATAAAAGGCTTTTAAAAATCTTTTTACACAGAATGCAATTTTCCATTCCCAATCTTCTAAATTATGGTCAGATCCATACGTATGTCTAGCATTATAATACATTGAAATAATTTTATCATCTTTTTCACATGAGTGTAACATAAGATTTGTAGAGTTCCATCTATGTGATACATTTGTAGCAAATGAATGTTCTTCTAAACTATTCTCATACACAAACTATTAAATGCCTGTTTTCTTGATGGTGACACATTTATGAAATTTATTGCTTGTCTAATTTTATCTAAGGATTTTTCAATATGTTTTAAACTACTTTTAAAAATTAACTTGATAACGTGACAAACACAACGTTGGTGAAAAACAAACTATCAAATGCAGGGTTAAGATCATAAACAAATTTATCAATAACAACATTATTAACACTAGCATTATCAAAAGTAAAACTACGAATCATATCTTACATACTGTATTCTTATATAATACCTTTTAAAGCTAAATATATGTTAGCAGAATTATGAGGATATTCTACTAATCTAAATGCAATAGTTTTTTTGTATAAAATCCAAAGATTGTCAATGTAATGAGCTGTAGCGCCCCGAGTTCTAAATATCCGATTCACCACGTCATCGTCTAGTCTAACTTTTAAAATAATATTTTAGAGGAAGAAATAATTGAAATTCATTTTTTGGCAACATTAAATAAACTGTAATGGTCGATAAAATTTGAAAACATTTATGAAACAATTCGAAATAATAAATCGAGCCATTAATATTGTAAAACAATTGACAATGTCATAATTTCTCAAATAATTGAAAATCTCAAAAATATCCAATGTTTGGAAATACGGATCATCAAAATAAGATTTTTAACTATTTAATGACTATTGCCACAATCATCCATCACTTGCCACCCTCTCGAAAATCTGCAAATATTGTTAAAATAGAAATGAGCATTTCATAGAAATACTCACAAGACTCATTGACAATTAATTAATCTACATTATAATTGAACACATAAACGCAGGCCCTTTAGAAATCATAGGATGTGAGTTGCTCTTCTCGTGCATTAAAGTACATGGCTTCTCTTTGAAAATCATAGGCTCTCTAAAATCATAGGGTGTGGATTGCTCTTCTCGTACATTAAAGTACATGCCTTCTCTTTGAAAATCATAGGCTCTTTGAAATCATAGGGTGTGGGTTGCTCTTTCTTCTCGTGCACTTAAGGCACATAAGTTATGCATAACATCATCATTTATCTTGCAAGATATTCTCTTCTTTCTTTCTCATGCATAAAAGCATATAAGTTATGACAAGTATAACAATATAAATATTTCCAAAGAAATACATTCTCGTCTCTTTTCATAAAAAATGACTTTCACATAACATACACATTCACATGCAATCATAATTTAAATGAATTAATAGGGGTGAGTCTACCTTAAACTTAACGAGTATGGTTGAGCGGGAATGACTTCAATCTTTTAAATCTCCGTACGCCTCGTCTAGCCAATTAGAAAAATAAGTTAAATTAGTCTTTTGAAATTTATAGATTAAAATGATAAATAAAATTTAGGGACTGAAATTGCTGATTTGAAAGTTGGGGGACTAAAATGAATACCTTTAAACTTGGGGACTAAAATGGAGTTTTTTTAAACTTTCAGGACTCGGATAAAATGCTATTAAAATATTTATGCTGAAAATAACAGATTTTTAAATTAAAGAATACAGTTTTAAAATACTCGAACTCATGGGCCAAAATGAAACATTTGGAACATTGGGGACTAAAATGTAAATTTTCAAAACTTGGGTTGAAGCTCGAAACGGGTATTAAACTGTAGAGATTGAAATAATTGATTTTTAAAATGAAAGGACTGTTTAAAATTATTTAAAAACTTAAGGGGCTGGAATGATTAGTTTTAAAACTATAATAACTAATTTAATAATTTTACAAACTTGGGGACTAAAGTGCAAATTTCACAAAAGTTTAAAATATACAAATATATACATATACATATACATATACATATATCTATCTCTCTCTCAAATCTGAGAGAGATCAGGGGTGGCGATGCCCCTCTTCCCACCCGGCGCCACAGCCGGCGATTGTCCTACGGAACGTCGCCGCAGGGAGGCGGGGAGAGGAGACCAAGGAGAAGTTCAGATTTTGAGGGAGTTTGGTGCGAGATTAAGGACAAAGACTGAGGAAAATGATACTGGAGGTTGCGCTTTTCAAGCGGTAAAGCCGGCTAGATATGGTCGACGGTAGAGGTAAGTAACTGAGTTAACTTAGTTCTTGATTTTTGGGTTTGATTTTGGGCTGATTGATGGGTGTTTGGTTGGCCATAATTTTGGTGGTGCTGCAGGTGGTTGATGGTGGTTCTTGGTGGTTGGGTTGACCGGGTGTTGAGGGGGTGAAGGGTGATAGGTGGTGGTGATGATGATGATGATGATGATGGAGGTGGCGGTGGTGACGGGTTGGAGCTCGTAGGCGATGGGTTGTTTTGGTTTGGATCGTGCAGTGGATGAAAATGAGAAGGGGTGATGATGGTGATGATGTCCATGATTCGATTTGGTGGTGGTTGTTGCATTTTGTGGTGGCATGGTGGAAATAGGTAGTGGTTTGGTTGTGGTGATGATGATGATGATGATGATGATGATTCAAGTGGTGTATGAAGGGGACTGTGGTGGTGGTGCAGGGAGAGGAAATTCTTACCTGGTTGTTGGTTGAAGGAAGGTTGAAGGTGGTGGCTGGTAATGGAAGTGACTGGTTCGGTGCTGCAGCTTGTGTGAGAGCCGAGAGGGTTGCTCAGTAGTGGAGAGGTTGGAATGGAAGTGGAGACTGAGTGCTATGGTGTTCGGTTGAGAGGAAGTCTGATGATGATGGCACTGATGAGTTGATTGTGTATGGGATGAGAGAACCTGACAGGGTATGGGGTTGATGTAGGTTGGTGGAAGTTGATAGGAGTATAGGTTGTGTTAGAGTATTGGAAATCTTGACAAGCAATACATGGAATTCGAGAAAAATCGTTCGCGAATTCAACTGGTTGGAAAATGAATCTGATAAAATCAGCTTAATAAAATTTTAGAAATTTAAAATGATTTTGAAAGAATAAAATAAATAAATAATTTTAGAAACTCGGAATTTATTTAAAATCGAATGGACTTGATATTTCTCGACTTGGCTAGATGAATACGTCGTGACTTTAAATAAAAAATGGGTGAGATCGCAGCGACACGTTTTCATAATTTTAAAATAATTATTAAATGCATAAAAATTCTTGGTCGCTACAACCTTACCCCCTTAAAATAATTTCGTCCTCGAAATTAAACTTACTTGATCTATGATTTCTGGATACTTGACTAGGATCTCCTCTTCCTTTTCCCAAGTAGCCTCATCACTATTGTGTCTACCCTCTGGACTTTGACTAAAGGAATCTCTTTATTTCTTAAGACATGGACTTTTCTCTCTACCATGCACATGGGTGCCTTTTCATAAGACAAATCTTTATGAACTGCAAGAGACTAATAATTCACCACATGACTAGGATCATGAACATACTTTCTCAATAGAGAAACATGGAACACATCGTGAACAGCTGCAAGTTCTGGTGGCAAAGCCAAACGATAAGCCATGTTCCCTACTTGTTCTAATATCTCGAATGGTCCAATAAAACGAGGTCTCAAGTTTCTTCTTTTCCCAAAGCGAAAAGTGTCCTTCATCGGGGCCACATTCAAAAATACTTTCTCTCCAATCTGAAATTCTAAGTCCTTTCTTCTCTGATCTGCATAACTTTTCTGTCTATCCTACGCGGTCTTAATCCAAAATATGATCTTCTCGATAGCATCAACAGTTCTTTCAATAAGTTATGGTCCCAATAATTTCCTCTCACCAACTCCATCCCAATAGATTGGCCATCGACTTCACCCATACAGTGCTTCGTATGGTGGCATATCAATGGTAACCCGAAAACTGTCTGTTGTAGGAAAACTCTACTAATGGAAAATGTGTCTCTCAATTACCATTTGGGTCTAGAACACATGCCCTAAGCATATCTTTCCATGTCTGAATCTGGAGATGGTATCCAGTAATAAAATTCAACTTAGTACCCATAGTCATCAGTAAACTTTTCCAAAATCTCGAGGGAAAATCCTCGGATCTCTATCTAAAAAATGGACACTAGCAATCCATGAAATCAGACAACCTCTCTAACATATATCTGTACCTCATACGAAGCTATGCGAAAAGACGCTTGATAGCTATTGTGTAGAACTCAATCAATCATCTGACATTATCCAACTTATTAACTCATTCATTGACCTTCTATTTCCAACCTTTCAAGGATCTATACTGATATCGAACCCACGATATAAATATTAATTGTTTCAATGCTTAAACTAAAAAATCAAGAAGATTGATCAAGAATAAAACCTTATGATTCAAAATATAGAAACTTGGTATCAATTCCAAAATATCGAGCATAAACCCAAATATGATATTCTCAATGTATTAAGTACTTGATACCACATACTCATTCTAGATGAGGACTAATGTACTAATTTAAAGTATTATCATAAGGATCAGATATGATATTCTCAACTTAAGAAACCTCAATACCTTCCCAAATTTGAAGTTCAAGATACAATTCCTCTTGTTCTCCCAAAACTTCAATTCATGTTACACTTTGAACAATATTCTGATTAAGTCTATCACCATTGAATAAGACTTCTATTAATCATATAGGATTCCTCATAAAGTTTACTTAACCCGAAAATACAATCCCATTATAAGTAAAAGTCACACAACTGATCTTCTCAAGTTTTCCATTATCGTAGCAAATACTTTGCTCACATCTAAAGTACAATCAATAATAAGTTCGAGACTACATCACCAAAATTTTAATTAAATTCATATATCTATGACTCAAAATGAAGATTCCCAATCGCAGGTAATATTTCACCATAATTCACTAAACCACCATCAAGATAAGATCAATTAACTCAATATTCACATGATTCTTTCACGGGTTAACCATAACATCCATTAACCGTCTAGTCACCATATCTTGTAGTAATCGTGTAACATGTCACTTATCATCGTATCATATGACCTCAATTTAATCATATCAATCTCTCTGAGTTTACAATATAATAACCATCATATTTATCACATGAAACTTTATACACCAGAATACTCACTAAGATTTTATGCAAATCTCTCAAACTCAATAAATCTTGGATTCTACCATTTGTCACTCTCTCTGCACACTACTTCATAATAAGTCATCACTGTGAAGTCTTATCCCCATTTTCCACAAATTCTATCCACAAGGACAATTACATAAAAGTTCATTCCTTATTTTCGAACCAAGATACCATCAATAATAATCTCCAAAATTTTAAGATACGATCTATCATAAACCTTTGTTCGATCAAATACATTACTTTGCAATATTTGTACAAATTTAGGGCCCAATAAAATTCCTGTAATCAGTTTCATCCAACAATTTTCTCTCATGATATTCTAGTATCATAAATGAAAAGTTAATGTACATCAATGAATCATTCAAATTACGAGGAAACCTTGACTTATTTTCCATGACTAAGACCCATCTTTCTTTGAATTCCACTTAGAATGAAATGCAACATAACTTTTTCATAGAGGGTCAACTTATTTCATAATCTCAATACATCATCACCTTCAGATCTCACCATAAGAGAAATCACATTATTCCTTATAATTATCTCTTGTACCTTTTGTATTCAAATGACCTTATGACAATCATCATTATCTCACATAATCTCAAACATTCAATCATATGTCCCCAAATTCTCACTTCGAATAAATGGTTACTCCTTTAAGGCATCTCACTATAAAATATTTTCAATATCTCCCATTCATGATAACTGGATTTTCCAATTAATCATATTACATGTAAATAACCAAATCTTTAACACATCATCTACCAATCAACTTTTAAAATAAATCAATAGTATTATCACATATCATCATAGTTTATGATATTCTCCAATAATCAATTTGTTCCCAAGAATAATTAAAATTCTTCCCAAAATGTCATAATATTTGTCTTCACTCATCTCTAAAAATATAACTTGACATTTCCCAATGTATGCATCAAGTCATCACATAACTTCATGTATACCTTGATATCCAAGTAGTTGTATACATCATCTTGTTTTTGAAATTGTGAAACAAGGAGAGCATTCCAATAGAACTATATCCATGACAAAAATGATTATACTGCGAAGAAGCCAAAAATATTTCAAGAGTCATCAGCCCTATATTCATTTACTAAATCTTGCTGGTGGTGTAACTGAACTTGCAAGTCTAACATCAATTCCCTTAGTGGGTTGCATAACATACTATGCTCTTAATTCAAAATGATAAAATTCTAGGCAGAGTCTCCCTTGTAATTTGGATTTATCCAACCTGTAAGTATACTTCATAACCAACTTTATACTCCACATTTGACCACGGAGATTTAAATATTGACAACAATTCCAACAAACTTCAATACCACCAAAAATATCCAAGAAATCAATTCATAATTCCTCAACATAACAAATTCAAATAATAGTTTCCAATATCAAAATCTCACTTCCTTTAATACATTAATTGGCTCAAAAGACCACTCATTAGTCATACTTATAAATATACGCCACAAATCGTAGTCCCAAAAAAAATTTTTTTTTTTTTACAAGACCAAACAACATTATAAATTTCTCTCAAAATAGAGGAATAATTCACTTACTCAAACACAATATCAAGTCCTTAATTCCCAATAATTAAGAACCAAATCTTTAAATCTCTAATTTCATAATTCTTCTCATAAAAGTCTCAATAAAATCATATTACATATAATCTCATCATCTCATCACAATCTCATAAAACTGGCTTGCTATTTCTCGTTGATTTACTGAAAATTTTGACAACAAGTGACTAATGAATTTTCACAATAGTTGCTCTAAAATCACTAGCCATGGCCTCATAACACGTGGCACAATAGTCGATACTGTGGTCATGTATCTTTACATGAGGTGTTGGTCTAAACGATGGATATTCCGAAAATAATGTCTAATCCTTTCTGTTGACTCCTCGTAAATGGTGCCATGTCTAAAATCAATTATGCAAAGTCCAGCTAGGGTTCATCATTTCTAAGTTCGAGGAAAAAAATTATTATAAAATCATTCTTAAATCATATTATTCCCATTACGCTCAACACTTATTTTCTTTCTTTTCTTTCTGATTCGGATACAATTTCTCGTTATATTCCAAAACTCATTTCTTTCTTTCTTTCTTTCTTTCTTTCTTATTCAGATACAATCTCTTTCTCTTTCTTCTAAATCTCATAAATCATTAAAATAAGTATCCGAAATACTGAAATAACGTTAAGTATCATAAACTTCTTTACCTTCGGAGTTGGTGGAACAAATGATGGAAGTGGTAATCTTCATCAATAATAATTAAATAATGAAAAAAAGTTTCTGGAAATTACTTTTTGAAAATTTGCCAGCCAACAGAAATGCAGATTGACTCTGATAACAAGGTGCAGCGTCCCGAGTTCTAAATACTCGGTTCATCACATCATCGTCTGGTCTAACTTTTAAAATAATATTTTAGCGGAAGAAATAACTGAAATTCATTTTTTGGCAACATTAAATAAACTGTAATGGTTGATAAAACTTGAAAACATTTATGAAACAATTCGAAATAATAAATCGAGCCATTAATATTGTAAAACAATTGACAATGTCATAATTTCTCAAATAATTGAAAATCTCAAAAATATCCAATGTTTGGAAATACGTATCATCAAAATAATATTTTCAACTATTTAACGACTATTGCCACAATCATCCATCACTTGCCACCCTCTCCGAAATCTGCAAATATTGTTAAAATAGAAATGAGCATTTCATAGAAATACTCAGTAGACTCGTTGCCAATTAATTAATCTACATTATAATTGAACACATAAACGCAGACTCTTTAGAAATCATAGGGTGTGGGTTTCTCTTCTCATGCATTAAAGCACATTGCTTCTCTTTGAAAATCATAGGCTCTTTAAAATCATAGGGTCTGGGTTGCTCTTCTCGTGCATTAAAGCACATGACTTCTGTTTGAAAATCATAGGCTCTTTAAAATCATAGGGTGTGGGTTGCTCTTTCTTCTCGTGCACTTAAGGCACATAAGTTATGCATAGCATCATCATTTATCTTGCAAGATATTCTCTTCTTTCTTTCTCATGCATAAAAGCATATAAGTTATGACAAGCATAACAACATAAATATTTCCAGAGAAATACATTCTCGTGTCTTTTCATAAAAATGACTTTCACATAAGTCACATAACATACACATTCACATGCAATCATAATTTAAATGAATTAATAGGGGTGAGTCTACCTTAAACTTAACGAGTATGGTTTAGCAGGAATGACTTCAATCTTTTAAATCTCCATAAGCCTCGTCTAGCCAATTAGAAAAATAAGTTAAATTAATCTTTTGAAATTTATAGTTTAAAATGATAAATAAAATTTAGGGACTGAAATTGCTGATTTGAAAGTTGGGGGACTAAAATGAATATCTTTAAACTTGGGGACTAAAATTGAGTTTTCGAAACTTTCAGGACTCGGATAAAATGCTATTAAAATATTCATGCTGAAAATAATAGATTTTTAAATTAAAGAATAGAGTTTTAAAATACCTTGAACTCATGGGCCGAAATGAAACATTTGGAACATTGGGGACTAAAATGTAAATTTTCAAAACTTGGGTTGAAGCTCGAAACGGGTATTAAACAGTAGGGATTGAAATAATTGATTTTTAAAATGAAAGAAATGTTTAAAATTATTTAAAAACTTAAGGGGCTGGAATGATTAGTTTTAAAACTATAATGACTGATTTAATAATTTTACAAACTTAAGGGGTTGGAATGGAAGTGGAGGCTGAGTGCTATGGTGTTCGGTTGAGAGGAAGTCTGATGATGATGATGGTGCTAATGAGTTGGTTGTGTATGGGATGAGAGAACCTGACAGGGTATGGGGTTGATGTTGGTTGGTGGAAGTTGGTGGGAGTATTGGTTGTGTTAGGGTATTGGAAATCTTGACAAGTAATACACGGAATTCGTGGAAAATCGTACGCGAATTCAACTGGGTCGGAAAATGAATATGATAAAATGAGCTTAATAAAATTTTAGAAATTTAAAATGATTTTGAAAGAATAAAATAAATAAATAAATTTAGAAACTTGGAATTTATTTAAAATCGAATGGACTTGATGTTTCTCGACTTGGCTAGATGAATACGTCACGACTTTAAATTAAAAAGGGTGAGATCGCAGCGGCACGTTTTCATAATTTTAAAATAATTATTAAATGGATAAAAATTCTTGGTCTCTACATGAGCTGTGGTAGCAATATAACCTTTTTTGTTACCACCAGCCCATAAATCAGATGTAAACGAAATAACAGTATCATATGTTTTTAAGGCTTTAATGGTAATTTCTTTCCTTTTATTATATAATTTTACGGTATCTGCACGAAGTGTATTTCTACAGTAAGGAGTATACCTAGGTTGAAGATAATTTTGCACAAGTCATGTGAAGTGAACAGAGTCAATTAAGGAAAGTGGCGTCTCTGCGGTTGCCACATATGCAGCCTTACATTCGCGAAATCTTTCTTGCGAATAAACAAATATTGAAAGATTAGAACCAGAAGGTCTAGAACCACCAAAGAAAAGCTAGGACTATGCTGGGTCAGCAACCGAATTCGCTTTACACGACCTTGCTATGTGCCGGTTCAAATGATACGTGTTTGACCCGGGCTTCCAGCTCATTTCCTTACCACAGTAATTGCAGCACGCTTTCCATATATCAACTCCATTTTCAACACCAATTTTTTTCTTGCCATATGTTACCAGCAATCCGATGACTCTTTTTTAGCTCGCTCGATTTAAAAAAAAAAAAATCCTCCTCTTGGATATCATCCAAGTCAATTAGAGCATTTTTGGATGCATCGATATAAGAGGGAGTGCTGGAGCTACCCCTTAATTAGTTAACTTCATCGCTATTAAAATCCATGTGTTGTGTAGATAGTAGTTTCAAATTTGAAAGTTGAAACCGAGAGAAATATTATCACAAGAATATAGAGAATTGAATAGAAATCATAGCAAACCAATGAATATTATTACAAAGAAATTGTAACTGTAAGTGAATTAACTTGTTGTGAATTTACAAACAAAATACAACCTATTTATAGACAAAAATACGCGGGAAAATCGAAAATATCAAATTCAGATTTTGGAAAAAGGAATGTGTATTGTCAAATATATAGACCAAAATCGTTAATGCGTGCCCTGCAACACAACAGTTGGCCAGCTGCTTTAGCTGCTAGCTGTTGTTGCCTGTAAATTGCACGTAGCTACAGTTGCGTGCAATTTGCAGGCAGACACGAGCCAAATTGGCCTCCACATGGGCCGGGCTGTGTGGCTCGGCGGGCCACATGGGGTCGGCCTTGGCTCGGTCCTTCGAACCTCGAGCCGACGAGCCATTTTGACACGCCTAGGAGTTACTCGTATGTCCACCTAATTAGTGCACCATCTAATAGTGAAATTTTGGACATCTAGGTTGGTCAAATTGTTGATTCGATCTGAATTAGAGAAACGAATACTTGAACTACATGGATTCATAAAGGGGCGTAAAAATAGCTAAGTTTTGATATCATAACTGAATCTTACTTAATTTTCAATCATTATTGAAAAATACTTTATTTATTTATTTTTTTTAGAAAAATATTGTTCTCTCAAGTATCATATTGTGATACTTTAAATGTATCTTATGATATTTTTAAAGTATCACAACATGATACCTTTGATACTTTCAAATTTTTAGTATCATAACATGAAACTTTTTCAATATTCTTTGATACTTAGGATGAAATTTTAGTATCACCATGATACTTTACAATTTTATTTTATTTTGATACTTTCTCTCACACATTAAATCAAACACGCACAAGTGTATAGTCTACAAACACTTCCATCACCATCCAAAATGAAACCGATCAAACCCCCCTCCTCGTCGCCAGAAAATGTTTTCCTCTGAAAGTGCTCTTCTTCTCCTCTCTCTCTCTCTCTCTCTGTGTGTGTGTGTGTGTGTGTGTGTGTGTGTGTGTGTGTCTGTGTCTGTGTCTGTGTAAAAGCTTCAACACAAATTGAGTTTCATCGATGCAGGGGGTGGTGGTGGTTGACGCGGGTGTTGATTATGGTGGTGGTTCTGTGGTTTTGGGGTGCGGGATTATGGTGTTGTTGGGGAAGGGGATTGTAGACCGATGGTGCTGTGGTGGTGGTTCGGTGGTGGTCGATGTACAGGGTAGTGGTGGTTAATGGTGGTTGTAGCACTAGTACAATAAGAGTCAAAGGCGTCGGTTGTACAAGAGACGCCTATAGTAGCGATGCTAAAACTGTATACTTAAGGCGTCGGTTGTAAACCGACGTCTTATATTAATTTAAGGCGTCGGTTGTTAAGTAACAATCGATGCTTTAAGTCATACTTATAGGAGTCAGTTTTCGACAACAACCGACGCCTTTTAGTATGATTTTTTTTAATTATTCATTTATTTATATTCCCATTATACCTATATACACTATAACAATCACATACACATCAACTAATTATCTTCAACAAATATATAATCGAGGAATGCAAAACAAAACTTAATAACTCAATAAACAGAATTTCGAAATTATTAATTTTGTATTCACAATATTGTTAAAAAATTTGTACATGTTAACATAAAATGAGCCAAATTTACACACTCTTCGATGAAGTATTTGGCCTATAAATTTCGAACCTCGTCAATTTCCTCTATTGAATAAAATTCTTGAAATGCCTAAAAATAATTAATAAGAATTAATATTTATTATGACAATTACATATAAATCATAATTAAACAACTATCATCAATAACTTATACCTTGTGTAGAGAAAATCATTAGTCAACAAAATCCAGGTTAGATCACTTGGAGATGTACCAAATTTAGAAACTGACTTTTTTAAAGTTAGCTCTTTTATAATAATAAAAAAAATGAATCACCTACCTATGAAGTTTTCAGTGGAAAAAATCAATCACTTTCACGTCCTTGAAAATCAATCACATGTGGCTCTCAGGTAAACAACTGCATCAAAAATGTATATTAAGTAACATAAATTTAATCAATAAACTTCCAAGTAATGACAGGAAATGAAACATTTATAGAAGCCTTGAATAAGAGCAAATGTTTCCTTAAGTTTTTTAATCTTCATAGAAAAATGTTTGTATTTTTTCCATGAAGCAAGGGTTTTCATTTAAAATTCCTGCTAGCAACATCTGCCCTTGCTAAAAAGAGTGCTAGCAAGCCACTGGGAGGAAATGAAGATATCAAGCAATTACAATTTAAGTGAAGGAAACATGGGAGATTCATTCAGCTCGTCCAACCAAAAAAACTTATGTCTCCTAGTTTGATCTTCTTGGTGCAATTTTCACGTAACTCTCAGACATATTCATTCACGGAAAAAAAAATTTCTTTTTTCTATGGGGGTGGGGGACCATTCACTGAATCAAAAATAAGAAATTTGACAGAGAAAAATCATTTATCAACTGGATAAAAAACCAATAGGCATAACTGATGGCTGATGCAGAAGGATATAAATCCTTTTCATTCTAACATTAGATGAGATTAAGAACATTACACTTTTAAAAAACCTGTAATAAATAGACAAAGTATACTAAAACAATGTCGCTACTTTTCACATCAATTTATATAGAGATCAAGAAGCCTTTTATTTTTGTGCATTTTCAATGACAAACATGTATATATCATGGAGTTGAGCTAAAAGAAGTGAAGATCAAATGGTATAATCAGGAAATTCTACCACCTACAATGTAAAATCAGTTAACATTTCAAAAAATAAGGAGCCTGAATAAATCTCGCAGTCACATTTTAACACACGATTACAATAATTTGATATTAACAAGTTATTCTTGTTAAAGAAAGAACATATCCGAGGTGGTGTTCTTATCATTTGGTAAGCCCAAGAGTTTAAAGGGAATGTTATAGTGGTGGCAAAACCTGTCATAAAGCAAGACAATTATCACATCCACAAACCTCGAAAGAAACATACAGCTTTCCAAAATGAAGACATACTAGGATAGCATGGTAGTTTCATGGTAGACAAAGTTTCAGATTAGGCGTCGATGCTTCTCAGTTCCCATGACACTCAAATGAAAGTTTTATACATCAAATTTCAATAGATGCATAGTTATACATCAAATTTCAAAATAAACAAACCCAAGTGCAAAAATTAAAATTCACAACACACAATGTCACAATCCCTGCAATCTTAAGCAGCAAGATGAAACAAGGTGGATCATATACCATTCTCATATGAATAAGAAATAATACAATTTGAGCTTTATCAAAACAAATATTAACGAAATTCCAAATCAGAGTAAACGAGTCAACAAGTTGAGCATCGAACAAGTGCTGCAGCACTCTTACATTTCTATAATTTCTTGTGAAAATTTCAATGGTGAAAAATACAATATGAAATGTAGAAATCGTACTCCAATGCGTACCTTCAGAAAGACAGTCCCATTGGCCAACCTTTGAAGATAGTTTTGACTTTAGGAATACAAATGCAATCACCGAATACAGTGGCATTAATGACTTACCACAACTCAACTCCACGGGTAGCCTGAATATTCATAACCCACATTTTGATCTTACTATCAATAATAATTAGCAAATGTCATAAAAAGAAACGTATGCACTGTATAACAATGTCAAATGAAACTATCCAAACTCTACCACACTACATAATCATGTAAGATTTTAGCATAATAACATCAATATTTAGTGTAGTACCATTAAGTGGAGAGGTTCTGAATTTTTTTTGGGACCGAGAAGCCCTAAAATTGAGCAAAATAAGAGGGCCAAGTTTCTTTTGTCACAACAAGCAACACACCGGCGGTGATGCCCTAGTTTCAAACCGATTTGAGGTTGCTTCAGGGAAAATGGATTTTCTCTCTATAGTAGCGTGAAGTCCAGATTACCCACAAGATGAAGCTCTACACTAAATCGGCCAGATTACCCACAAGACAAAAATCAAGAAAATCGGCCAAATAAACACCAAATGCAGCACCGAACTCAAGGACACAAAACCGAACAACCACAGACCCAGCCTCAATCAGTTACAAAATCAGAAATTAGAGTGACCCATGGGGGGGATTAACATAAACGACTAACATGCAAATCTGAATAAGGTTGAGAATGTCGTCACCTACACCAGTTTAGAGCTACACTGCCGATCGGTGGTGATGGTGGCGACAGCGGGGGAGTGTGATGAATGATAAGGGCTTGGAGGCTGAGCTTTGAGGCGCTGTGGAGTGAGCAACGCTGTGGAGAGCTGAAGATTAAGACCTAACAGGGCAGATGTACTTAACTTAAAGGCGGCGGTTCCTTCCAATAATCGGCGCCTTTAATTAATAGGCGTCGGTTCTTTAGTAAGAACCGACGCCTATAATAAACGATAGGCGTTTACACCCTTACTTGGGCGGCTCTACCAGCGTCAACTCTTACTAAAGAACCGACGCCTTTTATAAATTTTTAATTACAATTTTGCCACCGCGTTTTTTGAGGCGTCAATGATGCTAATAAGTTATTTTTTGTGTAATTTTGTACTAGTGTTGGGTGGTGAGTTAATGGTGCGGTGGTGGGGGCGGTGGTTGATGATGCTGGTTGTTGGGTGGAGAGTTAGTGGTGCGATGCAGCGGTGGTAGGAGTCGGTGAAGAAAATGACCCAGCACCCAGTAGTGGAAACAGGAGAAGAGGAACATATTTTTTATTTTTTTGCTCAAATAGTATTTTTGAATTATGGTTTAAAATTTGGGTACACAGTGCAATTTTCCCATTCATAAATCATAGATGCTTTTTTAAGTTTATTTATAGCTCCATATATATAATTAAATTGGTTGATTTTTTTTTTCCTCTTTAATAGGGCTACACATAATAGGACTATTAATTTACGACATGTAAGAGATAAAACTATCATAAGCCTCCAAGTTGAAGGGAAAATGATCGTCCTAGTTTATTTTTGTGTGTGATTTTAATTTTTTTAATTTTAAACCGTCTCTTTGCTTTGTCCAATAACGTGCTCTGTCGTCGATATAGCTAAAAGCTCTTGAATGGAGCTGGAAAAAAAAAAGGAAAAAAAAAAAAAAAATCATTACGAAGAAAGAGTAATTCGACAAAATGCTAAACAATAATCTATAAATATTTTGTTTCAAATTATTGACTTACAAATTTATTAAACTCAGAATTTGACTATGTAAGCTTTATTATTTACTTTTCATTATAATCAAATATGCAATTTTTATTTTTTAAAATTTTAAAAATGTTAGTACTATTACGTGATTGTTAATCAGGTTGAATGAAAGATGCTTCAGAAATTTGAACTTGTCCTTTTTTTTCTCCATATATGATATTTATATTTTGTGTATATTTACTCTCTAGATTGCTTATATATGCTAATCGCATGTGTATGATGTTGCATTCAAGTAGGGGTGAATTATTGCCCCACAAGTAGGGGTGAACAAATAAATCGTTAAACCGCAAAAATCGAACCAAACCGCAACAAATGGTTCAGTTCGGTTTCAAATGTGAAATGGTTTGATTTGATTTGGAAAAATTCCAAACCGCTTTAAATGGTTTGATTTAGGTTTCAATTGTCAAAACCGCGGTTTAAACCGTAAACCCACCAAATTTTAAAATAAATAAATAAATAAATAAAAAATAAAGATAAACGTTCAATTTAAAAAAAAATGCAGCATGCATTTTATTCTCAACAAATCAAAATAAAGGAATTAATGAGTCAAACATTAATTTGTTCCAATTCAATGTCATATGGAAAGAATTCTTGCTCCTACATTTCATAATCATCATCCAAGACATTTTCTTAACATAAATTTTTTTATGTAAGAACTAACTATAATTTCTTTAAGAAAATTTTAAATGTTTGCTTATATATATTAGTTGTTTATCAATATGAATTGATTCAGAGCAATACACTCAATTAGAAACTGAATACTATTTTTGAACTAGTTTCAACTCGTAATTTTAAATGAATATGTGTTTTTGAGCTCGCTTTGAAATTTACTAATTCATTCGTTGGGAAACCGCGGTTTCAAACCGCACCAAACGCAAAAAATGGTTTAGTTTGGTTTGGTTTGAAAAAACTTCAAATCGTTTTAAATGGTTTGGTTTGAAATATTTCTACAACCCGTCCAAATCAAACCATGTTCACCCCTACCAACAATGATTATGATCAATTACCTAAGTTATACTAATTTTCACCTTATTTGAATGACATTAGATTTAGATAATGGTGAACTGAATGATTAAAAAGCAATTAAACAGTAAAACAAAGTGTGTTTTTGTAACCAATGAGTGAAAAGTTTGGATTTCATGATTTCACATAGTCAATACTTTTAATTTCACCGTTCAAGTTTTAATCTACTAATATGATCGATCGAGTTCACTTATGCATATGAAATTCCCCTCTCGGGTTTAAATCAACTTTACATAATTAGTCAATCGTGTTTCTAGCCAGTATGTTGTAATAATTAGGTGCATGAAATACAAAAACTCAAATTGAGATCGCAATAAAAACAAATGTACATCTCTATCGCTCATTCAATTATCAGGTTTTATTCCTAGATCTAAGTCGTTAGCTCACCTCTCGGATTATGAAAATAACCTATTAAATCAATGAATTAATGGTCAGTTAATTCACGTATTAATCACAAAATAAACCAGCACATGCAAACTATAAGTAAAACTTGAAACATGTAATTAAAAGAGAAAAACTACACTACATCATTAATCCCAACAAATAATTTAGTTTTTCAACATCAAAATAATAAAAACGCAGTAATAATCAAAACTAAACATCATGAGTAAATAAAATTAACAGCGAATAGAACTCTTACATCATGAAGTTGTTCCCTGTTGCTAATCACCTATGCTCAAGCTTTTGCCTCCACTTATACCTCCATGATCTTGATGAGAGAAAC
Source organism: Ligustrum vulgare (assembly GCA_963555705.1). Taxonomy (NCBI): domain Eukaryota; kingdom Viridiplantae; phylum Streptophyta; class Magnoliopsida; order Lamiales; family Oleaceae; genus Ligustrum; species Ligustrum vulgare. Next base: position 20,365,844 of record OY743173.1, on the reverse strand, counting down.
TTGAATCGTGCCTCCTGATTATGTACGCAAAGGTCCCTAACTCGTGCATGAAAATTCTGATATATATGTTTTCCACGAAACCTAGGTAAAACACAACTTGAAAATGTGCATGGACCTTTTTTTCCGCTAGGCCGAACAACTGCGCTGCCACGCAGTTTAAAAGTTGGTGGCCGCGCAGTTGAACCAAAACTAGTTCTGTTAAAATGGCATATGGTTGCATGGCCACCTGGTGAAAAGGTGGGGCAGCGAAGTTCCAATTCTTCAGCTCAATTTCCAACTTTTCACTACATTTAAGTTTTTCCTTGCTTTCATTTGCATGTGAGTCCTTCATCTTCTGATTGCTACAATTTAGTCCTTCAGCTTTAATAACCCCTTTAACTAGTTTGGGTCTATGACTCCCAAGCCAAACGAATTTAGGGCACAGGTTCAGAGAATCCCTCAAACTTAATAACCCGAGTCACAAAGGCATCAAAAAAAATTTAAAGATGTTTGATTGTATTATGTGTAACTCCACTCTCTCTTAAACTTTCTAATTGACCAATGTAACGAGCTTTGGGCTAATAACACCCAATTCAGTTGAATTTACAGTACCAAGTTTCAACACTCTTACAAGCTTACTTTCTTGAGTCAAAAAGGCTACGAAGGGTAAAATAAGATCTTTAGCATTTTTCAGTTTTTATGCTAATTTTGGCTTATACCTGTTAACCAAACTGTTTTAACTAAAGTACAACTCATCAATATATGTACATTCTAACTATTCCACTCAAACTTCTTTTTGAGCTGTATGGTTTTATTTTAGGGACGGGATGTCTAAAGTTCTAAGTTTTAGGGATTAACAAGTCATTCATAAGTTCAAATTGCATAAATACGCCCCACATTTATTAAACATATTCCTACAAAAATAGTAATTCAACAAATGACTATATGCACATGAAGATGAAATCAAGCAAGTTATAAATAATCAAGAAAATTCATGTTTTGACGTTGTCCAATATTCAAGCCAAAGTACAAGTTGATCCAAACTATATCCTGTCAATAAACATGTCAATTTTCTTATCCCAAATAATAGAATACATATGAAGCATGTGAAGCATGTGAAAAATTGAAATGACATTTTCACCCCCAAACTAAAGCTATACATAGCCCTCAATATTTGTCATAAAGATATGATGATGAAGTTAAAGACACATAAAAGAGGTGTTTAATTCATTCTCGGGTTTGAGGATGCACGTTCTTCAATTTGGATTTCTCATTTGAATATGCACTCGAGTGCTTTCTCTTGTCTCAATCTTGATCTTCATGTATCCTATATAGTGTACTCGCAAAAGTAAAACAAATGTATTATAAACATCAAAAATCGCAAGGAATCATTGGGAGATTTTTTTCACCACCTCCAAACTAAAACAAAACAAAAGTTTGAATTTGTTTTAAAAATTGGCCAACTACCCATTTTCAGCCCCCAACATTGCTATGAAAAAAAAATTTGAGCCATATTCGGTCACGTGAAAATATGTAATGTGGTCTACAACATGTCAAAAACTCAAGGCGTTTGGAGTCCAATAGGGTAGTGAAATAAGATCTCAAAGTGGTCATTTTATACTGAAATTTTTGCACTTTACTTGCAGTGACACTGATATGGTGTATAAGTGTGCCTATTATTCCCAAATCCAATTTTATTCACTTGTGATGATGTAAATCATGAGTGGATGACACATAATCAATGTACAACATGAAATAATGAAGTTTGTTCAAAAGATTTTGCAAAAAAATTTGATGAGAGTCTCACTTAGACATTTTAACAATACATCGTGTGCACTCAAAAATTTGAGGCATTAAGTTATCACAAAATTTTGACCTAAGTTTTGCAATCAATTCATCACAAAATCCTAGCCTATTCACCAACTCAATCATTTATCAAACCAAAATCTCCATAAAAGTAAGAAAACCCTAAAGTTTGCAAAATTGCAAAGTAAAGAGGAAAGATCGTACCTTTTGGAAGATCTCAATGTGATGCAAGCATGTATGATGTTCAATTCAATGTGGATGTGTCACGAAGTAGCACTTTCAATCACATAATCAAATACAAGTGTTATATCATATAATCAAGTACAAGTATTATATCAAGTACAAGTATCACTCATAATTTCTATAAAGATTATTCAAAATGTATCATATTGTTTAAATAAGACTTTAAAACCTTATACATACATAGTATCATGTATCGATAAAAAAGAAAAAAAAATCTTGAAAACATTAATGTATTGATACATGAGATAAATTTATCACTCTTTTACTTCAGAAAATTATCATTTAAATAAGTTAATGAACTTATGATTCAAGAATAAGAATTATTCAAGATATCTAATAATAATGGCTAGCGATGATAACTTTGATCATCTTTTTTATATTATTAAACAAACCATCTATTTATATTAAACAAGCGGATAAATAAGTGTTAACGTCAATGTAATGTTAGCGAGGATACTCTCTATTAATCATTATTTGACTTTTAAATATCTACAAACATTAAGATAAGTTTAACGATCACAATACTGAGATTAAATATGAAAAGCTTATAATGAGATCATATCAAACTTATACCAAGAATTCAAATAAATATTCCCAATGTATATCGAATAATCAAATAAACATATCTCACTCATCTCAATCCAAAAGTGCGTAAAAAAAGTTCCATTACATTCTGCCCACATGATGTATCGATACTCCATCAACATGTATCGATACATGTTTATCTTCAAGCTTCACGTATCGATATATTGTATTGATAGTCAATTTTGTACTATTGGACTTTCAATTAGTGGGATTTTCTAAAAGGATTTAACTATATTTGCTCGAGCATAATTTATTTTAAGGTATCATGATCATGTTAGCAAATTAACAAGTCTTGATCCTAAAAATATTCAAACATAATTCTAACTTATAATTCTAACATTTGTTTTTGAGGAATGTAGCTATAATTCGTCTCTAACGTTCTTTGCTTCATTTCGGTATATGAGTTCTCTTCGAGTGGCTATTTATACTGAAAAATTACCACACAGAATTGGAAAAAAGTCTTGCCCACAGAACACGGTTACCTTATTTTATCATTAAGAATTGAGTTAGTTGTAGATAACAAATCAGGAGGTGTCAAATGATAAGCAAGAGCTGTCCATTGTAGATAGGATAGGAGAGAGATAATGTTGCAACCGTGGAAGGGTTTATCTATGAAACCTTGTGCTTTATTTTATTATTTAATATTTTGATTTTTCTTTCGTTAAATCTCATTTTTCTTTTTTTACATTCTAAAATAATTATATAAATTATGAAACTTTTTATTACATCATAATGGACAATAAAGAAAGTCCAAATTTTCAGATCGTTACATCACATGTGCTCTGAAATTTGCGGTTTCGACATTTCTTAGTTTTTTGTTCTTTCACTGCCATGGTCTTTTTATTTGGGGTAATTCGGATTTCGATGTTCAGCACTCAAGTATTTTATATTTGTTCTTCAACTGCTATATCACTTTTCCTTTTCCATTTGCAGGACTTGAAAGCAAGGATATGCACTAATGTAGAAATAGGATCACCTTTACTTCATCGACCTTTCCCACCACACCAGTTGAGGCCTTCCTTAGAGAACTAAACCCATCAAGACTTCCTTTTCAAGGAAGAATCTACATAGTACTCCATAGTCTTCACAAACCCTACAGGGATACCCTCGTCCTCATTAACACAGTTGATTGTCGTCGTCACTAAATCCTCTAGTGGTATCTGCATGTCATATCGTGAAACTTTCACAGCTGGTACATTCTCCATTACAGAAACCATAGGCGCTATCTGTAACGACCCGGTTTATACTAGTCAAAAGTCAAGGAATTATTTAGTCAAATCAATTGTCAAGTTAAATTAGGACCAAATTATATTATTTTATTTGTTGTGGTTATTTTCTAAAATTTATATAAATTGAGGATTATATTAAATCATGGAAAAAAATGTGGGGACCTTCTTGGCAATATTTAGGGACTTTACATATTATAATACCTATATAACAACAAATTGCCAAACAAAAGGGGGCCAAGAGAAGTTGGACGCAGGAAACGACCAGGAAGGAAGAAAGAAAGAGAAAGAAAAGAAAAAGAAAGGAAAGAAAGAAGAAAAGGAAAAAGGAGAAAAAGAAGAGGTATGGAGAAATCCTTATTATTTTGGGCTCTTAATTTATCATCATTTCCAAGAGATGTGTTAATTTAATTTCTAGGGTTTATGGATTATTAGCTTAAATTTGAAGTTTAGCTAGTATAAGCTTTATTGACATGGATATGAGGTAATAAGCTAAATAGATTGCAAGGAGTTGTGTATGTGGATTTTGATGGTTAAAGTGATTTATTTATGGAATGGGTTTTTAAACTAGTGACTTGATCTTTGATTTTGGTATGATTATGTAATTCTAAACACTTGATTTGATATATATATATATATATATAAGTGTGGATTAAGTATTAAGATTAAAAAAGAAGGAAAGGGGTCATGATACGAAATGTCATTATATGATAATTGTGCCTAATCTCATTCTTTTGGTTATGGAAATGGGTCATTAATCTATGGAAACAAATGAGTACATTTTCAAATGATATAATCTTTTATGTGTGCCAATCGTGAAGTAGGTTGAAAATTTAATAAGTAAGAGCACGTGATTGGATGAAAAATGGGGAATATGGACTTAAAGAGAATTTGATTGGATTTTATAATTATTATTTGGGAATTATGAATTTTGATACAAAAGAATTATATTTTTATTTCAGGAACGATGTGGAAATTTGACAAGCTTATCAAAATAGGCAGATTTCAGTCAAGAGCTCTGTGAGTGGAAAATATTTTTCTTAAGAAAATAAGTATTTGTTTAATGTATATTAATTCTAAAAGCATTATGAAATATTTATTTATTATAGTGCTTGTACATAATTATATAAATTGCAGAACTTGATTATTTTCAAGTGTTAAGTTTACAGCATGATTTTTAGAATAAAGTGAAGCTTTATTAATAAGCAACTTTCTTTTTAAAGTTAGATTCAGTTCAGTTAAATCAAGTTTTAAGAAATATTACATCAGTAGTAGATATTCCAATATATGTAAAAAGATTTTAAAAACCACCAGAAAGTACCCAGGTTATTTTACCCGCTTCACACTGATGTGAATCTGTTTCCACAGTATATGATCAGATATAGTGATTTTACCCGCTCTGCACTGATGTGAATCTGTTTCCACAGTGTATGACCAGATATAGTGATTTTACCGCTCTGCACTATTGTGAATGCGTTTCCATAGTGTATGACCAGTTCATAGCCTTCGGGCAACTCTGTGCGCGTATGACCAGAATTTCAAAAGTTCAGAATCTCAGAATTATCAGATTATCAGATTTTGGGTACCTTTGGTGTGTTTTTTTTCAGTATTTCTCCGTTTATCGGAATTAAGAATTCAGAATTTAGTTTTCAGTTTACAGAATCAAGACTTCAGCTTATAGTATGATTCCAGTGATTTCAGTTTTAAAAGTAATTATTCGATTTTCAAAGTTTTTAAAGTTAAAGTATATAAATTTTCCAGCAAATATGTATAAAGGAGTAAATACACGTATTTATGAACTGTCCACTCACTGAGTTATAAACTCATTATTTTTCCATATTTTCTTAAAGAATGCAGGTAAATTTGAGTTAAGAAGAAGTTGGAGCATGTTGATCTGCCAAGTCATGCCGCATACTTAGTTAGAGAATATGATTTATACGATTAAGTTTGGTCTAAGTATCTAAGAGTATGGGTTAATCCATTTTAATAGATGTATATTCATTTTGGTTATGTTTGTATACAAAGGAGTAGACTAAGAGTTTCTAGTTATCTTATTATATCAATTGTCATGCTTAGATGATTTAGGAAATGATATAAATATTTATGCTTGGTTGTTTGAGGATCTGTATCGTTTTACAGGTTTGTTATGGCACTAATATAGGGGAGAGACTCTGTTAAAATTTTTATTAATTTGTATGGGATCAAATTTATTTACAAGGTGAATCTGAAAAATAAGTAAAGTTAAGTTTGCCTTGGTGGTGGGTCCAACATCTAGTTGTCACTTGTCATCGGCACACGTCACGTTTCAGGTCCAGTAAGGTGATCTGGGACGGGTCGTGACACCATCATCAGAAACTCCTCCCATTCAAATGTCTGTCCCAATAAAAACTGAAAGACTTTTGAGTTTTGCTATGCAAAAACTATAACTCTATATGTTGTGTCTCCATAAATATAGAAACTTTATATCCTTGTGCTTCAGCTTGAACTCGGACGCAAAGTGATTTACCATCTGATTGTCAAAAATCTTCACCACTCAAATGAACATCAACGACAATGGCCTTAACCTCAAAAATCCCTCATCACACTAAGCCTAGCAATAGGCCCAACAACCTTTGTAGCCCTCCTCTGAGAATCGTTAAAATAAGCAAGCACAATCACCACTGCATTCTTCACAGTTTACCCCTAGAAATTCTCTACAATTTCCTTCATCTTAGTCAAAACCGTTGATGAAACCTACCTCTGAAAATAGTTAAAGTATTTTATTTTGAATAGTAAGGAACCCGAAACTTTTTACACCAAAAAAAAAAAACCTACACAAACAGATCAAAGTTTTCAGCATTTTTTCTCTATAAAAAAATATAATAACCACAAAGTTAGTTAGGCTTTTATTGTATGGATAACATGTTGTAAAATTACTCTTAAAATAAAAATAAAAATATTTGTAAACACAATACTTATTTTGCACATAGGAAATAAAGAGAACAATAGAATAAGCCATATTCCAATTAGATAGAATCCCTTCTCGGCAAATTCACAGGATTCAGCCACATCTACTAAAAAGTCTCAAATCTTCAAACTAAAAGAATAAAATCAGGTACAATCAAACAGAAAAAAGAATGAAATTTATATGAATTCAATTACCTATTTATTTCAATCTTCAAATTAAGGAAAATAGGATATTGGAACTGTCAAAAGTTTCAAGGCTGCTATATGATTAGTGCATTCACTACAACAAAGTTAGCCTTTTACAGCGTGCATTGCACGCCATAAAAAGTCACTCCGTAAAATTTTACGGCGTGCATAACTGCGCGCCGTGAATTGAAGTCACGGTGTTCGGTGATGCACGCCATGAATTTACGGTGCGCAATTCTGTGCATCGTAAATTCACGGCGCGCAGTGATGAACGCCGTGAACTACATTACACGGCGCACAGTTTTGCACGCCGTAAATTAGGATTTTATTTAAAAAAAAAAAAATTGTAAATTATAATTCCAAAAAACCTATAATAATAAAACAAATACTCATTAATGCATATATAATCAATAAACGTGATTTCGATAAATAAACAATATCTTAGTAAGATTCAATGCTATATACAAAAATCTTGATCTCACATAGCCTACTCAAAAATTTAGATAGGAATTAATGTCAAAAGTGTATAGACAACTACTTCAAAATAAACTTCAAATGTCGTAAAAAATAAAAGTATCCATATCGAAACTTCTTCTTTGACCAATAGTACCACGCCAAAAATAATCAACTTCGTGCACATCACATAAATAATAAATTTATAATTAATAAATAATAAATTTGTAATTATCATATCAAAAGTATATCAAAAAGTGAAGCATACCTTTGTTGTGACTTCAACTAATCCACTTCAATGTACCTAATTGGCCATGCAATTGTACTTCCTAATGCATTTTCAAGAAGAAAAAGCTCACGTGTAGGATGATATAAAATGACATATTCAATAACCCAGACTTTCCAACATTCATTGCCAAGGGGCACATGATGCACTAAATCATTTGGATTTGTTGATGCGATTTCACCTTTTGTAACAACATCACTTTTCCCAAACCAAGATAACAATTTGCATTTCTTAGTTTGAAGGCTATCTAAACCATTCAAACTTTTGTATCTAGGCTGTAAAATTAACATCAAATTGTACGATTGGTTATTTTGAATATAGAAAAGTGTATGTAATATATACATATAAGATAACATTCACTAATTATAGTTTTCCACTTACATTATCTTCTTGTACTGCACTTTTTCCCTTCATTTGAAACAAAGTTTTTAATTCTTTAATTTCGTCTCTCAAATCTTGGAGTTGAAATTGCACATTATGATTATGCACCAAAGCATTCAACTTTGAAGGTGTCGCACCAAAACCAAGACCTCTTACACGACCTCTACGTTCTGGACCAAGTACTTTTGCAACGTCATCATCTTTTAGAGAGTGTTTGCTTGGAGAGTTCACCGTTTCTGAACATGCTTTTATTTTTTGCTAATATTAAGAAACAAATTAATTCATTAAACTTAAATAAAATATAAACTTTGAATATGTCTCAAAAAAATAACATAGTCAAAATTTACCAGTGTTTCTCCAACTAATTCATTAATTGGTTCACCATTTCTCCGTGTGCACCCTCGAATGTACACATCATCTCTTGTAATGGAATCAAGGTCTTCACTTTCAATACGCTGCAATTTTTTACACATTTTATATATGCGATATTTTTAGACATAATTTTTCAAAAAAAATTTAGCATTTTTTTACCAATTCAGCTTCTAAGCGAGCAAAGCCTTTTCTACTCGTTGTATGTATTATGGTTTGACTAGCCCTCATCTTTTTGAATATTTCACTCTTTTCCTAAAAAATCAATAAAGGCTCACGTCAATAACAAGTTATGACCATTCACAAAGAACATTTAAACTCAAATGCATGCATTAAAAAAAGAAGTGTAAACACATTAAGTACACTTCTCTAGTTTCTTATGGCAAACAGACCTACTGAATATTAAAATTGTCATTTTTCTATTATAAATTTTACAAAAATTTTGGTAGAATCTCCCCTACAAATTGGACTTAGCAAACTTGTAGAGGGATATCACAATACTATAAACAATCAACACTTAACCACAATGATTCAAAACAGCAACCATAGCTCAATCAAACCCCAACGTCATCAACTACTCCAAAAACAATCTCCAACTCCTCAGCGTAACAAATCAAATCCGAACAATAGAATTTAAATCAACATGTAATCCAATAATTGAATGAACAGGAGAATAAATAAATAACTAATGGAAAACTACATAAATAGTCCAACAATAGTGCTTCAACTAAATAAGTCATATTCAACATTATCGGGCTTGAGGAGAGCAGCAGCTCTTGTTATGCCATCTGTCATTCCTAAGTTATTGATTGCTTTAAGAACATTAGATCTATGATCTCGCCAATGCTTTCCAAGTTTTTCCATGATGTACTTTCTATAACAATTATCACGTCAAACTTTTGCTGCATCAAAATACACATCATTAATAGTAATTTCACTTAAATTATATATGTGAATTGAAGTTATTGTCACCTGCACATTCTCCCATATGTCATCAAGAAAACTTCCGTTGATATCTTTCCAACTTTTCCATGTAATTGGTATAAGTTCTTTATGACCATCGCACTCTAGTTTTGGATACTTCAAAACTTGATTAGGTCGTGTCAGCTAAATTAAAATATAGGAAATTCTAGATTGCAGGAAGGGAAACGGTAGCATAGAAGGAAAATGTTCTTATGAAAAATAAAGCCTCATAATGAGAACTTTCCTTTGTATGAGAGCAACCAACAAAACAATTGAGGTTATATGAAAACCGAAATATGCATTTTTCATATGAGTTCATTAACCTACAAAATGTTACCAACAATTTAGTACAAGTTCATAACCAGTAGTGCGGCGCTAAAATTACTTCGATTAAAGGAAGTTGACAACTCCTCGACATTTCGTTCTCAAGAAAATACCTTAGACATTGAAGTAAACTTTCCGCAGCAAAAGCCTCTTGCATTGCTTCCGTGGCAGCCAATTGCGCAGCATCTCTATGCTTTAATACATCCTGTATAGGAAGGCAGGCTTTTGCAATAAGAAATCTCATGTTCTTGTCCAAAAAATTAATGTATTAAATATATTGAGCAACTACAGTAAATCGAACAATAAATGGAATAATCCAACAAGAATGACATCTACATGAATAAAATTACTTGCAATAAAGGAAGCTTCTCAGAACTTAAGAAACTCCAGCTCTGTTTTCTTTTAATTCAATATGTAAATCACCACAATTTAAGATGGGAATTAAGTAAACTTGAATTATTATAAAAATTACGTGTTGCCGGCCAGATTTGATGATGGCACCACATTGTTTTTAGTGCCTCCATCTGATTTCCTAACCAATGTTCTTAAAGTTTCCGGCCCCAAACGTCTTTATGGAGATGTATTAAAGTTTCCAGAAGTTGAATCCGTCATGTCATCCATGAACTCCCAAGCACTTCATCCTCCCCATGTGGATTCAGAACAAGTAACCCATTTCATCAAGGGGCCACATGATATAGCCAAATGCATGATGGCAATATGAATTTTCCACCTCAAGGCACTGTTTCATCTAGACCAATGGCCTATGTATTTCCTTAAAGTGGATCAGTTCTAGGGGATCCGGATGTTGATCTACAATATCAACCTGGAAGTTCTCACGATGGTTCGATGGGCCGCAGGGTGGATCATGGAACTGATGCTCTAAGGTTGTTTAATACTTTAGCAGTTTAGCAACCCTTAAATCAAATTCCATTATCCAATCAGGCTTCTGAAAAAAACAAATATGGAAATTAAGTAAACTTGAATTATTATAAAAATGCATACAATTGATATTATAACGTAAAACAGCAATGATTTATGTATGGAAGCCGTTACATTAAAATTTCTAATAATATTCCGGAAAATAGTATAAGAACTACTAATCAAAAATAATTATAAATGTAGAAGTAAATCTTTGGGAAGTTGTACCTATGCATAATTAATAGTTGATTGAATAGCATTAAATATCTTTCCAGTAACATATATCGCTTTTCTAGAGGTTTAGAAATTGAACCATGGTAAAAGATTTTTTTCCATCTAAGACACATTAAAAAACTTAACCAAAATTATTTCCTTAGGCAATTTTCATCAGCTTGTTACACTCAATACTATAGAGCCTCTCTTTTTTTCTTGCTTTATTTCTTGACTTCTTTGAATAGTAAAATATATTCAATAAAAGAGCATATCTATTTGGGCATGAGAATACCGTCACTCCATCCTCATGGAAGCTATATTCAAGAAGAAATGCAGTAAAGAGAAACTAGTGGGTCAGCATATAATGAGGTATCCTGGAATTCTTAAAAAACTTAACCAAAATTATTTCTTCAGTCAATTTTCCACTGATTGAGATGGAAAGCCAAAGACAGACTACTCAGTCAAAACATTCAACAGTATTTAATCGATTTCATCATACCAGTATAATATCATTAACAGCTTTCTAAATTTTTTATATCTAAATACAACTAAATTTAAAGCATCAACACAAATTGCACTTTCCTTCATATCTGCATTAATATGCCGAAGTAGCTTTAAAAGAATCCCAAGAATCAAACTTGCCATTCTTTTGTTATTCTTTATGCGTCATTTTTTAGAAAACCCTAAATGAAATATTTCAAGATTTTCTACCATGAACTAACAAATCTTGTAAAGAGTCATTAATACTATAATAATGTGAATAGGGCTCAAAGAAATTCATATAAATCACACGAAAGCAAAGAAAAAATATCAAAAAGTCAATTTCTTGGGCTACAGATGATTGTTTAAAAATTGAGATAAACAACTCTGAAGTGAAAAGTTATGCAATATCGTTTTATTACCAAAAGGGCATTGCCCAAAACAGAAAATAATTCAATTTTCAAGAATCTGAAAAACTAAAAAATTGAAGATTGGACCCCAGAATATGTAGTAGAAGAGGGATTACCGATTAATCTTGCTTGAACTCGAAAATATGTAGAAGACGTGAGAGAAACTGATTGTGCCACTCAGAAAAGTGGGTGAATAGGTTTAGTCTGAATTCTGCATTGAGTGAAGTCTCTTGCGCTGCTCCCTATTATTTTATCTACGCGGGAATGAAATCTTTTTACGGCGTGCGACACCGCACGCCGTAAATACTCGTTACTAATTTACGGCGTTCTTATGATTAATGTGTTATCATTCTTAAGGTGTGCGATTTTTAACGCTGTTAATCTCTCTCATTTACGGCATGCAATCGAACGCCGTTTATGACCTCCTTTTTATGATTTTTAACGGCGTGCGCCTTATGCACGCCATAAAATTAGATTTTTTACGGCATGCAGAAATACACACCGTAAATCACCTTTATTTACGGCATGCAAAGTCCTAAATAATCTGAGTTTACAGCATGCCTTATATGCACGCCGTAAATGCATGCCGTAAAATGTCACTTTTGTTGTAGTGATTATACACTTATCTATATGTACAAATTAGAATATTATATTGTCTTTTTGAATAAATTCTACTTACTTTTTATTATTTGTTTATATTTCAGAAATTATTTCAGAGTCATGTGAATGAGGAAATTACAGGAGAATATAAGCTTTTGGACGACATTTTGAGTTAAAATTGGACAAAATAGATGTTGATGACTCAATCGGAGAAGCCAAGAGGAGCAAAGTGCAAAAATATCAATGATCAAGAACTTAATTGAAGATGAATTGGAGTTTGGAAGAAGAATTGAAGAGATTTTGAAGTTTGAGGATTAAAGAGTTGCATTCAAAAGATGAAGGACTCGTGAGAAATTAAACATAAGGGACCTACTTAAACATAATTGAAAGTTGTAAAATCGCGCCGAAGGATTCAACTACGCTACTAGGTGACTACGCATTCATACATCAAACCAACAAATTTGTTTTGAATTAACCTGCGCGGCCACCAACTATATAACTGTGTGCCCGCGCAATTATCCGGCTCAGAAGAAGGGACCTTTGCACACACATTCATGAGGTATAATTCAAGTTCCTATATCATGATCTTTGAAGCATATTGAAGGTAAAAGGCATGAGGTTTGAAGATTAACGACGTGGAAGCAAATCTTGGTGCAAGAGTTTCTTTTATTCTGTTAATTTGATAAACTCATGATGTCACGTCCCCAGAATTTCCCATATATTTTTTTTTTTTTGCTACTGAAAGCATAACAAATAACTGAATCTTTCTTTAAAAGAGTTACTAGTATCACACAGCGGACATAAAATTCAATTTCTTGTATTCCTTTACTTAATGAAAATCTTTATAAATACCCACTAGTTTAGAAAATCATAAACAACTTGAGGAAACTCATAAGAACATGACATTACTTGAAATTTTCATATACTTACCATATCATTATAAAGTTTTCATACATTAACCAACATACTTACTCTATTTATACTAGACTTTCCTTCCTTGGATGTCACAAAACATACTTCCATATATCACTACCCCATTTATACAACTCCATGAACAAAAGAATGGAATGATACACAAAATACTAGGGGTTCTTTCTTACTCACTTACAATCAACTCCAAGGACACTTTCTAAGCAAAAGTAGTACATCTTACATACTCTTTTAAGAAATGAAAACTAAAACCCCCTTGGGTTCATAGGTAACAACATCATATACATGCACTGTCTTATACACTCTTTCCCTAAAATACATTCCAGATCAAAATGGAAAATGCGCTCATACTTCATGACGGGTGATGATATGATACTCAGCTCCGTCATGTGACATCCTGATGTGATCCAGACCACGAATACAAGCCCGTACAAAGATCTGTTGATGATCAAAGGGGGACCGATGACTCGATTGCAAACAAAGAGGGCCACTGAAGCAATGGACAAGCTAGTACAAGAAACAATGGCCAAAAAAATGTTCGTGTCATCAAAAGAAGCAAGTTCCATGTTGGGACCAAGCCAAAACGACGAGTGGATCAACCTCATTCAATGCGTCGAAGAAAATAGTGAAATTTCAATGTTATGGCCGTAACATATATTTCCTCACGGACGTAACAAGCTCACTGCTGAAATTCATATTATGAGGAATTGGGATTACGGCCGTAAAAGCTGGGGATCACAGCCGTAATGAAGGCACTGCTTAAAACTGGAATTTGGACGTTTTTGGACTTACGGCCGTAAGTCATATTGTCACGGCCATAAGTGTGAATCAGTAACAAGGTTACAGCCGTAAGGGAGTTAGTCACGACCGTAAAAGGCAATATCCGTAATTTTAGGATTTTTAATTATTTCCTTATTTTTAGGTATTTCTTTCCTAATATAATTAAAACTCTTTAGTTAGGTTTTGACCCTATTTATAGGGATGTAATTTTCATTATTTGACACAACTTTGATATTATAATTGAGAGGTTATTTTGCTTTCACAATCTTATTCTTCATTGAATAAAATCCGAACTTGCGAGTTATTCTTGTTTGTTCAAATCTCGGTGAGAATTATTATTGCTTGTGATCAAGAGGTCAATATATCCCAGTGATTGTATTGGTTGCTTGATTCAATTAATTTTAATTGGATCCATAAATCGTGGTTTCTTGGCGTTCTTGGGTCGATTTCAATATTTTGTGGGTTGCGTAGCTACAATTGCTACGTGGTTTGCATCATTTGGTATCAGAGCTTAGGCTCCAAAAATCAAGGTTATATCTTTGTTTTCTTGAGTCTTCTTTAATCTTGTTCTTCGTGTTCTTCCAGTTCTTGAGTCTTTAATCCAAAAAGTGTCAAAAAAAAAATTCAATAGTCGTTATTTCCTTCATTTGTGATCCAAAATAAATTTCGTTTGTTTCGTTATTCTTGTAGTTGAATTTTCGAGAAATTTAAAAAAAAAAAACGAAAATTTCAATAGCAAAAGAAAAAGTTGTTATATGATTTCAAGAAATACTTTCTTGAAACAATCTTATTTCTCATAAAAGTATCAAGTCCTATATAGAGTCTAATTCCATTCTCTAAAAGTCTTCTTCCAGTTTTCCAACAAATTCATAAATTCTCACTCATACTCGATTTGAATCATTCGGGCTTAAACTAGTTTGAGTTCGGGTTCGTTCTTTGAAGCAATTGGGGTGAAAGTCACTGAGTGGAAAAAGGCAGAGAGGTGAGATCAATAGAGGGTAAAAGCCAAAAATTGAGTGATACACGAGCGAAATATACGTGAGGCATATATTACAGTTTAGGATGTCGGAAAATTCTACTACAGCAAAGAACGACGATCAAGTCAACATGGTGGAAGAATTGGCACAACGCTTTGAGAAAATACTTGGGGCTATGTCAAGCCGGATTGAAAGGTTAGAGCGGCCTAGGGAAGATCCCACTGTGCGGAGACAAGTGGGGCGTGGTCATAGGATAGAGACAGAGGAAGAAGATGAATTTGATGGGTATGATGATGGGGCACTTATGGATAGAGATGTTAGGCATGAACGACGAGGTAGAGAGGATGTTGGGGATCGACAGGATCGTGGCATGGGTAATATCAAAACAACTATTCCTTCCTTTAAGTGTCGGAGTGATTCAGAACAATATTTAGAGTGGGAGAAAAGGATTGAGTTGATATTCGATTGCTACAGCTATACGGAGGAGAAAAAGGTTAAGGTTGCAGTCCTTGAATTCACTGATTATGCACTTACTTGGTGGGATCAATTAGTAAACTCTAGGAGGTGAAATCGTGAGAGACCTATTAATACATGGGGTGAATTAAAGGCTGTTATGAGGAAGAGGTTTGTTCCTAGTCATTACCATAGGGAACTTCATCAAAAACTGCAAAGTCTTTACCAAGGTTCTAAGAGTGTTGAGGATTATCATAAGGAGATGGAGATGTTAATGCTTAGAGCCAATGTAGAGGAGGATTAAGAGGCCACTATGGCCCGTTTCTTCAATGGGATGAATAGAGATATAGCAAATATGGTCGAATTGCAACACCATGTGGAGTTAGAAGATATGCTACATATGGCCATGAAAGTGGAGAAACAATTGAAGAGAAAAGGGACAGCTAAGTATCAGTCGGGTTCTTCGGGTTCTAATCCGTCTTGGAAGCCGAAGTGGGAAAATAAAGGTGATGGGACTGTTTCTAAAGGGAAGTTTGAGGCACCAAAAGGAAAGTTTGAAGTACCCAAGGGAAAGGAGGAGTTCGTTAACAAATTTTCACCCAAAGGGGAGTCTCAACCATCTAGGGGTAGAGATATCCAATGCTTCAAATGCTTGGGAAGAGGACATGTGGCTTCTCAATGCCCTAATAGGCGTGTTATTACCTTGCGAGCAGAGGGGGCTTGGGAAAGTGGCAGCGATGAGGAAGACTACAGTGACATGCCCGCTTTGGAAGAAGCTAGTGATAATGAGGAATTGTTATCCGGAGAGCATGGGACGTTATTAGTAGCGAGGCGAGCCCTTAGTGCTAAAGTCAACGTGGATGACGTGGAGCAACAGAGGGAGAACATATTTCATACATGGTGTCGCATCCAAGACAAGGTATGTAGTATGATTATTGATGGTGGTAGTTGTACAAATGTTGCTAGTACCACACTAATTGAGAAATTAGGGTTACCATTGTTAAAGCATCCATCACCTTATAGACTTCAGTGGTTAAATGATAGTGGTGAAATTAAGGTGAATAGGAGGGTGTTAGTAAATTTTTCGATTGGTAGCTATACGGATGAAGTGATGTGTGATGTGGTTCCTATGCAAGCCGGGCACATTTTGTTGGGCAGGCCTTGGCAGTATGATAGGAAGGTGATACATGATGGGTATAAAAATAGATATAGTTTTACCAAGGATGGGAGAAAAATTACACTTACACCATTGACACCATCACAAGTTTATACAAATCAAGTTAAATTGAAAAATGATGAAGACCAAAAGGTGAGGAATATTGAGAAAAAGAGAGTTGAGGCCACGACCTCAGAAAAAGGAGAGGAAAAGAGGGTTGGAGCCACGACTCCAGAAAAAGGAGATGCGAGAGAAAAAAAGAGTGTTGGGGTACATACCTCAGAAAAAGGAGAGGGAGCGAAAAGTGCCAGAAAAGAAAAACCAAGAGTGAGCTTCTATGCCAAAAGTAGTGAAATCAAGAAGGCTTTCTTGGAAAATCGACCAATGGTCCTTTTATTGTACAAGGAGTCATTCCTTGCCCTTGATGAAGCTAACAAACCCCTCCCTAGTTTGGCTATTTCTCTCTTGCGGGAATTTGACGATGTATTTCCGGAGGATATACCTAGTGGGTTGCCACCCATTCGAGGTATTGAGCATCAGACTGATTTTGTACCTGGAGCAGTCATTCCAAACCACCCCACTTATAGGAGTAATCCCGAGGAGACGAAGGAGCTTCAAAAGCAAGTGGAGGAGTTGATGAGCAAGGGGCACATAAGGGAGACCATGGGTTCATGTGCCGTACCTGTGTTACTTGTACCAAAGAAGGACGGGACTTGGAGAATGTGTGTTGATTGTAGAGCCATCAACAACATAACGGTAAAGTATCGTCATCCTATTCCTAGGTTAGATGATATGTTGGATGAATTGCATGGCTCTAGCATATTTAGTAAAATTGATCTTAAGAGTGGTTATCATCAAATTAGAATGAAGGAAGAAGATGAGTGGAAACTGATTTTAAAACTAAATATGGCTTATATGAATGGTTTGTTATGCCGTTTGAACTTACTAATGCACCTAGCACGTTTATGCGTTTAATGAATCATGTTTTACGTGCATTTATAGGTAAATTCGTTGTAGTTTACTTCGATGATATCTTGATATATAGTAAAACTTTGAATGAACATGTGGAGCATGTTAGGTGTGTGCTTGTGGTTTTGAGGCAAGAACAACTTTTTGCTAATTTTAAAAAGTGTAATTTTTGCATGGAGAAAGTTGTGTTTCTTGGCTATGTGGTTAGTGCTAAAGGAATAGAAGTAGATGAAGAGAAAGTCAAAGCTATTAAAGAATGGCCAACACCTAAAAGCATAACTAAGGTTAGAAGTTTTCATGGGTTGGCTAGTTTTTATAGGCGTTTTGTTAAGGATTTTAGCACAATTGCTGCACCACTCACAGAAATTGTCAAAAAGAGTGTAGGGTTTAAATGGCGAGTAGAACAGGAGTATGCATTTGAGACTATTAAAAATATGTTGTGTGAAGCATCGGTTTTATCACTTCCTAACTTTGACAAGTCTTTTGAGATTGAATGTGATGCCTCAGGGTTAGGCATTGGAGCTGTTTTAATGCAGGATCGAAGGCCAATAGCCTATTTTAGTGAAAAGCTAAAGGGGGCTGCTCTTAATTATCCCACATATGACAAGGAGTTATACTCACTAGTGCGCGCTTTGGAGACATGGAAACATTACTTGTGGCCACGGGAGTTTTTGATTCACACCGATCATGAGTCCTTGAAGCATTTGACGGGTCAAGCTAAGCTGAGTAAGAGACATGCAAGATGGGTAGAGTTCATCGAAACCTTTCCCTATGTCATCCGGTACAAACAAGGTAAGAAAAATGTGGTGGCAGATGCATTGTCTCGAATGTATATTCTTTTAACTTCTTCGCATTCTAAATTGCTTGGGTTTGAATACGTTAATGACATGTATGCTAATGATCCGGACTTTTCTAGTATTTATGATTCATGTGGTAAAGGGGCTGTCGATAAGTTTTTTAAACATGATGATTATTTATTCCGAGAAAATAAATTGTGTGTCCCTAGGTGTTCAATGAGGGAGTTACTTGTGAGAGAGGCCCATAGTGGAGGTCTAATGGGTCATTTTGGAATTAAAAAGACCATCGAAATCCTAAGTGAACATTTCTATTGGCCTAAGATGAAGATTGATTTGGTTCGGGTTTGTAGTAGATGCCTTACTTGCAAGAAGGCAAAATCTAGGATTAAACCTCATGGATTATATATGCCTTTACCCGTCCCTAGTGAACCTTGGGTCGATATCTCTATGAATTTTATTTTGGGATTACCTAGGACTAAGAAGGGCAGAGACTCGATTTTTGTGGTGGTAGATCGCTTTAGTAAAATGGCACATTTCATACCATGCCATAAAACTGATGATGCTACCAACATAGCTGATATTTTCTTTAGGGAAGTCGTGCGCTTACATGGGGTTCCTAAGAGTATAGTCTCGGATAGGGATGTTAAATTCCTTAGTCATTTTTGGAGAGTCTTGTGGAACAAACTAGGAACAAAAATACTTTTTTCTACAACTTGTCACCCACAGACCGATGGACAGACCGGGGTAGTAAATAGGACAATGATTCAATTATTGCGCACCATAATCAATAAAAATCTGAAAAATTGGGAAGAGTGTTTACCATTTATTGAATTTGCATATAATAGGGCTATACATTCTACTACTTCTTGTTCACCATTTGAAATTGTTTATGGTTTTAATCCGCTAACACCATTGGATTTAATTCATTTACATGTGAATGAACGAAGTAGTTTAGACGGAAAGAAAAAGGCTGAGATGGTTAAATCACTCCACGACAGGGTGAGGTTGGCGATTGAAAAGAAAAATGAATATTATGCTTCGCAGGCTAACAAAGGAAGAAAGGGCGTCATATTTGAACCCGGTGATTGGGTTTGGGTACATTTGAGAAAGGAGCGATTTCCAAAACAACGCAAGTCAAAGTTACAACCGCGAGGGGATGGTCCATTCCAAGTGATTGAAAGGATCAACGACAATGCCTATAAACTCGATCTTCCTGGTGAGTATAATGTTTCGGCTTCATTTAATGTTTCTGATCTATCTCCGTTTGATGCAGGTACAGATTCGAGGTCGAATCCTTTCGAAGAGGGAGGGGATGATGTGATCCAGATCACGAATACAAGCCCGCACAAAGATCCGTTGATGATCAAAGGAGGACCGATGACTCGATTGCAAACAAAGAGGGCCAATGAAGCAATGGACAAGCTAGTACAAGAAACAATGGCCAAAACAATGTTCGTGTCATCAAAAGAAGCAAGTTCCATGTTGGGACCAAGCCAAAACGACGAGTGGATCAACCTCATTCAATGCGTCGAAGAAAATAGTGAAATCTCAATGTTACGGTCGTAACATATATTTCCTCACGGCCGTAACAAGCTCACTGCTGAAATTCATATTGCGAGGAATTGGGATTACGGCCGTAAAAGCTGGGGATCACGGCCGTAATGAAGGCACCGCTTAAAACTGGAATTTGGACGTTTCTGGACTTACGGCCGTAAGTCATATTGTCACGGCTGTAAGTGTGAATCAGTAACAAGGTTACGGCCGTAAGGGAGTTAGTCACGGTCGTAAAAGGCAATATCCGTAATTTTAGGATTTTTAATTATTTCCTTATTTTTAGGTATTTCTTTCCTAATATAATTAAAACTCTTTAGTCAGGTTTTGACCCTATTTATAGGAATGTAATTTTCATTATTTGACACAACTTTGATATTATAATTGAGAGGCTATTTTGCTTTCACAATCTTATTCTTCATTGAATAAAATTCGAACTTGCGAGTTATTCTTGTTTGTTCAAATCTCGGTGAGAATTATTGTTGCTTGTGATCAAGAGGTCAATATATCCCAGTGATTGTATTGGTTGCTTGGTTCAATTAATTTTAATTGGATCTATAAATCGTGGTTTCTTGGCGTTCTTGGGTCAATTTCAATATTTTGTGGGTTGCGTAGCTACAATTGCTACGTGGTTTGCATCACGTCCTTCCCCAGGTCTTGACAATCTCAAATAGTTCGCGATCCATGTCCTATAAAAGTCATAAAAAGACCTATAAGCTATGAAGCTTAGTGAGCAAAGTGATAATAATTAAGAATAATTAACATGCTTAATTAACTTTACCTTTGAACTTTGTCCCTTACTTTTCATAATTATAATATTTACAACTTCAACCACACAAGTATAACATGTAATATCATCATCATCAACATCAAATAAACATTCTTTAAAGTATATCAAGAACGATTATTATCAATCACTCATAATTTTTATTCTTCATTTTCTAACAGCAAGCAGAACTGATATACTGTGCACAAATCATCACATTCACTTCAACAATAACCATCATTAACATGTAAGTGTAATGTATGAGATGAAGTGCATAATGATCATGCTACTTGTTTACTTTATACTATCCTTTCTTTCTTTCTTAATTATTTCTTAAATGGTATGCATGATCGATCCTATATTTTATGATCTCATGCTTCTCTTATCTTTTTCTTCGGGCCCTTCCCAATTAATGTCATGCATCGCGCGCATCAAATGTGTACTTAAGACACGAGGTCACAAAGTGTAAATAATTGGCGTTCTTTTACGCCTCCAAGTATACAAGACTTAGTCTTTATACTTTTTGGGCTTGCTAGCATGAACGAGGCACTTACCCGCAACAAGGGTGTCTCAGGAGATACTTACCCCCCCCCCCCTCCTAAAAGGGTATCTCATAGCCCGTGACCAATTAGGGAGCTTATCCTTCCCTTAGATGCAACAACCTAAATAGGGACATTCTTACCTATTCGTGATCAACATCCTTAAGTCTAATATGTTCTTTAATGCTTAATGATCATGAATATAAATGATGTTATGCTATGAATACTCCTTCTCAATCATCATTCATAAACCTATCGGGGATTAAACTTATTCCATAATCACAAGACACAAGTATATACGAAACAGGAACTTAAACTCTTTTTTTCATTTCAACTAACATTTTTCCTAAGTCATATAAGTCAACTCATCTTCTAGTATATTCAATATTCATGAGTTCTCATCAAATGGTAATTAGCAAAACCTACACTTTTCCAATTTAAGACTATAAATATCTCATCTAGAAAGGTAACAGGGAATGTCCATTTTAATTAGTTAGTTTTATCCTTATTTACTTATCATTTCCACACTTTATCTTGACAAAATTATTCACTTAATCATGTAATGAAATCTAAACTATAATGGTTCACTTACTTTATATTGAGATATTAAATATCAAACCCAAACCAGATTATAAAAGATTTTTGCACAGATTCTGGAATTTGTTTGGACAGTTAATTATGATCAACATTCATGTATTTTGTAATGATATCATAGTCCAAACACCCATGTATGGAATTCACCCATTTTCAGCTTTAACATCTTAATTTAGACCATTCCTAATTTAAAATTTTAGATCCCCCAAACCTATCTAAACCATGTAACTCTACTGGAATTTACAACCATTACCAGTAGCATTTGTATTCTTAATTTAATTGTATTATCAATAGGGAGAGCTTTAAAACAACAAAATCACTCTATCATCCCTTTGAATCATACTACAACATCTTACTTGATGTAATTTGCATTTTCTTAATACATCAAAACACAAAAGTCTGCTGGGAAATTTCTACAAAACTAAGACAGATTGAAGAGCCCCTAACATTCATTTTTATTCTCCTTATCTTCAAGACTTCAACCTCTTGAGTATACTCCCATAACTCTTAAAATTTCACATACAAATCTATATATACATTAACTAAATATAACAACCATTTATAACATAATCAGAAGCACATATTATACACAAAACATTCACTTTACTCACTCTATGCAGAAATTTTCTCCTTAGTAGTAAATCCTGAAATCACAAATTTACAGTTACAAACAAGTTAGACTTTAGGGGAATAAGTTCTATAATCTGATTTTTAATTACGCAAGAGAGGTTACCCCAAAATATTCTCCTTTCTAACTAGAATTCAAAAATCTATGTTAACAGAACCGGATGCTACTAGTAGCATCCGAGTCTGCTGATCAAATTTCGAGTTTAAAGGTTTATTTCTTTGATTTCTGGTTTAATAAGAACATACAGATGATGAATCCCTTACTATATGAGAGTTCATTAGCTGTATATTCATAGATTAAAGGAGAATGTAAGAAGAGTTAGCTATATTTCTGAAAATTCTAAAATTTAGGGAAGAAATCTCACCTTGTTGTTGTATGAACGAGTGCAGAGTTTCATCTACTCAGAATAGAAGTATTTATATATGGTTAAGTGTTTGGATGTGTTTGGCTTTGGTTTACTTATTATATCCCAGCTTATTTAATAATTTAGGTTGTTTTCATATTGTTCAACGATTATTTATACGTATATATATATCGGTTTTGCATCCTAGAATTAATAAGCTCCTCCAAACAGGTCTTAAATTATTCAGAGGGTCTGGGACAAGTGTCTCATTCCATGCATTAAAATAATAAAAATTTCCCAGATTTTTCATGCCAGGTAACCATCTTTGGGCTGACCTTTGAAGGTCGAGACGACGTCTGTTTTGGTCACTCTTCCTTATAGTGGTTCAAACATGCAAGGAAAATGGTCACTACACAGTTCGCACTACCCCTCCAAAGTTGGCTACTCGACAGGTTCCCATACTTGGGCAAAATTCCAGATTTTTCAGAGTTTCCTACATTTTCGGGTAGGCAGGTTTGGCTCCACTTTTAAGGTAACTCCCGACCTCAAATGCCTTCAAATTTGATACCAATATGTTCACCTCACGGTGGTCTACGAGATGCTTTAACATGCATTGGAAGTGGATGAATACACGTCATTTACTGAGGTCTCAAAGTCGAGCTCTTAACAATGGCAATCTTGTAAATTAAGCTGATTTTTTCCAAATTTTCAGCTTAATCCCTTTTTATTTAATTAAGTCTAATTGAGTCCAAATAATATTCATAACTTTATTTTATGTCAATTTGGTCCCCAATATCATAGTTAGAGTAATTTATTTCTCTTTCTTAAAATTTAATCACTCTCCCATTACCGAAAATAGTATATCGACTACTTCTAAAATTAAATAATCTTCTTATAACTCTTTAAAATTTAATGAACGAATTTTCGGGGTGTTACACTTGATATGTATTTCCATTATTTATTGTGTTTCTATTTCTTTGAATATGAACAACTAAACTTTTAGTTGGGAATAGCAATGTAGCATAGTTTTACGCTTTTAATTTCATAATTGAAGTTTTATGTACATGTTACATGTGTTGATTTTATTTTGTATTTAATGCTTGAATTAACTGACCATTAATTCATTGATATCATGATTTGTTTTCATAATCCGAGAGTAGAGCTAACAAACTAAATCTAGGAATAAAACTTATTGTCTAGAAACACGGTTGACTAATTAGGTAGAGTTGATTTAAACCCAAAGATGAATTTCATATTCATAAGTGGACTCGATCGATCGCATTATTAGGATTAAAACTTGAAGAGTGAAACTAAGAGTACTGACTATGTGAAATCGTGAATCCCAACCTTTTATTCATAACTTTCCAAAAAGACACATTTTGCATTTAGTTTATAATTGTTCAAATAGAGTTAAGAATTTTAACACATTTCGGTACTCAATTACAATCTTTGAGGGATGATAACTCGGACTCTTTGTCCATTATTAATTGGATGCAATATCATACATTTGCGATTTAGCTCATCACCCTCCTTGTCAAACAAATTTCCCATCTGTGGTGGAGTTGATGAACACTAAGAATCGTAAAATTTGATTAGAATTTTTATCTCTCTCTCCATAAATTGGTTTGAATGAAATTAAAGGCGGTTTTGATTAGGCATGATTTATGAAAGTCCTTTAATGTTGATACCGTAGCACAACGACTTTAAATTTTAAAATAGCTTGTAAAAATATGGAAACTTTAATGAAAAAGGTAATAATTAGTATATTGTTGTAAATATTATATTGTATTAGTGAATGACATTTGTACTCCTAAAACCATAGGTATTATTACCTTATGTATTCCTTATTCCCCCTATAAATATGGGGGCTTTGATTCATAATAAGACACAAGTTTATTGGTGTCTCTACTTTTCTCTCTTTTTCTCTCTAATTTATAACACGTTATCAGCAAGAGTCTCTACCAAATTGAGTTAGGATTTTTGTTTTCAAAATCTCATATACCAAAATATTAGTTAGAAGGTAAAATCATGTGCGTCGAAATTAATTTGACAGCATATGAATTTTGTGTTCCAATCGTGGTTGAATTGTTCCAATTCCAGGAGGTTGCTTCAATTCCAATAATTGTTTCAATTCCATTAGCCTCCATATACTTCAACCAATAATTTGTGCTCGTGTAACAATTGTGACTTGGATGCAAGTCAAGTTCAGCTCCATACTCTATACATTAACTTTTTTTATGTGTGTTTAATTTATATATTATTTTGTTGTTGAATTTTTTTAAGTTGATAATTCATTATATTGTTGCTCTCAAAGTAGTACAACAATATATTAATATTCCAGAATGATATTAATCATAGAATTGATTATTATTCGTTGTTACTCCTGAAGTAGCACAACATTATAATTAATATTCCATAAGAATATTATTTTCTCACAAAGAGTATAAATTATAATTTTCAAATATTTTAGAAGAATATTGATTTATTATTCTTGAATAATCAAGATTTTAGAACTATAATTATTCTAGAAGAATAATTTGTTATTGCTCCTGAAGTAGCACAATAAATAATTAATATTCTAGAAGAATACTAATTGTAGAACTGTCTATTAAAAATAAATATAAGCTGGTTATACGATTTGTAATATCGTTTTAACTATATTGGTTGATGATAGACATGTATCTAGTGTAATATAATTTATTACTTCATATCAATATTCCAGAAGAATAATGATAATTAAATGAATTTTAAATCAATATCTCAGAAGAATATTAAATTATTATTGCGTTTCAATATTCCATAAGAATATTAATTGTAAATTTGTCTATTATAAATAATTTGTTGTTACTTCTGAAGTAGTACAACATTATAATTAATATCCTAGAGGATGTTATTTGCTCCCTGAAGAGAATGAAATATAATTTTCAATATTCTAGAAGAATATTGATTTTTTTATTTTTGAAGAATTGAAATAAGTTCGTAAGCGGATGAAGATATATTTTGTTCCAACACATTAACTTTCATTCTAAAAGGTTTTGAAAATTTGTCATTATCTCTTTTTCCCTATATCAATTATGTTTGTCTGTACCATTTGTGACGTACAAGATCAACCTAAAATCTTGAAATCAAAATCAGCAAAGATTGGATAACCATGTTCACGGTTTATTTGTAATATATCTCTTTCTTTATGTCAATTCAATATTCTTGTAATCTTTAGATTTTATCTTTGTCTTGTAACCCAAGTAATATCCTGGATATATAATATTACTTACTCGTGATGAGCAGTATATTATAATTTCAATATTTCAGAAGAATGTTGACTCAATACTCCTGAACAAGTATAATTTAAAATATGTTTTAAACAAATATGATATTGGTGCTCTCGAAGAAATACAACCCACGTTAGATAAATATTTAAGAAGAATATTTTATCATCACTCGTGTAGAGCATAAATATTGTTAGTTCAAAAGGTAGACGAATAATTAATGGCAATATTCCTGAAGAATATTATTTGCTACTGGAGAGCATAATTTGTCAGGAATATTGACTTATTATTATTGAAGAATCGCAATCTTAGAAATATAATTATTCCAGAAGAATAATTCGTTATTTTTCTCCTAAATAGCACAATAGATATTAATTATTGTTATAATTGAAAGAGATTCGAATCAATATTCCGGAAAAATATTGCGTTATTGCTACGTTTCAATATTCTAGAAGAATATTATTTTATTGCTCATGTGATAAATATTGCATTCTTTTTCTCAAAGAAATTCGAATTTATTAATAATCCAGAAGATTATTATGATGTAGAATAATATATTGTTGTGATGATTCCTGAAGAATCATAATTTTATATCATATGAAATATAATAATGGAATATAATTTGCTCCCGAAGAGCTCAATATTATAAGATATGTTATTAATTTGATATTCCAAAAAAGTATTTTGTTGTTACTCCTGAAGAATAACAACTTTATTTTATGATAAATATTCAATTTATTATTTTACTTATTCACGAATAACATAGTTTCTTTTTCTGCTCAAAGTAAAGGTTTATATTCTATTAACTTTGAATTTCCACAGAAAGTGGTATAATTATTCGATCTTATCATATCGTTTTGATTATACCAACTTACAATAAACATTTGTTTGAATGTATGTTTTACATTCAATATTATAGTAAAATATTTCAGAAGAATATTGTATCACTATTCTAGAAAAAGAAACAATCTAAATCAATGTTCTAGAACAATATTGATCTAAATCGATATTCCAACAGAATATTGTACATTAGGAATATCTAATTTGAGTTATTTAATAAAATGTTCTAGAAGAATATTTTGTTTTTGCTCTTGGAGAAGCAAAATCTTATTTCACACTGCCTATTCAAGTCTAATATGTTTATATGTTGTTACTCCCGAAGAAGCATAAAAATTATAAAATAATATTAATTACTCTTGAAAGAGTATGATATTACAAAATTTCGGAAGAATATTAACATATTGATTTTGGATGAGTAATAAAAACGTGCATTTCGAAGTAGCATATGTTTCGAAGAATATCTCATTTGAGTTCATGTTTATCCTTGAAGGAAAACATATAACTAATGTCATAAGGACATTGATTAGTTTGATTACTTAAATAATATATGATTATATAATGTCTAATCATTGAATTATATCTTATATTAAACCAGAAGTTCAATTTGATTTTATTATTTGGCATGACCAGTTGGACCATCACTGGATCAATAATGATGTGAAGTTAAAATGGATACTTAATGAAGAACCAGAAGATTCTTCAATCCAATCATATATGATTGTTTTCTTTCATGAAATTTCTTGACTGTCACTAGCTAAAATAGGGATTAAATTCCCTATATTTCTAAAAAATAATTAGGGTGATAAATGGGTCACCATCATCCTCCACGTTGATCATATAAATATTATTTGTATCTAAT
The DNA here is from genome assembly GCA_963555705.1 of Ligustrum vulgare. Lineage (NCBI taxonomy): Eukaryota > Viridiplantae > Streptophyta > Magnoliopsida > Lamiales > Oleaceae > Ligustrum > Ligustrum vulgare. The sequence continues at coordinate 20,338,028 of OY743173.1, read as the reverse complement.
AGATTTGATACATATACTAGATGATTGCATGGTGTTCGCAACCTGAAATTTGTGAAATTATTGCTCAAATTTTAAATTATAAGCAAAAATGTATCTTGATAATACTAGTGGACATGAATCTCAACATTTTAATAAGTGTTAGTTGGGATATCAATAAATGGTTTAACATTTTTGCTTGTTAAACGCCTCCAATTAATTTAATTGAGAACAAAATACTTCTCTTTTTGTTTAGGAAATTTTATTACGCATCATGTCAATATCATAGTTCTCCCTGTTATAATTGGCTTATGGTTAGAACCTAATTTTTTCATATAATTTTTTTTAATAGTGCAATTGATCCACCACAATGCACTGATATGGAAAATAAAGAATGTTGAGAAAAATGCGTTGTTTGAACATATATCCCAAATGGGTGATATTTTACAACGCCAAAAAAAATGATTGTCAATTTGATTGGACAATTTTCTCAACATTAGGGGGAAGATTAGTAGCTTAAAATCTAACAAATGTATCATATTATGTTATCTATATCCTCACGATTGATAATACGAACCAGAAGTTCAATTGAAAATACGAACGAAAAGTTTAAAATATAAAATAATTACAAGATGCATAAGAGATTAATAAAATCTCATGTACTAGTTACAGAAGCTCTATCTTATATTGATGTATGGCACGCTTGAAGCGTAGCGATAATTGATTAGAATAAAGATCCCCAAATAAATAAAAATAAAGCAAATGATTATGATGGCCTTATTGAGGAGGCATATACTCGTGAGAGAGTATTTATTGACATAATTAATTGTAAATCTCCAGAAGAAGTTTAAGTACTTGAAATATTGAAAAATTGAGATCTCTATAGTTATGTCCTGTGGGGAAAGAAATCAAATTGAGATGATAATTGTGTCGACACACTTTATAAAGCACTTATGCAAAAGCAAATTGTGAAACTAGCCATATCATAATTTCAATGATAGCGAGGACAATAAAAGAAAATATGTCGAAGAAAATCCACATTAAAATAATTGGCAAAAGTATGCATTCAGGCTAAATTAAACTTATTACAAAACCTGAAGTCCAAACACATAAAAGTGTAAAGCCAGTAAAATAGTTATAGGTGTAGTCGTAATACACGACTTGTTGCGCAATGAATGTTTCAAAGATCCGGCACAGATATAATATTTTATTTACCTGAAAATGCATTATAAGTGCCAATAATTATATGATTATTAGAAATGTATATAATGAAAAATGATTTACTCTGATTACTAGCTTGCGCTCTTTGATGTACGAATGAGTGATATCAAAATGTATGATCATCAACTCGGTACGTTGGGAGTATTCTTTGAAGTACCAATGAGTGAGATTAAAAAGGGTAATCAATACCTCGGTACTTTGGGATTGCGGTGAAATAATTAGAGAAAATTTATTTGAAATATAGGAATCGTTATCTATCTAAAGTTTCAAAACTTAAATTTGATAGTAGCAATTTGACAATTGCAATGTGAAACATATACTATGTTTGAAGCATACAATATAATCCTCGAAGGATTAAATATGTTTGAAACATATAATTCAAGTTTTTAAGAAAATTGTTTGATCAAAGTATAAAAATACATTTCTATCTGAATATATCATATGCCTTTAATAAATTCAATTTTCAATGGAATGTGATTGATAATATGAAATTAGATTTCATGAAGAATGGTACAAATGACTCTACATGACAAAGTGTTGAAATTGAGATGTAACATTACTGTGAATAATATTTAAAAATCTTGGCAATTGATTTTCAAATTTAAATTCATGGTTAATTATTTACCTGAAGTGAATAAGTTAATTGTTCATTGAAGTGAATAAGTCACTTTAAATTTTATAACTGCATTAAATGCATTGATAATATTGATTATAGAAAATTGCTCGATGCAGCATGTTCAAATGATAGGAAATATTAAATATATTCAAAGAACAAATAATATCTAATATCATATATCTGCTATTTATATGCTTCGTAAACATATTCGACATTGCACTGATTTACAGTTGAAATAATTATATGCAGTATCAATATAATTGTAATGTGTTGGATAGTGCATGACCGTCGAGTTAATTTATTTGTACTCGTGACATTTTTTTGGAATAAAATAAAATTTTGATTAAATATTTAATTATATTATTTTGAGCTTGCATTAGTCCATAGATCGATTCGATATTACTAATTGAGTGTTTAAGTTGTTAAACACAGAAAAATTCAATTTGTAATTCGATATAAAATTATTGTTCACGATCAGTAAAATAAATATGGATAATTTATTTTGATCGTCTCGATTTCATTAAAATCTATCTTTGATTTTGAAAATGAAATTGAGAGTACATTTGATATGTATTGAACGGGACCACGTGAAATTAATTTGTGACATTGACCGTGCAAATTTAATTTCACTTGACTATCGTACATGGAACCTTAATCCTAATCGGATAATGAACTTCGATTACTAACTTGAAATTCTTTGCGGTATCAATGGGTGAGATCAAGTTGTTGGTCAATATCTCGGTACTTTGGGAATTAAAGTAAAATAACGAGGAACATATATTCGTATTATGGAATCCGTCACCATTAGGTATGATCATGATCTCACTAGTTCTTCTAGCGGACAGTTAAATCTGAGCTCAGTAATTCGACAGTGATTGTTGAATTCTATGATGTGATGTGATCACATAGAACTGTCAGATAGAAGATGGGAGTCGAGAATTTATGAATATTCAGATCATTTAACCTTACTTCGAATATTCCAGTTGATCGACGGGGGTAACATGTAAGAGCGGTAAGTCAGAGGATATAATTATAGGTTATTGCTTCAGTAATTACAATTTTACTAAGAGTGCAATCTCGTTCTTTTAGTGGAATAGAACATGATTAATAAATTATTTTGATTGGTCAAGAGTTGACTGGATCAAAATTAATTTATTGGAGCTTAGTTTAATTGGGTCCGATCAGGTTCCCTTGGTGACTTCAATATAACAGGCATATACATGCTTATAACTTGTATTGGGCCGTGTAGAAATGGACCTGGGTTATAGTATTAGGGTTGGTAGGGTTTTAGAGGGTAAAGAAGTTATAAATAGTCTTCTAAGACTATTTTTCTTAACCTAATACACTTGTGGGCGGGACACACACTAAAGTGTGAAGTGTGTGTTTTCTTCTCTTGATAAAAACCCTAACCCTAGTGTAACCAATACCCAGAGAAAAGTGACCACACACTTGCATAGCCTCTGTTGGAGAACACCAAGGAAAACTTGAAGGTTTAGAGATTGGTGGAATCAAGAATAATACATATAATTGTCAAAGCACGCTACAAGGGTAACGATTACTAAACTATTATCTGTTCAAAATTATTTGATCTAGTCAAATACATAAAACAGCGAATTCCTACTATGGGATGATCCAAATCACAGGAAATTGATTTTTGTGATTAGATATCCCGTTGCACTATTTTTCCCAACAATGGTATCAGAGCACCAGGTTTTTTATACTGTTTTATGTATTTAGGATTAAATAATTTTGTTATGCATGTGTTAGTGGAGCGGTGTAGGTTTTATGTGATTTGATTTGTTGTTGGTTGAATGATATTTTAATGAACTGATTTATGGCCTTAGATTGTTTGTTGTGAATTATGTATTTGTATTATCGAGTCATGTAACAAAGGGGGTGGATTACGACTCCATGTTTTCCCTTTTGATTTTGATTTTACAATAGAATTAGGTTTTGTGTAATTCCAATTGTAATTGTAAATTCAGATGACCAGGTAATGCAATTTCAGATTGAGGGACTGTTGCTGCAAAATTCAGATGACCTCTGTTGCAATTTTGGACAAGGGACTTGACTTCACCATCTTCAACAAAAGGAGGACTTTGCTTGAAATTTCTGGAAGTGAGCCATGAACGGCATGCAGGCAGTGGACCGCACTCTTGAGTGCTGTAGATGCGATCGGCGGTGGATGGTGGCGTTTTTGGTGCTGTGAATCCTCCTTGTTCACGGCGGAGGCGGCGCTTGTGAATGCCGCTGCACGCAGTCCGCAGCATCTGGGTGCTGCCGCTGCGATCTTTGGTGGATCGCGCCACTTTTGGCACTATGACCCCACGAAGAGTGGCGGCAGCGGCACCACTACAGCGCTGCTGGTTCCAAAATGGCAGCACCCATGGTGCTGCTGCCATTGCATCGCCGACTCACTACCATGTGGGGATGTTGTTTTGGTCACAACGGTTGTGACGTTTTCCTGGCGATGGCAGTTCCACAGTTGGCGGCTGAAGCTTTTGTATCAACAGAGGAAGAGATGACTATTTATTTGGGCTGTGATTTTAAGTTGGGCCTCACCTTCTTCTTGGGCCGGATGGACTCAATTAAAATTGCAAATTGGACAAGTTTAATTTTGGGCCAGATAATTATTATTTGAAGAGTTCGAGTAATGGGCTGGACACTTGCAAATGGAAATTGAAGAATTGGGCCGGGTTGTGGCTCAATGTAATCTTTAATTAATTTGTAATTTTGTGTCTAGGTTTTGGCCATAAATCATGTTCTAGTTTATTTTATTATTGCGTTTATTTATTGCTTTAATTGAATTGCAGATGAATGTCATTTGATAACATGTCATGTAGATCGCATTAACACAGCTCTAGGAACTATACTGTCATGCATGGTTTTATATTTTATTTTCTTTTCTAAATGTTAGATTATAAAATAATTTTGATAATTATTAAATTGATTTTAAAAGTTAAAATTGATTATTTAATTATTAAATGAAAACCCAATAATTTAAAAATATTAAGTGAGTGAGGGTGCAAATCCTTGAACCCACGGCCTCCCTTGTTAGCCCATTAGTAAAAATTTGTGCATGCCTCGTGCTAATTTATTTAGTCTCCCTATAGGAGGGCTGCACTGTTTTGGTTACTGGTTTGGGCCCAATTAGGTGATGATTTATTTAAGTTTGAATTAATCATGATTACCCTATAGGTAACGTAATTAATTTGGTACTTGAAAAATTATCAATATAAGGGTTGAACACTTAAATCAAAGATATCGTGAGGGCTTCCTATAGAATATCCAAACGATGTCACTGATGGCCAAATTTTAACGACAATAGAATTAATATTGCATGAGATGCTAGATATATTAATTTTAGTGGGAGGGTCTCAGCCTAGCCATAAATCTCATTTATTTCTCCTATAGAGAAATGTGTTTAAGATTTTGGGGTTTTAGGATGTCGTCATATTATAGTAGTTTTGGGTCTACTTGTGCATAATTTTGTATTCATGCATCATATATGAAATCATTGAATGCATAGCTCATTTTCTTTATTTTATTTTTTTTTCAGAAAAATGTCTGGAAATTCACTGTCCATTATCTTAACTAAAAATCAACTGGTTGGGGAAAATTTCATTGATTGAAAACGTAATTTGATGATTGTTCTCACCGCCGAGAAGCATAAATTTGTGCTAAGTGAACCCCGTCCCAATGCACCGACTCGGACTTCCACACCTGAACAGAAGGCCGCATATGAGAAGTGGATCCATTCTGATGAGATGGCCCGCTGCTACATTTTGGATTCTATCTCAAAAGTGTTGCAGCAGAAACATCAGAATATGGAAAATGCTGCTCTGGTTATGGAGAGCCTTCAGCAAATGTTCGAACATCAAGGTCGTCAGGCCTGTCAGCCTGCTATTAGGTCCATTATGAACATGCGCATGAAACCTGGTACACCCGTTAGAGATCATATGCTTGAATTGATTGGTTAGTTTAACGTGGCTGAGGTTTTGGGGGCTGAAATCAATTCGGAGATGCAGGTTGACATGGCTTTGGAGACTCTCCCAGAGATGTTCTCTCAGTTCAAAGTTAGTTATAACATGAACAAGCTGGATATGTCACTGACCGAGTTGATGCAGGAGCTTCAGAATGCTGAGACTGTTCTTAAGACCAGGGCCAATGATGTGCTGACTGTTGCTTCTGCTGGACCATCATCTTCCAAGCCGAAAGGCAAAGGAGGCAACAAGAGGAAGAAGTCCAACAAGAAGGGACCACAGCAGCAGGTTAAGAAAGCAAAGACAGAAGGCAAGCCAAAGGGGAAATGCTTTCAGTGTGGACAGAAAGGTCACTGGAAGAGGAACTGCCAGGGATACCTAGCTTCCAAAAAGCAAGGTAATGGTGAGTTATCTTATATTGAGTCTTGTTTAGTGATTGATTCTACATATACTTGGATAGTAGATTCTGGAGCCACTAATCATGTTTGCAATTCATTGCAGGGGTTCCAAGTAACCAAACAACTCAGTGAAGGGGAGCATACTTTAAGGGTTGGCACATGAGCAGTGGTTTCTGCGAGAGCTGTTGGAGTAGTTTATCTTTATTTTAATAATAAACATTTGGTTTTGAATAATTGTTATTATGTCCCGGATATTACCCGAAATTTGATTTCAGTTCCATTACTTTTTAAACATGGTTATTCTGTTTATTTCACTTGTTTGATGGTGAAGATTGTTATGAATAAAGTTTTAATTTGTGAGGGACATGTGCTTAACAATTTGTATACTTTGAAACCTTCTGATAGCTCTCTATATCACATTGCATCTAACAAACGCATTAAGTTATCTCCTACTAATGAGACTTATTTATGGCACCTGAGACTTGGTCATGTTAACGTAAATAGGATTCAAAGACTTGTAAGGGATGGTCCTTTGAGTGACTTAAAGGTGGAATCGCTACCAATTTGTGAATCATGTCTGGAAGGAAAAATGACCAAGAGACCTTTTACTTCAAAGGGGTATAGGGCCGAAGAAGTCTTGGAATTAGTACACTCTGATGTATGTGGACCCATTAATGTCCAAGCTAGAGGTGGGTATGAGTACTTCGTCACCTTCACTGATGATTACTCTAGATATGGTTATGTTTACCTAATGGCACGCAAGTCTGAAGCTTTTGAAAAGTTCAAAGAATTCAGGACTGAAGCGGAGAAGCAATTAGGTAAGAACATTAAAACACTTCGTTCAGATCGAGGTGGAGAGTATCTATCCCATGACTTTAGGTCATATCTATCAGAAAATGGGATTGTATCCCAATTAAGTGCACTAGGTACTCCCCAACAGAATGGTGTATCTGAAAAGGAGAAATAGGACCTTGTTGGACATGGTCAGATCAATGCTAGGCTTCTCAACTCTCACAACATCCTTTTGGGGATATGCTCTACAAACTGCAATATACTTGCTTAAAATGATTCCATCTAAATCTGTCCCTAAGACACCCCTGGAATTGTGGAATGGGCGAAAGCCTAATCTGGCACATATACGAATATGGGGATGTCCTGCACACGTGCTTAAGGGAAAGGTGGAAAAGATGGAATCAAGATCACAAGTATGCATTTTTGTAGGATATCCAAAGGGAACAAGAGGATATTACTTCTATAGTCCTTAAGATAAGAAATTTTTTGTGAGTACAAATGCAACTTTCTTAGAGGACAAGTATATAGAAGAACGTGAATCAAAGAGCAAGGTTCTTTTGGAAGAGATGAAGGGAAAAATTCCCAGTTCATCAACCCCAGTAATCCGCATTGAACCTACTCAGGATGAATTCACGTCTCCACCAGTTACGGTACCTGAATTCAGTGGGAGACAAGTGGAGATTATACCTTCCATGTCTACTAGATCACTGACACGTAACTTGGAGGAGGAACAAGTCCCCATTGCATCACCATTTGGTGTTGAAGTTGGAAACGAGGGACTTGATACCAGAGAACCGGTGGTAGAACAAATACAAATTCCAATCAACCAGGAGCCTCCTCAGAGCATAAAGTATGCAAACTGCGTAGGTCTATTTATGGACTTAAGCAGGCGTCTAGGTCCTGGAATATCAGATTTGATCAAGCTGTAAAAGGTTATGGTTTTGATCAGAATCTTGATGAGCCTTGTGTTTATAAGAAAATTAAAGACAACAAGGTAATTTTTTCTCATACTGTATGTAGATGACATCCTGCTCATTGGGAATGATGTAGGAGCATTAACATCAGTTAAAAATTGGTTGGCGCAACAGTTTGATATGAAGGACTTTGGAGAAGCCAATTATGTTCTAGGAATCCAGATCCTTCGGGATAGGAAGAGCAGGAGAATTGCGCTATCTCAAGCTTCATATATAGACAAGATTGTGGTGAGGTTCGCTATGCAAAATTCCAAGAAAGGTCAAACGCCTTTTAGACATGGAATTCACTTGTCACGGGAGCATTGTCCTAAGACTCCTAGTGAAGTGGAACACATGAAACAGGTTCCTTATGCTTCGGCTGTAGGAAGTCTCATGTATGCTATGCTATGTACTCGCCCAGATATCTGTTATGCTGTTGGGATTGTCAGTAGATATCAGTCAAATCCTGGACCAGAGCACTGGACTGCTGTAAAGCATATACTCAAGTATTTTCGCAGAACTCGAGATTATATGCTGGTTTATTCAGCTCCAGATTTGGTGCCAACGGGTTACACTGATTCTGATTTTCAAGCTGATAAGGACTCCCAAAAATCCACATCTGGATCAGTGTTCACACTAGGTGGTGGTGCCGTTGTTTGGAGGAGTATCAAGCAATCATGCATTGCTGATTCCACCATGGAGGCAGAATATGTGGCAGCTTGTGAAGCAGCCAAAGAGGCAGTATGGTTGAAGAAATTCTTACTGGACCTTGAGGTGGTTCCATCTGCATCTCAGGCCATTACTCTATACTGTGATAACAGTGGAGCAGTGGTGAATGCAAAAGAGCCCCGCAGCCATCAGCGTGGAAAACACATACCACTTGGTTAGATAAATCGTTCAAGGAGGAGATGTGACAGTGTGCAAGATAGCATCAGCAGAAAATCTTGCAGACCCTTTTACCAAAAGTTTACCAGCTAAAAGTTTTGAGGGTCATATTGAAAATATGGGTGTACTTAACATGTCTCATTTACTCTAGGGCAAGTGGGAGAATTGTTGGATAGTGTATGCCCGTCGAGTTAATTTATTTGTACTCGTGACATTTTTTTGGAATAAAATAAAATTTTGATTAAATATTTAATTATATTATTTTGAGCTTGCATTAGTCCATAGATCGATTCGATATTACTAATTGAGTGTTTAAGTTGTTAAATACAGAAAGATTCAATTTGTAATTCGATCTAAAACTATTATTCACGATCAGTAAAATAAATATGGATAATTTATTTTGATCGTCTCGATTTCATTAAAATCTATCTTTGATTTTGAAAATGAAATTGAGAGTACATTTGATATGTATTGAACGGGACCACGTGAAATTAATTTGTGAGATTGACCGTGCAAATTTAATTTCACTTGACTATCGTACATGGAACCTTAATCCTAATCGGATAATGAACTTCGATTACTAACTTGAAATTCTTTGAGGTATCAATGGGTGAGATCAAATTGTTGGTCAATATCTCGGTACTTTGGGAATTAAAGTAAAATAACGAGGAATTTATGAATATTCAGATAAGGGTATTTTGGTCATTTAACCTTACTTCGAATATTCCAGTTGATCGACGGGGGTAACATGTAAGAGCGGTAAGTCAGAGGATATAATTATAGGTTATTGCTTCAGTAATTACAATTTTACTAAGAGTGCAATCTCGTTCTTTTAGTGGAATAGAACGTGATTAATAAATTATTTTGATTGGTCAAGAGTTGACTGGATCAAAATTAATTTATTGGAGCTTAGTTTAATTGGGTCCGATCAGGTTCCCTTGGTGGCTTCAATATAACAGGCATATACAGGCTTATAACTTTTATTGGGCCGTGCAGAAATAGGCCTGGGTTATAGTATTAGGGTTGGTAGGGTTTTAGAGGGTAAAGAAGTTATAAATAGTCTTCTAAGACTATTTTTCTTAGCCTAATACACTTGTGGGCGGGACACACACTAAAGTGTGAAGTGTGTGTTTTCTTCTCTTGATAAAAACCCTAACCCTAGTGTAACCAAAACCCAGAGAAAAGTGACCACACACTTGCATAGCCTCTGTTGGAGAACACCAAGGAAAACTTGAAGGTTTGGAGATTGGTGGAATCAAGAATAATACAGATAATTGTCAAAGCACGCTACAAGGGTAACGATTACTAAACTATTATCTGTTCAAAATTATTTGATCTAGTCAAATACATAAAACAGCGAATTCCTACTATGGGATGATCCAAATCACAGGAAATTAATTTTTGTGATTAGATATCCCGTTGCACTATTTTTCCCAACATAATGTTCCCATGAGGGGGAGGTAATATACGCTACACTCTTTTTTCCTTAGCCGATGTTTTATCCCATAGGGTTTTCCTATCGAGGTTTTAACGAGACAATATTCATCTTAATACTTTAAGAATAACTGTACTATTTTTCCTTGATTTGATATTTTTGTCCCATTGGGTTTTTACAAACAAGGTTTTAATGAGGCAAATATTTTGTAATATCATATGTCATTCAAGGGGGAGTGTTGTAAATATTATATTGTATTAGTGAATGACATTTGTACCCCTAAAATCCTAGGTATTATTACCTTATGTATCCCTTATTCCCCCTCTGTAAATGGGGGCTTTAGTTCATAATATGACACAAGTTTATTTGTATCTCTACTTTTCTCTTTTTTCTCTCTAGTTTATAACATATATAATATTTTGAGAGACATAAATCACGATTTAGATTAGTAAGATGATGAGGGTGCTAATTTACATGAAATTATAAGGGAAAAGTACACAACTACTCAATAAGAATCACTTTTTAAAACTAACATTAAAAAATACTTTTAAAATTCAGGTATTAAATAATAAAATTAATATAATATAATTTTACATAATAAATTAATCTATTAAAAATCAATCCCACGAACCACACCCCAACACCATCCTCAGCCAACAAAATCAAAACATTGTCATTTTCTATACCCATACATCCAACCCCAGCTAACAAACTCAAAATCTCATCAAAGCAACGCCGAAATTCGTCTCTAATACCCGGCCTTCGACGAAAGGCACAACTACCAAACATACTCACCGATGAGGAAGTTACTACAGATGATGACTATATACCAAAACACACCTCTATTGTCCCTGGAAATTTTAAATCTTCAACTCTATTTTCTTTATAAGTTCCCAGAAGTGTTGCTTTGACTGTCTGTGACTCTCAATGTATTGATTGTTACCAAATTTATGTGAATTATGACCATTTGTGATCAATTTTCTTTTAAGTATGACCAGATCTGTAAGTGTTTTAACTGTTTGTGACCAAGTTAGCGAACACTATGACTATATGTGACCTTTATTGAATCAAATGTAACTCAGAATGCATTGATTGTGATCAGATTTGTGTGAACTATGGCTATTAGTAACCAATTACTTCATCTCATCCACCTAACCCCACCATGTCATACTCCAAAACAACTAGCACCATTTAAAACACCAACACAACAATTGACGCACAACCACCTCCAACTAACCGCTGCAGCACCGCCACAACCTCCAACATCTAACATAATTAAATTATGACTATATTGACCTATAATACATTAACTGTAACCAGTTCTATATGAATTGTGACTATTCATGACCAATTCAATGTTAAGTGTGACCAGTTCTATATGAGTTGTGACTGGTTGTAACAAGGTCTGTAAAGTGACTCTTTGTGACCCATAATGCATTGATTGTGATTATATTTGCATGAACTGTGATTATTTATGACCAAGTACTTCATCCTCCCATCTAACCTCAACATACCGTAATCCACCACAACCAGCACCATCAAGAACAACACCACCAGAAATTTCTGAATATTTATGATTTCTTCCTCTTTTAATAATAATTTCTCCCCTTTAGACACCAAACATTATGAGAAGCATACAATGGCCGATTACTAGTCAAAGGTTGCCTTCAAGTCTAATGATATTCAGAGGGTAGTTTCATATAGTTTTTATTTTTATTTTTATTTTCAAAGAATATCAAATAGTGAGGCTCTCCAAAAAGGCAAATAACAAGTGAGATGGAGCCCAATAATGCCATCCCAGAATGAAGGTCTTCGCTGATTATCTAGAGGCCACTTGTGAAGCTAGATCAGAAGTTGACTACCTTTTCTTCATTCAAAGCTTCACTCATGTAGAATCAAATGGTCCTTTACATGTGGCTCCTTTGGCTGGGCAATTCTAGGCACCTGAATGCTTTTTCCTTTATGTTGATAAATCCAACCTCGCAAAACACAAAGTAATCGAGATTAATCACAATACAGAAGAAGAAAAAAATATGATTAGCAAAGTAATTGAATCAATGCATAAGCAATAAAAGCAAGTAATGATAACTCCCTTTATTGCACCAAATTAGCCGACTGAGATAGGTGAAAATCGAGGGCTCAGATTCTGCCCAATTTCCCACAATGGTAACACCACTACACACTGTTACAGAACACTTCAAGACAACCCCCAAACCGGCCTAAACCCACTGCCAACACACCCACAACCAAACACCGAACAAGAGTTGCACAGAGGAACCACAATAAGGCCGAACAGGGACTGCACCGAGAAGACCCAACAATAAGCAGCCACAACAAATGACCAAAGCCAGCAAGAACAAGCACACAACACTCGACCAAAAACCCAGCAATAACCGAACACAGTTTTCCCAAGCACAGAGCCAACGAAGATCGCGGTTTACACCGCACGAGGGCACAAAAGCAAGCGCCACCACCCACGAAGAGGAGGGCAGCGAGCAAGCCACAAGTGAGAGGTAAGGTAATGGCTTTTCACAGAGAAAAGAATCGGTTTCTCACGAAGAGAGGGAGAGGGCGCCGCTGCGCAGAGAGAAGAGAGGAAATGTCGTGAAATGAGTGTTCTGTCGAGCCAAAGGGAGGGGTGTGGGTAGATATAGGTTTAGGGCTTAATTAGGGAAGCCCTAATTAAATGGGTCATCTCCAAAGCCTACCCATCGAGCAACAGGGTCGAGACCCAATAAAACCTCGACGTGGGCAATAAATCTCTTAGCACGTGAGCTGCCTAATTATGGAGATTGGGCAATACTTCGATCATGGGCCGAGGGCCTACGAAGCTTAATTAATCCGACACTGTGTATTATCATTTCCCCCGAGGTTTGATTGGGACCAAAAAATCCCAACAAACCTCCACCTTGGTTCCAATCGAACCTGCAATACCAAAACACCTAGTTTATTAGTTGCATAAAATAGTTCCAAACGAATTAGAACTCAACATACCTTTTCCAATGTTTCACGTTAGAAACATATCTCATACTTTCTAATAGTACTCATCAAAGGGCCAAGGTAAAACCCAAGAATACACTAAATTACAGCAAGCCAAACTGTAACACCCCAAGTTTAAAATCTAAAACCTAGGCGTGTTAACTTCCATTCACATTAAATGCGGAAATAATCATTTAAAACATTTAAACTTTTCATTTTCTATTATAGAATTTTACAAAAATTTCGGCAGAGTCTCCTCTATAACTTGGACATAACCAACCTGTAGAGGAACATCATACCTACAATACAAATGCAATTCTAATCTCATTCAACATCCAACATTCAACATCCAACCACAATTCCAAAATTTAACCTCAACATCAATTCCCAAACTCCTCAACATAAATAAATTTAAACCATGAGCTTCATTTAACTAAATGGAGGATTGATAAACTACTAAAGAGATAAATAACTTATCAAAAACTAAATCCAATAAACAATTAAAAGAATGAACTAATAAAAATAACTAAAACATTTATGAAATCCCACTTCAAACACTATTTAAAATGATAAATTGTGGTACTGTCTGAGTCAGCCGCCAAGTGCTCTCCTCGGATCACCTAACTTTCATCACCTGAAATGTTGGGGAGGGATTGGGGTGAGCTAAAGCTCAGTAAGTAAACTTTATTTATGTAATGCATGCTCATTACATGAAATGCCTTAAACCATTTAAAGTAATTATCTCCATTTACTTTACTTTTCAAGACTTCATACATTCCCAACTTCACTTTAACATTTTCGAAACTTTAACTTTATTTCTATCGTGAGCGCAATTAGTGTATCTTCTAGCCAATCATAATGCAGTGGGAAATTTCCCTTATTTAAAACCAGGTTATCACTTTTCCACCACATAGCGGTTTAAAATTTGCCACCGCCAAGCGGTTTAGCAATCGTCACCGCAAAGCGGTTTAATATTTGCCACCGCCAAGCGGTTTAGCAATCGTCACCACAAAGCGGTTTAATATTTGCCACCGCCAAGCGGTTAAGCAATCGTCACCGCAAAGCGGTTTAATATTCACCATCGCAACAGCGGTTTAATTCGGGTACACCGGTCCACCGCGCCCCATTTTCCACTCACACCTTTCATGGTATAGAAGTACATTCATTTATTCTTAAAACTTGGGATACGTACTCTTTGAGAAAAATCTAACTTTCCATACTTTTCCTTTAAAATCATTTGACTTCCCCAGTACTCAATGACAAATGCATGTTTGATGATGCAATTAACATAAAATATATAAATGCTTGGGCAGTTTCCAAATTGAACAATATATATTTAATAAAAGTAATGAAAGCATCGAAAACGAGCAATATACAAAGTTGTCACTTGAGCACAGAAATTTCACATTAACTTTCAACTTTAATAAAAATAGGGGGAGTTTACTTACTTGACGTCCTTAGTAGTTACCGTTATCTTGATTTGCAAGTGAAAGAGTCTCAGATGCTCGTGACATCAATGTACCAATTCTCCTAATTATTTTCATCCATTCATACAATACAACCTTTAGTTCGAAACCAAAAATTTAAACTCCTAACCAAGGTTAAAACTTCAATTTAATATACAATTCAGACCAAACGGAACCTTAAGCCATGTCTAACACATTTAACACCATATTCGAACTGAACAATCAATTCAATACACAATAGAAAAGTTTTACTCATCTTTTAGTTCAAAAATCACATTTAAAACTCCTAAATGAAGTTGAAACTTTCATGTGACTACAATTCAAATCAAATAGAATCTTAAACTATGTCAATTACAGATTATACTACATTCGAAACAAGAGATTTACTTAGATGCCAAAATTGAACCCTAACTTATCAATTTACACAAAGGTTAAAGCTATGGAAACTTCATCACAACTTGAATTTCACAAAGACAAATCCAATTAGCATTCTAATTATTCGTAAATTTAAAAATCACCATTTAATCAACTTTACCCGAACAGTTAATTAAACTACAATTTTCAAAAATTTCGAAAGTCTGAAAATAGTACTATAAGTCAAACATATACACTAAAAATTGAATTAAAAACCATATCATTACTTGAATTCCAAATTTGAAAATTTCAATTTAAAACAACATTAAACTAATAGAGAATCAATTAAACAACTTCATCGTTTTAAAAATCCAAAAATTACATACATTCAATGTGTGTATATATATATATTAAATTAAAAAATCTACCAATTCATGAATTCCACATTTAACCACAACTAGTTATTTAATTTCTTAAATTCGAAAAATCTGAAATATATGCATCTACATTATCCAAATCCGAAAATAATTCAAATTTCAAGCCAAAAACCTAACCTTAACACTTAACTAACAATTTAAGATATGAAATTTACTTGTATGAATAACATTTCCCAATTCCCAATTTAGCAATTATAATTCGAAATCTAACCAAACTTAAATCTGAAAATATAAAAAGGATTATTATTATAATTCAAACTTTAACCAAACAGTCCACTAAGCTACCGATTTCATAAATTAGGTTTACAACACAATCTGTACATACATTTATATACATTACTCAATCTGAAATTTACAATTAAATTTCGAATTTAAACAGAAATCTGAAATGTACAGATACAGATAATACCCACATACATATCAATACCCATTTTCGTGGGTTGTGCGCGAACTTGTGACAGTGTGTGTGAATGTGCGCGTTGTGTGCTGGTCGAGGGGAGGAGTTACCCACCGATTCAAACTACAAGAGGGAGGTGGTGGGGTCGCGGTCTCCGGCGCTAGTTCGTGTCGCCGGCGCTAGTTCGTGTGAGAGGCAGGCGAGACCGAGAGTGGAGGCGCGCGAGAGAGAGAGAGAGAGAGAGAGTCGAGACAGAGAGATGTCGTGAGGGAGAGAGACCAACAGGCGTGAGTGAGGGAGTGAGGCGAGAGTTGAGAGTGAGATGTCGATTGCGAGAGTGAGGGTTAGGTTTAAATGTTTAACATTTGGTAAATTGCAATTCAGTCCCTCAACTCTCATAAATTGGTAATTTAAGTCCATGACCTTCAAATAAAATTCCAAAGTGTCACCAAACTTTTCCCAACTTCAATTTAAATGAAATTTAGGCAACTTACTACTCAATTAAAATAGAAATAGCAAGTAACAATTAAAATAAACCCTCTCGTCTAACATAACTACTGAATACCCATCCCACCAAAGGAACGACATCTGACACCTATTGTGAGAACACACATAGTATCAAAACCTCACACCAAAACCCAACCATCATGCATGTAACCATGCTATACAAAACATAACATATCACACTCAAATTCATGCAAATGTTGAATCAACGCAAATGAAATGCAACATAAAGAATGCAACCGAATAAAGTGACCACACACATGCAAAAGGGTAAAAAATCAATCAGATGAATACAATTATTCAGTAGTAACTACTAGTGAGATAAGAGCATCAATAAACTCCACTCGGATCACCTTCCGAGTAAGTAAATAAATTGACCCCAATTCTATCCCCATCTCCTATTTTATTTTTATCTCCAGGCAGTCTCTCTTATAATGACCAGACCTACCACAACCATAACACTTCCTTCCCTTCGCCTTACCCTGTGACTTAAAACTAATTTCACCTTTCCATTTATCACCCTCATTGTTTGAGTCACCTCTGTTTTTACCACGCCCACCTCTCATCATGTGGATCTCACCACTACCACCCCTCTCATTTCTTTCAGCTTTCACCTCCCTCTGCCTACTTTTCAAGGACAATGACAATTTCAGGTGTAAGAGTATCCCTCCCATATTTTATAGCATTCTTAACCTCTTTATAAGTGTCAGGAATAGCATTGAACAATATAACAGCTTTATATTCTTCAAGTACTTTTTCACCACAGTTAGTGATGTCTTGCACAAGTTTGTTAAAGACATCCAAGTTGTCATCTAAGTCCTTAGAGGGATCAATTTTGAAATTGAAAAAACTTTCAAGCAAGTAAAGCTTATTAGGAGTTGACTTTGACACATAAAGTTCTTCCAATTTGTCCCAAAGTTCTTTAGTGGTATCATGTTTTCCAACTTTAAGCAGAACAGAGTCAGATAGATGCAAAATGATAGAAGTGTATACAAGTTCATCAAAATCCTTTTTCTCATCAGCAGTCACAGTATTTGGGAAAGAATTGTCAATAGCTTTTGAAATCTTTTGTTGTACCAAAATACCTTTCATTTTCTGCTGTCATGTAGAAAAATCACATTTTCCATCAAAGATGTTCAATTCAAAACGATGTGCAGACATCTTAACAAATAAGAAACACACAACGCAATATAAGCACCACACGAAAAATCACACAGAAGATCCTAAAGGTAGCAATATACACCGTTCTAAATTCCCAGGATTCCGTGAGACTCAAAGATCTCAGGTCAAGGGAATTTTCGACACGGGAGTCTAGGTGACAGTTCTAATAATAACACAACAGGAAATAGATAATCACCAAGATATATTAAAAACTGGTATAACACAGCAATATCCAAAACACAGGTAATAGCAATTAAATCCTATAACTAGCAACAGGCAACCGCAAGCCTAATGGTCACCCCACACGATGACCTGCTATTACAGAAATTTTAAAGTGATCAGCCAATTTACCAGAGCGGACTTTTCTGAGTCCGTAATATGGAGAGATGCGAAATTATTTATCGTTTTATGTTTTGCAATTAGCGATCTTTGGAGCGTAAATCAGCACCAAACTCAAGAGTCTCCAAAATGGTACCTAACTTGGAAAAGTCAATAAACACCAATCAATCAATAGTTTCCAATCACACAGATTCTAAAAACACAATTGAGATTTAAATAATTTCAGCAACAAAAACACAATTTTAATAATTTCAACGAATGAAATAATTTTAAAACAGGGAATGAAGGAACTCAGTCAATAGTTCCAATATTGATTCCAATCCTACCAATCACGCCACCAAGGCTACAGTCACGCCACCAAGGCTCTGATACCAATTGTTGATAAATCCAATCTCGCAAAACACAAAGTAATCGAGATTAATCATAATACAGCAGAAGAAAACAATATGATTAGCAAAGTAATTGAATCAATGTATAAGCAATAAAAGCAAGTAATGATAACTCCCTTTATTGCACCAAATTAGCCGACTGAGAGAGGTGAAAATCGAGGGCTCAGATTCTGCCCAATTCCTCACAATGGTAACACAACTACACACGGCTACAGAACACTTCCAGACAACCCCCAAACCGGCCTAAACCCACTGCCAACACACCCACAACCAAACACCGAACAAGAGCTGCACATAGGAACCACAATAAGGCCGAACAGGGACTACACCAAGAAGACCCAACAATAAGCAGCCACAACAAATGACCAAAGCCAGCAAGAACCAAGCACACAACACTCAGCCAAAAACCCAGCAATAACAGAACACAGTTTGCCCAAGCACAGAGCCAAGGAAGATCGCAGTTTACACCGCACGAGGGCACAAAAGCAAGCGCCAACACCCACGAAGAGGAGGGCAGCGAGCAAGCCACGAGTGAGAGGTAAGGTAATGGCTTTTCACAGAGAAAAGAATTGGTTTCTCACGAAGAGAGGGAGAGGGCGCCGCTGCGCAGAGAGAAGAGAGGAAATTTCATGAAATGAGTATTCTGTCGAGCCAAAGGGAGGGGTGTGGGTAGATATAGGTTTAGGGCTTAATTAGGGAAGCCCTCATTAAATGGGTCGTCTCCGAAGCCTACCCATCGAGCAACAGGGTCGAGACCCAATTAAAATCTCGACTTAGGCAGTAAATCTCTTAATAAGTTGGCTGCCTAATTGTGGAGATTGGGCAATACTTCGATCATGGGCCGAGGGCCTACAAAGCTTTATTAATCCGACACTGTGTATTATCATTGTCTTCGAGGTTTGATTGGGACCAAAAAATCCCAACACTTTATTTTCTCTATTAAATCAAATTAACCCACGAAGAGTGATTTCTAGAGGGAGGGAGGGTGGGAGAGAGTGAGAGAGGAAAGAATTTAATTGGAAAGAGAGAGAACGAGTAGAATTGTTTTAATTAAAACATCCATCTCCCCAGAAATGAAAATAAGAGTTCAACCCTTTATTTTTAAATTGTAAACTTTATATGAAGTGTCTTTTTTTTCCAGTAATATGAAACTAACCCACTGGATCAACATAAGCCATTTATCATCGTAGCCCTGGAAATTTAATTTGACATTACAACTGTTGGTGAGAGTATCGCAAGTGTACGATATCGCTAATAAGTAGTAAAAGTGGACTTTTGAGTCCGGATTGTCGATCTCACGAGGACTATTTATTTGTTATCGATTTACTTTGATTCAATAGAATTCATAAACTAAAACAAAAACTAACTAAGAAAATAAAATACCAAACAATCCAAAAACGACAATAAAATTGAGAATAAATTAAATAAATAATGCAATTAAAATGAAAATAGAAAAATAAACTAAAAGCAATTAATAAAAGCAAGAAACAAAGTGGTGGGATTTCTAGCAATTGAATGAATATCGAGACTAACGATTTCGAAATAACGTTATAACTTAATTTCTCATCTCAAGTTGTTTTCTAAAATTGTATTTGGTCGAATTCACGCATATATCTAATTTACCTCTCTCGAATTCAAATTAGGTATATTTAACTAAGTCAACCATGTATCTCTACAGCGGATCAGAGTTCTCCTTAGTTAAATGCATGAAATTTCCTAGGAATTCATAAGTGATCACAAGCAACCACAAATTCATATCTCTATCTTTTTGTTGAAATTGCCGGATTTTATTACGTGATTAAATTGTTAACTCACCTCTCGAATTATGAAAACAACCATAGATTCATGAATTGGTGATCAAGCAACTCAAACATTAAACGCAATAATAAAATCAGTACATAAAAATTAAAGCACCAACTTGAGAATCAAAATCAAGCTAAAAATATTAAATCTAAATCGTTAATCCTGATTATTAAATTTAGTTACGCATGTTTTTGGAAGAAAAAGAAATAAATAATGGGAACAAAACCCAGAATTTGAAGAGTTGAAAAATTTGCATCGCTTGACACCACCAAATATTCACCCCAGCCGTCCACTGTAATTGATGGAAATATTCTCAAAAAAATGCAACCACAAAGTTCTGCCTCCTTCTCAATTAATTCCAACCCAACACTGCGGTCCACTTCCACTTTGTGTATACTCTCCTTTTAAATTCCAAACATGCCAATGTATGCTCTCCAACCTTTTCTCCCTCTAAAGCTCCAGCCGTGTATATATATATATGAAAAATGCTAAAGTTATCGCGAAAACGTACCGCAAAGTGTACCGCACAGACACATGAAAGTGAAATGACTAGTTCACCCTTCCCTCCATGTGTGAATATGCGGTATAATTCGCGGTACAGTTTCGCGGTACTTATACCATTATTGATATATATATTCCCAAGAAAGTCCCCTATTATTCCCAGCCAACCTATCACCTAAATGTGGATATATTCTCTTTTTTTTTCTCACCAGCAACCTTAATCCAGTCAATGTATATGTATATCTTCTGCACTAACTCCAGCCGCACAACTCTTTTTCTCCCCCCAGTCGGCACTCCTCTCTCCTAGTCGGCTGTGTGTATATATGTTCACTTTTTTTTCCCACTCAGCTGACCTCTCCTCTTTTTTTTCTCTCACCACACGGCTGCTGTTAATCTCACGGCTGCCCCCCTCTTCCAGCCAGCAATATGTGTATATATATATACACACAAATTAGCCCTAAGCCCAAATAAAATAAATTGTCCTTCAAATTACTCAATTCTTCCATATATGATAAGTAGGTCCTTGAGTCTTGAGTTTCTCCAATTTGCTCCACTTTTGAGTTTTTCCATCCAATTTTTGTATAATTTCTTCAATTCCTCATTTTATTCATTTTGGGATAAAAACCTGAAATAATAAAAAATAATAACAATTACGTAGAATTTATTCAAGAAAAAATATTATAATATCCTAATTTCGATAGATAAATAAGTGTATAAAATACACTTATCAACAACTCAAGAGGAGTTACTCCTACGATACCACTTATATAATTAATGTACCATGATGTGATCCATGATGAAAAATCAAAAAAGAGATCAAATTACAAGGAACCATAGCGTCAAGTTGCATGGTCAAAGGCCTCCAAGTCAAACATAGAATGTTGGACGAATATTCTAGATGAAATACTAAACATTAATCTCTGAGTTTTTGTCTCAAATTAGACTATAAACTTAACTATTTTATTTTCATGATGAACAAATATTGAGTAGTTGGAACTTTAGATAAACGTTTGAAATAATATTTTATTTTAACAACGGTGGTCATCTTATTGGTTTATTGCAAGGTTCAAAAATGCGTAATGTGTAGTGATGCATCAAGATCAAACATAGAATCAAGAATTACATTTCGATGCGAAAAATAAACATCATAATGGATTTCCTATTTTTAGTATTACTTTATTTTTAAGACATTAAATAGATTTTTTACGTAAAAATTAAATGCACAAATATATATATATATATATATATATATATATGTGTGTGTGTGAAAATAATATTTAAATAACTTATTTGGAAGATGAATTTTTAACAAACAAATAAAATGACAAATAAAAACAATTTAAAAAAAAAAAGTAACAAAACAATTAAAAAAGAAAAAACGTATTAATTCCCATCCCACATCGAAAGGCTATTGATTGTTGAGATTAAAATTGCAAATGGGGAATGGAACACCAACAGCCCAACTTCAATTTACGTTGGCCTTTATAGTACCATTGGTTTGATCTGTTTTTAATCGATTTGATCGTTTTATTATAGGTTTTGATCGGGTTTTTCCGATTTTGTCCGTTTAAATTCATTATTGCGCGTATAAGGCTTATGCGATGCATTTTCATGACGTATCGCGCATTTGGACGCATTTCAGTTATTATTTTATTTTATTTAAGATAAATACTTGCATAATTAACACTATTTATCTTTAAACCTCGATATTTTAATTTATAACTAAAGTTATAAATTCATTTTGGTATATTTTGTTCTTTTTTGGCCTCAAGAAAATAACAACAAATAAATATAATCTATTTTCAAAGAGAGAGAAAAAATAAATGAAAGCAAAAATGCCATTGTATTTTATTTAGATACAAATTAAAAATGAAAATGTTTGCATTATATTTAAAAGGAAAACATAAAGGTTTAAGAAATATTTTAAAATTGTTTCTATTCAACACATTATTTCAAATCACTTTTTAATTAAATGTTATTTCTCCAAATAACTTTTTAACCACGTCTTTTACCTCAAAATCATCATTCTTTTTTTATAAATAAAAAGAAGATGTCAAAGGGAGGTTGCTAACCAATGGAAGTCCAAGATAATAAATTAATATATCTTAAAAATTGAATCAATTCTCAGTAATCAGTTCTGAGGTTGTTGGTATTTTTTGGTCCCAATCAAACCTCGGGGGCAATGATAATAAACATTGTGTAGGATTTTAAGCTTCGTAGGCCCTCGGCCCATGATCGAAGTATTGCCCAATCTCCACAATTAGGCAGCTCACGTGCTAAGAGATTTACTGCCCACGTCGAGGTTTTAATTGGGTCTCGACCCTTTTATGGGTAGGCTTCGGAGGCGACCTATTTAATTAGGGCTTCCCTAATTAAACCCTAAACCTATATCTACCCACGCCCCCCCCTTTGGCTCGTTATAACACTCACTCGACATTCCCTCTCTTCTCTCTCTCGGTGAAAGCAGCGCCCAACCTTTTCTCTTCGTGAGAAACCCGTTTCTTCCCTGCCTTCTTTGTGACCACCACCGTGAGCTCTCTGTGTGGCTCTTGCTTGTGCGCCTCCTGCACCGTTCGGTTCTTGCTTGTGGGTCACCTATTCGGCCCTTACTGTGGACCGTGTTGCGTGTTCTTGCTGGTTGTGCCTTCTTGCTTCCCTTGTTCGGCAGACTGTGTTAGTGTTTGGGGAGGCGGTGTTCGATCCTTGTAGTGGCCGAGTCTTGTTGTGGTTACTTGGTGCAGTCCCTTGGCCGAGCCTTGTGGTGGTTCCTCGTTGTGCAGCCCGGTTTGTATTGTGTGGGAAGTGTGTTGGCAGTGGGTCTTGACCGGTTTGGGGAGTTGTCTTGTAGTGTTCTCTAGCCGTGTAGTGGTGTTACCATTGTGGGGATTGGGCTGAATTTGAGCCCTCGATTTTCACCCTGTGCAGTCCGCTACTTCATTGAAAAAGGGATTTTTTTACTTGCCTTGTTTTATTGCTTATGTATTGATTCAATTACGTTGCTAATCATATTGTTTTCTTCCGCTGTATTATTGATTAATCTTGATTACTTTGTATCTTGCGAGGTTGGATTATTCAACAGAGGTCTTCTTAACAAGTTCATAATTTTTTAATAGTTACATATCTGTTTGGTGGTTGATATTTGTTTATAAATGAGGAATTTTAATTTTTGGAGATAAAAAATATTTGATTGAAAAGAGAATTCAAAAAAAAATTGCGTGATGAAAAAGCAAATTGGGAAAAAAAAAAGTTTATAAACAAGTTTATCAAACGCTTGCTTGATTGAATTTCGAACATTTGCATTGTTCTTTATCTCTGTTCGGTAAGTTTGTTTTCTCCACATCAGTTTTCAATCACATATATTTTTAATCACTTCTCAACCACATATTTTAATTCGTAAACATTACTTTTTTATTTATATAAAAAAACTTTTACCTCATAGCCCTGGGCAGATATTATTTTATTCAAATTTTTAAAAATAATAATTCCTTAAAAAAAAAAAAAAGTATAACTCATATCTTGAGGATCCGAACCGACCCTACCCTGGACCATTGATTCGAGAGGTAAATCGCAGATTGTACCATCCAGAGCCAGGGTCAAGGGCATTGGTAACTCTCACGAATGGTGAAGACTCCCGCTTGCCACATGACACAAATACATTATTTCAAGATTCAAACCTTGTATTAGACTACGCTGAGCAAGTTTTCTTTCATTCATTTTGTCATTGGGAGATATGTTCTTATGGCAAAAATAATAATTTCTTATGCTTTGGACAGGATGAGTAGGTCCAAATCACACCACGAAAACAAAGTCCAAATCAAATGAGCAGTCAATTTATATTTAGAAAACCCTGAACCTAAGTGCGTCACATTTTAACCGGTTCAGCACGTACATAGTTGAGTCACCACAAATAATTTGATCTAAAGGCGATGGGTCAATCGATGGACCATTTTCATTTGCATGCGTCGGTCCAATGGGGTAAATTGCCGGATACTGCCACATGCTCATCCAAGCTTAGGGTCATTTAACACAACGTATTGTTGAAATTAAATATCGATCAATTGACCAAGTCACATAGAGTGTCGTGCTCGTATTCGTAATAGTACTCGTCTCGTTTCAACTCGATCATTTGATTATTATCATTTACTCGTGATTTAGCTATGTCAGGTAAGAGTTTATTTATTTATTTATTTATAAACAAAGAATGTATTTTTTCGAGATAAAATATGTTATTGAAAATTAATTTGATAAAAAGTATGTGGTTAAAAATAATTCGGAGAAATGTGTTTGATGCTACATGATCAAGATGATTGCTGCGAAGACGATTGCTACAATGAGCCGATGACCTTCAAAAGAGCTATGATCTTTGAGACCTTAAAAATGTGGAGCGTTCCCCCAATTTCACTCTGATAATCAGTATATGTATGCGGAGAATAGTCACAAAATATAAAATAATTGTACTCTCTTATAAAATCATACCTTAATTTCTTAAGGTGTGGAGTATTTATAGGCTTTACTTGGTAACAGTCCATTAAGGAGCGATAAGTGTGATAACCATCCCTTACAGAGTGATAACCGTTTAACTTCTTGCCACGTGCCAATATATGATTGGATGAAATGAACAATCACATAGCGTGGTTATGATGATTTGGTTAATCCTTACAAAATTCGATCATAGTTACTCTGTTATGAAGTGATCAAATTAGTTGTTCACGGATCATATGGAAAGTACTATTTATACGAGTATAGGTGGGAAAAAACGGCCCGAACTCGCCCAAACGTTTGGATCAATTTTTCATGAAAATTGGATTGGGTTCGGGTTTTTAAAAAAAATTTAGTCGGGTTAGGTCGGGTTGCGAGTTAGATGAATAACCCGACCCAACCCAACCCAACCCAACCAAAATAAAAATATATGTTTTTTTTTTTTTAAAAGAAACTTAACTTATTTATATACTTGAATATATTTTAATTTTATTAGTAAGTGTTCAATTTATTATATTTGGGATTATTGTAGTGTACATAATTGATTTGAATTAAAGATTGATTCATGAATTTTTATTTTTTTCAAAATTTTTACTAATTGGATAAAAGCCCAAATCGTCCAACCCGACCAAAATTTGGTGGATTGGTTTGAACTCGTAATTAGGTTGAATTAATTTTTTATCAATTCGATCATAGTGGGTTGGATTCAGGTTATACGAGCATCAATAGACTCCTTAAAGAATCACAACTTCGAGAATTGTGGTTGTTCGATCACTTGGTGGGCTTCCCAAACTTTTTCAGGATTGACAGCTGTCAAGGTCACGTGTCAATAGGCTGCTCGGTCCTAGTTCCTATGCACCATGCCCCAATATGACTATGAGCTAATCCTAGTAACCTAAACATGTCATTTCAACAACTTTTATGCGGGAGTTTCAAGAGCTATGCATAATTTGAAACGTGTTGTAAAATTAGAGCAAAATAAAGAGAATAGAAAGATAGAGATAGAGAGAGAGTGAGTAATACTTCTCATTAGGTGTATTTAGAATGAAAACTTAGGCCCCTATTTATAGGGGTAGACAATAACACAATCGTAATATGTAAAGTTTACAAGGGTATAATTATAATTGCTCATTCATACCTAACAAATATTAATATTTTATAACACTCCCCATTGAATGACCTGTTACGCAATTGTCTGCCTCGTTAAAACTTTGCTAAGAAAATCCGGTGGGATAAAACTTGAGCAAAGGAAAAAGAGTACAGTTGCTTCCCCTGATGTTGGCCATTGTAAATCATTGAGTCTAATGTTCAAAATAACATCCAATGATAAGTAGAACAAATCATGTACTGAAGATTGAGGTTCTGAAGTGCTACCTCGTTAAAACCTTGTATGTAAAACTTAGTGAGATAAAATCTGAACCAAAGAAAAAGAGTACAGCCGCTGCTTCATTAAAAACTTTGTTTGAAAAACTCAATAGGATAAAAACTCAGGTAAAATGAAATTTAGCGCGTGTTTAATTTTCCTTATGATGTTGTTGGAGATCTCTGAGTCGACGCATCCTGATC
Source organism: Ligustrum vulgare (assembly GCA_963555705.1). NCBI lineage: Eukaryota > Viridiplantae > Streptophyta > Magnoliopsida > Lamiales > Oleaceae > Ligustrum > Ligustrum vulgare. The sequence continues at coordinate 20,311,394 of OY743173.1, read as the reverse complement.
TTATTTACCAATCTTTCAAACGTTGAAGTAGGTAATGATTTTGTGAACATATCAGCTAGATTATCATTTGAACGAATTTGTCAAACATCAATTTCACCATTCTTGTCAAGATCATGTGTGAAGAAGAATTTCAATGAAATATGTTTCGTTCTGTCACCTTTAATTTAGTTAAGCTATACACGCGGTATTGTCTTCATACAAAATTATTGGATTTCCTTTTCCTGAAGAGAGACCACAGGTCTCCCTTATATGCTGAGTCATTGATTTCAACCATATACATTCTCAACTTGCCTCATGTATTGCAAGTAGTTCAGCATGATTAGAAGAAGTAGCAGTTAATGTTTGTTTTGTGGATCTCCATGATATAGCAGTACCTCCACAAGTGAATAAATAACCTGTTTGAGATTTAGCTGTGTGTGGGTCTGATAGATATCCCGCATCAGCATACCCAATAAGTTCCGGTTTAGTTTCATTTGAATAAAACAAATCCATGTCAATTGTTCCTCGGAGATACCTCAATACATGTTTAACACAATTCCAATGTCTTTGTGTAGGAGAAGAACTATACCTTTCTAGTAAACTTACCGAGAATGCAATATCAGGTCGTGTGTTGTTGGCAAGATATAGTAGTGCACCTATAGCACTAAGATATGGTACTTCAGGACCAAGAAGTTCTTCATTATCTTCTCAAGGTCTAAATGGGTCCTTTTCCACATTGAGTGAACGAACAACCATCGGTATGCTCAATGGATTTGCCTTATCCATGTAAAATCGTTTAAGGACTTTTTCTGTATATGTTGATTGATGAATAAGAATTCCATTTGATAAATGCTCAATTTGCAAGCTGAGACAGAATTTTGTCTTTCCAAGATCTTTCATCTCAAATTCTGACTTTAAGTACTCAACTGCCTCCGGAATTTCTTCAAGAGTTCTAATAATATTTAAGTCATCAACATATACAGCAATAATTACGAACTCATTCATTGACTTCTTTATAAAAATGCAAGGGCATATAGGATCATTCTTGAATCCTTCTTTCAGTAGATATTCACTAAGGCGATTATACCACATGCGGCCGGATTGTTTCAATCCATATAATGACCTTTGCAATTTGATTGAAAATAATTCTCGAGGTCTCGAATTATATACTTCAGGCATTTTAAATCCCTCGGGAATTTTTATGTGGATGTCATTGTCAAGCATGCCATACAAATAAGCTGAAACTACATCCATCATGCGCATATCTAGTTTTTCATATATTGCCAAACTAACTAGATATCGAAATGTAATTGCATCAATTACATGAGAATACGTTTCTTCATAATCGACCCCAGGTATCTGTGAAAACCCTTGTTCTACAAGTCGTGATTTATATCTCACGACTTCTCTTTTCTCATTTCTTTTTCGCATGAATACCCATTTGTATCCTACAGGATTAACCCCTTTAGGAGTTTGAACAATAGGTCCAAAAACTTTACGTTTCTCCAATGAATCCAATTCTTCCTGAATTGCACTTTTCCATTTTAGCCAATCATTTCTTCGTTTACATTCCTCGATGGATTTTGGTTCATCATCCTCGCTATCATTAATAATTTCGAGCGCTACATTATATGAAAAAATATTGTCTACAATTGTTTCTTCTCGGTTCCATCTTTTCCTCGTATAGACATAATTTATCGAGATCTCTTTATTTTCATCATTTTCAGGTACATGTACCACTTCAGGGGTTTTTATTTGAATTATGTCTTTGGAATCTTTGAGAGATTCTTCCTCCTTAATATGATTATTGACTATATGCTCCTTTTTCTTTCGAGGATTTTTATCCTTGGAACCGATTGGTCTACCACACTTCATGCGTATCTTAGACTCATTAGCTTTATTTTGTCCTTTTGGGACATCAATTCGGACTGAAGCATTCTCAGCTGGAATGTGTGATTTAGTCACTCGTTTTAGGTCAGTGAATGCATCTGGCAATTGATTGGCTATCTTTTGCAAGTGGATTATTTTTTGAACTTCTTGTTCACATTGCTTTGCGCGAGGATCTAGTTTGGATAAATATGATGCATTCCATGTTATTTCTTTTTCCAGCTATTTAATTTCTCCCCCTAATGCTGGGAACATTGTTTCATCAAAATGACAGTCTGCAAATCGTGCAGTAAATACATCACTCGTATTGGGTTCAAGATACTTTATTATAGAAGGAGATTCAAACCCAATATATATTCCCAGTCTCCTTTGAGGACCCATCTTTGTTCGTTGTGGTGAGGCTATTGGTACATAAACCGCACAACCAAAAATTCTTAGATGGGATATATTAGGCTCCTAACCATAAGCCATTTTTAATGGGGAGAATTTATGATAAGATGTTGGCCTGATGCGTATGAGTGCTGCAGCATGTAATATGGCATGTCCCCAAGAAGATACGGGAAGTTTTGTTCTCATAAGTAATGGCCTAGCTATTAATTGAAGTCGTTTAATAAATGATTCTGCTAGACCATTTTGAGTATGAACATGAGCAACCGGATGTTCAATCTTTATCCCAATTGATATACAGTAATCATTAAATGCTTGAGATGTAAACTTACTAGCATTATCAAGACGAATAGTCTTAATTGGATAATCCGGAAATTATGCTAGTAGACGAATAATCTGAGCAAGTAATCTCGCAAATGCCAAGTTGCGAGTGGATAATAAGCTCACATGTGACCATCTAGTAAATGCATCTATTAAAATCATAAAATATCTAAATGGTCCACATGGAGGGTGAATGGGCCCACAAATATCACCATGTATACGTTCCAAAAATATTGGAGATTCATACCCAACTTTATTTAATGATGGTCTGATGACCAATTTTCCTTGAGAACAAGCAGCACATGAGAATTCATTACAATGAAGAATTTTCTGATTACTCAATGAATGTCCTTTTGAATTCTCAATAATTCTTCGCATCATAGTTGACCCGGGATGTCCCAGCCGATCATGCCAAATTATAAAATTCTTTGGCTCGTTGAACCTTTGCCATAATATAACATTTGATTCAATTGTACTAATTTTTGTATAGTACAAGCCAGAAGGTAAAGCGTGTAGCCTTTCAAGTATATATTTCTTACCAGAGACAATAGAAGTAATATAAAGATATTCTTTATTACTTTCTTAGGCAGTCTCAGTATGGTACCCGTTACTTCGAATATCTTTATAACTTAGCAGATTCCTAGATGACTTAGGGGAAAATAAGGCATTTTGGATGGCCATTTTTGTTCCTCCACTTAATACAATATTTGATTTTCCCCATCCTTTAATAATAGGTGCAAATCATATTACTGTACTCACATTAGTTGTCATCATTGTCAGATTCAAGAAATATTTCTCATTTCTGAGTATTGTATTTGTTGATGCACTGTCTGCTAAGCAAATATCTCCATCAATGATCTTGGAGTCATTCAATAAATCAGAAGTGTTCATTTCTTCATTAACAAAGAGAAATACGGTTACACACAAAATAATTATATTGAGAAGTAAAATATTATATTATCACAAATATTTTTATTAAAAACAACGTGCAGAAATTATTAAAAAGTACCGTTAACACACTGAAATACATGAATACATAAAATTACAAGTAATAACTTTTCAACTTCGATCATTATCATGTTTAGCAATGTTCTCATCAGGTTCAATGAAATCATCAACATCGAGATGTGTTACTTCTGATGAGAACTGGTGCGCATTATTTCCTTGAAAAAGAAAGTTTGTTTCAACATTTTTTCCTTTCTCATTTTGAGAGGCTCTGTACAATTCAACAAGATGTTTTGCTATCCGACAGGCACGTGTCCAATGGTCTTTCATACCACATCTATGGCATGAACTGTCTGTCAATCTTGTTGACATCTTTCTTTTCTGGGAACTTTCCCCACTTTCTCCATAATTTGTTCCTCTAAAATTGAAGGATTGTTTATTATGACCATTGTGAGGACGAGCATGATTTTGTCCTCCACGTTGCCAAGTGTAGCTTTGTCCTCATCCTCGATCTTGACCACGACCACGACTACGACCATGATTGTAACTGCGACCATGATCTTGTCTTTGTTTATTATATGAAATGTTATTCGCTTCAGGTAGTGCAGCTGATCCGGTCAGTCGAGATTCGTGATTTTTCATTAAGAGCTCATTATTTTGCTCAGCCACTAGAAGACATGATATCAGTTCTGAATATTTTTTAAAGCCTCGTTCCCTGTATTGTTGCTGCAAGATAACATTCGAGGCATGAAAAGTAGAAAAAGTTTTCTCTAACATATCTTCTTCAGTAACTTTTTCTCCGCATCGGAAGTTATTTTAAACAATGCGGAATTATACTCAGATGCTGATTTAAAATCTTGCAGCCTCAAATGCATCCAAGTATAACGAGCTCTTGGCAGTATGACTATCTTCTGATGGTCATATCTTTCCTTCAAATTATTCCACAATTCAAGAGGATCCTTGATTATAAGATATTCCGCCTTTAATCCCTCATCAAGATGATGGCGAAGGAAGATCATTGCCTTGGCCTTTTCTTGATTGGATGCGGTATTTTCTTCTTTTATGGTATCCCCAAGGCCATTAGCTTCAAGATGTATATCGGCATCAAGGATCCATGAAAGATAGTTCTTTCCAGAAATATCAAGACCCATAAATTCTAATTTTGTGAGATTGGCCATGAATGTAAGACTACAAAATAAAATCAAGTTAAGAAATATAGCTATTTGATGAATGACTAACAAATATAATAAAGATATAATGTGCATATAAAATCAAGATAAATAACTTTAATAAATTATCTTTAATTTAGAATGATAAACCCATAAGTTCAAAGTTCATAACAATCTACGGCGCATAATTCCAAGGTCTATAATATAGCATATATTATAATAGTCCATAAGTCCAAGATCCATAATAGAGCATAGGTTATAATAGTCCATGAGTCCAAGATCCATAATAGAGCATATGTTATAATAGTCCAAAGTCCATAATAATTCAATGTTTTGCAAGGGTACAACAATAATTCGTATTTAGTTAATTCAATATAGTTATTTTATTGTTTCCATAATATGATATTATATTGGTAATTAAAAATATCGTTAAACTAAAACAAAATATAAACAAGAAGAAAAATAAATATTTAATATTGTATTATCACATATTATATTTATATCTCTTTTTCTTTTTCTTTAACTTTAGCTTTAACTTTAACTTTTGACTAACACACCATTTTATCATGCATAAAGATAATAATTCAAGAGATTCTAAAGCACATAAAACTACTAAATAATTAAGCAACAATTCCAATAAAAAATAATTTCAAAAGGATGAATATGGACAACTCAAAAATAAGTAATTTCAGAATTATTGTATACTTAATAAAAATCATAAATATTTAAAATGATTATGAAATCTAGATCGAGAAATATCAATGAATTTGATTCTTACAAAGATATAAATTTGAAGACTTACAGTTGAGTAGATGCCTAAGGATGATCTCTTCACGGGAATTCGGTTTAAGTGTGCGTTTGATTAGTAATAATCAGGTTTCTGATACAGAGGATCCTACTAGAGGCAACTGCAGAGCATAATTCCTTCAGATTACTCAAATTCAAGGCTCAATTGGTTAGAGACTCGTCCTGATAACGTGTTGTAAAACTAGAGCAAAATAAAGAGAATAGAAAGATAGAGATAGAGAGTGTGTGAGTAATACTTCTCATTAGGTGTATTTAGAATGAAAACTTAGGCCCCTATTTATAGGGGTAGAAAATGGCACAATCGTAATAAGTAAAGTTTACAAGGGTATAATTGTAATTGGTCATTCATACCTAACTAATATTAATATTTTATAACAAAACACTTATTTTATATTTCTCTAACTTCAAGCTCAAATTTGTCTACTACGTCTCCACTTACTCCTTGCAACTTTTGCTTCTTCTGCCACCATCTTCGTGTTTCGGAGTCAAACTTCTTTAATCAAGGTATTGTCATCTCTCCTCATCTCCTCTTTCCCTTCTTTGGTTAAGACTTTAAAATTTTTGTTTGATTTTAAGCAGGTATCGGGGTAGGGTATTTGATTCCACAAGTAGATTATCTTGTGGTTTGTTGTTTCCGAAAATGGATCTAACAGTCGTACTAGACAGTGGCGATGAGGAGGTTAGGGTTTCGTTGCATTTGAGTAGAATAAGTATCGATTCTTCTTCTTCATCATCTATCAACTAGTTTTTTTTTTACTTGTGCTTCGAGTCATCCTAATTTGTCTCCCCCTTTCATTTTTCCTGGTCGTACCACTGATTATTTGTCAATTTACCCTCAAATGCAACAACTAATGAATCGTGCACAATCTTTTCGACAACCTAAAAAATTCATGGTTTTCCTGATTATCAAAGTTGCTTCAACGAGTTAAAACTGGTAGAGGTTCTTAACTCTTTCATCCTTTTCCTCGACCATACATATCGTGTTGCACGTGATGATGAATGTCTTTGAGACGAAGAGGAGGGAGAGGTGGATGGATATCTGGATTCGATCAAAGGAGACTTAGATTTCCCATTCACCCTTTTCTTGTATCGTTTCTGTAACAATCCGAAAATTCCGTACCTTAGTTCATTTATTGATAGAGTTGGAATCAAGTATTTTCTTAGAAAAAAACCAATTTCACGATTCATATGATGAGACAGTATAAAAATTATAAGAAAAAGGGGATAAATTAACCTTTATTGTAATTATTGGAGGCTAAGTTCGCATTAAAGAAAGTTATATATGTGGTTTGAGCTTAATCGGATTGAATATCATAGTTGAGGACTATGCTGGAAATTTTAGACATTCTTGTTAATTAGTTTTTTTCATTATGATGTACACGACTTTGGGATCATTTTGTGGATTATGTAGTTATCTTTTGCCATTGTAAGTTATACCATTTTATAGCTCATAATGATATTTAAGTATTGATATCAAGTTTGATCGCATTTGAGTTCAAGAAGTACCTCAAAAGTTGAGGTGAAGTTGTATGTGAAAAGTAATTGAAATGCTGAAAATCCTCAAAATTTTCCTAAGTATAAATTGGTGGTTGAGCAGTCATGTTTGAGAGGATCATACGAACAATATGTTAACCCGATGTATTTGCATGTTATATTACCTTAAAATTTACAATGATATGTACGTATTGGTATTAAATTCAAATATCAAGTTGAAGTTGCATACTTGAAATGGTAAAAGTGCTGGAAGTTCCAGAAATTTGGCTAAGTATAAAAACCCGACCGAGCAGTCATTTTTGGATGTGCAGTAGAGGCGGTATAATGATTCGATTTCTTTGCATGTGTAACCGTTGAGAAACTTGAAGTGTGAACTTTACAACGATATAAAGATTGGATAAAACGGAGCTCATTTTGACCTTTAAATATTGGCCCGAAGGTGGTAACTTAAGATGGAAAAACCTAGAAATTTTATTAATAAAATAATAAAAAATGAACACTTGGCATTCTCATATTATTACTTCAAGGGCATGTTTGGCACATCAATTTGTTTTGGTGAGAAGTAATTATTTGCCAAAAGTTTTAGGGCTTGGATGATAGAAAAGAAAAGTTTGAGGACTTAGTTTCAATATATAAGTCCAAATTATATATGATAAGAAGTATGGGGGTTTATTTGATATATACATTATATGTATACCCAATTAGATGAACTTTAACACCATTTCTTCTTCATTTCTCGATGAAGACAAGAGAGAACTTGATAGAGAAGTTGCTGGACGAAAATTGGGGAAGAAGATGGAAGAAGAGAAAAATTTCTGCTAGACTAGGCTATCAAAAGTTTGGACAGAAGCGTAACGAGAGGTTTCTAGTAGCCTTTCGCAGTTCTGGGAAGATTGTTCTAAACTGCGAAATCCTCATTTTTGGATGGATTTTCTAGGTAAAACTCGGACTAAGAAGTAAGATTTTAGTATATTGAAGTTATTTTAACACTTGGTTAAATGATTGTAGGTGTATTTGTTGGAACTTTATATTGAAAATTAGTTTTGACCAATTTATGTGATTATTTAAATGGAACCATTAGTTAGTGAATGGAAAATTAAGTCACTTAAAAAAGTGGCATTATTGAAAATTTAGTAGAATATTATTGAACATTCTAGAACCTAATTAGATGAAGAGGTATGTCCTTTTAAATAAAAGGATGTGACTTTTGAAATTATTAATTTTCAATAAGTGTGTCTCCACATTTAGAGACAAGTTTCAAGAGTTGTGTTTTTTGAAACACAACTTTTCAACATCTATAAATGGACCCTATATGCTTGGATTTATTAGTAATTCATTTTTCCATTATTGCATTATCATGTTGATGCATATTCGCTTAAATATAAATTTTGCATTTATTTAGAGTCGAGTTTCATATGAAGAGGGTTCAAAGCATGAGTAAGGTTCGTTGGTCTATGTAATTTGGAGTACTCCTATTGCGGGACATGGTCGTTGTATCTTTGGAGACGAATGCCTAAAAATCGTTAGCACCCGTGCAGGGCATTATCATCTTAAGGATAAAGAGTTCAACTCTTGCCTTGACCGATATCATATTCATGCATTTTTTTTATTTTTTACTTCATCTATTCGTTTTCGGTAAGTCGGAATTCTATCCAATTTTATACACATAAAAGGCATGTTGTTAGAATATAATTATGCCCATTAATTTTTATCAACAATCTTAAGACGATAATGGTTGCATATTTTATATTCTAATTGTTTTAGAATCTGAAATTTATTTCACGTGAATTCTCGGTATGTTGATAAAGTAATTGACGCTCTTTACATGAAAAAATAAAATTCAACTGTGTCCATTAACTTATTAAACGAAAATGAAGTATTAAAATAATGCTTTAATTTATGTCCATGGTAATAAATTTGTGTATTATCATGCATATTAATACTTTTCTATAAGATATATAGATTTATCAGTCAAGTGTATAAGAAATTCTACAAGAGAATTTCGGTGGCTTTTCGAGAATAAATAAATTCCTTTTGGTAATTGAATTAATTGCTCACATGTTTTCATTATAGTTTGTGTCCACAAGATGCAATGACGGTTGTACTAACTAAAAGAATGGGAACTTTCACAAGCAGCCATGTTTAGGAGATTTTGTGTCTCTAGCCCTTACATTTGAGTAATGTGGATCGGTGGTAGTGATGGAACCGCTATGCTTGTGGTGGTAGTGGAGAAATAAGTTGATATTCATTTTTTTAAGGATGTTTCGCACATTAAGAAAGGTCCCTTATGGTGACTCCATAGAGGAGGAAGTGAATGTTGGCTGTTTGGCAAAAGCGGCAGAACTTTAAATGAGTTGATACGGGATTACAATATCCTTAAGTGTGAAAACACATAGGATTTCATAAGATATTAATATTTCTAGTCATTTTATATTTTGACCAGATGTTGAATGAAATTGCCTATACAGTTGATGTGATTAGCGATATGATCGAACTTTAAAAGAGTTTATGAACTATAAGTTCGAGTCTTACCCAAGAATTGTGGAGGGTAACACTACTAAATGAACATGTATTCCTAATTGACGAATTTTGGGGGTAACTTCTTCTACAAGTTACAATTTTATTTATACCTTATGTGCCATAGAAATGTTCTATGAAGATTGAAAGGTAGAAATCCCTTATATAAATTTTAAAAGTATAAGGATGGTTCATAATAATCAAAAACTGTTGAAACCTCGGTGATTTGATGAAAAAGACTTGTAATTAGAAATTTAATAGGCCAAGGGACTTGAGTTGCAATTTTACATTAAGGATTTAATTGCATATTGAGTACTCAAGGTCTTGAAATTTGCAACTTTGGCCTTAAAATTTTTTCAAAATTTTTGATTTAGTCATTCGAGTTCTGAGCTTCAAAATCTAAGTCCTTAAGATTCTTTATTTTAAGATTTAATCCATATAGCGTTGGATTTCAAATCTTGTCGACTTCTTGTTCGAGTATTTATCAAACTTAAAATTGGGACTACCCGTGAAGTTTGGGGGTGGCCTTGCTTTCTTCAAATTATAATAACGAGATTTTGAATATTGTTGAACTGCACTATTCCCGAGAAAATTTGTTGGTACCGTATTGTGACATGGACATCCTTTGTAAGGATTTATATCCACTAGTAAATGTGTTTACTATGCTAATGCAGTATTTGAAAATGTTCAAAATCATTATGAATTTGAAAATGAATTTTTGGAACTAGAGCTTTAGATAAAGTGAGAAATAAGTATTTTATTTCAAGAAATTTAAGAAGCTTATTTATTCGAGATCCTAGACTTGTGGGGGCTACGAATAACTATAATGAAGCTTCAACTAAAGCAAGATAAGCATGTTGGCTTCAGAGTTCCAAAATTGACAAGTCTATACCTACTAAATTGATTGATTGTGTCTCAAACGGTATAAATCATCTTGTATTGCAGTTGATCTCAAATGATATTATTTTGTGGATCCACTATATCGAAAAGCTTACCAAGAAGTCATTAAACTGCTGATCGAAGGGAATGAGATTAAAGCCTACTACGCATGTAATCTTTGTCATGATAACTCAATCATGCAAACTGGAGATCCTAAGAACTTGGTTCAATGAGACAACTAAGTTATGAATATTCAATTAAGCACTTAGGATTAAATTCTTACCGTTCTTATGGTCAAGCCAAAGTGCTTTCCGCGGAGTGTCTAGGTTAAGCTTAGATTTTAATGATTCCTATATTTATAAAATAAGTAAGGCAGACTCTCCTAATAGGAGATCACCTATGTAAGTGAGAAGTGGGGCGGCTTCTATGAGAATGTTTCAAGGCTTAAATTCTCTAAAGCACTTAAGAAACCAAGAGTTGTTCAAGACCAAAATGATCACAACCATGAGAACTGAAAGTGTTAGGGAAGATATTGTGTGAGTATTATTGTCTTGATTTACGCTAAAGGCTAAACATTTAAAGACATCATGTTCACTAATTAGCCAAGTAAATCCAATAGTATTTCACTAAGGAAGGCTCAAAGTCAGAAGCTATCTCTCCTGTGCAATAGCTTTCCGCTTGTACTCTCTTCAGTGTGTGCAAAGTCTTTGCATTAATTTTCATTCATGTAGGGGATTGTTGGAACTTTATATAGAAAATTGGTTTTAACCAATTTATATGATTATTTAAGTGGAACCATTAGTTAGTGAATGGAAAATTAAGCCACTTAAAAATGTGACATTATTGGAAATTTAGTAAAATATTATTGAATATTCTAGAATCTAATTAGATGAAGAGGTATGTCCATTTAAATAAAAGGATATGACTTTTGAAATTATTAATTTCCAATATGTGTGTCTCTTCATTTAGAGACAAGTTTCAAGAGTTGTGTTTTTTGAGACACAACTTTCCAACATCTATAAATGGACCCTATATGCTTGGATTTATTATTCTTTCATTTTTCCATTACTGCATTATCATGTTGATACATATTCACTTAAATATAGATTTTGCATTTATTTGGAATCGAGTTTCATATGAAAAAGAGTTCAAAGCATAAGTAAGGTTCGTTGGTTTATGTAATTTGGAGTGCTCATATTGCGGGACGTGGCCGTTGTATCTTGGGAGAGGAATGACGAAAAACCGTTAGCACCCGTGGGGGGCATTATCATCTTAAGGGCAAAGAGTCCAACTCTTGTCTCGACCGATATCATATTCATGCATTTTTTGTGTTTTACTTCATCTATTCATTTTTGGTAAATCAGAATTCTGTCCAATTTTATACACATGAAAGGTATGTAGTTAGAATATAATTATGCACATTAATTTTTACCAACAGTATTGACTTAAAATCATCTTATCTAAGTTAGAGGTGAGTGAGCTTGATTTGTGTAATATTATGTTAAATTTTTCATATAGATATAGTGTTGTAGTATTATTCTTAAATTACAGAATTTAATATGTTCTTTATTGATTATGTTGATTTGCTAAACTATGTTTCAATATTTAATGTTGAGAACATAAATACCTTCTAAGTGCTTGATAAAATGTGTGAGTAAAGCATTTATGTGTTTATTTGCAATTTTCATTATGTCAAGTTTAATTCCTCCAGTAAAGTAACATTCTTAACTTATTAAAGATATATGTTTGTGAAAATTTAATATTAAATGTTGGTTTTCAAGTAAACTTGTGCAATAAATGGTACTAGAGATCTTGTGCAATAAGGAAACTTGTGAGTCAAGTAAACCGAATCGCACTATAAAGAGGAAAAAAATGGGATGTTTTTCTTGGTGATGTGAAGATACATAAATCCTGTGGTGCTAGAGACATTCACGTCCACTTCATTAAGAAGTCTTGAAGCTTTATTTTTGTGTGGTGCAAAAATAATTAAAGCTTCAATTGTGTTGTGACTTCAATACTCCGGGAGGAAGATTCAATCACTTAGGGAAGGAAAGAGTTTCAGCGTGAAGATCAAACGGGAGGTTTGGATCAAGAATCGAACGGGAGTTCGTGTTGCAAAAAAGTGTTGCAGAGTCAAAGAAAACTACTGAAGAGTGGTGGGACGCCAGCTCACATTACATGTCATAGAAGGGTCAGTGAGTGATCTATTTCTTGGATGTTTGATAAAGTCTATGCGTAGATTTATCCTGTAGTTTAGATTGATCTGTATAAACTCTTTTCTTATATAGGGATTGGTTTTTGTTCGCATGATGCGAACGGTGGGTTTTCCCTGTTAGGGTTTTTTCCCACGTTAAGCTCAAATTATTGTGTTCTTGTCCATCTACAATTCGGCACAATTTATTCTAGTTGTTTACGTTTTACTATTCAAACGAAAGCAAGATTCATCTCTTTTTGCGCTAAACAAAACTTAACGATTTACTGTTAACTGATTACGATCCAGACTTGTCTGTGACAGTCTGTTTATAAAATTTAGACAACTTTAAATTTACAATTGGTATCGGAGCGAGTTCACTTCTAGAAAGTGAGATCCGGTTGTCTAAATGGGAAATTCTGCATCTCTTAGGCCACCTCTGTTAACTGGTAGTAATTATGCATATTGGAAAATTCGTATGAAAATTTTTATTCAATCTATTGATGAATGTTGTTGGACTTCTGTTCTTGAAGGTTACACAACACCCACTGTCACTGCTGGAGGTGGTGTTACAGCTATAGCTAGAAGTGCTTATACTGCAGATGAATTAGCTAATGCAAATTGGAATTCTAAGGCACTGAATGCTATTGTTTCTTTGGTTGATCCAGGTCAATTCAGACTCATCTCCTCCTTAAGGACGGCCAAGGAAGCATGGGATGCTTTGAGGATAGCAAACGAAAGAACCAATTCTGTCAAAACCTCCAAGCTGCAGATGATCACTCTAGAATTTGAACAACTATCTATGGATGAGAAAGAAGACTTCAAAAGCTTCTACGCCAGATTGAGTGATCTCACCAACTCAGCTGAAGCTCTTAGGAAAACATACTCAAATGAGCAGATTGTACAAAAAATCCTTAGATCTTTACAAGACAGGTTCCATGCAAAAGTGATAGCAATTGAAGAAAGCAAGGATCTAGAGGTGGCAATGGGCCGAGCCGAGTCGGCTCAGCCCATGGCTCTCTGACGAGCCGAGCTTAGGCTCGGCTCGTTTAACCCTGGCGAGCTCTGCTTGGCCCACGAGCCGCGATCTCGTGGGCGCTCGTGGGCAGAGCCGAGCTTGGCTCATTTAGCTCGATTTTTTTTCTTTTTTAAATAATAAACCTCTCTTACCGTTTTTTTTTAAAAAAAACAAAAAAAAAAACCCTCTTGTCTTATCGTCTTAAGTTTATTTATTTAGTCAACAACATTCGATAGCTAAAATATTTGAAATCTTGAATACTAATAAGTATAAATATAAGTATAATATTAATAAGTAATAAGTTATGTATTAAATAAATTATTAATAACTTAATAAGTAAAAAAAACAATGTTTTTTTTTTAGTTTTCAATGTGAAAAAACGACGTTTAATTTTTTTTTTTTTTACACGAGCCGGCGAGCCACTCGTTGAGCTCGTTGAACTACGAGCCGAGCCAAGCTTGGCTCATGGTTCAACTACAATGTTTGGCTCGCCCACGAGCTCGTCCGTTTGACGAGCCGAGCCAACGAGCCGACGAGCGGCTCGGCCCGTTTGCCACCTCTACAAGGATCTTTCAACCATGCGAATTGAGGAACTTATAGGGTCATTGATGACCTATGAGTTAAATTTGACCCGAAGAAAGAAAGACAAATCACCAGGGATTGCCTTTAAGACGAATAGTGTCAATCCAGACGACTCTGGCGAGACTGATGAAGATGAAAATTTCATACTTCTCACCAGACAATTTAAAAAGTTCCTCAAGGGCAAAAAAAAGAAAGACCCACAAATCTACAAGGCCAGAATCAAAAATCGCAGAAACAATGGAGGAAAAGCAATTTCTATCCTAAAAATAATGCTAACTCGTCTGAAGGAAAGCCTAAGAGTCAAATTCAATGCAGAGAATGTGAAGGATATGGACACATTGCAGCTGATTGTCCTAATACTCAAAAGATGACCAAGGGAAGGAAGGTCATGAATGTTACATGGAGTGATGGAGACTCAGATGAATCTGAATCAGAATCAGACAGCAGCAATTCTGAAAAACAGGTAACTACCCTTACTGCTTTACAGCTGTCTAGTGATGAATCTGGTAACTCTTCTTATGCAGATGAATTCAGACCAAACACTGAAAACTTGAGAAAGGAACTTCAAGATGCAGAAGAGAAGATTCAACTGTTGCAGGCCATCGCTGAGCACGGCAGGGAACAACAACTGGACGTATCTGCAGTCTCAGATGATGAACAAAATGAGGTAAGCAGGTTAAGTTTAGAACTTGCTAAAGCACAAGACAAAATCAAGAATCTGGCACTTGGATCCGTCCAGCTTGATGAAATCCTGAACAGTAGCAGACCTGTCAGCCTAAAAACAGGTCTTGGATATGAAGGTAAAGGTAAAAATCATGACCATAAAATAAACTTTGTAAGAGAATCTGGTATAGGTACATGGAACAGAATAGAAATCATAAAGATGCATCTACCTCTCATCATCATCAATACAATACGGCGGGAACTCAAAACTCACATCCAGCCAGGAACTATACAAGAAGACAATTTCAGTCGAATCTATACAAGCCAGATGCGTCTGTCCATCAGAACGGCAGGAAATTTCAACCTCGACAGAGTCAGCAGGATACATCTATTTTCCAGGTATTCTGTAATTTTTGTTCTAAATCTAGTCATGATGTATTTAGATGTCATGAGTACTTGAAATTAATCAATTCACACAAAAGAAGACTTGTTTCTAGACAAGAGAAGAAAATTCGAACTAATGCTTATGTAGTTCAATTATCTTTGAGTGTTTTGATTCCTAACACATGGTATTTTGATAGTGGATGTTCTAGACACATGACAGGTGCTCTCTCTCTACTAACACATTTTGAAAAAGGTTAAACAGGTGCTGTTACATTTGGTGATGGCCAAAAGGGTAAGATAGATGGATCTGGTATCAACATCAAGGGATTGTCTACATTAACAAATGTCCTATATATTATAGGGCTTAAGGAAAATTTGTTCAGTGTAGGACAACTGTGTGATGATAACTTGGTTGTCATGTTTTCAAAAGAATATTGCAAGGTTTTAAGTTGTGACAAGAAGTCTAACCCATTAAAAAGTATTTTATTTAAGGGAGTTAGATCCAGAGACAAATGTTATACACTTGAGAGTCACGTAACTTGCAATTCTGTTAAGACCAAAAATGAGAAACAGTGGCATAATAGATTAGGGCATCTAAACTACCATGATCTCATGAAGCTGGCCAGATTACAGGCTGTCAGAGGCTTACACAGCATAAACAATATTCTAGATGAAATCTTTGATGATTTTCAAAAGGGTAAGCAAATCAAAAGTCAACACAAATCAGGTACATCTGTTAATACCTCTCATATACTTGAACTAATTCACGTGGATTTGATGGGTCCTATCCAAAAGGAAAGTATTGGTGGCAAGAGGTATATTTATGTGTGTGTTGATGATTTCTCCAAATACACCTGGGTCATGTTTATTCGGGATAAATCTGATACCTTTGACAATTTTTCTAATCTTTTTCAGAAATTGAGCAATGAAAAGGCAGTCGAACAGGTAAGAGTCAAAAGGATCAGAATTGATCATGGAAGAGAGTTTGAAAACTCCGAATTTGCTGATTTTTGTATTCAATATGGGATCAAGCATGAGTACTCGTCCCCAAAGACTCCTCAACAGAATGGAGTGGTGAAAAGGAAAAATAGAACTCTACAAGAAATGGCTCGTGTCATGCTAAACAGCAACAAATTGCCCACGAAATTTTGGGTAGAAGCCATAAACACTGCTTGTTATATTATCAATAGAGTCATGCTTAGATCTGGAACAAACTAAACTGCATATGAAATTTGGAATGGTAGAAAACATAGGGTTGATTACTTTCATGCCTTTGGAAGTAAATGCTACATTTTAAATGATAGAGAACACCAAGGAAAATTTGACTCGAAATCGGATGATGGAATATTTTTAGGTTATCCTCAAAACAGTAGGGCCTATAGAGTTTAGAATCTTAGAACTCAAACCGTTCTTGAGTCAATTAATATGAAAGTGGATGATACTAATTGTGTAAATTCGGATTTGCAGGTAGCAGATGGTGATCAACTGGAAATTCCACCAAAAGAAAATGCTGGAACCGAAAAATCAGAAGAAGAGCAGTACCAAGCTGGAAGTCTCAATGATACTGAAGAATCCAATCAGGATGAGTTTGGGCACCCAGTAATATCTACAGATTGAGACGAATCTGACTACCCAGATACACTTGATATTGCAGAATCAGAAGCATCGCGACTATCTCAAAGAATCCAGTACAGCACTCTAGAATAAAACATATTGACATCAGACATCACTTCATCAGAGAATTGGCGGAACAAAAGATTATCAATCTAGAGTTCATACAGACTGATCTACAACTGGCAGATTTGTTCACTAAGGCCTTCGATACTGCCAAATTTGAAAGCCTTAGAAAACAAATTGGAGTATCACCTCCTCTTTTTATTGTATGTATTTAAGTTATCCCATTCTTATTCTAAGTAGATCATGTTTTTGCTTGCAAATATATCTGAGTGCTTGTGGCTGATAACGAGACAGATACGTCTGGCTAAAAGCAGTCAACATGTTTCATTATGAATCTAACTAGCACTCAAATCTGGACTATCCTAAGGATAAGTCACTGTTGTCTATGTCATATGGTTGTTACTGGATGAGATTTCATATTCTGTGTGTAGACCTATGATCTAAATCTTGCTTATAGCATTGCACGCATTTTTCTTATTATCCAAGGACAGGACTAGTGGAAAAGAAGGCTGTCTGTCAAAGCCAAGTTCATACCATTTAGCTTCAAAAATACGATGAATTGAGATAAATGTGGTAATATTGTAGAAGTAAAGGGAAAACCTAGTAAGATAACTTTTGGGGATTGTGTGAATCTACCAATCCAAACCAAGTTCATACCCTTTTTCTAACATAAAGGGGAACGTACTGTAAGATAACTTCTGGGGATTGTGTGAAGCTGTTTCCACCTCCAAAAGACATTGTCATACTATAGAAAAAGTCAGCAAGCCGGATTTGAGAAAATGTACTTATAGATTTTGATCGGTCTTATTGTGCATTACGGTTATAAATCGATAAGTCAGGGCAATCATATGACTTTTGATAGTATGTGGATGACTAAAGATTGCTCGGATCACACACGCACATTAATCAACTTAATCATGCACGTGGTGGATTGTCTACTGCCAGATATATCTGACTCAACAGATGCCAACAAGTGCTCAGATGTGTTTCAGGTATTCAAATGCATTTAGATCTTTCTTATTCACAAATTTTTCGATTTTAT
This sequence comes from Ligustrum vulgare, assembly GCA_963555705.1. Lineage (NCBI taxonomy): Eukaryota > Viridiplantae > Streptophyta > Magnoliopsida > Lamiales > Oleaceae > Ligustrum > Ligustrum vulgare. The sequence goes on along the minus strand of OY743173.1, from coordinate 20,293,452 downwards.
TCTGAAAATCTTTATTTTTAAGGCAGTATATCGTGGGCTAATATGTGCAAATCTTGCAGAACAAGTCAGTTGATTGTGGAGTCCAATTTTTGGTAATTTATTTGTTTCCTAATTCTCAACATATTCTATTTCTATGCTTATCTATTTTTTTTTTTTTGGAAAGAAGTTGGCAAGAATCGGGACTCTCCTGTTACCATAATGAACTCTAATTCCTTTTCTATGAGAATTCCTCTTAACCCCAAAAAAACTCTCACTCTCCTTCATAAAACCTCACGTCCCAAGTTCCAAAAACCCCCAAAACTCTCTCATCAGAACCCTAATTTCCGTCTTCCTCTCACACAAATTCCAAATCCACTCCAGACATGGCCAGAAGCAAAGAAGCCGGAAGGAGGAGAGTCACCAGAGGCGGCGAAGCATCGTCTGGGGCCATTGTACCTGGACCGCCCTCCGGCACCAGCCCAACGCCGACCTCTCTCTCTACCGTGAGTACTACTCCAACACCTGCTCTTCTCATGGTCCAAATTGGCCGGAGCACGCCTATCATTCCACAAACCATGGGCGTAAATTTGGCACCCATATCAAGTAATCTTAGGTCCAGCCATATCTCTCCCTTAGATATTCGTAGTGAACTGCAGGGAACACGAAAATTTGCTGCCATGAGAAGTGTAAGAGATGTGAAAATTGGGGATGAAGAAGGTGGAAATGAATCGGGTGAAACAGAATGTGGTAATGAAAAGAAAAAACCAGAGGATCAGAGAGAATCTCAGGAGAATGAAAAATCTAAGGAAGATAAGGAAGCAGAAGAATATGAGGATGAAGCACCACCAGAAGAGCCAGAGGAATATGAGGATGAAGACGAGTCTGAGCAGTCGGAAGAAGAGACTGAAAGGGAGGTTGTAATCTCAGACAGAAAGGGAAAACAAAAAGCAGAAGCCACTGCGAGTTCGAAGAAGAAAAAGGTTGACACAGCTGCAGGGCCAGTAAGATCCAAGTTTGATGTATCTTCATTCGTCTGCACCTCCATGCAGACAGCAAGAGGTATGTTTACCCCATTCAATTTCAAATTTCGGTCGTCTGAGGCATACACTGGTTTCCAAAAACACATTTCGGGTAAATGGCTGCATTATGAATCTAGAGTGACTATAGGGGAATTTGATGACTTTGAGATTGATGTTATTGTGTCACACTTTGGGTTGACGAAATTGACTGATTGTAAGGGGGAGATCAATGAGACCTTGGTCAAGGAATTTTATGCCAATATCCCTATTGACTATAACTCCAAAAAATGTCTTTTTACCATTTCACTTTTTGTTAGGGGACAGTTAATTAAGATTTCTGCAAAAGAACTTAGAAAGTGGTTAGGACTAAATGACGAGGTAGCTGATGAGGATGAGTCTATGGAAACCACTAATGATGAAATTGCTATGGAGTTGTCAAGGGGAAAGATCACGTGGCCAGCGAAAGGGTTAAAACAATTGCCTAGGTCAGAAATGTCCAAAAAATATCAAATTCTTCACAAAATTGTAAAGACAAATTTTGACAAACTCATCCAAGACTCAAGCTTTAAGAGAGAGTCTGCCAGAACCCTGTTTCTCCTAGGGACTAAACGTAATATTGACCTTGCTGCACGAATCTGGAATTCTATCATTGGTAGGGTCTCAAGAAGTTAGACAAGGGAATACTTATCTGTTGGTTTACCCTTGGATTATTTCACAGTTTTTGAGTGATCAGGTATCCAGACACTGGAAGATGATTTGGTGATCACCCCCAAAGTGTTAAACAGGACTAGATGCAGAAAAACTCTGGAGATGCAGACGGTTCACAAGAAGCAGGTTGTGGATGAGACTGCTGGGAATCAGGATTCAGCTGATAAAGATGCCAGGCTTGGTCATCTGGAAGCAGAGAATGCTGGGATGAAAGCTAACATATCTGAACTCATTGTGCGTGTTAAACGTCTTGAAGACACGCTTGATCAGCTGCTTGGAGGGTCTTCGAAAGATGTAGCTCCAGTCGAAGCCAAGGAAAAGAGAAAGGTTGCAGCCTAGAAGCTCCCTGCCTCAAATAAGCAAAAGAAGACATGAGCCTGATCTCCACCCTGCCATTTCCATCTGATCATTTTCAATACTTTTGAAACTGTTTTCTTATGTTTTGTCTTAAAACTATTGTTCTTATGATTGGATTTAGGTTATAGATTTTTGCATGCAGGTTTTGTGAATCTTATGGCTTCTCCTCTTTCACCGAAAAGGGGGAGTAGCATTGGCATGTCATATCATCTTTTTTATGCTCTCTATGTATTGTTTTCCTTTACTTGCATTAGTTGATCATGATGCATATTTTGAGGGGGAGATTTGTGATAGGGGGAGTTAATTAATTTCTTGTGATCATAAAAAGATGATTGGTTTCGGAAAAATAGAAAAAGCCAAAGGGGGAGATTGTTAATTTTATATTATTGGCATTTCCTGTTTTTCACGAATGTGTAATTTAAGAAAACTTGATTTAATTGCTAAATACGTGTATTTAGTAATTTATTAAGTTTAATTAAATTATGCAAATATTTATTGAAGAAAAATATTTCTTATTTTCGAGAAAAACATTTTATTGTTGGAATCATAATGATCTCGAAAATATTGATATTGATTTCGAAATCTTGATCTTGTTATTTTGGTAAGATTCTTGATAATATATTTTGTGATTATTCTTGACATTCAAGCTTATCCAAGATATGGTAAGTGTCTTCTTGATATGGTCAATAATATTTCAATCTTATCTTTGCATATGGTAAGATTATTTAGTAAAAGATCTTGATTATAAAGAATCTTGTCTTGGCCGAAAATATGGTGATTGATATTTATCACTTGATTGATAAATGGTATTAGAGATCTTGTGCAATAAGGAAACTTGGGAATCAAGTAAATCGAATCGCACTATAAAGAGGAGAAAAACGGGATGTTTTTCTTGGTGACGTGAAGATACATAAATCGTGTGGTGCTAGAGACATTCACGTCCACTTCATTAAGAAGTCTTGAAGCTTTATTTTCGTGTGGTGCAAAAATAATTAAAACTTCAATTGTGTTGTGACTTCAATACTCTGGGAGGAGGATTCAATCACTTAGGAAAGGAAAGAATTTCAGCGTGAAGATCAAACGGGAGGTTTGGATCAAGAATCGAACAGGAGTTTGTGTTGCTGAAAAGTGTTGCAGAGTCAAATAAAACTACTGAAGAGTGGTGGGACGCTAGCTCACATTACATGTCATAGAAGAATCAGGGAGTGATCTATTTCTTGGATGTTTGATAAAGTCTATGCGTAGATTTATCATGTAGTTTAGATTGATCTGTATAAACTCTTTCCTTATATAGTGATTGGTTTTTGTTCGCAGAATGCGAACTGTGGGTTTTCCCTGTTAGGGTTTTCTTCCCACGTTAAGTTTAAATTATTGTGTTCTTGTCCATCTACAATTCTGCACAATTTATTCTGGTTGTTTACGTTTTACTATCCAGACGAATTTACATTAGCAAGATTCATCTGGTTTTGAGCTAAATAAAACTTAACGATTTACTATTAATAGATTACGGTCCAGACTTGTCTGTGACAGTCTGTTTATAAAATTTAGACAACTTTAAATTTTCAAATATTCACGAATTTGGGATTCTAAATACCCAAGGGGGTAATTCCCGTATTGTACCTGAAGGGTCCAGAATTGTACCGAAAAAGTATCAGATCTTATATTTATCAGAATTGTATCGGAAGGGTACCAAATTTGTGTCAGAAGGGTATCAAATCTTATATTGAGTTCTCCGTGAATACTTACTCTTAGGGTGGGGGCCCAAAGAAATTAATAAATGAAGTTTGAGAGTTCATGCATTACATCATGATATGCATATTCTTTTATTTACATTGTGTAACTCGAGGATGTTATGTAACATATGAATTCAAGTATTCTTATGCTGAGATTTCATGAGACAAGATATTTTATATGATAAAAGATAGTTGAGATGATTCCAGACAGATTTATGCGAATTACTTATTCTCCTCAAAGTTAAGAGGTAAAGTGTATGATTTATATTCATTCTTAAGTGAGTAAAAGTTTGACAAGAAAATATTGTTGAGAATGATATAAACTTATATGACTTTATTTACTTTATGTTAAAATTAACATCTTAATACATGTATCAATTTTTATTTACTGGACCATATGGTTCATAGTTGTTTTATATCTCTTTTTATATGCAATGGAGCATTAGTTTTTGTATTGTGAATTCCCTATGGAGGATGACGGCCGAGAATAAAGAGTATTTATTTGTAACCAAAAGAGAGGAAATATTAAGCCCTTTTGTAATTAAAAATATTTTTGAATGAAATTTTATTCTTTTAGTAATTAAGAGTTAAATATTATTTGGGGCTCGATTTTGAGATGTATATGTAGATTTTTATGAAAAGAAATGATCATTATTCTTTAAAATCTCGCTTGATGTTTAAATATTATTTTTATGAAGTATTGAAATTATTTTTAACGTTGTTGTAAAAATGACAAAGTTAAAGTAGGAATGATGAACATAAATCTTTAACAGGGTAAACTCTTTGTTTAGAAAATTTTAAAATGGTTCTAAACATAAGAGTTTCCAATCCTTTGACAAGTTTCGCAGCTTTTAACTAATTCTCGTGCATTTTTTTTTTAGGGTAGGCCAAAAGTAACCCTATCTCCAAGTCTTAAAACCTAACATATTAGCTACCAAATGGTTTCCACATGCTCCAGAATGAATTCCCTCCAATATCTGCTGACTGTCTAACTCAGCGGCCCACTTCAAATAAGGCAAGGAGATTCCTTTTTGTATAATTATCCCTCAATTAAGCAAAAATTTGTCGCTTGTAATCATAATTTTCTTACTTCTGTTTAATCAACCGGAGTCCACCAATAGAGTAAATTTGCTTTGATAGGACCATCCACGTATTATCTTCTATTTCCATTACCTCGATCAAAGATATGCTCGATGCTAGGATTGCATGTGCATTTATACTTGTGGGAAACGATTCCCAATTTGAAAATTTAGATAATCTATCTGCATGCACGTTTGATTCCCTGAGGATTTTTTTCAATTCAGCATTGTTGAGATTTTCTTTCCAATTCATTATTTACTCAACAATTTGAGTAATCTTAATTTCAAAATCTCTTGACAACAAGTTGGGAAGCGATGTGTCCGAGTACAGAATTAGCCTAGATCCCCCTCTGTGGTACCATAATCCTAAGAGTTTCCCTCCAATTGTTCCGAACATACATTTCTCTGGATTAAATAGCAGATTTTGGTCAGTGGCCTTATTAAAGATATGTCTCAAATCTTCGACTTGGTATTCCCTCTTGGCCTTGTGTACCACCATGTTGTCTACATAGGCCCAGATAGGTTTTCCAATATCTTGTTCGAAATCCTTATTGACCATGCATTGGTAAGTCGCTCTTGTATTTTAAGACCAAATGGCATCAAGGTATAACAAAAAGTCCCTTCGTCAGTGATAAAAAATGTTTTCTCTTCATCATTTTCTATCATATAAATATGGTGGTAGCCTAAGAAGGCATCTAAAAAATCATTCTTTCCATTCTTATAGTTGCATCTATTTGGGGGAGGTGATAACAATCCCTCAACCAAGCTAAAATCAAGTCGAAGTGATCGATGCCCATTCTACATTTACCATTTGCCTTCTTGACAAGCACAAAGTTCACCAACCACTATGGATATTCAAACTCTCTGATAAAACTTTCTTTTGACAGTTTGGCAACTTCCTCGTGTATGATCTCCTAACCCTTCAGTGTGAAGTGTCGATAAGTGATTGGATGAGATGAACGATCATATACCGTGGTTATTGATGATGTGGTCGATCTTGACTTAATTTGATCATAGATACTCTTTTATGTAGTGATCGAATTATTCATTCACAGATCGTATGGTAAGTATTACTTATATGAGTATTAGTGTTGTTTATAAACTTGTAACAATTTTACCAAACGGAGGTTACGTAGTTACTTTATGTTGCACATTGTATGAGATCTACAATTCAAAATCATATATCACTTATGCATATACTTTATGAAGTATAGTCCCCGTTTGAAACACATTATTCACAAAAAATACATTTTGTAATAGTAAATTTTGGAGAAAATGTGGTTAGAAAGTAATTATTTTGGATTTACGTGTAAATTATTTTATTGATAGAATATTTGAATGAAAATGGATTTTAGAAAAATGAGTTTTTAACAAATGAGTATGAATTTGGACTATAATGTATTAGGTGAATCGGTTTATCGATAATAAATGGTTTTAGAATTTCAATTGTTATTCAATCGTGGGATCATTTTTTCCCTAATTCAATAGTTGATCTATTCCAATTTAAATAGGATTTTCCAAGTGGCTGTTTTCTTCAAATATAGTTCCATCAATTGAATTCTATCAAGTCTCAGTTTGATTTAGGCTGCTGACTGCAAATCCTTTTTTAGTAGATTTTGATTAAGATTGATGAAATGAATGATTGAAGAGGTTAAAAATCCCATAAAATATGTACTTAAAATTAATTGTGGAATATGAAATCCTATGCTCCTGAACCCAGTGATTGCAAAAACTTAATTTATAGACAACATATTTTCTCAAATTATTTTTTAACTACACATTTTATCGGAAAAAAAAATAATTCGGACAACCAGAACAGAGCATTAGGTTTTAATCTAACTTTTTGTTTAATTAAAGCGACTATTTATTTATTTATTTTGAAAGCCTCGAGCAAGTTATTTGAAAGTCCCTAAAAAATGTAATATTCTAATTGCGTTAAAAGTGTTACTAGGTTACAATGTTAAATTTTAAGTTTTTAGGAGCCTAACGGATCTAGATGAAGTCTGACGTTGAAAAACGTATAACTTGCACTACATAGAAAAAGGCCTTTTTGTAGTGATCAAAAAATGTTGGTGCACATTGTGGGAATCGACGTAGTCGTCAGGAATGACAGTAATATCCATGAACCCAAAATCTGTTGGGTACCTGACTCAAATGGGCAGAGATTACCCGACTTAATGGGTTTGTAGGTAGGATATAGGTATAAATTTAAAAATCGGACATGTGTATGGGTATTGTAGAAAAACTCATTCCCTACCCATATACCAATTAATTTTCTTTAAAAAAATTATTGTATTTAACATGTTAAAAAATTTTAACTGTCTAAAATAAGTTAATCATAGCCTACTGCTCGTCCCAATACCAAAAAATTATTGCAATACTTTTACTCTATTTTGATATTTTTATGTTGAGCAGAGATTAACAATTAGTATATTACATGTAAAGTCCATGAAAAACTTACAATTAAATACTAATATTACTATATATATACTGTTATTTTTGGGAAGCCCAAACCAATGCCAATATATATATATATATATATATATATATATATATATATATATATATATATATATATATATATATTAAAATACGTAATGGATTTCAAATGGGTATAAAAGTATACCTGCCCCTCTTAAATGGGTATATGGATAGGGTATGAATTTTATAAATTTCTAGTAGGTAGGGTATGGGTTTCTCAAACCCGACCCATACCCTACCCTACCCTACCCATTGTCATCTCTCTTGGTCATTGAGTGTGGAGATACGACAATGCTATCTGAAAAGCTCGTTGTCATTAACCTTCTGCCAAGGTCCATGCCCATTGCTACACTTTTGCAACGGTTTTCACCTGATGTGTATTACAACTTTTACAATGGGCAATAACTGATGAGAATCACAGAAGGCTTAATCGAAAGATCAATAATTTAGGTTGAGGATTAAAATTGAGTGTTTTTTCTCTTTCAAAAGGTTCGGGATTCCCTTTTCATTGTTCTTAAAGAACATCAATAACTTATCAAAGATTTTCAATCTTTGTAGCGTTCTACCTTAGAACTTATCAAGGAATTAGGTAATCCTTGTGGTGTTCAACAATTTCAGTTCTTGCTTTCGCATCGCACGGGTTTTAGATTTTTACATCTTGGTTTTTGCATCGTGAGGTTTGGATTGAAGTTTTATCGTCTATTTTTATTATTTATCTGAATTTAATTCTTTTCAATTTTCCAAATTTTAACTCCACGTGTTCTTCGCATTTTTCAAAAGGAATTGCATCAGTAACCATTATGGTTACAATTTTTGCAATGGTCACTGACCGTTGCAAAAAAAGAAAAAAGTCTTGGCAACATTCTTCCAACTTTGCAAAACGTATGATTTTTGCAACGATCAAACATCGTTGCAAAAGTAGTAATTATCTGCAACGATTTTTCACCATGTCAAAAAATTTGTTAATAATTTTTTAAATTGCCTATTTTTTGACTTTTTTGGATGTTATGGTTGTCAATATTTTACACAAACTTACACAAATAATAAGGTAACAAACATTCGAAACAAAAAGACACATTTTATTGCATCCAATAATGGTTTAATATGAATTCAAAACATATCAAGTCGAACATTAATCCAAAAGCTACATTCCAGCAAAAAATAAATAAATAAATCAGTGGCTAAGTTCAAGGTTTTCAACTTCATGTTACACTTTCAACTTCTTTGTCGCTCGGTACTTCCAAAAAGAATTTTTCCTAGTTGACGAGTATATAAAGAGTGACATCCTTGAGCTGCTTTAGCTAATCTGTCCGGTAAGTATCACGAACAACGAATTATTTATGGATATAAATTCTTTCTTATTTTCTTCCACAATTTCAATCAACAACATTTTTATCTGCATTTCAATATGTTTATGACAACAAGGTGTCAAGAAGTGCTTGGAGAAGGAAACGGCCAGCTGAAGTTGGAAGATGACAGTTAACATTTAGTTAGTTAGTTAGTCATATTTCTGTTTGTTAGTTAAGTGTGTTATCAGTTAAAGTTATGGTTAGGAAGTTGGCTGATAATTGTATATATATGTGCATATTACTTTCTTTGAATTCAATGATGGAGAATCGGAATTTTCTTATTCTTCTTGCACAAATTTAACACAAAGTAAGCAAAGAATATACAAGAAATCAACAAGCAAGAGATAATCTGGAGAATAGTTAGTATTTTTTACTAGTTGTTGTCCTAAATAAGCAACTCTATATGCAAATGGTGGTCAACTTGAAAAATTATGCAAAATGAACATCTTATGATTCCTTTAAGTTCAAGTTAACTTTAGGATCAACATGTTAAGCCTTTAAGTGCTCACGTATATCCTTCATGCATAACATGTATTCCTGCAAACTTGAAGGTCTTCATAACTTAGGAAAATTGGACAAATGTCAATCAACCCTTCACAATCAATTTTGTTCACTAACCGCAAATGTACGAATCTTGCAAGTAATAAAGTGAATTTTAAGTCCGTTCCTTAACTCGAACTAAGAAAATTTTGATTTTGGGAATTTTGTTTTGAAAATTGGACTAAAGATTAAACTAAAAATGATGAGAAATTTTGATTTAGAACTATGAAAAATAGACGCATTAGAATTATGAATCCATTTTGACTCTATCATCCATATTTTAATCAAATTATTTAACCAAATTATTTAAATATAATTCATAGGTTTTGAAAATTCATATTCCAAATATTGTTAAAACTTCATTTCGAACAAGAATTAACACATTTCTCCCATACACACGACTCAACTATATTTCTATGACGAATCCGAATGTATAGAAAACATCATTTCTATCCTCTATCGGGCTTTGTGGAAATTGAAACGAGTCTAATGAAATCCTAATCTTTCAAACTTAAAAAATCATAACCCAAAATCATATAACTAGTGATCAAGTAATTGCATAATAGTAAAAGCATGAATCAATTGCTCAAAATCATAAATTGCATGAAATAAATAAGAGATTAAAACATGGATTTAAGAACTCAAAACTTCATCACAGTTCTAACACTACTAACCTAGCCTTGAAACATAATTGAAAATAAATAACAATAATAATAAAATGATGTCACCTCATTCATCTTCTTGGAATTGTATCTTCAATTGTGGTATTGGCCTTGCATGGATCCCTCGGCACTTTGACAACGTTTTGGCATGAATTGAACAAGTTTGGAACCCCCGAAAGCGTGCCGAGGTCTGGTATTTTTAGATTAGGTTGAAGAATAGGTTACTTGAAAGAGAATAATGCTGAAAATCGCGTCCAAATTGGCTTCCAAAAGAGTTTCAACCGAACAAGGAAGGTTACCTTCGTGAGAGATCTTTTTGTCACAGCAAAACATTCAATATTTTGATCATATCTTTCTATTCCATTATCCAATTGAGGTGATTTAAAGTGATTTAGAAAGATAACTTAAAGGGTTTTATTTTTTTTTTGAAATAGGATTTTCCCAATTCGAACGTTTACGTTGCGGATATTCTTAAATAAACATATAAAATCATACTTTTAGGATAAAAATCAGTGTATAAAATACACTTATCACAATACACATACAAATGGAACTTCTACCATCATTTCACAAAAATAATGAGTAATTTCTTAAAATTCATATATCAAGGTCGGGACCATAAAAGACAGGGACTTCTTTGCCATTGCAAGCTTTGCAATTTTGGACTTTTTTTTTATCTGATAAAAGTATTATTGTTAATGTTACTCTCCATTGCCTCTTTTTTTATCTGAAGTCTTGGTACCTTACGATAATCTTAAATTCCAGCACTTATTATCCATCTACCTCTACCTTAAATGGTGTGTATGAGGAATACCAACCTAGATTCTGTCAGTTGACTAATTTTCTTTATCGACTAATTCGATTAAATGTCAAACCAAATGTTTTTAATGACAAATAGGTGACTCACTCTATATGTTTGAATCTGAATTATGTATGCATGCAATCTGAGCCTGAGGTAAGGGAAACATAGAAGTGATGAATACTACAGAATCCTGTGGAAAACATGGAAAAAAAGCATATCATAACTGATTTGAAAACATGGAGAAAAGTTTAGACACATTCAATAGCTCCTACAACTAACATTCACATGCCTTAAAACTAAAAAAAAAAATTGACATAACTTCATCAAGTAAGTCTAATATTGCTATTTGGTCAAGTAAAAGTACATCTCATGGCTTTACTAAGAACTTGAAATTCTTATTTAGCCATTCTTTGTCTAAGAGGGCTCTTGTACAAGTGGCATTATTCTTGTCTTAAACCTAAGGGAGATTTATACAATATGCTCTCATATTTACTTGAATAACCAATGCATAGCAACATGACAAAATGACACGTGACTATTTTTCTCTTTGATTTCTTTTCTTCTATAAAAGTGAATATTAACTTTACTACGTTCGAGAGTAACTTTGATTCCAAGGTTGTCCATGTAGCCCCGATCTAAAAAGTTTCGACTACGCGACAAACAATCGATTAGTCTACTTATCTTATAATAAAGCAAGATATCATTATTGTTGGAAAATGTACTACTCATTTTCAAGGGCCAAAATATGATTTTAGCACTTTGGATCTAAAATGGTATTTGACTCACATAACTTGAGAACTTCTCTATAAATACACTCCTTACATTTAGTATTCAATATAGAATTGATGGGATACAGGAAAATATGGAGGTGACATCAAATTTTCTCTAGGAAAGACATTTTAAACGGGAAAAGTTCCAAAACATATTTTTGGGAAGTACCTTGCTTTTATTCCTAGTATGATAATAGATAACGAGATTTGTAGGAAAAGTTTCCCCCCTTAATTCTCTAGGACTATACATACTAAGCATGCCACGAGCATATACACATCACTTCCACGGAAGCATTACTTTGGTGTTGGGCCTAGAGTATTAAGCTACAAAATTTTCTCTGGCAATGGCACATTAAACCCTTGGTTGGTCCCTATTTTTTACAACTCTTTTTCCTTGCAGGTAGGCCACAAAACGTATAGCGTTGTGTATAAGACTCGGGATAAGTTCACATGGAAGGCACTTACATTAGTCATTCTCATATCACTAATCAAGTTCCAATCTCAAAGCATATCATCAATTAAACATTCCATTTCATTATGTTGTCCAAAAACACAATTACATAACTTAAAATTAAACCACAAATTCGAAAAACATCACCCGAAAGGGACCATTTCTTTCAACGTAAGAATCTGAAAATTTAAACTTACAAACCATAAATTTAAACAGGAATGAGTAGATGCTTGGTGATGCTCCAACTAATAAAAGAATCCCAGAAATAATGACATTAATCAAATGGCATAATGCTCTAACTGACCCTGGTTGATACTCATTATTTCAAATAATGTGGCTTGTAATATTATACACTTTCAACAACATTCAACTAAAGAATGTTGCCTTTTGCATGTTGTAAAATGTAAGTTTTGTTATAGTGTCACTACAACAAAAAATGGCTTTTGCAACATTTGAATTGCAACATTCTGCAGATGAATGTTGCTAAAGAGACATATCGCAACATTTTAAAAAGTGAATGTTGCGATTGGTGTTAACAATTGAGCTTTAGCAACATTTATCAAGTGAATTTTGTAAAAGAGACTCATTTGCAACATTTATTGAATGTTGCAAAAGAGTTCAACATTTTGCAACGTTTTTTAAACGTACCCCTTTTGCAACGTTTAAAAAACGTTGCAATAGCTTAGTTTCAGATTCTGAAATAAATAACTTTAAAAAGCTTGGGACTAAAGTGCAATTTCTAAAAATCAAAAATATTAAAAATCAGATTCTTCTCTCTCTTTCTCATTTTCGTTCAGAGTCCAGACGAGGGCGAGGAGACGGAGGTGCGAGCTTCGAGCAAGCCGGCCCTTTCAGCCGGTGATTCGCAGGCAAAACACTGGCACAGAGAGGCGGCGAGCTGCGGGTAGAAGGAGAATCAATTTTGAGAGATTTGGTACGAGTTTGGTGCGCAAACCGAGGCAAAATCGCGGCTTAAGGTGGGGCGATTTCCGGCGAAAAACCGGTGAATATGGGTCCGGAGGTCAAGGTAAGGTTCTAGACTTCTTCTATTTCTGGGTTTTGGGTTTGATTTTGGTTGATTTGCTAAGGATTTGGAGAGGGCAGTGGAGGAGTGTGGTTGGTGGTTTGAAAATGATGGCTGGCCAGTTGCATAAGGTGGTGCCAGCGAAGGGGTTGTGGTGTGGGAGTGATGATGATGATGGGACGTTATGGGTAACCAAAAACATGGAACCTGTAGCCATTAATTTACAGAAACGTGAACAAGTTTAAGGTTCATCACTTATTCATTTTGTCATTTTCTGAAACATAAATTGAACTAGAACTGGTTAAGTGGTGGAGTAGTGGACCATTAACATATTATACCCATAGTTTTATCTCTTGTGTAGACAGAATGGTTTAGTGGATAATCAGAAATATTGGGTGCACCTGCATATCGTAATGAGATGAACCTCAAAGCTTGCAAAATATCAGTTTCAGTAACACTTTGGATTATAAAGCCAATGTACCAGATTTTCGTGATCCAATACTATTCAACCCACAAGTCATCTAACACACCAATCTGGTACTACTGCATACACTTTTTAATACCAAAATAAATTCAGAAAAATTATTTTGGGGGTCCAACAATGTCAGGTTCCAATGAAGTTCACTTTACTCTATCATAGGCCTTGTCCATGTCTAATTTAAGGAGCACATTCCCTCTCCTAACATTTATGTCTAGTTTATATGTTAATTCTTGAATGATAAGAATATTATCAACAATGACCCTTCCCGGGGTAAAGCCACTTTGATATGGTTAAATGATTCCAGGCAGCAGTTTATTTAATCTACCGGACATAACTTTAATGAGGATTTTATTTATTACATTGCATAGGCTGATTCCACTCATAGCCAAAGTTTTCTTGGAATAAGGACAACATAGGTAGTTGTAACTCCTTTAGGCAATGTTTTCCCTTCCAAAGAATCCTTAGCAGCTTCGGTGAGATCATCTTTTCTCCTGGCATACTTGATAAAAAAAAATCCTAAAAAATTATTAGGACCTTTTGCACTAAATTTATTGATGGAGAACACTGCTACTTTGATTTCTTCCTTAAGAGGAATTGTCTTCTGTTATTTTCTTCAATAATGATGGATGGGGTGGAGTTCAAGAGTCCCTCACGTTCTCCAGTATAATCCATGGAAAGCAATTTACTGAAGTACTAATCAATATCTGATTGGTGGATACCGATTCACTGGTCAAAACTACTTTGCCATCATCATGATTAATCTTGGAAATTTTCCTTCTGTTGCTATGTTTTCATCATAGTATGATAGAACTTAGTGTTACTATCACCTTCACAAGCACCCTAGTTCTACATTTTTGTCTCCAGTAAGTTTCTTCTCTAGTTAAGAGAATGTCTAATACATAAAATTTAAACTCACAAATATTAACGTGAATTATTTAAAATATAATTATTGATCTATTAGTGAAAAAAGGATAAAATGATTTGAAAGAAAACTCTATTATGCATACATATTGAAAAGTGTTGTAATTTTATTATTATTGACTTTTCAAGAATAATTAGTCAATCATTTGTAATATTGAAAATTATAATTCACGCTCTTCATGAGTGAGTAATATTCTTCTAGAATATCGATGATATTGTTTTATTTCTGCTTATTCAGAACACAACTAGACATATACTCTTCAAAAAAAAATAGATAGAGAATTCTTCTGGAATATTGATTGAATATAACGTCGTTCTTCTTCTAGATTAACAGCAAAATAATTAATTATTGTAATAAATTCAAATAACTTTAAGTATTCTAGAAAATATGAAGAATTTTGTTCTCTAAAAATTCACTATCTTCCAACTAATTCAAATTTCGATTGTTCGCATAAAGATTTCTCATAAATGAACCATTGATATTGATCTTACTGTTGGATATGAAGAGAAAATGAGTTCCAAATGTCCAATCCAAATTTTATGACGATCACACCATGAATTGTTGAGATATCAGCATTTAATCACAACTATTGTAAACTGTCTAGATCCTGCGAATTTATGCATTGTTGATTCCTATATAATAATACAACTATTCATAGTATACATAGTCGTTTTTTCAAGAATATCAATCTAATATTCTTCTGGAATATTAATTAGTATAAATTTATAATCTTATTCGGGAAGCAACAACAAAATAATCCTTATAATTTCTAATATTTATTTCATAATGTAGGTTAGGGCTGTACAACGAAACCGTCAAACCGCAAAACCGATATCAAACCGCAATTTCGAAACCGTTGGTTCGGATCCACGCGGACCCGTCAACGTTTCGGTTTTGACCCAAACCGAACCGCTTTCAAATGGTTTGGTTTAGGTTTCATTTTTCAAAAATCATTTCAAACCGCCAACCCGCTAAAAAATTAAAATTAAAATTTAATTTTTTAATTGCAAAAATACAAAAAAAATTATTGCTTTTATTTTCAATTTTATACTTTTATTTTCAATTTATATGAAGGGGCACCTTGCTTTTCCTTTATTGTTAAGAAAGACATTTTTCTAGTGCTAACAACTAAGTACTACCGGTGACTTTCTCACTTTATTTGTTTTTTATCCTATA
This sequence comes from Ligustrum vulgare, assembly GCA_963555705.1. Lineage (NCBI taxonomy): Eukaryota > Viridiplantae > Streptophyta > Magnoliopsida > Lamiales > Oleaceae > Ligustrum > Ligustrum vulgare. The sequence goes on along the minus strand of OY743173.1, from coordinate 20,277,919 downwards.
ATTTTTTTTTTGGGAGTATGCATAAAATTGCTTATTATTTATTTTTTCTTGATTATAATATTTGTCTTCTGTTAATTCAGCAAGTCATGACTTGAGTATTTATGGCTATCTAAGCAAAATTAGTTGTACTTGAGATCTTTTATCATCAGCCGTAATTCATCAAACTCTAAATTCCTAAAGCATCATTCTTTCATCATGTAGTTCAGTAGTTTTGCTTGGAATACAGTATATTTGAGTTTAAGTTGTTTTGTTGTGAAATAATAGAAAAATCTAACTTGATAGTGGATTGTGTTATCTATTAGGTTTTTTTTATATTATTGTGATAATTTTTTTGTGATCGTGCCTTTGTATCTATTTTAGAAGTTGTTTACCCATATATTTTAATTTTGTTAGTCTTATAACATCTATACGTAATGGCGTTGGGTTATTTGCAATTAATTTTGATGTCTTAATTCAAAATTTTATTTCAATAGTTATTTTAACTCGATTTACATATATTAGTTTAGTTTTGTTTGCAAACCGCGGTTTAAACTTAGACGTGTTAACTTCCATTCACATTATATGCAGAAAATAATTCATTTGCAATGAGTAACCACAACTACATCACCAAAATTTTAAATAAATTCATCTATCTTATCATAAACAAATGAAGTTTCCCGACCATAGGTCATATTTAGCAATAAATGAGCAATTGATCAAGATAAGATTAATTAGTTCAAACATATCATCACACTATTCTTCCATAGGACAATCATAACATTCCTTAACTATCTATTCATCATAACTTGTGGTAATCATGTGACATGCCACTTATCACCATACCCTATGACCTCAACATTTAATCATATCAATCTCCTTAAGATCACAGTATAATAACCATCATATATATCACATGAACATTTCTACATCAATAATCAATAGATCACTAAAATCTTATATTTACCAATCTCTCAATCTCAATAAATCTTAAATTTTACAATTCTTTACTCCCTCAGTTGCCTAGAAGCGTAGGTCATCATCTTGTCATATTACATAAGAACACAACCGAGCCCTTTTCAATTAAGCATTTCTGTAAATGACGAACCCTTCATTACCCCGTGGAATTGTTAGGATTATCACAATTGTCCACCGTGTCTATCACTCTTCAAAGCACTGCTCAATCTGAGCTCCATTGAAATTTTGTATCATTTGTAGTCAACTTAGTCAACGGTGAGGCAATATTGGAAAAATCTTTCCACAAATCTTCGATAGTAACTAGCTAACCCAGGGAAACTGCGAACATCCTTAACATTAGAGGGTGTTGTCCGACTTCGAACTGCCTCAATTTTACTCGATCAACCTCAATACCTTCCTTGATACAATATGCCCCTAGAATAACATTCTATCCAGCCAAAACTCACACTTCTTTAACTTAGCAAATAATTTATCTTCTCTAAGCTTCTGAAGCACGATTCTCAAAACACTTTCATGTTCTTACCCGGACCTTGAATATATCACTATGTCATCAATGAAAACGGTAACAAATTGATCCAAATATTCTTTAAAGATCCAATGCATTAAGTTCCTAAATGCCGTAGGAGCATTTGTTAACCCGAACAGCATTACCAATATCTCATAATGTCCATATCTAGTACGAGAGGCTGTCTTTGGAAGGTCCTCTTCCTTGATCCTCAAATGATGGAAATCAAATTGCAAATCGATCTAAGAAAAATATCCCAAACCTTGAAGCTGATCAAACAGATCCTCAATTCTTAGCAATGCATATTTATTCTTTATTGTCACCTTGTTCAATTCTCTATTTTCTATGCAAAGTCTCATAAAACAATCTCTCTTCTTTACGTATATAGCACAAGAGCAATCCATGGTGAAAAGCTAGTCCGAACAAAACCTTTGTCCATAAAATCCTATACCTTCTTTGAGCTCTTTAAGTTCTGCAGGAGCCATCCGATATGATGTCTTGGATACTAGAGCTATCTCAAACACTAATTCGATGGTGAATTCAATCTCTCTATCATGTGGTAGATCATAAAGATCGTTTGGTAACATATTTAGACATTCTTGAACAATTGAAGTTTGTTCAAAAGAGAAGGGCCTATCTTAATCAGCTCAATTACTATAGCTAATTAGGCCTTACAACTTATATTAACCAACTGACGAGCATTCATTGCTGATACTATCGATATGAAAAGTTCCACCTTAAAGTAGCCATTGTTTGAAGTTTTACACCGACAAAATCATTCCATTCCTAGTATAACATCAAGATCGTGGATATATGGTGTTATGAGATCTATCATCTACTCCTTCCCATTTACCACGATTGGGAAATCGTTTAACGCATATCTTGAGTTCAAAAGTTCTCCAAATTGTGTTGGAAAGCAAAACTCGATCTCCAGTTACCGAGATGGGTAAATCAATTTTTCTTATGATTATGGGACTATCGAATTAGTGGGTAGTCCCGAGATCAAACATGATAAGTGCTTAATACTAAGTTCGATGACTTCTCAACTTCCGACTTGGATATAAGATACATTCTTTCCGATGTAGTCTCCATGACTCAAAGCACTATTCGCATTCACTTCATATCTTTCACATAGGGACTTAAACATGACCCAATTTTATAATAATCATTACCATCTCATGTCCTCTTTTACAAAATCAAAGTATACACGCCATATTCATTAACGACATCCTTAACCTTTAACTTTACAACATTACATATTAACATGCAAAAATTTACAATAATTGGAACATCAAATAACATTTCATAATTTAAACAAAATTTAACATACCAGATGATCGAGGAAGATGCACTTGAGGCGCGACTCAGTACCCGAACCATTTTCAAATAAATTTTAAAAAGTCTACAGAATCGCTTTTAAAACTCTTAGCTCTGATACCAAAAATGTAACACCCCAAGTTCGAAATCTTAAACTTAGACGTGTTAACTTCCATTCACATTATATGCGGAAAATAATTCATTTAAAATAAGACATTTTCATTTCTATTATAAAATTTTACAGAAATTTCAACAGAGTCTCCTCTATAAATTGGACTTAGCCAACCTGTAGAGAGACATCATAACCATTTTCAAACACACATCTCAACTCATTCAAATCCCAAACATCATCAAACCCCTTTACAAAAAGATTCTCAAACTCCTCAACAATATAATCCCAAATAATAACTTTAACAAATACAACAAGAGGCAATTTAACCTCAAATACGATACTCATACTTATTCGAAACTAACTCCAACCAAGCCATTATCAATTATAGATAAATTAAAGAATAATTAATGAGACATTGAAATAAATTCTAATTTGACTTTATTTAAAAGGTTGAAGCGAGTATATTCTGAGTCTGCCACCAGTTGCTCTCCTCGTCTCATCTAGCTTTCATCACCTGAAATATATTGGAAAGGGATTGGGGTGAGCTAAAACTCAGTAAGTAAACTTTATGCACGTGATGCATGCTCATTACATGAAATGCCTTAGACCATTCAAAGCAATTATCCCCATTTACTTTACTTTTCAAGACTTCAGACTTTCCAACTTTCACTTAAACATTTCCAAAACTTTAACTTCATTTCAAGACTTTCACATCATTTCAAGACTTTTACTTCATTTCAAGACTTTCACATCATTTCAAGACTTTCACATCATTTCAAGACTTTTACTTCATTTCCATCGTGAGCGTAATTAGTGTATCTTCTAGCCAATCACAATGCAGTGGGCAATTTCCCTTATTTAAAACCAGGTTATCACTTTTCCACCGCATAGCGGTTTAAAATTTGCTACCGTCAACCGGTTTAGCAATCGTCACCGCAAAGCGGTTTAATATTTGCCACCGCCAAGCGGTTTAGCAATCGTCACCGCAAAGCGGTTTAATATTTGCCACCGTCAACCGGTTTAGCAATCGTCACCGCAAAGCGGTTTAATATTTGCCACCGCCAAGCGGTTTAGCAATCGTCACCGCAAAGCGGTTTAATATTTGCTACCGCCAAGCGGTTTAGCAATCGTCACCGCAAAGCGGTTTAATATTTGCCACCGCCAAGCGGTTTAGCAATCGTCACCGCAAAGCGGTTTAATATTTGCCACCGTCAACCGGTTTAGAAATCGTCACCGCAAAGCGATTTAATTCGGGTACGCCGGTCTCCCGCGCCCCATTTCCCACTCACACCTTTCATAAATTAGAAGTACACCCATTCTTTCTTAAAAACTTGGGATACATAACTTTTGAACAACTTGCACCTTGACACATTCCTTTCATTTAAAAATATTTGACTTCCCAATTTTGATGCCAATGCATGCTTGATGATGCAATGACATAATAATGTGCATGCTTTAACATTTCCTTAAATACACATACTTGCACGTAGTAACTAAAAGCATTAAAATCAGTTAACACGAATGTCGATCAAGCACATTAATTCCACATTAACATTCAACTTTGATGAAAGTAGGGGGAAGTTTACTTACTTGACTTCCTTAGTATTTACCGCATTTCTTAAATAGCAAGTGGAGGTGTCTTGGTTGCACGTGACGTCAATGTACCAATTATCCTAAGTATTCACATTAATCAATAAAGTGCAATCGCTAATTCAAAATGTGACCTCACAGTATAGCCATTACATTTAACACCACATTCGAGACAAACGATCAATTTCAATGTATACATTAGAAAATCGTTTATCCCCTTCTTTTTTTTTTCATTCCTATCATTTATTTCAAACTCCGGCTCAACTCAAATTTACATAATACAAACAGTCTAAATCCCAAAACCACCAAATTCGAAATTTTATAATATACACTCATACTATTACATATCTCCAATTTCAAAGGAACAATTAGATATTCAAAAATCTAATTAAACCCAATTACTTATGTAAATCCATGTCTACCAATTTCACATATATGTATGTATATATTTAAACACTAAATTCAGAAATTTTCCAAGAATTAAATCTGAAACTAACAAATTTTGAATTCGAGCTCTACACTAAAATTCAATCAAAGTAACTTAAACTCTAAAAAAATCTCACTTACGAAAATTGACCATTATAATCCAATTTAAATCTTAAATATTAATTAATCAAATTAGTACCCAATTTCTGGGACTTTGAAAATTACTTGTATACACACATATATACAATAATTTCCCTTACCCATTTTTATCAATTATTCACGTCATTTATCAATCTTATCCAAACTGAAAGTAAAAAGTCGTTTATATTACTTTCCCCAAAATTTGATATTTGCAGAATTACTCGAAGATTAACCAAAATTTCAATTAGCCTAATTATGAATTTCATGATTCTTTACACACACAAAAGTCAATATATACATACATATATACACATTACCCCTTGAAATTAGCATAAGAAAAATCTGAGAAAATAACTTCCAGAAAATCTGAATTTATACATATTTCCACATAAATTCCTAAATTTACACATTTACATATACCTATACATACATAATAACATATATCCATACTACCCATCAATTTTAACAACACAGGAAATCTGAAATTAACCTTTAAAAATCTACATTTTATATAGGATGTACATACATAAACGTTATTTACATAAAAATCTATATATATACATGTGTATATCGAAATATGTATGTGTGTGGGCGTGAAAGTGGTTGAACCGTGTGGGTGCGGTTTCGTGTGTGTGCGTGAGAGGGGAAAAAGGGTTTTACCGTAGGAGGGGAGGTGGTGGTCGCGGCAGTGAGTGGCGACGGGCTCGAGTGGCGAGAGAGATGCGTGACCGAGAGCGAGCTCGAGGTCGTGAGAGAGGGAGATGAGAGTCGAGACAGAGGGGGATGGAGATGGGCTGAGAGGCGGAGTGAGAGTGAGAGTGAGCGTGAGCGTAAGTGATGAGAGATAAGGGATTAGATTAGGTTTTGAATCTTAGGAATTTGCAATTTAGTCCCTTGCTTCTCTCCATGTGTATAGTTAAGTCCATAAGTTCTAATTTACTCTCCAATTGCTTCCAATTATCCCCCAACTTTCAATTTAACAAAATAAAATAGAAAGTAGCAAGCTTAAACAGTAAAACAATTAATCACATAAATTGCAAGTAAAAATTTATAATTTTCTAATTGGCACATTGAGCGAGACGGCGTCCAAGTCCTTCTACTGCAAATTAAGTCAAATATGAAAAATAATAATAATCAGTTACATAATTTATAATGGTATCAATATAAAATTACGTGAAATTCAAGAATGCGCGTAACACGAAAAAGTGGTATTACAATTTTAGTAAGGTACTCTTTATTGTATAAGCTTTTTGTAGTTTTTTTTTTTTTTTTTTTTTTTTTTTTTTTTTTTTTTTTTTTTTTTTTGAAATTTTTGTGTTGCTTTTTGTCATTTTCAATACATAATAAGTAGGAGTCATAACCAGTCATTTCATTGTAGAATAGAAATGAGGAAATAGCTTATTCCCATTAATTATTTAATCACCAGACCTGTGTCACTTAGGGGAGTGTTTATAGCGACCCAGAATTTTTATACAATAAATAATTATTTTAATATTTAGAAAATTGAGTCGCTATTGTTTTGAAATTAATGCCGCGACGGATTCGTCTAGCCAAGTCAAGAAATATCGAATTTGTTCGATTTTAAATTAAAATTCGAATTTCTAAAATTATGTTATTTTAATTATTTATTTAAAGTATTATTTTCAAAATCATTTTGAATTCCAAATTTATTAAAATATCTCAATTTTACTTATTCAAATTATTTCAAGTCCAAATACGTAATTCAATTTTTATCTCAATATTTATTTATTTTCAAATTTATTTTAAGTCCAAAATATATCAATTTTAATTTCATTCCTTAATCGTAGTTAGTCCAGTTTTAGTTAAGTATCCTAAATTAAGCCTATTTATCCTAAATCTAATCACACCCCTCGTTTTTATATTTTTCCCCACCTTTACACCTAATATTCTCCAACACCATCATTCCATCCCCTCAAATATTCCACATGCAAACTCCACGGCTTCATTTCCATCACACAACCTGTCTGCACTCATTATACAACCATCACCAAAATTCCCTAAACATTTTCTTTTCCTTCCACTAAACCTAATTATTTTTATTCTAACACTTTACACCTAATTCCCATCCAACCAAATTCTCCACTACTTTCTTCTTTAATTCCTAACCAGTACAAGTCACGACATGCAAGAAACACAATAAATTCACCTCTATCTCCAGCTATCAACTTAGCATTCATATGCAAACACCACCACCTCAGTACCAACCACAATCCCCAATACTACCACTGCCGAATCACCAAACATTGCAGCCATCCAAACTCATCATCTTCATCTTCATCACCATCAGAAATCAAACCACCACCTATACCTCTCTACCAAACCATGGTTTCAGCAACTCCAGTATCAACTCCCCTGCAAATTCCAACCACCCAAACCAATTTGCATCATACCACCAATGATGACCCTGCCACTGCAGTCCTCATTTGCACCACCACCGTCTGCCTTCCATCACCACCAACCCATTATCGATCATCATCATCATCAGTCCAACCACCAGCCATCACCCTGCCCAGATTGAACTCTAAACCAACATCTGTCTTAATCAAATTCATCACTGCATCAATACACAATTCATTCCTACTCCATTTCACCTACATCAATCCACCAACCACCGGTATCACCATCATCTCATTATCAAATGAATCACAGCCAAATCAACATCAAAACCTCCATAACCGGCCAGCTTCCTCCCAGTTTTCCTCCATTTCAGCTTCATCCAATTCAATGCATAACTGGCTACCACAGGTTAAACCACCACCGGAATTAGTTCCAGCACCACCAATTCGCCAACCTTCAGCCATGTCACAACCAACCACTACACTGGAATCACTCAATCTCCACCATCACAGTCTGCATCAACACCAAACCACTGCACAAACCATTTACACTGCAATCAGTATCATCACTGCCAAGTTACCACCTCCAACTCACAGTCCGAACCATCACATTTCAATCCAGTCACCAATTCCACCATTAACTCCAAGATCGCCTCTGCAGTCACTCGCGATCACTACCACCTCAACACTGCCCAACCTCAAATCTCCAAGCCCGGCCCCAAACTCAAAATCAAAACAAGAAATAAGTGAACTAAGATACCTACCTACTTCGACCGTCGCCAGTGAATGGATTTGTCACTGGAAATCGCAGCCAAGATCGGATCTTGAGCCTCAGATTCACCTCGAATCAACACCAAAAACCCAGCCTTTTTATTACCCCATCCCAGCGCCGGCGTTGCACCGGAAAATCCCCGGTTGAAGATTGGTTCGTCACAACCCCTGCCTCATCTCTGTCTCCGCCTTCGTCTTTGCCTATCTTCGAATGCATCTGATTAGGGTAGAGAGAAAGAGATTGATAATATATATTTATTTTCAGAAATTGCAATATTGGTCCCCAAGTTTTAAAAGGTTTTCAAATCAGTCCCCAATTTTTTAAGTTATCCATTTCAGCCCCAAAGTTTTAAATGAGTTTTAATCAGCCCTTTCATTTTCAAAATCTATTATTTCAGTCACCGTTGATTTACTTTTAAGCTCAACTATCAAAAGTATCTATTTTAGTCCCTGAACTTTCAAAAGTATTCATTTTAGTCCCTCAACTTTCAAAACATCAATTTTAGTCCTCAAATTATAATTTATCATTTTGAACTATATATTCGATAGACTAAAGTGACTTATTGGCTAAGACGAAGCGTACGGAGAATTTAAAGAAATTGAAGTCATTCCCGCTCAACTTTGCACTCGTCGGATTTGAGGTAGACTCGCACTTATTAATTGATTTAAATTATGATTTCATATGAATGTCATGTGACTTGTGAAAGTCAATTTTTAAGAAAAACAAGTATGTTTTTATGAAAGGTAAATATACCTTATGTTGTTATGAAAAGTAAGTATGTTTTTATGAAAAGAAAATATACTTTATGTTTTTACGAAAAGTAAGTATACCCTATGCTTCACGAAAATGTTTTTTTGGATCATTGCTATGAAATCAATCTACCAAGATTGTTTTGGGTCCCATATGATAAGTTATGATATGTTAAGGGGACCGGAGTTTTAGTAGCGCTACACATAAGAATTCTTGCCACCTAAGTTCGGTAACATTCTTGTGTCTCCTATGTTTATGAGGATTTGCCACGAAGTTCGGTAAAATTCCTATCTTTCCATATGTTTATGAGGATTTACCACCTAAGTTCGGTAAAATTCCTGTCGCATATGTTTATGAGGATTTCGATCCTATCTTATGTTATGATGCAATTGATCCCTATGAATTTCAGAAAATTATGCTTGGTATACTTACTACATATGAATTCTTACCACCTAAGTTCGGTAAAATTCTTATATTTATGAGGATTTCGATCTTATCCTATGTTATGATGAAAACTTACTGTTATTATGATTTTACTGCATAAGAATTCTTGCCACCTAAGTTCGGTAAAGTTCTTGTGTCTATTTATGTTTATGAGGATTTAAATCCTATCTTATGTTATGCTTTCAAAAGAAATTATGCTTGACATAATTAAAATGTTTTTATAAGTATATGGTTTTCAAAGAGCTGTTTTCAAAGAGCCTATGATTTGTAAAATATGTCCCGTGCTGTAATGCACAATATGAGTTTTATCAAGAGCAGTTTTATAAAGAAGCTCTATCAATGCCCGTTTTATAAAGAGCCGAGATTTATGTGTTTAATCATCTTATAAATTAAATTAATTTGCGATGAGTCTACTGAGTATTTCCCCCATGAAATACTCACCCTACTTTTTAACAGTTTTGCAGATTTCGGAGACGGTGGCGAGCGATGAATGATGGTGGCAATAATCGTTGAACGGTTGAAAGTTTGACGTTAATGATTTCCGTATTTTCCAAATAATCGAATAATTTAGAGAAGTTCATTTATTTGAGAAATTATGATATTGGCAATTTCTTTACAATATTAATGGTTCGATTTACTATTTCAAATGGTTTCATAAATGTTTTCAATTTTAGCGGCCATTACAGTTTATTTAATGTTTCCAAAAATGAATTTCAATTATTTCTTCCGCAAAAATATTATTCGAAAAATTTAGACAGAAAATGACGTAGTGAATCGGGTATACGGAACTCGGGGCGCTACAAGTTGGTATCAGAGCTAGTCTGCGTTTCTGTAGACTGGAAAAATTTTCAAAAAGAATTTTCAAGAAATATTTTTCATTATAAGATTTTTATTGATGAAGATTGCCACTGCCATCATTTCGCTCCACCAACTCCGAGGTAAAGAAGTTTATAATGTTTAAAGTTATTTCAGTATTTCGAATACTCATTTTATTGATTTATGAGAAAGAATGAAGAGTATTTCGGATACTTATGATTTATGAGAAATAAGAATGTATTTCTTCGAAAATAATGATGTTGTTATGCTTTGTCATAACTTATATGCTTTAATGTATGATTATGAGAAATTTTTTAAGAAAGAAAACGAGTGTTGAGCATAATGGGAACAATATGATTTTATTGAAAATTAAGTAATGGATATTATGTTGAGTAAATGAATTATGCCTCTATGTTGAAGAGAAATTTATTATGAAGTTTGGCTTTGTGAATAAATTTTGGGAATATGATTTATGGCATATATTTATAAGTATGAGTAACTTTTGAGCCAATTAAGGTATGGAAGGAAGTGATATTGTGATATTGAAAAATATGATTTAAAATTGTTATGTTGAGGAATTATGAATGGAATTATGGGATATTTTTGATGATATTGAAGTGTTGGAATCGTTTTCAATATTTTTAGATCGTTGTGATTAAATATGGAGTTATATGTTATTGTTAGTATGAAGTATACTTATGGTTTGGGATAAGTTCAAATTACAAAGGAGACTCTGCCTAGAATTTTATCGTTTGGAAATAAGAGCATAGTATTGTATGCAATCACTAAGAGAATTGAGTTTAGAATTGCAAGTTCATAAGCAAGATTGAGTAAATGATAAGTTATATTTTGAAAGACGAGTGAAGACAAGTATAATGGCATTATTGGGAAGAATCTTAATTATTCTTGGGAATGGATTGATCACTTGTATTGGAGAGTATTATAAGGATATGAATTTTGAGGAAAATAGGGATAAGATTTTACAGTGATGACTTATTTTGGAATGGAGTTCAGAAGAGGGATCACGGTAGAATCCAAGATTTTTTTTAGTCTGAGAAATTGATATATTATATTAGTGATCAGATTGACGTATAAGGTACGTGATAGATATGACGACTAGACGGTTAAGAGATGTTATGGTTATCCAGGGAAGAATCGTGTGAATATTGAGTTCGATGATCTTATTTTGATGGTTTATTGCATTATGGTGAAATATTATCTACGATTGAGAATTTTCACTTTTAGTCATAATATATGGGTTTATTTAAAGATTTAGTGATACAGTTTCGATTAATTATTATTGGTTGTACTTTTGAAGTGAGTAAATATTTTGGCTACAATAATGGAAAATCTGAGATGATCAGTTGTGTGATTTTAAATTATGGGATTGTATCTTTGGGTTAAGCAAATATGATGAGGAATCCTATATGATTTACAGAAGTCTTATTTAATGATGATAAGATTAATCAGAGTATTGTTCATAAAGTGTGATATGAATTGAAGTTTGGGAGAATAGAAAATTTTAATTTTGAATTTCAGATTTGAGAAATTAGTAAAGTTTCTTAAGTTTGAGAATAACATATCTGATCCTTGTGATGCTGTTTTAAGTTAGTATCTTAGCTCTCAGCTAGAATGAGTATTTGATACCGAGTACTTGATGTATGATTTAAAGTATAGAAAAATGAAAAGTGGGAACAAGAGTTAATGCGCTGTTATTTTTCTCGACAAAAGAAAATTTGATGATAAGATTGGAGATATGGAATATTTTATTAGATTTTGGTACTGATATTTTTGATATAATAATCAAGGTATAGTGAGATGATACGGGAATACGTGAAAGAGAAATAAGGACCGTATTGAATCAGAATTCATAAGTATGTATAAGTGAAAGAAATACTTTGCAGGAAATGTGGTGACATTTAAGTAAAGAATCTTAGTTATTTGGAAGATATTTGTTTACTGAATTTTGAGTTACAAATATTGGAAAGATAAGTTGATGATACTATGTTGATATGTTTGGGTATATTATGTAAAGAGAATATTCAGGTAATTCTTTGATTATTTTTTTTTTTTGAATATTCGATGATAAGAAGAAAGGAAAAATTATTATGATATGATATGTCAGTAAAGATTTGTTGAAATTTTAGAGATATATACGAATATCTGAGGTCACATGATACGATGATAAGTAACATGTTACATGAATACTACAAGATATGATGAAATTTTTACATACGATTGGGAATTGTTTTGATTATTTTTGGAATATTCGATGATAAGAAATTTAGAGATGACAAATTATTATGGTTTGATATATCAGTAAAGATTTATGGAAACTTGAAGAGATTTTTTTATGGAATTACAGAAATTAGTAAAGAGACATGATGTTGTTTGGGATTATGTGAGATAATGATGATGGACGTAAGGTTATTTGAATATAAAGGTACAATAGAAATTGTAAGGAATGATATGATGATGATAATTGAAGGTGATGATGTATTGAGATTATGAAATAAGTTGATCATCTATGAATAAGTTATGTTGTTTTTGGTTCATAATAATGGAATTCAAAGAATAGTGAACTTTCAGTCACATACGATTCAGAAGAATTTTTGAGTAGACACATATGTCTATAGAAAAGTCCATGTTCTTGAGAAAACAAAGTGATGCATTTAGTCAAAGTCCAGTGGGTTAAATATGGTTGGGTTAAATATGGTAGCGATGATGCTACATAAGAGAAAGAAGAGATTCTGATTAAGTATTCAGAAATCATAAGATTAAGTAAGTTTAATTTCGAGGACGAAATTATTTTAAGGGGGTAAGATTATAGCGACCCAGAATTTTTATACAATAAATAATTATTTTAATATTTAGAAAATTGAGTCGCTATTGTTTTGAAATTAATGCCGCGACGGATTCGTCTAGCCAAGTCAAGAAATATCGAATTTGTTCGATTTTAAATTAAAATTCGAATTTCTAAAATTATGTTATTTTAATTATTTATTTAAAGTATTATTTTCAAAATCATTTTGAATTCCAAATTTATTAAAATATCTCAATTTTACTTATTCAAATTATTTCAAGTCCAAATACGTAATTCAATTTTTATCTCAATATTTATTTATTTTCAAATTTATTTTAAGTCCAAAATATATCAATTTTAATTTCATTCCTTAATCGTAGTTAGTCCAGTTTTAGTTAAGTATCCTAAATTAAGCCTATTTATCCTAAATCTAATCACACCCCTCGTTTTTATATTTTTCCCCACCTTTACACCTAATATTCTCCAACACCATCATTCCATCCCCTCAAATATTCCACATGCAAACTCCACGGCTTCATTTCCATCACACAACCTGTCTGCACTCATTATACAACCATCACCAAAATTCCCTAAACATTTTCTTTTCCTTCCACTAAACCTAATTATTTTTATTCTAACACTTTACACCTAATTCCCATCCAACCAAATTCTCCACTACTTTCTTCTTTAATTCCTAACCAGTACAAGTCACGACATGCAAGAAACACAATAAATTCACCTCTATCTCCAGCTATCAACTTAGCATTCATATGCAAACACCACCACCTCAGTACCAACCACAATCCCCAATACTACCACTGCCGAATCACCAAACATTGCAGCCATCCAAACTCATCATCTTCATCTTCATCACCATCAGAAATCAAACCACCACCTATACCTCTCTACCAAACCATGGTTTCAGCAACTCCAGTATCAACTCCCCTGCAAATTCCAACCACCCAAACCAATTTGCATCATACCACCAATGATGACCCTGCCACTGCAGTCCTCATTTGCACCACCACCGTCTGCCTTCCATCACCACCAACCCATTATCGATCATCATCATCATCAGTCCAACCACCAGCCATCACCCTGCCCAGATTGAACTCTAAACCAACATCTGTCTTAATCAAATTCATCACTGCATCAATACACAATTCATTCCTACTCCATTTCACCTACATCAATCCACCAACCACCGGTATCACCATCATCTCATTATCAAATGAATCACAGCCAAATCAACATCAAAACCTCCATAACCGGCCAGCTTCCTCCCAGTTTTCCTCCATTTCAGCTTCATCCAATTCAATGCATAACTGGCTACCACAGGTTAAACCACCACCGGAATTAGTTCCAGCACCACCAATTCGCCAACCTTCAGCCATGTCACAACCAACCACTACACTGGAATCACTCAATCTCCACCATCACAGTCTGCATCAACACCAAACCACTGCACAAACCATTTACACTGCAATCAGTATCATCACTGCCAAGTTACCACCTCCAACTCACAGTCCGAACCATCACATTTCAATCCAGTCACCAATTCCACCATTAACTCCAAGATCGCCTCTGCAGTCACTCGCGATCACTACCACCTCAACACTGCCCAACCTCAAATCTCCAAGCCCGGCCCCAAACTCAAAATCAAAACAAGAAATAAGTGAACTAAGATACCTACCTACTTCGACCGTCGCCAGTGAATGGATTTGTCACTGGAAATCGCAGCCAAGATCGGATCTTGAGCCTCAGATTCACCTCGAATCAACACCAAAAACCCAGCCTTTTTATTACCCCATCCCAGCGCCGGCGTTGCACCGGAAAATCCCCGGTTGAAGATTGGTTCGTCACAACCCCTGCCTCATCTCTGTCTCCGCCTTCGTCTTTGCCTATCTTCGAATGCATCTGATTAGGGTAGAGAGAAAGAGATTGATAATATATATTTATTTTCAGAAATTGCAATATTGGTCCCCAAGTTTTAAAAGGTTTTCAAATCAGTCCCCAATTTTTTAAGTTATCCATTTCAGCCCCAAAGTTTTAAATGAGTTTTAATCAGCCCTTTCATTTTCAAAATCTATTATTTCAGTCACCGTTGATTTACTTTTAAGCTCAACTATCAAAAGTATCTATTTTAGTCCCTGAACTTTCAAAAGTATTCATTTTAGTCCCTCAACTTTCAAAACATCAATTTTAGTCCTCAAATTATAATTTATCATTTTGAACTATATATTCGATAGACTAAAGTGACTTATTGGCTAAGACGAAGCGTACGGAGAATTTAAAGAAATTGAAGTCATTCCCGCTCAACTTTGCACTCGTCGGATTTGAGGTAGACTCGCACTTATTAATTGATTTAAATTATGATTTCATATGAATGTCATGTGACTTGTGAAAGTCAATTTTTAAGAAAAACAAGTATGTTTTTATGAAAGGTAAATATACCTTATGTTGTTATGAAAAGTAAGTATGTTTTTATGAAAAGAAAATATACTTTATGTTTTTACGAAAAGTAAGTATACCCTATGCTTCACGAAAATGTTTTTTTGGATCATTGCTATGAAATCAATCTACCAAGATTGTTTTGGGTCCCATATGATAAGTTATGATATGTTAAGGGGACCGGAGTTTTAGTAGCGCTACACATAAGAATTCTTGCCACCTAAGTTCGGTAACATTCTTGTGTCTCCTATGTTTATGAGGATTTGCCACGAAGTTCGGTAAAATTCCTATCTTTCCATATGTTTATGAGGATTTACCACCTAAGTTCGGTAAAATTCCTGTCGCATATGTTTATGAGGATTTCGATCCTATCTTATGTTATGATGCAATTGATCCCTATGAATTTCAGAAAATTATGCTTGGTATACTTACTACATATGAATTCTTACCACCTAAGTTCGGTAAAATTCTTATATTTATGAGGATTTCGATCTTATCCTATGTTATGATGAAAACTTACTGTTATTATGATTTTACTGCATAAGAATTCTTGCCACCTAAGTTCGGTAAAGTTCTTGTGTCTATTTATGTTTATGAGGATTTAAATCCTATCTTATGTTATGCTTTCAAAAGAAATTATGCTTGACATAATTAAAATGTTTTTATAAGTATATGGTTTTCAAAGAGCTGTTTTCAAAGAGCCTATGATTTGTAAAATATGTCCCGTGCTGTAATGCACAATATGAGTTTTATCAAGAGCAGTTTTATAAAGAAGCTCTATCAATGCCCGTTTTATAAAGAGCCGAGATTTATGTGTTTAATCATCTTATAAATTAAATTAATTTGCGATGAGTCTACTGAGTATTTCCCCCATGAAATACTCACCCTACTTTTTAACAGTTTTGCAGATTTCGGAGACGGTGGCGAGCGATGAATGATGGTGGCAATAATCGTTGAACGGTTGAAAGTTTGACGTTAATGATTTCCGTATTTTCCAAATAATCGAATAATTTAGAGAAGTTCATTTATTTGAGAAATTATGATATTGGCAATTTCTTTACAATATTAATGGTTCGATTTACTATTTCAAATGGTTTCATAAATGTTTTCAATTTTAGCGGCCATTACAGTTTATTTAATGTTTCCAAAAATGAATTTCAATTATTTCTTCCGCAAAAATATTATTCGAAAAATTTAGACAGAAAATGACGTAGTGAATCGGGTATACGGAACTCGGGGCGCTACAGTGTTCTTGACTTTACTTGATGACAGATATAGTATTACTATTATGCCTAAGGTTATAATACTTTATTTGTGTTCAAGAAGACAAGAGCTTTCATGTTCATAATTAGGTAGGTATACTTCATTTGGTCTGATAAGATTCTTTTGCCGTTGATTTTAAATTTGTTAAACAAATTTCTTATTAGTTCGAGATCTTAAATGTATTGTCAACGTGTGTGTATATTTCTTTTTTACTGCTGTAATTATATTTTGTCTGTGGAAGGTTTGATGACTCTTATCATTATAATTCTTGGGATTTAATTGCCACATTCATTTAGCAGGCCTGTATTTTAGCTTTGATCAAGCAACTAAATAATTGAATTTTGTGCATTTTGTAAATTATTGTTCTCTCGGAATTTATAATTTTTTATTATATTATTAATATTTTCTTGCATATAAATAATATTCTGATTTAAGTATATTATTTAGATTTAAGTATAAAAACATATAATTAAACACACCTTTATAATTATTGTGATTGATGTTTTTAAAAGAAATTTCGAGAAAATGTTAAATACGATAGGCAAATGGAAAAAATGTGAATACTATGGTTAATAATGAATTATATTTTTTTAATCATCTTAATTTTAATAGTTGCATAAATGTTATATGATTTACGATTTTTAGTGTAATTTTTTTACCTCAAACATTGCATGTTGTCATATCACGATAATTGCTATATTTACGTAACTATTATTTTTGACTATTTGATTTTATAAGTAAAAAAATATAAATTTGTTGGTTAATTATTCTCTTTCAGCATAGAATTGCTCAAGAAACCATTCTTTTCAAAAGATGAGCAATTAAGAGAGGCACAAGCTTCTTATGGTAAGAAACGTTTATTTATTCAATGATCTTGTGTAATTCTTATTTATGATTAATTTCATATAAGTTTATTTGTTATTCAAGCTAAATTTGAATTCAAGATTTTTGTTAGCTATTATTAATTAGTTTTAAATTTGATTTGGGTTTAGATAGAGTTTATTGTTGAATTTGTGGTGTTGAGGAGTTAGGGATTGATGTTGGAAGTTGTTTGAGGTGTTGGTTTGATTTTTAAATTATTATGTTGGTTATGATATTTTTTTACTGGTTGACTAAGTCCAATTTATAGGGGAGGTTCTATCGAAATTTCTATAGATTTTTTTACAATAGAAGGGTCTACCGCAACACTTAATAAACGTTGCAAAAGGGTTTACGGCAACACTTAAAAAACGTTGCAAAAGGGTTTACGACAACACTTAAAAAACTTTGCAAAAGGGTTTACCGCAACACTTAATAAACGTTGCAAAAAGGTCTACGGCAACACTTTAAAAACGTTGCAAAAGGGTCTACCGCAACACTTAATAAACGTTGCAAAAGGTCTTTTGCAACGTTCAAAAAATGTTGCAAAAAGTTTTTTCTCTACGAAAACACTGCGATTTGCAACACTTGTCAAACGTTGCAAAAATCTTTTGACAACATTTTTTAAGTGTTGCAAAAGGCTGTTTTTGTTGGTGTACGTGTTGATTAGGGACAAGGACAGATGGAGCGGGGGCAGGTCTGGGCTGTAGCTCCCCAAGGCCATCAATTTTTTTAATGCAAAGAAAAAAATAATTTTTTCTAGGCAATTTTTTTCCCCGTATATCAGCCCAATAGAAAAATTAAAAATAAAATTGTCCTCTTAGCTCTGTCCCTGATTAGGGACAATGCCAAACTTCGCGCAAACTTGTTAGAAAAATGAAAGTATACACTCCATCATTTTAATTATAAAGTATTGGTTTGACTTTTATCACAAATTAAGAAAACATATTTAATATTATTGAAAAATTAATTTTTGTAAAGAAAATTTTCAACTTGCCCTTATTTAAATATCAAAAATATTATAATTGAAAGTAATGAATAATGATACATTAGTAAACAAATAAAATAAATATTTTTCAATAACAAATTATAAACAGGTTTTGGCAAGTATTTATAAAGTCAAATCGTGAAATCTCAACTATTTTTTATTCACTTGCGTATCACGGCAATGTTCTTCTAATTAGGAAAATGAAATATTAATATCTTCAGATATGAAATATTAGTATCTTTTTGCATCTTTACTTGAAAGTCTAGTCCATCTCTCGTAAAGATGACAAAAAAATTTAATCCGATCCGAAAAATTCCCAATTCGTGGATCAACGGATTGGATTTGAATCGGGGGTGGTCCGATCCGATTCGCGGTCCACCTTATTTTGTAAAAAAATTTAAAAACTTTGTAAAAAATTAATTATTAAATCTAAAAATATATAAGCGTTTATTGAGTTTGACCCAAAATCTCTAATTTTTTATATATGTATTGTTTTGTTGCATGAATTGAATATTATATTAGTTGTTTTATGAATTATATATTAACTTGTTTATTGTTCACGGAAATTAAAAACGAAAATTTCTTAATGTTTTTTTCATATCTGATTCGAAATCTCACGGAGTGGATTTGGATTGACACTCCGCTTCATTGTCGTCAATGTATTATAAGCATGTTTGAGAAGCGTTTATAAATTATTCAAACTAGAAACAGATAAAAATGAGTACTAAATTAGTACATATTATTCAAATTACATTTAATTTTCTTTATTAATATATAAAAATATTCCGTGTTTAATCAATGTCCGTATAAAAAAATAGGTGTCTCAAAGGTATGAATACGACTTTAAATAATAAAATTTTATTCGTAGAAGGATCATGGAAAGGTTAAAAGGAAGCACGTGATTTGAAAATAAAATCACACGTTAATTATGTGCAAAATTGATAAGTTTGGATTGGATTACCGTTGTTGACGGGTTACACTTTTATTTTATTTATATGGAGCGAAGTTGCATTGAAGATGTACATCATATGGACTTATTTTAGTTGGTGGGGTGGAGTGGGTGAGAAATATATATTGATACAAGTGAGATATACAAAGTTTTTATAAAATTACGAATTAATATATATACTGACTTGAAGTCCTTGTCAAGAACTTTAAAAAGTCTACTTTTGGTGTTCACACCTCATAATTACTACA
Organism: Ligustrum vulgare; assembly: GCA_963555705.1. NCBI lineage: Eukaryota > Viridiplantae > Streptophyta > Magnoliopsida > Lamiales > Oleaceae > Ligustrum > Ligustrum vulgare. The sequence goes on along the minus strand of OY743173.1, from coordinate 20,258,175 downwards.
ATGTTTTTGAATATTTATGTTAGAACTTCATATGATATATTATTATATTAGTGCTTTGAACACAAAAGTAAAAGGATCAAATTGTGGTAGGAATTAAATGAAGAAAAGTTTTGATATTGGAACTTTGAAACTATAGAATCAATTCTTATAGGAGTGAGTGCGAGCAGGGGCGGATTCAGAAAATCGATCCAGCACGAACAAATTTAATCTAGCACGAGCGGATACTACAAATTAAGGAGAAAAAAGTTTTAACACCAAACTTAAAAAATATAATGAAAAAAATTGCGGATCCAGCACGAGCGATCGAATGCCCTCGTTGTTAACTGGATTCGCCCTGTGTGCTGGTCATCTTGATAACATTTCTTCAAAATGGGAATACCATTTTTAAGTTCAACTTTAGGTAAACTTTGGAAAAGCAGGATATATATTCTTTTAAAATTCATCATCTTGGTAAAGAATCAAAAGATGTCTTGAGGGCCAAATTGAAGTAAAATCTCCTTAAACATAGACACTTCAACGATGCAAGTCTTTATAATTTGTATATAAAAACATTAGTTTTGAACAAAAGTTAGAGAGAGAATCAAACTGATTTTGTTGGGAGGTTCTGTTTGGTATAAATAAAAAATTAAATTAAAAAGGAAGGAAATGTACAAGTTTTTTAGTTTTTGAAAATCAAGTTTGAAGCCAAGCAAACTCTATTAAAACTTCGTATTTCATCTTAAAATGTTAATTTTATTGAAGCGGGTAATTCAAACTCTTATACATTGGTTAAAATTTTCATATCTAACCAATTTAATTGTAAATTGACGATACAACATGGTCAAGTCATGCCTTTCATATATCGCATTTTTTAACTCTAGAAAATCCCTTATATTTTAACAATTTTTACTAGAACCACATTCAAAAATTATGTACTTCTAGTCATCTTTTACTTATACTTTTCTATATTATAAGTCCACCCCATTATCACGTCCACATCAACATTTCTACACAACTTTATAAATACCCAAGGTTGAAACTTGAAATGTAAAGTTGACATTTTGAAAATTGTAGTTCCATTCCTCAATTAATAGACAAGAATGAAACTTTGTCTAGCAACTTTATTCTATAATCTTGACTTTTGCAACCGCATGTAAAAAACTCTGCAGCCGCCTGTCACTTACCATCTGTTTGGTTGAAGTTAATAGTTTATAAATGAAAAATGTAATATTTTCGAGGTAAGATATATAATTGAAAATTAATTTGAAAAAAATTTTATGGTTAAAAAGTGATTTGAGAAAATATTTTCGTTGATCCTTCTTTTTTTTTTTTTTTTTTTTTTTTTTTGAAAAGTAAAAAAGGTGGACGGGAATTTTTTATCAGTCGAAATTGTTCATTTTTCAAAAATAAATAAAAAAAATTTTTTTTTTACCAAATAGTGGCATAAGTGGAGATTAAAATTAAATTTTTACTTGATTAAATATGTGGTTGAAAAGTTTTAGATTATAAAGCATGTTTGGTCTATCTAAATTTTTTACCACAAATTTTCAAATTCAATCTCAATTCTACATCTTTAATCAAGCCTACAATTTTTGACTTTTCAAACAAATCTAAATCACACGTCCATATAAAAAAAATCCACAAAAATCAAAACTTTTACGTGGACTTAACTAATAAGAAATAGGTAATTAAAATCAATTGTTAACTTTGATGTGAATTTAAATCTTGATTTTAATTTTAATCAAACATGGGCTAAATTAGTTATTAATAAGAGATGTCCACAAAAATACTTTACTTTTAGGGATCAAATTGAAATTTACTTAAATTTTATAAAACTTGAAATTACTTATAATAAAATCGTAAAAACTGAAAAATACTTCATAATTCCATAAAGTATCACAATCTAATACTTATTATACTTCTCAAATGTGTTAGTATCACAATATGATACATATGATACTTTTTAATTTTTTTAAGTATCACAGTGTGATACTTTACAAATTTTATCAAAAAATTTTGGCACATTGCATTCTCTACATTTTCCCCATAGCCACCACCATCACCGAAAAACACCCATCAGCAAAATCGAACCATAAGACACAACTTCAATTTTGTATTTCAATTGATCACCAGTCAAGAAGCAGTTAGTGACTGAAGTGAGAAAAATTAGAAAATTGCCAGTAGAAAAAAAAATTGATGGTGGATTGGTGGTGTAAGGCAAGAAACTGTTGAAGCCAATGACTGCGTAGAAGAAGCAAATCGTGCAAAAGAGAAGTGCAAAGGCTGTAAAGGAGACTGCCATTTTACAAAGTCCGACCACCAACCGGCCAATAGATGATCAAAGACCACAAGAAGCACCGCACAGTCCGGGTGAACTCTTGACCAAACTTTGGGCAGTAACTAACGGCCAGTGGCCGCGATTTTACCCAAAAATCAAAAGGAAAACAGGAGCTTCATCCGCGATTCTGACCACATCATTACTCCGATCGTGAAACAATCACCAACATTGGCATCACGATGAAGAAGAGCATCTGTTGGTGCGTTGGGCATTTTGGAGTTCGAGCCTTAGAGGTGGTAAGCTCGGGGAGGAAGAAGGGCATGTTCTTATTTTTCTTTTTTCTTTTTGTATGTAGTAAACATCAGTTTTGTTACTTTAAGGCAGTAATTTGTGCAATTAACCCTATTAATAGTATTTGATATTGGGCAGTGGGTAGCGGATCGGGTGGGGTGCATTTTGTTGAGTTTATGTAAGGTATTGGATTTTCCAATTCTAGTAACTTACACAATGATGCTGTATAAAGGGTGTGGGCCCACTTTTTTAGAGTGGGTCCCGCACTATAGGCGGAGCTAGAGTGGGTGGGGTTAGGGTGGCGATCGCTCCCTGAAACATTTTTCAACGGTCCATTACAGGTTAATTTGTAGTGTATTTTTAGATTTGGTCCTTGCAACTTTTTCGTTCGCCCCACCATGATCTTTAAGATTTTTTACTCATTTCAATTGACAAATATTGTCCCAACAACTTAAAGAATAAAGCCCAAGCCCTAGACTACTAGAAACACTAGACGACCTATTATTCAATTTTAAATTAATTCAATGCATGCACTCAGCGTAACTCTCAATTTAAAATTTTGACAACACTTCTCAAGTTGTGCCAAATATTGACATTGACAAAGAAATCAATGAGTTATAATCTTGTTGATAGATTAATTTGCATTGTCTTAACTCTTCTAAATTCAACAGCAATTATAGAATATGCATTTTTTAGCTATGAGTGTCATTAAAACGAAGTTGCGAAATAGAATGGAAGATATTTTTTGTCCATTATTATGCTTGTGTATATTGAGAAGGAGATTGTTGAGATTTTTTCAATAAATTTTCTTATTGACGAGTTTGAAGAGATAAGAAAAAGGAGAGACCAATTTAAGATGCACAAGACATCTCTACCATTTCTCATATAAATAGGCAGTTTGATTTTGTCTTTTTGATATCCATCTAATGTTTGTATTTATTTTTAGATTGTATAGCGTTAGACACATGGATGGGCAAATTGTTTTTGTATGGACAAACTGATTTTGTCTTTTAGGTCTATCAATCTAATTTGCCTACTTTAGTACGTAAAATCCTTGATTTCAATCATTTTGGTTCAAGAAAAAAAAATGGGGGGCGAATCCCTCATATTTTTCGTCCCTGTAACATATAAATCCTAACTCAGTCACTACCTCGCACCCTCTATGTGAGGATGCAATCACTGTGGGGGTGATCCCCGTGGTAACTGTATCATTTTTTTAAAAAAGAAGTTGATGGTTTTTTGTCAAAATATCTGTTTCTAGAACTAATTTTTGACAAAAATATATAATGTATTGGATTTGGTATAAAGGGATTTTAAGTAAGATAATTTATAAAAGTCTTATGTTATCCATTTTTTTTTCTTTCGTTAGTCCAGATTGATTGGCTAGTAATTACTATTTATTTATTTAAAAGTACATAAGAAAATCACACCATTAGTAATTATCACGTTTGATGACTTCAACAGCAACTGGACCTTAATTTTTTGGTAGTAATCCCTTCAAGGATAACATCTTTCACATTTATAGTGTTGCTGGTCGGTGCTTATGGAACTTTGTTCACTTTATCGTTAATCGAGTATGTGTCAATCGAGTTTGTATGGTGATGTGGAGTATTTAAGGCATAATTAAACGGGTCGACAAAAATAATTTTAATAAAATGAAAATGAGGATGCAGTGAAAGTTTGAATGCAAAATTTTGCATGGACGTTCAAATTCCTAGGTAATAAATGTCACAAGCCATTAAGAATTATTATTATTTTTTATCATGAAGATTTTAATATTACGAATAGATTAGGTTAGTGTGACATCATCCTAAAAGTGGAATTCTTTTTTCTTTTTCTATTTTTTTTTTCGAAAAATCACAATATAACTGTCGACAAATATAAACTGGCAGCGTTTTCAACCTACATTTTCTATAAAAAGTCAATGCTACAGCGTACACGTTAAAGCAATTGAAAATTATAAACAATTTTTACTCAAATTATTTTGCACTAAATCAAATGTTATTAAAAAAGATTTAAATACACCATTGGCCAGTGTTCTATGTAAGTGTCATAATAATCACCCAAATTGATTTTGTTTCATCATGCCTCCCGAACTTCATGTAACTTTTCAATCAAGTCAGTCGGTTAATTAATTAAAGTTTAATAATGTCAAAATCATTTTAATGTATAAAAATTAAAACTTATTTTAATATAATGTCAAAATTGAGATTTAAGTCTTTTTTTTTCCTTCTTCCTTCCTAAAAATGAAAAAGAGACCATCGTGGTTTTATGATGAATTTGTGGTTTTAATAGATTAAGAAGGTCTTAACAAGATAATTTCTATCAATTCAATAATTTTCATCAAAAAATGTTGTGTAATAGAATTTATTAACTTAGTCTATGTTTGGTAAAAATATGTTTATAAACGAACACGTGACAACATTTTATTGGATAATTTTTTTTAAAAAAAATCAGCAATTTCGATTTATCAAATATTCTTGTCCACTATTTTTGATTTTTCCAAAAAAATATATATATATATATATATATATATATATATATATACTAACGAGATATTGTCACATCCCTATTTATATACCAAATTTTGTAAACAATCATTTATAAACGGTTTACCAAACAGAGACTCAGATATCAATTCTTTTAGAATATCATTTTATAAAAAGATTTTTAATTTATGACATTATAATAAGGGAAGAATATATATATTTAAGATGTTTATAAGATGCAAATCTTGGAAGGAGGTTGAAAGTGACTCTTCTTTCTTCTACTATGGGATTCAGTGTTGTAGAGGAATTTTCAAATTTACGAAACCTAAAATCTTAATTAAAAAATCGGGTCATAATTAATTATTAATTAATTATATTTTATTGTTTAAAAGGTTAAATTATAGTGACATATAATTTTTGTTCAATCATAAAACTCAATTTCTATAGGTCATAAATTAACAAATTAATTGGCCACACTTAATTTATTTGTTAAAACTTATGAATTTCATAGACCACACTTATTCTTAGTCAAAAGTTATTGAATTAATCGGTCATGACTTATTTCTCGGTCATAAATCATAAAAATATATGTCACAACTTATTTCTCGATCACAAATTATAAAATAATATTTATGATTTATTTTTCGTTTACCATTTACAAATTTCTAATGTCACAATTTATCAAATTATTTAGTCACAACTTATTTCTCTACTACAAATAATCGTTTTAATTAATCGTTTACAATTTACAACTTTCTAATGTCACAATTTATCAAATTATTTAGTCACAACTTATTTCTTTATCACAAATAATCGTTTTAATTAGGCTCTCTTCGATAATATTGTAGAAACTAGTGTTACATCGTACGATGCACAGTCATTTGTTACTTACATATATCAAATTTATATTTTAATATATGGAATGAATATTTAATTAAACGAGATTAGAAATAATGTGAATACAAAATAGTTATAAGTCAAATGTAAATGCAAAATCTAGATAGATATGAACGCATTTATTGTCTTATATACACACACACACATACACACATAGTCTACTATTATGGTAAATAATGGTTAATATTTTTTAATCATTTTTAATTTTAATAATTGTGCAAAGATTATATAATATAATAGTTTCTTGATCTTCAACGTTGTTCAATTGTCGTATAAGATTAAATTTTAATTATTGTATTGATATTTTTGAATGAAAATTTAGAAAAATGTTAAATATGTGATGAGAATTGAGAAATTATTTATATATCTTTTGCATTTGTGTTGACTATGTATAATCATTAAATTTTAATGAGTGCTTATCGATATTACGGATAGCAATTTTGGTTCATTGTACTTTGAAAATATATACTATATATGAAAGTATGATAGTCTGTCAGAATTAATTCTTAAATTCTTTATGTTTTACTATTATAATAAAATGTGTGGTTGAAAAAAAATTGGAGAAATATATGTGATTAAAAAGTAGGTTGAAAAAATGTGTTACTCATAAATAATTTATCAAAAAAGTTATTGAATGAAGGTTAATATTGAAGAGTTAATACTTTGATTTCTTTTAAGTTAATAATATTAATGCAATGATTAATATTTTTTAACCTTACTTATTTTTTATAAATTTTTAAAGATTGCAGGGTATAAGATTTTCGGTATAATTTCGTAATTTCTAACTTTACTCGATTGTCATATTATGATAATTGCGATTTTCAAAATTATTATTTTGACTGCTTATTTTTGTAAATAAACTTTTATTCATTAAATTCAAATATTTAAATATATAAATTAACGTTTACTATTCAAAGATGTTTTTAATAATTTGAATGATGCATATTATTTATTAAAGTCTAATAATTATTGAAATAGAAAATTATTTTTTATGCATTTATATATGTGTTGATTATGTATAAGCATTAAAATTTTATAAATACTTATTAAAATCGATATTGTGGATAACAACTTCCGTGCATCGCTCGGTGAAATACTAGTTAATTCAATAACTATATTTACGACCATAATTTTATAAAAAAAATCACATGCATTATAACCTTCAATCTAATACATTTACATAGTTATATATAACCCTAAATTACTAATTTTCATTAACTAGTTATATAGTTCCAAGACTCCTTAATATTCATGTATGTTTTTGCATTAAAATGAATTCAATACAATATATACTATAACCCAATATAACTCATTATAAATTTAAAATGGGTTAAAAGTCTAACCTCATATTTTGCTAAACTTTTCGAGACACAATTTCTTTCAAATTTGAATTTTTAATTAATCGAATAGTTTTGTCCACAAATTAAAGTATAAATCATATGTTTCTATGAAATCTAATCGTATATAGCGAAGATTGAAGTATAAAAATTTATAATATATGTACATATTTCATTGAAACATATATGTACATATAGAAGTTTCTAAACTTATTTTGAATTTTTATTAATGAATACGTGATATTTCTCATTATATTTGTCTATATTTATTTTAATGAATTTTTGATACTAACAAATATGTTGTCTTTTTAATACTTATAAGGTACCAGATTTTTACTACACTATTTTGGGGCACAATTGAGAATTTCACTCCCACGCTCCAGAAAGGATAAATATATCAACTTTATCATGAAAAATTAGAACAATACTAATTATCCATTTCCAAATGTGCACACTGAAATTGAAAACAATTTCACGACAAACAACTAAATTGAAGAGATTGAAGATAAAATATCACTGAAATTATTAAATTTATGCATTGTTAAATTCTTATAAGTCTCAAACTTTGTTATAAAGGAAAAATACTTGATATTAAATTTTCATTGACATTTTTTTTGTTCTTTTTATAATATTTCAAATATTATATAAATAAAATTTATAATTTATTCTCAAATATTATCGACATTGTTCTCAACTTGAAACTTATATTTGCTTTCATCAAATAAGTGAGTCTAGCCAAGATTTTGATTGAAAGAGTAAAATATGGTCTCAAAAACTTTGTTTAAATGTCAAAAATTATTCGATTTTGTTAATTCTATTTTTCTTGCATTTTTTCACTAATTTCCGTCAGTCTCAATTAAAGTAATATTGAACAGATATATTGATACTCTCGAAAATATTCATCGGGTAATGTAATACGAACTTACGAACTCTAAACAGATTATCAATGTTAATAGCTCACAGGAATATGTAAGACAATAACTATATCAACGGTACGTTTATATTTGATTATTGAAATTAAATTGTTACCTTTCATATATGTTTCATTTATCCAAATATTCCAAGATTAATTTGAATACCATACTGCATTATGTTTACCTGTAGAAACGTGTAAATAACATCAGAAACAAGACGTTTGCCATGTAAATAAGATCAGAAATCAGATTCTCTTCCCAAAAAAAAAAAAAAAAAAATCAGAAATCAGATTAATTTCTTATACGTTTTTTTTTTTTTTTTTTTTCAATTTCACAATTCACAGAATGTTTCAATGCTCAAGCCTCAAGTTGAAGAGTTGAGTGTCATGACTTAAATTCACTGGATGAATAAAATATTCCGTTGAGTGACATCACAAACAGTATATTGTTAGATAATTTATTACAGATAATTATTTATCTATGATCCAAAATAAATCATCATGCTGAATTATCAAGAGTTAAATAACTGAAGCGGAAGCGTACCTTAATCAAACGTGATTCACGATAAAGGATTACGGTGTTTGGATCTTCTAAATCGATACGTAGTCCTTATTTTCTCTCTGATGATGGGATGTCAGACAAGATGAACAGTACGTAGGATTCAGGGACCATAACCGACTTTATATACTGAATTGCCAGTTAACCTAATCCGGCCCATCATGAATTTAGTAACGGCCTGGTATCTACACATAAAGCCCATACATTTAATTAGATGCATTAAAGCTCGATATATCAAATCCTTATTAGATCACTTTAATTGGGCTTAACCAAATTGATAGTCTTTTATTCAATACACAATAATTCACATATAAGCCCACACGATTGATTAAAATCCTTACAATCTCCCACTTGGGCTATATGTGTAACCTTACAATTGTGTATCAATCATAACCTTATGAGTACTCAGAATTTTGCTATCATTACTGAATGCATCCCCAAAATATCCGGTCCATCAATTATATCAACATAGGATCAAAGCGGCTTTCGCTACATTAATCGTAACTAAACCTTCAATGGTCACGTATATCGACATAACTGAATGACATGGATCAAGTATGAATGTGTAGCATGGAAATTACATGTAATGTGATCTTCAACATGCCTATTTCCAACTGGTCCAACTTTAGTGAGATCATCCTCAAACGAGTTCAGAGATAATAAACCTGAAACCTTACAGCTGTAAATAACTTTAACTTTAAACTGTATCCGAAAGGACAATAAATGTGTCTAATGCACCCAAAATACAAACTCCCACTGAAACCGAATATCCTCAAGAAATACAACACTCATATGAGTATTGTGCTCATGAAAGACCTTAGGTTGTAATACTTTAGTAAACGGATCCGCAATTATGGAGTTTGTCCTAATGTGCTCTTATTGACACGTGTCAACTCTGAACTGTATCCTTCACAACCAGGAACTTATGTCAATGTATTTTGACTTAGTTGAGCTCCTGTTGTTACTGGAATATAAATCTACTGAGTTATTGTCACAATATAACTTTAGTGGTCTTTCTATACCGTACAGAATACGCAGCCCAGTGACAAAATTTCGCAGCTATATTCCATAATAAGATGCCCCCAAAATTACTACAAACTGTGCTGCCAAGTGAAAGAAACTAAAGTGTCTATTGAGCACTCCATCCGGAAATAGCTCCTCCAACCAGCAGATAAATGTAGAATTATGTGGATCTTTTACTTTCTTGGCATCTAGTAAAAATCGGAATCATAATACCATATGATCTCCAACTGATCCGATTTTCTGTATGTGAGCATGTAATCTTTTGTTCTCTTTAAATACCTTATAACTCATGTTTGGCTGCTTTCCAAATGATCCATCCCAGGGTTACTTAAATATCTCCTTAATATCCCAATAACGTATGCAATATCCGAACGCATACAAATTTGAGTATATATCAGATTCCCTATAGATTAATTATATGGGACCCTCTGCATTTCTTTAATTTCAAGATAACTTTTCGGGCATTAGTCGAGACTAAATTTTCTCCCTTAGCGATAGGGCTGTCCCCTGATTTACCGTCTTGCATGCCAAACCTCTTAAGTACTTTATCGATATAGCCCTTTTGTGACAATTCAAGAATACCCCGAGAACAAACCTGGTGTATCTGAATTCCTAATACAAAAGAGACGTCACCAAGATTTTTAATCTCAAAATTCATTGACAAAAAATCTCATAATTTTATGTGACATACCTATATCATTAGTGGCAAGCAATAATCAACATATAAAACCAGAAAAATATACTTACTCCCACTGAACTTGTAATACATACAATCATCAACAACATTAATCTCAAGACCAAATGAGATAATTACTTGATGAAATTTGTATTACCCTTGACGGGAAGCTGGCTTGAGTACATAAATAGATTTCTTTAATTTGAAAACCATATCATCCCATCAATGTCACCATTGAGAAATGCCACCTTAGTATCCATTTGATGTAACTCGAGGTCAAAATGTGCAACAACCTAACTTTCCTGAAAGAGTCTTTCATTGAAACCGAAGAGAAAGTCTCTTTATAATCAATGCCATCATTCTGTATAAAGCCCTTAGATACAAGACGAACCTTATATCTTTCCACATTACCTTTAGAATCCCCCTTGGTTTAAAAATCCATTTAAGACCAATGGGCTTCGTACCTTCTGGTAATGGGACAAGATCCCAAACTTTATTGTCTTGCATATGCTTATACTCCTTATTTATGACATCAATCCACTTCTGAGAGTTAGAACCCTGCATGGCCTGATGGAATTGATTGGACCATCTTCTACCATTCCATTATTTCCTTATGTTCTTGGAAAAATACTATTTAAATTATCCGGAATAGCATTTTTTTCTCTTTCTCTCGTGGATCTCCTTAATGGCTTTAGTTATTGAGGTTGTTAAGTTTGTACTTCTGAAATTTACCTTATTTTGGATGGGAGGTTCTTCAACATTGCCTAGTTGAGTTCCGGATATGCTTCTTGATCAATGACATGTATAGAAATTTGCACATTGTCAAAAGCAATAGTAGGAATCGATACCGATCCTTCCTCAACTTATTCCTTAAAGACAATATCTTTAACCTTATTTCTCCCCTCAAACTCAACATCCTCAAAAATGTTGCAGCTCCCGTTTCAAAAATTGACTTTAAGTGTGAGATTATAAAATTAATAGTCCCTTAAACGACTTTATTTTCTTTATTTGTTTTCTTGCCCTTATCTTTAGAGGTGTTTACCAAGTGAACACTTTCAATTCTGTCATGCTTCAACTTTTCTTCCTTTTGCACACAAAATAGAATGAGCTCATTTAGAGTTCATTTCTCCCTTTGTTAGTTACAACTGACCTTAAATTGACTGAATTGTGCAAGAAACTTACACACTATGAAATGAGCTCATTGAGAGTCCATTTCTACTTTGACAGTTATAACTAACCTTAAATTAACTATATTGTGCACGAAGCGATATCAATACCAAATGCACGAGCAAGTCATAAGACAAGTCGAGTTTTAGTGCCTTAAGTTTTGAAGCAGTGTGAGACATCTACATGATGTACTCCCTTATTTTCCCATTGCCTTTGTACTTTATTGAAATCAAGCTTTGCATAAGCGTGCTTGTTTCAGCCTTACCGTTTTTCGCAAAACGTTTCTTAATTTCGGCAAGGAATTCATTGGCATCATTTACCTCCTCAGATACTATGCCACTAAAGGCTTCCGGAATGCCGCACTTAATGATCATGAGACTCACGTAATTTAAGCAATCCCACTTCTCAAAGTTTCTCATTTGATTAGATGAACTTTCATTCGTAAGAGGAACAGCTTGCTCAATCCTTAGTACACGGTCTAGATCCATGCAGCCAACGAAAAGTTAATGTTCTTGTTTTGATCCTTGAAGTTTGTTCCATAAATATAGGGATTAAATTTGAGCTTGTAAATATACTACTAGCAGAATTTGAAACTGAATAGAGAACACTTAAAAAAAATAGCTCACATAAGTACCTTATTATGCAAATCATACTTTCAAATAATGGTAGGGCCCATCACAAGATACCTAGCACAACATCAATATTTAGTCTTTGGACAGAAATATTGACTTGTAAGTTGTACTCTTGGTGTAGTGATCAAACACTGACAGTAAGACATGTCAACCAACAAACCTTTCTTTGGACCGATTTATTGATCACACGTAAAACCAAATAACTGTCACGTATTTATCACCACAAGTTCATGTGAAATTCGGGCCAAATATTGACCTTCATTTGGGCCGATCAATATCCGCATGAGATAACACACAAACACCTAATTTTCCCTTAGTGTAGTGATCAAACACTGGCAATAAGACATGTTAACCAATAAACCTTTCTTTGGACCGATTTGCTGGTCACACGTTAAACCAAGTAATTGCCACGTGTTTATCACAACAGGTGCATGTGAAATTCGAGCCAAATATTGACCTTCCTTTGGGCCGATCAATATCCGCAATGAATAACACACACAAATACCTTCTAATATTCAAAGTTAATTAATATCCACAAGAGAGGTTGTTTTGGCAACATGTTGCTTCAACTAACTTACTTTCGAATATTATATCTCTCAAAAGATTCCGATGTACCAAGATTTGAAACTGAAATTCATTGATTTGCATCTATATTTGACTTTAGGATTTGAATTATAGAATTCAAAACTTTAGAATAAAGCAATCCTTAAGTTAGGAGAGTCAATTGCAATATTCTTAAACCTTAGGTGGCCAATTATGTAAAATTTCAAGCTTGAAAGACTTAAATTATAATTTTCCCAAAACTTTATTGGCCAGTTTTGAGAAATTCTGAACTTTAGGTCCCAATTTGAAATAAAATCAAACTTTAGAGGTCCAAAATAGGAAATTTTCAATCTTTAAAGGTTGATTTTTGAAAATTTTCAAACTTTAGGAGCCAATTTAGCAAATTCGAAAACTTTAGGGACTTAATTTAAAAAAAAAAAAAATTCAAACTTTAATGACCAATTTTGAAAATTTCCAAACTTTTGTGATTGAATTAGAAAATTTTCAAACTTTAAGGACCAAATTAAAGAATTTCATAACTTTATGTGCTTTATTAGAAAATTCTCAAACTTCAGGGACTGAAAATGAAAATTTTCAAACTTTAAGGGACCAAATTAGAGAATTCTCAAACTTTAAGGGACCAAATTAGAGAATTTTCAAACTTTAGCGACCAATTTTGAAAATTCTCAAAGTTTAAGGATCAATTTAGAAGATTTTCCAACTTTAGGGACCCAATTAGAGAATTTCGGAATTGTATGGATCAATTTTGAAAAATTTCAGACTTTAAGGACTGAATCGTGAAATTCTGAACTTTTGAAAACCTAACTTAAATAATTTATAACTTTAAGGGCTCAGTTTAAATTCCTTTTAAACTTTAGGATTAAACATTATTTAAAACAAATATAGAGGACCAAAGATGCAAATAACATAATGAACCCAAAAATTGCACAGGGGTCCCTGAATTCATCAAATTTTCAGCCAGAAGTCCATTTTCCCAAAAATCTGTTTCTTTCGCAGCAGCTAGGGTTTTCAACCCTAGCCCGCTGCCTCCTCCAAATCCGGCAGAAGCGAAGCCATTATCGGCGACCTCCCCCGGCTGCAGCGCCTTCTCCGGTGCTGCACACTTCAGCGCCGCGCAGCCAGTCTCCACGCCACGCAGCCAGCGCACCTGCGCATACCGGAAGAACCCGTAGCAGGCCACCCCAATCCAACATCAACGACCATTCGAAAAAATCAATTCTCAATCTGCCAAAATCGAAACCCAGATATACATCCATATACATACAAAATCCGAAATCAAGGAAACATATACAGTATGCATACACAAACCAATTCATAGTTTCAAGACCCAAACCAGATTCAAAATTCATATACATTCCCAACCGGATGCAATAAAGTTCATTGTGAATCCGATTTCAACTGATTCTATATACATGATATATACTGAAAACCAATTTGCATTTACCAAAATCATAACCACGTTCTCATATACAGGCAGTAAGAAAAGGTTGATTCTGAATCCAATAAGTTAGCAATTCCAATTTTCAGTAAATCCAACATCAAATTCAACAGAATTTTCTACCGAATCCAATTTTATTTTATTTTTTTTGTCTCGAAATCAGAACCTCATTTCTTACCCATATATACATACGCACATAAATTTGGTTTCACATATACGCGCTTGAAATAGATCTGATAATTCAACACGATGTTGGCTCTGATACCACTTGTTAGATAATTTATCACAGATAATTATTTATCTATGATCCAAAATAAATCATCATGCTGAATTATCAAGAATTAAATAAATGAAGCGGAAGCATACCTTAATCAAACGTGATTCACGATAAACGATTACGGTGTTTGGATCTTCTAAATCGATACGTAGTCCTTATTTTCTCTCTGATGATGGGATGTCAGACAAGATGAACAGTACGTAGGATTCAGGGACCATAACCGACTTTATATACTGAATTGCCAGTTAACCTAATCCGGCACATCATGAATTAGGTAACGGTCTGGTATCTACACATAAAAGCCCATACATTTAATTAGATGCATTAAAGTCCAATATATCAAATCCTTATTAGATCACTTTAATTGGGCTTAACCAAATTGATAGCCTTTTATTCAATACACAATAATTCACATATAAGCCCACACGATTGATTAAAATCCTTACATATATTCAATGTCTTTGAATTAGTAAAACTAGTGTTTCATCCGTGCAATGCACGACATCATGTCGAAATATATAATTGCTACTTTAATATTTTCTAAATTTTTTTAATTATATGTCGTGTATAATGAAATAGATAGAAAAATAATGAAAAGATACTGTAATTAATAAAGTTGCAATGTTTTCACTATAAATTTTGAAAAACTTCTATATAAACTACATTCATAGTTGAGTTTGTTCTATTTTCATCTTTGTCGTAAATGATCATCTTCAAATCACTGAGATTTGTCACTCTAGAGATTGCAAAATACAACTGTCCATAGCTGAAAATTGACTTCTTTAAATAAAGACCAACCTTGAAAAGTAATTTCTCTTAACTCTTGTTGATATTCGTAGCATACGAAGTTAAAAACTGAAATTTTCACCTCTTAAACTTGAAAGACAATCTTGCATGTGTTTAATTGAAAATATGAAAAATGGATGGTAAGAAAATATTTTATAGGTATTGATTTGTTTGGAAATTATTTTCCTGAAAAATGTCAATTGGAATTATTGGGTGAAAAAGTAGGAAATTTTCCTAAATTTGTTGTTTGATTGATATTATGTTTCATTGCAAATAAAATAAAATTTAGCTATTCTAATTAAAAAAATATTTTTTTATTTTTCACTAATTTGTACTTGATAATAGTAATCAAACGTGACAAAAAAATATGTTTTCCACTTGAGGAAAATGTTTTCTTACCAAATAGCTGAGAAAATAATTTCAAGGCAAATGAGTCCAGTGTGCTTTAATTGGTTTTACTTTGGAAAATATTTTCCAATGTAAATTTTTTAATCAAACGTCAAACAAATACAAAATGGGGAAAACATTTTTCATGATTTGACATTTTCCAGGAAAATGACAGTGAATCAAACACATCCTAAATTGTGTCAGTGCATCCTCGAAATAAAAAAAAAAATTGTACCTCGCAAGATTGCTATCGAGAAATTTTGCTTCAACAACGTGATTTTCAAGTTTTGTAATAATTAATCTCGTACCATTACACATCCCTACAAAGTGATCAGCATTTTGCAACAATATAAAGATATAATCATTACATAATAAATTTGAAAATATTTTTTATTTGTACTCGCAAAAAAAGAGAAAACTTTTGCAACAAAAATTACATGAACTATTTAATTTAAAAAATAAATAATAACAAATTAATAAACATAAAAAATTCAATAAACGTAGGCAAATATAATAAGGGTCGAATGTACAGTATAAACAACGTGTAATGTTTAAATGCAATAGTCGTACATGAATTTATAATTCGTTCAAAATTAAAATTTCTAACTACAAAAGGATACAAAGAACAAACAATGGTTAAAAATAATATAAAAAAGTTAAGTGAAAAAGTTGCAAATTAAAATAACATAAAGATTTAATCATTACATAATAAGTTTGAAAATAATTTTTGTTTTTACTTACAAAAAACCAAAAAAGGAAAATAATTTTAAAAATATACATTCAATTATTGCTACAAAAATTACTTTAACTATTTAATTTAAAAAATAAATAATAAAAAATATTTTAAAATGTAAAAAATTTAATAAGTTTAGGTAAATATAGTAGTGTTTCGAATATAATCTAAATGTAAACTTAAATAGTCAACACATGAATTAACCAAATATGTAACCATATTGTAATCAAATATTTATTAACCAAATAAATATTAATCAAAAAGTTAATAACATTGTATTAGCACACTGTATTCATACTGAACTATTAAATATTAACCAAATAGTTAATTATATTGTAATTAAACATTTATTAACCAAATAGTCAAAATATTTGAATTTAACCAATAAAACTTTATTTGCAAAAAAATAAGTAGTCAAAATAATAATTTTGATAATCTCTTGATTATCATGATATGACAACCGAGTAAAGTTGGAGATTACAAAATTATAATGAAAATTATACCCTATAATCTTTAAAAATTATTAAAATCAAGAATGATTAAAAAATATTAATAATTCGATTAATATTATTAACTAAAAAAAATCAAAGCATTAACTCTTCAATATTAACATTCGTTCAATTGCTTTTTCTATAAATTATTTATAAGCAGCAAATTTTTTCAATATAGATAAGAATTCATAAAATTTAATAATTATACATAATCAATAAAAATACAAAAGATACAAAAATGATTTTTACTACAACAATTATTAAAATTTAAAAACAACACAAATAATCCATATTATCGAAAACTTTATTGAATGAGAAATGCAAATTCTGTAATTTTTTAATTATATATCATGTTAGATGTAATATTATGAGTACAAATATTGATATTTGTTCAAGATATAAATATATTTATTATTAATTCTGCATTTGCATTACATATTTAACTTTTTCTCAATTTTCGTTAAAAAATTACAATAAATTATGAATATGTGTTTAATCTTAACTCATCAAATATACGAAAATTGAACAACATTGAAGATAAAGAAATTATTATATCATATAATTTTTGCACAATTATTAAAATTAAAAATTATTAAAAAAATATTAACCATTATTTGGTATTTACCATGAAATAATATATATAGTATAGATACTAAAATCATATATTATATAAAAGATGATAGAGTATTATTAAAAATACAAAATGAGAATTTAATAATACACATGTTATTATGAATGGAATACAATGAGAAAAAGAACATATATATATATTAACTAAAATGAATTACAGTATATATCTCAGTAGAAATTATATCATGCCTTATTTGATACAGGAGCATCGTCTAGTATATTTAAAGAGAATGGGTTACTCCCAGAAATTTGGAGTAATAAAAAAATAATGAAGAAAGAATTATATTAGTGAAATTTGATGAATGTACAAATCTAATAACTAAAGTAACAAGAAATGTTAAAGTACAAGTAGGAAAATATAAAGTATAAATACCTTATGTATATCAATTTGATAATATGCTAGGGGATATATATATATAAAAAAAAAAAAAGATTTACTCTATCACTGTCCAGAAAGAACGGCTAACTCCAGTCCCTGAGCCCAACTTGTAGACCATTCTTTTCCTTAGCCCTATAAATATGCACTAACTTCCTAAAGTGCTTGCTAGCTGCCCATGCGAAAACTCTCTCTTTTATTAGCGACCTATATTATTAGGAAATAGTTTTATAAAACTATATCATCCTATAACTATAGATGAAAAGTTATACGTTTATCAGTCTCTTGTCACCATATAACCATAGCAATTAGAATTAATAATCCTTATGGTAGATAAAGAAATGCCTCATATAGCAGCTCATCGTGATGAGGATAGGCAAAAACTAACACAAACAACACAATTTATGACTAATAAAAATAGGATAAACTTAGTAGAAAAACATTTGACCAAATAGTAATAAAAAAATATTACATTAGAATTATTAAAATTATCAGAAGACGACTTTAGAAAAATGACACATAAATAAACCTATGAAAGAAATAATATTAAAAGATGACACTAAAATTATTAGTGTCAAACCTATCAAACATACAACAAAAGAATTATCTGAATTAGAAATGCTTATAAAAGAAATATTAGAAAAGAAAATTATTAGAGAATCCAATAGTGAACATAGTAGCCCAACCTTTATGGTAGTAAAACATTCTGAACAAAAACAAGGAAAATCTGGGATAGAAATTAATTATAAAAAGTTAAACATTTATATACAAAAGAATTGAGTTATCCAATTCCAAATCAAAAAAGTATTATTTAACTAAATTAGAGGAAAGAAGTATTTTTCTAAGTTTGATCTAAAATCAGGATTTTACCATAGTTGTTAACTAAAAAATCTAGACATTTAATACAGTACCACAAAGATTTTATGAATGAAATGTTTTACCAATGGGATTTAAAAATAGTTCAAGAGAATTCCAAAGATACATGGATAAAATATCTAACAACTATTACCATTTTATTACAGTATATATTGATGATATTCTTATTTAATCTGAAACTAGACTAGACCATATAAAATATCTTCATATTTTTATAGACATTGTAAAAAATAATGGAATTATATTATTAGCTACAAAAATAGAAATAGTTAAAAAGAAAGTAGAATTTTTAGGATCTATAATTAGTCAAGAAGGAATTAAACTTCAAAAACATATAAGAATAAAAATCCAAGATTTTGATAATTATATAAAAGATAAAACACAATTACAAAACTTTTTAGGTCTTGTAAATCACACTAGAAAGCATATGCCTTACTGTGTAGGAGGTTTTGGAGAAATTTCGAATTTTTGGGAGAATATATAGTGGAAAGAAATTGAAAAGTGTGAAAGTAGTGAAACCCATAAAAATGTGGTTGAAAATTAGTTTTAGGGGAAGTTCTACAAAAAATCCAGAACCAAACGGGGCCTTAACGAAACATTTAATTCCCTTACAAAAAAGGACTAAAAGGAAATGTTAGATGGATTGCGTGATCCAAAGACATAGAAGTACAAAAAATTAAAGATCTTGTAAAGATTTATCAGAATTAGAATTATCCAAAAAGGAATGTAAATGGATAGTAGAAATCGATGCTCTTGAAACAACATGATGAGCAATACTTAAATATATTTATCCAAAAGAGGATGAGGAAAGAATTAACAATACACTAGTGTCAGTTTTACTCAATCCGTATAATTATCATATTAACTAAAAAGAACTATTAGCTGTAAAACTTCCTATTAAGAAGTTTGAATGATTTATTGTCACTACAAAGTTCAAAATTAGAACTGATAATACTCAAGTTAAGTACTGGTTAACTAAGGAGATCGATCCAACTATTGATAATAAAAGTTAATTAAATGGCAAGTAGAACTTAGTCATCATGATTTTGAAATTATTCATATTAAAGGTACTGACAATGTCATTGCAGATTATCTATCAAGGTAGGGAGGAACTACATAAAAGGTAGAAGAATTCAATTTGGATGAGTCAAATGAACATCAGCTAATTTATCAATTATTGAAAGTACATATTCCAAAGAAAAAGTCATTGAAAAATCTATTGAACCATCTCAGGAGAAATTTTTAAAAGCTGTCAAGAAACCAGCAATGATAACAAAAAAACTATCAGAACATAAGAATACCATGAAGAAACTGCCAACATACCTAATGTATGTGGAGTACCTAAACAAGAGACTAAAAGAAGGAAACTGGCTAAGGACAATAAAAAATCAACAAAACAATTATTTCACCAGGAGCGGAACCAAGAGCAGTTAGAGGACTGTTCGACTAGAGACTTATTCAATGCATCTATCCCAGCAAAGATATGAAGGAAATATCATTATTACCTAATCCTATCAAAATAGCAGTCAAGACATACTTCAGAACTATGACAGCTGAGAAGATTTATGTAAGGAATTATTCACTAATCCCAGAATTTATTGATGAAGTTTATCTAAAAGGGAAAAGCAGAACATATTATAAGACTGGAAGTAACTGGCAAAACAATCTTGAGAGAACTAGAAATTATACCATCTAACAAGGAATAAAAAATCAAAGTCATTCAAAAAAAAAGGGGGCTTTGGGGGTTCTGAGTCATGTACACCAAACTTACAGATACCCTTACACAAACTAATGTTTGGGTATACGAATCTAATGATAATAAACTATTGATTTACAACATTGCAAGAGTTAAGCAGAATGATAGTCAATTAGGGAAATTAAAGGAATATGCTGAGCATATACTTATCAATAATTTGGATCCAAGTCGAGAAGCATATGGCCATCTACGTCAATTAACGAAAATGGAGACAGGGCATAAATGAAAAGTTTGTGGGGTCCTGCTCAACTATAATGAGGACAAGATGTATCTTGTCTGATCTAAATTATTGACGGCATGGGAGTCCAGACCAAGGTAAAAACTTTAGAAAAGTAGAAGAATTATTGTGACTTTACCTTTTACTTTATTTCTTTAATTATGTTCCATACATATAAAAGCAAAGTGAATCTCATGTGATCTCCAAGCTTATCTCTTAGCATCTATATAAAGAGAGATTCTCCTCTTGAAATGTGTTATAAATTCATCCGAATTTATCATATCAATTAAAATTTATCCTCTCCATCTATTGTCTTTCTTTTCCTTCACAAGTTCAAATTTCATTTCATCTAACCAACCCAGAAAACTAATAGAAGATATGAGTAATTAAACTCAATCCACACACACACACACACACATATGAAATCATTAAATAGTTACTAATCCTCTATTTAAGTATGAGTCCATAAATTTATTATTTATAAAATTTTTGTTAAAAGATTACATCCAGAGATAGGAAACGAAATTGGATTGTGCTAAACCTCTTTGAAGTGTATGTTTAAGTATTAAATAGAAAGTATTGGAGTAAGTCTTTCGATCATTCAATAATGCATGAGTCTTCCGAGTAGCAATGATCTTTTATGGAGAAGTGTTTAATAGTTAGATAAATAACTGAAGAGAATTTGGTCAAAAATCTTTTGAAATCAGATTTACAAAAAAACTAATGGACCCATATATAGAAAGAAATAATGTTAATTATTTATTATGGATTATATATCGCTTTTATTATTGAAGTTTTAATTACATGAGATTACTTTCATGCTTATTTCTAACTGCTTAATTATTGTTAAGTTATACTGTTATATTAGCTTAAAATTGGTTTTTGAATTCAGAATCATTAATTAATTTATGTCCTGTAATATTAGTTGAATTTAAAGACTTAAGTAGAAAAACATACATACAAATAAAAACAATAAGAGAAGAATTAAGATATCACTATAGATTTTTAGATTTAGCAATACAACATCATTCATTTACAGACTTTACAAAATATATTAGAATTATAAAATCTAGACAAAGATTGATAGTGATTTAGAACAAAAAATTACAGAATTATAAATAATTATAGGAGAAAAGACTTTAGCATATAATAAGTAGATTTTATACATTTTATGTTAATAATAAATTTATGTTAAATCTAAATAATATATCTGAAGATTAAATTATTTAGTTTCATGAACCTTAATTAATTTAACACCTGAAACCGTTAAAAACTTTATAAATCTAAGAGAAGAACTAAAAACAAAAGTAGATTATGAAAGAATTTATTTAGAAGAAAGATTTTATAAATGACATTTAGATATAATCTTAAAACAAAAACATTTTTTTAAAATCCTACAATAACTAAAATTATAATAGATATTGAAAATATTATTTGTGATATAGAAAAATAAATTGAAGAACTAGATATAATTATAGAAGAAAAAAATTTAACATACAATAATATATTTTATACATTTTACTATAATAACAAATACTTAGATTTAGAAACCACGTCAGAAAACTAAAGATTCATACCAAAAGGATAACATCGTAATTATACATTAATTTTTTGTTTATTTTAATGTGTTAGCAAGGCTGTTAGTACGTATATCATTATCCTTATATACCTCCTTCTTTCTTGTTTATTTGTTAGAGAGAAAAAAAAAAAAAAAGAGAACTCCAAAAAATATCATAGCATACGACAATGTTATAAATAGGTTTGAGTAGCACTTTTAGTACTTTCAAAAGATAGATGGATTGAGGTTGATCTTTTACTTAGCGCTTGAAAAGTGTTTTTTATTTTTGTGGGAATGTGTGCTTAAATTGGTGCATGCTTATGTACTTATTGTTATCAAAATGAAGATAGGAATAGAGAAATAACGACAATTTTGAATAAGAAAATTGAGATGGTTTGAACACGAAATATGTTGTTCACAAACTATATTTGCTTCTATCAAGATTAAAGTCGTTTGAAGGATGATAGCAAACGTAAGATTAAACAAGTCTTAAACAATTTTCTATAACAAGCAAAGCAAGAACTTAAAAACTAAATAACACTTATAATTGAGCCCTTGTTCGACTCCATTTAATTTAAACATCTTTATTCCTCATATTTATTTTCAACTACACATTTACAGAATAAAAATATTCTAAACATAAACCATAAAATTTTCCTTAATTTTCAATCACACGTTCTTAAAAAAATCAGAATTCAAAAATTCACGTTCTATTTAAAATGAGCATCAAACAGAGGTTGAGTTTTGATCTTTATAGAATTCTTTATTACAAATGGTATAATATTATTTTGATATGTTTAATTCATCATACCATCTCCAAGCATCACTTACGAGATGATGTAAGAAAGGAGTGAAAAGGCACTAAAAACCTCAAAAAATCCGTTGGGATTTTCATCTCAACGGTCACCAAAAATCAACTGGGTGCCTGCCCAATTCAAATCCGGGTTGTCTCCAAGTTCTACAAATTGCCCACAGCTTCTGTTGGCGAGGATAAACGACCATTTTATTCGGGTGTTTTGGTACACTACATCGAAGAACTATGTCATATTGTTCACAAAACAAATTAGAATCACTAGAGAAATATTCAACACTTCTATCAACTCTAAGAATTTTATTTTTCTTACTCAAGTGATATTTAACTTCAGTTTTATAAGTTTCGAAAGCTATCCTTACATTTTAATAAATAAATGTAAGTAAATCTTGAATAATCGTCTATAAATGTTATGAATACCTATTTCCACCTCTTGTTAACATGTTGTTTAATTCACATATATCGGTATGTATAAGATCTAACAATTGAGTTGTTCTAGTCATACTATGAAAATATTTCTTAATCATCTTAGATTCCATACAAGTTTAACATTTATAAACTTTCTTCTTATCATAAGATACTAAGTCACAATTCTTCATTGTTTTTATAGTACTTTGCATATATACCCTAATCTACTGTTCACTCAAAATAGTGTGTACCGCAAGAGCACGGGTCGCGTACAAGTAACAAAGTGGACTTTTTGAGTCCGGATTTTCGATCTCACGAGGAATGTTTACTTTAAATTATATAACTTTAATTAATTTAATTCTAACAACAAAGAGAAACACACAATTAATAAGATGGATTTTTGACAATTCTAAATTAAAGAAAATAATGAAAATGGAAGATAAAATAGTTGGGATTCATGATTTCACTTAATTCTCGCTTAAGTAATTTCTCAACATATGCAAATTAATAAATTACTCATTTACAATATTAGACCCAATTTTTCAAGTTTAACTAATTACCCATCTCGAGTGAAATTAACCCTAATCAATTGGTTTAACCTACTATATCTCTATGTCGATTAAAGTCCAATCAATTGCATTAACTCTTTATGAAAATAGCTCAATGGATCATCTAGGGTTTAAGGTATATCTCTATCCTTAATAAGAACCTAGAGCATTTGTTATTTGGTTTAAAATGCACAATATCTCTCGATTATCATACACTTCACAAAACATATATTTGGTGATCAATCAAACACATGGAATAATCTTAGTAACAAATACACGTGAAATAAGCTCAAAATTAATAAACAAACATTAAAATCACTTAAACTAAGTTAAGCTACATCAATTATCCCAACATAAAACAACTAGCTCATTATATAAATATTGCACAAAAGTTGAGGTTTACAAAAATACATCACAAAATATAGAAATCAAAGATTAAAAATACAAGATAATGAAATAAATCACTTCCTTCGATTTTTTGCCCCAAAATTCCTTCAACAATGCTTTGAATTTTCACCTCACTCTTTGCTTCATAACTTCAATGGAGACTAGCAACATAAAAACAAAACAAAACTACAAATTAAAATTACAAACTAAAGCAAAAATAAAGAAAAGAAAAGAAAAGAAGAAGAAAAAGGGAGAAGAGTGTTTTTGGATAAAATAATGGGGTCAAAAGTGATGAACCCTAGCCAAAAAGTGCCCTAAAAACCCCCATTTTCTTATAGATCCGCGTTCTCAGCGTTTGGGCCGAACCGGGTCGCACCAAATTATTTTTCAAAATTATGACCACGCGATCACGTGGTTAGGCTGAAAACTCTCAGGTTGATTTTTGGCCTGATTTTGCGAACGCGACCTGGTCGAGACACGCGATCGTGTGGTTCACCAGGCAGCTCCGTCCTTCTATGATTGCAATTGGGTCCTCCAACTTCTGATCTTCTTCAATTAGTGCTCGAATTTTGACTTTTATTACAAATATGCCCCCTAAAATATTTGTAAAGTAGGTCCTCCATCTTTCTGAGATGTTGCAATTGAGTCTCCAAACTTTTGATTTCTTTCAATTTGGTCATTGGACATCGAAATTGCTCTTCTTTTTGCTCAATTGCTCTCCAATCTTGTCTATTTTCTTTTCAATTGATGTTGTACCTAATTGTACAAGATAAACACAATTTATAAGTAGAAATTTGCTCAATTACGCAATTAAATTTTCGATTTAAAAGCAAAATAAGTGTGTAAAACACACTTATCACACCCCCAAACTTGAGCTTTTGCTCGTCTCGAGCAAAATTATCTACTAGTGCAATCAAGTAATATGGAATATAGATCAACAAAGTTAGATAACTTACAAATTAATCATGAGTGTAAAATTGTATAATCAATTCAAAAGTATGATTCCAAACAATTCTACCAAAAAGAAGTTTAGCTAATTCGATGTTCGATCGGTGTATGTGTGCATAGTCACTTTCAATTGTCAATTAAGTTTCGAGAATATTGATGAGTAAAGAGGTTTCAAGTCAAAACTACCCACCGTTAGTGGTCAATTCTTTTTCTTTCCCACTCGTGACATTCATCTCCCAATAAAATTTTTCTTTCCTCTCCCGGGATGCAATTCTAGAGGGTACTCTCAAATCACTATTTTCTTTCACTCTAGTTTGGTTGTGTTTTATTTAAAATTTCGACAATCTATAAATGCACTGACTCTCCACTAAATGAGTGCTTCAACATTCAAGTTTATACTAAGCAATTCAAACTCACTATTAATCTAAGCCCTTATGTAAGTACAAATGCATGATTTCTAAAAACTAACCTGACGAGTGCTCGTGCCTTCCCCACTCCTTTAAGCTTTCTAATTGACCCATGTAGCGAGCTTTAGGTCGGAAACTCTCCGATTGTTTTAAGATCAAAGGGTACCAGGTTTCAAAATACCCTTACGGACTTAGTAACTTGAGTCAAAAAGACTATGAAATGGGGTAGGCTTATTAAGCAAATGCAATGATAATGTGCTTCTTTTTTTTTCAAGTGTGTGTGTGTGAATAACCTACTCATTAAGCTTTCTAATTGACCCATGTAGCGAGTTTTCGGCAGATGACTCCCAAGTTTCAAACTTAAGGCATCAAGTTTCAAGATACTCCTACGAGCTTAATTACTTGAGTCAAAAAGGCTTCGAGATAGGGCAATGCAATGCAAAAATTAAAATGGGCTTAGAACTTTAGCATATGGTCATTACATAGCTTATACTTGGCGAAATACACTCCACAAAAAATTTATTTCCAACATGCATGGAATCACCACACGTCTAGACTGTCTCCTTCACCTGGTCGACCACCCCCAAACTTGTCTTACATTAGGATAAAGAGATTTAAAGTTTTAGGAAATATTGGTGATAGGTGTATTTTATACACTTGGGAATATGCCAAAATGAGAATTTATCATGTTGATTTATGAATTTATTCTACCTAAATTGCATTTAATTGTTGTTATTTCAGATTATAGTCAAAAAGAGGAACAAGGAAGCAATTACGAGAAATAAAGGTCAAAAGAAGGAGAATTGAAGAGAAACAGAAATTCTAGGGTCAAATTGATCAAATCAATAGTGAGGGATACATTTCACAAATAAAACCGGAGGACTGAATTGAAAGCCGAGGGAAAGATGGAGAATCGCGAGAAAAACGTTGAGTCGCGATCGCGACATTCCCATGATAGCGATCGCGACATGGCGATAAAATTCATGCAGAGCGTAAAATGGCTCGCCCACGCGATCGCTGACGTTCCAACCACGCGATCTCGTGGGTGTCCGACTGGGCCTGTACTGGGCTTTTGTGCGCGATTTTAAGAGGCAAAAGCACGGGAAATTAACCTAAGTTTGAACGGAGGCGTGAGCAACTAAAGAGCAGTTTTGTGCAGAGCTAAATATTGGAGGATTCTTGGCTATTCAACATCGAATTGACGAGGAGACTCAAGCACAGAAAAAGGCACAGGAGATTAGGAGCTAAACACGGGAAAGCAAATCTTGGTGCAAGACTTCTTTTCTCATCGTTGAACTCATAAATTCCAGCATGTTTAATTTTATTTTAGATTGTTTTTGTTATTCAGTTATTATGTGTAACTAATCCTAACGTTGGGAATCACGACGTAGCCTAGTCATATTACTTTAATTCCATGTTTCTTGTTTTAACGCCGTAATGCATGTGTTGGTTTATTATTGAGTTTAATGCTTGAGTGAATTGGCCACTTATTCATGACTTTATGTGTTATTTCCATAATCCGAGAGGTGAGTTAATAACATAGATCTAGATAATAAATCCATTAATTGAACGAGAGATAGAGATATACTTTCGTGATTAGTGCGATCATGTTTAAGTTCTTCCATGTAATGCACTTAGATAAGGAATATTCGGACCCGCTGTAGAGATACAAGGTTGACTTATCTAGGTAGAGTTGATTTAAACTCGAGAGAGGAATCTCAACTTAATTTTGTGAACTTGATCGATCACATATTTAGAAAATAAAATCTGGAATTGGAATTGATTTAATTGGCTAGGTGAAATCGTGAATCCCAACCACTTTCAATCATACTTAAAAACAATCAGCAATTGCGAAACCTCAATTTTGTGCAAAGTTTTAATTTGTTAGTCATAGTTATAAACATTAGTTTCCAAACAATCAAAAATTCATTTCTTTGTTCAAATAGGGATAAGAATTTACACATTTCGGTACTTAGTAAACGGTCCTTGTGGGAACGATAATCCGGACTCTTAGGTCCATTTTAACTACTCTTCACGACCCGTTCACTTGCGGGGATATTTCGTATTGCGAGATATCGGTGAACAAGTTTTTGGCGCCATTGCCGGGGACTGTTTTTATATTAATATCGATACCAATTAGTTCTTGCTTTAGTTTGAATTTGTATGTGTATTTTATTTTATTTTATTTTTTAATTATTATTATTATTTTGAGTTTTTTTCTAAGTTGTGAATTGTCTCCTTCTCAGGTATTGAGTGAATATTGAGATAGTTGGAGGCAACACAGCAAGATGGCAGCAAACAATAATCAATGGCTCTTTGATCGAACTGCAGTTCAGACGTATCTGATGTGTGATTTCTGTTGGGAAAATCATGTTGTATTCGATTGCCCTATTGCACCCAAGGATGCTATATGGAAGGCTGATTGTTGTGGGAATTATTATATGGTAGAGCAGGAGTGTCCACCAATACATGCAGTTCAAGCTGAAACTGAATATTTTGACAATGAAGATTTGATAAATCAAGAATTGCAAAAACAACAAGCTGAAATTAAAAAGTTGATGGAGCAGTGGACAGTAAACATGACAGAGAGTCAGCCATTGCCATTACCAGAAATTCAGGTGCAGAGATCAGAGGATCCAGATAAATTGGTTGAAACAGTTGAAGAAAAAGAAGAAAAACTTGAAAGAGTGGATCAACCAGAAGAAAATAGCTTCCATGAACATATCTTTGTCCAATTGTCAACAATGCAGAATCAGGACATCGAGCTCGAGGAGACTTCAATCAAAGAGGAAGAACAAGTGAAGAAAGAGGAGTTGATTACAGAAAAGCAGACACTTAAGGGTGCCGAAGTTGCAATGCAATCCTCCAAATTCAATGATTGGGCAAGAATTGATTTCATCATTTGTGATGAAGAAATAATTGAAGTCTACATTTTGAAAGTTGAATCGAGTGTAGATGTTAAAACTTATGACATGGTCAAGGTACAATTTTTGAGCTTAAATGTATCGTGGAGACAATTCAATCGGCACAAACAAAGAAGGTCATCAAAAGCTTTATTTAGAGTTCCTTGAACAATCACGGTAAAAAGTCGGGCTTTAGACTTAAAACAGAGCGCTTGTTGGGAGGCAACCCAACCTTTCTTCCCTTTTACTTATTACGCTTTTATTATTTATTTTAATATTAAAATTTTAGATATATGCATGGTAGGAAATGTGTTTGAGTGTTCTGCATGTTTCATGTTTAGAACACTTTTGCATAATGGTCTATTATTGCATATTTAAGTATGTTTTTGATTTTTCATGTTTACATTAGGCTAGGTTTTTATCGTCATTCCAAACTCACACACACACTAGTTTGAATCATGAAGTTAATGTTTGGACAATCATTGCATCGATCATGAAGTGATTAGGGGGATAAAAATGATTTTGAAAATAAAAAATAGGAAAAATTTTCATTACTGCCGTGTACTAAGCGATCGCGTGCCAATAGGATATGGCGATCGCGAGTTTGCGTTTAAAAATGAACAGATTTTTAAACCTAGAACCACGCGATCGCTGGAACTTCAGCCAGGCGATTGCGTGGCTATACTGAGACCAAATTCGACAATTTAAGTGTTTTTTCCTCATTCTTTCAACTTTAAACATTACAAACTCGTTTTCTCTCCCCTAATCACCTCATGTTTGATCTTACATTTTTTGTGCTTGTCATCAACACCTTGTTGCATCAAACTTATTGCTTTCATTACCTACAAAACTCAATCAAAGGTATGAAATTTTCACTTTCCTTCAAGTTATTCAAAAGAGTGAAATTTTCTTTGAATTCATAAGTGCAACTTTATTGGGGAGTGCAGTGTGGGCTTAAGTTAGTTGTTGGAGAATGTGATTTGTGCTTTAATAAGTAGAAATTCCTTGGTCAATCCACGTTTCCAAATTGATGTAAGTTCTTTAATTTTTGGAGTGCACATATAGTGTTTGATGAAATGCCACAAAGATATTTTTGTGCTAATTTGAGAAATCCTTCCGAGTATTTATCTTCATGATATGTTTATCATTGATTATGTGTACTTAGTTCATGAATTAGTTCACTACATTACACGAAAATCATGAAAATCAACACTGCATCATTTCAAGCCCCATTGCAGGCCATTGCACATGAAAATCCACTCACGTCACCTACTTCTCGACATTGTTTCATGACCCTATTGATCTTCAAATGAGCTGAATTTTTAATATATTGTCGACCATGCGGTGAACTTTAACGTATCAAAAGATGGCTCGGGAAAATTTATGTTTTTCTAGGCGGTGTCAAGGCTTGAATGTGTGTGGTCGACCAATGTTGAAAATTCAAAATTTTGCCTTAACTTTAGTTTGGGGGTGTGGTACTGAACTTCCATTTCTTCTCATTGGTGTTTATGTATTCTAATGTATTCTAATGTTAATTATTTCTTATTTGCAGGGAAAACACCAGTCAAAACACGCCAACCCACTTTGAACATTACAAGCAAGAAAATGGTCGATTCATCCAAGACAGTGCAACAAGAAGCTTCAACAAAACATCTCCAATGCACCTAGGAAGTTCTCTTTCTCTCTCCTTTGTCTTGTTTTACATTTTTAAATCTTTTTGACAAACATTGAGGACAATGTGTCTTTCTAGTTTGGGGGTAGGAAATATCATTCATGCAAAATGCTCTCATATTCACGCTATTCATTCTATGTTCTCATTCTAAATATGTGATCGATCAAGTTCACAAAATTAAGTTGAGATTCCTCTCTCGAGTTTAAATCAACTCTACCTAGATAAGTCAACCTTGTATCTCTACAGCGGGTCCGAATATTCCTTATCTAAGTGCATTACATGCAAGAACTTAAACATGATCGCACTAATCACGAAAGTATATCTCTATCTCTCGTTCAATTAATGGATTTATTATCTAGATCTATGTTATTAACTCACCTCTCGGATTATGGAAATAACACATAAAGTCATGAATAAGTGGCCAATTCACTCAAGCATTAAACTCAATAATAAACCAACACATGCATTACGGCGTTAAAACAAGAAACGTGGAATTAAAGTAATATGACTAGGCTACGTCGTGATTCCCAACTATTTTACAATCGTTTTTAAAAACAAAACAAATTTAGTAATTTAATTCTTTAGTTTTAATTTCAAACATCAAATTATTTCGTCAGTTCAAATAAAGTGTAGAACTAACACATTTCGGTACTTAATAGCAGTCCTCGTGGGACGATAATCCGGACTTTTAGGTCCCCTTTATTACTTCTCACGACCCGTGCACTTGCGGGGGTATCTCGCATCGCGAGATATCAGGTGAACAAGTTTTTGGCGCCGTTGTTATTTAGTTTAGTCTTAACTTTTTCGATTTATCTTTATAAATTCATGTTAAGAAGGACTAAATCTTTTGAATTGCTTCCTCTTGATACAGAAATTGAACGCACTTTTCGACAAAGGCGCAAACAACAGTTGGAAGCAGCTCAACACACAGATTTAGCAATGGCAGACAATCCAATTCAGCCAAACCAAAATAATCTGCCAGCAGAAATTGTAGTTCAACAACAAAATCAACCGAACAATGGGAGGCGAGCATTAAGGGATTACATGATTCCCCCAGTGGGAAATATTGGAACTTGTATAGTGCCGCCTGCTATACCTGCCAACAACTTTGAGATCAAGACTTCTTTGATTTCTCTGATCCAAAACTCTGCCGTCTTTCATGGGCTGCCGTCTGAGGATCCACATGCACACTTGCGAACCTTTCAAGAGTTATGTGACATGCAGCGAATGAATGGGGTTCCGGGTGACGCTGTGAAGCTGAAATTATTTTCTTTCTCATTGGCAGACAAGGCAAAGGCATGGTTTTACACGCTGCCCCTCCACACAATCACTACATGGGAAGTAATGAGTCAGAAGTTTGTTGACAAATTCTTTCCACCTGGCCGGATGTCAAAGTTAAGGCGCGAAATCCTTTCGTTCAATCAACAGCCAGGAGAGTCCATTTTTGAGGCTTGGGAGAGGTTCAATGAGCTAGTTCGTCAATGTCCTACTCATGGAATAGCTGATTGGATCCTCATACAAACTTTCTACAACGGGTTGACCAATGATAACAAGAAGCATGCAGATTCAGCTGCGGGTGGATCAGTGATGGATTTGACTTATGAAGAAGCCTCCGAAATATTCGAGAAAATGGCAGCAAATAGTTATCAGTGGTACTCCGATCGCACCGCACAGAAATCTGGTGGAATAGCTGCGGTAAATGAAATTACAGCTATTAATGCTAAACTGGACGCATTGACAAAAAAATTTGACAGCATGAATCAGCAGCCAGTGCTTGCAGCTCAAGCAACCATAGTTTGTGATTACTGTTTTGAGAATCATGCACTATCAGAGTGTCCAATGGCATATCAAGGTCAACCAGATAATGAGCATGCAAATTTTGTTGGGAACAATCAGAGGCAGCAAGGAGGTATGTACTCGCAAACGTACAACCCTGAATGGAGAAAGCATCCCAACTTTTCATGGGCTAATAATCAAAACACCCAACGACCACCAGGGTTTCAGCAACAACAACAACCACAGCAGCAACAAGTGAAAAAGACTTCCAGTGAAGAATTGATACTTCAGCTGCTGCAAAGTCATCAAGCTGATATTAAAGAAATAAAAATTCAGTTGGGACAGTTGGCAAACGCAAGTTCAGAAAGACAACAAGGTAAATTGCCAAGTAATACAGAAATAAATCCACGAGAACAGGTACAAGCCATTACAACCAGAAGTGGAGTTCAATTACCAGAAATAGGCGTGAGAGGAACAGATAACTCAGAAATAGTGAGAGAAGCAGTGGAAGAGAAAGAGGCTGATCACACGGAGAGTGAAAAGTCAACGGAAAAATCTGACAGGGCAGAAGAAATGGAGGTGAGGAAGACCCCGACCCCAGTTAAAGCCTACGTACCTCCCATACCATATCCACAGAGGCTGAGGAAGCATAAAATAGACCAGCAGTTTGCAAAATTTATTGAGAAAATCAAGCAGCTGCACATCAACATTCCCTTCGCAGAGGCTTTAACCCAGATGCCGAGCTATGCGAAATTCATGAAAGAAATCCTGACAAATAAACGAAAGCTGGACGAGCATGAGACAGTGATGCTCACCGAAGAATGTAGTGCAATAATCCAGAAGAAATTTCCTCCCAAACTAAAGGATCCAGGGAGTTTCACAATCCCTTGCACTATTGGTTCTATTGAATTTGAATCTGCTTTATGTGATTTAGGAGCCAGCATTAATCTAATGCCTTTATCTATTTTCAGGAAGCTCGGGATTGGAGAAGCAAAACCAACCACTATCTCCTTGCAATTAGCAGATCGTTCGATAAAATACCCGTGGGGGTTGCTTGAAGACGTACTGATAAGAGTTGGGAAGTTTATTTACCCTGCGGACTTCGTTATACTGGATATGGAAGAAGATAAGACAATTCCTCTCATCTTGGGACGACCGTTTTTTAGAACGGGAAATGCTTTAATAGATGTTCACGAAGGAACACTAGTGCTTCGTGTGGATGAGGAGAAGATCACCTTCAACATCTTTAAGTCTATGAAATATCCCTCGTCATTGGATACGTGTTTCACGGTGGACACTGTGCAAGAAGCAGTTCGTAGTGTATATGATGAGGAGCATCCTGAAGATCCCTTGGAGGCATGCATCGTTCAGTCGGAATCTGTACACTCGGAAAATGAGGAAGTGGCAAGGATGGCTAATGAATTGGAGGCATCACCAAGGTTCACGTTGAGGGCAGATCGTTATTTTGAACCATTAGGTGAAAATTTGCAGAAGTCCCGACCATCATGTGAAATTCCTCCCACTTTGGAGTTGAAACCTTTACCAGCTCACCTGCGATATGCATTTTTGGGGGAGTCATCAACACTGCCTATTATTATTTCAAGCCACTTGACAGCTTTGGAAGAAGAACGGCTGCTTCGGGTGGTGAAGGAACACAAAACGGCAATAGGATGGACTATTGCCGATATCAAAGGTATTAGTCCGACTATCTGCATGCATAAAATTTTGATGGAAGATGATTCCAAGCCATCAGTAGAAGGACAGCGTAGACTGAATCCTACTTTGAAGGAAGTGGTGCGAAAAGAAATTTTAAAGCTACTTGATGCAGGTATTATATATCCGATATCGGACAGTGCTTGGGTCAGTCCAGTTCATGTAGTGCCAAAGAAGGGGGGCATGACAGTAATTGCGAATGAGAACAACGAGTTGATCCCTACAAGGACAGTGACCGGTTGGAGAGTATGTATTGATTACAGGAAACTGAATGCTGCAACCAGAAAAGACCATTTTCCATTACCGTTCATCGATCAGATGTTGGAAAAGCTAGCGGGTCACTCACACTATTGTTTTCTTGATGGATATTCGGGGTACAATCAGATTGCCATTGCCTTGGCCGATCAAGAGAAAACTACTTTTACCTGTCCCTACGGTACATTTGCCTTCAGGAGAATGCCGTTTGGACTGTGTAACGCTCCAGCAACGTTCCAGAGGTGCATGATGGCAATATTTTCCGATATGGTGGAGCGATTTATTGAAGTTTTCATGGATGATTTTTCAGTATTTGGGTCCTCGTTTGATGAGTGCCTACACCACCTATCCCTAGTGCTTAAGAGATGCACGGAAACAAATCTGGTGTTAAATTGGGAAAAGTGTCACTTTATGGTGCATGAGGGAATTGTGCTAGGGCATCGGATTTCTGAAAAGGGAATTGAAGTGGACAGGGCAAAAATTCAGGTAATTGAAAAGTTACCACCACCTAGCTCAGTCAAAGGAGTCAGAAGTTTTTTAGGTCATGCTGGATTTTACAGGAGATTTATAAAAGATTTTTCCAAAATCACGAAGCCCTTGTGTAGTTTATTGGAGAAGGACGTAGTCTTTGATTTTTCTGAAGAGTGTTTGTCATCCTTTACTACACTCAAAGAAAAATTAACTACCGCACCAATTATCGTGGCACCGGACTGGAGTTTGCCTTTTGAACTCATGTGTGACGCGAGTGACTACGCTGTGGGGGCAGCATTGGGGCAACGAAAGGACAAAATTTTCCACGTAATTTATTATGCCAGCAGGACTTTAACAGATGCCCAGATAAATTATGCCACAACTGAGAAAGAGCTATTAGCAGTGGTGTTCGCCTTTGACAAATTCAGGTCTTATCTTATAGGATCAAAAGTAGTGGTGTACACAGATCATTCGGCGTTGAAGTACTTATTTGGAAAAAAAGATGCCAAGCCTAGACTGATCAGATGGGTTTTACTGCTTCAAGAATTCGATATCGAAATCCGGGATAAAAAAGGTACAGAAAATCAGATTGCGGATCATTTATCCAGATTGGAGCAGGTAAATGAGGAAAATCTTGAAGACATAAACGAAGTATTTCCAGATGAACAGTTAATGCTGCTAGCCCATATGTTGCAGGTAGAGAATAATAAGGGGCCCTGGTTTGCAGATTATGTAAATTACTTGGCCAGCAACGTTTTGCCTCCTGATTTTACTTACCAGCAGAAGAAGAAGTTCTTTCATGATCTGAAGTTCTTTTATTGGGAAGATCCATTTCTGTACAGAAGGGGACCTGACCAAATAATTCGGCGGTGCATTCCAGATGAAGAGATTTTATCGGTTCTAGAGAGGTGCCACTCAGCCCCATATGGGGGACACATGGGAGCCACTAAAACGGCAGCTAAAGTCTTGCAATGTGGGTTTTATTGGCCAACAGTGTTTAAGGACGCCTTCTCGTTTGTCAAGGCGTGTGACCGGTGTCAACGAACAGGTAATATATCATCCAAGCATGAAATGCCGCTTAACAGTGTTTTGGAAGTGGAAGTGTTTGATGTGTGGGGAATAGACTTCATGGGTCCTTTCCCACCTTCATACAACAACAAATACATACTGGTGGCGGTTGACTATGTATCAAAGTGGGTCGAAGCAAAGGCATGCCCAACCAATGACGCCAGAATTGTGGTTGAATTTATCCGAAAAAACATTTTTACTCGTTTTGGAGCACCAAGAGCGATCATAAGTGATGGGGGAACTCATTTCAACAACAGGTTGTTCAAGGCAGTATTGGCCAAATATGGAACTCGTCATCGCATGGGAACAGCTTATCACCCACAGACTAGTGGGCAAGTGGAAACTTCAAACAGGCAGTTGAAACGGATTTTGGAAACAACGGTGAGGTCATCCCGTAAGGACTGGGCCAGCAAATTGGATGATGCTCTGTGGGCATATAGGACAGCTTTCAAGACTCCCATCGGGATATCACCATTTCAGTTAGTATATGGAAAAGCATGTCATCTGCCTGTAGAATTTGAACACAAGGCATACTGGGCTTTAAAGCAGTTGAACCTGGATATGGACTTGGCCAAAGATCAGAGATTCTTGCAGCTAAATGCATTGGATGAATTTCTCTTGGGAGCCTATGAGAATGCTTCCATCTATAAAGACCGGACTAAGAAGTGGCTTGATCGCCACATTCACAAGAGAGAATTTCAAGTTGGGGACCAGGTGCTCCTGTACAATTCGCGCTTAAAGCTTTTTCCTGGAAAATTGAGGTCGAGATGGTCTGGTCCTTTCACAATTGCTCAAATATTTCCATATGGCACTTTCGAGCTTCATCATCCGACTAAAGGACATTTTAAAGTTAATGGGCAAAGAATCAAGCATTACTATGAGGTGGAGTTTGATAAGGCGAAGTCACACATTGACATCACCGTTCCAGAGTAAACAACGCAGAAAGTCGGGCTTGAGACTATAAACGGAGCGCCTGTTGGGAGGCAACCCAATTTTTCTTCTCTTGCATTTTTATGTTTTATGTTTCCCTTAGTTTCGGATTACTTTTATCAATTCTTTATCATTGTTGCATTCATGACATTTGCATTAGTTAGCCTTTGATTGTTTTCATTTTTGTTCAAGCATTTTTGTGCACGTTTCCCTCATGTCAATTCCTCTTTGCATGCTTTGGCATTTTAGGCATGTTTTCGGATTTCTAGTTATTTTGAGCATTTTAGATTTTAGTTGTCACTCCCGACCTCCTAACGAGATTGAACTATGTTTAATGTCGATATTCATGAGCATCCACGCTTTTCTAGCATTTTGTCGCATTTGGTTCAAATTATTTTAGTTAAAATAAAAAAATAAAAAATAAAAAAATATTTAGGCTTAGTCGCGATCGCTGATTTACCAAGTCAGTGATCGCGACATGCCGTCTTTTTTTCAACAGATTGATTTTAACCAACACCACGCGATCGCTAAAGGTCATACTAAGCGATCGCGTGGGTGACCTGGGCGCGAAAACCACACTTTACACCCGGCAGCCTTAAGTTGATTCTTAGTCTCGCTGCCGGGTGCAACCTATTCTCTCTCGCCACCGGTTCGTCGACCCTAGTATCTTGAAGTCACCACCACCATTCTAGTGCATCATCACGATTTTAAACATTCCCTACTTACGAAATCAAGGTATGGATTCATAAGATTTTGTCTTTTTTCCTTGTTTTTGACCGAATTGTTTATCCTTTGTGCACTTTTCGAATTTAGATCGATTGGAGTTTGGGCTTAGGGTAGAATTTGGATTGGATATGTGTGAAAATGATGGGTAATATTTTTGGGTAACTTCATTTGCCCAAAGTTGTGATTTATGCATATATTGAGTAATGCCTTCAAAGTGTTCGATGAAATGTTCCAACGACAGTTTTGATGCAATTTGGAAAATCCCCTCGAGCACTTATCTTTGTTACGTGTTTTTCACAGTATTTGTGCTATAATCTCGCTGTTTAACTCGATGCATTGCATCAATTTGCATATTTCAATATCTAGCACCATTGCAGTCACTGCAGGGTCACTGCAAGGCCACTGCAGGGCCACTGCAAGGCCATTGCACGCTCGCGTCACCACTTCATCGCGATTTTTCTATATGAATCTGATTTCTGTCTGCTCTTAACTTTTCATATGCTACTCTTGAATTGTAATACTCTATTGTGCTCGGGACACGTTTCAAGAATTTTACCTTTTTAGGCACGACAACCGAGGTTGAAAAGCACCAGTCGGGCTGTTTGTCTTTCATTTATTTTTCTCACTAGTTTGGGGGTTTGTGCTACTTTTCTTATACTTTCTCCACTCTCACATTGGTTCTAATGATGCGTTTGCTCTGTGTAGGTACAATAATGCCTCCGAAAGCCACGGCTGCTCAGAAAGGGAAGGGACAGGCTGGGCCTTCTAAGCGCAAACGAGGATCCTCCTCTGCGAATCCTGAGATTGATCAAGGGAACATAGGAGATATACAGAGGTTTGTGGGGAGCGAAGAATTGCGCAGATATGATGTACTGCTTAAGGGGAAGAAAATGTGGAACGAACGTGAGGTCATTGTAGCCGATTTCCCGGATACTGAGCTCGCCCACCTTATAGAGAGAGCTGGTTGGCACAAATTGGCAGGCACACCGCACAAGCCATATCCACTCTTGGTCAAGGAGTTCCTAGCCAACTTCAACCATGCCATTGAGACAGAAGGTGCCCCTCACAGGTATAAGACCTGGGTGCGTGGTAAATGGATCCGATTTTCTCCGGCTGTAATTGAGCGGGTTTTGGAGCTTACACGAGAGGGGATTGAGCCGGTCCCTAGTGATTTGGACATTGATTTGATTACTGACTTCCTGTATGGCCGGCAGCATGTGGAGTTGGAGAAGCCAGGGCGCTTTGAACATGGGGAGCTCACGGAGAGTATTAGGGTCCTGCACATCTTCATGTGCCATAACATCGATCCCACTTCCCACAGGACAGAGTTTAATGAAGACCGGGCCCGCTTAATTCATCATCTAGCCAGGGGGCGCAAGTTGGATTTAGGGAGGCACATTTTTGATTTTATTATCACACTTGCCTCCCAGCTGGACTCCGGCCGCCAGATCATGTTTCCTTGTTTGATCAGTGCGATCTGTGTGGCCGAAGGAGTGGATATTTTACCTCTTGAAGAACCTGCACCTCTCGGGGCCATTATCAGCAGACGCACCCGAGAGAGCACGAGGCCTAGGGTACAGCGAGGTCCACCTGCTCCTCCACCAGCCCCAGTGGATCCTGTTGCCCCTGTTGACCCAGATGTCCGAGCAGAACCATCCGCTCCAGCCGCTCCAGCTGCACCAGCGCATGTGCCAGCTCCACTTGGAGATGAGAGGCTCCTACGGCAGATACTTTTGGAGTTGACTGACCTTACTCGCGCCGTTAACTTGAGGAGGGAGGCTGAAGTTGCACAGCACAGGCAGTTAGAAATCTTGGAACAACGCCTTGACCGTCTAGTTCAGGGTAATATCGCGGGGGAGCAGCGCATCATGCGCCATACGATGACAGAATTCAGCGGTCAGTTGTCACGGATATAGGCCAGGCTTTTCTCTATGGAGAGCCGACTGGAAGGAATTGAGCGGAGAGCTGAGGGGATTGAGGCGAGATTGGAAGGAATAGAAGGTAGATTGGGTGCAGACGCCGCAGGACCATCTCAGCCACAGCCGCAGGACCTACCCCCAGGAAGTTCTTGATCTTTTTCTTTTTACCTTGCCTTCCATTTTTGATCTTTTTCTTGCTTTATTGTTCATTGAGGGCAATGTAATTTTTAAGTTTGGGGGTGGTTGTTAAATTTTAGGCTGTATTTATTTTCGATCATATGGGCCTGTATTAATTTTGATAGTCTGTAACTCTTCAAACCTCTATTAATCAATGCAACTACTTGGTCCTTTTATTTGATGTTTTAAAAAAAAAAAAAAAAATCTTTTAGTTAAAAATTGTGTTGACACACTTATTGCCTAGGAAATAGTATGAATCAATTTATGTTTAGGCTTGAAAATTGAACAACATGGAAGCATGAACTAATTTCTTAACTAGTTATGTTTTGCTAGAGTCATATTTATTTGCGCACATAGCCAATGTTGGGTAATTGCTTGTGTGTGGGATTGTGTTTAATACATGTGGGGTAGAGTTTGTGCAATTGGAACTTAAGAATGACTCAAAAATCCCTGAACTTAGATCATTAGACATCCCATCCCTAAATTAGAATCAATCATGCTAAAATGCAAGTTTGGGGGTAAAAAGGTTGGAATTTGTGTGTGTTGACGGGTTGGAGGTCTGTGGTTCTTGGTTTTGCACTTTAGTCATTACAGTTTGGTCAATAGGTATAAACCATTTCCAGCATAAAAACAGAAAAATGCTGAAGGTCTTATTCTGCTCTTCAAATGCCTTTTTGACTCGAGTAAGTAAGTCCGAGGGGTCTTTCAAACCTGGTGCGCCAACTGGCTTGGGAGTCATCGACCTAAAGCTCGTTACAGGGGTCAATTAGAAAGCAAGTACGGAGAGTGGACTTACACATAAGACATTATAACATCTTTAACTTTTCTGTTTAAGCCTTTATGACTCGGGCAAGTACGTCTGAGGGGTTCTTTGAACCTGGTACCCTAAAACCGTCTGGTTTGGGAGTTGCCGATCTGAAAGCCCGCTACAGGGGTCATATAGAAAGCCAGTATGAAAAGTTCTGCACAAAGATGGTAAAAGACAGGGACAATTAAAAGAAAAAGTCGTCCAAATGCCACAAAAAATATATATATATCTATTATTGCATGGTATAAGCTTAGTTGACTGAGCTGTGATGGTTGATGTTGTAGAATTGGGCCCCACTTGCGTTTGATTTGTTATACACGCACATTTCTGAATCTGATTACCTTGTGTGGAAAAAGCTAAGAATATTTTTAGAACCCACATAGATAAAAACCTGGGATGCGAGAGAAAAAGCAGAAAGTGGTGATCATCCATGAGCGTTGAAAGGAATTTTATTAGAAATCATAGATTGACCACATGGGATTCGGGGTGGATTATGCATAATAAGCCACACAGTGTTGAGCACATCTTTTGCATAAGTATGCGTTTGACATTGGCTTTTCACACACACACTTGAAACTCTGGCATGATATAACTAGAAATTATTTTACATTGTTGTTCATAACTCGTGCTTAGAGCGTAAATTGATTTGGACTTATGGAGGCATATGGTAAGCATGTTGGCACAACAAAAATATCTTATATCTTGTCTATTTGATTTTGTAAGTCAGTATCCGTTGTTCGAGGACGAACAATAATTCAAGTTTGGGGGTATTTGATAGGTGTATTTTATACACTTGGGAATATGCCAAAATGAGAATTTATCATGTTGATTTATGAATTTATTCTACCTAAATTGCATTTAATTGTTGTTATTTCAGATTATAGTCAAAAAGAGGAACAAGGAAGCAATTACGAGAAATAAAGGTCAAAAGAAGGAGAATTGAAGAGAAACAGAAATTCTAGGGTCAAATTGATCAAATCAATAGTGAGGGATACATTTCACAAATAAAACCGGAGGACTGAATTGAAAGCCGAGGGAAAGATGGAGAATCGCGAGGAAAAACGTTGAGTCGCGATCGCGACATTCCCATGATAGCGATCGCGACATGGCGATAAAATTCATGCAGAGCGTAAAATGGCTCGCCCACGCGATCGCTGACGTTCCAACCACGCGATCGCGTGGGTGTCCGACTGGGCCTGTACTGGGCTTTTGTGCGCGATTTTAAGAGGCAAAAGCACGGGAAATTAACCTAAGTTTGAACGGAGGCGTGAGCAACTAAAGAGCAGTTTTGTGCAGAGCTAAATATTGGAGGATTCTTGGCTATTCAACATCGAATTGACGAGGAGACTCAAGCACAGAAAAAGGCACAGGAGATTAGGAGCTAAACACGGGAAAGCAAATCTTGGTGCAAGACTTCTTTTCTCATCGTTGAACTCATAAATTCCAGCATGTTTAATTTTATTTCAGATTGTTTTTGTTATTCAGTTATTATGTGTAACTAATCCTAACGTTGGGAATCACGACGTAGCCTAGTCATATTACTTTAATTCCATGTTTCTTGTTTTAACGCCGTAATGCATGTGTTGGTTTATTATTGAGTTTAATGCTTGAGTGAATTGGCCACTTATTCATGACTTTATGTGTTATTTCCATAATCCGAGAGGTGAGTTAATAACATAGATCTAGATAATAAATCCATTAATTGAACGAGAGATAGAGATATACTTTCGTGATTAGTGCGATCATGTTTAAGTTCTTGCATGTAATGCACTTAGATAAGGAATATTCGGACCCGCTGTAGAGATACAAGGTTGACTTATCTAGGTAGAGTTGATTTAAACTCGAGAGAGGAATCTCAACTTAATTTTGTGAACTTGATCGATCACATATTTAGAAAATAAAATCTGGAATTGGAATTGATTTAATTGGCTAGGTGAAATCGTGAATCCCAACCACTTTCAATCATACTTAAAAACAATCAGCAATTGCGAAACCTCAATTTTGTGCAAAGTTTTAATTTGTTAGTCATAGTTATAAACATTAGTTTCCAAACAATCAAAAATTCATTTCTTTGTTCAAATAGGGATAAGAATTTACACATTTCGGTACTTAGTAAACGGTCCTTGTGGGAACGATAATCCGGACTCTTAGGTCCATTTTAACTACTCTTCACGACCCGTTCACTTGCGGGGATATTTCGTATTGCGAGATATCGGTGAACAAGTGGATAGGTTGATAAAAATTAAAATACAAGCTCACAACCTAGTTCTTCTACTCCATTAACCTCTTCACCCTTCAACAATTCCTAAATTTCACCAACAATCGATCATGACTATTGTGCTCAAGAAAAATATGATCTTGCATGGATAAGCATTTTGTAAAAATAGACACAAATAACATATTGGTCATAAATCATGAATCAATAACAATTTTAAACATCAAGTAATCCTGGCCGGCAAGGCTATCTAACATATCAATACACAATAAGAAATCACCCCCAAACTTGAAATGCACATTGTCCTCAATGTGTAAAATAAAATCAAAGTAAGAGGAAAGAAGTTACTACACATCCCAAGAAGTGGTGAGGCACTTATAAGCAGTCTTGAGTATGTGAACATCTCATTGCAAGCACCAACAATCCACCCCTAAACTTGTGTTGAAGCCCCCAATCGATTTAGCACAATTTTCTCCAATGAGACATTTCACCGAACACCTTGTGAGCATCATATGAAAATACAAGAGAAAAAGTAGATATTAAATGGTGAATGATCCAAAAATTTAAATCACATTCAACATCTCAATTCTATCTCATCAATCCAATATAATTTGCCCATCCACCTCAACATTAAATCACATTAGAAGATAAAATATACTATGCAACAAGTGATTTAAAAATGAGTTTTAAGCAAATATTTGACTTTGAAAGTTTGATATGAGAATATTCTAGAATTAAATGAGAATGTATTGGAGCTATTTCACACTACCCAACTTGAGGAAAATAAATGTGGAAGATAGAGACTTGGGCCTAACCAACTTATTTGCAATAAAGTAAATAAAATGCAAGAAAGTAAATAATATACAAAAAAAAAAAATAATAAAGCAAGTAAAGGATAGAGAATGGGTTGCCTCCCATTAAGCACTTATTTTAAATTCATTAGTTCGACTCTCCGCATAAGCACTTCATGGCACTCTAAACATAGCTTTTGATGTCTTACTCATTTTGTTTATTTTGATTTTGATCCACTCTTCATTAATTCGAAATACTTGCACTTTGTCCATTCCAATGTCATGGAACTTGCCTATTTTATCCAATTCAAACTCAATAATGTAGACTTGCATCTCCTCAAATGGCTTAATCACAAACTCAATTATTGGACAATCAATGAAGTTGAGAAAATGTGATTTAATCTCTTCCTCATTAATTGCCACTTCCCCATGTGATTCTTGTGTGATTAAATTGTCATTCTCTTCAAGCTCATCTCCATTAATTGATGCCTCCTCGAATTGGATGACCGATCCAAAATTTGAATCCATGGGCAATGGCAAGTTTTTCCTATTAATTCCCAAGAGTGGATTATACCCCCCACATTCGAAATCCTTCCCAATATATGGCATCCCCCATAAGTATATCATCCTCATCCAACTTGGCAAGCTCATTGTAATATTTTGCAAGTACCTTCTCATTCAATAGTGGAGGACCATCTCCTACAAGAGTGATGTCCTCATCCCAATCATCTAGTACACAATCTCCCAAGAGCATG
Organism: Ligustrum vulgare; assembly: GCA_963555705.1. Lineage (NCBI taxonomy): Eukaryota > Viridiplantae > Streptophyta > Magnoliopsida > Lamiales > Oleaceae > Ligustrum > Ligustrum vulgare. The sequence continues at coordinate 20,214,157 of OY743173.1, read as the reverse complement.
TAACTCACATCCGAAGTGTCACTTGCTTGTTTTCGACATTTCAAATATTGCCTAAACTTAATAAGCTTCAACGTAATCAAATGATTCACCGAAAACAAACATTGTCCATTACAATGCATCTTGTAATAAATTTCACAACTTGAATATTCTTCAAGCATGTATTCATCACTCATGTTGAAATTGTTCATTGCAATTGCTTTCCAATTTTGCCAATGTTAGAATCAAATATGCATAGAAAGAAAACCAAACATGAGAAAGATTAGAATAGTGGTAGTTAACCAAAGGTAACAAAATAAAACATAAAAAAAAAAAAAAAAAAAAAAATTATTACAAATTGTTAAAACTAAAATCAACTAAAGTAATAATCAAAGTAAAAACATTCCCCGACAACGGCGCCAAAAACTTGTTTGCTCAAAATAGTGTGTACCGCAAGCGCACAGGTCGCGTAAAAGTAATAAAGTGGACATTTTGAGTCCGGATTGTCGATACCACAAGGAATGTTTACTTTAGATTATATAACTTTAATTAATTTAATTCTAACAACAAAGAGAAACACACAATTAATAAGATGAATTTTTGACAATTCTAAATTAAAGAAAATAATTTTAAACCAAATTAAAATAAGGAAAATGGAAGATAAAATAGTTTGGATTCATGATTTCACTTAACTCTCGCTTAAGTAATTTCTCAACACATGAAAATTAATAAATTACTCATTTACAATGTTAGACCCGATTTTTCAAGTTTAGCTAATTACCTCTCTCGAGTGAAATTAACTCTAATCAATTGGTTTAATCTACTATATCTCTATGTCGATTAAAGTCCAATCAATTGCATTAACTCTTTGTGAAAATAGCTCAATGGATCATCTTGGGTTTAAGATATATCTCTATCCTTAACAAGAACCTAGAGCATTGTTATTTGGTCTAAAATGCACAATATCTCTCGATTATCATACAATTCACAAAGCATATATTTGGTGATCAATCAAACACATGGAATAATCTCAATAACAAACACACATGAAATAAGCTCAAAATTAATAAACAAACATTAAAATTACTTAAACTAAGTTAAGCTACATCAATTATCCCAACATAAAACAACTAGCCCATTGTATAAATATTGCACAAAAGTTGAGGTTTACAAAAATACATCACAAAATATAGAAATTAAAGATTAAAAATACAAGATAATGAAATAAATCACTTCCCTTGATTTTTTGCCCCAAAATTCCTTCAACAATGCTTTGAATCTTCACCTCACTCTTTGCTTCATAACTTCAATGGAGACTAGCAACATAGAAACAAAACAAAACTACAAATTAAAATTACAAACAAAAGCAAAAATAAAGAGAAGAAGAAGAAGAAGAAGAAGAAGAAGAAGAAGAAGAAGAAAAAGGGAGAAGAGTGTTTTTGGATGAAATAATGGGGTCAAAAGTGATGAACCCTAGCCAAAAAGTGCCATAAAACCCCCCCATTTTCGCGTAGATCTGCGTTCTTAGCGTTTGGGCCGAACCGGGTCGCACCGGATTATTTTTCAAAATTATGACCACGTGATCGCGTGGCCGAATGCCTCGCGATCGCGTGGTTGGGCTGAAAACTCTCGGGTTGATTTTTGGCCTGATTTCGCGAACACGACCTGGTCGAGACACGCGATCGCGTGGTTCACCAGGCAGCTCCGTCCTTCCATGATTGCAATTGGGTCCTCCAACTTCTGGTCTTCTTCAATTTAGTCCTCGAATTTTTACTTTTATTACAAATATGCCCCTGAAATATTTGCAAAGTAGGTCCTCCATCTTTCTGAGATGTTGCAATTGAATTCCCAAACTTTTGATTTCTTTCAATTAGGTCCTTGGACATCGAAATTGCTCTTCTTTTCGCTCAATTGCTCTCCAATCTTGTCTATTTTCTTTTCAATTGAGGTTGTACCTAATTGTACAAGATAAACACAATTTATAAGTAGAAATTCGTTCAATTACTCAATTAAATTGTCGATTTAAAAGCAAAATAAGTGTGTAAAACACACTTATCATCTACCATGCCATAAAGTAAAAAAAAAAAAATTAAGCGTGTAAGTAGAACTCATTTTATTATTTTTATAAATGTCAATAGTGCATAATTTGACCATTCATTCACTAGAATAACATTTACCAACAAATATCACCCTAAAGGATAATACAAGTTTATCGAATTCATAAACACTTTTGATTTCGGGTTTCCAAATATTCATGCTCGGAATATGAAGTACATTTGTAAGCGTAACTTTCTTTCGAGGTGTGAATATAATGTCCACACTTCCTTTTCCAACCACTTTGGAGCGACCTTCATTTCCCATTAGTATCTCATGTCCATCTTCAATGAATTGATAAATTCTGAATAAGGACTTATTATGATGCACATGCATAGAAGCACAAGTGTTGTACCACCAACCCTGAACTTTTCCTCTAACGACATTGACTTTGCATAATGTAGCCACAATGTTGTCATCTTTAATGGAGTTTATTTTGTGTTCCCCATTAGATTTCTTCCTATGTCTACATACCTTAGATAAATGACCGAGTTTTCCACAAACATAACATTGTCCCTTTGATTTTGGTTTAAACTTCCCTTTATCCCTTTTAGGACAAAGATAATTCACTTTAGTTTTCTCTTCTTTAGAGTGTTCGGTCTTTTCAACAACATTTACTTTTGATTTGCCTTCATAAGAATTTTCATTTTTATATCCCGCTCTTGATTCTTCTTCAATTCATAGATACTTTTCAGCTGTTCCAAAAAACAATCTTCAAAACTATGAAGAATATCCTTTAGGTATCATTTCCAAGAATTTGGAAGTTTGACAATAATTTCCCCACTTAGAAAGGGTCTGGAAGATCAATTTTGACCACCACCTTCTTCCTCCGCTTTGTATTTCTTTTCCGATTGTTTCCATATTTATTTTGCTAAAGTAGTGTTGGTGTATAGATCAAAGAAATGATTCGACAAAATACTCAAAATGTGACCATGACAAATTAATTCATCTTCTTGTCTTCCTTTTTTTTTTTTCCATTTTAGTTCTTATGATTTTTGTATCCATTTCCGTTGGTTCCGCTAAAGGCTACAAATCTGGATCCAAAATGTAGAATATCTTCAAGGCAAAGTAGGAACTTTAACTTATCTTGCCAACGCGTGAAGTTTGCACCATCGAACATATCAAGCCTCAATAGATTTTGATTCATCAATTTGATGTTAGATAGAGTTGTTTCATTATCCATGATAAATATACTTTGAGAATGTTATCAAAATGAAGATAGGAATAGAGAATTAACAACAATTTTGAATAAGAAAATTGAGAAGGCTTGAACACGAAGAACGGTGTTCTCAAATTATATTTGCTCTTATCAATATTGAAGTTGCTTGAAGGATTATACCAAATAGGTTTTTTAGTAGTAAACAAGCTTTCAACCAATTTCTATACCAAGCAAAGCAAAAACTTGAAAACTAAAGAACAATTTTAATTAAGTTTTAAACTCTGTAGAATTTTGGATCACAAATAGTATAATATTATTTTGATATGTTTAATTCATCATACCATCTCTCATCTATAATATTCCACACATCACTTGCGCAATGATGCAAGAAACGAATGAAAAGACACAAAATATCTCAATTATCCCAACAGTCACCAAAAAACCAACTGGATGACTGCTTGTTCAAATCCGTATGGTTGACTAGTTCTGCAGATTACCCTTGCGTCTGCTGGGGGAGGGAAGGCGACCATTAGGCTGGGATAGTGCATAGTTCAAATTCTAGGCCAAATGCTCGAACCGTTGGGGCAATTCAGATGTGTTTTTCATTTTTATTGGCATGGTTTTGAACATTCTTTCACCAATTCCAATAATATAAATCCATACACTTCTCAATTTATGTTGAAGCAACAATTTCCAACACTCATTTGGCCACAAATCGAAGGATTGTATATTCGACACTTCTGTATATACATTTTTTATTTTTCTCTTTTCACATTTTATTAGTGCCATGATTTTAGTTTACTATTTCGTTGATATTTGAAAAAATAATAATTTTCAAACATGCTCGGATAGCTCTTGATACTTGATAAGTGTATTTTATACACTTATTTATATGTCAAAATTATAATATTTTATTGTCGTTTAAAAAATTTCAACTTAAATCGTGTTTATTCATTATTATTATTTCAGTTTTTATCACAAAATCGAGATAATGAAGCAATAAAGGAAAATATAAAGGGTAATTGGATGACAATAAAGCTAAATTGCATTAATTGGAAGTTTATGATGAAATCCGGGAAGTAAAGTGGACCTAAAGTGGAAGAATTCAGGAGTTCGAGGTTTGAATTGAAGAAATCAAGAGTTGAAATGAGATAATTGAGGAGGTTTAGAAGTTCAGGGGCTAAAATTACCTGATCAAAAGATGAAGGCTTGCTGGCAATAAAAAAAGGGACCTACCTAAACGCCGTTCAAAAGTTGAAAATTGCAGTCAAAGGCATAACCATGCAGGTGCACCTTGCTAAGGCGTGTGGCCGCATGAAGGTTGAAATAAGTAGGTAGGTTTAAAATCAGACATCTGCGCACCTAAATTGCCTGCGCAGCCACTACTCTTTTCGACTGGGCCACGTCTTGGGCTTTTCGACGAGTTTCAACAATTTTTCCTCCCTTTTTGACTAGGTTCTCAAAATCCTATTTAAGAAACATGCGAGACATGAATTTAAGACTTTTGCTCAATCTCTCAACCAAAATATTCAACGTTTATATCATAAAATTCTTGTGAGATTAAAGGGTGCAAAATGACTTGGGAATTGAAGATCAACAACGGGGAATTGATTCTTGGTGCAAGACTTCCTTCTTCTCTTATTAATTTGATAAACTCAACATATTTACTTGTTATTTTTACTACTTTTTAATTCAATTGTGATTAACAACTAATTTTCTAGTTAGTACAAAAGATGTAGCTCAATTTTATTTAGAATTTTCCTAAGTAATATGTGTTGATTTTATTTTATGTTAATGCATGAATTAATTGGACACTAGTTCATAGATTTTATGAGTTGTTTTCATAATTCGAGATGTGAGTTAACAATTTTGATCATGGAATAAAATTCGATAATTGAATGAAAGGTAAGATACATTTTTGTTGTTATTGCAATCATTATTTGAATTCTTGCATTTCATGCACCTAGTTAAGGAATAATTCGGATCCTCTGTAGAGATATGTAGTTGACTTAGTCAGGTAGAATTGATTTAAACTTGAGAGAAGGATTTCAATATGCATTCCTAAATATGATTTGAGCACATCCATATGAATAAAACTTGATGAACATAATTAGTAGTATTAACTATGATGAAATCGTGTTTCCCAACACTTTAAAAATAACTTTAGAAAAACAATGACTTTTATTGTTATTTCTTTTCATTGCACTTAGTTAGAATATTTCTTTTTTTAGTTTTAATCAAAAAATCACCACTCGACTGTTGAAATAGAGTCGAGAACTAACATATTTCGGTACTTAATTACAATCCTCTTATGAACGATAATCTGGACTCTTATATCCATTTTATTATTTGTCACTATCTGTACACTTATGGTATATTTTGTACACTGCAAAATAAGTGAATAGTACTCCAATGTATTATATTAGAATATAAATATTAAAATCATAAACTCATGAAAATACTTTTATTTATAAGTATTTTTTAATTATAAGTGCAGTATCATTTTTTAACTATAAGTACTTTTATTTATAATCATTTTTTTTAACATATAGCTAATTTAACTAGATTTTTCTATGCATTCATAAAACGGTGATTTTTTTTCGTTCGATCTAATTACACCTTATAAAGGATATTGAAATAATCCGATTAACTTTAACTAAAAACTAAGATAAGCATCTGGAATTAATTTTTTTTTTTTTTACAAACTAATAATAAATTAATTTTATATATCTTATACTGTGAGCCAAACGTATCCAGATATTAATGTGTAGTCATTTTATTCGATTAAAGTAAGATAAGTATCCATAGTTTATTTAATTTATTTCTTACGTAGCTCTCTTCGGCAACACTGTGTCATTTATAAATTGATTTATTATATTTTTAAAGTAAAATGTATAATTAAAAAATGAAGAGGAAAAATATGCATGGATAAAAAGTGGTATGAAAAATTATTTTATTTCCGTTTGGTAAACAAATAGACTTGTTTATAAATCAGTTTTTAACTATATTCATTTCTCTCTCGAATTATAAACAACTAATTTTTAACTTAAAAATATAAATAAATCAATTTATAAATTAAACAACGTTACCAAACGGGGAAGATCCCTTACACAGCATGTACATACAACCAGTCTATGCATAAAAATTTTCATCGATTAAATACTCTCTGCAATGCCGTTGGTAACTTGTTTGTAAATAAATAAATTTAAAAATAATATACTCTTAAGTAACTTTTAATTGCATATATATTTAAATTATTTTAATAATATATGTTACCTCAAAAATATTATTATTCATTAAAAAAATATTTATATTTTACCAAACATTTATTTATTTGTTTATTTTAGATTTCTCTTTCACAAATATGAACATGGAATCATGGACCCTCCTTCCTCCACTCGATAATTTTCTTCCCTTTTTACACTTCCAAGAACTTTCATCCCCTTGTTTTTTTCTCTTGGATTGGTCGAAATTTCTTCTTCCATGGAGTTATCTGGTTACAATATGAAGTGGGATCAATTTATTCATCATACTACAAAATCCTGATAATCAATTTTAGACTTCCTTTTTCAGAAAGTTCCCGAAATTCCTACAAACTTTTTACATTTTGCATTCGTTAGCTTAATCTGTGCAGTTTTAGCCTTTAGGAATAGTTTTTGTGCTTTGATTATCCATTTTTTGGACTGAAAATCGTTTCATCTTTGCTTCAATCATGAAACCGCTTCAACCACCGCCAGCCGCCGCGGCCTCTTCCTCCTCCTCCCGTCCTCGCCGACGCTCCGATCTTAGCCTACCGTTGCCACAGCGCGCCCCAGCCCTAGCAGTCCCTCTTCCTCTTCCCCCCAACTCCGCTCCGGCCTCCACCCCGACCTCCTTCGCCGAGCTTGAGCGGGTGAATCGCATCGGGAGTGGTAGTGGCGGTACAGTCTACAAGGTCCTCCACCGCCCTACCGGAAAATTTTACGCGCTCAAAGTAATTCACGGCACCCACGAGGAGTCGGTGCGCCACCAGATCTGCCGGGAAATTGAGATCCTCCGGGGGGTAGATAATCCGAACGTGGTGAAATGCCACAACTTGTATGATCACAATGGAGAAATTCAAGTCCTGCTTGAATACGTCGACAAGGGTTCTCTCGAAAACATTCACATCCGTCAAGAACCCTATTTATCTGATCTCACCCGCCAAATTCTCTCAGGCCTTGTCTATCTTCACAAGCGCAAAATCGTTCATCGAGACATCAAACCCTCGAATTTTCTAATAAATTCAAGGGGAATTGTTAAAATAGCCGATTTCGGGGTATCCAGGATTTTGGATCAAACAATGGATGCTTGCAATTCATCTGTAGGCACCATAGCATACATGAGCCCAGAAAGGATCAACACAGATCTGAATCAAGGAAAATATAATGGGTATGCAGGGGATATATGGAGCTTGGGTGTAAGCATTCTTGAATTTTACTTGGGCAGATTTCCATTTGCTGTTGGTAGAGGAGGAGATTGGGCAAGCCTTATGATTGCAATTTGTATGTCGGATCCTCCCGAAGCCCCTGCTACAGCTTCGAGGGAATTTAGGGATTTCATTTCGTGCTGTCTTCAAAGGGATCCGTCGAAAAGATGGACATCGTCGAAGCTTTTGAGGCATCCATTCATTCTGCAATATGCCTCTCCAAGCAGCAACTCCATTGCTAGTAATCAGGTCCCTCAGTCTCATCAATTATTACCCCCTCCTCCACCCCGCTTTTCATCTTCTTGATGTTGTTTAGTTTTGGGATTTTACATTTTTTAATGTTAATTTTATGGGCCGGATAATGTAAGATTTTAATGGGATTTCGACATGTAGGAGAAAAATTGGGGAGGTTCACAATCAACCGATACTTGTCTTTGATCATAATGTTTAACCATAAGAAGGAATTCTATTCTTAGAAATTGCCTCCATTATTGGTTTTTTATGCTTGTCAATTACTCAAAAGTTGTTATTATCTTGAATTGGATAGATATTGTGATTAAGGGGATCTTGGATTCACATTGTTTCACCTCTATTAGAATCCTTATCTTGCAGTAATAATTCAGCTTTTGGATGTTGAGTTGAAATCTTCAATGTTATTTACTATATTTGTATCATGTCTATCTTTCCTGCTAACATTAGAGCTAAACTATTTATATCTTTATGATGTATATTTGGAAAGCATTATTGAATGTTGTAAAGTTTTAACGTCCTTTTCTTCTTTAATGATTTATGATATCTGATCGAGTTTTTATTTATTTGTTGTGTTAGCTCTATTTAAAGCGTGTGTTTGGAACACAATATTGAATGGTGTAAAGTCTTAACGTCTTTTTATTCTTTAATGATGAAATGATATCCGATCGAGTCTATATTTATTTGTTGTGTTAGTGGCTGGATAGCCTATATTCTATTTAAAGCGCGTGTTTGGAATGCAGTATTGGACAATGTAAAACTTTTAACGGCTTTTTCTACTTTAGTGATATCCGGTCGAGTCTCTTCTTATTTGCTGTGTTAGACGCTGATTTCTCTCTTAGGAAGACTTTATTGGTTAGGGTAGAATAAAAAGGGGGAATATATTCTATATCAATTGAAAGCTGTATCTGAAGCCTTTGACAGCTAAATTCTTGTTAAAGGACGTATTTGGCATATAATAAATTTTGGATTATTGCTTTCAAGATTCAGATTTATGTCCTCCATTTGACAAGTTTTGTTCGATTACATCTGTACTTGGTATAATGTTATTAGAATTAGAATATCGAGATAAATGTTTTTTCCACTTATGCATCCTCTATATATGTAGGTTATACATTATAGTTTGACTTGGCTCTTTCAAAGTAGTGGTTGAAGTCAATACCAAAACACAATTCATTTTGTCTTGAAAAGACTACCTAGTTATGATGATTGCAGTGTCCAAATAATGAATCCCCAATTTGGCATTAGGGGTTGTCCCAAGTGGTCAGAATGTCCTGATGTCCCCTACAATGTTTAGGGTTCGAATCCAGTCTCCTTTCCCCTACTTTCATTCTCCTTCGTATGCTCCCCATAATAATAATAATAATAATAATGAATCTTCCCAATTTGGCATTAGGGGTTGTCCCAAGTGGTCAGAATGTCCTGGTGTCTCCTACAATGTTTAGGGACCATTCTCTTTGTATTTCGATTTTGAATTTTGAGTTTTGGATTTTGTTTTGAATTTTGGATTTTGGTTGTTTGTTTTGAGATTGCTGAAAACATGTTCTTTTTGTAATTTTGAAAAACTGTTTTCAAAAATAGAAAACTGAAAATGCGTTTACTTTGTAATTTTTTGATATATTTATTTTGTGATATTTTATATGTAAAAAATGGTTGATTTGTTGAATTATATTAATTTTAATGTTAATAAATCAGTTAGATCTCTATGTCAATAAATTCATTATTAATATTGTTTCAGCTAAACAAAAATTTAATCATATACCAACAAAATCTTAACATGAATTTATATATAATAACAAAATAACATAAGAACTTCAAGTGAAGGAAGTGTCTCTCATTTATTCAAAATAATAATAATAATAATAATAATAATAATAATAATAATAATAATAAAAATTACAAAAAATAAAATAAAAATCTTAACATGGATCTATATAATGGCAAAATAACATAAGAACTTCAAGTGAAGGAAATGTCTCACTTTTACAAAATAATAATAATAATAATAATAATAATAATAATAATATAAAAATAAAAAAAATTTACAAAAAAATAATTTTAAAATGGATCTATATATAATGTCAAAATAACATAAGAACTTCAAGTGAATGAAGTGTCTCACTTCTACAAAAAAAAAAAAAAAATCTTAATATGGATCTATATATAATGACAAAATAATATAAGAAATTCAAGTGAAGGAAGTATCTCACTTTTACAAATAAATAAATAAATAAATAAAAATAATTTACAAAATAAAAAAAATCTTAACATTGATCTATATATAATGACAAAATTACATAAGAACTTCAAGTGAAGGAAGTGTCTCACATTTTTAAAACAAAAAAATAATAATAATAAATAAAAAATTACGAAAAAAAATCTTAACATGGATCTATATAATGGCAAAATAATATAAGAACTTCAAGTGAAGGAAGTGTCTCACATTTACAAAAAAAAAAAAAAAATCCAAAACGCGCGTTTTGGTCGTTTTCGACTTTTTAACACAAAATATCCAAAACGCAATAAATTCGTTTTGAGTTTTCTTTATATTTTTTTTTGGTGTTTTGGAAAACGCGTTTCTGAAAATGGACAAAGTGAACGCGTTTTCGATATTTCCAAAAATCGAAAATTCAAAACGGGCTGAAAACAGCAAAGAGAACGGGGCCTTAGGGTTCGAATCCGAGTCTCCTTTCCCCTACTTTCATTCTCCTTCGTACGCTCCCAATTTGATGGAAAATTGTTGTTTATTAAGGTTCCTGAGGTTTTTTGAATTAAGAGCCCATTTGTGTTGGAAAATTGGACTGCAAAATTGAATTGTCAACATAAGTAGAAATGCTAAAATATTTTTCAAACTCTGTGTGAATAAAATAGGGAACAACTCAAACAAGTCAATTTGAACAATAGAATACCGGAATTATTAAATGACAATGCGATAGTACCAATAACTATTTATCGTCGTAAAACTCTTCAATGAGAAGAAAAAATCAACGACAATTACACTATTATCAAATAATGGTAATATAATATTTCTTTCCTAGATTTTTGCCCTAAATCTAGAGGTAACTCAATACACATCTTCAAGAATAAATCTTGACAATCACAATATATATCATCTAATACAATAGATAAATACCAACAACAACAATAATGAAGATTAAATGGGCACCTAAATCATTCTAAGATAATACTCAGAGAAACCCAACATTGAAGAAGAATAACCCATCAATAACAACACTTTCTTCTCTAAAATATAATAAGATAAATGACACCTTTTTTCACTCCAAAGTTGTATGCGTGTGTGTATTATTTTCAACTGAAATGAAGAAGAGCCAGCACTGCTGATGCAAACCACGTAGCAATTGTAACTACGCAACCCACAAATTATTGGAATCGACCCAAGAACGCCAAAGAACTACGATTTAGAGATTGATTCAAATTAATTGAACCAAGCAACCAACACAATCAATAGATATATTGACCTCTTGATCACAATGAAAATAAATCTCACCCAAGATTTGAATAAACAAGATTAACTTGCAAGTTCGGATTTTATTCAATAAAGAATAAAATATGAAAGCAAATTGCCTCTCAATAATAATATCAAAGTTGTGTCTTGAATAATGAAAATTACGTCCCTATAAATATGGTCAAAACTAGGTTAAGAGTTCTAATTAAACAAGGAAACAAATACCAAAAAAAATAAGGAAATAATTAAAACCCTAAAATCATGCGTATATGAATTTACGGCCGTAAGACTCATTCTGTTTCACCGTTACGGCCGTGAGACTCTTTTTTACGGCCGTAAGCCTTAATTCTGAAATTCCTGTTTTTGATCCGAGGCTGCGTTACGGCCGTGAATAATATTAGTTACGGCCGTAAGTCCAATTTCTTCAAAAATTCAGTTTTCAGCAGTAGGTTGGTTACGGCCGTGAGAATTATGAATTACGGCCGTAATTCTTGAAATTTGGAAATCTTCTTCGACGGCTTGAATGAGGTTGATCCACTCGTCGTTTTGGCTCGGTCCCAACATGGAACTTGCTTATGTCGATGACACGAACATTGTTTTGGCCATTGTTTCTTGAACTAACTTATCCATTGCTTCCTTGGCCTTCTTTGTCTGCAATCGAGTCATCGGCCCTCCTCGAATCTTCAACGGATCTTTGTGCGGGCTTGTATCCGTGGTCTGGATCACATCATCCCCTCCCTCTTCGAAAGGATTCGACCTCGAATCTGTACCTGCATCAAACGGAGATAGATCAGAAACATTAAATGAAGCCGAAACATTATACTCACCAGGAAGATCTAATTTATAGACATTGTTATTGATCCTTTCAATCACTTGGAATGGACCATCTCCTCGCGATTGTAACTTTGACTTGCGTTGTTCTGGAAACCTCTCATTTCTCAAATGTACCAAAACCCAATCACCGGGTTCAAATATGACGTCCTTTCTTCCTTTGTTAGCCTGCGAAGCATAATGTTCATTTTTCTTTTCAATCGTCAACCTCACCTTGTCGTGGAGTGCTTTAACCATCTCAACCTTTTTCTTTCCATCTAAACTACTACGTTCATTCACAGGTAAATGAATTAAATCCAATGGTGTTAACGGATTAAAACCATAAACAATTTCAAATGGTGAACAAGAAGTAGTAGAATGTATAGCCCTATTATATGCAAATTCAATAAATGGTAAGCACTCTTCCCAATTTTTCAGATTTTTATTGATTATCGTGCGCAACAATTGAATCATTGTCCTATTTACTACCTCGGTTTGTCCATCGGTCTGTGGGTGACAAGTTGTAGAGAAAAGTAGTTTTGTACCTAATTTGCTCCACAAAACTCTCCAAAAATGACTAAGGAATTTAACATCCCTATCTGAGACAATACTTTTAGGAACCCCATGTAAGCGTACGACTTCCCGAAAGAAAATTTCAGCTATGTTAGTAGCATCATCAATTTTGTGGCATGGTATGAAATGTGCCATTTTACTAAAGCGATCTACTACCACAAAAATTGAATCTCTTCCCTTCTTAGTCCTAGGTAATCCCAAAACAAAATCCATAGAGATATCGACCCAAAGTTCACTAGGTACGGGTAAAGGCATATATAATCCATGAGGTTTAATCCTAAATTTTGCCTTCTTGCAAGTAATGCATCTACTACAAATCCGAACCACATCAATTTTCATCTTAGGCCAATAAAAATGTTCACTTAGGATTTCGATGGTCTTTTTAATTCCAAAATGACCCATTAGACCTCCACTATGGGCCTCTCTCACAAGTAACTCCCTCATTGAACACCTAGGGACACACAATTTATTTTCTCGGAATAAATAATCATCATGTTTAAAGAATTTATCCACAGCCCCTTTACCACATGAATCATAAATACTAGAAAAGTCTGGATCACTAACATACATGTCCTTAATGTATTCAAATCCAAGTAATTTAGAATTTAAAGAATTTAAAAGAACATACTTCCGAGACAATGCATCTGCCACCACATTTTCCTTACCTTGTTTGTATCGGATGACATAGGGAAATGTTTCGATGAATTCTACCCACCTTGCATGTCTCTTACTCAGCTTAGCTTGACCCCTCAAATGCTTCAAGGATTCATGATCAGTGTGTATCACGAACTCCCGTGGCCACAAGTAATGTTGCCATGTCTCCAAAGCGCGCACAAGTGAGTATAACTCCTTATCATATGTGGGGTAATTAAGTGCAGCTCATTTTAGTTTTTCACTAAAATAGGCGATTGACCTTTGATCCTGCATTAAAACAGCTCCAATGCCTAGCCCTGAGGCATCACATTCAATCTCAAAAGTCTTGTCAAAGTTAGGAAGTGATAAAATCGGTGCTTTACACAACATATTTTTGATTGTTTCAAATGCATGTTCCTGTTCTACTCCCCATTTAAAACCTACACTTTTTTTGACAATTTCTGTGAGTGGTGCGGCAATCGTGCTAAATTTTTTAACAAAGCGCCTATAAAAACTAGCCAAGCCATGAAAACTCATAATCTCAGTTATGCTTTTAGGTGTTGGTCATTTTTTAATAGCTTTGATTTTTTCTTCATCTACTTCTATTCCTTTAGCACTAACCACATAGCCAAGAAATACAACTTTTTCCATGCAAAAATCACATTTTTTAAAATTAGCAAAAAGTTGCTCTTGTCTTAAAACCACAAGCACACACCTAACATGCTCCACATGCTCATTCAAAGTTTTACTATATATCAAGATATCATCGAAGTAAATTACAACGAATTTACCTATAAATACACGTAAAACATGATTCATTAAACGCATAAATGTGCTAAGTGGATTAGTAAGTCTAAAAGGCATTACTAACCATTCATACAGGCCATACTTAGTTTTAAAAGCAGTTTTCCACTCATCTCCTTCTTTCATTCGAATTTGATGATAACCACTCTTAAGGTCAATTTTACTAAATATGCTAGAACCATGGAATTCATCCAACATATCATCTAACCTAGGAATAGGATGACGATACTTTACCGTCATGTTGTTGATGACCCTACAATCGACACACATTCTCCAAGTCCCGTCCTTTTTGGGCACAAGTAACACGGGGACGGCACATGGACTCATACTTTTCCTTATATACCCTTTGCTCATCAAGTCCTCCACTTGCCTTTGGAGCTCTTTCGTCTCCTCGGGGTTACTTCGATAAGCGGGGTGGTTCGGAATGACTGCTCCAGGTACAAAATCAATTTGATGTTCAATACCTCGAATGGGTGGTAACCCACTAGGTATGTGATCGGGAAATATATTGTCAAATTCCTGCAAGAGAGAAATAGCCAAACTAGGGAGGGATTTGTTAGTTTCATCAAATGCAATGAATGATTCCTTGTATAGCAGAAAGACCATTGGCCGTTCTTCCATGAATGCTTTCTTGATTTCACTCATTTTTGCGTAGAAACTCATTTTTCTTTCTTTTCGGCACTCTTCGCTCCCTCTCCTTTTTCTGAGGTATGTACCCCAACACTCATTTTTTCTCTCGCCTCTCCTTTTTTTGGAGTCGTGGCTCCAACTCTCTTTTCCTCTCCTTTTTCTGAGCTCATGGCCTCAACTATCTTTCTCTCATTTTCCTTCACTCTTTTTTCTTCATCATTTTCCAATTTTATTTGATCTTCATACACTTGTGACGGTGTCAATCGTGCAAGTGTAATGGTTTCCCCCCTTTGGTAAAGCTATACCTATTTTTATACCCATCATGCGTTACCTTCCTATCATATTGCCAATGTCTACCCAACAAAATGTGTCCGGCATGCATAGAAACCACGTCACACATAACATCATCCACATAGCTACCAATAGAAAAACTCACCAACACCCTCCTATTCACCTTAATTTCTCCACTATCATTTAACCATTGAAGCCTATAAGGTTTAGGATGTTTTAACAAAGGTAATCCTAACTTTTCAACAAGTATGGTACTAGCGACGTTAGTGCAACTACCACCATCAATAATCATACTACATACCTTGTTATTAATGCGACATCGTGTATGGAATATGTTCTCCCGTTGTTGTTCCAAATCATCCGTGTTGATTTGAGCACTAAGAGCTCGCATTGCCACTAATAACTCGCCATGCTCCCCGGATGACACATCCTCATCATCACATACTTCCTCCAACGCCGGCATATCTCTATAATCCTCTTCCTCACTATCACTCTCCATGGCTCCATCCTTCCGCACAAGTATCACTCACCTATTAGGACATTGAGATGCCACATGTCCTCTCCCCAAACATTTGAAGCATTGAATGTCTCTATTCCTAGATGGTTGAGGCTCCCCTTTAGGCACGAATTTATTAGCTTGTTCCTCCTTCCCTTTTGGTGCCTCAAACTTCCCTTTTGGTGCTTCAAACTTCCCTTTAGAAACAGTCTCATCTCCTTTACTATCCCACTTCGGCTTCCAAGAAGAATTAGAACCAGATTGATACCTTGCTGTTCCCTTTTTCTTTATTTGCTTCTCCACCTTTTTAGCCATGTGCAACATATCTTCCATCTCCAAATAATGTTGCAGTTCAACCACATTAGCTATATCCCTATTCAACCCATTCAAAAATCGAGCCATCGTAGCCTCCCTATCCTCTTCTACATTGGCTCTAATCATCAACATATCCATCTCCTTATGATAATCCTCCACACTCTTTGATCCTTGGTATAGACTTTGTAATTTTTGATGAAGCTCTCGATGGTAATGACTAGGAACGAACCTCTTTCTCATGATAGCTTTTAACTCATCCCAAGTACTAACGGACCTCTCGCGATTCCTCCTCCTAGAAGTCACCAATTGATCCCACCAAGTAATAGCGTAATCGGACAATTCAAGTACAACTACCTTAACCTTTTTCTCTTCCGAATAAGTGTAGCAATTGAAAATTAATTCCATCATCTTTTCCCATTCTAGGTATGCTTCCAGATCACTCCTACCCTTGAATGACGGAATTGTCATTTTGATGTTGCTCATACTACCATCCATCCTATCGCCTCCAAGATCTCTATCCCTTCTTCAATGCCTAATTACTCTATCCACAATTACCCCATCGTCAAAATCACTACCTTCTTCATTCTCATCGACCCCCTCTACTCTACGACCTTGCCCACCTTGCCTGCGGGCATTAGGCACTTCCCGGGGTTGCTCAAGCCTTTCTAGCCTACCTATCACATCCCCAAACAACCGCTCAAATCGTTGTACCATCTCTTCCGTCATGTTGACTCGATCGTTGTTTTTTGTAGTAGCAGATTGTTCAGACATCCTAAAACTAAATATTATATGCCTCACGTGTATTTCGCTCGTGTATCACTCAAATTTGGCTTTTACCCTCTATTGATCTCACCTCTCTGCCTTTTTCCACTCAATTGCTTTCACCCCAATTGCTTCAAAGAACGAACCCGAACTCAAACAAGTTTAAGCCCGAATGATTCAAATCGAGTAAGAGTGAGAATTCTATGAACTGTTTGGAAAACTTGAAGAAGACCTTTAGAGAATGGAATTTGACTCGATATAGAACTTGACACTTTTATGGAAACTAGGATTGAGTCAAGAATATATTTTTTTGAAATCAAATAACTGCTATTGTAATTGGACTGAGAATTTTCGTTTTTTTTTTTTAGATTTCTCGAAAATTCAATTTCGAGAAAGACGAAACAAACGAAATTTAATTTGGATAACAAACGAAGGAAATAACGACTATTGAATTTTTTGTGACACTTTTTGGATTAAAGACTCAAGAACTGGAAGAACACGAAGAACAAGATTAAAGAAGACTCAAGAAAACAAAACAAAGATATAACCTTGATTTTTGGAGCCTAAGCTCTGATACCAGATGATGCAAACCACGTAGCAATTGTAGCTACGCAATCCACAAATTATTGGAATCGACCCAAGAACGCCAAAGAACCACGATTTAGAGATTGATTCAAATTAATTGAACCAAGCAACCAACACAATTAATAGATATATTGACCTCTTGATCACAATGAAAATAAATCTCACCCAAGATTTGAACAAACAAGATTAACTTGCAAGTTCGGATTTTATTCAATAAAGAATAAAGTATGAAAGCAAATTGCCTCTCAATAATAATATCAAAGTTGTGTCTTGAATAATGAAAATTACATCCCTATAAATAGGGTCAAAACTAGGTTAAGAGTTCTAATTAAACAAGGAAACAAATACCAAAAAATATAAGGAAATAATTAAAACCCTAAAATCACGCGTATATGAATTTACGGCCGTGACTAATTTCCTTACGGCCGTAAGACTCATTCTGTTTCACCGTTATGGCCGTGAGACTCTTTTTTACGGTCGTAAGCCTTAATTCTGAAATTCCTGTTTTTGATCCGAGGCTGCGTTACGACCGTGAATAATATTAGTTACGGCCGTAAGTCCAATTTCTTCAAAAATTCAGTTTTCAGCAGTAGGTTGGTTACGGCCGTGAGAATTATGAATTACGGTCGTAATTCTTGAAATTTCGCAATCTTCTTCGACGACTTGAATGAGGTTGATCCACTCGTCGTTTTGGCTCGGTCCCAACATGGAACTTGCTTCTGTCGATGACACGAACATTGTTTTGGCCATTGTTTCTTGAACTAACTTGTCCATTGCTTCCTTGGCCTTTTTTGTCTGCAATCGAGTCATCGGCCCTCCTCGGATCTTCAACGGATCTTTGTGCGGGCTTGTATCCGTGGTCTGGATCACATCAACTACCCTTCCTTTTCTCCTAGCTTCTGCGTTCCAAAATGGTCC
The DNA here is from genome assembly GCA_963555705.1 of Ligustrum vulgare. Classification (NCBI taxonomy): domain Eukaryota; kingdom Viridiplantae; phylum Streptophyta; class Magnoliopsida; order Lamiales; family Oleaceae; genus Ligustrum; species Ligustrum vulgare. The sequence continues at coordinate 20,195,949 of OY743173.1, read as the reverse complement.
CAGCCTCTATTGCGTAATTGTGAATTGTGCCCCAACAAAAGGAAAGTCTTTCGACTCTATGTTACGTGCCAACTTAATTCAAATTGCACAAAGGCTCTCCAAGTTTCAATTCATAATTAAATGTGGGCTGGAATTATCTTTTATATTATTAATGGACCAAATAATTTAAAGACCCAACAATCTCCCCCTTCAGCCAATAGGGAGGTACACCCCAAGACTCCAATCACTTGGAATCCTCCCTGGTCTGCTCGGTACAAAACTCAAGCTTCTGTTTGGTAACAAACTTGATCAACATGTCAGCAATATTCTTATCAATATGAATCTTTTCCAGTTGCATTAACTTCTCGTCAGTCCCTCCACGTATCCAATGATACCTCACATCAATCTGTGTAGTACGTGAATGAAAAGTAGAATTCTAACTTAGCTCAAGAGCACTCTGACTATTACAATAAATGATGTATTCACCTTACTTCACATTCAGCTCTTCAAGAAAAATTTTCATCCATATTTGCAATCTTGACTGTAAAGAAACAGCTCCCCCTGCAAAAGTAAACAAGTACCCAGATGTAGAATTTTTGTTGTCAAGATTTCCTACCATATCTGCATCTGTATACGCTGTCAAAACTAGTTAAGCTATCTCGAAACTCAAATACAAAGTAGAAATTCCCTTGAAATACCGCATAATCCATTTTACTGCTTCCCAATGATCTTTTCCAATATTAGACAAAAATCTGCTTACCACGCCAACTGTATGTGCAATATCTGGACGAGTACATACCATATCATATATCAAACTATCAACTGCTGAAGAATAGGGTACTGCTTCCATCTTCTTCTCATCACTCGTTGAATGACAAGATCTTTTGGTAAGTTTGAGATGACCCCCAAGAGGTGAGCTAACTGATTTAGCTCTTTTCATACTGAACATTTTAAGAACTCGTTCAATATATTTTTCTTGGGGTTAATTTTACAAACGGTCACTGAAGTTTTGACAAAATTTCAAAACAGTCACTAAAGTTCAAAACTTACTCAAACGGTCACTAAAATTTTAAAAACTTACGACAGTGGTCACTTTCTACATGAAACACATCCAAATTGGTCTTAAACTTTAAAACATTGTCCAAAAAAATCCAAGTTGGTCCTAGACATTAAAACATCAACGAATAAGTCCCCATCTTCAACATCATGAAGTGTCACCTCTCTGGCGGGGTCCCGACAATGGCGAAGGAGGTTCCTGTGTGAAATCGCATCGAAAAAAGGAGGAAACAACACCAATTTTTTGCTTTCACTGCTAGATTGGATAAAACCAGCTAATGGAAGCCTAATCCATTTAATCTTTTACATCTGTTCATCCAAAAAATCACCTAGTAAATCAATGATAAATGCTCAAAAATCAAAGGTAAAAATCATTTCTTTAAGATTTTATCCTAAAACAAATCAAATGATAAAAATCCATGAGTTATCAAAACGTTGGTGAAATCAGCAGGAGATCCAGCGGTGGGAATGAGTTCGCACAAAATCGAAAGGACAAGATTGCCGGACAAGGCATCGAAGAAATCACACTTTTCGACAAATTTCGGCGAGACCTTTAATCTTTTCCGATAACAACCCATTTGTTCTCTATGGAACCCCACTCCTCTTCAACGCTCTATTATCATTTCCCTTACACATGCACTTTGGGATAGCACTGCCTTGTCCTTGTTCTCATCCCTCACCCTTCTTTTTCTTTAAATCTCCAAGGAGGTAATGAGAGTTGAAACTTGTATATATAAGGTGGATGGGAGTGAAAAGAAGGAAACATTACAATAACAGCTACATAGCCGAGCAAATAAAATAAAAAAGAAGAAGTTGAAGCTCCCCTATTTTCGGTGAGCTTTCGCACCAAATACCTCCTTCACCACTGCCAGAATGCTTGCAGAGGCGGTGCTCCATGTTGTTGAAGATGATGACTTATTTGTTAGTGTTTTAAAGTTTAGGACCAATTTGGATTTTTCCTGTCAATGTTTTAAAGTTTAGGACCAATTTGAATGTGTTTCATGTAGAGAGTGACCGTTGCCGTAAGTTTTCAAAACATTAGTTATCGTTGGAATAAATTTTGAACTTTAGTGACCGTTTTTAAATTTTGTTCTAACTTCGATGACCATTTGTAAAATTAACCCATTTTTCTTGTGATAACCACAACCTCTTAGATTTTCTATCTCGAATTATCTTCATGCCCAATATCTCTTTAACCGGCCCCAAATCTTTCATATCAAATGACTTATGTAAGGTTTCTTTCAATTTCTTGATCAATCCCGCATCCTAGCCAACTATAAGCATATCATCAACATAAAATAGTAAAATAATAAACTTGTCACCTGGACAAGATCTGAAATAAATACAAGAATTTGTAGTCGTCCTTGTGTATTCCTGACTTGCCATAAAAGCATCAATTTTTTAATATCATTATCTTGATGTTTGCTTGAGCCCATGCAAAATTTTCTTCAATTTGCATACTAGGTGTTCTTTCCCCTTTACTTCAAAACCTTCTGGTTGAAATATATAAATCTCTTCCTCCAAATCACCACGTAGGAAGGCAGTCTTCACATCAAGTTGCTCCATTTCTAGGTTTAGACTGGTTGATGATATAGCGACCCAGAATTTTTATGCAATAAATAATTATTTTAATATTTAGAAAATTGAGTCGCTATTGTTTTGAAATTTATGCCGCGACGGATTCGTCTAGCCAAGTCAAGAAATATCGAATTTGTTCGATTTTAAATTAAAATTCGAATTTCTAAAATTATGTTATTTTAATTATTTATTCAAAATATTATTTTCAAAATCATTTTGAATTCCAAATTTATTAAAATATCCCAATGATCCTTATTCAAATTATTTTCAGTCCAAAATATATCTATTTTAAATACATTTCTTAATCAAAATTAGTCTAATTTTCAGTTGATTATTTCCCACGTTTTGCATTCCTCTTTATTCTCCTTTCCTTCTTATATTTATCATTCTTTCCACCTCATAACACCATCATTATCATACCAAATTAAATAAAACTTTTACCCCACATGTTTTCTCCTTTCCGCCTCGAATCCACACTTTACAACCCCATTCTTGAGCCAACCACTCTTTCCAGCAAAGCAAATGACACTCACTATTATCATTACCCATCCCCAGCCCACGAGATCACCTGTATAAACTCACCATCACCACAGTACATCATCACCCATCATCATCATCATCAGTTATCACCACCACTGCTCAAACCCGTCATCAATCGACCTCCAAACCAAAATCACCAAACTGCATTATGCTGCCCAGCTACAATCAGTCATCATCATCACCAAATCAACCACCCAACTTCACAATTTATCAACACCATTCAACCAAACTATTGAGCAGCCACCACCACCACGACAGTATTACCAAAATCGGTCTCACCTCAATCACGTACCACAGCCAGAAATCGAATCATTTTCACCAAACCACTTCAACTGCCAATCTCCAATTCACCATCAATAAATCTTCACCCAAAACCAAAATCAAAGAATAGACGGAGCTCAGTTAATCACCTCAATCACCGGAAGAAGCGAACCACCAGCAGCTCCATTACCAACCTCCAATATCGATCACACAATAGCCACCATCACAGTTCACTACCCTCAATCACCATCACACAACTCAGTCACACCTCCAAGAAATCAATTCACAGCCAATTCATAAAGCCACGGTCAACCAGCACTCCTCAATCCAGCCATCGCCAACCGTCTGCAACCACAGTTCAACCTCAACCATAGCCATGAACTTCCATCATCATCACCCCAATTCCAAAATCGATCTCAACACACTCACTGCAATCACCTACAATCTGACACTACTGCCACCTCCAACTCCCCACCTCCACGATCGGACAACAAACCATCACCGCACAAATCCATCACCATCACTGTTCAATCCCAACCCAAAACCTGCAGCTGCCCTTCGTTCCCAAGAACCGCCACTCGAAGCCGTAACTGCCCAACTCCCATTTTCACTATCACCAAATCAAACCAAAACCCAAGAAATAGAATACCCAAAATACCTACCTACCTCGATCGCCGGATTATCGCCGGAAAAACCTCAATCTTCAGCCTCAGTCTACCTCGATTTCTCTTCAATTTTTGCACATAACTTAGCCCTAAAATCTTCATACAACCACACCGCAGCTCACCCCGCCTTGCGACGGCGCTACGACGGCGAAACCGCCGGCTGAAGGGTCGGTTTTCGCAGAAAGGAACCGCCGTTCACCGTTCGTCTCCTCTCCCCTGGTTCTCTCCTCGTTAAACTGAACGAGTTGTGATAGAGAGAGAGTAAAGCTGAGATATATATTTAATTTTCAGAAATTGCAGCTTGGTCCCTGAAGTTTTAAAGGTTTTCAAATCAGTCCCCAATTTTTTAAGTTATCCATTTCAGCCCCAAAGTTTTAAATGATTTACTTCAGCCCTTTAACTTTAAACTCTTTTATTTCAATACCTGCTGATTTACTTTTAAGCCCAAGTTTCAAAGTATTCATTTTAATCCCTCAACTTTCAAAATATCTATTTTAGTCCCTGAACTTTCAAAAGTATTCATTTTAGTCCCTCAACTTTCAAAACATCAATTTTAGTCTTCAAATTATAATTTATCATTTTGAACTATATATTCGATAGACTAAAGTGACTTATTGGCTAAGACGAAGCGTACGGAGAATTTAAAGAAATTGAAGTCATTCCCGCTCAACTTTGCACTCGTCGGATTTGAGGTAGACTCGCACTTATTAATTGATTTAAATTATGATTTCATATAAATGTCATGTGACTTGTGAAAGTCAATTTTCAAGAAAATTAAGTATGTTTTTATGAAAGGTAAATATACCTTATGTTGTTATGAAAAGTAAGTATGTTTTTATGAAAAGAAAATATACTTTATGTTTTTACGAAAAGTAAGTATACCCTATGCTTCACGAAAATGTTTTTTTGGATCATTGCTATGAAATCAATCTACCAAGATTGTTTTGGGTCCCATATGATAAGTTATGATATGTTAAGGGGACCGGAGTTTTAGTAGCGCTACACATAAGAATTATTGCCACCTAAGTTCGGTAACATTCTTGTGTCTCCTATGTTTATGAGGATTTGCCACGAAGTTCGGTAAAATTCCTATCTTTCCATATGTTTATGAGGATTTACCACCTAAGTTCGGTAAAATTCCTGTCGCATATGTTTATGAGGATTTCGATCCTATCTTATGTTATGATGCAATTGATCCCTATGAATTTCAGAAAATTATGCTTGGTATACTTACTACATAAGAATTCTTACCACCTAAGTTCGGTAAAATTCTTATGTTTATGAGGATTTCGATATTATCCTATGTTATGATGAAAACTTACTGTTATTATGATTTTACTGCATAAGAATTCTTGCCACCTAAGTTCGGTAAAGTTCTTGTGTCTTCTTATGTTTATGAGGATTTCAATCCTATCTTATGTTATGCTTTCAAAAGAAATTATGCTTGGCATAATTAAAATGTTTTTATAAGTATATGGTTTTCAAAGAGCTATTTTCAAAGAGCCTATGATTTGCAAAATATGTCCCGTGCTGTAATGCACAATATGAGTTTTATCAAGAGCAGTTTTATAAAGAAGCTCTATCAATGCCCGTTTTATAAAGAGCAGGGATTTATGTGTTTAATCATCTTATAAATTAAATTAATTCGCGATGAGTCTACTGAGTATTTCCCCCATGAAATACTCACCCTACTTTTAACAGTTTTGCAGATTTCGGAGACGGTGGCGAGCGATGAATGATGGTGGCAATAATCGTTGAACGGTTGAAAGTTTGACGTTAATGATTTCCGTATTTTCCAAACAATCGAATAATTTAGAGAAGTTCATTTATTTGAGAAATTATGATATTGGCAATTTCTTTACAATATTAATGGTTCGATTTACTATTTCAAATGGTTTCATAAATGTTTTCAATTTTAGCGGCCATTACAGTTTATTTAATGTTGCCAAAAAATGAATTTCAATTATTTCTTCCGCAAAAATATTATTCGAAAAATTTAGACAGAAAATGACGTAGTGAATCGGGTATACGGAACTCGGGGCGCTACAGATGACCCCAAAACAACTCTGATGGAAGTCATTTTCACAACAGGAGAGAAGATCTCATCAAAATCAACACCATATTTTTGCCCAAAGCCTTTAACAACCAAACTAGCTTTGTACTTCATCAAATCACCATTGCCACCCCGTTTGATTTTATACACCCATTTATTTCTCAACGCTTTTCTGCCCTTAGGAAGATTTACCAAGTCATAAGTATCGTTCTTCCTCAAAGAATTCATCTCTTCTGTCATTACTTTCATCTACTGAATCTTATCTCTGTTAGCCTGTGCCTCAAAAAAACTTTCTGGCTCCCCATCAGTAGTAAGCAAAATATAGTCAGAAGTAGGATACCTAGTAGATGGCCTGTGATCTCTAGTAGACCTTCTGACATGTGCTTCTTCATCTTCTTCTGTCTCAGGTATTTGCTCCCACTCGTTAGCATTCTCATCAGCTAGTATATCATCATGAGCAACGTCATCAACATTCTCATCAATAGGAGCTAAGTTCTCTTCAACAATAGGCTGTGATGTTGAAGTGCTAGTAGATGCAAGATCAGGAACAACCGCAGTCACTCTAGGCTGCTCTAATTTATCCAAATCTTCAATGGTTTGGTTTTCATGAAAGACCACATCTCTGCTTCTCACAATCTTTTTTACCTGTGGATTCCAAAATTTGTAACCAAACTGTTCATCACTGTAATTGAGAAATATACAAGTAATAGCTCTATCATCAAACTTCGATCTCTGTTCCTTAGGCAAGTGCACAAAAGCTTTGCACCCAAACACCTTCAGATGAGAGTATGAAACATATTCTCCTTTCCAAACTCTTTCTGGAATATCAAAGTCCAAAGAAACATATGGAGATCTATTGATCAAATAAAATAGCAAGCAGTCTGAACTGCTTCACCCCCAAAACATTTTTGGTAGCTTGACAGTCTTCAACATGCATCTAACTCTGTCAAGAATGGTTCGGTTAATTCTTTTGTAAACTCATGTCGAATCCCAAATTTTGAGAAATAATCCCCGAATTCATGTGAAGTGTATTCCCCACCATTATCAGTTCTGAGACATTTCAAGGGCTTCCCTGTTTCTCGTTCTACCATGGCGTGGAACTGTTGAAAACTCTAAAATACTTGATCTTTTGATTTCAAAATATAAACTCAAAGCTTCCTAAAAGCATCATCAACAAAGGTAAATGAATACTTATTTTCACCCAAACAAGTGACATCACTAGGAGAACACACATCAGAATGCACAAATTCTAAAATATCATATTTTCTTTTAAATGAACCACTAAAAGAAACTCTGTATTATTTACCATATAAACACAATGATCACATTGGTTTAGAGACATGCCTTTGGCTAAGAGAATAGATATCTTTTTCGCCAGAACCTGCAAACTTTTTGTCACTCATGTGATCAAGCCTCTTGTGCCATAAATCGGAAGAAGTATCTTCAACTACATTCACCTTAGTTTTACAAGCTTTTACATAAGTCTTGTAAAGCGTGCTGCAATACGCTTTTCCTTTGGTGTCAATCAAAGTTCCCTTTGATAATTTCCAATTCAAATCACCGAATTTGTTATAATAAACCTATTTGTCGAGAGCCATAACTGAAATTAGATTGAGGCGCATATTAACAATATGCTTCACATTATTCAATATCAACAAGTAGCCAAGTTCTGTTTGCAAATATCACCAATCCCAACAATCTTAGATTGGCTAGTATTCCCATCTTTAAAATACCAAAATCACCAGCTTGTAATTTGTAAACAAGTCCATGTTAGAACAAACATGGTATGAAGCACCATTATCAAAAATCCATTCAGTACTAAGATCACCAACGTGTAGGCAATGACCATATACATAAGAAAGTATTTCATCACTGGTAGAAACAATAGATGTAGTGTTCTTTTCATCTTCCTTCTTCTGATTGCTACCTTCTCTTTGCTCTCTCAATCAATTCCGACAATTTCTTTTAATGTGACCCACATTACCACAATGATAGCAAAGTGACTTTTTGTCTTTTGATTTTGAACGACCTCTTGACTTGCTGCGACCTTTCTGCCATTTATTCATATTTCTCCCCCTGTCCTCTACAATAAAAGCATGTGCATTATTTGACCCTGCATGTACACCTGAGGACTATCTTCTTGATTCCTCATTCCGCATACTGTCTTTCACAAACTCCACAGTCAAAATATCATCGAGAGTAGAAATACTGATAGTCACAACAAATGTCTCTCAACTATCTGGCAAAGAACTTAAAAGCAACAAAGACTGCAATTCATCTTCTAGTTTCATACCCGTAGTAAACAACTGATTTACAATATTCTGAAAATTGTCCAAGTATTCTGTCACACTTATTCCATCTCTGTATTTCATGTTGACCAAGTTTCTAATTAAAAAAGACTTTCTGGATGCAGTCTTCTTTTCAAACATAAACTCCAATTTCGACCAAAATTTATGTGCGTCAGTCTCCTGTGCCACATGATGAAACACACTGTTATCCACCCACTGTCTGATAGTTTCAATAGTTTTTCTATTTTGATTAATCCAATCATTGTCTGACATATCTTTCGATTTAGCCGTGTCCTCTCAATGGGGTCGTGAAAATACTTGCAATAAAAGATATCCTCCATCCTAGGATTCCAAGTCACCCAATTATGATTAGTGAATCTAATCATAGCACAACCAACCGAATCATCCATTTCAATTCACACAATCAACATAAGCTCTGATATCATTGTTGAGAAATTGGATTGCAAATAGAATCGCCAACACAAGTAGTAATGCTAAAATATTTCCCTCAAATTTTATGTGATTAAAATTGGAATTCAACCAATTTAAACAAGTCAATCAACAAGCAATACAATATCGAACTATAAATAGCAAAATCAATAACACTAATAATTATTTAACGTCATAAAATCCTCCAATGAGAAGGAAAAATCGAAGGGGCAAACCAACAATTCCATTATTACCAAATAATAGCAATGCAATATTTCTTCCCTAGATTTTTGCCCTAAATTAATACATACTTTCAAAAATAAATCTTGGCAACCAAAATATACATCATCTAATACAATAGATGAAGCCCCACAACAACAATAATGAAGATTAAATAGACACTTAAATCATTTTAAGATAATATTTAGAGAAACCCAACATTGAAAAAGAAGAACACATTAATAACAATATTTTTTTTTTCCCAAAATATAACACGATAAATGACACCTTTTTTCACTCCAAAGTTGTATGCGTGTGTGTATTATTTTCAACTGAAATGAAGAAGAGCCAGCGCTGCCCTTCCTTTTCTCCCAGCTTCTGCGTTCCAATAAGGTCCCAGCTTCTGTTGCGTAACTGTGAATTGTGCCCCAGCAAAAGGACAGTCTTTTGCCTCTATGTTAAGTGTCAAGTTAATTCAAATTGCACAAAGGCCCTCCAAGTTTCATTTCATAATTAAATGTGGGCTAGAACTATCTTTTAAATTATTAATAGGCCAAATAATTTAAAGACCCAACATTTTGTTGTAGGATATTCGGAAGAGATTTGAATATTTGAGAGAATGTGATTGAAAAGAGATTGAAATATTAGAAAGTGATAGGTCTAAAAAAAATGCGTGGTTAAAAATGAGTTTGGGGGGAAAAAGTTCAAAATTTCTTAAATCAAACAGGAGCTAAGTAAAAACATTATTGTCAAAGTATGTTATGAAGAAGTCATAGATGCAATGTGTGTATTAGCCTCGGTTGTGTGTAAGAACCTATCTTTTGGATACATCGAGCAATTCATGTCTTGTTGTAAGTTCCATCATACAGAGAAGAATATTTATTACAAGTATTATACAACAATGTGGTCTTGGTCTTTCAAAATATGTTCATCAATAGTGGCAAACATTTTCACGTCATAAATTATGAACTATGTGTTATATGCGTATAATCGGGAAACGAATTTGGGATGATTCAATCTAAACACCCAGAATGTACCCAGACATGAAAAAAAATCCATAATGCCAATTTTGTTCTTGCACGAAAATTTAAATTCTTGTCCCAAAATCGGAAAAGTAAAGGAAAAATCTATTATATACCTCTCCACTTTTTGCAGTGAATAAAATCCAAATACATGAATATGCTGGGTCCAGCTGTCCTACTAGACTTACGAAAAGGATCCTCGTAGATGCACAATTAGGATGACAATCCCTACTAAAAATCAAGAATTTTAAAAGTATAATTACTATGTTATTCTTCTAGTTATAAATTCTTTAGTTTTTTGATGATATATCTATACTCTAAATTTGTTGTTAACATAAAATGCTTAAAATATACTATTATATGTTAAAGTTTCTTCTTCAATAATTATATTTAATTCGTCAATTTTTTTTTTTTTTATCTAAATCACTAATTATTCTTCCTCTATTAACTATACTTCTAGTAATTCTTAAATAAACTGTAAATGAGGGTACCCTTATTGCATAAACTAATAAATTATAATATCTTCCTAAATCTTCTTTTATAATTTTTAATTGTTTTTCTCTTAAATATTTAAAGTCGTTTATTTCTGAATAATTTAATTCTATTAAAGGTTATAAATTGATAAGTTATAAAACTAAATATTTTTATTTTAATTATTAATTCTATTTATTAAATTCTGAATTTTAGATTTCAATAAATTTAGTCCCCCTTGAATCCTTCTTATTTCTTCTAAATTTATTTATTATTTCTAGTTGCAAGCTCTATCTTCTAATCCTTTTTTAGTCATTTCAAATTCTCTTCTAATAGTTAATCCTGATATAGTAAAAACAGATGTTCAACATATGTAAAAAAACATGTAAGAAAAATATCATAAACAAAATGATAAATTATGATAACAAGATTTGAATTGTAACGATCCGGTTTATACTAGTCAAAAAGTCAAGGAATTATTTAGTCAAAGTCAATTGTAAAGTTAAATAAGGACTAAAGTTGAACAAATGATATTTCATGGGGTTTATTTTGTTATTACATATACTTGAAGACTATAGATAATATAATAAGGAATTTAAGGAATTAGTTTCTATTATTGAGAATTTAAGGACTAAAATGGAATAAATAATTATTTTGGGTATATTTTACAATTAAATACACTTAAGGGAGTTTTAATGGATCATATAGAAGTTGGAGGATTTATTTTATTATTATAACTAGTTATGGACCTAAGTGTTATGTAAAAAGAAATGAGGGACTTACCTTGTTAAAATAAGAGTTAGTGGTCCACTAACTAAACATTTAAACCCATTTTCTTACACTTTGGAAGGACAAGAAGCTGGACAACGAAAACAGGGGCTGAAATCGTGAGAGAAAGGAAAGAAAAGAAAAGGGAAGGAAAGAAGAAGAGGAAAAAGAAGAAAAAGAATAGGTATGGATAAATTCTTATTATTTTGGGCTCTTAATTTATCATTATTTCCAAGAGGTATGTTAATTTAATTTCTAGGGTTTATGGATTATTAGCTTAAATTTGAAGTTTAGCTAGTATTAAGCTTTATTGACATGGATATGGGGTAATAAGCTAAATATATTGCAAGGAAATTGTATATGTGGATTTTGATTGTTAAATTGATTTATTTATGGAATGGGTTTTTAAACTAGTGCCTTGATCTTTGATTTTGGTATGATTATGTGATTCTAAACACTTGATTTGATATATATATATATATATACATGAAAGTGTGGATTAAGTATTAAGATTACATAAGAAGAAAATGGGTCGTGATAGGAAATCTCATTATATGATAATTGTGTCAAATCTCATGCTTTTGATTATGGAAATGGGTCATTAATATATGGAAACAAATGAGTACATTTTCAAATGATATAATCTTTTATGTGTGCCAATCGTGAAGTATGTTGGGAATTTAATAAGTAAGGACACGTGATTAGATGAAAAATGGGGAACAAGGACTAAAAGAGAGCTTTGTGAGATTTTATATATTAATCACGATTTGAGAATTATGGATTTTGATAGAAAGAAAAGCATAAAGTATATACTTTCTTAATTCTAGCAAGGAGAAGAATGTAAAAGAATTAAGTTATTATTAGTTGATTTTTAAATTGTTAGATATGATTGGTTTTGATACAAGAAATTTATATTGTTATTTCAGGAAATCTTGTGGAGATTGGATTAGGCATATGGCCCAGCTAGATTCCAATTGATAGCTTTGTAAGTGGAGAATACTTAAAAGATTTTTCTACGTTATTCATACTGATTTTCTATGAGTTACAAATGATTTTTAAATTACTTGCTTTTAGCATGATTATCAAAACAAATGTTTTAAAATTAAGTTTGTTTATCATAATGACTCTTTTTACCATGTTTTACGAACATGATTAGTTAAGTTGACATATATGAATTCAAAACCACTAGAAGTACCCGATGTGGTTATCTGTTCTTGTGTTAGTGCACGGAGGGGGCCTTGGTCCCGTGTACTAGCGGATATTATTTGAGATCTTAAGGCTCTGTCACGGAGGGGACCTATGGCCCGTGTTCTGATGATTTTAAGATCCACTCTTATGCACGGAGGGGGCCTATGGCCCGTGTGTAAGGGTGCATATATGAGGTCTTTGGGACCCACTTTTGTACCCAGAGGGGCTTTGGGGCGGGTACGGAGGTGCTCAGTAGTATACGCGCGTATGACTAGATGCATATTTCAGATGATTTAGTTGGGTACCTTTGGTGTGATTTTTCTTATGTATTATAATTTATCAATTATGCCACAGATAATTATTTCACGATCTTTATGATTATCCTTAGCATGTATGAATTGATTTAAAGTGACAAAAACTTATGAAATAAATTATGTTTCAGAAATGGTTTATAAAAACTTTTATTTCAGAAATTCCACTCACTGAGTCACAAGCTCATGTTTTTCCCTACCTTTTCAGTATAGGAAGAAAGATAAGAGTTTCAGCAGCATCGAAGGAGCCTTTGCAGCTCTCGAGGAGCTTTGTAACATTGTCATTTGTAGGAGTTACTTTGGTAAGCTTTTAGGAGACATATTCTAGGAAGATGCATTGGAATATGCACTTATTTTATATAAGTAATATACTTTATCAAGAATGTGTCTGATGATGATGTATTTTGGATCATGTATATATATAGAAGTGGGTTAAGAATTGTAGTTATTATATTATGTCAATTATCTTGGTTGAAAGATTTGAAAAGTGATATAGTTATTTATTATTGAATGTTTGAGGATTTGTTATTATTTTACAGGTTGGTTAAGTCAATATTATAGGGGAGACTCTGTCAAATTTTTTATTAATACTTATGTGATCAAATTTAATTATAAGGTGAATCTGAAAGTTAAAGAAAAGTCAAGATTGCCTTGGTGGTGGGTCCAACATCTAGGCGCACGTCATGTTTCAGGTCCAGTAGAGTGACCTGGGACGGGTCGTGACATGAATAGTACCAATGATAAAAGCGATATATAATTCATCATAAATAATTAACAATACTTCTTTCTATCTATGGGTACATCACGCTTCTTTGTAAATCTGATTTTAAAAGATTTTTTATGAAATACTCTTCAGTCATTTATCTAAGTATTGAACACAACTCCATGGGAGATTGTTGCTTCTTGAAAGACTCACGCGTTAATGGATGTTCGAAATACTTACTACAATACTTTCTGTTTAGAACTTAAACAAACACTTCAAAGAGGCTCTGCACAATCCAGTTTTGTTTCCTACCTTTAGATGTACTCTTTTAACAAAAAATTTATAAAAAATAAACTTATGGACTCATAAATAAATAGAGCATTACTAACTATTTAATGGCTTCATATATATATATATATATGGAGTTTAGTTACTCATATCTTCTGCTAGTTGTTTTTGGATTGGTTTGATGAAAATAACTTTTTGAACTAAGAATGAAAATGAAGAAAATAGATAGAGAGAATATAGATTTTTATTGTTGAAAATCAATATGATTTTCGGATGCTTACAATGAGGAGAGACTCCTCCTTTTATAGTTGACGAAAGCTAAGTTGAAGGACGAGATAAGATTCCGTAATTTTTACATACATGGCTAACATTTAAAGTAGATAAAATAAAGACACGATTACAATAATTTTTGATACTTTTTTAAAGTTTCACTTGGGTCTGGACCTTATGCCTTGAATAATTCATGTTCAGACAAGATAAGTTTCGTCTTCATTGTAGTTGAGTAGGTCCCCACAGTTTTTACACCGTTTCTACCTCCATTAGTTGATGTAGATATTCATAGCCTTCTTTCTTAAGAACCAAATTGCTGATAAGTATACTCTCAGCATATTTTCTTAATTTTCATAGTTGACTATTGAATTGATTAATTCTTGCAATGTTTTAAATTAATAATTTGTCATCATTAGATTCATATACCCAAACATTAGTTTGTGTAAGTATATCTCTTAATTTAGTGTATATGACTCTAAATCCCAATGATCTTTTTTTGGAATGGCTTGGATCTGTTCTTCCTTGTTAAATGGCTTAATTTATGATTCTGAAAGGATAGCTTTGCTAGTTACTCCAAGTTTTACAATATATTCTTCCTTTACATAGTCCTCATCAATAAATTATGGACTGACTGAGTAAATCCTGACATAGATTTTCTTAACTTTGGTTATCCCAAAGTATGTTTTAACTAATGCTTTGATAAAATTAGGTAATAATGATATTTCCTTCATATCCTTGCTGATGAGATTCGAAGCGCAGAAGAAACGCCGGAAAGTTCCAAACTCAGGTTGTGGTTGGACGGATGAATCATGACCCGATTTCACAATGCGATGGCTCGACGATGCGGAATAAAGAACCACGACTTTCGAAATGCCACAAGGATTTGTCAAATCTCCCCGATAAGTTTCTGGTTTTGAACGCCACAAATATTCTCAAGAAATATTTGATAAGTTCGGTATTTGAACGCCACAAGAAATATTCTTGATAAGTTCGAAAACATAGGAATCCACCTATATCTTTTATTGAATCCTCAATAAAAACTGTTTATATCAAAATCAAGTCTCATTACAATGAATGGAAAAAGCATATAAATAAGCAAAATAAAACCCTAGTTGCTAATGGACTCAAAATAGAGTTCTAACTAACCTAAAATAGCTAAAAACTGGAAAAGGAATAAAAATACGAAAAAGGAATTACAAATCTGCATTATTTGCGAAAATCCTAACTTACGGCAGTGACAACATCACTTACAATCGTAACTATTCTTCTGCTTAAGAATTACGGCGGTGACCATAATACTTACGGCCTAACTTTGAAAACCTGGAATTCTTCATTTTGATCAGTGACTTGATTACGGCCGTGATAATCTTGACATTACGGCCGTAAGAAAAAAATTGATCCCTTTTGCCTTGTTTTTGCTCCAATTTGGCTTGAATATTTAGATTTTCCCGTCAAGCTTGCTATGACTCCGATTGTCGAGGGTCCGGAACACATCATACCCTCCTTTAGGATGATTCTTCCCGAATCATAGCTTTGTTCCTATTGTTTCACTTCACCTCCTGGATCAAACGAAAAATTTCTCCTGCCATTGCACATGATCAACCAAAAATATTCTGCAATGGGGGTCACGTGAATGACTTGAAGTTGAAACACCTTTGGACATTGGTGGTGTTGCCCAAA
This sequence comes from Ligustrum vulgare, assembly GCA_963555705.1. Taxonomy (NCBI): domain Eukaryota; kingdom Viridiplantae; phylum Streptophyta; class Magnoliopsida; order Lamiales; family Oleaceae; genus Ligustrum; species Ligustrum vulgare. The sequence continues at coordinate 20,180,180 of OY743173.1, read as the reverse complement.
TTTCCACGTACCATTAACCTGCATGAAAGAATTAAATAGAACGGGGAGGGGGAGGGGAATGTTAATTTCATGAGGTACAAGGTATGGATCCTTGTATACATGATTAATCACCATCTCCAATTCTTCTTTAAGAACCACGAGGCCCTCCTCTTCACCTCGTTCTTCCTTTGCATCTTTAACCACCTTTTCAAAATTTTTACTCTCAAATTCAACCACATCTCCTATCTCCACATTTTTATCACCACCCTCGTGCACTACCTCATTGCTACCCAAATGTGGATCGTCCAATTCAACGCTCAAATCTTGAACTTCAACCTCAACTCCCAATTCCACATTCTCCTCATCAAATTTTGGAGTTTGTTTATTTGTTTTTAATTTCAAGTCTCCCTCCTTCTTATCAATATTCTTATCCCCACGATGCCTCCTATTACACCACTTTTCACTCTCTTTCCTTACCTTCTGTGAATCTTCTAGTGCTTCTTCTAATGTCAATCCATATAGTGCGCATGTTTTCCCATTCTTAAGGAATTTGTATATGTGCATACTCTTATCATAAACAGCCTCCCTCCTTAACCTCCAAGGTTTTCCCAATAAAATATGATAAGATTTCAATGGAGCTACATCACACCATACATCCTCACTATACCTTCCCTGGGTGATAGGCACTAAAACTTGTTTGGTTACTTTGAAATTCTCAAACTCCCTCATCCATGTCATCCTATAAGGTTTATAGTGTGGTTCTAGGGGCAATCCTAATTTTTCAACCACGGTGCTACTAACGAAATTAGTAAAGCACTTTCCATCAATCGCCAACTGCACCCCTTATAATCCACATAATATCTAGGTTGGAATAAAAAATCCGGATCATTATCTATTTCTTATGTGACGTTAAAAAAAATTCAAGAATGAAGAGGACTTAGACATCAACTAGCAAGAATGACTTTTATTAACTTGGAAGGAAATGAATACCAAGAATTTTAAAGAAACTCAAGAAAGTGGTTCTTGAATTTTGGAATTATTATTATTTTATTTTTTTTGAATAATGGATGAATTTTCGAAAAAAATAATTTTTTTTTAATATATAAATCCGAAAATTCGACACGAACGTAACAAAACAAACGACACAGGATTTGGATAAGAATTAAATAAAATAAACATTTTTGAATTTTGTTTGAACGATTTTCTGGATTAAAGACTCAACAAACTCAAGAACAAGAAGAACGCAAAAAAAAAAAACTAAAAACAAAACACTCAACAAGATATGGATGATTTTTATGGGACTCGATGATAAACATAAAAATCAAATTGGATAGAAAAACCTGAATTCAGAGTCCAACTCTGATACCAGATGATGAGATTCGAAGAGCGGAAGAAACGCCGGAAAGTTCCAAACTCAGGTTGTGGTTGGACGGATGAATCATGACCCGATATTCACAACGCGATAGCTCGACGATGCGGAATAAAGAACCACGACTTTCGAAACACCACAATGATTTGTCCAATCTCCCTGATAAGTTTCTGGTTTTGAACGCCACAAATATTCTCAAGAAATATTTGATAAGTTCGGTATTTGAACGCCACAAGAAATATTCTTGATAAGTTCGAAAACATAAGAATCCATCTATATCTTTTATTGAATTCTCAATAAAAACTGTTTATATCAAAATCAAGTTTCATTACAATGAATGGAAAAAGCGTATATATAAGCAAAATAAAACCCTAGTTGCTAATGGACTCAAAATAGAGTTCTAACTAACCTAAAATAGCTAAAAATTGGAAAATGAATAAAAATACGAAAAAGGAATTAAAAATCCGCATTATTTGCGAAAATCCTGACTTACGGCCGTGACAGCATCACTTACGACCGTAACTATTCTTCTACTTAAGGATTACGGCCGTGACCATAATACTTACAGTCGTAACTTTGAAAACCTGGAATTCTTCATTTTGATCAGTGACTTGATTACGGCCGTGATAATCTTGACATTACGTCTGTAAGAACAAAACTGATCCCTTTTGCCTTGTTTTTGCTCCAATTTGGCTTGGATATTTAAATTTTCCCGTCAAGCCTGCTATGACTCTGATTTTCGAGGGTCTAGAACACATCACTTGCTGGGATAGATGCACTGAATAAGTTCTTGATCAAACATGCCCCTAATTGTTCTTTGTTCTACTCCTTGAAAAATAATTGTTTTATTTATTTTTTGATGGCTAATTGTCCTCAACCATTCTCCTTCTTGTGTCCTCTTGTTTAGATACTCCACATACTTCAAGTGTGTTTCTAGTTTCTTCATGATTTTCTCCATTTCTGATAGTTCCTTTGTTTCAACTGCTGGCTTCTTCGCAACTTCTAAAAAAGTTTCTTTAGATGATTCAATAGATTTGTCAATGGCTTTAGAAGATGAACTTCCAATAATTGATACATTTGATATTTCTTCCTCAATGGGTAGTTCTACAGATAAATTCTTCATCGGAGAGGATTGAGATCCTCCTTTGTACATTTTCTCAAGAGAATTAACCCTTAATTTATAAAAGCTAGTTCACTGCTAATTTGTACAATCTACGCTATGCAAGTGTTTACATGGTTGAATATATTTGAATAGTTGATATTCATTTGGCCCTTGACCAAATTAATTTCTTCTACTTTCTTAAGTAGTTCCTCCATATCTAGATAAATAATCTGTAATAACATTGCTAGTACCTTTAATATGAATAATTTCAAAATCATAATGACTAAGTTTTACTTGCCATCTAATTAATCTTTTATTAGCAATAGTTGGATCAATCTCCTTAGTTAACCAATATTTAACTTGAGTACTATCAGTTCTAATTTTAAATGTTGTAGTAACAATAAATAATTCAAACTTTTTAATAGCAAATTTTATAGCTAATAGTTCTTTCTCATTAATATGATGATTAGTTTGAGTTTGAGTAAAACTATCACTAGTATATTGTGCAATCATTTCCTCGTCTTCTATTGGATAAATATATTTAAGTACTGCTCTCCATGCTGTTTCACATGCATCGATTTCTATAATCCAGTCACATTTTTTTTTGGTAATTCTAGTTCTGGTAAATCTTTACATACTACAACAAAAAATGCTTTTCGCAACATTCAAAAAGCAACATTTACTACTTAAATGTTGCTAAAAGGGGTTTACTGTAACATTTAGTAACTGAATGTTGCATTTGATTCATATATTTGAGATTTATTCCCTTTTGCAACGTTTATTGAATGTTGCTATAAGTTCAATTTTTTGCAACACTGAAAATAAGTTTTTGCAGCATTTTTCAAATGTTACAAAAACTGAAGCTTTTGCAACGTTTAAAAAAGGTTACAAAAGATTTGATCTTTTGCTTAAAAAACTTTGCACAACGCTTTTTAAACGTTGCAAAAGCTTCAGGGTCCGACCAAATTATTTTTTCAACTCCAGCAACCCGTTTAAGTAGGCCCATTTAAATCCCAGCCTACAAGACTTAAAACTAGAGGTGTCAATCCGGGTGGTTCGGGTCGGGTCAGCCCCTCAAAATAAAAGCCCGGTAACGACCCGCTTGGAAAAAAGCCAGCCTGCTGCGGGTTCCGGGTCAGCCCATAAATTTCGAACTACAACCCAGGCTCGCCCGTTGGTCCATCCGGGTCGAGCCCATGCCGGTTGCAGTTCGTTCTGATTTGACACGTATGAATAAAAATATAGATTTTTTCATATTTATAATAATTTTTTTGTCAAATTTCTAAATACAAAATGATTAAAATGATAAATTCATATTTATATCATAAAATATTTACATAAATTTAAAATTATATTTTATGTTATATGAATTACTTCTAAATTTCCAAATTTAAATAAAATATGAACAAAAAAAATTAAATGCTAAATGTATTTGTAATTATTATTATCAAAAAATATTACATTTTTTAGATATTAGGGAGAAAAAATAAGATTTTACTTTAAAAGTTATATTAGAATTTGTAAAAGAATGGAATTTTTCAATGTTACCATATTTAATAAAAATAGTTTGTTTTATACGGACCAGTGGGTTAACCACGGCCCGCGAATGTTTGACTCGCAAAATCCGCGATTCACAATTTCTTGATCTGTGAACCGCCCGCACGAATCACGGATCAGCCCGCAATTTGGGATAGATTCGAACCGATTTTCACGATAGGGCCGTCCGTCTTGACAGATCTGCTTAAAACCCACCCTCGTACACTTCCTTCAAAAGACACGACCATCTCCATCTTTCCTCATCTTCTTCGCGACTTCTTCCCTACGTCTTCATCACGAGTCTCCAGTACCACTCCAAGCAGCCTCAACAACGAACCCCCGACCCTATGCTCAAGCTGATTCCTCAGAAGTTGAAGCAAAACTGCCGGACTGAAGGTGTGAAGCAACGCAACATCGCAGCAAATCAATCGCCGGGAACAGTAACTTAATTGAATCCCTCTTTCTATTTTTGGGTCTTGGGCAGTAGGATTGATTGTTATTGTAAATTTATCTCTATATTACCAAATGGATTATTGATTGAATGTTGAAAGTGGCTCTTAGAATAAGTTGAGTTTTAGGATGAGCTAGAATTAAGCCAATAATCGAGGTTTCAACTAAAAATAATCGGGATGTTGAAAGTGATTGGTCTGGTAATGGCATACATTCTGTAGCTGTCCATTGTTTGTCTTTTTCACCTCGAGGTCATGCCCCTCAATTGGTTTACCATTTCTCGTTTCCTTGTTTTCAGGATATTATGCTGATGTTTTAAAATCATGCTTTCCTTCAATTAATTTAACAACTCGAGAATTAGTTATCTAACTTTGTTGATGGATTTTAATACCATGTATTATAAGCTATTGTTTTTCTTGCTATATTACCAAATGGATTATTAATTATTTACCCTATAGGAAATAATTTTAACAGATAAATATTTTTTAGTCTGATTTTTTAAAGCATTGGTACATTAGCAAATATTTTCACTTGGGGGGCGGATTGGCATATTCTCCCCACAATATCATATATCCTTTCCTTTGAAAAAACCTTCACTGAATGTTTCCTAGTATTAGTTGAGTCTTTGGCTAGATCCATGATACACACTGGCTCCCAGCGTTGCTTCCTCAAATTATGCAATAACATGTTTTATTCTTATCATGACATTTTTTATTCTTGCAGTCATTCGTGGTGATATTGCTAGGAAAGAGTATGATGCTTTGCTTAGAAGAGCAGGTTGTTCAAATACAATCAGGTAAGTTGTGTTCATTTTATTATGCCTTTAACTAATGGAGTGATGTACAGTCGACACTTTCTAGTTCTAATGCATTATCTTCTGCAGTAATTCGTGGATGGTTGGCTCGAAGACATTTTAGTCAGCTTCAAAATTCGAAAAATATAAATCTTCACAAATGGAAACAAGGCAGAAAGGTTTTGGAAGTTAAGGTATAAATGTCAGGAAATTGTTCCTTGAAAAGACTAGTTCTTATATGTTCATCTAAAAGTTTAAGTTGTTAGAGAAATGATGAATTTATTTATTTAAATTTATTTTTGAAAAAAATGGTGCAATCCTACTTTCAAGATGTTAAAGCAACAATTGCAGGTACAATAGTCTATTTGAGATTAAATGGTGTTAGTATTTTAATGTTGTCTAATACTTGGAATATGAAAAGGGCTTGCATGTATGTTTTAGCACACTAAAGTAAAAAATTGGTTATGAGAGTAAATAATGCCTCTTCACTCCCTGGAAGAAAAGGTTAATATACGAGTAAACAAAAATCACCTACTTATACCATAAATCACAAATAGAATTGGATTGTGAAATTAGTTCAACTCTTATTGGCTGAGCAGGATCTGCCACAAGAAATGTTACCTTCAGTAGTTGAAGAACTTCAAAGGCGGGTATTGATGGCAGAAGTGACCCTTGAGCAAAAGGAAAAGGAAAATGCATCTTTGAAAGATCAAGTACAACAATTTGATGCACGATGGTCAGAACATGAAGCCAAGATGAAATCAATGGAGGATATTTGGCAAAAGCAGATGTCATCTTTGCAAGTGAGTCCTTTTATGATCCTATCCACTTATCTTTTGATAAATATGAGACAGTATTAGATTAAACACTAATTGTATTGGACCAATAGGTTGTAAATATACAAGCAAAATTGCAATCTATTTATGGTGCTATTATGTTTAGGAGGCAGTTGTGAAGTGTCATCATATAGGATGGTGAGAGCCCATGAGTGAGTATCTATACTAACCTTGGCATGCTTTATAATAATGGAGATCGATTTTCTCCTTTGTATCATTCACAATTGCTTAACATAGAATAGCGAAGGAATAGGTGTAGCGACCGAGATTTTCATGACTTATTTAAATGAATATTTTAGTTTAAATCGCGTCACTACGATTTTCTCCATTTATTTTAAACACGTAGGCGTATAGCCAATGAAGTGAAATTAAATTAAATTTATTCTAAATTTATCCTATTCCAATTCCAAAATTTATTATATGATGTCCAAGCCCATTATTTATTTTAAAGTCCAATTTTTAACTAATTGGATTCAAATTGTTTTGAGCCCACAATTTGAAGGATGATAGTTCCAACTCCTTAAGCCCATTTAAAATCTAATAAATCATCTTTGGCCCAAAATTTTGACAGAAAGATTTAAGATTTCCTAGTTTAACAGATTTTAGTTCCAAAATTCTTCAACAATGTTTCCAATCTTTCCATACCACATATACTCAGAATTTTCAACGGAATTTACATTGATTCCCCAATTACAGATTTGACCTAAGTTTTCATGTTTAACACACTACCAACCATTAAGTAGAATCATCAATTCATTGCTCACGACACACACCATCCTTCAGCTCAACAAGGTATGCACTTCCCTCTCTTCATTCTCACACAGTCAGACCTGCATAATTGTTGCCTTCTACCCATCGCAACCTCCCCTGCCCACTGCCACAAATCGAAAACACCACACATTGTCGTGACCTCCATACAGAAGTATGCATAATTCCACACCTCCATCGTCTAAACCAACCACTGCCTCAATCAGTTTCTTAACCAAAGTCCTTGCCTCCACCACTGTTATCACCAACGCCACCAACCTCATCACCACCCAAATTCTCACAGCCAACATAGGCTGCACCCAAACCTCCCACAGCCTCCACACAACATCAATCAGACCACCACCACGTCCCCTTACTGTCGGAATCATCACCGACCAACACCGCCACGACGAAACACCAATCACCACCACATGAACCGCCACCTCCAACACCGAGCTCCAAATTGCCCACAGCCCAAAGTCAAGAAAAAAAAAACCCAAAATCAAACCTAAAATACCAAGAGTCAGGCTAACCCATAACTTACCTCAATAATGGTCGGAGTTCTTCGCCGGAAACCCCACAAACCCGAGCTTCACAGCCTCGGTTGCCTTTGTTCCCGCACCCAAAAACCACCTCCGCCGCCGCCAAGGGATGGCGGCAGTATCGCTGGAACCTCTTGCGCCAGCAGCTTGACCGCGGATGACTTCCGTCGGAGGGGCACCGTCGCCCCTCTTCTCCAAGCTCTCTCTCTCCCTAACGAGTTTAGTGAGAGAGAGAGAGAGTTGAGAGATATAGATACATATACTTTTATATGTTTTTGGAAAATTTACCAATTAAGTCCCTTACGTTTCAAAAATCTTTTATTTCAGTCCCTCACATTTAAAACGTTCTATCTCAGCCCCGCGATTTTTGAAAAACTATGAATCAGTCCTTTCATTTTTTTTAAAAAAAAAACCTCTTTAATTCAGTCCCTAATTCCAAAATTTCATAATTGCACGAACAGTCCCTAGTTTTTTCAATTTTCACGATTTAGTCCCTAAAGTTCTTAAAACTCTATTTTCTTTTACACAAATCTACTTTTAAAGCTTTCTTTATCTAAAAGTCTAATATTAGTCATTTATTTATAGGGCTAGACGAGGCGCGAGAGAATTAGAAGTATTATTCCCGTTTGCTCAATACTCGAGAAATTAAGGTAGACTCTGATTTACAAATTTACATTTCAAAAGTGCGCATCAATAATTATTTTGATTATAAGTTTAACATGTATGATTGTGTTCATGAGAATTACTAACTTTCTAAGCATGAGACTATGTTACGAGGATTTACTTGCTTAAATACATGAGACTTGAACTTGTATGTTATTTACTTGTTCATGAGAATACTGGTAATCGTTAGACACCTGAGACTTGAATATCATGATTATGTGTTTTAATTTATGATGTGAAATGATTATTGTGCGCGAGTCTACTGAGTATTTCTATGAAATACTCACGTTTTCCAAAATAAAATTTTGCAGATGATGGAGTTGGCGGCGAGGCGTGCGATGGTGGCCATTATTGAGATTTTAGAAAAATTTTATTTGAAATTGAAATTTATTTATTTCATGTTTGTTCCAAGTTTATTTTTTTCAAGTTATTTCAATATTCGAATTGTTGGCCATTAGAGTCAAACTTTATAAAATTATGTAATTGATATTTCAGTTATTTTCCGTTTAATTATCGTTTTGAAAGTTAGTTGAGACGATGAAGTGGCGTCCCGGGTGTTCAGAACCCGGGGCGTTACAGGTGGTATCAGAGCGGGTCTACATTTCTGTAGACTTGCAAATTTTTAAAAGAGAATTTTCTAAAATAATGATAAATAATGTTTTGACGACTTTTGTTACTGCCATCTTTCGCTCCGCCAACTCCGATGGTAAATAGTTTTTATTATGAAGTTTATTTATTTTAATTTCGGATGCATGATAAATGAAAGTTTTGAGATTTAGACGAGAAAGAATGAGAAAGATTTTGTATCCGAAATAAGAAAGAAAGAAAGAAAACGATTTTGAGCATAATTTGGAAGATCTTTTAAATTTTTATGTCCTTGTAATTTTAACTAAGAGAAATGGATAAAACCCCACTTAATTGGACTTTGCATAATTGGTTTAGGACATGGCCCCCATTCATAGAGATATACTTAGTGAAGCAGAACAAGCCATTAGAGATTATGAACGCTTCAGGCCTAGACTTGATTGGACCATTGCCCAACACATAGAACAGTTGAATATCGTACATGATCGGGCTATACAACATGGTTATGTGACTAGTAACCTCCAGTCAATCCATCGCTTGCTCTCGACTTTTCGAAGTGATTATGCGGAGGTAGCACGTAGCATATACGTAGATGCACTAGTGTCCTCTAATGTGGACATAGAGTACAACACCTTCTGTGTGAGGTTTGTTGCATATTGGCTCATGTATTTCGAGTACCGCTTTGGGGTTGCACCTGAAGGGAATCTAGAACCCGAGCCAATGTTCGAGCCAGAACCTGAGCCCAAGTCAGGACAAGAGAATGAGTTAGTACTCGAGAGCAATCCCGAGGAGGACCCAGAAGAAGAACCTGAAGAAGATCCGGAAGAAGAACCCGAGGAGGAACCCGAAGAGGATGCTGAAGTAGCACTAGGGGAATTCTCGGATGCCGAGTCATGTATTACCCAATAGATTAATACAATCGGTAGTAGAATAGGCTCTATTTATTTTGAACTTGGTAGCATTTTACCGCTCTTATTTTGTATCCTCACTTGAAGGATTATTGGATTATCAATAAAGATATTATTTTGATAAAAACATTTTTTTTTTTAATATTTGGTTTATGATTAAAAATATATGCATATATATACATATCGAGAAGTTGAATATATTTTACTCCTCTTCTTAAGGAAATGTCGAGGCGCGGAAACAGAAGTGCAGCCGAGCAAGCTAACCCAAAACAAGGCCCCACAGCCCAATCCACGGCTATCAGGGACCTACTCCAAGCAGTACAAAGCTTGAGGCAAACTCCTGCAATTACCACAGTGTCGATGATAGAGCAATTTAGAAGGTACCGTCCGCCCACTTTTGATGGCGGAAATGGTCCGCTAGCTGTTGAGGAATGGTTACAGACCATCGAGAGAATCTTCAAGCACATATCCTGCCCTGAGGATAAGAAGGTTTTATTTGTTGAGTTCATGTTGGTCGGAAGGGCCGGCTATTGGTGGGAGTCCGCATTGCGGACCAGAACTGAAGCGGAACAGGCAACTCTAACTTCGAAAGAATTTAAATCTGAGATCAAAGACAAATTCTTCCCACAAGCCCTTCGAGACCATAAGGAGGCTGAGTTTCAACGTTTGACTCAGGGAGATATGGACATAACGGATTACGAGAGAAAGTTCGAGGAACTATCACGATATGCTCCACACCTGGTGGAGACTGAGGCTAAAAAGGCTTGTCGATTTGAGAATGGCCTACGCTCGGAGATCAGACAAATTGTTAGTTCGCATGAGTTGCCTACATATCGAGAGGTTGTAAGGAAAGCTCAAACTGTGGCTTATGCTAGTGTGAAGTATGGAGGACAGGGTTCCGAGAACGAGCATGGTAAAAGAAAATGGCAAAACCACAATCGAGATCGGAATGCGAACGAGAGCAACGCTCCTAACAAGAAACCCAACAATAAGCCTAATGGAGGACATATATCGAGTTTTACTCCCTTATGCCCTAAATGTCAAAAGCCCCATCCTGGGGAGTGTTCACTAATATCTCGCGATGCGAGATATCCCCGCAAGTGTACGGGTCGTGAGAAGTAATAAAGTGAACCTAAGAGTCCGGATTATCGTCCCACGAGGACTGCTATTAATTATCGAAATATTTTAGTTCTACACTTTATTTGAACGAACAAATGAATTTGATGTTTTAAATTAAAACTAAGAAGATGAATTAAATAATTAAATTATGAAATTGTTTTGTTTTAAAAGATGATTGTAAAGTGGTTGGGATTCACGATTTCACTTAGCCAATTAAATTAATTCCAATTCCAGATTTTATTTTCTAAATATGTGATCGATCGAATTCACTGATTCAAATTGAGATTCCTCTCTCGAGTTTAAATCAAATCCTACATAAATAATTCAACCTTGTATTTCTACAGAGGGTCCGAATATTCCTTATCTAGATGCATTACACACAAGAATTCACACACGACCGCAATAATTACAAGAGTATATCTCTATCTCTCGTTCAATTACCGGATTTATTACCTAGATCTATGTTATTAACTCACCTCTCGGATTATGGAAATAACACATAAAATCATGAATAAGTGGCCAATTCATTCACGCATTAAACGCAATAATAAATCAACACATGCATCAAAGCGTTAAAACAAGGAATATGGAATTAAAATAATATGACTACATTACATCGTTCATCCCAACGTTAAAATTAGTTACACATCATAATTATAGAACAAAAACAATAAAACATAACGTTCGTTGAAAATAACAAAGAAGAATGGAAAGATTGCACCAATTATCAATTCTTCAAGTATCTTCAATTCACGCCCATCTGCGATGCTTGAATCTCCAAGAATTTTAATTAAAATCTCTGTTGTGGCTCGTTCTATGGAGAGGCAAAGGTCTAGATCTCGTGGCTCTTATGTTGTATATATAGGTTTTGGAGAAACCCTAGGTCAAAAAGCCCAAAGCCTATTAAAAATTGCGAGAAAAATCTGATCTGTGGCCCAACCGAAAAGCCACGCGATCGCGTGGTTAACACCCTAGCGATTGCGTGCTTGACCCTAAAACTCTCGGGTTAAGATTTTGCACCATCTCGCGATCACTTGGTACATAACTACCGATCGCGACTTCGCTCTTTTCTCGGCTGTACAAGTTAGTCCTTGACTTTTAATTGCACCTTCAGTCCTCAACTTTCAATTGTTGCAATTTAGTCCCAAAACTTTATCTTCTTCTCGATTTGCCCATTTAAGCTCTTAATTCATTCAATTAGGTCATCCAACCCCTGATTCGTTCATTTTGACACATTGTATCTTTCCGATTGACGTCACACACTTATCAATTGCTCGTTTTAGCCCCAATCAACATCAAATTATGCATTTTCTCATCAATTACTTCATTCTTCATCTTTTGGGATATTTTCTGTAAAGTAAACAGATAAATACAAATTAAATAGCATATATTCTAAAATGATAATAATTTATTCTAATTTAGACGTACAAATAAGTGTATAAAACACACTTATCAAATACCCCTCAAACTAGAATTATTGTTCGTCCTCGAACAATGGAAAATAAACTACAAAAATCAAAGAAATAAAAGAGAAATTATTTTTATTGTGTTAACATGTTTACCATATGCCTCCATAGTCCAAACCAATTTAAGCTTTAAGCAAGCGTCATGAACAACAGTGCAAAATAATTTCTAGTTATATCTGCCAGATTTTTAAGTGTGTGTGTGAATAGCCAGTGTCAAAAGCATACTTATGCGAAAGATGTGCTCAACACTGTGTGGCTCATTATGCATAATCAAGCCCGAATCCCATGTGGTCAATCTATGATTTCTAATGAAATTCTTTTCAACGCTCATGGATGATCACCACTTTCTGCTTTTTCTCTCGCATCCCGATTTTTTATCTATGTGGGTTCTAAAAATATTATTAACTTTTTCCACACAAGGCAGTCAAAATCAGAAATATGCACGCACAACAAATCAAAAGAAAGCAGTCCCCAATTCTACAACCTCAACCACCACAGCTCAGTCAACAAAGTTTATACCATGCAATAATATATATATATATATATATATATATATATATATATATATATATTTTTTTTTTTTTATGGACGACTTTTTCTTTTAATAATCCGTCTTTTACCATCTTTGTGCAGAACTTTTCATAGGGCTTTCTATATGACCCCTGTAGCGAGCTTTTAGATCGGAAACTCCCAAACCAAACGGCTTTAGGGTACCAGGTTCAAAGAACCCCTCAGACGTACTTGACCGAGTCATAAAGGCTTAAACAGAAAAGTTAAAGATGTTATAATGTCTTATGTGTAAGTCCGCTCTCCGTACTTGCTTTCTAATTGACTCCTGTAGCGAGCTTTAGGTCGATGACTCCCAAGCCAGTTGGCTTTAGGGCACCAGGTTTGAAAGACCCCCCGGACTTACTTACTCGAGTCAAAAAGGCATTTGAAGAGCAGAATAAGACCTTCAGCATTTTTCTGTTTTTATGCTGGAAATGGTTTATACCAGTTGACCAAACTGTAATGACTAAAGTGCAAAACCAAGAACCACAGACTTCCAACCCGTCAATACACACAAATTCCAACCATTTTACCCCCAAACTTGCCTTTTAGCATGATTGGTTCTAATTTAGGGATGAGATATCTTATGATCTAAGTTCAGGGATTTTCGAGTCATTCCTAAGTTCAAATTGTATAAATTTTCCCCACATGTATTAAACAAAATCTCTTACATAAGCAATTATCCAACACTGGCTATGTACGCAATAAATATGAATCTAGCAAAATATAACTAGTTCAAAAATAAGTTCATGCTTTCACGTTGTCCAATTTTCAAACCTAAGCACAAATTGATTCATACTATATCCTAGGCAATAAATATGTTAACACATTTTCAATTTTTTTTTTTTTTTTTTTATCCCAATAAAATCGAATGAATATAAAATTAATGAAGAATGTAATGAATCTTCACCCCCAAACCTGAAATGAACATTGTCCTCAATGTTTGTCAAAAATATTCAACAATGCAAAACGAGACAAAGAAAAGAGAGCGAGAACTTCCCAAGTGTAGATGATGTATTTCTTTAAAGCTTCCTGTAGCACTGCATTGGATGAATCGACCCTTTGTTTGTATTGTTCAAATTGGGTTGGCGTGTTTTGACTGGTGTTTTCCCTGAAATAAGAAATAATTAACATTAGAATACATAAACACCAATAAGAAGATATGGAAGTTCAGTACCACACCCCCAAACTAAAGTTAAGGCAAAATTTTGAATTTTCAACATTGGTCGACCACACACATACAAGCCTTGACATTGCCTAGAAAAACATAAATTTTTCTGAGCCATCTTTTGATACGTTAACGTTCACGGCATGATCGATAATATAATAAAAATTCAGCTCCTTTGAAGATCAATAGGGTCATGAAACAATGTAGAGAAGTAAGTGACGTGAGTGAATTTTCAGGTGCACTGGCCTGCAATTGCCTTGTAATGGGGCTGCCATGGTGCAGTGTTGATTTTCATGTAATGTAGTGAACTAATTCTTGAACTAAATACACATAATCAATGATGAACATGTCATGAAGTTAAATGCTCGAATGAATTTCTAAAATTAGCACAAGAATGTCTTTGTGGCATTTCATCAAACACTTAATGGGCATTGCAAAAATCAATGGATATGCATAGGGTTGGATGCATGAATGAACCCAAAATTTTTGTCTACTAAACCACAAATCACAATCTCCAACCACTAACCTAAGCCCATTCTTCACCATTCACAATTTCAAAATCCAAGAACTCAAAGAAAATTTCAAAATTTTGAGTAAATATGGATTTAAGTGAAGAATTTCATACCTTTCATTGATTTGGATGTGAAAATAGCAATGAATTTGGTGCAACTAGGTGTTGACATCCACACAAAATGGAAGATCAAATATGAGGTGATTAGGAGAGAGAAAAGAGTTTATAATGTTTGAAATTGAAAACATGAGGCACAACACTTAAACTGCCGATTTTGGTCCCAGTACAGCCACGCGATCGCCTGCCTGGAGTGCTAGCGATCGCGTGGTTCAAGATTTAAGAATCTGTTGATTTTTAAATGCAAACTCGCGATCGCCATAGCCTAGTGGCACGCGATCGCGCAGTTTACGACAGTAATGAAAATCTTTCCCATTTTTGGTTTTTAAAATCGTTTTTATCCCCCTAATCACTTCGCGATCGATGCAATGATTTTCCAAACCTTAACTTCATGATCTAAACTAGTGTGTTTAATGTGTGGGATGACAATTAAAAGCTTAGTTTAACAAAAATATGCAA